>JAJQWJ010000003.1:32702771-33902771 GCA_023637945.1 Phaethornis superciliosus | reverse complement strand
GCAGTCCTTGTGACACCTCAGGGAGCAGAGGCTGCCTAGTCCAGAGGCACTACCCAGGCTCAAGGAAGCCTGTGTCTGATTTTGTCACCCACCCCAGACCAGGAGGCTTTTCTTTGCACATTCTGCATCTTTTAAACTAAGCAATGAGTGACACCTCTGGTTTTATCTACACTGTTGCCAGGTCATTACCTTTCCTCAGAAAAAACTGCCTAGCAAGGGGCTCAGGAGAGACTTTGCCCAGCTGCTCAGATCAGACTGGGTGGCAGGCTCACACCACTGATCACCCAGGCCAACCTCCTGGATGTGCTCTTAGGGGAAGCTGGCCAGCATGCAGAAACAGAGCAGAGCTGCCTTTTTCTAAACTGCCTTCAGCTCTGACACTAGCAGTCACATTGTGCAGGGGCACAGAGTGAAAACAGGGTGTCAGAGGAGCCTGCTCTGAGATGCAAGATGTTTTTAGAATGAAAGATCCAAATGTCTCATAGGCTACCTCCAGTGGCTTGTGGGAACCACCTACCTAACAAGAACACCTCTCAAAGGTGCCTCCGTCTTGTCTCTTTGGGCCAAAACTATCAAACCAGGCCAGACAAACCTGTTTAAACTCCATAGAAATCAACCCAGATTCTAAAAGTATGTCTCCCTGGAGCAACTTTTGCTGCCCAGCCTCACTGCTGAGTTTGTCAGCACAGCACTGGTGTAGCTGAACAGCTGCTGCATCCCCACTCCTCTTGGGAGCCCAACGTCGGGCAGAGAACTCCAGAAGGACTCCTCCAGTCCTGGCATGCTTGCTGCAGAGGATTATAGGTCACAGCTGCATGATGGTAGGGTGCCAATGTGGGTAATGTTTCCCTCTCCCTTCTGTAAAAATAAAAACTACTACTACTAATAATACCTGGAGCTCAGGCTCACCAGTGTTGTCTACTACGCACAGAAGTGGGGACACGTAACACAGAGCATGCAGCACGTAGTCTGTCATCCTTTCCTTGGGTGTGGCAACTCTGCTTTAAGGTGGTTTTTTTTGCTTTTCTCACCATAGCATTGATTAAAGCCCTAGCCTGTGATATCAGAAACACTTTTTTCCCAAACAACTGGGTCACGTTTAAGTCTACCCACAACACTTCTGAACACAAAATGCAGCTTATGCCTGTTATACCACTGCTGATAACTTAGATGAAATA
The DNA here is from genome assembly GCA_023637945.1 of Phaethornis superciliosus. NCBI lineage: Eukaryota > Metazoa > Chordata > Aves > Apodiformes > Trochilidae > Phaethornis > Phaethornis superciliosus. The sequence continues at coordinate 33,901,593 of JAJQWJ010000003.1, read as the reverse complement.
AACTTCAGGTGAAATCAATGGCAACCAGCTTTCAAATAACCTACTTGCAAAGGTGTTAGATTACTGAAAAGAGGCAGCTGTAGATTTTTCTTCTGAAGCTTTCAGTGAAGGCTGTCTCCCCTCTCGTCTCATGTCTGGAACATATGAAGGCTCTCAACTTTCAAAATATGTTCAATTCTTGACCAAGAACTGCTCAGCAGATGGGGACAAGAAGAAAGAGAAATGAGAATACCACATTTCTCTTTTCTGATGGTGAGAATGCACCTGTCTTCTATGCCCAGCCTCTTCTCTTGTGGCTGTTCCTCTGCTGGCACAACTATTGCCTCTTAATTGAATTCAGATGCCCCAAAGTGCAGTAAAAACAGCCTGCTCCTTCAGTCAAAGCTGCAGAAGTGTTTCTGCCCTTGAAGAAGTCTGTGCAGCCACTTTGTCCTTTGAACCAGAAAGCTGTACCTGCAGCACTAATGGAGAGAGGAAAGCAGATCCCATCGCTGCTGGGACCAAGGTCCCTGGTTAGACTTGGCTATTGATTTGCCACATCAATGTGCCAATCACTTCTCAGGCACACCTCTTCACAGCTGATGAATTAGAAACCTCCAAGTCTCTTCCTTCCTTAGGTTTGTGGTACCACAACTCACCCAGTGCACACGTGTGGTCTTCTCTTTACAGTTTACCATCAGTAACTCACCACCAGTAGCACTGTTAGTCACCATCTCATTAAAGATGGCAATAATTTATTAAACTCTAATTGGAACTAAGTAACAAGGAAATTACAAGCAGAATTATATGAGTTATTTAGCTTGTTTGTCACCAAACACTTTGTAGGGAGCCACAAATAACTCTGGCCCTGCCACTGAGGAAAAACCCACCCATGATGTCATTGGAGAGCACTACGTGTTCTGCTGCAGGCTACACACTGTTTGTGAAATAAATATGTACAGGCTTAGCTAATATCACTGCAGCAACACTCTCAGTCAGCTGAGAGGCTGCTGAAAAAATGGGGTGATAATTTACAGAAAGAGCTGAGTATTTCTGCTCAAAAGTATCCATGCCAGGCTTGTGGCTGCTGTACACTTACCTGAAGGCTTGAATGTCTGATGTAGTTTGGAGTCATGTCAGTTAACTATAAAGTTTAAATAATAGCTATATATAGTCTGTGCTTGGAGGTCTATCACTGGAAATGTTAATAAAAGCTCAAAATAGACTCATCCTGGTTTGTCTTTTCTGGTTTATGGTTTGTTTGGGTTTTTTGGCTTGGTTTTTTTTTTTTTTTTTTTGGGCTGTGCTCCCTGCATGATTTTGGCACTCTGAATAAACAAGGTCAAAGAACTTGAATGGGAATCTCTTCAAAGGTTACTTGGAGACTTAATCTCAGAAATTGTTGGAGATTTTCTGGTTGTCATAAAGATTCCAGAAACATCTCTGGTAAGGCTCTCACCTCCTCCTTAGGGTTTGCCCACAGTGATTCACATGATCCCATATGGGCTCAGATTAAATGCAGTCCACTTGAATTCTGCAGGGTTATGTCTACAAGCTGAGGAAGAGAGTGCTGTGTCAGTTGGGTCTCTTCTACTTCAGCAGATGCCCACTTCTGGAGGCCCACAACAGTGTACAATATAGGATGAAATTTTTCAGGGCACCAAAGAAGTCTGAGACCTCAGCTCTCAGCACAGTACAAGGGCTTGAGGATTTACAATGCAAGAATAGCCTTGAAATTACAACCTCTCTTTGCTTATTGTTCAGAGGAGACTTAAGCTGCAGGAGTGGTCTTCCCATCCACACTATCCTGCTCCCAGCCTCCTCCACCTACAAAGAGGAGAAAGCATAGGTGAAATGCGGTGAAAAGAAGGGAAGATGGCCAGGGGAGATCACTTGTCACATGCAAGAAAGACAGGTTCCTTCCTCTGAGAAGGAAGAGTCAGCTGGATCTGTCTGTCCGGCTGTTGTTGTATCCTTGGTTTCTCTATGCACTCCATTCAATTTGGGACACAGTCAGGCTGATCTACCCTTCAGACAAGGATTTTGTCACAGCAGACTCTCAAAGGAGGAGGATCAAGTTGCTAAACTCCCAGCATAGAGACATATAATTATGTTTTCCTCTTTTACAATCCGAGCTGAACCTTGCTGTCTTTCTGCATGCCCAGCTTGCCATCAGAACTGGAGTGACATATGTCTGCCTCCTTCCTCTTTGCCACCATGACTGATTTACATGACTGTCTTTACTTTAGTGTCCTGTCAACAAACATTGAGCCAAGTCTTGAGCTGAAGCTCTTCTGCAAAGAGCAAAGTAACACGAAGTAATGGTAACATCCATTTGGGAGCCTGTAAAAACAGTCCCAGAGTAAATCTCATGGGGATGGGTGTCCCAGCTGCCAGCAAAGCAGCAGGGAGCTAGCAGCCAGCAACACAGTCCTGGAAGAATTAGAGGGAAAGCAGAAAATAAATGGTTGCCATACCCTTCACTGCATTAAAATGCCAACTGCAGACTTTTCAGACAAGTGGGATGGGAAAGGATAGAACGGAATTTTCCAGCTGAGGAGTTTCATCCTAACTCTTCTGCTCCAAGGCCAAAGGCAAAAGTCCATGCTGAGTGTTGAGCCTGTTTAAATGATAGCCTGTTCTGTCCCTGCAGACACTGTAGAGTTTACAGGTCATCTGAAGACTGTTCCCATGATGGCACATCTATACAGTATTACAGACTCTGTGATTTCACACAAATCCTTTTTGGATTGAAAAACAGAGGCAGTAGATGATTCATAGTTACAACCTAGAGACACTGGTTTTGTCTAGAGATGTTGTTCTGCCTTGCAATCAAAGGAAAACACCAACTGACATTTGGATAGAAAAGGATGAGAACAGAGAGTGGAAGACGGGGACAAGGCTCTGTTCTGAAAATCTGGAGTTACTGAGAGGTGGAAATGTTGCCTCTGTCTTCTGACTGTTGCAGAGGCTCTCTCAATGCGTGAAATCTTTTGTCTCTCTTGAAATTGGAGTCCAGCAGCACATTACTCTCAACCATTTTAATGCAGATTCCCTTACCATTGATTGGCCATTCAGAACTGCTTTGATTTCAGGTAGGTGTCACTTTCATTTCTTTGCAGCATATATTTAAGTACTTGAGAGAGGGTTCTCCAAAGAAGCAGAAACTGGATAAGGAACTGGAGTTAGATTGCAAGGTGGTTAGATAGCACTGCCTGTCAGGAAGCTGAGCATCTCCTGTGAGTCCCTGGTGGTGCTGAACTGCTGGAGGTTTCAGCCTGGCAAGAAGGAAAGGACAGTCTCTATGTGAATCACCAGCCCTGATGCTGGATATATGATAAAACTTCACAGTAGCCAGGACCATAAACTCCACTGCAAGTCTGGGCAAACTTTTCCCATAGTGATATTTTATACCCAAGTTTCAGAAAGTTGTGCTTGGTGTGCTGGTTCTTAGTTCAATATATGAATAAGCAAATATTTGGAAAAAATAGCTGGGAATGGTCCTACCTGAATATTTCCCAGGCTGGCAACTTTCCACTTCTCTCCAGCCTTTGGCCACTCCTCCACAACTTTTGGTCACTGCTCAGTGCTTTCTATTTGCCCAAGGCTCCTAGTGTGTCTCTTAGTAGTTTTGGACCAGGATTCATCAGTACATCTACTTGCTACAAACAATGTGTTCTATGGGGACAAGTATTAGAAATGCTATTGAGGTTTTAAAAGAATTTAAGTTATGACATGTTGAATTAAAAAACAAAACAAAAAATAAATAAAACTTCATAATAGTTAGGAAGAAGATATCACCTCCCTTGCCAGCACTGCTCATCCCAGGAAATGCAAATCAGTATTCATCTAGCTTGAGTATCACTGCAAAGAAAGTATGGTTTGGATAGAGCATGGTCTTAATTCACTTGTTTGTTTTGAAATAGTTTTGTATATTCCCATCTCAATTTATTTTGCACTACACATATATGTCAGAGCTCTCACCATCTACTTGAATCTGCATCCAAGGAATCCAAGAATTCTTTGCCTGCCAGCCACAGCTCCCATTACAGCCACAGGCAGCCTTCTACACCCTGCATTCAAGGGATGCACTGTCCTTCCTGAAAACAGATGGTGAAGCTCTGTGTCCATGAAAGAGCCATGCAGGATTGTCCCTGCTGCACTGTTCCCAAGGTGCTGAATTCAACACAACTTGGACACCTTGTTGGACTTCATCAAGTCAGATTATAGCACTGCTTCACAAGCTTCACACTCACAGTCACTGGGGTTGCTCCTCCATTTAGATGCACCAGAGAAGGCAGAAGACACCAGTAGCTCCTGATTACATTAGCAGGAAGGTGTAGTAATTACCCCAATAATGGCTTTTAGTTGAAATGGCAGCACTGTCCTGTCTTGCAAGAAGTTTCTCTGCATGTGACACATTTGTGACCTCACTTTTCAGAAGAGAAAAGCAAGCTGGAGGAGATCAAAAGCCTCACCACAACTGGTAGGCAATGTCAAGACCATCGAGACTCTTTTTTCCTGGGTTCTGGACCATTTGATGGAAATAAGCTTTGAAGAGAAGTTCTCTCCCTCCTTTTTTGCAGCATCCCTTCCCAAGTTTGCAGGATGATTCCTTAGAGCAGCCAGTCATGGTTGCATAGGGTTTCCAAGAGTCTGGACTGGCAGTAAGTACCAGTTACCAGCAAACAAAGTGAAGTTCATCTGTGCAATGAAAGACACATCATCTGAAAGCACCTGACAATTGTCCTGGTTATTGCTACAAACATCAGGCAGAATTTTGATTTGGGAATCTCCTTTCCTGTGCAATGTTTCCTGACATGTGCACCTCATGCATGCACAGGCCTTTGTCACAGCACTCTGCACCACATGAGATGGATGGGTTTATCCCACTCCATTTGGGAGAGCCTTTTCTCCTTTCTCTTTGAGTTACATCTTGCTTTTCTCACCAACATGACTCCTAAGTCCTAAACTGAAATACCCATCATTTCCCTTAAAAGCTTATGCAAAATGGAGCAGCCTATTGGAAGAACACTCTTCAGACATACTTCATCCTCCACGGTTGTTTTGTCTGTTTTCACAGGAGGCCTTCTCTTTGCTTTGTTGGTTCTCTTAGGAAGACAGGATTTCCATCCTATTAGCTGGAAAAATGCTGCTTCAGTCAAGATTTACACAATGATGAATAACACAGCAAAAAACAAGCCCTTGCATATTATAGTGGCACGTTAGAAGAATCAATTTTTTTGCAAGGTGGAAGAAGATATTATGCAAGAGAGTAAAAATCCCTTCAAAATCTCCTTGGCAGACACATATTCATCTTGGTAAACTGTTTAAAAATCAGCACTCCTAAAATGCTAAGTACCTAATTAGAGGCTTTTGCACTGAATTGCAGCATTGGCCACTTATTTCTGTTCCTTGCTTAGGCAGTCCTAGGCAGGAGAGCTGAGCAGTGAAGATAAAAGCACAGAGCTCCTTGTGTTCCCCACAGGCCTGCTCCAGAAGAAGGCAGGGGGCTGGTCATCTCTGCATCCCACCACAGGGGTGAGGGCACAGAGGGGGTGCAGATAACCCTGTTCATCTCCAGTAAAGCCACATACAGTTGAGTAGCTGCCCAGAGTCAAAGCATCTGGGTAGCAAAGCACCCAGAGAGAAAGCTGAGCCAGAAAATCTTGGTAGGAAAACAAAACATAAATATTGTATCATTCCATTATCTTTTAGTCAAAACAAAACAAGAAAGAAAGACCTGGCCAAATTTACAAAATCCCTTCCTTGGGGACACCCTCACATTTTGTATCTATAAGAATAACAAACTGGGTCCAAAGACAAATATTTTCCTGATCTGACCTTGAATTTTAGACTCATTTGCATCAGAAATGTTGAAACTTCTTACTGCAAGACATTTCACTGAATGGAAAGAAATCCAAACCTGTTTTGTTTGTTTGTTTGTTCGTTTTATTTGGTTGGTTGTTTTTTGTTTGGTTGTTTTTTTCTTCCATGGTTACTTCAGGAAGTATTTCTTGCTTCATGCTTCAGCCAGCACTCAAAATTACTTGCTCACTTTTTCTGCTGCTAAGACAGTTTACTGGGAAGGGAAATACGTTTGTCATGACAAGGCATGACAAAGTCATTCTGTCCCTGGAAGGACCATGCTGTCCATGCCACCATAACAGTGATACATCAAGCTGTGGCAACCTCTTTGGAAAAAATCAACTTTCTTCTCTTGGAGAAGAATGCAGATCGGTGTGAGATGAAGATTCGGATCAATTATAAAAAGCACCTATACACAGGGGAGTTGGAGATAATTTTTCCTCTTCATTTCAGAGAACTGTAGACCATTAAGATACATTGTATTTTCCTTTGATTTTTTTTTCCTCTTTGCTGATTTAAACTCCTCATTTCAACAGGTTGCACTACTTACGATCAGAGGGAAAACAGTGGTGGTGTTAAGGCAGAATTCACTGGAAGTCCTGGGCTCCTGTGTTTTGAAGTGTTCAGCTTAAAATCAACATCTGCTGCTGAAATGCTTTCACATTATTTTTAAAAATACATTTCATGTCAAGAAGTTCCAAGCAACCAGCTGTAACACAAGAAATATTTCTGAAAACAGCTGGGAGTAGGCAAGATGATACAAAAGTGAGGACATATTTAAGGATCACTAATAATTTATAATTAACTAGAGCTGTCACTGTATTTAAAGACCGAATATTAGTTTAAAAAGACCTACACAGAGAGTCTTGTAATTAAATCATGTCTGTAAAAATGCAAAGCCAGATGGTAAATTGGCTATACCTCACCTACATTTTGTTCCTTGTTTAAGAATACCTTGTTGCCACTGGGACCCACATCAATCAATCTGCTCTGGCAAAGCACAGAGTAATGGAGCAGAACTTGGGACTGGGAGTTGCACCTTGATCACAGTCTCTGAGCTGCTAGAAGAAAGATGGGGGCTGACCCAGCTCTGGCAGAAAGAGCTTCTCACATTTTCTGGGATTGTTTTTTTTTTTCTGTACCATATATATATATATATATAAATTCAGAGAACTTTATTTCTTAAATAAAAAGTCCATATCCGTTTTCAGCTTTCAACTAGTCATAGAACCAGATGGAACACTATCACATTTTCAGTGAAATGTCCCCATTTTAAAAAAAGCAACAATTATAATAATTTGGGAAACAGGCTACCATCAATTCAACTACTGCCTTCCAGAGAAGCCCACTGGAGACTCTTAATCCCTTCTGTGAGTATTGAACCAGTGCTAACATCTATAAAGCAAGTGGCCAAGAACATTGAATTTTGTGGACAGGCATGGGAAATTACCCAAAACACAGAGTGGGTGGAATACTATGTGTTGAATTCAGTAGCAATTAGTGGAAAATTTTTTTCCTGAAAATTTAAAAAACCTTTTGGCACATCTGACCTCCTTCCTGTATTTTGGGAGATCAGAAAGATAATTGTCCTCTTTGTTTATTCCTCAGCATCCTTTCCAGGAGGATCTTCCCCTAAACTTTCCCTATAAGAATTTTTTTTGCCTAAGACTCCTATCTAGGCTGGTTCCCATCTCAGCAACAGGATAGTCCCAAACATTTCTGCATTTTTGTCCTGGGCTTCTTCAGACAAGTCATATTCCTCAGCCAGTTTCCTGCATTCTTCAGTCCAGCTAGTCCTTATTCATCCTTCCATTTAATTTAATCAGCAATAAATTCATGCAATCCAAGTCTGCTATTTCTGCTGCTTACTTACTCCTGCTTATTTCTTGCTTTACATTACCAAGTAAAAAATGGCAGTGTCTTTGATGGACTACAAACTTCTTGGGAAAGAAACCTCTCATCTCCTGCATCCCCTTATGATTTTTTTCTTCCCACATCTAGAATGTTCACATCTTCCACCACACCTGGCAGTTCTTATGTCCTGAATAAGACCACAAAATTGTACCTTCCAGAGCAGAATTGAGAGCAGCACTACGTGATCTAGCAAAAGTAATGCCAAAGAAAAACAAACAAACAAACAAAGCAAAATGTTGGTACCTCTGGTCAGAAACCATTTCTGTGGCTGGAAATGGCCTGGGCCACATTTAGATGTGGGTGCTCTGCAGTGGGTACTGTGGGCAGAAGTGAAGCAGAACAGAAGAGCATTTGCCAGGCTGGTCTGCAATGGCACTGGACACTGCTGGTTCCTCTGCCCCAACACATGCTGCTGACAACTGGTTTTTGGTTCCCACTTGCTCCTGAGAATTAAGGGAGCTTTCCACTTTGCTGTGAGCTTGCACTGGGCTGGATAGGAGGGTACCTGCCCCTGGATGGTGCAGGGAGATGACTTGCAACACAGTGATAGCCCCACAAACACTCATGGGGGCTAAGTTTGCAAAACTGGCAAGAGAGCATTCCAGTTCATGGCAATTACAGATGTACTGATAGGAAGAGGTCTCTCCAGGCCTCCAGTCCAATCTCTTGTTCAGAGCAGGACTCTCTCCACCACCAGGTCAGGCTGAGCATGCCTTTGCCTTGAAAACCTCCTAGGGCAGAGATCACTCACATGACTTAAGTCCACACACAGATGCTTTATTTACCATGTCTAGAGAGGAGAGAGGACTAGATACAGCATTTTGTACAGGTACCACAGAGCACTAGAACATGGTTTTGTGTTGTCACAGAACTCTGTGGGGAAAAAATCACAGCTTTTTATCTTCCTGCAAACCTGTGGCCTGGTCTGCTATAGAACTTATTCATTCTCATCATGGTTAGTGCCTGCTTGTCACAGATGGAGAGAGATCAGCAAGTCAGTTTCTGTGCCAGTTTGCAAGGGAGGGAGAGCAGTGAGTTTGTCAGCAGTCTCACAGAGGGCTCCAGCAAGGCTCATTTAAATATGCAGAGCACGCAGAGCAGAAAGAGAAGATGGCTAATCTGGCTCTGTGAACACGACTTAAAAGGAAGCAGCCATTGTAATTAGCCCCAGAGCAAAACTCAAGTGCTTGCCCTCCTTACTCGAAGATCAGAGCCTGTTAGTAGCTCGGCTGATCTGCTGTGCAGGGGCTGTGACCGTGGCACAGTGATCCTCATCAGCACTGCCAGCTCTGATCGGCACCTCCATGCTGCCTTCTCACTCGAAGGGATAACAAATAGCTGCCAAGTAGACAGAGAAGCTGTCTGCACGTTCCTTTGCTGCTTGCAAGACGCACAGGGACGGAAAAGCTGTGCGCCGCAATAGCTGGGGTCAGCCACCCTCTTTAAAGAGGCAAATTAATTTCCACTGAAAGATGCAGAACATTTGTGTAAAAACAGAACTAAGTCATTATCAGGAGCAGGAGAGGACTGTGTTATCTCATAATGGTTCTTATTACTACACAAGAAACAAGCTCTGCTTACTCTGACCCTTTGTATATTCAGCTGCCATTTGAGAAGATCCAATTAGTGGCAAGTTGCACCAAGCCCCAAGCTCTGTATTTGTTTTTTTTAGAAAAAACTTATATCCTGACCTAAAAAACCCAGAAGACCAGCAGGGTTTCATAGATTCAGGAGGTATGAGCCTGTCTTTTTTAAGGAGCTTGATCTCCTAAGGAAGTTCCCTTCCAGTCTCCATCACGATGGTCCAAACCAGCACATGGGCACATAATTCAGTACACTGACTCTATCTCCTTCTGAAACTTTCTTGGCTTGCATAAGGACTATTTCAGTCAAAGCCCAGGATGCTTCCATTTGGCAATGTTACTTAAGTTTTTCAAGAGATGATGCTGGCCTGGTGGTCTACAAAGCCAGCCTCCAAACTGACAGCATGCATCAGTTTTGCCACTGATCGAGTATTGGGAAGACGGCATATAATGATGGACACAATATTGAACAAAATGTCAGGACCAGACAAAAAAAAGTGAACATGAACAAATTGATCCAGAATTCCCTTGTGGGCATACTATTCAAGTTTTTCAAAAACAAAACAAGAAGAGAGAGAAGATTCCTATTCTCCCAAATGACACATTTTGGAATATATCCCTTCACTCTCTTGCAAATCCAATACTCCATTAGAAAAGAACTGACTTTTTAAAAACACATTACTAAACAATTCACCCTGAAATCTTTCAATTTCCCTTAAAAGACTGGGGACAAAACCAGTTACTGTAATATAGAAATGAAGCAAATTCTATGCCCTTAAGCAAGTCCTAGGAAGTGCATTGATTTCAAATTCATCTTTAATGTCCCACTTGTTGCCATAATTCTGGAATCCAGCTAAAATGAAAAAAAAAAACCAACCAGGGCTACATGGAAAGATGAACAATGGGAGAGCAGGGTATCCACTCACAATATCTACAAGCTCCTGATCCCCCAAGATTCCCTTGCACATCAGAAAAAAAAAAGAATGGGGTTGCAGAGGATGGAGTCCTGGCCTGCCCCAGGGAAGTCCTGGCCACAGGGGTTTTGCTGCCCATCTTATTTTTCCCAAGCAGCTACCAAAGATCAGTACAAGACTGACAGCCTCACCTGGGTACAGAGTTCTGAGAATTAACATCACTTCCTTTACTCTTTGCTTGCCTGTCTTTCAATAGAAAATTTCTTCCCACAAAAAAGAAATCAGAATGACTCTTCTGCTGCATTCTATTCCTTTAACCCATGGACAAAAGATCATCATAGCCATGGGTAGAGAAAGAAAAAGAGATTCTGAAGCTCCTGAATTTCCTTTTCTGTGATGATTGGACACATCTTACCAGCTTACTCTAACTATGAATGGGTTAGACACCACAGAGAAGTGAAGGTAGAGTTGGAATCAATGCCCTTGCTAGTTCCGTTTGTGATCTAAAATTGCTCTGAGGTCCATGGAATGAGCAGAATTGGATTTCTCTGAGAAGGTCTGTGGCCATTTCTGGTACTGCAGAAGGAACTAGTGTTAGCCTTGCCTCAGTATAACACTCAGACATGTGTCCAAGTGGGATCTAAGGTTTTTTATTCAATTCACTTACCTTATTGCAGTGGAGATGGGGCCATTTTCCAGGGGCAAATGAACCGCACAGGGAACTGACAGGTCACGAAGCAGCAAAGACTATTAACCTTGTGAGATGCCAAACACCTGCTTCCTGTCAAGGATGTTAGCAGTTGAGAATAATCCCCAAAATAGCAACTAGATCTGGTTTTGGCTTCAATGCTGCTTTGATTGTAGTTCCTCTGATCATTTGTAAAAACATTGTGGGTTTGGTTTTTTTGTTTTTTTTTTTAACTACTCCTGTCTGACCTCTGTGTCTCAGACACCCCAAATTTGCAGGTGGTCTCTGCTTCTGTACTCTGTTTTCAGGGCAAAGGGCTGTGGAGCTAACTAGGTCAATGCCTATGCTTAGGTGGCATGGGCTTCATCTACAAAGATGGTGTTGCCCCTGCATTTTACTTGGTCAAGACATAGAGCCAGCCAGCAAGGGCATGAGCCAGTGCTAGTGCTTTGGAAAACCCCTCCCATTCCTCCTTTTTGTCCCCCACCACACACTGCAAAGCTGCATGGCAAATAGTGAGTCTCAGAACCACTTCAAACATATTCCAAGATGAAGGAGAAAATATTTGAGCTGATGCCACAAGACAGCTTCTTAATCTTTACTAATCTTGGCCCACAAGCTGCTGTGATCAACTGATGATCATACAAAGTTGGAGGCTTCTGCAACATGTCAGCTGGAAAGAGGAGAGCACAATGACTTCAAAGGTTGGCATGATAAAACGGAGAGGAGAGGAGTGAGTTCAGTTGCACAAATTGCAAGGCTGTGTTTTTTGGTACTAATAAGCACAGCTCCTACAGGAAGGGTGCTTGGTGCCTGGAGAAAGTAAGGAGAGGAAGTCTGGCTGGTTTAGTCAGATGTATGCTTTCTAATGCAGGCATGAAAAGTGTGAGTGAATAGCTAGATACTTTCTGTACACACTTACTAGCACCCTGCACACAGAGAGGCAATGTGGATGCCTCATCCCTGGAAGTGTTTGACACCAGGTTGGATGGGGCTTTGAGAAATCTGGTCCCTGCCCATGCAGGGGGGATGCAACTAGCTGAGCTTTTAGGTCCCTTCCAACTCAAACCATTCTGTGATTCCATGGCTTACAGGATTTAGCAGGCATTCAGTAAAGAGCAAGCTGCTGGCATGCATAGGGAATAGGAAGCCTGTTGCACAAAGCTTGGTGCATGCAGTCCAGCAAAACAGAGATGGAGAGGAACTGCTGTCACTGTCTGCTTTAGTTTAGAAAGTACCAACTCATGGAGAAGTGCAGTTTTGGGAAAGTCTTCCAGTGTGTGCAGGGAAGAGAGTGAGACTGTTCTGAGTGTTGCCTGAGCAATTTATCAGTGGCAAATATATCAACAGTGCCATCAAGAGCTGAGCCTGTGTGGATGGCTGTGTTTCCATGGTTGCAAATCATGCCAAATAGTTCTGGCCCAAATTGCCTTATCCCATTTCTCTGACCAAGAGCAGGACACACAGTGGTGGGAGAAGTCTTTGGAAGCCTCCAAAGGTAGATATCCCACCTTTTATCTTGGTGGTTCATCAACCTTGGGCAGAATTTTTTAGTACTGTCAAACCTGAACTGCCAGAAACCAGAGTTTCTGGATCTAATCCCTGGTTATAAAGGTTGTCACAACCATCCTCTCTGTAAACTCTTTTAAATATTAAGTAGCTGCTCCTGTTTTGGCTCCACAGGAGCAGAAATGAGTAAGGGTAGTGATAACCAAGTACTTCACCATAAACTGGATAAACCAACAAGAGACCTATAGAATTACCATGTGAGTGCTGAGACTGTGCACAACAGAAGAAATGTTCTGTGCCAATATATATTAAAGAAACAGCTGAAATTGTGAAACAGTGGTCATTAAGATTATGAATTTTCATTTCTTTACCCTTTTGAATGTGAAATGTGAATATGACAGCTTGAAAAGTATGAATCATTTATTGCACTTTTGATTTCTCTGGACTAAATGTACATGTTCACAGGACTCCCAGAAAGTTTTCCTTATTTTTCCTCATCTTCAGGTTTGAAGGTTCTGGAGTTTTTTCTTGTTTGTTTATTTGCTTGCTATCTGCTTTATCAGAGGAAGAAAGCAGCTAAATTGCTTTTTCTTCTATTTTCTCTATTTTTTTTCTTTTTTTGTAATGTTCAGGATATTGTAAAAGCTTGTGGAGAGAGAGAGAAAAAAAAAAAAAAGGAAAATCCTACCCCCAGGCTCATCCATCATATAACACTCAGAAGGAAGATGCCAGATATTGATAACTTTGAAATAAATGTTTCTGTTTCAATTTTGCTTTTTAAAGTGTTTTGGTAATTATATTGTCTCAAACAATCTATCTTTTGAGAAGGCTCTTTTTCAACTAACCCCATTTTTGAAAGGGGTTGTCATTTGAGTCTATAGCCTCTGGTATCAGGCCTAGTTAACTCTGTATTAGCTACAAATGAACTGAAACATTACAACAAGATTGCTCTGCCTATTACTAGTGCACATGTACTGGCAGCAAGAGACCCATGAGCAAGGGTTGGAGCCTGTAATAGCTATCTCTGGAGTAGGCATGCAAGGACTGGTATGGAAGCCAAAAAACAGGCCATCTGAAACTTGCTTTACCCAAAAGGATGGGCTGGCTTAGCAGAACCACTCTTCATTCAGGCACTGAGTAACAGAGGAGATCAGACCAAGTGAAGCAGAACCATATTTATAAATAAATATTTCCTCCTAATTATGTGATCTCACAAATAACCTCTGACAGAGTTCCAGGTTTTAGAAGAGGAAGGAAAAACAAAAATGACATTGATGGCCAGCTTGTCAGTGGAGATGGGACTATTTTGGCAGATAACTACCTCAGCATCACAGTTTCTGAAGCCAGAGAGTTGCTACAGCTGAGCCCACTGAGCATTTGGGACTAAGGTACCTCATCACTGCTGTAACACTGGCCACAGCAGTGAAGGTGTATATTAAAGTGCTGAGCATTAAGGGAATTTCTGCACTACTAGTGTGGGATGCCCTCATCCCCTGATTGTTAGAAGTAACTAGCACAGAGATCAGATGTGCATCTATTTGGCTGCAGAGGAAACAAAGCAGGAGTCACCTGGAAACCTCTCAAGTGGAAAGGGTTGGGGGAACAACAGCTGTGAATCTGTGCTGCCCTCCGGTAGATGGACAGAGCTTAAGCTCTCTGTGTAAAGAACATGACATAAAACAGCTCTGCTTGTGGGACAGAAACTTTCCAAGTGTCTGAAAGAGGGAAAAGAAAAATGTCTTTCTGAGGAGAATAGGAAAAACGAGTAGCAGAAACTGCCAAGGTAACATTCTGGAAATCTGCCAAATTTTGGGGAAAAGGGATTCCTGCATTAAGCTGCCTCTTTTCCTTCATCTTGAAACAAAAAAATAAAACTCATGTACCTTGACAAGGTACTTTTACTGATTGATTTTTAAAATTTTTTAATTACACCGTTGATGTTCTGCAGGAACTCAATGCAGAATGATTGTGGTGTTTCAGTCTGCTTAACTTCTGTGTGGCCCATGCTTTTGTCCAAGTGCCTCAAGATGTTCAGGATACCTCTGTTTCTTTTCCTATTTCCCTCACTTATTACAGCTGCAGAGCAGTGCTCCCATTTTGCACCATACCTAGAGGAGAGAGCTTTCCATTGGCAATGCGGAAAGAGGAAGCTGTTTCCAACACATGTAAAACTTGCTCCATGGGTTATATACTAAAGGCTGGACTTTCCAGCTAAGCCATTTCCAAATGACAGGCTTCTAGGTTTAAATCCAGCATTACAGGATGTGGGTTTGCTCATTGTTTTTGCTGTTCTTTTCAATGTATTTTCTAATTTACCTTTTTAGACAAATCAGATGAGGTGGGATATGCTTCATTAGGCTCTCTATAAACAAGATGACAATTTCCCATTAATTCCATCACCTAGTCATATTACAAGTCTTTTCAGCTCCTGGAAAAAAAATCTGATGAAATAAACACTAGAACAAATACAGTGAGGTGCCATATGGTGTTTTCAACTCCCAGAGTGGAGGGAATTCTCTTATTATTTATCATAGAATCACAGAATGGTTTGGGTTGGAAGAGACCTTAAAGATCATCAAGATCCAGCTCCCCTGCATGGGCAGGGACATCTCACACTAGACCAGGTTGCACAAGGCTTCATCCAGCCTGGCCTGAAACATTTGCAGGGGAGGGGGCACCAACAAACTCCTTGCAATCTATTGCACTATCTTGCTACCCTCATGGTGAAGAATTTTTTCCTAATATCTAACCCAAATCTACCCTCTTTCACTTTAAAACCATTACCCCTTGTCCTGTCATTACCCTCTCTGGTGAAAAGCCCCACCCCAGCTTTCCTGTAGCCCCCCCCTTGGCACTAGCTCCCCAGGCCCTGAATACTTTTTGTTTCTTACTAAACCAAAGCCTAGGACCTACCACTTTTGAAAGCCCTGCCTGTACTGCCTCAGCTCACCCATAACAAGTACTTACTGTGTAACCAGAATAAAGGCAGAAGGAGGATGCACATAGTGAACAACCATCAGTTCAAGCCATGACAGCCGGAAGGTGCTGGAAAGAGAATTCACCAGGATGAGGTGTTCCCTTCTCTTCTTTTACTCTTACTAGTGCAGGACGAGGGGGACAGAAAACAGGAAAAGGAATTGCAGAGGAAAAAAAGAAAGAAGGGAAGATAAATGTTGTTTTCAAAATAATATAATTTTGAAATTTTAATTTCTTAATTAATTTTAATCTTAATTTCTTAAAACCAAGAAATTTAAAGAGATTTAACAAAAATGTATGGAAAGTTTTTGATTCCTGAAGAAATTCTTCCATGAATATGCATCAATGTACTACTAGAAACTTCCTCACATGGCATACTTTTTGAGAACCCAGTTAAATGAGGTATTCTTACATGCCCTAAAAGCAACAGCCTGAACAAAACTATTGCAAGGAAGCTATGTGTGTTAAGACAGCTGTCATGCATTCAACTGCAGAGTTCCAGATTTCCTCATCAGAAATGATCCTTCAGAATCAGTTTTCTATAAACAAGAATCCATCATTGCTCTTACTGAATATCCTGTGACACAGATAGTCACACACAGACTTTCATACTTAAATAGGATCAAATAATTATATATTTTATATATCAAATATTATATATTTTCCTGATACCTTAAGTGGTAGAACAGGAATCTTGTTGTTGCATTTCTTGAAGATACCACCAAGTATAGGCAGAGACCAGAGGCAGAAACTTTTCCTTGGGCACAGTATGTGCTTCCATCACCCCAGCTCCCCCGTGGTACTTATAGGTGGGTTTCCACTAACCTCAAACTGGCAGACTGGCCTTACAGCCAGTGCCTAAGAGCTCTGTGAGCTTCCACCCATCAACTGATTTGCAGGAAAGCTGTACAGTGTACACCTGCAAGCCTACAGTAAATGTGAGCTGACTTCCTCACGTTGACTCTCATCTACAGCAATTTGTCTGTGTTCATCCCCACAAAAGGATAATATTGAAAATCTATCTTCCCATCACAGCCCAAGACAGGATCCAACTCCTCTGAGTCCATGTTCATGGCTTGAAGTAGCTGTTATTAAATTTACAGAAGGCTTTTATATGGCCTTTTGTAAAATTGGCCTGAGAGGCAGTGCTTGGTTTTTCAACTTCCTCTGTGTTTGCCAGCAGTCTGGATCTGAATACTGGCAGTCCTCTAATTTACAAAATCTGTGGAGCATTTTTTAAATGGCAGGAATGGTACTGCTCTGGTAACATCAGATATTGAAGTATTAATTGTTATTCTCATCCCTCTTCTACTGTGCACAGATCTATACTTACAAAAGAAGATTTTATCTAATTTTCACTGATTGCAAAAGAGCTCACTCAAATTTTGATGTTTTTTTAGTGCCAGAAGGCAGGTCCTTGGCAGGGTTTTATTAATATCAGATACCCCAGGACCCATCAGCTCCCATGGAAGACTAATACTGCACAAATCCAGATATGGCCTTGCCAGCGTGCAAGTTGTACACCAAGATGCTCATCTCTTCTGCATATCTGCTTTCTAGTCTGTTAGTCCTGGTTTATCCTTTATCCCACTTCCCAGAGTGATTGGCATTTGTTTTGCTTGAACTCCCTAAAGGTTCTGCCAGCCCAATAACCACCCTGTTCAGGTCTTTCTGAATGGTAGTGCTGTGCTTTAATCTCCCAACTGGGTAATGTCATGCTTTAGGGCACACTCTGCACCATCATCAATAAAGGTATTAAAAAGTAATAGCCCCACTACTGAGTGTTTTAGGAGCATCACTTGTAGGCAATTGCCACTGAAATTCAAGCTGTTGAGCCTGACAAGCTCTTTGAATCTGAGAGTCTACTCATGACAACCACACATAAACTCACTTATTGCCAGCACAGAGCAGTCTCATTTACCAGGACTCTGAACCAACATGTAACCCAACTCATCAGTCACTTCGTAGCAAAAAAAAAAAAAAAAGAAATAATCCCAACGTGTACAGTGTGAAGAATTATGTCCTTTTTCTGGGCTCTATAAGACCAGCTTTCTTGGCAAGACTTTTATTCTCTACCAGTAACCAAGAAGTTGAAACACTGCAGCCACAAATGTATTGTGTTTAATTCTGTGCTTACTTCAGCATGCTCCCAAAGAAGAGAAAATAAAAGTAGGAAATGACCATTCCAAGTTTTGCCCATTTTTTATCTGCAAACGAAAACTGTTAGAGTAATACCGGAGGAGGCTTGTGTTTTTTGTGGCATTTTCTTGTTTCATTTTGTTTGTTTGTTTGAGTTTGTTTGTTTGTTTGAGTTCTTTGGAGAAGGTAAGCAGCTCCTCCATTTAAATAGTCTGACAAGATTTGCTGTAGGGCACTAAGGAAGAGAGAATCTTGATTCCATATCCACTTTTTTATGTTCTAACAGGAAAACATAGAAAAGTTTATGTTTTTCTAACAAATCCTTACAGCTAATCTGTTTTATTTTAGTTACTGGCATTGGAAAAATTGAATTCACACCTACTCAGTTCTCGCTTATGCTATATTAATATTTTAAGACATTTCAAAATATGCTTGATTCTCAAACATAAACTGAAGAAAAAATATGTCAGAATGGAGGTTACAGATTTGAGCTCCTCTGCTGTCAGTTCTCCCTCACACATGCCTGTGCCCCACTGCTGGCCTGTAAATAACTGAAAGGGTATCCCAGGGAGACTAAAAATGTATCTAAAAAACCAGAGAGACTTCCATCCATTCATGTGAAAAAAAAACCCCCCAAAAAACCCCAAAACCAAACAAAAAAATTAACCAGGAAGAAAAATAAAAGTAAGAAGACGTGGTCCTCCAAATGAGAAAGTATGAGAATCTGTAAGATAAACATATCAGTGTGTGTTCTGGCAACTTACCTTTCACTAGGATTCACCTTTGGTATTAGTTTCCTACTTGCAGTAACTGCAATGTGTAACACTTATTGCAGTCTGTGTGACCAGAACTGTAATGCATGGTATCCAGACATTGTCTCTCCTGGTTGCTGCAGAACATATGGCTGTATTGCTCAGAAGATGCAGCTTGGACAACCTGAGGATGAGTAGTAAGGAAAAGAACCTGGGCTAACTTGAAAAGAAAACTGTCTCATCCAACAGCCCTCAGATGCCTTCAAACCCCAGAATTTTACCATTTGGATTCACTGATGAATGACAGATGTAAAAAACTTGGATACTGGATATCCAAAAAACTGGATACCTTTTATAAGGTGGACTTAGCAGCTGGTCCTATAAGCATCTGCATAAGTCTTTATAGGCTGTAGATGCCAAGGATGATAAAAAACAACCCTTTTCAGTCTATTTCCTAATGCATATCTGATGAGGGCAGGGTAACAACCACACAGTTTTATGCTGGTATCCACCAGTAAATCCCCACTGCTGATTTTACCAGTAGCTGGACTGGAAGAGACACCTGGAAGCCTCCAGGCCTACCTTGCTTTTGGAGCAGAACCACTGCCAGCAGTGGAACAGGTCTGTCATGGGATAGTCTAGCCAAATCTAGAAACTTTGCTTTACCAAGTGCTTTACCAAGTACTACAGCTTCTCTAAACAACCAAGATGATTTTCAAACAAGACTCAAGGTAGCAAAAAATTACTGTGCCCTAAGTGGCTAAAAGTGAGAAAGCCCTGAACAAATACATCTCAGAGATCAGGATGCATGTTAGTGTATCCAAGTGAATTCCTCCTTAATTTTTCACTGAATAGCCCAATGGATAAGTAGGTTAAGAGAAGGGAAAGCAAAACACTGTTTTTAAAGGACACTGCATATTTTTTTGTAGGCAAGTCTTCTCTACAGGAAGAACTGAGATGTGATTGTAACTGAATACAATACCTCTCTAAATCTTCTTAGGCTTCTTTGAAAAAAATATTAAAGAAATGAATAAATTCTTTAGTGGCAGCTAGACTACTGACAAGCTGTATTGGAGGAGAGGCAAGGGAAGAAAAGGAGAGAAAAGCTTCGAAGAAAGGCTCAAAAATTATCAGAGATCATTGTTACAAGGAAAGAACACACAGAGTCCTAGATGTCTTTCTGTAACATCTCTGTTTCTCAGTGACTGAGACCCAGAGGTTTGGCTGTTGAAAATGGAGCACACCTATCCAATATTTTACTAATTTCAAGGTGTATCTAATAAATGAATATGCTCATAATCCAACAGATTTCACTAGAAATAACAAACTCTACATTCCAGAAAGAGGTTCATGCTGTAAAACAGTACTGTCATGATCAAAGGGGAGATTGCTTAATTAGCTCATTATTTTTTCCTAGAAGCAATGGAAAAAATTAGCTGACTACAGTACGGCTATGCCTGCGTTTCCAATAGTTACAAGACAAAAATTTTTAAAGTGGTGGTGAAGATTTCTAGATTAATAGTTTTGTTTTTGTTTTTTAGATGACAGTTGATTTTACATATCTCAAATGATGTAGACATTAAGAGCTACAAAAATGCCTAAAAAATTGCTAATGTAAAGTATGAGCTCTTCTAACTCCAGGGCAAAAGCTAGGATGAAGAATGCTTGGCAGAAGTGATAGTTTCCAGGGGCACCTCCCAAAGTGCTGAGCAAGATGTTTCTTGGAGTTCCTTGGACTCCTTCCTCTGAAGTTCCACTAGAAGCACAACTGTCTGGCATGTTCCTCTGGCTGTGCCATCATCTCTAGAGAGCAAAGGCAGAAGGATGCAGGGAGCTGCTTTGCTATGGGCAGTGGCTGCTTTCTGAAAGCTGGAACATGGCATGTGGTTCAGCAATTCCTGTGTTACTCTAGGAGGTTTTATTTGGCTCTGGCAGGTGTTACCAGAATGGATGCAATCTGTTCTTGAAGTGAGGAGATGCTTTCCATTAGCAGAATTGCCATTTCCTCCCACTCGTGAAGCTGCCAATGTAGAGTGAGCTGTTAGCAACAGGGCATGGGATGAGAGTGGGTTTCCAAACATCATGCACCACTTTCCACCCCTTCACTCCAGGGTCAAGACAGGTTGACATGAGAGGTCCCATCTTCTCACACTCAGAGATTTGCGTTTTCCTCAGCTAACTCATCTAGATTGAGAAAGAGAAAAATTAGTTTGGTTTAGAGCTTCGATTATTTGGTTTTTAAACCAGTGCAATCTCCTAATCCAGTGCAAACCCTACCTCCTTTTCGAGAAGGTGATAAACTCTTGACAATGAACTGAAAGTCCTGAAGCTGATAAAACTCAAATATAGCTTTTCTGGGGGTCTACATTTGTGGTACCATAGATGCAAATTGTTTTTTTTTTTTCTGTTTTCTGTTATCCTAGAGCCTAACAGAATGCCTCCGACCTCCGAGGACTCTCAGCAGATTATCATGATGCAGAGGAGGGGAACCCTCATGAGGAAAGGTTGGGTAACCTGACCAATGGCACACAAAAAAGCTACACCGGGGATGGCAGAGGACTGCTCCTGAGTGCCCATACTGAGGAAAGACACACCATCTTAGCCTTGACTTTTGTGTAGTACCAGTTACCATGCTTTGGCCAGCGGTAAAGCTCAGCTATTCACATTTGCCTAAAGCTCAGCTATTCACATTTCCTCAAACAGCCTTGAATCTGGACTTGAATGCACTCATGAGAGGAAAATCTGTTATGCCCACTAGGAGCTCACCTCCAGTGGCTGGTCTTCCTCCTTGCCAGAAAACAGGCTTTGTTTCTTACATGAACTTTCCAGCCTTTCATTTCCAGACATTGTTTTTTGTTCTGGTTTTCTCCGCTAGATTAATAAAGTCCTTAATACCTGCTATTTTCTCCCTAAGAAGTTCTTACACCCTGTACTTAAGCTACTTTTTGATCTCAAAAAACAAACTGAGCTGTTTATGAATTACTGCAAAATTGGGGATTTTTTTTCCCTTCCCCCCCCAAACAGTACCCTATCTTTCCATAGCTGCTGTTAAATGAGTGACATGTGCATTGTGCAAGTACCCCACACCCCAGACAGTGGTTCTGTTCAGGAGTCCTGTCAGGTAAAAGCATGGTGAGGTTGCACAGTACTACAAATTAATTGACCTTATTGTTGTGTTAGGGTGCAAGGGCTTTGACTCATGCTCATTTTGGGTTTAATCTTCTGTAGTCCAAGGGCTCCCTGTCCCTACCTGTGTGCCCCAGCCCTCTGCCATAGGAACAGTGAGGTTACTGCTTTATCTGCATTCCTTGTCAGACAGGCACACTGCCATAAGCTTTAATCTCAATCTGTGAATTTACACTCAGCACATCACCCTGTCGTAGAGTCATCTCTCAACCAGAAAAACATTTTGGAGAATGTAAAGCAGTGATCATTTCTATGTTCCAGGCATCCTGAGGGTTAGGAATACAGCAAACTATCACTACATGAAAGATTAAATCCTTCAGAGCTTTGATTCAGCAAAGCAATTATATACACATTTTACTTGTCAGCCCAAGGTTACTAAACAACAAACTTGAGCATTTGGCAAAAGCTGAGTTTAGAAATCATTGCTGAAACCCAATAAAATTCTCATGCAAGGTTTCTCCTAAAACCCTGCAAGTTGATCTATGTATTTGATTTTTTTCATCTCCTTTTTTCAAGGGTTAAGATAAATGTTTCAAACAGCTGCCCCATGGAGACCAGTCTCTCATTTAACAGGCAGGACTAAGTGCAGGACGGGACATTGTGACAAAACTGCCTGCCAAAACCACTCATGAAATATATTTATTAACATATTCAAGAAACAACTACAAAACTACAACAGTCTTTCCTTTAATGGAAGGGGGGATTAAACATCTGAAAGAAAAGCAATGCTTTTTGCTCTTCTTTACATTTAATACATTAAGAAGCTACAGCCAAGATCCTACCGAGCTCAGGGTGATAGAGACACGGGAGACAACCCATGGGACTCTCCTGGCACAAGAAAAGCAAGCTAAGACAGATATACCTAGATGTACAGCCAAGGGTAGGCATTTATGCAAAAGGATTAATGCTTTATAAACAAGCTTCCTCCTGTGCAGGCACTTTAGAAAATACCATGAATCTCAACACAGTGGATGGTCAGAACATCGTGGAAGGATGTACTGGAAGAGGGACAGGGACGGGATGATCCTAGGCCCTGCTACAGCACACAGCAGGACTTATTGTGTGATCTTAGCAGCCAACACAAGATTAAGATAACACAAAATACATCATTATTCGAGCCATTAGGCTTCTTCTACACCGGAGTACTGCTGTCTGGGCAACTGAAGCAGACACCACTGTTCCTACATTTGGCAGGACTTGAAGCCAACCAACCAGCCAAGAATGAGCTGAGAAAAGAAGATTTGTTTCACCCAAAGCAGAAGACTGGTTAATTACCATATGAATCTTAGAAATGGCTACTGAGACACTGAGATGAGAAGACCCAATTTAAAATCCAGTTTCCACTCCAATCTGTACTTGGACCTTGGCTATTCAAATATGAAAGATAACTGTGCTGCCAGATAAACCTCATCACAGTCTGTCTTCTGCATAATTGAGTTTCTGCCTCATCATCCAACAGAGAAATGACTCAGTGCCACTTATGGGAGGAAAGTGTTGTTTCTCTCTTCAGTCATTTCCTCCAGATCCTCTGCCTTGAAAAAAGGGAAAAAAAATATAAATTAAAAGTTAGCTTTGTCCAGGATAGATAGTAGTCCAGGATATAGCATGTTCTGGTA
Source organism: Phaethornis superciliosus (assembly GCA_023637945.1). Taxonomy (NCBI): domain Eukaryota; kingdom Metazoa; phylum Chordata; class Aves; order Apodiformes; family Trochilidae; genus Phaethornis; species Phaethornis superciliosus. The sequence continues at coordinate 33,878,469 of JAJQWJ010000003.1, read as the reverse complement.
ACTAGAGACAAGAAATCATGGGAGATACTGCTTGGTGAGTGAGTCCATTCCAGAAAAAAGAATATTATTGGTCTATCTTAATTTTAGATATTTTGGCAAAATAGGAAAATGCTAGGGGAAACACTGGCTTTTTAAAGAGGCTGCTATTTCTACCCATCAGGAAACCTGAAACATTCCCAACCAACTCCTCTCAGAGAGGAATTTATGGTTTACACCTTTTCCACATGGATTTACCTATCAAAGCTTTGCCTCTTTCTAGTCAATTAAAACCATCTCTTGCTTTATTATATACATGAATTGGGAGTAAAAGGGCTCATATCTAAGAAGTGTAATAAAAAGAGGGAGATTTTAAACTCTAGCAAATGATTAGTCTCTCCAAAGCAACAGTCAGCCCTCCACACATATATGTTTTTGCTGTGTTTCGTATACAAGCCTACTAACTCTTAATCTCTTGATTAGAAAACCTTTTTCTTCCCATTTGCAAAGAAAAAAAAACTTCTCTGAAGCATTTTGGAATCTTAAATGTAAAGGTATAGGGAAAAGGACGCAAGCTGCAACCATGTACACCTTGCCTGAAGTGCTGCTCTTCAGCTGAGTTTCTGATAAGCATAATCATTTAACTCAAGAGTCCATTAGCTGATTTTCATCCCAGTTTGACAGAGATACCTGAAAGAAAAATTAATCTCCTATATGTATAGTAAAAATCATTGGCTGGCTTGCAGAGACATACACTCAATAAGGTCCCTGTGTGGTGACAGGCACTGGTTCACTCCCTTGGAGGTGGCAGCCAGACAACTGAACAGCACATGTGCAGTGGCTGGTCCTGTAGCAAGTGGCCAGTACTGGACCAGTCCTGGCTATCTGTGCACTAGCACAGCTGTCCCCGAGGCCATGATGGAGAGAAAAATTCACTGCTGTGGAACAGTTTTGCAATAGATCTGCTGCTGCTCTCATGGAGTAAGAGAAAAACAGATGGCTCAAAAGCAGGGTTAACACTGAGGAAATGGGAGGCAGAGGGAAAAATCTGTGACCAAGGAGAAGAGAAACGTTCTGAAACAGGAAAGGATGTTGGTTGGTCAGCAGAAGAGCAGTAGGATCTAGGATAGAAACAGGATCCAGATCATCACATACAAAGGCAGAGCTGCCCACAGGCAGTCATGTCTCTGCTGGATTAAATGAGATCTTTCTCATGAGGGAAGAGTGCCCTGAGCGTGGAAAGTTATCACCTCAGGCACAGCAGACCTGGACCCCCTTGACTTGGGTTTCAGAAAGTGGGTTACTCTTCCTTTACAGCAGGAAAAGCAAAGAAAAAGAAATGTCACTATCTACAAATACATGGCTTGCAGAGGGATGGCAGTGAGCAGGCAGTACAGTCAGCAGCTGCACTGCACAGACATGGCCCTTCTGGGAGGAATTCAATTCCCCCACCACACAAACTATTTTCATCTATGAAAATGTCCATTTTTGTAGGGGATAAAAAGATGCTTACTCTTCACTAACAGCTCAGTAGATGTTCTCTCTCATTCCTGACATTAGCTGACTACTGTGTAAAAATCTGGGTGAGATGGATCCATCCTTCTAGTCACATGCTCCTGTAAATCATGTATAACAACTGAGTTTACCAGAACTGATCCTGTGCTCATGTTTTCACAGATATTTCATCCTTCCTCCAACTTGTCCACACTTCCCTCTCTCCCACTCCCTCCCCCTCCCAACAACAGTAAGCACAAAATCATAAGGAAAAAATATCAAGAGCAAAACATAACACAACACATAAAACAACAGAGCAACTTAACTCAACCAGATGGCATCCATGAGAAAGTGAAATACAAGCGCGCATCAATTACTGCAATATTCAGCACTCATAAACTTTCAACAAATATGTTCACGTAAACAAGATCTTACATTCTGCATCCCAATTAATTTTCAGATTTGTACAAAACCTCTTCCAAGAATGAGAAAAAAATATTAAAGGAACACTTGCTCAAAGTGTGGTGGGTTTTTTTTTTTCCCTTAAGTAACTAGAAAGAAAATTCTAGTTTTTCTATTTCAGAAGAATATTTGAAGTGCCTTTTTAAAATGAATTTGAAGGGGGGTTGATTTTACCCTCTGGCTGTGGCTTTTTCTCTGGAAGGGGTTCCTAGATATTTAGGTGAGCATAAAATTTGCTTCTGGTGGCACTGAATGTGTAGGAAGGAATGAAGGAAAAAGGGAACCTGAATGCAACACCAAGATCTCAAGAGAAACTACAGAGGAAATATTGAGTTTTTCAAATAACCCATTCTTTGACTCAGTAACTGAAATGAGTCCATAAGAGGATTTACAAGATGAAATCTAAGCAAGTCTGCAAATCAAAGTGGTTTCGGCTAGGCTTAATGAAGCCTTTGCACTGGCATTGCTTCTTGTCCCAACCACAGTGGCTGGCACACTGCCATTTGTGTGTAAATGATATGGGGTCAAATCTTCAGCAAGTATCATAGATGGTTTTATGCTAGGAAAATATTATAAAATTATTGGTGAAGAGCTTAATTTTTTCCTCACCCTCAAAATAAATATGTGTGTGTATATATATAAAAATATATATATATTTTTTTTTTTTAGCTGTCATATGGCTGGTTGAAAAGTGGAATCCTTATTTTGCTGTTTAAAATAATTCAGCTATTATCTCTTAACTTTCTGTCTGTAAGGCAACAAAATTTTCTATAAATGTCCCCCCTCCTCATCAAAACTGTTAATTTGAGAAGTGCTCTCATATTTCTCATTTAAGAGAGTTGCACACAAAAGACCCACGGTGCTATTAAAGAGGAATAGGATTTATTACCATCATGGTGGTAACCAGTTCAGGGGCATTAGCTCCATCACCTCTCCTTCTGACAAATGGGACCAATCTCCCCAGGGCTGCTGCAGGGCTGGGCATGGGACCCCCTCCCCAGGACACAACCACAGCCTTGGACATGAGGGTTCAGCATCCCACAGAGAAGCATCTCACACGCAGCAGTACCACTTGCCTGTGGAGTCTCTGTCCCCACTCAAAGGGATCACTGGTGGTCAATCCCAGTGGTTTTTCATTCCCTTTTCAGCAGTGCCTGGAGATCTGTAAAAGGCACATCCCTGGCCCCCCAATGGTCAAGACACACATGAGGAGCTCCAGTGGGGAAAGATTTTTCCAGCTGACAGCATTACCCCAGCAGTGACTATTCAGGGTTGATGAAACCAAAACACTTTGTCATCTGACTGAAAGCACTTGGCATCTCCCAACACAAAAATGTCTCAGTCTCCTCTCCATCCTTATCACTGCTACTCAGCCTTTTTTTTACCTAATCAGTTTAGAGCAGGCTGTGGCTTTGCAGTGTAAATCAGATACAGAGCATATCTGTGTGCTTTATGGCTGTGTAGGAGTTTGTAAAATTACATATTTCAGCTCCAAAAAAGTCTTTTGTTGTAGAAAAAGACCAAAATGGAGCTAAGGGTTGTGAGAGAGACAATGGCTTCTATTCAACACAGCAGAAATACCATAAACACTCATTTTTAAAGAGTTGGGAAATACAGGTATCCTGTTTTAGAGGGCAAATTGTCAAATATGACCTGGCTGTCAAGAAAGATGAAAGCAGAAAGGTATTCAACGTTGTATGGAAAGAAGGTGACAAACTGGCATTACCATCATTCTCAAAATGTCATGCAAGTGATTAGACAACTGTGTTTCTCCAAGATAAACTAGGTGATACTGGTCTCAACTTTAAAGGTTGAATAAGAGCCTAGGTCTTTCTTTCTTCTTTCTGTTTTTTTCCCTGCCCTGACTGACGTTTGGATTTTTCTCTGGTGCTAATGGTGCTACAGACAACCTGTAGCACCAGACCATGCTTTTTGCAGCTTTTTCCTCATACATTTCCTACCAGAATTCCTACCAGAACATGTGGTTGGTGAACTGCCCTCCCTCTAAGCTGCTGCTGGTCATCTGGTTCAAATTTGGCATCCCTACTTTGAAGCAATTCTTCTGACAGTAGGGTTAGGGGTTTTTTTTGTTTGTATGTTTGGTTTGGTTTTGGTTTTCTGATAGTTCTGTCTATGTGTTTCTCAAGACACCTCTTTGAGGCTCAGGGCACCAGTTCAGACCACAGGTGTACCAGATCACAGCATGTTGAGCAACCTACTGAGACTTAATGGCTTCTCCATAAAAAAGACTAAGATTTTCTTGAAATCAGTAATAAATAAATAAACAAAAAAGCCTAACCTAAGAAACAAACAAACAAAAAAAAGCAAAAAAATCCAGAGACAGCAAGAGTTATTAAGAGTTGAGTGGCACTACATCTCTAGCTACAAATCCAGCTCCCATGAAGATGGAAACTCCCACAAGGTTCTAGAGTACCAGGACATAAAAAATTGCAGCATTTTAGATGGAAATAGGCATAGTATAGAGTATAATCAAGGGATAGTCTAACTCATAGGTATCTTTTGCAGATGAGAGTAGACGGTCACTTAAAGAATCACCAAAAAAGGTATCAAGAAAAGGTGATTTATAAGATAGATTGATGAAAGTGTGACTTTACAGAATTTGATGGCAAGGTTCAGTCTACTACTTACTGTGTGGAAGGAATGTGTAGGGATTGGACTTGGATGGGATTGGCTTACAGAGGGATCACGGGAAATAACTTAATCAAGAGAAAGAATGAGGAAGACCCTCCAGTTGTGTCACATAGTTCAGAGTGGATCCCCTTGCCTTCTAAACTCCTCAGAGAGGAGTCTGGGTGCAGCTGAATCCAATCTTAGTCCCACACCTGGGACTAAGGAGTTAACAACTAAGGGGTTTAAGTGTGGGTATTTCCCTGTAGTGCTTTAACACACAGCTATGGGTCTGGTGTGATCTGGAATAAAGATCTAACACTATTATAATAAAACATGAAATTAGATTATACATTTTCTTGTAAATTAATAATCAACAATTTATTATAATTAGTAGGGAGGTTCACATAAAATCTAACAGTTTCTAAACTGTGTACACACACACGTGTACTCACACAATCAGGTGCAGAGGTTAACCTGTTAAGATACTAAATTTTGGTACCTAAATTAATGAAAGAAGTTGCAATATACCCCCAGTTACACCACAGAATCAAATTATAACATCCTGATATAATTTGATTTCCCCCTGTATTTAAGAGAAGCGGTCAGCTGTTTTTTCAGTATGAGACACAAGAGAGGGCGGTGGCAGCATGGTATGATCCTGGGGAGCTCTGGAGGGCCTCCATCTTAAGCCCAGTATTTATAGAGTCCTGAGATGCTTGACTTTGGTCAGTATTTTTCCATGATAGCTATGATTTGGGCTAGGTCATCTTTGGCAACTTTCAGAGTGGTCCTGTGTTCTGATCAGGAGGGGTATCAGGTATGTTCTACAAACAACAGAGTTGTTTGATTAGAGAGTGCCTGATCTTCCCAAATCACCATATTTTCAGTAAGACAGGAAGGTACCCCGTTATCTAAACTCCCTCCTCCAGCAGGCAACATCAGAAAGTGTGAGACCTTATCAGCCTACTGCTCTTGCTTTTGAAGCAAGAATATGAGGCTCACTGCACTTGTGGGCACTAAAACAAGACCAATTATTGGCTGATGTTGATGTTGCAGTGGCTCAGTGAATGGGGGAGTCTGCACCACCATAGTAGGGACAGTCCGTAGATAGCAATGGTCCCCATTGCTGAATATACAGCAATGGGGACTACAAATGCCTGGGAGATTTGTAATGGCCTACAGAGATGCCCTCCATCCAGAAAAGAGTTGGACTGGAATCTGTACTTGACAGAAAACTGTGGCAGGCAGAGAGCTGTGAGAGCCAAAGGAAATCCCAATGTGTTCATTTGGAAGAAGATTAGAAAACAGTGGCTATGTTTACTGGCCATGAAGTGTCTCCTAAACATGAGCAGAAGATGGGTCTGCCTGAGAGGAGATAAAGTCGGTGTGGTTTTTTGTTTTTTTTTTGAAAAGGGAGCAGGGGAGTAGCATACAGAGAAGATTCAGTGGCTAACCCTGGAGCATCTCAGTGCCCTGGTCCCTAGCCATGGCAAATTACCCACCTGCATTGCATCAAGCTACATATCTTTGTATCTGCTATGAGGGAAAATCATGTGGAGCTTTATGTAGCATGGGACTGCTATTTAGTGATACTGAGGTGGTGCTGTGCATTCCTGTGAAACAAAAGGAGATGGCAACATGCCTTGGGGGAAGAAACACAGCAGCTGTAGGGAGTAGATACACAGGAAGCCATGACCTAGATGGAAAGATACTGCTTTCCTTGCCCATCCTCCCCCAGATCCCTGCCAGACATACTCCCTCCCTCTGCACAGCCTATCCTTCAGATAGAGAGGCTGTGTTTCCTCTTCTAGCCTTGGCCTTGATGTTCATGGCTGCCAGCACAGGGAATGGAGCTGCCAAGCTTTTGTCAAAGGCTCACAGGCAGCAAGCACTTTCTTCAATCATCCTCTTTGCCAGCTTGAACCTGTGACTGCTCCAGCAACAAAGGGCACCTATCTTCGACAGTGAAAAACTCAGCCCTACAACATTCTAGTCCTGAGAGACCACACAGCTCAGGGTTACCAGTGCCAAGGCTATCTGTGCATAGAGCTCCTTTTACATTCACACACACACAGCTGATGTCTTACTGGGATGAGTATTTTCAGCAAGACAGCGTTTCTTTCTCAGGTCAGCATCTCATCTTTACTTAGCAACAAGATGGTAGTTTACCTACACTGCCTACATTGCAGGTGCCTGGTGGCAACTAGCAGTAACATGAGAGTCTGTAAGTTTACTGTGCATGCCACTGCATGATGGGGAAATTTCTGCTCTAGATTGTGCTCACGTATGTTAAGCAATTTAGGTTTCTAGCAAGGATTCAGTAGTGTTAGAGGTATTTTGGTAGTGCTTGCAGTTAGGGTATTGGCTGTGCATAAATGATCTCTCCCTATCTGAGTACCCACTTTCAGAGGGGCTCAGCACTGACAGCAATGGACAAACAAGTGGGGGACTTTCTTCAAGGTAAGTTTCATTAACTTTTGGCATGATACCTACTTGCAAGTGTCAAACTGTCCCAAACTGTCATGCACAAGCATGTGGTCCATGCAGTGAGTTCTTTGGTGTCCAGGCAGCCTATAAGCTACAGAAGTTGCCACATTTTTCTAGCCAGTTGTGCCCAATGGATCGGTGTGGCCAAATCTGTACCTCACTACCTGTACCTCTACAGCCCAAACTGGGCCTGCATCAGTTGGAAGCAAACTTAAGCACAAAGACAGAGGATGTCTTTAACATACGTTTACCTGATAGCCTTCAGGAGAGAGATGAGGAAGACATCAACAGAGGACAGTTGTCTGCAGGTGCCTGTAGTTTCTCCGTAGCACACAGACAAAAGCAGTTAGTTTATGACAACACAAGTTCTTCTTTTTGTAAGCTAGGGATATTTTTTGAGAAAGCCAAGCAGCACACTTGACGAGACTGCTTGGAAAGGACCTGGGAATGATGTTGCCTACATTTCTGATGGGGCTTTTTGGGATACAACTGAGCAAGAGGGACAGTTGCAGACCACAGTGCCTTTGTTTCAAGTCCCCTCATCCAAGCAGCATCAGCTGAAAAAATGCTCTCCACCTCTCACTTATTTGTCCTTTCAGCACCAAAACCTCCCATGGTCTTCCACCTGATCTTGGTCTTGTCTCTTATCCTTAACCAAGGACAAGGACTGCACCACTTTAGTGTTGGTCCTCCATGCAGACGTGAGCATCCTAAACTCCTTTCCTTCAAGAGTGCAGCCTGAGCTCTCATGGTTATGATACTCCTTTCCCAAGCAAGACAGTCCATGGGAGAGTAGGGATCCTTGCAAATTATAACTTCTCCCATGCTCTCCTCTCTTCTGCCTGCAATTTATTAGCTGAGCAGTTTCTCTCCATCTCTTAGGTATCCATTTTCTTCTGCCAGTAGGACCACAGGGTACAGGGGATGGCACCACACATATCTGGCACTCATCAGGGCACAGAGCTCCCAGGCTCATTGCTTTTCAGGCAGGATTTAAACAAAGTACAAGATCTGTGAATGTGGAACTATGCATCCCGAAACTAAATGGAACCTGGGATAGAGGCTTACACAAGTAGGCTGCAATGAGGAATGGCATTTAGTTGCAAGATGGTTTTACTTCAGAGCAACTTTTGACAGGGCTGGGTAATAATTTGGAAAAACACACTGATCCAGAGCCAGCCAATGCAATTAGGAATACAGGAAAAGCCTGATTGTTTTTCCATGCATGAAACATTAAGAAAATTAAGACATTTCTCTCCAGTCCAAGTATTGACTGTAATTATAGATAGCAAGCAGCCTTAGCTGCTATAAAATATTGAAGTGCTTTTATATTGCTACTGCTATAGTTTGCTATTTAGGGACAGGAGAAAGGTTGACATTTAATGAACTGCAGTTTCACAGAACAACGGAAAGCAGGCCTGTTACTACATAATACTGCTGCCCTTTCCATTATTAGCCTGAAAGCACTTGCCAGATGTATAGAAACAGGTTTAAACTTGCTTTATTATTTCTAGAATGTTAATGTGCCCTGAACAGCTCGCCTTATGGGTAACCTCTGCTTGGAAGAGAGATTCCTATCTGACAAAACAGTACTCACCATATTTTAGTTTCTCAGGATTTCAAGTGGCTCTCATGGTATGGCCAGGGCAGTCATGGGTCATTCGAAATAGGTAGCCATAAAGGCATTTCCTCATAGTTAGGACTTATCCTCCAGCAGCTGGCATCAGGAGGTACCTAAAATTCAGCCACTGTCTAAAATCACTCTGCTGTCTTCTAGTTTTGCGGGTCAAAGCTAGCTTTGGAGATACTGGTATATCTGTGACCATGGACAAATCAAATAGACTGGAAACAGGTGACCAAGGGCACCTGAGGGCACTGGAGGACACAGACACAAAAAGTCTCTGCAGTCCAACTTTTGGAGCTGTGAAGCAGCACCTCTTTATTTCATACCTATGAATGAGAGGCACACTTTTAAAGCACATGGGCTGCTTAGAGGCAAATAATGATAATCCAGCCACAGAGGACAGAGAAGGATTATTAATATCATAAGAAGAGATGAAAGTGTCAAATTCTCCTGCGTTACTAAGGAACTCCTGGCCTGAGCAGGGTTTTTCAGATGTCTCCTAAAAACAACAGAAAAGGCAGGGAGGCAGGCAGCAGGCAGGCAGGAAGGAAGGAAAATTCCACTAAAAAAAAAAAAAAACCAAAAAACCACAACAACTCAAATTCAAAAGCTACCGACAAAGTATATCTAAACTATATCTAAAAGGTGACAAACATGGCCTTTCAGCCCTGCCCAATAAGACTCAGTCACAATGTGCAGCACTTATGTTAATCTGCCACCCTGAGCATCAGTTCTCTTAAAGAGTCTAATGGGGAGTTTCTTTTCCCTCATTCAGAGCTGGGGGCAAAGGGATATGGGCAAGCATCTCCTCTGCCCTGGGGAGGGAAATGGAAAACATCTGGCACTGAAGACATGATTGGTGAGGAGAAAAGAGTAGACTAATAGAGAGTACTCTTAGTATCCTAGTAGTAAAGCAGGCTAACTCTGATACTCCCCAGGTTTCCATAGTTGCCACGTAAAGAAATGTGATGGTTTTCTGGGCTAGAGAGGTGGGCACAACATCTCTCTGCAGGAACTCCAGACTCAAGGGGGACCAAGCCAAATGGTCTGCAGCAGGGCTCAGTAAGCATCCTGTTTGTTTATTCAGATAACACTGTTTCTATTACATTGTGCTCCACTGAGCTGGCTGATTTTTTCTTTATTTTTTACATCTTTAGTTCACAGCAGGATTCTAAATTTAAAAGAAAAGCACCAGTTAGAATTCCTCAGAAGTAGTACCTGCAGTTGTACCTTATTACAACTTTGTAACCAAACCTTTACAAAAGTAAAGGTCAGCCTCTGGGCTTTAGAACTTTGATGGCCTATCAGAGAAACCTGCTTCATTTAAGGTTAAACCTGATAGTAATTAGTTCCAAGCCTTAAAGGAATAAACCTAGGTACTATAGTAGACTGAAGTGGTATGTAAGATATCTTTCCTAACAGTGTGATTAGCCTGGAAAGATAAGAACTGGATACAGTTCTGGGCTCTACAAGAATTATTACAAAGAGTCATATGCAAAAGTAGAAGGCATCACTTGTATCCTTTGATTACCAAGACTAAACAAAGGTTCTTACAACAGAAGGCCTTGTCATCTCTTTTGTAGTCACAGCTACTGCAATAAGTAAAAGAGACAGCTAGCCAAAATGAAGTGAGATTCATCTCATTCATGCATACACTTAACACTCAGCAGACTGCTATCCCAAGGGTTATTCCAAGAGCCATTTTCCACTGTTCCAACATTTCCACCTCCCTTACTGAGGCAACAGATACTTTAACAAGTATCTCAGAATCTCTACATCAAAACAGTCCAGCCTAACAACCATCTCACACAAGCATCATCTTGCAATGCCATCCTAATTGCTCATTCAGTAGACACCTCAGCACAACCAATTAACACATCTCAAGTCTTTATTTCCTTGCTATCCAATTAACAAAACCTAAAGGTTATTTCTTTGTCAGAATAAAATCACTGCTATTTCCCTCTGAGCTAAGTCAATTAAATAATTTCATGAATGCATAGGAGGTCACAGCTCTAAGGGGTACAGTATCTTCCTGTTGTTTGAAATGTCAGATTGCTTTATCAAGTCAGCAGCCTAGAGTATGGGATGGTCTGCAGCTCAACTGTTTTAAAAAGCATAAGTTTAGGTAAGCTGTGCTTGTATTGGAAAAGCCATTATAAATACAGCTCTGGGAGTCTCAAAAAGTCTCTGAAACACAGAGATTAATAGTTTCAGAAAAAATTCCTGGGTTTAGGGAGTGGGATTTACAAGACAATGTCCCCACAAGTGTTCCATAGGTAAGTCTTCTCTTTCACCTTAGTTAGAAAATTACTGAGGGATTTAAAGGTCTGACTAAGAAGGGCCAGGTCAGAGATCTAGGTGCCTTGTGAAGAGCTTTACACCTCACCCCTTTTATTTTTTTTTACCAGGACTTTGGAAAAGATCTTTCTCTTTTCTGCTGTTTATAATATTGCTACTTTTCAGACTTTGTAAAGTCCAAGGACCCTTTTTTAGAAGTTAGCCAAAGCCTTTGTTGCAAAGCTCAGACACCTCTGATCAGTTTTCTTTCTAGAAGAAATGCCATAAGCATCTAGAAGAATAAACCAAGCTGACTTACAAGCATGTGGGCCCAAAATGGAGGGAGAGAATTACTTCTTGAAGATTGTCCTCTGTGTGGAAAATAGTTGCCAGAGCAACTGGGTTGACCACAGCACGTGTTAACTTTTGGAGCAATCATCTTTCCTGTAAAGAAGCAGGTCTTTTGTACTTGTCAGGAAAAAACTATTCTTTGAAATACCAAAAAATTAATGAAATAATTTCCCCACTCCATTAGGGACGTAGCCATGGTAAATAATGAATTATTTTTTTTTTCTTCAACTGGAAAATTGCCTTTTAAATTTTAATCACATCTCTAAAGCAGCAGCCAAAGTTGTTCTTTACTTATAATGCATTTATATACTGTATATTAATTTCATTTCCAGTTTTGATACATATAAAATGGCATTGCATTAAAGATATAAATAAAGCACAGTGGCATGCCTGATGGAATACAAAATGTGTTGATGATTTCACCCATACATCAAAGGAGACCTCAGAGTGCTCTCTTTTCTAGCAAGCATTTGTCCTGAAAAACCAAGGCCAGTTTAGTCAGAGCTTAGCACAAGGAAGAGGTTTCTGTGCTGGACTTCAAATACATTGTGAAATATATTAAACAGTATACTCTACTCTAAAAAAGATCTCATGTTGTGTTTTGGGGAATAAAAGACACATTGATGTGCAGAAATGTTGAAAATCTGTGTTAGTTTTACCCTTTTACAGATGTTCTCCTAATTTAGTTCCCTTCATAAAGCACATCACAAAAGTGACTACACACTTATCTGGGCAGCTTGCCTGATAAATCCACCCATGGGCATGTCCTCAGAGGATTAAAGTAGTTACAGAGATAACTGGAATCACCAGAATATGTATCTTTGATGCTTTATTTTATTGTTAAAAGCCGAGTTTGCAGCAGATAGTGTGAATAAAGAAGCTCACACATGGGGATGGAGACACATAACTGTTCAAACTTTCCAAAGTACACCAATAAGCAGCCATCCCTGAGACACCAAGAGCAGCAGTTCATCATATAGCTGCTGCCCAGGGACATGGTAGATAGTGTAGATTTAGAAAGGTGGCATTTGAAAGGCAGTGTTTGGACACAGAACAAGGCAGGTCTGCAGATTTACCTGTGGCTGAATCAAAAATCACATCTTTTCCTTAGGTTGCTTTTGGAAACTTACACATGCTAAAGAAGAGACAGTTTAAAAAAAAAAAAAAAAAAAAAAAAAGCTTCACTACTTCTGTGTTGAGAGAAATGGTGGCAAAATCCAGAGATATCTGAGTATCCAACTTCAAAGACAGAAGTAGGTTGCTTCCACAAATGTGATGGGGCTGGGGGCTCCTGAAGCCACCTTTACAGATGTTAGCCCAGCATGTTTGCCCATCCGGGGTACAAGCTTCCTAAATCTTCCATGCTTGGGCTAACAGCCTTTGTAGTAACCTACATAATACCTTGTGTAACAAGTGAATGCATTTTCTGGCCCAGCATGAGTTCAGTGAGCAGCACACTCTCTTCCTGACCCCTGCATTAAATCTGCATTAATTTACACAGTCATGCCCTCCTTGTAGACAACCCAACATGAAATACCCTCACAGGGCTATATGAGAAATGGCAGACACACTACAGCTGTAATTCCTTTCCCAAGAAAATGGCAACATAGCTGAACAGAAAAAAACACAAAAAACCAAAAAACCAAAAACAACATTAGGAATAGATTTAAGAAAAGAAGAAAAAGAAGAATATCCAGCATGTGTCAAGGCAGTGTTGTAAAACTAAATACACTGCCACTAAATAAGACATTGGAAACTCTTGTAATGTAGTTAACTAAATATCTGTGGAAACATCTTTCCATTCAAGAACAGCTTTTAATGATGACAGCAAACACTTGCATCCAGCAGCCATACCCACCCCTTCTAAATGGCCTCTGCTTATTGCAAATGGTGACAAGAGAAGGAATTTGGAAAACAAAGGGAAGCCAGGGTCACCAGAGCTCCCAGATAAGCTACTGCTGTGCCTAGGGGGAAAAAAGCAGGACATGGAAAATCTCCTTATTAGAGAGGGTGCAAGTGATGCTTGTCTAAACATAAGAGGACTAGGAAAAGAGATAAAGCAAGAATTTAAGGCAGCTCTGAGTGGGAGAAGCGTGAGGGTGAAGGAGAAATCAGCTATACACAATTTTCCATACAATATCTTCAATGAGATCCGTAGAAAAAATTGGCACAATAACAAGAGCAACATTAAGACCCTAGGTATTGTCACTCAGATTCTCAGGTTTGGGGTTGCAAGGACCCATCAAAGTGAAAGCAGTAGGGAAGAAATCCTGTCCACCACTGAAGGAGGCCTTCAGCCCCTGTGTAGAAGGATTCTTAACCACCTAGTGGAGTTTAAGCAGTGTTTCCCTCTGAGATAGTGCAGTGGCAATAGAGAGAGCTCACACAGCCTCTACTCCACCATAGCCCTGGTGTGCTGCTCACCTGAGCCCTTGGAGAATCACTGCTGCTCTGATCTGGAGCAAAACAAGAACAAGTAGAGGCATGTTTCACAGCTGAGGCACTCTTTTCAGTGATTGCCTATTTCGGCATTGTGTCTGAAGGAGATGACAGCGTTTGCCCCTCTTTTGGCTCTCCTTTCTTTCATTTTCTTTCCTTTTCTCCAGGCATAGACCTGCTTTGCTCTCACTCCCATGCTCTGCCCAAGGGATACAAGGAAGTATGAGGAAGTTCCAGAAAACCAAAAGCTCTGCCCAACATGACCAGCTGGAGTTTCCAAATGTGTCCAAGGCCAGCATGGTGGTTTCTGTCAGCACACCTGTCTGGGGCACATCCCATCTTCTTTCACCAGCAGGCAGTCTCATTCTCTTCAAGACCCCAAGGGCAGGAACAAAATCCTATTTAATACTTTTATCTGACAAATACTCACAGAAGGACTCCTTCAAGAAACACTGGACATCCCCACTAGAAGCAGGGCAATCACAAGGATTGGGCGAGGGCAGCTGCAGCTTTGGAGAGAGCCACAAGGGAGGGAACTTTCCCAGATGAGGGAGAAAGTCTCCTTCCAAAGTAGCTTTTAAGTATTTAGTCTGTCCGGGTTGTGTTTGTGTCCTGGGTTTATTTCCTATATTCATATCTTCCCATATCTTCTGCTTAGCTTTCTTTGCTTTCCTCTTTCAGGGTTTGCCTGTGCCTGGTTTCTCCATGCACAGTGTCTCAATTCCTGGTGGAACTCGATTAGGGACTAACCCTGTTTTGTCTCACACCATCTCTATTTCTTAGTTACTTTCCCTCTCCCAATGACTCTCTTCCTATGATGCATTACTTTTTTCACAAGCTTTTTTCTGCACTTTTTGAAAAATGGAACTTCACTGGAGCGAGTCCAGAGGAGGGTCATGAAGATGTTCAGAGGGCTGAAGCATCTCTCCTATGGAGACAGCCTGATCAGCATGGAGAAGAGAAGGCTCCAGGGAGACCTTATAGTAGCCTTCCAGTACCTGAAAGGGCCTGCAGGAAAGATGGGGAGGAAGTTTTTATATAAGGGTGTTGAGATAGGACAAGGGGTAATGGCTTTAAACTGGAAGAGGGTAGATAGTGGTCAGGCATTAGGAAGAAATTATTCATCACAGATGGTGATGATGGTACTGGTGAGGTTAGAATTTAAAGCTGTGGATGCCTCATCCCAGGAAGTGTTTGAGGCCAGGTTGGATGGGGCTTTGAGCAACCTGGTCTGGTGGGAGGTGTCCCTGCCGATGCAGGGGGGCTGGAAGTAGATGATCTTTTAGGTCACTTCTAACATAAATCATTCTGTGATTCCTACTGCCCTGATAAAAAACAGCAACAAAATCACAGGAAACTATTCTCACATAAGATAAAGAAAGCAAACCAAACCAGACCAAACGGAACTTTGCATCTTTACATTTAACTAATAAAAGCAGTAAAAAATGCAGGCAGAGAGCGTCCAGATTGAAAAAAGTTTCTCCTCAGAATTTTCACAAGGAGTCACTGTTGAGCACGGCTTTGTCTTTTTCTGTTAAACCCTCATTTTTTCTCTATGAATAGAGGTCTGGCCACAGGCAGGTTTCACCCCAAGCTGATGCATTTCCAAAGCTCACACACATCTGCTTGCACTGGGCTTGCAGACTTTCAATAGAGTTGAAGTGATGGATGTGAAGCAGGGGTGAGACTCATTTGCTTCTCATTGCTTGCCAGGCATGCCGTGCTGCTTCACTGTTCTGTGTCTGCTTCTTGCTGCAACTGAGATATTAAACTGTTCAAGGGAAAACTGTGCTGGGAAAGCAGGCACTGGAGAAGATTGATAGTGAAGTCATCTGCCACTGCTGAGCAACATTTACTTGTTATTTCCCACTCCTGCTCCTTGTTCCCCTCCATACCTGACAAGCTCCTTGTCACACATATTTCCTTCTTGTTGGTCCCAAAGAGTATAACTAAATATAAAATTTAACATATTAAGCGTCACAGAAAGGTTTAAGTGGGCAGAGATGTCTGGAAGTCTCTGGTCCAATATCCCACTCACAGCAGGACCAATTCAGACATGAGATCAGGTTGCTTATGCCACCAAGTTTTGCAAGGGTAAACACTCCACAGCCTCTCTGGGTTTATCCCAGCACTGCACTGCTCCTAAGGTGAGATTTTCTCTCTCCCTCATGTCCAACTGGCAATTCCTTTCCTACAACTCCTGCTGTGCTTTTACTGTGTGCCTCCAAGAAAAATCTGGCTCTGTCAAGAGCTACAAACCTAAACTTTTTGGTGGGATGAGAATTCTGTATGCAGAATACAGAAGTCCCTTGCCTTTCCTATACCAAGATGTCTTTCTTGCCTCTTCCCAGATGCTTTCCCTGGATAAGCAGTTGCTTTCAAGGCACAGTCCTGTCTTGGAACAGAGCTGTACAAAATGGCAGTTCTGAAAGGTGGCAGGAGACAGCTAGAAACAGAAGCACACAAAAAGAGCCAGACCGTTTTACAACTCTCTGACATGCTTTCCAAATATTGTCTTTTGATCCACTACGAAAAGTAAACTTTTCCTTTTGGAAAATGCCACTGGATGAAAACATTAGGCCTTCAAACTTAAAACTTTAGGAGATGGAAACAATTTGGAGATGATGTATTTTATCTGTCCTGATGGGAAGGGAATTAAGAAAGAGAACTTAAAAGAAAATTCTGAAGGGCACAAAATAGTGAAAAAAGTTATCAGTAGTTTTAAGAATCTAATTACAATAATCCTGAACACAAAATCAGAGTGGAACACATTCCCAATTGTGTTAAAAAAACTTCCTAAAAAATCAAGTTGCTTAGCTGTAACCAAAGGATTAAGGTTGATTGAAGAAAAAGGGTGTGGGTTAGAATTTATTTTTATAAAAATGATATGTGAAACACAGCTGTAATTGAGGACATGTGCTCTCAGAGGGCACCTCTGAAGTTTGCTGGAGAAAGACTGAGAATGTAATTATATTTTAAGACTTGCCACATGCTTAGTTTCCCCATCTGCTCTGCATATTTTTTATCATGTCAAGGAATAGTCACAGAGTTACAGAATCATCAGAGCTGGAAGGGAAATTTAGAGATCATCTAGTCCAACTCTCCCACTAAAGGAGGATCACCTGTAGCACATTACACAGGGCTACATCCAGGTGGGTTTTGGCTATCTTCAGAGAAGGGAACTCCACAACCTCCCTGGGCAGCCTGTTACCATGCCTTGTCACCCTCAGAGTAAAGAGATTTTTTTCTTATGTTTAAATGGAACTTTCTATGTTCCAGCTTGTGCCCTTTGCTCCTCATCCTGTCACTGGGAACTACTGAGAAGAGTCCAGCTCCATCTTCCTTACACCGACCCTTTAGATACTTGTAGACATTAACAAGGTCTCCCCTCAGCCTTCTCTTCTCCAGGCTAAAGAGTCCCAGCTCTCTCAGCCTCTCCTTGTATGAGAGATGCTCCATCCCACCAGTCATCTTTGTTGCCCTCCACTGGATTCTTTCTCTGGGAGGCAGAAAACTTCCCTGAAAAAAGGGTCCAGTCTGCAAATAGGTGCTTCCATTCTGCACAGGAGGGAATCACCAATGACCATAACTTACCCTTGTTTCTTCCCACCACAGGTTTTATTGCAAGGGATTGGTCTCTCTGATCTTTACATGACTGTGCAGAATCCTACTCCATCTCATTATGTGCTGTTTCCAGGGCTTTGTACCAATCCCGTAATGGTATCTGCCCTATTTTCAGATGGAACAGAGCTGCAGTATTTATAAAGAAGAGCACTGAGCTTTCATTGTATAGATGAATAATGGCAACAGGCAGTGGCAAAATATCACAACACACTGTCCTAGTTAATGCTATATATACTGTCCTATATAATGCTATATAATACCACACCAACAGAGTGGTAAAAGTTATGTTTTCATATCATTCATCAGCCACCCAGGATTCTAAGTGGCTTAATATTTTTGCACAGACTGTGCCAAGAGGTATGTTCAGCTGGCCTCTATAGCCACAAACTATGAGTTGCCACCAGTTTGTTTGATGGGGTTTCTGTAAAAGCTTTTAAACTCTACAGCCCATGGTAACATGGGTTACTTGCATTGCTAAAACACCCATGAGGAAGAAACAGGAGCTGCATCTTGGTGAGGAAGAATAGGAGAGATCTCATCTCAACCAAGAAGTGAGTGGCATATGCTTAGGAGCTGAATTTAACTAGATGAGAGGGAAGCCAGAGCTGATCAATTCAGAAAAACAGTCCCAAACTCAAAGAATTCAAAGCCTGGGTGTATCAGGCTATAGGGCTTTCTTGTAGTTTTCTTTTTATTAGGGAAAGCAAAGAAGCAGTAATATTTTGCTAATCAAATAGAATTAGAGCTGATATAGCTATCCTATAGATGGTGACAAGACGGCCAGTCACCTAAATTATACAGTCCAGTTGTCTAAAATGTACCTAGTACCAGCTCATATGGTATGTTCAGTTTGTAACTACACCCTACACCTATCACCTTTGGATTCATGTGTGTATCCTTGTAGTACTTCAGCTTAAACAAACTTGAAGACAGAAGGTTAGACCATCTAGCATATACTGAACATAGTTCAGACAATCTATGTAGCCCCTGAGAAGCTGCTATTTTCTCCTTCAACAGGAACAAGTAAAAGAGACACAGACCAAAGAAGATCACATATTTTTTCTGTAGGTACTGTGACTGAGATGTCCACTCGAGCAGTCTGATGGAAGTGACTGAAGTAGCTTTGGAGATGCTTGTGGAGGGGCATCATGCAAGTTGGAATTAAAGTATATTTTACATGGGAAAGAATGGGAATGTGTGTGAATAAGAGTTAGCAGATTGAAAGCATATAAAATACAGCTGGTGGGAACAGACTGAAGGTGAAGGTGGACAGATTTAGAAGAAGAGGTGTACAGGAGAGAGACCTAGATGGATCTTCATCACCTGAGGCACAGAAAGAGGTCTAGGAGGAAGATTAAAAGAGAAAAGTAATAAAGGAACATAGAAAAAAAGAGGCAGAAATATCCTCCAGACACCAGAAGAGTGACATGAGAGCAAAATGAGAAGTAACAGGGCAGGAGGAAAGGAAACCAGGAAACAGAGTTATAAGAACATTGCAATCAAAGAACAAAAACTTGAGGTAGATGGGCGACAACATAGAAAAGGAGGGCAAGTCATTCTTTGTGCTCAGACAATTGTATGGTATTTCACTGCAATAGCAGAGATTGCCAGAGGGGCTGGGCTTTATCCTTTCTTTGCAACTGATACCTTCCAAAACATCATTCACTTTGTGTGTGGCAAGAGGTGCCATCTAGGTTAGCAATGGAGATAGGAACATTTTAGGTGCTAGCTTCTTTTCCAAGCATCCCACTTCCAATAGATGAACTAGGGAGGAAAATAACCCAACAGAATTAGTAAGTAATGGATAACAGTAAAGCTAACCCACTGTGCATAATAAAAAATACCCACCAAGTTATTGCTGAATTGGCACTGCATGAAACAGGAAAGACTCCTTCACCACTCACAGCACAATCTTTTGAAAAACAGCCTTGCCCAACTCTTTGATTTTGTATTTAATTCCACAGCCCTATTTTGAGAACAATACCTCACTCCTAAACACTGCACAAGGCAGCTTGGATGTAATTTTCCCTATCAAAGCTGCAGTCAGCTTGAGTTTATTGCTTTGATGCACTAAGGCAAATTTAGTTACCCTAAGAAACTTTACAGAGCAAACAGGAGACGCAACTTTGAGCTGAAGGAAGGTCACTAGGAAATCATCCAAACTGATAAGCACCCAAAACCAGGTGTCCTGCTTAACCCAGCATGCCCTCCTTTCCCAGCTGACCCCAAGAAAGAAAGAGAGGTTGCAATTACAACTTCAGCTACAGGGCTCTGGCACAAATACCGCAGTCGTTCAGAGCAAGGACGTATTCAGTGCACAAGCAACAACTCTACCATAATTGCAGTAGTAATTTTAAGGAATTTTTCCCCATGTGTCACCTCCAGCTGTTTTGTTTAAAAATCAGTCTAAGCATTATGGGCCTTGTGGAACAATAGTCTTAAGTGCAAGCTTAGAGGGATGATTAGCTGTGCACAAAAGCATCTTAGGAGCCCCTGTCAGTATTAATATACCACACCTACCCACTCTGGTAACAACAGGCTTCAAGTGAATGATGCCTTAGAGAGATATTTAACACCCCCCTCTCCCTAATTTCTAGAAATGACATTTCACTTAATCCCCCAAAGCAAAAGCTCCCATGCTGGGAGCAATCAGCAGTACTTTGGAGTTTGAGATTCAAACTGAAGAACAGGGTAACAGAGCTCAAATAAGAATTTACACTCATCCCCACAACCCTCTCTAAGACTCAGACAGCTTGGACCCATTCAAATAATCAGAGAGCATTCATCTCCAACTCAGCTTGGAAAGTTCTAGTTCTGCAGAAAGCTGCATGCCCCAGACCCCAAGGGTAGGCAGTTTCCCTTCCACACTGAATTCGTTATAGACCTGGGAGTGATAACTTGTGTGGCAGCATCCTACACACTCATGGGAAGTTTGATGAAAGGTACCTTGAGACAGAGGAGAAGCAACAAAGCAACCACTCAGCATCCTGCAATCCTGTACAGATTACCATGCTGTCAGTAAGTATGTTAGTACCTGTTGCTGAGTGTAGCATTTTTTTCCAAAAAGGTTAGAAGGTGCTTGGCTGGAATTTGAGTAGAGTTGATTGAAAGGTCTAAGTCGCCCTTGCAGAGGTGCTCTGAGCTGACTGGGTATGCTGGCTACAACTTTCAGAGAGAGCCCATTGCCTAATCCTGGAGCTCTTCTGAAATCCTCACCTGCTGTAATGAAACAGAGATTACCAGTGTGAGATTTGACATTACCCAGCATGTGGCTGAGGTTTTCAAACAGACTTCAACATGTGCCTGTTCACACTTAATAACACTTCAACACAAGTTAGTCTGTCTGGTAATTTTCCAGTAATTTCCAGTATGTTCCATATCATATGTATTCCTCAACAACACCCAACAGAGATGAAATTCCTTCAAGCCTCACCATCTGTTTTGATAGCAGAAAGGTACAATTTGGTGGTTTGCTTTACTTCTTGCCTGCTACAAAGTTTTGTGTCTCCAGTTTTTAAAGCAGCCACACAAATGTGCACACTCACACAATTAAAATAAAACAAAACAAAACAAACCTTGGCAGAAAACAGAGAATACAATCAGTGGCCAGTATGGCTGTAGCTCTCTATTTGCTCCTTTTGTTCTTCAGGGAAGCAGAAGGAAGATTTTAGTCGTTTTTTGGTTTAATTTTAAAAGATGGCTACTCACAGAAAATGCTACCAACCTATTTTGATAATGTTGATTAGAGATTAATCTTTAATGAAAACAATAGAAGGAAAATATTAAAAAGGAAGATTCCAATGCTAATTAATGTTAAAATTTTTCTACTGGTAAACAAACTTGAAGAAAATGTGTTATTTAGTCTTGTCTACCAAACTAAAGTAAGTTCTATGCATTTTCTGCAGACAAATTACATATCCAGGCAACATTAAAATTTTAGCAGTCTTTAATCAGAAGGGCTTACTCACCTCCTGGTATTTCTTCATGAATCACCTAAGACAGCATCAAAAATGAACTTAAACTTTGGTTGATGTGGCCTATGCACTTTGAGATAAGGGGCTAAAATTTAAGTTCCTAAAAGCAGTCTGTGAGATTTAGGCACAAGTCGTGTCAAAGCAGGTGAGGAATGCCTTTTCTTTCCCTCGCCCCGAACTTGGAGGACCAGCAAACTCTCACAAAAGAGCATCCCTGGATGAGACACCACAATGTAGCAAGGAGCTGGGTTAGTGCAGGAATGACAACAATGAACAGTACTCATTGGCACTTGGATTGACTACAGATGCAACTCCATTATCCCTTGAGCCAACCTCCACAGCAGGACAGGTCACTCACACAAAAACTGGTAGGTAAGAGCCAGTACAACTAGAAAGTTACAGATTTAAACAGTTACCATCAATATTAATCATCAGAGAATAGCTAGGGGTATCTGTCAGCATGTCTGCCTTTAAAGCTGTTCAGCTGTGACTTAAATTTTTA
The DNA here is from genome assembly GCA_023637945.1 of Phaethornis superciliosus. Lineage (NCBI taxonomy): Eukaryota > Metazoa > Chordata > Aves > Apodiformes > Trochilidae > Phaethornis > Phaethornis superciliosus. Next base: position 33,856,628 of record JAJQWJ010000003.1, on the reverse strand, counting down.
ATTCAAAACCTGATTGTGCTTTAGTTATTATTCATCTTTCTACTCCACTGTGCTCCAAGGTTGGCAGACTTCTGCTGCATCCCACAACAACAAAGCACCAGAAGTGAGCAGGGTTGCAGCAGCAATAAAGCAGATTCACCACTATGCCTTATGCCCTAGCTTTGCATTTCCCTCCCAGTTGCTGTGTCGCTTTTTCTTCCACATGGCCCACCATGCACATCTCATGTTATCATATGCTCCACTGTCTATTCCCCACAGGACATCTTCTGCTGGGAAAAGAACCCCCGAAGAGGATTTAGAATCATAGAACCATAGAAATGCTAGGGTTGGAAGGGACTTTGAATATCATCTAGTTCCAATCCCCCTGCCATGAGCAGGGACACCTCCCACTAGATCAGGTTGCTCAGAAACCCATCCTTGGCTGCACCAAGAGATGCGTGGCCATCAGGTCGATGGAAGGGATTCTCCCCCTCTACTCTGCTCTTGTGAGACCCCACCTGGAGTACTCTGCCTAGTTCTGGAGCCCCTAGAGTGTGTCCAGAGAAGGGCTAGGAGGATGATCAGAGGGCTGGAGCACCTCTCATATGAAGACAGACTGAGAGAGTTGGGGTTAATCAGTCTGGAGAGGAGAAGGCTCCTAGGAGACCTTATTGCAGCCTTCCGGTATCTGAAGGGGCCGACAAGAAAGCTGGTGAGGGACTTTTTAGGATGTCAGGTAGTGCTAGGACTAGGGGGAATGGATTCAAACTAGAGGAGGGTACATTTAGACTAGATGTTAGGAAGAAGTTCTTCACTGGGACGGTGGTGAGACACTGGCACAGGTTGCCTAGAGAGGTGGTGGAAGCCCCATCCCTGGAAGCTTTTTAGGTCAGGCTGGATGGGGCTCTGAGCAACCTGATCTAGTGGGAGGTGTCCCTGCCCATGGCAGGGGGGTTGGAACTAGATGATATTCAAGGTCCCTTCCAACCCTGACAATTCTATGATTCTAGGATTCCATATACTGGTTTGAATTGGAAGGGACCTTGCGGATCACCCAGTTCAACCCCCCTGTCATAGACAGGGACACTTTGCACTATACCCCATCCAACCCGGTTCTGAATAGTTCCAGGGATGGCGAATCCACAGCTTCACTGGGTAACTTGTCACAGTGTCTCACCACCCTAATAGTGAAGAATTTCTTCCTAATGTCTAATCTAAATCTACCATCTTGCTGTTTAAAGTCATTACCATTTGTCATAATACTACATACCCTTGCAAAAAGTTTCCTCCCAGTGTTTTTCCAGCTCATGCACCAGAACACAGGCTGCAGGCTGGCCTGAGACAGTAGGTGGAAGTTACATGCTTGAAGAAAGAACAAGTCACACAAGGTAGAAGCTAGATGTACAGCTTCCCATAGGACCAAAAGGCATTTGGACAATGCAGCAACAGGAAAGGCACAAACTTTCATAGAGGATTCTCCTTCCTTTTTTAGTTTCATAACAAGCTGATTTGCTGAATTAATTCTAGAACATTTGCATCCTACAACTTCTTTTTCTTTTCCCCACTGCAATATTCGCAGCTTCTCTCTACATCTCACATGACATTTGTTGCTGATCTCTCACCTGTCACAGCACAGAACTTTTGAGTCAATCAGGACTCTTTCTTTGGCCGGTAATTTGTAGGAAATTCATTAAATCTAAGAACTCTGCTCGTTCATCAGATAACAAGTTTTTCATCCAGGGCCAGGAACTGGGAGTGGAAGAAAGATTAGACAGACATAATGTTCATGCAAGCTTTATTTCTCAAGGAAACCAGTCTCATTTCTCTGCTAAAGCTGGGGAGCTGTGCTAATTAACACTAGTCCATTAATTCTTATAGCTCCTCTGAACCACTGCTGGTAAACACAAAACTTGCTTCTAGAAACATGCTGGCAGAGGTACCCCTGGGTACCCGACCCAGCAGTCCTTCATCTAATGTGTAAATTGCAGCACAATCAGTAAATTCATTCAAGCTGGGAGAGTAGAGAAGTACCTACTCATACCTCTCCATGCTATCAGTCTTGTCATCCTGCCAGACTCGAAATGACAGCTATGCAGTCATGACAAGAAAACAAAACTGCTGCATCATACCTAGCTTCCAGAGGCATATTTAAAAAGGAAAACAAAAAAAATATGCAGCAGTAGAGAGGTTACCAAACATGGTCTCAAGCCAGTCTTGCTTGGGTTGCCTATTGAGTCAGCATACACTCCAGAACAGACACAAAGCCAGGGCTAATGTGGTGATCATTCATCTGACTTTAAATCCTTTCACAAAGAAGCAAACAAAAAAATAAAAAAAGAAATATGGAGATAGAACAGCTGCTGTTCAGTGTCCCCAAATTGTTACTGTCAGTTTTCCCTCATGATCCTAATTAGAAGCATTTCTACCTAGCAGAGATGATGTCTTGCAGGTTTTAATAAAGAAGACATTTTCTTTGATGTTCTCCCAATGTAGAAGGGATTGCAGAGACTTTAGGATTACCACTGAAAGTTCAGTTCTGCAGATTTTCCCTAAATCACCAAAGAATGTCCCCCGTCCTTGCAGAGGCAACTGAAAGACCAGAGGCCCTTACACCATATCCATAACTGAAGCAATACTCTCTTCAGCAACACCAGGTATAATTAGGTTTTCCCACTGTAGTAGAGAATGATGACTCCTTTTTTACCACCCCCCCCTCCAAAAAAAAGGAGAGAATGTATGCCTGTGTGGACAGACTCTGGATCCATCTCCAGATGGAACCTCTGCGGCAGAGCAAAGATACTGGGAAGTCAAGGAAGCTCAGAATAGAGATATGTAATGCTAACTCTTCTGATCTTCTCCTGTCCCCCTCTGGCCCCCTTCCCAGGAAAGCACTGGACACACTTTCACATAATATCCTTGTCTTTAAAATGGGGAGACACGGATTTGACAGGTGGACCACTTGTTGGATAAGGTATTGGTTGGATGGTCACACTGAAAGAGTTGTGGTCAATGACTTGATATCTGTGTGGAGATCACTGATGAGTGGGCTCCTTCAAGGGTCCAAATTGGGTTGAGTACTATTTAACATCTTTGTTTGGGACATGGGAAATGGGACTGATTGCACCCTCAGCAAGTTTGCAGATGACACCAAGCTGACTGGTGTAGTTGACACTCCAGAAGGAAGGGATGCCATCCAGAGTAACCTTGACAGGCTTGAGCAGTGGGTCCATATGAACCTCAAAAAAGGCCCAGTGTAAGGTCCTGCATCTCAGCTGGGGCAAAGGATATGGGCCAAGTAATGAGTGGATTGAGAGCAGCTCTGAGAAATAGGACTTTGTGGTACTGGTGGATGAAAAACTGAATCTGAGCCAGCAATATGCACCAGCAGCACAGAAATTTCATCCTGGGCTTTAACAAAAGAAGTATGTCTGGCAGATTGAGGGAGGCAATGTCTCTCATGAGACCCCATGGAGTCCCTGTGAGGAGCATAACCCCCTCTACGAGGGCTGGCAAGGGTTGTTGTTAGCTCTGGGGACACCTGATGGCAGTCTCCCAGTGCTTATAGGTGGCCTACAGGAAAGATGGGGAGACAGTCTTCATCAGGGAATGTAGTCATAGTGTTGTCATAAGAAAAGGGCTAACAGTCACAAAGATTCCAATTTTCAAAACCAGGTGGGCTTGTGCAATGGGCAGAGGCACATCAGGCTCGTGTCATTAGGAAGACTTAATCTCAAAACAAGGACAGCGGGAACCTCAAGATAAGAGGATGTTATGTTTCTGATTTTGTATGTAAAGTTAGGAGTGACAATGACTAACAATTTTCTTCACTAAAGTTTCTTCTTTGTTGTTATTTCATTCATAAAACCCCAGTTTATTTCCCAACAGGTGTGTTACCTTTGTGAATCATCACCAGCACTCCTTTCTGTGCATAGCTGGAGTTAAACAAGTACCTCAACTCCATGTCTTAACTGTTTTTTGCACAGCAGAGGATTTGGGATAACAGTAAGACAAACTGGTAACAGTTTTAAGCTTGAAGAGGGTAGATGTAGATATTAGGAAGAAATTCTTCACTGTGAGGGTGGTGAGACACTGGCACAGGTTGCCCAGGGACGCTGAGGATGCCCCATCCCTGGAAGTGTTCAAGACCAGGTTTGATGGGGGTTTGAGCAACCTGGTCTTGTGGGACGTGTCCCTGCCCAAGTCACGAGGGGTTGGAACTAGATGACCTTTAATGTCCATTCCAGCCCAAACCAGCCTGTGATTCTCCAGTTCTGTGACCTGGTAAATATTGAGACAAACAGCTTCTCTCCTTCCAGCACTGGCTTCTTCAGCACCTTTGTCTGGGGTTTCACTTAGTGAAACTCTGGCTGATAGTATCCCAAGTTTATGTGTACTGTGGGGAATAACAATACAATCACAATTAGAATGACCAATTCCTTTGTCAGGAGCTTCAGTCCATCTGTCAGAGTATTCCTGTCTTCTGTTAAATTGCTCTTTCATATTCAATAAAGTTTATTTACCCATTTTAATTGTCTCAATGTGACAGGGTGCCTGGGTTCTGGCTGACAACCCCATTTTTTATCTTCAAGCATAGCAAGCAACTGCAGTAAATCTGAGAAAGGGGCCAAGCCTGGATAATTCTTACACATGAATTCCGCTACATTCATTTCTGCTTCTCCTTCATTATTTGTCCCTATTACAGAACTAGATCTGAAAGCTCAGTATTTCCACTTCCATAACCCTTCAAGTTTGCAAAACATTTTCCATCACATCAGAAAACCTGGAAGATTGTTGGAGCATTAGGTTAATTAGGTAGTTCAACAAAGGGCAAGATCTGATCTCCTTCTGGCATTTAAACTGTTGATCTTGCAGTAAGTGTTGTTACTTAATCAAGGATATTTTTTTTTTTAAAATTCTTAATATTCCTTATCACCAAAATGGCCTGAGGCTGGATTTAGTATTATGTATTCTGATACATGTTAGGCTCACACAGTGCATTGTAAAGTAACAAAATTCTTATTAAGAAATGACCTATATTCTGTAAGACTGCCTAGGATAGTTTTGCATGAAGAATATGCAGCTGCCTAACACTGACACCTTTTTTTTTTTTTTTTTTTTTTTAACCCTGCTCATAATGAAACAATCAGGAACCAGAATGTAGTTACTTACCATCTGCCTGATTCGAGAAAAGAGCATCCAGAACTGGAAACCAAATTGCAGCACAGGGTATGTACCACAACACCACAGCTTTCCCAGGCTGCACAGAAGTGAGCATGAAGAGAAACAGAGAGCTGTGATGGGAACAAGTCATCCTCAGAGCAGAGAGCCTGGCTGCTCCCATCTTTCATAAAACCATTTCCAAGCTTTCAACTGAAGACATTGAGCTAGCCCATCTTATTTTTCACTCTCTGCTCTGTTACCACCAATAATATTCGTATCTGTTTTCTACAGCCTTCCTAAAATCCCTGTTCTCTTTAAGTGCCCCAGAGGGTTACCCAAAGGTTGGGAATGTCAGAGCACATACGTGCTTTAAAAGCATCTTTTCTGCAACACTGTGTGGAAGAAGCTGTTGCACTGCACATCACCTGTTTTGGTGTATAGGGGTTTGCAATGCCCAGATTTGCATTCTGGGTTTGGCCTGATGCAGCTGTACCTGACACAGTGTATTTAAGATGAGAATTGTACAAGAATCCCTGCCCCACACTCATCCAGATCCCCCAAATTATCTGGCTTCATGACAAGCCTATATTTGTTTGGGCTTTTTTCTTACACAGAACTGATGAGCTGGCAATGAAGATATAATCAGGACACAGCTTTAGTCCCAGGCCTCTGACAGGATAAATTCCCTAAATCTGCTTTCCCAGCCCTAAAATAACATGATCTTCTCAATCTGATTCACAGTCAGTGAAGTCTTGATGATTAAAAACCCTTGGTCCCCTTGAGGTAAGGGCTAGGCACTATTACTGCTCACACCTACTTATCAATAATTAGGATCAAGTGCATAAAGGCACCCACTCATATCACAGAGATACATAATTTGTCAGCAGGGCAACCAACAAATTAAATGACACTGAAACATCCTTCAATTAATCTGAAGATCATCAAAACATCTGAAGCTTTGGATGAGCAAACTTGTGCTTTTAAAAGTCTCTTAGGATGCTTAAAATTGCTGTCACGCTTTTCCTCAAGAGTAAATTCTGCCAATGTGAGCTTTCTGAAGAGAGAGTTACCAGGACCAGCTCATTAGTCTAAGTGAGCTGCTAGGAACCTCCCAGCTCCACGTGCATCACTTCCCTGTTTTACCTTCAGCCTGGCTTTGCTGGCACCTCAGTGAGGAGAACCCTGCAGAGGATGTGATATTGGCCAGAGGAGCAGCAGGGCCTTCAGAGGAGGATGGGGTAGTGCTTCTCCTTCACACATTCAGGCTCAAAAAGTTTGCCCTTTATCTTGCTGCAGCTGAGCCAAGGGGATCCTCAACCTCACCTTAATCTCCAATGCATAGACTATCCTAGCTCCTCACTGATGCTCTGAGGGCATCTGAAGTTTCAGGAGCAGCTGATACCTGTCCCCAGTCCAGTGAAAAAAAGATATTTTAAACAGGGACTGAGAAACAAGTCTGCTCACTGAAAGTTTCACTGGGGTACTGGGATCCTGGTGAGTATGGACCAGAGTCTGTGGACACTCCTCAACTTGGCTATTCCTTTTTACTGGGCAGTTATATGTTCTTCTGCCAGCAAATATCTGAGTACCAGGTGAATTTCTACATTGGAGAAAAAAAATAAAAACACAAATAAAGCAACAAAAAGGAGGGCTGTGTGAGAGATTGATTCTTGGCTTGCCTGCCTGCAGAAGCAGCTGGTGAGACACAGTCTTTGGTGGATCAGCTCTGAGCAATTTGCAGGTTCCTAGATCCTGCAAGGCCCAGATGCTGGCCTGTCCTTCCCACAGTACCTACATCACTCCATATCCTAGATGTGAGGTGGAAGGACTGGCCCTGTTCCAATGGCAGAAAATCCTGCAGCTCCCTGTGAGACACAAGCACAGACAAGGGGCAGGACTTTTTTCTCTCTCAAGATTTTTCTGTCTTGACAATGCAAAAGGACCACCACCACTGCCCCTCTGAACCTGAAAAAAGGTGTTGACACTAAAGAATTCAACCAATGGAGCATAAGGGGTGGGAAAAAAATCCCACATCTTTGCAATGACATGAACCAGAACAAGGAACATGTCTGAATCTACTTTTATTTATGTCCTTCTGGGGACAAGTAGAGAAAAGCCAATTTAATCAGGACTGACTTGGTGATATACAAGCATTGGTACTTGATATCTGAAGGCATTAGGGATCTGACTTTTCTCACCAACACAAGAAAACAAACCTTGCATGCACAAGGGAGTATGGTGTTGATAAGCATCATCTCTATAGTATGATTAGTCTTAAGAAAGACCTTTCAGCTTGTTTCTAGTCAACTACATTTAGATTTAGCAGCTGCCCATGTTCAGATTTACTAGAAACTATACCACACATCAGAGGCTGTAAGACAAAGCAAAGCCTACAGTTTTTCAGTGTCAGGCTTTCTAGCCACTGTATTTAAAGCTGTGGCAGAATTGCCTTCACTCAGCATGAACACTCCCTGTTCTGTGCCTAAATCAGAGATATTAATGAAGCATCTAACAAGCTCACTAAAGCCTACCAAGCTCTTTTGTTTTCCTTTGTATAACTGGAAAACTGGCTCTTGATCAAGAAGCTGAGGTGCTGTCCAGTTAGGACAGGCTGTAGCACAGATAGATGTTTTAGAGCTGAATGTCTGCCTCTGAGGAACAAGCAGAGCTGAAGCAAGCCTGCTATCCCACAGTACAATTTCCCTCCCCCTTCACCTTGCCTTCAAGGGTGAGTTGAGTCACCTCCATGCAGTGCTGGACAGGCAAACAGCTGCTGGTCCCAGTCTAAGTTTGACTAAGAGTTCACCTAGCTGTCAAAGTAATGAAGCAGACAATGTCCTCCTAAGAAGTCACGCAGGAGAAGTTGCCTCTCATAGGACCTTGTCACAGTCTCCCACTCCGTGTGGACAACTCAAACCACTTCTCTTCACAATGTATCCCAAGTAAGGTACTTCCCCTGCCTCACCCCTATCATCCCTAATGCCTTCTCCACACACATTGTCTGATGTAACTTAGGGTAAGATTGCTCCTTTGCAATGTTAGCTCATGGTCTGGTTGTTAAACCCCTTAGGTTGGGCACCACTGCTGTTCTCTTTAGTTAAAGAGTACTCATTAAGAGAGCAGAGATGAATAACAATATCATTGTAGAAAAGAACTGGGTTCCCTGTCTCAAGGGCTTATAATATCTCTGTCATCCCTGCAAAACCATGAAGCATGAAAAATCAAAGCAAGGTCCTCATAAGAGCATTTTTGGGAAAGACAGGGATATTTAAATCATAAATTCTATCTTGAGTGGAATATTCCACATACTCCCAAGCTTTCCACACTTTCCATTTAAACATTTCTGACTCCTTAACCTTTAAAATATTTACAGAAATGCAAGATACGCAGATTACTTCTGACCACTTTCCTTAACTGAGCTGCAATATTCTAGGTGTGATCTATACCTGTCTTTAAGATTTGTACAGAACCCTAACAGACCTTCTGAAGATCTGTCTATAACCTTTTTATGTAGAGAAATCTGCCCATTAGCATTCGATGCACATTGCTATATTTAGTTTCCAGGAAATATGACACTCATTCCACAGGAAGATTGAAAAAAAAAAACCAAAACCCAACAGTGGCCTATTTTTTTATTATAAACCTGTTGCTAAGGTATTTCCATTGATTTTCCTCTGTATAATATATTTCTAAAGCACTGCGGGACTAAATTTAGGTTACAAAACAAGAAGAAAAAAAGTTTCTCTAGCAAACCTGAGTCGGGTCAATCAATCATTATGAAATAAGAAAAAAAAATCCATCCTACTGACCTTATGAAGTTATGCACTACAGTTCCTCAGAGCTGTGTAGGCCTCCTGCAGATTAAATAAAATTCAAAAAGACCTCAAACGGGTTTCTTGAGAAGTGAAAACAGTAAGTCACCAAGTATAACCTATATCTGCTGTTTGCCACTCATCACAGGCTTTCCTGTTTCCAAGCCATGCGTGGCAAGATCTCATAGTTTGAGAAGCAAGTTTGGAGCAACCCTTTCCTTTTCACCAGAAGATGCAAGCTACAGGAAAGGATTCAACACAACAGCAAGTGCAGCCTCCCATTGAACATGGCCCAAGACTGAACCATAAGCACTGAAATCCAGGAGGAAGATCCTTAGGAAATCTCATTTGATACAACAGCCACGCCTTCACCTCTCTGCAGGTAAGGCTTTTTCTGAATATCAAACAGCCATGCCTTCATAGTTAAAAGCTAGCCTGGTGATTTAGGTAAGAGCATTGGTCCAAATATTCCCTGACATTTCAGAATGCCATGTGAATTCTTTCCCAGCTTGCAGATGCAATGCAGCACTCAGAAGAGTCCCTCTCAGCCTCTGCTGCCTGCTTCCTTATATTCCCACAGCCATTCAGTGGCTCTACCAAAAAGGTACACCTACAGTGTACAGCTGAATATACCATGAAGGGAAATGCAGGTGTCCCAGCTCATCTACATCTCATTCTTAATTAAATGAATTGCACTTTTTCAAAACATTTTTAACAGAAAGTTAAAAATGAAATTAAGTCTATCTTACTTTTACTTGGTGGAAATTAATCATATGTAGTACAAGATAACAGAGAATTGCCTCATTAGCACTGCTTACAGTGCTTGTCCGTGACAGAAGAGGGACAAGAAATTATTTTGTCTCACATAAATGAGAAAATATAAGCACATCTGAGAGTTCAGCATGAAATTCTGACCTATAAAGCAAGCTTATTTAGAAATCACTGTAACAGAAAGTTACTATTTGACAAATTGTACGAGGTTTAGTTTTCTTAATGGGCAATACAGTTACAGCAATTTTGCCACTCCCCAGTTGGGTTATGCAAGCAAATATCTTCTCCATCTCTATCTGGGGCACTGGTCTTCAGCCCCAGTCCAAGGGTTCATGACTTCTGAGGGACTGCAAGTGGTAACTAATAAAGCTCATACACAGGGGCTACACACATCCAAATACTACTAAATGGTCCAGCCCTGGCCCCCTTCTAGGAGAGATTTAATATTTACAGAAATTGGGAGCATTTGAAGTCATCTGTCCAAATGGTAAATTATCAGGAGCAGTGACTGCATCTTACACTGGAAGTCCACAACACCTCATTTTTTTGCCTGTAAGGCAACAGAACAGAGGTAAACATGAATAATGTTTCTGGCCTGGCAAGTTCTGCTTGGAAATCACAGATGCTGACTTCCATTTTGAACAAATAGCCCCACATCTAGAAGCCCAGGCCAACTTCACCATTGAAGAATTTATCAGATCAAGTAAGCATCCTGCCTTACATGATTTCCACTCTCAAAACCTCCTTCCATTACCCTCAAAGCCAGGGTTGGCAAAGCTGTCTTTGAAGAAAGGGTCTGGAGGTGGGTGAGCAGGTGCCAAGGCTTCCTTGGCCTTCCAGCTGGACTTGTCACTGCGTCTGGGACCGACTGGTGACAGTCCCAGTGAAACCAGTGGAGCCAGACCCAGTCAGGATAGGTGAACAAGTGTCTCACTAAGCCACAGATTCCAGAGCTCATTTCAACTATTTACTTACTATTAGTTACCTGGAGGCAGGTAGCCTCACTCCTCAACTTATGAGACCCTCATAAATAACTCCTTACTTTAAAGCACCTCATTAAGACTTTAAACACACTCATGTAAATCAAAAGGCTCTCTACTATAGTCAATAAACCACATGAGCAGGGATTAGTTCTTAGCACCTGGCTTAAATCCACCTCTGTTCTGTCTGATTGATATTTCTAAGTGAATAATTGTGTATAAATGACCTTCAGAGAGAAGAGAAACTTAAATATCAGGAAAGTGTTCCTGATTTTGCTAACCTGGGCATCTGCCTTCCCAGAAAAGTCAGTCTCTTGTTCTCAGGATAATTAAGGGCAGAAGTATCTTTTGAAAGCATTATTTTCTGGTTTTCTCTTTTCTACCAAAACCTATTAAAAGCCAAAAAGGGCTGGATGAAGCTAACTAGTGCTTTTCTTTGAACAACTCTTGGTTACCCTCAAGCCTTGTTACCCTCAGCAGCATGCTACACATGACCTTGAAAGGAAGTGGTTTTGCTTTGTCCAACTCTGACCAGAAATGGTTAACACCACCTACACCATGCCTCATCCCACCACCCCACCACTCCCCCCCCCCCAAAAAAAAAAGACTAAAGAAAAGGCTTTGTTAGCAGGGGCGTGCTATACATGAGTACAACAAAACAGGCAAGCCATGTTATTGGCTTGTTGCATACATCTCTATTAAACACTGTAACACTGCAAGAGCTCCAGCCCCAGCTTTCTATAGATAAGAGCAGCAAATTGGGAAATGCATCCTACCCCCAGCTTTCTCTCTTGTTCCACTCACTGCAGTGTACTAGAGGACTGCTTCTTACCCCCATAAAACACAGATATCAAGGAGACATCAGCAATCTCCCAGACTAAAACTCCAAAGCCTGGTAGCCTTACCCTTGCAAGCCCTTGTCTTTCCCGTTTTCAGGGTTCTCCCCACCATTTATTCCAGACTATCTGGTCATTGGGTGAATTCTAGCCTCAGACAGCTGCAGATAGATTTTCTTGCCCATTCAATCTGCTGCAAAATTTGTTATTTATTTAAAAAAATTAATGATTCTCAACTGGATAGAAATATACTGAAGTCATACATACCACTATCACACGAATGAAACCTTAAACCTTAAACCTGATGTAAAGCTTGGGACTCTTTCAAGATGCCATTAATAACCCAGGATATGTCCCTGTAAGGTCTCACCTTGCAGGTAGGAGGTCCCACATGAAGCTCTGCACTGCACTGGATGGGTATGCAAGGCTGCCCAGCATAATACTGGGCACAGGCTGTGCCCAAACCACAACACAGGCTGCCTAAGAGTACTTTGATAACGAGTCCGTTGCCTGACTGCTATTTATCAGTTGCACAGAGTAAAAGAATCAAGAGGTGCCACAGCACTTGGTCAAACGGACACAGCTAGAACCAATGGCTACAAGGTACATTTTGCAGTGAAGGTGGGACCCCTTGTCCAATTGGATCCACTTGTGGCAGTTTTTCTTCCACCCAAAAAAGGCTTAGGGTCCCAAAGGAACATGTGATGACCTGAAGCATGTGGATAGCTAGAGCAGGTGAGCAGAAAGTCTCTTTAGGCCTTAGACCCCATGACTTTAAGAAAGCTTCCTCCTAACAGCAGGTGCTCATAAATCAATGCACAGCTTTCTGACTCAGCAGTGACAGTATCACCTTAAGTGACACTGATAAATGAGCCTGTGAGATTTGCTTTGCTGTGCTGCCTTCCATTTAGCTTCTCCTGAAATTTAAATGCATAAAATACCATTAACATCAAGAGAAAACCTGATATGAAAGGAAATAATTCTGATGCAATGTCTCATGACAAAATTGTTAGTTTAAAGTAGAGGAAAGCTTATTCAGAACAAAAGCATAAAAAAGTCATACAAAAAGGAATATCTAGGTATGATTTATTTATAGGTCAGTTTGTCCTGACCCACACAATATTCCCTGCAAAGAAAAACTTAGCTGTATTAATTATCAACTTCCATGATACCCTTGAGAAATTTTTCTGTGCTGCAAGTCAGGCCCAGACCCTAAACTCAGCAGAACTGACAAAGAAAGTGATGGTCACTGGTGCTCACTTTTACTGTTCCTCAGTCATGAGCTTCCTGGGAATAGCCAGTTCTTAGGGAAGGGTCAGGGGGACTTCAGGCTGGCTACTGGCAGCTCCATGGGGTCACTCGGCAGGACCATAGAGCCAAAAAGTCACTCTGATCAACTCTGGGGTACACTGGAATAGAAGGTTGAGATGGAAATGAGGATTCTTGTAGGAAACACCAGGAAAACATTCATTTGCAGCATTGATAATCTATGATGTAATTCCTTGTACTTTTGAGATAGGCTGGTGAATAACCATTTGAAAACTGTGGCTCATTTTAAAAACAAACATTGAATGTCTTAATCAAAGTACCCAAAGATGAGTCAGAATCTGAAAGAACTCTACAAAATTAACTCATTCTTAAGGATCCAAATTAAGTTGCAAATTATACTGTAATGCTGCTTTGGCTTTTGAGTTAGTGAGACAAATTTGGGGAAACACACACAAACGAAAAGGGAAATAAAAATCCTTGCTGTAAAGAGGGAACATTGAATTGAACTCCACTCAGAAAGCATAACTATAATTTAATTTACAGTAAAAGTAAAGGTAATGCAAAGATTAAAAGTAGGAAAAAAGTGTTAAAAACATACATGGGCTTCCTGGCACTCTCCCCAACATCTAGTAGCAGCAAGCTGGATTCTCTTCCCAAACTGTATCTTTCCTGCTATTTTCTTCTGTCTTCCCAAATCTTCCCTGGTGCCAGAAATGGCTGGCCATGACATTTCATCTTTTCAAAAGCAAATCCAATCCTACTTGCTTCACCATGCTCGAGCTGAATATTATTTAGTTACCTGGCAAGTCAACAACATAACTGCAGAGGAAAGTTACAGGCTCATCACTGAAATTATATCAATTTCCAAGTTCAGTGGTATCTATTTTGAGAGAGCAAGAAACTATTTTAACACTGTTGGCACTCTCAGAAATAATTTCTGAAGAGAATTTCTATTTCTATTAGTGTTACTACTCTGCACAGTTACTTCCCACGAGAAATATGGACTGCTTAAACAATAAATCAGTCACCAGTTTTCCACTGAAGAAGTGCTGTGCAGTCACTCAAGGCTGATTGCTTTGGATCCACTTATTATCTGGGTTCCTTGCTTCATACTAGTGCTTAACGTTTCTTCCAGCTGAGCTCTGTGTTCCTTCTTGGCAATTTAAAGATCCATTTAAAGTACCTTTTCACTGCACAAATGAAATCAGATTTTTAAACAAAAACATGGAAAATTCCACTGTGGCCTTTTTGTCACAAAGATCCTTGACAGTCCCCAGCTATCTCTCTCTTCTACAACTGAGAGGTTCTTGAGAATCAGCCTGGTAGCACAGACCAGTGACACATCCAGAAATGATGCTTAAGAGACTATCTGTAGCATGCAGTCATCTTGTGTTGTGTATGCAGGCAGGCCAAGCAGGTTATTGAGTCTTGGTGTAAAGTTAAAAATCAGGGTTTTCCTCTGTTTCTCTTTCATGCAAACACTCCAAACTAAGAAAAACAGATAAAACCCACCCTAAAAAAATCAGAGAGATGGAAAAACAGAAAAGTGTTTTTCACTTTCAGAGCAGTTTTGTGATTTTCAGCATGCTGATTGTTATAAAATCTTGACAATACAAGGAAGATGAATCTTGCTTACATTCTGTGGGCTATGTTGAATTCACTGTTACGTGACACAATAGTCCAGCCCCAATGGAGAATATTGCTCTGCACACTATGAACTCCTACAAACAATAAAATACAGTTCATTCCCACTTATTAATCATTTCCCTATGACCATGAGATTTTTAAAAAGACAATGAAAACACCAGAGACCTTTGGGTCTGAAAAGCTCTATGCACATACAAATTGCTTCTTATTTAAGAGGGGCTATGTTCCTGATTAGAAGTGGCTATTATGCACACTAAAAAGTGAGTGCAACAGATAAGTAAAACAGCATTTCCTAGCATAGAAAAGTAGGTCACATCTAGAGTAATTTTCTTCCCAAACCTGAGCTGTTTCTGTTCTCCCTTTCTTCTCCAGACCTCTCCATAAATAAACTTCTTGAGAAGACAAAGGGCCCTTTATGGTCCAAATGAGGAAAATACCTTACCCAGCCTGCTTTATATCCCTGCAGTTTGTTTGAAATCTTTTTTTTCCAACACCAGCAGCAAGAAAAAGCCCCGACGAAAGGCTCAGGGAGCTAACTAGTGCCAGCTCAGGTCAGCTCAAAGCGTCCTGCAGACTGCATGACTTCAGGAGAAAGCTTTCTGTGACCTTTCTCTGTCTTGCACAATGCTAATGCCAGGGCATTCTTACACAGCAGCTTTGTGTAGCCCAGGCAGGGTTACAGTGAGCTGCTCAGCCCAGCCTGACCTCAGCAGAGCCAGAAGCTGCTGCAGCCTGCAGCATGAGGAGAGGCAGCTTGCTTGACTGCATCATGGCATGGGTGCTGACAGCATCCCACATCCATGGTATCAGTTTCCCCATTCACAGAATCACAGAATGTTAGGGGCTCTAAGGGTCCTCTGAAGATCTAGTCCAACGCCCCTGCTAGAGCAGGTTGCATCAAGTTTAGATGGAACTTCCTATGATCAAGTTCCTTCCCCTTATCTCTTGTGTTGCCACTGGGGATCACTGAAAACAGACTAGCCCAATCCTCCTGCCACTTACCCTTTAAGCATTTATAAGCATTGATAAGATCACTCCTCAATCTTCTCTTTCCCAGGCTAAAAAGACCCAAGTCTCTCAGCATTTCCTCCTAATAGAGATGTTCTAGTCCCCTAATCATCTTCACAGCTCTTTGCTGTATGCATTCTCCAGCAGTTAGTTCCATGTCCTACTTGAACCACTTGACATGACTTTTGAAACAGCTCATGTTTCTGCTCCCCAGCTTCTATGTACCTCCTCTCATCCAACTTGTGACATATTCTAGAGAAAAGTAGCTCATTGTCTGGATGTCAGCATTAAAAAAAAATAAAATAAAAAATTCAGTTTGTAAATTATTGCCTGCTTTTCATTATTGACTAATGCCTTTAAGGGGAATGAATCTTCTCCCCAATACAGTGTGGGTTCTGGTCAGGCAGTATTTCACTTCTTTGCTCTGCCACAGACCAAGGTATATTGTCAGCCTCAGAGAAGACACTGTGCTTAAGCAATTGGAGATCACAGTGTGTGTGTGGCCCACCAAGCATCACATGCATGGCTTGAGCAGCTCATACACTAGCATGAGCAGCCACTGCAAGGGAAAGTGCTGGAGTGCCCCATAACAACCTGTGCTGGACGTGTAGGTGCTGTGAGAGAGGTCACAGTCCATGCTGTGAAGAAGAAGAAAAATGGTTTTGTTTGTTAAACAAAATAAAAGGCGTAATGGCATGGGAAGGGGACAGAGCCTCTTCATGAACAAGATCTGCACATGGGGAAATCCATCTGAGGTCTGTCCCATGCTGCATTAATGTGGGGTTCCCAGCATCTAAAGAGATGCAAAATTTACTCACTACTTATATTTCTCATTTTGTTCTGTCTTATTAAAACAGTGGTTTTATTCCATTATTTGTTGCTGAGCCCTTCTTACTGGTATCTGGGAAGAACCTGGCATTTCTGTCTCTCATGCTCACAATGCAGTACACCAGGTCCAAACAGGTTCTGAAGGCCACCTCTCTGCTCAGAGTTTGCAGAAACCACCATTTCATGTATCACAAGTTGTTGCTTTGGATCAAATTTCCCTCCTTGCAGAGACAAGGCTGAAGTACTCAGACCAGGACATCTTGTTTGGCTGCTTTATTTTCCTGTGCCCTGAAGAGTGGGGATCTGGGTTTCCAGGAATCATCACGATGCATACTGCTTGTGCATTATTGTACAGATTCCAATAGTCGTTGAATTAGTGGTGATCATCTGGTGGCATGATAGTATCATGGCATCACAGATCACACACAGGGGCACTGGAATGGCATTCATCCCATTGGCAATTGACTCTGCTGTCCTGGAGAGAATAGGTGCTTCTCTCATGCGAAGTCCCAAAACATCATATTTGTATTTTAGGAGGCTGAGAAATCACCAGAATACAAGTCCTCTGTGAGGAAGGATGCAGCAAGAAAGGCAACATGCTCTGCTGCAGCAGAGACTTGATATAAATAATATTGCACAAAAGACTGGAACAAACTATGCCCATTATTGCTGGCAGCATATTTAATGGCAATCATCTCTTGTCCATCCTCAACTTCAGCTCTCCAAAAGAAATCTTCCTTTCCAAAGGAGGCTCTTGAAGGTGGTGGTATCATGGGTAGGATTCCAACAGAGAGGATTATACTCATGCATGTTTTTTCTATAAACGTGAAGAAATGAAGATTGTTTTCATTCTGAAAGAATGCTTTGGATTTAGTTGTGAAGCCCTGTTTTGTGTTACATGTTATGTGGGAGCACCTGGAACATGGGGACTGCTCCTGGGGACTGGTGAAGTAAAGCAGCAGTGTACAGCATCTTATTAGGGACTACAGTGAATGGAAAAGCCTGTCTTTTATGAGGTTATGTTAATTTAGCTCCACTGAATCTCTCACGGGACAATAATACTGATTTAGGATTTTTTTCTGATGACAGCACGAAGGTGTGAGTAGAAGAACTGTCTGTGTCTTGCCAGCTACTTCCAAAATCTGCTTCTGCAGTAGCAGAAGTAACTACTGCATATTTTGGGGATGAGGTGGTGATGGGAGGTGATGTTATGACTCTACTCTTCCCCTGAGGAATTTTTCAAATTTGCAGTATTCTTTTCCTTCTGAAGCAAGAAAAGCATAAAAATAAGCCCCACATAAGATCCTCTGGTAGAATGTTAGGTGCTGCTCTCCCTGAAACTTTGTCTCTTCTTTGAATATAGGGACTGTGCAACCCTTTGGCAGAATAAAGTCTTGCAGACATTGAATTAAGTGTAACTGGTTCAGAGATACTTGGCTGATTCTGCAGAAAACCAGAAGCAGTGTCTTACAGACAATAAATATATCCCTTTCATTGCTACTCAGAGGTCTAAAGCTGATCTCTTTAATCCCACCATTGCTGACTGCTTTCTTCCTAAAGAAACCACCTCAGGGAGGAGATTTCCTTACACAGCATGCTGCCCATAGAGGCACAGTCACCTCTGATTATGTTTTGAAAATCTCCCTAGCTAGCTGTGAGAAGATCCTTTGATTTTAACAAAAAACCAAAACCAAACAAACAAAAAACAAAAACACCCACCACTACTTTTTGCCTTACTGCATTTTGTCTTTTACTGTTTCAGATGGGAATGGTCAAAACCTGGCTTCATCTTGCCCTGTACAGTTGAGGAGGCAGGACCAGTAGGGCCTTACCCCTTCAGACCTTCCTTACCAAACACACCCAAAACCTGATGATTTCTTAACTGCCTGAGTTAGCTGCTGCAAAACTGCTTTGCTCCAGAAACCTTCACAGAGCTCTACTGAAGTAAAGAAGTTTCATGACCAGAAAGACAACATATTTTGTCACCTTGCGGGGCTGATGAAACATCACACCACCTATTAGCTGAGGAGCTCTAGGAAGCCCTGAATCAGTGGAAAACAGGCATTCAGACCTTTGCTTGGCAAAGAAGAGTTCTTCGGTGTCTGAAAGAAACGCTGGCCAAAGCCTGTGAGACCTCAAGCCCTTGAAAGCCTAGAAATCTGCTTTTTTAAAGAAGGAAGCACTGTTCAGCCTTGTGGCATTGTGGAGAGAAGGTACATTGGCCTGTTCATGCTGGTCTCCATCACGCTGCAAGTTTCATGTTGGGAACAGACATGATTCACAATCAGATTTTTTCTTAAAGGTTAGTTACACCAGCTCATTTTATGGGGGCATATCTGATCAAACAGTTGATTTTCATCCCTAATTTGTGCTTTGTTACTCAGAGCCAGTACCAAAACTGGTACGGGTATACCATGTCTCTAAGTTTAACTGTTGAATCCCAGCAGAGTGTTGACATTTGGGAAAACAGCAGAAAGGAGTAAAGAGCAGGGAGACTGAGCTTTACTGCAGAGGGAAGGAAGTGAGTGTAATAGCTGGTAGCCTGGATCCATGGCAAGGAGGCTGAGGTGACACGCAGGTGTTAAAGAGAAATTGAGGGCAGGAGGACTGAAATACAAACTCACACTCAAAGGAGACAGAAGTTCTTAGCTCCTGGGTTCTACTCCCAGCTCAGATGCTGACCTGCAGGGTCCTGTAATTTGGACTGAAAGCCATGGACAAGCTTCAGTTTTCCCTTCTGCAGTGCAGAAAGTTGCAGAGCTTTACCATGAGGTCTCTTATTCTCCTATTCTGCCCATCTCACTTTTGGAAAAAGAAACTGCAAAGGATAAATGCCTAGAACACCTGCTGTGCTCTCGCTCCTGTTCCCTCCCCAGTTATTACTTAGCAAACCAGTGTGCTGGAAGAGCATATCCTCTGGAACTGATCTTTTCAGAGTGTTTGTTTTGGCTCCATAGAGATGCAGGACCAAGCAGGGTTTTCTACTGGGAAAAAGCAGAGCATTGCCAAATCTTGAGAATCAGTGTGCTTGGGTTGTCCTGGACCAAAACACATACAGAAGTTAGAAGACAACCCCAGCTTTTTCCATTAGCTTTCTCTCCTATTTCTCTAGAATTCTCCTATTTCTTCAGAAAATCAGATATCCTTGGGAGACACACAACATTTCCTAAATGCAGGATTTTCACCCAAGGTTCAGTCTTTTCTCTCTTTGCCCCTTGTACTCATTCATCATCACAGCATCTTGAGAACCCTTGAACTCTTCAGTCTCTTCAAAGTGCTCTGATCATTTCAGTGGTTTTCTTAGAAGTCATCTTGGCTGTGGTTCTTCAGTATAAAAGGCATTTAAAAATTCTTTTGAAGCTGTGGACCTCAGGGCTTCAGTGGGTAGCAGCAGAGGCAGGATGGCCCATGCCAACCTAGCCTCTAAATCAGTGGGAGTATTAAATCAATCCAAGGAGGGGCAATGCTCAAGCCATCAGGCACATTTCAGGCAGGGCCAAGTTCTTTGCCAGCGTGAACACTTTAGCCTTTCAATCCTGCACTCCCTTACTGTGCACAATATGCTCCCATCAAGTCTGAGCTGCCTTCTGTGTCCTGCCAGGAGAGAAGCTCGGAGTCACCACAAAATTGAAAGTGTGCAACTAGAAAGCAAGGAAATTATCATCTGGAATATACCTTTAGGTTACTGGATGCCTTTGCTTATCACTGCAGTAAATGCAATAGAAAAGGAGAGGGTAGATCTTGCTTCACTTAGTTGAAAAGGCTCTGAGTAATTTATTTAGCTTAATATTGGATTTTGATGAATAATGAGCCTGTCTTGGCATGAGAGGTGCAATCACTTTTTGTGAGAGAAGGCCATGAAGTATTCAATCAATACACATGACACCAGCATGGAAATTAACTAAAAAGGATGCATTTTTCTTCTGCAAACCTAGTAAATCTGTCCGAATCCTTCAGTCTGTAAATACTGCTGGGTACCTAGCATACAGGCATGTTGTGCCAGTAAACAGGGAATGATAGCAGCCTGGAGGCAAATATGGCAAAGCTCAGGAGACTGCTAGGCTTACAGGTCCTGCCAGGCACTTATCAAGCAGAGCCCAGCTTCCTTCCCCTGGGACACAGCCAGCCCCTGCTGCTTCCTGGCAGCAGGAAAGATTGTGAGTTACTGATGCAGTCGTTGTGCCATATCTGTATCTAAAAGCTGTTGGTCACCCCAGCTATTCAGAGGAGCCGTGGCTTCTCCATGTTGGCACAAAAGGGACACAAAGATCTTCCCATGCTTGTGCACAGTGATGGACATTTGTCAAGAACAGCTTGCAATGTCCTGAACTCTCCTCTGACAGCTGGCAGCAGCTCTGTCAAGGGCATGGCTGGAGCATACTGGAGCACTGCAGAAGAGCAGGTGAGACATTTAGGGGCTCACACTTCTTGGTTTACAACCAGACCTTACAAGACATTCCATTTGATCATTACCTGACAAGTGTCAGTGGTTCTTGTCTGTGACCATTATCCCTTTAATATAAGGAGCAGGGAGATTAAATAACCTTCTGAAAATGCAGCCAGATTTTGCTAGGTCTTGAAACAGCCCTTATGGTGTTCTGGACAGCTCTGCTTTTATTTCATTTCCTCCATTGGCAGACAGCATAGCTCATTGTGTATGCGAGTGTATTCAGAAGTGTGACATAAATGAAATGCACTCAGCTTTATGGGATGGATAAGAACACAGGTGTGCCAGGACCTTCAGTCATTTTGCAAGTCCAAAGCAGAGGGAGTTGGTGCCAGTCAAAAGTGTTGGCTTCTCTGTCTGTTTCTCTCTTTTCCCCTCTTTTTTGAGATTTCTTAGAAAATGAGGTAAGTGAATGACTGAAATCCCCCCTTGGGAAGTTGATGAGCTCAAATTCTGCAAAACTCTAAAGAGAGATCCTCCTGCTGACAGATTTTTACTCCCTTGGTGCTTCTCCTCTGAAGCAGACCCTGAAGACCCCAGGTGCCTCAGCACTGGCCCAGGGCCACTTGACACAAGTCTCAGCCCCAGCCCCCACCTTTCTAAGAAACAATCTGGCAAGCATCAGCAACCTTTCAGCTGCTCTGCTGCCCACACACAACCTTGCAGACCTACACTGCATTACCATGACTTGATGAACAGCTGCATTAATGCACACAGGTCCTCTGTCAATCAAGCTAATGATAAGCCAAGTAATGAAGGGGGAAAGCTAGCTGCCACAATGATCCAAGTGGGAAATATTTAAGCTAAGATGTATTTCCCCACAGACATCCTACATGTAATGTTTTATTCCTTTCTAGCAATCATCTGATTGCTCCAGGACCCCACTGCAGTGCAGAGCTGATAACAGGCATCTGTGCCTTCTGAAAATGGTGTGACCTAAATAAGGCAAGCAGGTAGAAGAAGGGCAGAAAAGCTATAGTGAACTGGACAACCTTTATCCACTTTAGCAACTTCAAGTGAAGCTTCCTAAGTCCTAGCCCAGCTCATGAGTCCATGCTGTCTGTGAACACTCTACATCAGCAATATTTTAATTCAGTCACAACACAGAACTTTTTCTAAAGTAACTTCACCTGTTTGTCATGTTTCAGAGGAACACATATGCATTGGATGTGTTACTTCTATCTTGGAAGGAAGGGCACATGTGTCAGGTGCATATACCAGGACAATGCTGGAAATCAAAGAGCTTGAGATGCTAGGCAGTTTCAGTTCTCTATTGGAGACATTTTCTCAGTGATCATCTTCTGGATAAAAATTTCAGCTTTTTAGCTGTGACACAAAAGGGTCTGCAATGAGAATTACTGCAAATGAACACATTTCTCTGTATCTCTAGCCTGAAGATGAGGATTCACTTTCCCCATTACCTCTTCTGTCTTTCCTCATCCCAACTGCTGGTCCAATAAGAAATCAATATCTTTTTCTATCAGGTTGTTTCCAGGACCCTCACTGTGCAACTTGTTGTGAGCAGGAAGGAGTCTACGGCTTTGTGTGCCTAGATACAGGAATAAAACACATTTTTCTCTCACAAAATTCCTGCTGGAATTAAAAGCAACTGCAGATAGACCTGAATTCCTATTTAACTCTATGAACAAAACCAGCATCAGTAGTGGGCTCTCTTGCTGTGGTTCCAGATGATTCAGTAATTTCCTCATCTAGCACACAATGGGGAGAAAATCCTCAAACACTTACCCCTTAGAGATCATACAGCCAGTCATGTGCATGGCTGAATTCTTCAGAATTAAAATTAGAGGCTATATAGTAAATTATCACTGAAGCACTTTCCAGAACAACTACTATACTGCAGTTGACACATAGCAACAGACAGGTAAAAATATGTAGGCATCAAGTCAATTTTCCACCTCTTCAGAGATTAAAGCAAATGTGTTTCCATATGTACAAACACATAGAGAAATATTTATACATGCACAGATTTTGCATGTGGTTCTCAACACACATTTCCTTTCAAACCTATCTCAAGTAATTTCAAACTTCCCTTAAATATAGTATTCTTTTGCACCTTCCTCATATTGGACTTGAAAGAAAAAAGGGTAAATTGCACAAAGGCTTGCAATACAGAAAAATTCAGATTTTCTCCATGAAGCTGTGCATGATGTATTATTCAGTTGGCTAAATAAAGACTATGTCTTTCAACAGTTGTCTCTGGGTACAGTTTTCAATGATCTGTCCAAACTGACAATAGGCATAACATTCTTCCACCACTTTGAAAAAGCTCGGGGCACAGTCCACAGAATTCACTGTGACACTCCAGGTGGTTTTTATGCCTCTGACTCTGAGTCAGTACAGAAATGAAGCAAACATTCAGCATTTAGCAGGTATTTAAGTGGTAGGAACACCAAGACCCTTAAAAAATTCCACAGAGATAACCTTAGGTTGAGTTTCATGTTTCATATGGGTTGGTTCCTCTGTATCTGAAGGAAACTTTGATGAGTCAAAGTTTTCTTCAATTTCTATCTCTCCCTATTGTCTCTGCAGACTGTCAGCAATATTTTTGGACTACGTTTGTTACAGTGGCACAAAATTGCTGTAAAGTACTGCAGGGCAGTGAGTTTTCTGTCAATCAAGGCTGTGACATTTTTGTTGTGGTAAGATAGAGGGGAGAGCAGGATCAGCTTTTGTCTCTTTTCCTTTCCCCTGCTTCTCTGTGTTTCCTCTGATATTTTGGTTTCAGCCACTTCTAATACTTTTCTCCATGCAATATTTTATTTTTTTACTAAAGCACTTCCAACCTAAGTCTATTGGTGAGGAATAGCTCACGGAAACTTGTGTGGGAACCTCAGCACTTTTTTTTATGTGGCCATTCGCCTTTCTTTGGGCAAACAACCCCTCCCAGGTACACATCAGACAGGAGGTCACATCACTTCATCCTGGAGCCTTGTTTGTGAAGTGAAGGAATGACATTATCCAGACTTGAAGACCCACGAATTATGGAGGCAGTGTTTCCCAATCTTTCCACTTGCAAAGCAGCAAGGTTTGCAAAATAATTCTTAAAATACTTTTTACCTCCTGATCAGTTCTGCAGAGTCCAGATGACTGAGGCGTTTAACTCTGCATGAATATTTTGTGTCTAAGGAGAGGTCTTCCAAACCTGTGTGACATGGCCTCTCTGTGCCCCTCCCAGTCACAAGCATAAGGTAGAACAGGGAGAGAAATGTGTTTTAAGGCTCATCTCTAGGGAAAATGTTTAACAGCATACAGTAAGAAGTAGAACACACCCTAAATAATTATTTTAGCAGTTAACTACCACCAGACAAAACAATGGATGTGTATTGCCAAGTTTCCAAGTTAGCCACATAATTAACCAGCACAGTGAGAATAGCAGTTAGTCCATCTATTCTGTAATGAGAAACAATAAAAGAGAGTTTAGGGAAGAAAACTCAAGAACCAGGGCTGTTATTTTAAATGTGTTTCTCCATGGAACATTTAGCTTGTAGAGTGAGAAAAAATTATAGGTATGCTCTTATTAACATGTGTTTATGGCTTAGCTCCTAGGAGACTGAAGGAAGAAAAATTATTTCTGCTTTTTCCCACCTTTCCATCTTAGCTGAATTAGAATGAACAGCTGGGGCTGGTTGTCCACAATGCAATGGGAAATGGCCTTCCAGAAAACCCTCTCAACATCTGTAGGCCTAGCACAAAGCTCTCTGACAAAGGAAAACCCCAGCACCCCTGTAGCAGAGTCACTGGCTGAGTGAGAGGCAGTGGGAGAGTGGGTGACATGTGGGTGAGACCCCTGCCCATCGTTTCCTCTGAGTAACACACTCCACAACTGCAATGGTGGAGAGAGCAGGGCCCTTCCCAAATGCTGTGCCCTGGGGATGGAGCAGCACTGACAGTGCCTTCTGCTCTGTAACCATCTCCTGTCCCACTGGCTCTGGGAAGACTCCGTGCATTGTGCTTCCCTCCAGATGAAAACCTAGCACTGGGGAAGCCTTGTTGTCTCAACTCTGCACCAAAACTTGCAGCATCCATCCCAGCAGTGTCCACCAGCTTGGCTCATTCCCTACTTCCTTCACTCTGAGCTCTTCCACTCTCCCCAGTTCTCTTCCATCAGTGCTGCTGTGCACCTTCACTTGGGGACAAGCATGTTGGGCAGTGAACCAACACCATTCCCACCTGTACCTGGGCTGGGCAGCTGTCCCAGGGTAAATATGAATTTGTTTTATTTTACCAGGTCAGGAACTGGGGAAGGAAGGGAGATCGCTGTTGGATAAAACAGGCACCTAATTCCACTGTCAGCAGGTGCAGAGGTAGCATATGCTGTTGATTGCTGGCTGCATTAAAGGAATAAAATTAAAACCAGATCATTAATATGAACGCTCCCTGTCAAACAAAACAAAGCTGCTGTGCTAATAAAGACCAGAAACAAGGGGAAGGCTGAATCCATGGCATGCTGTTGTGTTGTGCATGGACTAGAAGAACAATAGCAAGCAGGATCAACTTTGTATGCAGAGGAAAGGTGCTTGGATGTTGAGAATCCAAAAGACAAAAGCAATGCAATTGGGACAATGTGTGGGGCTTGACCAAAAATACTCTGAAGATGCATATATGATAGTCTATACACAGGGGACATGTAAGAAGAGCATCCTGTGACTGCATTACGTAGAAATCACGGCATATCATGTGTGACTAATCCCCAGAGAGACTACTGAACCCAGTTGTCTGCTCCCAGTTTAAACACAGACATCTCCCATGAGATCACCACCACTGCTGGCTCTTTGAGATGCCACAAACCCTGGGAACCTGGAGCCTTTTTTAGGTCTGGGTAGCCCACTACCAGCTGATTTGGGGAAGACAGAGCTTAATTTCATGTAAAAAATGTCATGGTCCCCCAAAGGTTCTTCTCTTCAGAATATGATTTTTCTGCCTAGAAAAGTGCCTGGGACCACTGTCAAATTTGGGTAAGATTGCTTAGAAGACTCGAGTGTTCTGAGGGGCAACTGACTGGCAGGCAGCATGAGCACACATGCCTTGTGTCCTAGGAAACCGTGTGAAATCCCAGGATATTAAAGGCATCGCCTACACTGATCAGGCTACATCAGGAGCAGTCCAGAGATTTCTTTGCTTGCAAGAACTCAACAGTAACCCCTCAGCCTGATTTTCAGTTGCCAAAAATCAGGCAGTTTTGCTTTTCAAGTCATCAGAGGGCGGGTGTTCAGGCTTACAGTGTTCCCCAGACATTGTTATGCTGGAGGTACATTCTTAAGATCTGTTGTATTGATCTGAGTAACAAAAAAAAAAAAACAAAAAAACCCCCCAAAAATACACACACACAACCCCCCCCCCAAAAAAAAAAAAAAACACAACAAAAAACCATTTATCTGAACTGAGGCTCTTCTTGGCCACAGAAGGAGATCTGCAAATGCCAGTGTTAGTAAGCCTGGTGTTCCCACACACTGGAGACAGAGCTCTCATTTCTTTTAGGTAGAAACCTAGATCAATGTGGCAGGAAAAATTTCCCACACCCTATGCTATAGGGATGAAGGGAGCGACAAGAATGGGCTGTATGTGATAGAGGTGATTTCTCATGGAGCCCTTTTGAGCCCAAAGTCTCAAAAAATGGCTCTTAACTGAAATCCAGGGCCCCAGCACAGCCCCAGGCAGGAAGGACCACAGGACTCTTTGTAGGGGCCTGCAAGAAGAGAAGGGCCATGTCACTGCACTCTGTGTATACGGGCCATATCTAAACAAGTAGGGACTCAAATAACCAAGGACTTCACACCAAGGCTGCAAAACTCATAGCAATGGTCAAGCTCTTGCTGGTTTTGCGGACGGACATGGTCATGAATCCAAGGGGTGTGCTGAATTGTAGCTGGAGGGTGCATCACTTCTTATGGAGCAACAAGTTTGTTCTTACACTCTTTAGAACGTGCAAAGGAGAAAGTGAAGGTTATCCAGAATGATGCCGTGAACAGAATGTACTCTGAGCAATTAATTAAGCCACAGGTATGTGAATGTTCTGCAGGCACTTGAAAAATAAGTGAGCAGATACTGATTTAGGACCCTTCACCAAGGCCTCTCATTTTCTGAATGGTTGAAGCTAAGGGGGCAAATATGCACACAAACAGCAGTATATTTAACTTACTGTGATTGTATAATCACACAAACATGTCAGTTCTATAGCTGCACATATAAATTGAGCCACTGTCCAGAGCTAAGATTCATGGTTCCACATATATCTCGTTCACTGGCATCTTTATGGAGGCAAAGGTTTATATAAATAAAACCAGAAACTAAGCAGAGAAAACCAGGATGAAATCACTGTAGGACAGCAGGAAGTTAATTTTGGTGCTATGGATAGAAAATCTGACATATAAATGCATCTTAATGTATATGTTGGGCTTAGTGTCAGAGTGGTATGACTAATTCCAAACCCTGACTCCCTGACTACTAAAGTCTGAGACATTTAAAAAATGTCTCAGTAGAAAGTAGAAAAGAAATAAAGTATTTATTTACTTAGAAAATAAATAAAGTAGAAAGACACAAAGTTGTTTGCTCTAGGATATATACGTGAAGATCTCTGTCTACTTAAAGAACACAAACAATCTATTTTAACCCAAAACACGAAGGAGAAATTATATACTTGTGAGGAGATTGAGAATACACCAAAAATTTCTCATTTCTAGTGAAATCCTATTCTATTCCCTCTTTTCTAGCCCTGGAGAATAAGAGTGAAATGAGAGCTGTGTACCTAACTCCTTTCGACTGTTCTTAAATCCCAGTCCAAATGTCTTAACCAGGAATATTTTCCTAGGCCCAGTGATCTGAATGAAAACATAAAACCTGAGTGAAGTCAATGAGATAGAACCCAAATCTGGTTACACTGTTGTGACAGTAATAGAATTCCTTTAAGGGAAGAGAATTAAGAGTCTTTTAATGCCCTGATTTTATAGGTCTGTGCAAAATACAGCATCAGTTTAGCTGGGGACATCTGGACTCTCCCTGGTAAATGAATAAAGGTTTTTGCTATGCAGAGGATTCTCAGAGGAAATAAGAAGTTCACTAGTGGGTGAATAAAACATGGAATAAATTTGAAATACTCAAGAGGGAAAGAAAAGCATTGCATAAAATTAAAAAAAGCGAGGTGCTTGATAAAGAAAAATAACAGAATGTAACACATGTCAAAGGCTATGCAGGCATGAGTAATGACAAAAGGTGATATTAAACATTGCAGAACCTTGATTAGTTTTGTAATAGTGTATAAATCTGTGAATGTATAACTTCAAAAAGAAGATTTAAAAGTCCTTCTTTAAGCAGCTTACTGGAGCTCCATTTAAATCTTCATTATTGTTTCTTGCTAATTTGTTTTTACCAAATTCTTCTACTATCTCCTGTGCACTCTGGTTATGAGGTGTTAAAAGGATTAGGAGGCCATGGATTTAAAGAGCAGTTTATCTTTTCTACACGTTCTTGTTCCAGGAAAAAAAAGTTTCAGTGCTAACTTGTGTAACATTGCAAAATGTTACAAAAACAGTTCAGGAGGAGATCAGGAGGAGATGGGCAGACCAACACCTGCCTTCTGCGCTGACTTGTAGCTACTCTAGGGTGGATGAAAAAGAAATGAGAGAGAGGTATGGCAGATTCTCCACTTCAGCAAAAATGATGCCCTCATTTCAGGATTATTTTGAGATCATAATGCCCATCACTAGTCAGCTGCTTCACCAAGAATATCAGAAAGCAAAATAATTTCACTCCTGAAGAGTAAAATACAAATCCCAGATGGCCTCGTTCTAAAGCCTGACACCACTTGCACATCTTCAGCTGCTGTGATCTCATGATCTAAGAAAATCAGTTCCACTAGGTCCAGGCTTTTATATCAGATCTCATAGCAAGGAACAGCAATTTCCACAGTGCACTGCAATGACTCCTTTGGTGCATATGAGGATTGAGGGGCTGCTCCATGTCTGTCTCTACCTGGCTCTTTCAAGCCCACATGCTGTGCTTCTGTCACCTTGCATTGGCACCATGGAGCTAAATGCTTGGTAATGTAATTTTGACCCAATTGCACGTGCTGAGACAGACCTTTGAATTTTTCTGCTGGTTACTGAATCTGTAAAATCAGGTTTGCAAAAGTGGTACTGGATTTATGACACACACCAGCTCCACAATCTCAGTCAGTCCACAGACTTCGGGTCACTACCAAAATGATCCAGGACTTGGAAACAGTTCTGAAGAAGGGATTGTGTAGCCCAAAATGGGTTCTCTTCTTATGAATCCAAATGCTTCTCCATGACAGAGTATCTTCAACATGTTAAACACCAGGTCACAGACAAAAAAATAGGATGGCATTGCAATAACCTTCCAGTCTCATCAAAGAACAGGAAGAATTAAAGTTTTTCCTTTCCATCTTAAGAACACATTATTGAATCTGACACCTTCTTGCTGAATTGAAGTAAGTCACTTCAGAAGAGGTCTGACTCAGGATTTCAAGTGACGGAGACCTTCCCCATTTCTATGAAAGTCACTGCAATATCTAATTATCCACCTCAAATATCTAATATCCATCTAATATCTAATTATCCACCTCAAAACAAAACAAAACAAAATATAGCCAATTTCTTGCATTCTTCTCTGCAATTTGAATAGAACTATATTTCAAGATGCTTCCCACACCTGTAAGATTCTACAGCTCCCAGATTTTGAAAGCGAAGGTAAAATTAGTTTTTGCCTAGGCAAACTAAAGTTCCCTAACTATTGTTTTTTTTAACTTCACACAACTATGTGTCTAGGAGTTTTCACATTGGGGCAACATGCTACATTGCCCAGTTTCACCTTTCTCATCAGCTCAGTGTACAGGTAGGAAAAGAGATGTCGAGGGAATTTGAAAGCACCTTTTTCTGGACTTCTGCAGATAATTAATGAGAGGCAGTAGCACAGACTGGATCAGAAGAAAGAAGAGCTGCATTCATCAGACAGCAACACCAGATTTTAAAAGATAATCCACAAAACACCACACGAAAAATTCCTAATGGGGTGGCAGGTAGGTTTAAGCTTGTCTGCCTACTTGGGCTTCAAAGACACCATCCATGTCTGTGTGACATTATACACTACAGGTGGGCAAATATTATCCCTATGCTACCTATGGGCACAGAGAAAAACTCATGCTTCTCTGCACTAGCCTGAGAAGCTCTTGGTCCTCAGGGAGGTGTCTGCCCAGTTTCCAGGCCTGGGACTCCGTAGCTGATGGCCCAAAGGTCCTGCCATGGCTTTCAAAGCCCTGTCATTCTATATCAAACAGAGCATGGCATTTCATCCATCTTGCTTAAGGCAGAGGGGATATCCCTTCCTCATGGATCAGACAAGCTGTGGCTCAGTCTAGTAAAACTGGAGCATATCTTTGGAAAGGATATCTGTTATGATTTAAAGGAGATGACTCTTCAGCCAGCACAGACCCAGATCTAATTATTCACTCACAATACAGCTCTTTTTTTAACCTCCTGCTTAGATAACCAGAGCAGCAGCAGCATCTGTCCATGCAGCATGCTCAGAGCATCTGGCTCTGGGAGCATACCCTGCTCTGAAGGGGACACAGAATGACAAAACCCAGTTGCATACAGCTATCCATCACTATTTTTCTCTGACTTGGGCCTGCTGCAGACAGGAGCTTTCTTATTTAAATGCCAACCTGACAAAGTCACTTTCAGAGTTGTTTATCAAAAGGGATTTTTTGAGAGGGAATTTATTTTGCAGTGACAGGAATATGCCATTGTGTGCCTAGACAAATTAATTTGGAAAGGCTCATTTGCCATAGACCAAACCATCATTTCCCCTTACTCTTGACAGAAAAGTTTGTTGCAGAAGCAAACTGGAGTTTTTCCCCCTTTTGCACTACAGCTACTGTCCTGACAGCCATGGTTAAGCTCATTAGCCAGATACTCTATATTTCAGGGCATAAAGAAAAGCCAGAGGAGAAGCCAGAAGATGTCTGAGTTGCAGTACAGTAAAATTCATGCTTTTAGGGACCACCACTAAATCAAACATCAAAATTCAGCTCATGGATTTGGGAGAGGTGTATGTGGGAATTTGTCTTCCTGTCCTACAAATAATTTTGTCAGTCTTAAAGAAAGGGAAAGATTTGGTCAATACAAATCTCCTAAAGAATTGCTGATAATTAACAACAGCTACATTATTTTAGTAGCAGTGCCAGGGAAACCTACTGAAGGTGATGGAACAGGAATTCCCCTATTTTAAAGAGTTTGTACTTGATTTAGGGAGATGCATAAAGGAACATCATTCCCTCATTCATTTTGTTTTTGCTCTGCACGTAAATGTGGATATATGTGAGTTTCTACCTAAACATGTGTGTGTGCATGCTGTTATCAACTGCTGTTCTCCAAGATGAGTGAGCAAGGATCAGCAACAATACAGACTCCAGGCAGGGTTCTCATGACAGGCTACACTGGAAGAAGCCCCGTGTGCTCAGCACAGTGGCTCAAGATTGGTTTTTCCCCTGGGTTGTCTCACAGTGAAGGCTTATTTCCCAGAGGACTTCTGCTGCCATCCACAACTTCACTGCATGGGACAGGGCACATAGGTAAAAATTCTATCAGAAGCTTAGCTACTTGCACCATCATGTTGAAATCTGCCTGTGCTGAAGAGAAGATACACACTGGGGAAGCTGGAGACAGCCTTTCTGGTTGTCAGCAAAGGGTGTTCTTCTGGAAATGCTTTGGGAAAAAGGTGTGATGCAGAGCCCCAGATAGCAGACTAGTCAGGCTTCTCTGTTCAACCTTCACTGACTGTGTAAGGCTGGCACAAAAACACACCCAAAAGTGTTGTGTGCAACTTCCATTAATATCTAATGGAACCTATGGGTATTTTGCAATGCTCCACAAGAAGAAGGTGTCCTCTGAGCATTTGTTAATGAGAAAAGTGAGTTTTAGAGGGGAAAAAACTTCACCGACAGGGCATGCATATATAAGCATGTATCTAAGGTGGACAGGGGTGTGTACTTAATGTCAATACACAGGAATGCCTCTGCTCTGGCATCAGCTTGGGAAGCAAAGTGGCTGCTGCCTCAGATTATTGGGATTTAACTGCTTGCTTGATACAGAACATAGCCACAATTATTAGAAGTTGAAGGTCTTTTTATAGAGAAATAAATGGTCCAGGAGTTTTAATTGTCCCAGGAGGGACAAGTGAGATGGTGGAGCCTCTGGAATTGCCTGGCTCTGCTTTGGACAAGCACTGAATGAGGGTAACTGACAGTCACTTTGTACTATTGAATTATTCAGTTCTTCACAGATGACTGCAAACAAGAGAAAGTGTGAGGTCCAGGAGGAAGTTTAGGAGAAACTGTTCAGTGTTCAAGGACAAAGTTAAGCATAAAACAGATTTTCACAGGAATTCAGGCCAATGAAGGGTAGTAGACTCTCCACAGGCGATACAAGGAAGGCAGTTTCAAACTGTTACTGAAAATCTTTGCAAGTGAAACTTTATAAAAATGAAAATCCTTACCCATAAATTAATCAGACTAAAGTAAGGTGGAAGAGACCAAATTAAACATTGGTAAGATCAACTAAAACCCATATATTGTATTGCAGCATTTAGGTGGCACCTGTGACAGTGTAATGGGGGTGTTCAGCCACTTCTGAAGAGATGACATTCATTTTATTTATCAGTATAACAGAGCTTAGTCTACACAGGTTTCAGATTAGACATGTCCATTCCTTCAGCCATGGGACACAGAAAAAACAAGCTTAAATTGCCCATGCTTTGTCTTCCAGATGTGTGAAAGAAGTGATAGCAATGAACCAAAGGGTCACTGGATCTGCTGTCCAGACAAAGGTTTAGGACTGATATCCCTAAGAGTTTTCAGAGGTGTTTTCTTGTTCAGTTTCCCAAGAGTTCACAATGATTTAAGGCCCAAAAGTATTTAGAGCTGCTGGCACAGTTCTTGTGTGGAGGCATTGGCAAGGAAACATGGTGCTGTGACCTCCAAAAAAAGCCATCTTTCCCAGCAGCAATTCACCATCTTCCTCAAGAAGATGCCCTTCAGGCAGCTGCATATATCACACAGTGGCTTACAATTAAGACAACCTTGCATCAAAAGATCCTTAGAGATACAGTACAGTAAGAGAGCTGGCTGCACTGAATAGCCTAGAAGGTGTCCTCAGCAGGATGCCTTTGTACCTTTTGAAATACAAAGTTCTCTTCAAGAACAGGCAGCAGACATTTAATGGTAAATCATATGCCAGAGACAATCTAAAAGCAAAGCACACAATAGAGAAAGGCTGGCCCTATCCATTTATCAGGATGTCTGCTCTCTGTCAAAGGAGACCAGAAAATCTGTTTGGGTTTTTTTTCATTCTTTCATTAATCTACAATCCTGCTTAAATTTTTGCTTCCCATTTTTCAGCTCTACTGCTCTCAGGAGTGCAAAGTCTTAAGAAAAGCTGACATTAGGGACATTCTGGTCATCAGCACAGTGAGCTAATGTTGGAAAAGACAAAATGCTTGTTAGATTTTCTCTGAGACCTTCAGGAAACCAGCAGCTCTGTAGAATTGTAACTACTAAAGCTTGTTCACACCAAATTTAAGTTTTGATGAACCACAGATTTGCAGGCAGTAAACACACCATCCAGAAGTTCTCAACCAGTACTAATTGTAATAAGTTTTCTTTTCCTTAAGCATCTGGATTCTTTTACACAGACCATCAAGGAAACTCACCCTCTGACAGTGTTCCTGCTGTATTAATGTACTTCTCATTACCCAAATGACAGGAAATTGTGGTGATGCTCAGTAAGCTATGGAACTGCATTTACACTTAATTCATTTAATTTCTTTTTTTTTTCCTTTTTTTTTTTTTTTTTAACTTCTCAAATGAAAGTTCGGAGTCCCTATAAAAACTCTTATTACTACAGGCTGTAAGCCAAAGCACACTTTGCTCAGCTTTCCATAAAATGCAAATCATGATCAATTCAACGGCTTCCTGGAGTATCTTGCATGAAAGGAAGATGAATCTACAGACTGAGAAGAGGGATCAGACTTGTGATCCCCTATGAAGCACCTCAACCAGCTCTAATAACTGTCTACTTTGTTAAAATGTCCCTATACCTGCCAAAGAAATAGAGGGAACAGCTCGAGCAAGCTCAGCAGGGCGTACACAATTTTTAGAGATTCCCCAGCCAAGGTAAAATCTTGGTACTGCTCAAGAAAAATATAGCATGCTGGATTAAATGGCCTGATAGATGTGAGTCTGCTGCAGCTCCAGGCTCCAGGTCCAACCAGTAGTGATCTTAAAAATGTTTTCCCAGCGGACATATGCACACAGAGTATATTTATATATCATATATATATGTAATTGCATGGCCAGCCACACAGATCATAGACATTCACATCAATACAAATGGCACCAGCAGCCTCATCTCAACGTCTTCTCTAGATGAGTAGAATCAAGGTTCCCTAGTGAGAATATATATGGACATATATACTGCATGGATCCCTCTAGCATCTGAGCTCACCGAGTCTACTCAGTAGCTATCACTAGATCCCAGTGTCCCCAGTCCCTGGCCTCTGGGGCCATATGAGCACTGGAGACTGCAGCCCTGTTCCAGCTGCCAGTACAGACCATCACACACTTTCAGCTGGTCAGGACACCCTTGGTCCCACAGCCAACCATTCTGTGCTCTTTCCCTTAGAGACACACCATTGCTCTCACACCCTGAGCTCGCCTTCAGAGACCACCCCCATGCCTTCCTCCCAGGCCATGTAACCTGTTTGCTAGCTGGTTTGGCTTGAGCTCATCTAGTGATCACATACTTGCACATCTGCATCACTTCAGTCACACTCTGACCTGTGGGCAACTCCAGCTGCTGCACTTGCACCGCTTTAAACACAAGTGCACACAGAAAACAGAGAACCTCACCTAGGAACAGGTTAGAAAACAATTTAATAAGAAAACAGGACAGACTGTTTTCTGACTGGATGCAGAAGACAGGCAGGCAATGGTGCTGACCACCACTGTTTGGAGGTGACTGCCTTGTTCATCCTCTTGACCCTCTACTGACCCATTCTTGTTCCTTCCCAAATCCCTTAGACACTGCCCCCCCCCCCCCCCCCCCCACACACACACATACGTTTTCCTCCCTTTGGCTCCCTCCTTAAGCTTTTTAATATGTTCTGTGCCATTCTGTACCTCCTTAATATGTTCTGTGCCATTACAAACCACCTTGCAATCACAGCTCAGTGACTCCCCTCTAAGTGTGAAGGGGTGACCCCGACAGCTGCTTGCAATGATTCCCAGTGATGGGTTTCACCCCATGGACAGTGGGACTGATGGCAAAGATGCTTCAGTCCTTGGGGATTTTCTGGCATCCTGCAATGTATCTGGGACCAACCACCTCCCCAGGCTTGCACCCCTTGTGCTGAAATTACATATGTGCACTCTCTTGCTGCCTCTGTCCCCACAGCACCATGTCCATGGCAAGGCTGTGCAGCAGCTTGCCAGCATTAGCCCATCTCTCATGACCTAGGAAATTGATGGACCTGACCCTGTTTAGCATAATGTTTCATAATGGGAGGTGAGTGTGTCTGACCTGCTTGGAGTAAAGTGTTGCAAATACCACACTCAAATACCCCATAAAGCATGTATTCCCATCTCCCTCACCCTAAATTGTATGTGTTGCTGTTTCTCACTGCATTGTTTCCCTCTGCAAAACCAGCCAGGTAACCTCACAAAGCAGTTGTACCACAATCCAAAGTGTCTGTTGACGTTTTTCCAGGAATCTGTGGCCCTCTTAATTCACCTGCATAAAGGACACTCATCAGTAGGGATTCTGTGGCAGACACATGACTATTTCTCTGGCTCCAGAATTATAAAGGTGTTTTCCAGACACTCTGGGTGCTTCAGTGCTCTTGGGGCACACAATATTGAAGAACAATGGTGCATTCACAGGGAAAAAAAAAAAGCTAATCAGATAGCCTGAAGAAAGAAAATTGCAGGCTTAATTTTCAAAGAATTACTGTTTCATCCTTGCTATTCCTTTATCCTAATTTGATGTTAATGTTCTATGTCCAGTTATTTCTCCTGAAAAAAGCTGTCCAGAAAAAAACAATCTTGCCTTCTATTCCCTTACTAAATTTCACTGAAAATAAAACATAGCTCCTCTGTGGAGTTTGTCTCTCTGGCACAGATTTTTGTGTTTGTTCTTAAAAAGAGCTGAATAAGGATTTTGTTGGATTAACTGGTTTTCTCATAATAAAGGCCTTGAGTAGCTCTAATTGTATACTTGGCTTTGTTTACAACAATTATATCAGCTTCTCTTTCCTCTGTAATTTATTTCCCAGTGTTGTTATCCAGCACACGTTTATGTAATTTTTTTTCTGAATGAGCTGATAGTTCCTCAAATGCTTGAAGTTGCTTCTGTGCTAACTCTTTGACTCAGATTACTGTGCCTGTACTTCTGCCCTCCTCATATTTTTCATCAAAACAATTGGAGAAGAGCTGTACCTTTTTCCAGAGGTCTGAGTGTCAGGTTGGAAGCACCACAAGGAATACAGAAGATGTATTTCCCATGTTTTGTGCCATGCTACAGGAGAGCCTGGTTTTTTCTGTTGAGACGAAAAATTTTCTGGGACTCTGACAGCTGGTTTCCATGAGTAGAAACCACTGGATAAAAGCTGGTTAAAAGACAAAGATTGTGGCATTGCTTTTAGCCTGGAAGTATGTCTAGAAATATGAAAGCAACACTGGTCTCTTTATCTTGGCATTTCCCTCTTCTTTTATATTTTCACTGATGGATTAAGGTTGAATATCTGGATGCTATTTGAACATGTAGTTAAATATATTATAGAGTGGCTATATAGAAAGGGTCATCTGTAGATAAAGATACTTAAATATATGATGTATTTTTTGGAAGAGGGAAGGAATGAGAATGAATACACTTTACTTTCATTTTCCAACCATAAGAAAACCACAAGCCCATATTTTAAGCCTAATGGTCTGGGGAGTGCCACTTTGACTAGAAGAATTAAACTTTATGTGACTATTTCTGCCCAAAAGTTCAAGACCCTCGGAACACTGCAGGTCTGATCTCTGAATCAATGCCTTGTACAACAGATGCATAAGAGCAATATTAAAGACTGAGACAGGAGTAGAGGAAAAAAACGTCTAGGAATCAAGAAGTGGACATCCTTCAACAGCCCAGGCCAAAACTAATATTTCAGTATTCAGATTACTTGAATTTTTGGGTATTGCCATGTCTTCAATTTCCTCCCTTTCTTCTCTCCTTCATGTCATGCTTTTATCCAGATTTCTTTTCCTTGCATTTCATTTGGTGAACACTGAAGTCAGTGTAAGTCCTTACAATGGATGAAACATCCTTGGACTGCTGTATACAGACTGCACTGTGTGCACCTTACTCCTCACAGAAACCCTGCTGCAGGTGCCCTTGGAGCAGATCTGTCCCACCTGCCTTATCTTGACCCTGGCCACACATAACATACAGGACTCAGGTTCTGAGCTGACCTTAGGTGTTCTCAATAATATGAAAAAAATGCCTTAAGCAAGCCTGCTTTCAGTCACTGATCCCTTGAAGAGCACATTCAGCAGTCACTCTCATACTCTCACTCTCACAGGCCGTAGAAAAGAAAGTGACCTCCTTCAAACTCTCCAGGTATCTTTGCAGTCTCCCCTTTTTACCCTACAAAATTTTTCGAATTTGGTTTGAAAACTTGCCAGATCTTAAACACAAAAGCCATAGGATGTTGAAGATCTTTCAGCATATTCAGTGCTTTTCTCTGTGAAAACAAAATTGTCCTGCAGTGTCTTTGGCTAATCCAGTGCCAAAGTGGGTCCATCTCTTCATACCAATGGGGAAATCCTAGCTCTCCTAATCAAACATGTCCTTGTCCTGTCCAAGAAAACACAAAGAACAATATATGTCCTTTTTATGGAGAAAGAACAGCTTCTTTATGAATGTAAGGCTTTTACCATATTTCTCTTCCATCTTCTCTTTTCTAAACTGAAGCACCCCTGAGCAAAATCTGCATAGATTGTTGTTTCCCTTAGGAAACACTGCATCAGCATAGCACCTTGATATCTCCCTGCAATTGCACAAAATGTTCCTCATCAAATTTCAGTTCTGTAATAAATGCAACAGGTAGTCTTTGGAAGGAAGTATTTCTCTTTGTCTTTGTTCCATGTTATTACCCTCAGATCCAGGTGCCTATTCAGCCTAGAAGAGCCCAAAAAAAGGTTGAAAAGTCATCTCCTACAACAGTTCAGAGCCTCTTTCTCCTAGATACAGCTATTGCCCACATCTCAGACTAAAATGTGTTATGAGCCAACCCACGGCCTTGTGAGGTGGAAATGGGAGGAAGGGGATCTAACTCACACCGGATGGATGGGGACTGATGAAACTCTGACAGTCCTTAAGGAACTAAAGATCCCCTAAGGAGCCTGGGGAAAACATCCAGTGTTTCCCTGGGGCGTTGTATCCTCTTCCAAACATGTTTCTGCTTTTTCCCCTCCACAGAATATCTTTTTACCTGATGAAGCCCAGGACCCCCTGCCACAAAGTGTTGGAGATCATGAGCTGCCAGAAAACTTTAAATTGGAGATATGTGGTTCATGGGGAAAGCTCAGAGGAGTCTCCCTGTGACTCCTGCCTTTTGAGATAACAACCTTGTGTCTTTAAACACTCCCAGACCTCCTATATAAATTAGTTCATTTTCTCATGAAGACACCTGGATGTGATTTTGGGTGAAGAACAGACACATGCCTCAGTATGTTGGAAGGCAAGAAAGACTTGAAGCTGGATTTGTAGACCTGGGTGAAAATCCCACTCCGGAAAATGGATGCTTTT
This sequence comes from Phaethornis superciliosus, assembly GCA_023637945.1. NCBI lineage: Eukaryota > Metazoa > Chordata > Aves > Apodiformes > Trochilidae > Phaethornis > Phaethornis superciliosus. The sequence continues at coordinate 33,818,009 of JAJQWJ010000003.1, read as the reverse complement.
CTCTCCTCAGCTTGGTAGACTGATATTTCTGCCTGTGAGCCAAAGGATTCAATACATTAAGAAGTCCCAGAATTGTAGTTGAGCAAGCCAATATTGCTGTGAAAGATGCTTAGAGACTGGTAGAGATTGTCCCAGAAAGTTTCAATACCAGCCTGAACTCTCATGGTAGAAAAAAAGAAATACAAATAATCACTCATTTTCTGGAGAAAGTGATAGGCAATAAAAATACTCCCGGGGTTCACAACACATTATAAAAACTGACAGAAAAAAAAAATATGCTATTAATCTGCCAAGCAGCTCATATTACAGCAGGGAGAAAACAACAAGCACAGGAGCTACCATCTCCATTACTTCAGGAGAATAGGCAAGCATAAATAGCAGAAAATTCAATTATCCTGCAGCTTGCATGAAATCGGTGGGACTTTGTCAACCACAGTAAACACAGGAAAGGACTGACTGAACAAAGCTGGACAGAGGGGTTGCAGTGTAATTCAGCTGCAAGATGTTTCTGTGCAGTAAGATCTTCATGTAGGTGTACCTCTTTGTCTGCAAAACTCCTGTGAACAAGTTATCAAGCAGGATTTCCTGCTTTTAGCTTTCCTGGCAAGGCTGCAAGTGTAACAGAAATTTCCATGTCAGAAGGAAAGCCAGAAGGAGTGAAGTATGCAAATAGGAAAAAAGAACAGTAATTCATAGATTTATTTTTAAGTTCAAGAGTTCATTTTGACTCTTTTTGGTAACAATTTTAAATAGTTCTAGTTTATCTGATTGCAAAAAATCTGAATGGTTTTAAAGGAAAAAACATTCAACTACTATGTTTGGTCAGCCTGGCCACAGTTACACTGTTGTGGGGACCAGGGCAGGGGTGTGTGTGTCTTTTTTATTTCTTATCCAGGCTGGGGAGGGGGGATCAGAGGGGAGCCTTTAGGAGCAATTGGAGTCCTCCATACAGAATTTAGAAGCCTGAGCTCAGATCTCAAGGGAACACCCCCAAAACCAAATTCCAAGAGAAAAGCAGAGCAACTTAAGAGTTGGTACATCTAATTAGCAAGCATGTATTTCCCTGCAGGGCATTGGGGCTAGAGGCTCTGCTAGTTCAGATACACATGCTGACTGCTCTTATTTGAGTACCCACCCCTCATGTAAGACTCACCCTTGTGATCTTAACTTGAACCCTATTCCTCAAGGCTCTTGTGCTCGAAAGATTTAGTTTCACTGTGGGGCTGATAAGGACTTGGTTGGGTGTTCAGGGCTGAACTCACTGAGGAGAGAGAAAAGGAACCAAAGCAAAGATTGAGAAGGACACAAGCTTAACCACCAGCTTTAAAAGATGAACCTTCAGTTTCTGTAATGCTTATGTTCTCATCCTTCACTGCTGGAAACTACCTTTGCTCCTTGCCATCTGTGTTGAACCTTCATCCTCTCCAGCTCTCCTGCCAACCTCAGACTCACAGAGGAAAAGCAAGGCCTTCATAAAATCTCTCTGGAAGACACTCTCAATTTCAGTTCATTACCAGTTTCTATTCCACTACGTCTCTCTCCCTGCTAATGCATTCACACAGCCATGACAACATGCAAATGAAGTGGCATTAACCTGCTCTTGTTTCTGCATGGTACATGTGCATAGGTGCAAATCACCATGCTTTGTCCTGAGCAGAGGAGTCACGATGCTGAACTGCAGGATCCACTGGCTTTCTCTTACATACTACAACATGAATGATCATAAGGAGGGGAAAAAATATTGAGGTTGGCCTTTTCCAGACAAAATGACTGCTTGAAGGAGGGCTCTGGTTTATTTTCATATTTTGCCTCCCACTCAAACAAGGGATGCTTGCAATCTGCAGAACACTGCAGAACTGCAAGGCACTGCAGTGGAGAGCCCTTATTAAAAGTAAGCTCTGAAAAAAAACACCTCTTCAGCCAAGAAATGAGAAACAGGCATCCAGCCCCCAGAAAGCTGCAACATGCAAATCTGTCCACAACATCCTAAAAACTAAGGACAGTAGAGAAACACTGTAGAGGGTAGAGGAGCACCAAGATTGCTGGATGATCCACTTTGACTGCTATGTGAATGATTACTGTGGTGGTATCAGTGACTCTCAGAGAGCACACACCTTCCATGGTACACAGACACTGTTACGAGACTGGACAGCCCACCTTGTCCAGATCTGATGCTGTCTTACACTGCCCTGCCTTGCCAGCTCCCAGGCTTCTTCCTATTTTCATTTTAGAGTTTGTTCACGTTAATAACAGTGCCTGAGCTGTGTGTTCTCATTATGAATGAAAATCTGATCTCCAAAAAACGAAATAAGTAACACATTCTTGCCTGAAGCAGCATTTAAACAGAAAGACTTCATGTGCGTGTTACTAAATATCATCTCCTTACAGTTGCGTACTGTTCCTATTCGTAGACTTTCCTAACACTCAGCCATGCTGATAAATGTCATTTTTCACCATAATGAGAAAGTACAAATGCTTCAGACACGTGCTGGTCTACTTCACATGCCTATAAAATACACTGAAAAATAGAAGGAAATTCCTTCTGTGTTTTAACACCATATTCTAGTCTTTCCACCATGGAACAGTGGATTTCCCGGGCTCAAATCCTCACATCTACAATCCTGTTTACCAGAGAAATGTGGTGATATTGTCCTCAAAGTAGCTCATTATCTAGGGGAGCTGAAGATTGTTTTCTGCTGTGAATAGAAATTAATTGACCTCTTCTAACACTAGTTTAAGCTGCTTGTTTAGAAGGGTAGCTTAACCATTTTGTTATTTGCAATGTTCTTAAAGACAGGAAAATTGTAAAAGCGAAATACTTAATTCCTTCTACTGAAGCACTGATTTTGTTGCACCCTTTCTAGTCCAGATTGGGAGAGTTCATTCACCCTGATACAATCAACAAGATACACATCCTTCTAATTTTGGGCACAGTGTCTTCCCTCTTCCAGGTAAGGAGAGAAGTGGAAGGAGAGGAGTGTCCTTGGCTCTGACAGCTGGGTAACAGAAGTGTGAGATATGGCCCCATACTCTCCCCGAGCCTTGGCTCACTCCCAGCCTACAGACACAGACCAGAGTTAACCCAGGAGGTTTTGACAGAGCTAAATTTAGAGAAGGAACACACAACAGGATGCAGTGCTGTTGACTCTACCTGAAATCTAGCTTAGCAGTTGCCACATGAGTGTTGCTTCTCCCTCTTCCCAGAAACAAAGTTGTACTCCTCCTGTCCCCCGAGCAGGTGAATCCATCCAACCAAGATGCCACCACGGTGCACAAGATGGGTGGAAAACTGACTGGCCAGTCAGGCTCACAGTGTGAGCAGCATAATTAGATACCTGCCCCACTCTATTATGAGTGGCATTTAGGGTACCAATAACTACCTGAGCAGCAGGATTTTGTCTGCCAGGGGGAACACTGGATTCCAAGGTAAACAGATATATAGAGTATAGGAGACTTGCATGGCCCTGGCTGCCACAGCCCTGAATGTGGGAGAGACTTCTGCTACCAGCAGTTTCCCCTTCACCATCCTGGCCTCCCTCAGACCAGGAGAAAACCATGGAGCTGAACACACTGAGGGGTTACTGCTCCTTGCCCAAATCCTTCCCCTCTTTACTCAGCAGAGCCACTTCAGTTCTGCAAACACAAGAGAAGTAGCAGTTCCCAAGAAGTGAATGCATTTTTATTTCTAGTAGTCAATGGCCCAAAATAAAATATTACAGCTGTTGGTGCTGTTAGGGATGGCAAATTACAATAATGCTTTGTAGGATACCTATTGTTGTTGACTTGTATGTGGTGTACAGCTACACTACAACTTCGCCAACCCATAGATTAGAAATTACAGTTTTATTCTTACTGATGACACCCTCCCACCTTTTGATGGATGTGTGTTTGCACTAGAGAAATATTAACTATAAATGTAAAGCTTAAAAATAAATTCTTAATAAGGAGCTGGAAAGTTGCTCTAGTTTTATAAATGCATCATGTGTATTAAAAAGAATAGAGTCTGAGTATTAAACAGTTGAGGAGACTATCTGAGCAAACAAACAAAGTTCAGGAACTGAATGAATAAGAGGATACCAAATGGTCATGGTGCTTACAAATCTAATGGAAAAAACTGTCAACATCAAAGTTTTTACATACCAAGCTCTGAGCTGCTTGGTGTTTGTCATGGGATTAAAAAATCATAAAACTGGAACTACAGAGTGGGGAGAAGAACTTCAGTTCATCTTCTGAAGTTCTTCATTGTCACAGTCTGGTGCTTCCATAGCATTGTCAGATGGCCTAAAGAAAAATATTTCACAAGAAAGAACTTCCTCGTTGTGGATCAGTCCACAAATGCACGCTTGACATTAAAAATATCCTAACCTGTTAAGTGCTTAGAACCATTTTAACTTCACTCTGGGGCACAAAAATAGGTGTTTGAGTTGTAGTGAAATACATCATCCCTATGGCATCTGTCTACAGTTAATCAATACATACTCTGATTTTGCATGGCATGACATAGGAAACCTTCTTGAAGCTGTCTGAAAGGAAGTGTTTCAGCACTTGTGGAAACTATTATCTTAGACAAGACCTCTCACTAAATTCAACCCACAAATAGTTTCCATCTCCCTGAAATACCTTTTCTCAGCTACTTTACTACTGATCAAAGTTTCTCTGCTCAGATTCCCCAAGCTGTCCCACAAGGAGAGGGAAGGAGAAACAAGCTGAGATTCAAACCTGTCTCTGCAAATACATTCTACCTTAGGAAGGCAACTGGAAATCTGTGATGGGCCTGTAATAAAGCCACCTAAAAAAATCAGCTGAAAAGACAGCTAGGGGTTAGAGCCGGCACTGGGGAACAGCTGGATCTTGTCCTTTGCCAGTGAGATGCTGCACCACCCTGGAGATCAGCAACCCATCTCTAAAGCCTATGGGCAGCTCTTTTCCTGGTTCATGGTATTATCTGTGCTGTCTTGTGCTACCTAGGAAGGCAGCCATGAACCAGGGCACTGATCTCGCCCTGTTCTATACCATCCACAGAAAGCATCCAGCAAAATTCACCATGCATGTCCTCAGCACCTTCCCCTCTCCTTTCTCCATTTAGAAGCCACAGAAAGGAGCAGTTACCTGGGGTTGTTTCAGCCCAGCTACAGCAGTCAGGCCTCAAGCCTGTGAGTTTAGGAATCTGCTGTTAGAGAGCAGTATTTGAACAAGCAGCACATTTATCAATATTCCCAGCAATGGTAACTAGCAGCAAATACAGCAGGACATATTACTAGAGAGAAAGATAGTGGTGACAGCCTGAAAATCTGTTTGATTTGGTTTTACATTTCCTGACAATATCCCTAATTCCTACCCAAATGTAATTTCTTTTTTTTTTGTCTGTACAGCTGGGTTGTTTTTCCCCAAATGCTTTAAGAACATTACAACACAGAAAATTAACTTGGTCTCACATTTTCAAATAGAAAGGTATGCAAAAGAGTAGCAGGACAGGAAGGTAAGAACTGCTGAGTTTGTCCATAACAGAAGTTTGCCTGTTATGAGAGTCAACTCTCAAGCAGAACAAAATTGGCGAGTAAGTTGATGGAAATGGAGGCCAATACAGGTGAATTCAGAGGCAGATCTTTTTTCATCACCCCTCAGCCAGGCTAGGAACATGTTGGGAAGGAAAACTTACAGCACAGCTGGCACTGATTCATATAATTTCTCTCTTAACTCATCTGAGACACAGCATCTGGGAAGATATTGAGGGCTGACATTGGTATTTGTCCATAAGTTACTTTTCCCCCTAGCTTGCCCTGTGCCACATGTTATAGTGATGCAGTCGTCTTTTTCTGTGCCTCTGCACCAGAAAAGGGGCTCACCTCCTGACTCCAATGAACAAGAACATGCTGTGATGCTGAACAGGATGTAAGCCAAGGTTTGAAGCTCATCATATTTTCCCATCCTCCCCTTTGCATGCCTGACTGCCTCACAGCATGTATGCTTGGCATTTCCTTCCAACCAATGTTTTCCACTTCTGATGAAGTGATACTGAAATAGCTATGCTAGTTCCCCTCAGTCATCCAGGGGCAGCTTTCACATCACAGCTATCTTCATAGAGATATGATCTAAAAAGTGTCATGAGTCCCTGTTCCTGATCCTGCTAGGCACAAAGAGAAGAGCTCACCACTTCTTTCTGCATGCTCTGCCCAAACAAACACTTTTCACAACTCTTTCTCACATCACTACTTCTTTGTAGAAAAATAAGAGAATTTTATAAAAAGCAGGACTCATGGTGAGAAGTGCTCATGGGACATCACCACACAGTGCCAGCAGGCCTGGCACAGCTTCGGGATTCTTCCAGGAGCATCTGTTTTTCTCATTTCCAAGAAATGCCCCATAACCCTGTATACCTATCTCAGACTGGTCATGAGAAAAGATACTCCAGATTTTGGATTTGTTTGCCTCATATGGGAAATAAAAGCAGTGCCCCGTATAAAGTATCTTTCCCTGGTGTTTGCCATCTCCGTGGTTTCACCTGCTGGCCACATGACAGTAAAAGATATTTTCTGTGCAGCCAGAATTACCAAGGAGACTTTTAAAAACTCTGCCTGGAATGTACTTTTATCACTACATCCACAGCAATTTATCTCCAACACAAATAGGTGATGCAGAGGCAGGGAAATGTCAGGGACACTACAATAATAATATAATCTAAAGAAACAAGAGCTGCTGCTGCTGAATTTGGTGTAAAAAAACCCCGAAGTTTTCAAAGGAGCTGAGGTATCTTCTGCAATTTAGATGTGAGAGATAATGGGAAAGGAACAAGAAAGAAATTAACATAGACAATAAACAACTCCTTTCAGAGGCCAAGAAAAAAAACCCCAAACCTCAAAGAAAGTTTTATGGAAGTTTTACAGTTAAAAATCTAAAACCTAGTTAAAATACACCAAAAAAGTGTATAATACTGAAAAATGTATTAACTTAATATTCAAGTGCAGTTAATTCCCTGTCTTATAATGGTAAGAGGCTGTCTGAGAAAATGAGTGTTTCTGGGAGCAGAGAAATGAGGGTTTTTTTCACAGATTCTCTGATGTCTAATAAGGGCTGCATCTGGTCTCCGGTCTTTTCCTTGGTGAAAATATATGGTAGGATTTCACTTTTCTACTTAGCAATCTATTTTTATTATGTTTGTAGGGGCCTGTTGCCCCTTTATCTGCTGCTCCAGTGTCAAATTTCACTGAGGTGCATCCAGTTCCAAAGTTTTGGCCCTTTCATACCTGAAAAAAATTATCAAGACTACCCAAAAAAAGCTTTAGGGGAGACTGAAATGGACAACCCTTCAAAATTATCATTAAAATGTGTAATGCTATTGTAATAACTGCCCCCTTCTCACCAAATACTTACTGCCATTCTTTCAACCTGGACACTTGCTAAGAGTGTGTGTTTGATGGTACAAAAAACCAATGACCACCCCACAAAGATACCCCATTCCCTGATCATTCATACATGTTCTTTCAATGAAATGGATAGCAGGTGTGTGCTGCTGAACTTAGTATATTAATAGTTCTGGATCAGACATCATGCAGTAGAAAGGGTGCTGCTGCCAAAAACCACGAAGAGGAAAGCCAAGACATCCATTAAACTGTCGGTTACTATTAGTAGGACCATTCTGATTTAAAGCAATCCTGTCAGAATGTGTTTGCTATCATAACCAGAGCAAAACAAAAGAAGAAACACAGCTAGAAATCAGGCTCCCCATTCATTTTGCTGCTCTAAGTACCACTTGGAAATATCATTCACTGATGTCCAAGGAGAAAGTTGAAGTCCAAGTGTAGTGTTCATCTATGGGAGGAAAAATTACCTTTTTTCTCATTTCCTCTGTGTATGAAAGCAGATTTGATGTTGCATTGTTATTGGCAAATGACCTTTAAAAATAAAACAGAAGTGACTTTTCCAAGACATTTGTAGTCTCTATAAAGTGGAGGGATTTGAGATAAATGACTGGTAACAGGAGATTGATTTGGACACTAAGTAAACTTAAGTGGATGGAAAAAACCATCAAACTGAAAAGAAAAATGGATTATCGAGGTGCCTGACAGGAACAAGACAATGCCAAGAAATGAAATGAAATGTAATAATGAAATCAAGTTTTGCCTGTGATGCTTCAGACTATACCAAACAAAGTTTATTGTGCTTGGCAGCAAACTGCAAGAGAGGGGAAGTGCAGTAGTTTGAGTAGAGATGTTTCTTTTTTCTCTGGTCCGGCCTTCATCGGAGCATGATTAAGAAGATAAATTTCTGAGAAATGTGAATCTTCTAACTGAAGATAAATATTGGAGATCTTCAAACTTGCACCTGATCAAAGTTTATTCAGATTGATCTCCTATTGCCTCACTGGCACAGCCACCAGACTTTCAGGAAAGACTATGCTGTCTTGGCCAGAAGGAATGGAATGGGATCTTAGTTGACACATACATACACCTTGATAGCCCCCAAAGAGCCTGACTGCCTCTCCTTCAATCAAAAAATACCTGATATTAGTGCTAGCACAAGAAAGAATTTGCTTTTTTCAAAAATCCAGGCACCAGCATGGCAAGAGTAAAGCCATCAGACAGAAGCTCACCTCAAACCCATCAGCTTCAACATATTACTGGTAGAAGTCCATTTTTTTGCCAGGAGATGCAAAAGGGCCAGGCAGGTTAGACCACAACAATCTACGAAACCACCCAAGTGTGAAAGTACCCAGGGAAAAGTTGACCTTACAAGGAGCTTCACAGCAGGGTTTCCAAACTGAGAGACAAGAGTTGCAACAGAGACAGCTGAGAACAGAAACAGTCCACAGGCTGGAGATAAGGAGCATATTTTAAGTCCTACACTGAAAATACATGACCTTGCTGTTGTGAGGAAGCGAGGGAATGATTCAAACCTCTCAAAGTCAATGGAGCAGTCTCAGACCATGCTGGATCATCAAAATGAAGAAAAAGAAGTTTAGCTGTATTCTTTTCTTTGCCACTTCAAAGTGTGTGAGGCTGTGACAAGACACCAGCTCTCAGAGGTTTGTAATCCTCATCTTTATTCTGCCTATGATTATATCATTATCCATAATACATATTGTCTGCTCCTTAAAGGACATGTCAGCTCCATCTAAAAGAGGCTCAGTAGGCATGCTGTCTTTCAGGATTCACTTTTTTTTTTTTTTTTTTTTTTTTTTAAATGCAAAGGACAATCTATTGCCATAAAAAATCAAATACAGAAAGTGGGATATCTCTAGTCTTGTTCAAATAAATATTTTCATATTTTTTTTTCTTTTCAAAATTTAGGCTTAAGGTACTTTCAGTGAGCACTGATGCATTTGCCTTGCATAAGTTAAGCTACCAGCTTCTCAAATTATTTGTCATGTATACCTGTTTTATATGGCAAACCATTAGAGATCTTATAGTTAATACTATATTCATCAGCACAGAGGGAATCTCCCAGCTCTGTGGGAACTTTGCAATAATACACATCTCAGCAATAGCACTGAAACATAACTAATTTTCCTCTGTTGAGGCAAGACAGACACCCCAAACTGAGAGCATCCCAATTCTGCTACAGGTGCCAGAACAATGATTTAGACTGGCAAGAGACTTCTCATCTTTCTCAGTACTCTGGATCATGCAATACAAAGCTTATGTGCTCCTTTCTTCTTACTGAGGTTGAGTTGGGTCGCTGTCTGGTGATGGTTAATAATTTCATCTGCTTACAGTAAAATGAGATTTTTCTTTGCCATTTGAAATAATTCAGTGGAAACATCAGATATTTTCCAGTAAAGTTAGAGAGACATGATGCATTCCTCATTACATGCACAAGGAGGGCTCTCAAACCACCCTTTTACTTTAGCCAAAAGAATGTGGTTTTGACCTAATGCGTTCCAATTAGACACTAGCAATACTTCAGGGACTGACATAGTTAGTTCTTCATCATTTGACATCTATTATAGCTGCATTCTCCCCTTTCATCCCAAAGGCACTCCATAAAAAAACGAAGTGGTTTTGTGTACTTAGAAAATAAAACTGGAAAAGTACCTATTTCAAACACAATCCTGTCCATAGAAAGGAGGATGATTTGCTTGGCTTTTTAATAAAACGAGACACGGTTTTGTGCATGCTGGACTACACATGCAAGAGCTGAGAAGCCAAAGACACTTCGGGAACTTTGGGACAGCTTGAACTTAAACCAGATGGAAAAGAACAGGTACTTGCAAAGGTTTCAGGAAAGGGAGACAGTTATGGTGTTATCCAGAAAAAAAGAATTTAACTCGCAGATTTTCTCCATCTTAGCACAAACCTGCCTGGTTTTCAGCTGAATTTGTGAAGACAGAAGGAGAGAAAAGTTGGTGATTTTAAAAACGTTTTTCTTTCTAACAGTGAGATGTTCAACACATCTTGAGATATTAGACTAGACTCTGCAGGGAAAATCAAAGCACTGTATGTGCACTGAAGCCTACAGTAATGGAAGGCAGAAATTAAATTGGTAAATGCTTAGCTCTGCTGTTTTTTTTCCTTGCTACATCCCATACATTATCTCAGGATTTAATGTTTTGTGCAACTCCACATGATGATTTTGATTGCCACATTCTAATGGCATGAAGCACTCTGAAAATCTCGGATGGGACCATAAGCAAATTCCATGCACAGTTTGCAGCTACCAAGCAATTTGCAAAATTAATTAAAAATAAAACTCAAGGAACACTCTGGATTTTGAATGTGAACTTTGTGAGGTATCTGAACATCACTGGTTTGCATTCATATCAGAGTGGTGCTGCCCACAGAGTGTCATTTGGAGGAAGTGTGTATTCTCACTTATTACTTTGTCATGTGTTTTCAGCAGAACTTGCTTAGAAATGTATTCTAATAACAGTTGCAAACACTGACATTTTGCTATAAAAAAAAAAAAAAATCCACTGCCATTTCAGGAGTTGCTGTCAGCAGTTATGTCTGCCTCAAGTCAAGGACAATTTTTCCATTGAGACTATCAGAAGGAAGAATATCTTCTAAGACCCCAAAACACAGATGGGACAGACAAACACTACCCAAAACCATCTCAGAATGGAACGCTGTCCAGACAGAACTAAGGTTAAGATATGAAACTGAGTAGTGCTCATGGGATGCTGTAACTCTACGTTGGGAATGATGACACCCAGAAGGAATTTTTTACTTGCAGTCGAAGTCAGGAAAGCAGCCCATGTATCTTAAAAGTCATTTGATTCAAGGAGATGTTCATGCAAGATGTGTATGCAAGATGTGCAATTAAAATTTTTTGCAGCATTGGGCAATACCTGATTTTGATGGTATAGTACATGTCAGGAGATGTAAGAGAGGGCAGGGGCCAGAAGAGTCTGTCTAAGCTGGCCAGAAGGCACCAGCTTTGGTCCAGAGGGTAAAAGGTGCATAAGGTTGGTGCTGCATGCAAGCAAATGTTGCCCACAAACAGGAAATGCCACGCAAGTGGATCAGGTTATAAATGCCTTACATAGAGGAAAAGCATTTGGACAAATTAATCCCATCATTTACAACACAATATGAGGCAAGGGATTTGCCATCCAACTGTCTAAAACAAGCAGGCATATTTTATGTAGTCAGTTTTAAGTATCACTGTAAATATGACGCTAAATCACAGTAGTTTACTCTCAACAGTTTACTGCAAGTCTTCATCTAGATTTTTACTAACTAACAAAAATAATGTTTTCTAACTGTCCAGATATAAATTTATATGCTCTTTGCTGTAAGATAACTTTTGTAAAAGCTTCTGCAGGTCATTCACTGATGAAACTTACATTTAGGGAAGTTCAGAGCAAGGTATAGTTATGCAATTCTTGCAGAGCATGCAGCTAGGATGCTTTCTGCAGCAGATGCAGTTAAGTGCAATCTTTAAGTTAGGTTCTGATTGACGATCAAAGGATTAAGGAATTTAAACCACATTACATCAAATCTTCTGTAGAAAGAAAAAGAGGATAAAGACACAAGTAATCACTCCTGATTACACATATAATATATGCTTCTCTTTCATTTGGGCTCGATTCCTTACATCCATGACGTTTAAGAGATCACATGTATCTTTCAGTCCTCCACTAATAAAATTTAACTCACTATTCAATTTTGCTGAGCACTTCCAGGATTTTCTATCCCTACAGCTTTTGCTAAAATTAGCATCTGGCAAAGGGAAAGCAGTCCAGAAATCATTCTTGCTGTCTGTTTTAAACTGTGTTGGACAGCAGCTGGTGACCCACCAGCACAAATGTTTCTGGCTGGCTAACGAGTATGGATGTAGTTCTTCATTACCTACAGGCATAAGAGATAACAGAACAGAAGCCACCTATAAAGGAAACAGGACAGGAACCAGGTTTATGTAGGAAATTAGTTTTAATTAGTTCTTCTGCTTATTGCACACCTTGTTTTGTACCGCATTGAAATCTTTGTGATGTGTCCTGTCTTAGGAAGAAGCACAGTTCAGAAAAAGAGGAAAGCACACAATGATAAGACACACAGAGTGAAAACATGAGCCAATGATTCCCATGCTTTAGTAGCCAGTTCCTGCAGGTTGGGTAACTACTCTTTGATGAGGAAATAAGGATAGATCTAGCAGCTATTTAATTTCCAAAGGGCTGGGTTTTCATTGTAAGAATGAAAGCATAACATGTAAATGAGAAGAGTAAATAGATCAGATTTTATTTGGTTGGGGATTCTTTAATTTAGTGATTTGTTGAGGATGTGATTTTTTACACGTGACTATTATGGTTTGAGGGGACAGAGGCGAATTCTGTGGTATCATGAGACCCTAGGGAGAGGGTGTTCATCAGGACTCTGGGGGATCCCAGGGGCAGGACAGAGTGGGATCCACGTTCCCAGCCATTTCCTGCCATACCCCAGAAAAACCAGGAGGGCAGAAAATTCCCCACCCCCTTCCTGCACCCTCCTGCCTTCCTGCTTGCTCGGTGTCTCAGAGAGAGGCTTCTGCTCCTGTGCTCAGCAGGATCCAACTCCATTGGGTGCTGGGAGGAGCCCTGAACCCTTTTCCTGAGTCCTCTCTGCCACCAGAGACTTTCAGACTATTATGTCATGGACCATTAAAGTCGAGTTTTGTATCTATTTGTATATGTTTCATTATTTTCCCTCATGTTATTAGCCCTTCCCTATTGCAGTAAACCTCTTCTAGACTTAACTCCCAGACTAGTGTCTCTTCCTTATTCCCTGTTTATCTTCCCTGGGGGGCTGGAGGGAGTAATAGAGAGCAAGAATGTTCTCCAGAGTTTGTTCTTCACAGACCACTACACCACAACAGAACAAGTCGGTGCCCAACACAGGGCTCAAAATAAGTTTTTCTTTTTCTCTGTGTCTCGGTTTCATGGTCAGGAACAGCCAAAAACCAGATAACAGATATATAGAAGATGCCTTTGGACTAAAACACATACATCATCCTTGACCAGGAAATGGCTAGAACAATCAATAGATGCAGCTGATGGACTTGTCCTCATTTTCCTGAACACTGGGAATGGGGGTACCTATGGCTGGTATCCCTGTCCTGTCTTAAGATCTCCTGGACAAATCTCTGGGTAAACATAACCTTTAAAACAGAAACCCAGCACTGAGAATTAGCCACAACAGCCGGGAAAAAGTATGGCGCTCATATCCAAAGGTGCAAACCCCTGAAAGACATGGATAATGTATAGTGTTTCAACGTTACACAGTTGTGGGAAAATATGTAAGATGTGCCCAACCTCTTGCAATGGGAATGCCTTTTGGAAGAAATTTGCTGGTCCCAGAAGGAAGAGGTTAGTACTGGGCATGTGGAGACAGACCTAGAAAGATGTTGTTACCAGAAAACTGGTCAGCACTTGGTACTTAATGTGGTTGTTTACTGCCAGATTGAAAAATGAGGAACAAAGGACGAACAATTCCCCCCACCCTGGTTGGGTGAAATGTGGGGAGCTGAGGAATCCTTTCCTCTGTGCCAGAGGGACTGGACTCTAGTTTAAAGTCTCTTTTCTATCTTCTACGCAGCACCATGCTTCTGTCCTGCCTCGCCCATTTCCTCACCACGGATCAGCTCTCTGCTTCACAAGGCTCTACACAGCCTGAATAAATCAGTTTGTTCCCAAACGAAAGGCAGTGTCAGCAGATTTAGACACAGGCTAACTTTAGTTTCATTTTCCTATAGAGGACTGGCATCTGATTCAGTACATAAACATGTTTGCCAGACTTCTTCAGCGATGAGAGTAAGAGGAATTGACAGCTCTCAAAAGAAATATATGTCACAAAAAGGATATTCTTAATATGGGAAGGTAGTAAAAGTAACAAACTGTATGGAACAGCTACCAGACAGAAATCAGAGTCTATCAACAGAAAAGCAGAAACAGCACATTTTGTTCCTCTGTCTCCAGGCACAGGACTTGATAACAAACTATTGTACCATAAAGATAAGTGATATTTAGTTATTCTGAAAGTGTTTAACCTTTTTTTATATCTGGAGCATATTTAAGTTAAATTTCTAGCACAGCTTACAGAAAGAGGCACTATGACTCTTGGTGTTTCTGACAGTTAAAAGTACTCGGTAATGAATCTGCAAATCTGCCCATATTTAATGTTTGGGGTTTTTAAAATAAAACAGTTTTTTGTTTGCAGAACTTCTGTCCTGTTGAGACTAGACAGAGGAAGGTCTGGAATCTAGTTAAAAATTCAGTATTTTGCATCATCTTTGGATAGAATAAATGCTAGTTATCACAAATGTAAAGCTGCCTTTGCAGGCCAATATTTCTCAAACCACCTGAACCTCCTTCTTAATTAGTCTAATAAAGTAGTAATAAAGATTCTTGCTCTACGCATATTTGGTTCACCTGGAGCTGTCTTCTTGCTTTCACCTCAAAACCAGAAACTTCATTTCCTCCACATCCACCTCCATTATTCTTTAAAGGCAGCACAGGATAATTTTCCTGTAATGGGAAGGCCTTTTGGTAGGAACTGGATGGTGCTGGAAGGAAGAGGATGATATTGGGCATGTGAAGACAAAGCCCGAAAGGTGTTATCAACAAACTGGTTGGCACTTTGTACTTAATGTGGTTGTTACTGCCAGACTGAAAAATGAGGAAGAAATATTGCCCAGGACCTTTATCAAAGGAAATCAAAGGGACTCACCCACAGCTGGT
Source organism: Phaethornis superciliosus (assembly GCA_023637945.1). Lineage (NCBI taxonomy): Eukaryota > Metazoa > Chordata > Aves > Apodiformes > Trochilidae > Phaethornis > Phaethornis superciliosus. Next base: position 33,802,861 of record JAJQWJ010000003.1, on the reverse strand, counting down.
CCAGGGCCAGACAGAGCTGTGGGCACAGGGTGGTGCCATGGCTGCAGAGAGGAGAGGCAGGCAGTGAGCTGGAGGTGACCTCCTCAGGTGTCTCCCAAGCACAGAGCCCTCTCTGTGCCCCACCTGCCCTTGGGATGGACATCAGTGCACCCAACACCGAGGTGTCAAGGCTTGGGGCTGATGCCAGGTGTGCCTGTTCTGGTGGCAGGGCTGGGAGAAAGGTCGCCGGGCTCTGAGGGGCTTATTGCAACTTGGTGACCATCAGTTCCTCTGGGAGGGGGAGAAGGTGCCTCTCGCTCCTCTTGCGGCCCCGGGTCAGCCGCACGTCCGTGCTCAGAACCTGCTCAGCATCGGTGAGAGTGTCCCGGCAGAGCAGGGAGCAGTGGGCATGAGCAAGGCCAAGCAGCTGCTGTGGGGCCCCGCAGTGACAGCCCCGCGTGTCCCCGATCCCCAGGACAGAGCCCACCTGGAGCCACAGCAGCAGATGGCCTGGCCCATCCCGCCCGGAACAGGAGGGCCCTCGCCGGGCACCAAGGATGCGCTGCGGCCGTCGGCGGTGAGGATGGGAGGTGTAGGCTGGTGCTGGTGGTGCTGCCGGTGCTGCTGGCACAGCCCCTGCCTCCTCCCAGCGCTGCTCGGTGCTCTGGAGCCTGTTGGCTCCGACTGACCAACGCTGCCCCCCATAAGGAAAGCGGGCGGGACCTGGGGGGTCGGGGCCCTGGGACTGGATGCTCTCACTCCAATATGGCCGCCTCTGGCTGGGGATGGGGAGCCCAGAGTAGGACACAGCAGAGATAAAACATCACCTCCCTCCTTCTTCTGCCCGTGCTGTGTCTTTAGGATGCATTTAGCCACCTTTCCCACAGCAGCACTTTGCCAGCTCCAGATTGGTCACCTTGGGCACCACCGTGACCCCAGGGCTCTGCAAAGATACACTAGACCAAGCTGCTGAAAACCCCATCCAACTGGCCCTGAATACTTCCAAGGATGGGGCGTCTACAACCTCCTTGGGCACCCAGTGCCAGTGTCTTGCCACCTTCACACTAGAGAATTTCTTCCTAATGTCTAACCTAAATGTCCCGCTCTTCTAGTTTAAATGCAATACCTCTCTTCTTATGCCCTTGTAAAAATATGCAGGTAAAATGTGGAGGGGATGGGCATTATTATCTCTGTACTTTCAGAAATGGAGCAGACGGTACTCTAAGTTTAGTTAATTAAAAAAAACACCTTGCTCCATTTGCTCCCCCCTTTTTTTTTCTTTTTTTTTTCCCTTTTTTCTTTTTTTTTTTTAATTTTTTAATGAATGTTTTTAATTTTTAATGAATGTACCATAACATTCATTTTGCTCATGGTGACTAAGGCCACTTTGATGTTTTTTAGGAAGAAAGGCATATCTACCACCACCATGAAAAAGTTTTGACCTTTGCCCATGGAGGTCTGGCAAGAAAATAATGGTTTAATAACTCCCAGTTACACAGAATGCTGTGAGTAACAAATACTTCTGCCCTAACAGTCAGGCAAGGCTGATGCTCAGAAAGGAGCGGAACTAGATTTCTGATCTGAGGCTCCAGTTAAATGCATGATCCCACACCTTGGCTGTGAGGCATGCAAAATACCAGATATCACTAAGAAGCCAGAGCAGCCTCTGACAGGGACAGCACAGCAAGGGTGTGCAAAGCTTAGTGAAAGGGGAAGCAGCAATGCAACCATGCAACCTAGCTACAGCAGAGGCACCTAGGCATCTCACTAACCCTTCAGATAGCACAATTGCTTTGAACTTTTTGAATGGAAAAGCAAATGCCAGCCATCTGTTAGCAACTCCTTTAGTGAGGCAGAGCAAAGAAAGGGCTCATTAAATCAGAAAGGGCTTGAAAAAAATAAACCTGCCAAGAGCCTAATACTGCACTAGATTAAAAAAAAAATGTATATTCATCTTAAAATACACAGCCAAAGATTAACGAGTTGCACACGACTAGGGAGGAGGCAGGGAACCAGAGAGGAGGCACAGCAGGTGGGTATCAGGGCTACATGGACTGCGGTGGAGTGCGGATGGCTCAGGAACGCAGCCCAGTGACCCAGATGAAAGATCTGTCAAGATCCAGATGGCCTCTGGCTTTGCCACATAAAAAACAAACCAGTGAACTGTGCTAGGCACTGGCTGGCAAGAGACAGACAAGGGGATCCTGTTAAATGGGAATGGTGCACTGACAACCCAGGTGCTTACACAGATACCTGCTCAATATCGCCATGGGACAGCAAGAACAGTTGTAAACAGTAAGTTCTTGCTCCAGATGTTGAGTAGACAGCTACCCATGCTCTAACACCTTGCCAGGCATAAATGACACTCTGCTCTTCCCAGGACACCCATCCCACAACATAGAGGAGGGATCTCCAAAATCCCTCATCCCAGATCCTACTTGGAGAAGGAGTATCCCCAAACACTTGGTAAGGGAGTGCCGCAGAGTCCTGGCAAGTGTCAAGGATGGAGCATCCTTAGGTCTCTGGTGACCTCTTCCATGAGAGTAAGGGAGAATGAAATTGCCCTGGGGTTTCTTTAAATCTAGACTCTCAATGTGCTGAAATTTGTTCTACTGTGTATTTTGGAGGAGAAAGCAGGTTTTCTGTAAGTTCTGATACATGTTTGAAGTTGGACACACTGTTATGTACTATGGATTTACACCTCCCCACTTGAAAACTTCCCAGGCTTGTTCAGCACTGTGACTGAGCTGGGGCTCTTACACAATACTCAATTTTGTAAACTATGAGGGGCAACATAAACTGAAACCAAACCAAGTTAGATTTGGGAATATCTAAGTTAAGCATGATAATGGTTTGGAAGGACAGCTGAGATACCTGCCTTTGTAAGGGGAAGTGTTGAAACCAATCTCATCCTGTTTCAGTTCATACAGTTCATACATAATACCCATATTTTTAGAAGTGCATTCATAATATCTCTTTGAATAAATTTTTTTCAATGGAAGAACAGTGCAAACAAATTGTTCTGGACCAAGATGTCGCCAGATGGGAGAGGTGGCATGAGGAAGAAAGGAAGCTTTAAGGAGGGAAGAAGGGGTGCTTGAGCCACAGTGGAGAAGCTGTGTCCTACCACACTCAGTGATGCTGTATCCAAGTTTCATCTCAGCTCTTGCAGACTTTCCAGAGGTCAAAAGATACCTGATAGTGACAGAAAACAAATAGGGAGAAAGTAACACAGTGTCTGCAAATCACACCTTTAAGAGAAAAGGGTAGGGTATGACTGCCATAAGAAATAAAGGCAACAGAAAAAACACATCAAATTTTATATTTAAGAAAACTTCTCTTTGCATTGAAGGCCAGGCTTTAAGCTGACATAAGCTGGAAATGCTGCCCAGCCGGACCCTTGTTATCACTTCAGTGGTGGCTCAAATGAAGATACCTTATACAGTAAATATGTATGCAGCACCCAGCCTCTCAGAGGAGTCATTCAAACCCACACTTTAATTCCAAAAGTCCAAGACCAGGAGTACTCAATATGACTGTCAGAGGGATAGCCTACCATTTGCCCTCCTTTCTCAGCTAGAGAGCAGGGAAAACCGAAATCAGTTGTGAGATGACATTTCACTTCATTATTTCCCATGTGCCTGCATCTAATACAATAAAACCTAAATGCATGCTTAAAATATCCAGGCACGACTGCAATGTAAATAATTAATTAGCATAACAATATCAATTACAGACAGTGTGCTTTAAACTCTAGTCAGCTAATATGGCAAGTGCCAATTTTTCATAATATCATAACAGTTCTGCCAGTCTATAACAACCTTTTCTTAGTTTTTTGCTGAAAAGGTATGAACATCTGTAACTCATTTTCAATCATCATCACATTCTGAAGGAGTTTATATTACTTCTAGTCATGACTCATAAGAGTGGGAAACAACAGTTACTCCTGCTTCAGGTATAAACAGTAATGCCTTAATATGCCTTCATTTTCTGTCTTCTGAACTGTCTGATTCTCAGTCAATGGGAAGATATCAGAACATATTTACTCTGAAGAATAACAGATGTTTACATCTTCAGTTAAACTCAGCATCAATCTCCTAGAGAGAAATGAGATAACACAGGATCTCTTTCAGTCTTTCAGATAAAGCCAAGCTATCCCTGAATAAAACAGCTCAGAGCTGTGCCATGGATCTACCTTGCCAGTTTAACTAAATCCATTTCACTTTGGGACTAGCAGCTGAGTGTACAAAACCCCTGAAATACCCTTTTTTTCTAGATCAGATGTTCCCAGACAGATATAGTACCTCTTAATTCAGGTCTCAATTGAATTAATATGCTTTGCCTGACAGAAACAATACCTACTTCCATAAAATACTTCCATGACCTTCCACCCCCCATGTTCTGTTGCTCATGTGCCTTGCACCATGCAGGTGCACACACAGGAGTCTGCTACCCCAGGCTTTGTCTGTCTCCTGATGTAGGGACAGGAGAAATTCCTCCTGCCATTGTGTAAATTGCACTAGAGCTGGTTTGGGGATTTCCCTGTATTTAAGGAAGATGCCCCTGAGTCCAAGAATTTGTTTTATATTTCCAAAGTACTGTGAATTTTGTAGCAAGGCCTAAAAGAGGCAAAACCATAGGAACCCAGAAACTGTCAAGAAAGCTCACTTTCTTGAGTCTTATCTAGCAGTTTTCTTTTTCACAGTACTTTGTGAAAGCACCCTGTATCGCTAGCAGCAGGGAAAAGGGAAACAGGCACATAAACTCCCAAGACTCCCTGGGCAAGACTTTCCAGTCTTGGATAAATTTTTCAAAATTTAAACAAAACCAGAGGTGGAGGGAGGGTGGGGAAGGTGTAGAAGCACAGAGACCAGGTCTAGGCACCCTAGCCTACATTTCAAAAGGGCTTGTAGTACTGTCCCTCACAGCATCCTTCTACACAAGTTGGGTGAAGAATTGCCAGAATGGCTGGGCTCAAAGGGCTGTAAGTATCTGGCTGGTGACTGGTCACCAGTGGTTGGTCACCAGAGCCCCCATATGGTCAGGGCTCAATTCTAGGGACAGCACTGTTCAATATATTTATCAGTGATCTGGATGCCAGAGTTAAATGCACCATTAGCAAGTTTGCTAATGAGAGGTGATGTCATTGGTCTCTACAGGCTACCGAGGAGAGGAAAGGCAGAAGCAGGTGCTGATCTCTTCTCCCTGTATTCAGGGACAGGATGCTTGGGAATGCTTCAAAGCTGCACTAGGGGAGGTTTAGACTGGACATTAGGAAGCATTTCTTTATCAAGAAGGTGGTAAAACATTGGAACAGGCTTCCTAGAGAGATGGTAAATGCCCCAAGCCTGTCAATGTTTAAGAGGCATTTGAACAATGCCTTTAATAACATGCTTTAACTTTTGGTCAGCTCTGAAGTGGCCAGGTAGTCTGAGTAGAGGATCACTGTAGGTCCTTTACAACAGAAATACTATATTCTAGCCAACATTTTCTCGAAAAAGACTGAGGATGTGAAACGTCCTGGCCATGTCAGGCATAGCCTGGCTATTACCTACCCGTGTCTTGTTCTGCATGAAGGGTGGGCATTTCTCTCTGCATCAGCCAGATGAAGGGGCTTTAGGGGCAAGGGCTCTAGGAAGCTGTTGCAGGAGTAAATTCCTGAAGCTGCATCCCAAGTCTGCTCATGTTTCCAATATTCTTAATTTCATGAGACAAGACCTTGTAATTTAACAAAGTATAAATAAACAGATGAACTGCAGAACTTGTTCCTGGGTGACTTTTATGAAAGCATTTACCAGGTCTGACATCACATGAGTCACATTTTATGCTGTGGGTCACTATAAGTATTTGTGTATCTAGCAAGAGCTCATGATTCCTAGTCATAGTTGTTTACCTGAGGAACACCTCAATATTTATTCTCTTTGCCACTCTCCAGGAAGTGAGCAGGCACAATGTCATGCAGCTCAGGTAACTGGCAGCCAGGATACAAATTGCTGGCTAAACACACACACTCGCAAAATTATTTGTCCAAACCATTTAGCAGATAAATTCATTCATTCAACAAACAAGGCATGTTCACTCCTGCAGGAGGAACATGTCAGCACTGGAAGGGACCGCATTTGTCATGCTTTATTTCCCCCATTTTCTCACCATCTCATGTGTTTTCACATTTTTTATATATTTTGGGAAAACTGACAGATATGGCTGGGAACTGCTGTGTCTCTGTTTAGTTAGTTTTTGCAAGCGTTGTCTGTGAAAAAAACATTAACAAGTACTAAGGCCACACAGAAGTCCTAGACTAGCAGCTTCTGTTCCAGAGCCCATACTCACCTTTTTCCTCACAAGAAACAGAACCCAAAACCACCACTCCAAGGCAAGCCCACGAACCATTGGGCAACTGACAACAGGACTGACTTTGTGGATTTGCAAGAACCACATCAATTTTGTTTTCAGAAATACTGTGAGCAAGAGGCCAATTTGCAGCTTCCTCTTGCTTTCATTTCACAAATAATTCCAGCTACTATTCTACACCGCAAATGTGCAGCAATATTGTCCTCCTTTTTCACTCCGAAATCCCTTTCAACCTCTGCCTTTGGTTCCTGGTGCTCTGTAGGTAGGAGTGCTTTTCCATACTCAGAGCTTAGGCTAGGGACATTCTCCATTACTAATGCAAATCTTTCTGTTTTCAGCATCTATATTAACATGAGGAGGAACTTTTTTATTTTGAGAGTTGCAGAGCACTGGAACAGGTTGGCCAAAGAGGTGGTGGAGTCTCTGTCTCTGGAGACATTAAAACCTGCCTGGACACTATCCTGTGCAACCTACCCTAGATGAACCTGCTCTGCCAGGGGGTTGGACTAAATCATCTCCAGAGGTCCCTTCCAACCCCTAACATTCTGTGATTCTGTGATTCTGTGATCTCGTCTGGACTATGCGCACCTGTTTTTAGGAATGGAATGGTCAAAATTTGTAGACAAGGCTTTTGACCAAGGTAAGCAAGTTGCTTTGCTACTGTGAGTGACTAGTGAGTTTGGCTCCATACCTCTACATTTCCAGAGGGCTTGGGAAATAACTAGTTTTGCATTAATGTGTAGCTAATCAGAGAGACAGGGAAGCACAGTTCCTGTTGCAATATACTGAATTCATAAAAGACTTACTGTCATCAGTGACAGCCTGTTAGCACAGATTCCTGAAAACACTGGTGTGAAGAGGCATGTGAACATTTACAGGTCACATCAGAAAGACACTGGGTGCAGTTCTGAGTGAAAGGGCATATATCACCTTCAGTGGCTTTGAAATTTTCTCTGGCCCTACATGTGGTATGAGGATTTGCAAGGAATTTGGGGACTGACGTGCTCCTGAAAATCTTGTCAGTTCCACCGAGGGATTGGTTACATAATTCAGATAAGTGCCAAGCTTTTCAGCATTTTTGTGATTAAATGTGTCTGTTCAGTCACAACATTTTTCCTATTTTTTTCCTGCAAGCTAATTGTTTCAGTTTAAGAAATAACATGCTATCAAAGCAAAAAGTCTTATTTTACTGAGGAAAGTTTTATTTCAGTTTTCCACTTGCCAATTGTTTTTCTTTTTTTCTGTCTTTAGAATATCCCATGTTTGGGGAAAAAAATATTCTCACGGAAGGAGCAATGGTGATTTCCTAAATGCACTTAGCCACGCTAGGGAAGATGAAAACTTACATCAACAAAAATTGCTCTTTTTGTAAGGTACCCTGAAAATACTCTCGTTTACACTAATTATCTGGGAAGAGAATAAATTAGTAACTGACACATCCCTGTTGCAGTCACTGTACAGTTACAGATAGTCTCACAGCTTCTTTTGAAAAACCAGAGTGGAAAGATAGCTGTGAATGGTACATTCTGGACTGTTTTCCACATGAAAAGGAACACTTCTGGTTTGCAAAGTCTCCCTAGAGTGCAACAGCAAAGGAAGGACCTGTCCCAGATGGCATTCCCACGTGCCTCCTGCAATGCAGTCCCACAGCCATCACAAGGGGTCTGCATATACAATGATCTTGGCTTGGAAACCCCTGCTCATTGAGAAGCCAGTGATCTCATCACAGCCAGTCCTGGTGTGCATGGCTTGTGCTGTGCTACATGTCCAGTGTGGCCTCCAAGATGTGCTGTGTATGGCCCTTGGCCACAGGACAATCTTCACCAATGGCTCACAGTGACAAGGAGTGTGCTGCTAGCTTCCTCTTGGTACCAGCAGCTCAGCATTTGTGTGGCCTTGCCCTCACCTGAAAGTGCAGCAAGAAGTCTTCATGTCACCATCCTCTATATCTGACGGAAGAAATTATGCATGGAGTTGTTTTCTTCCAAGAAAATCACAAAGTAGCTTAAATGACCAAACTAGTGTAACCTAAGTGGGTCTGCAGGGCACAATGTGCCCTCATCAGAGATGCACTTGGTGCTGCAAAGCTAAAGGTATCTCAAAGGCCACAGCATTCTTTCTACTATCCTCTCCTTTATAGTGCTAACTCTAATAAGCAGCATTTATATTATACTTCACAGCACCTGAATGCCTTTCTTACTGGGATCATAACAAAGCAGCCCCTCCTGGTACATAATGAAGTGTAGCTTCAGCACAGCCACACAGCTTCAGCATGTTCCTTACATGCACGTCAAGCTGCTGCAGTGCTGACTGACTGCAAGCTCAGCTCAGAGATCTCACTGATGAATCAACACTCCTCCTAAAGAGGTCTTCTGCCTCCATGCCTTCCACACTATGGCAGAGCAAACTCCAAATTAAGAGATAAAAAAATGTATTAAAAGCCAGCCTAATTACATAGGCCATAATGATTAAAAGGATTTAGAAAAAAATAATTTTTGGAAACCATGAGAAAGTTGCCCTGGCAACATTTTTTTCTATTCCTTTTTTGCTCACTTTTTTCTTGTGTGCCTATCTCTAGGCTATGTGTATGACAGTACACAATACACACAACAAATGCAGCCCTTGAAAAGGAAGAAAACCAGCATTCAGCAAAATAAAAGTCTTTCTTCCCTCTCGCACCATCTGTGTGGAATTGTCCTATTTATTATTAACACTAGCAAATTATAAAAGCTAGTTTAGAACTTTTCAAAACTGAAAAAACATTATTCAGGAAAAAAAGGGATGACCCAGATTACATGGGAGAGGCAAGTGCCACTCTTAGCCTTTTTTCAACTGCATGTGAGCCCAGAAGCAGCTATTACCTTCATGTAAATGCCAATTTTCATTAAGCATACAGAAAGTAATGTAGAACCTAGGAGGTAATTGGGATATAATTTAAGTTGACAGCTTTGAGATTGCTTCCCTTTGGTCAGATCTCATTGAATTTGGCAAATGAACTTTCAAGTACACATACTAACAGGAAAAGAAATTACATTATTTCCTCTTGCTCCCCCCTCCAGAAACTATGCTAAAAATGTAAAATAGTGTTTAGAAAGGCCAACAATTCCTCCCCCAGACTTACTGAATTTTCTGCACGTGTCATGAAAAGTGGCATTATCATCCATAAAAGCAAAAATATATACCTTAAATGTGACTAGAGTACTTCTAAAAAAAACCCAAAAGCAGTCATTGCTCAGTGCTGTCTTCTTCTGAACTCTCAACTCTAGTTTTATAATCCATTCACCCTGCAAGGCAAAGTGCAGAGAAGCTGTAAGAGGACACATCTCAGCATCACAAATGCTGAGTCCCTTCAACAACTTCAGCCAAACCACCTTGGCTTCACAATATGGAGTCAAGCTTCTTGCACAAAGCTTGTAGCTTCTTGGATGCACAGTGCTAATATGTGACCTGGCTGCCTAAGTGCCTGCCAAATACATACCTTTCCAAGTCTAGAGATGGATTGCCTGTAACTTCAATGCTTTATCCTTCTCTCCTTGATGTAAGCCACATCTAGGAGTTCCAAAACCTTTATTGTTTTCTGTAATTACCTACCAAGAGGCAGCTGATAGTGTGTTGACATAATTTTGCCAGAATTAAACCCTTTAGAAATTCTGAGAAGGCATTTAAAACCACAGTTATTGCTTAGAGATTAGCCAGACTGCCAAAAATCCCAGGGTCTCATATATATAAAACTATTTTATACAAAGCTTAAGGTGTTGAGTTTCTTCGCCTTGAAATTTTCCAATACCTTCATGTGACCTTGCCTCAGGGAAATAAAAAGAAATAGAAAGTTAATTCAAAACAGTCTCAGTCAGTACAGATATGTTCATTTCCCTGCATACTTTAGAATTACTGGCAATGCAAATAGAGAGCAAATAGAGTCATCACAGCATCTCATTTGCAATGTACGGCTCTAGACTTTCTGTAGAAGTTATCAGGAGCAGATCATCTGACAGTTTCTGTCCAAAGACAGAAAGCATATTCTTTTCTCATGATGGACCTGACTCTTAGAGAAGCAAGTTGCAGCCTTGAGGTGGGGATCAACTGCTGGAGGTCTCTAGCCCTAATTGATACTAGCAATACCCTCTTGCATTAACTTGATTCCCACCAACCACTTAGTGGGAAATTTCCCTTAAAAGTTAAGGACAGTTCACACCCTCAGGTGAAACTCTGAAAACATTAAGGCCAAGAGAAGACCAGTTTGCTTTCAAGAGGCAGGATTTTACCTACCCCATGGCATGTCTGGGATAGGTCAAACAAGACTGTGACAGAACCTTGTTCAGACCAAGAAAAAGAAAGATATGGAGGAACAATGGCCAGTGGGATGCAGGTCTAGGTGTACAAGAGCAGATTCAGAACATTATGAATAGGAAGAAAATGTCTAAAATGTGAGCTGTTAAGAAAAAAGTGATGCCAGGATGGAAAAATACATGGAGCTTGATGCCTGATTTCACATGACCATTGCTGTGCCTCACCCTCTAATAACCCCTGAGGGACACTGGCTTAGACAGTTTTTTAGAGAACTTGAAAAAACGTATCACCCCCCATTTTCCAGGCCATGCAAATGCTGATCATCCTGGGAAATCACTGTTGATCAATGCCCCTCCCAACACACTTTTCTCCTGCTGCAGTATGGATGCTCCTTTCCCAAATGTCCCAGAGCTGTGGAGTTGCAAGAAGACTTGTAAACTCACTCAAGTTCTCTACCTCACCAACCCTGTGTTGGTCAGATTAATTAGAACTTCTGGAGTTGATTGCTCTAAGAGTTTTGTAACTCTGAGTCCCTGCTTTACTTTTAGCACTGCCTTCCTTACACCATCAAATTACAACTAGAAAATCTTCCAGAGTAGATGGTATAAACATGTCTTGAGTGACGGTGGTGATTTTGCTTTCATTTGATGTTCCTCACCAGCTGAAAGTTGGGATGGAGGTTACAGCATGTCTTTGGTCTTCTTGTAGTGGATTCATGAGGTTTATTTGCAAAACATCTGTGGATACTTCTGGTTGGCTTTGCAAAGGTCAAACAAATAGATGTGAATGACTCAGAAGCTACTCAGCCAGATGAGGATCCCTGTGGGTCACAAGTGAAACAGGCATAGTGGGACACCAGAAATGCCCAGCTGTCCACAGTCAAGCATTAAGTGATTTTCACTGAAAAAAATTTAATTTAAATGGTGTTTTGCAAAGAAAAGGGGGAGGGGAAAGGAAAAAAGGTCTGGTTTCCAGCACAATGTATCAATTCTTGATCCAAAGCCAAAGTCTAGTATCTGAAAGCAAAATGGAGAGCCAAAAATTGGCAATAAAAAGTTGATACTTGGACAGAGCTTACTGTGACTTCATATTAAATCATTACCTGAACCCAAAGAGGAAGGCAATTTCTATGGCTTGTGCCACCTAGGTATAACAAATCGTGATGTTTTAAACCTCCTGAGAAGGTTTTTCTGCTTGTGCAGGGCAGTCACTTCCAGTTGTATCTACTAAACAGCCATATCTGAGAAAGCAATACTCCTGTGTGGTGAGGCTTTTCATATATTCAAAGGCATTCACATGATCTACCATGCACTTCTCTCCACTTTCATCAGCTGAAGCATATTTTGATGTGTCTGAAGGTACCAAGCAACACAATCCTCATGGCCTTGCAAGGCTCACCTTTTCCTTATCAGCAAATCAGCTTAAGCATCTGCCTTGTGGAGATCCATTTCCTTTGCATTTTGACCTTAGGATCTTTGGTGACAGTGATGTCAGCAGTCTGAGAGGAGTTTAGAAATGTGCTGACATCCAAGCATCAGCAGGACTGCCAGACCTCTGTGCTCACAAGCAGAACCAGAGTCTGAGGAGAGATGAGCATCCATCACCCTGTCATGGATATTTCCAGAATTAACAGAGGTGTTTGAGACTTTCCCACAGATGTTTCTGATCCTGTTCACCTGCAGGACTCATTAATCCTACTTCTTAAGGAGTCAAATGACAACAGTGCCCAAAAGCACCAAAAATTCCCTTTTTCTATTTCTCCATTGTACCCCAGAGCAAAATATTGAACAGAGGCCTTGGAAATAGGATTGGGCTGTTCACTCAAGGAACCAAAATCATAGTCATCTCAAGGTTGCCCTTTTCAAATTGGAAACTGGCATCGTGTGTCTCAATCAGCTCAGATCTTCTTCTGCTGAAGTGTGAACACCCATTGCAATTAATTATCTAGCTTATGCAACAGGTGAGAATCCTAAATCAAGGCAATTTACTCTTAGCTGTTTATATTGGATATCTCTGCAACTCAATAGACCATAGCAAGAACTGGAGTGACTGCAGAATATATACAGAATAAAGGATTAGATTTTACGTGAAGGGCTTATTATTCATTTTAGGTTGAAAATTGTTTATTAGTCATGCAGTCGATTAGTCACTTGCCCTCAGGAACTGGGATAACTTAGAGCTTCTTAAAAGTCACGTTTACCTTTAGGTTAATTCCACATGCTGAAATATCCCTGTTGCTCACTCTGCTGTAAGATCAGCTTCCATTGCCCTTAGCAGAGAAGTGCTGCTTCTCCTGTTAGCCCCAGCATATGCAAGTAGCATGTTGACACAAGAGATCTCATTACTGGCTGATCGAGCAGCCCATTACTGTAAAGGAGAAAGTGTAAAGGAGAAATCTGCAGCTTCCACAGCAGTATGGATTAGTCACAGCCCCTACCATCTATTAGAACAGCAAAAAAACCCTGGAACATTAAAGCAAAGGTTCCCACTGGTTAGCACAACAGCTGCTGTAGACTAACCTCCAGGACCACATTTTCAACATTTCTGGCAAAACAGTTCAAATTTTGTACCTTTAAACACTTCCAGCTCATTCTGTGAGACTTTCATCTACACCTTCTTGTCAAATTTTGGGATGACCTTTATGAGCAGGAGCCTGAAATTCAACCATTGCAGAAAAAGAACAAAAATTTCTGGAGAACACTCATCACCACCTATCACCTTGGTGGCCAAGTTCAGAAAAGCATCACAAGCTGTGCTTTGGCAATCAGTGAAGAGGCAGAGGAGATAACTAATAGCTGCAGGAAGGGCATATACAGCAACAGTCTCGGAATACAATGCAACAAGGGAAAGCTGTAGCCTGACAGATTCAGGCTGGGCATTCAGAGAAATGTCTTTCCTAGGATCTGGGTCACCAGAAAGATTGGATGGGGAGAATCTCCACCACCAGAGGTTTTGTTGCTGAGTCATTGCAAAGCTGCAGCCACCCTTATCTAGTGTTAGTGATAGGAGGTTAAATTACATATCTCCAGCAGTCCTTCCCACCAGCAATGCCAGAGTCTATAAAGCCTGGCAAAAATACCTTTCCTTAGCACCCCACACACTTCCCAAACAGCAGCAATTTCAGCACATCCTGCATCACAGGATCTCTAAGTACATGCTGCCTCCTGAATAACATGAGGTAATGAGAGATGGCAAACTCAAGATAAACTGTCTTGTTCAAAATAACACTGCAGAAAAGAATCCATTCAAAGAATAGAGAGGACTGTTGGGAACTGGGAACAAGTTTCCAAAATTATTTCAAACAATAAGATTTTCAGCTTCTTATAGGCTTTTCTGAAAGAAGCCAAAGCTTTGTTTAATTGGAAATAGGAAACCTACAAAGTTTGCCCTTAAATATTTTTAAAAGCTTTGTAAATGGATTATCTGAGCACAGCAGGCATCATACTTTTGGTAAGTGAAGGATGATATAAGCCTCAGGGAACTTTTGAAGATAGTTCATTCAATAATTCATTCACTTCCCTCTAATACTGTGTTGAAGAAAAGTTAAACACTGGCTGTGCTTTAATAAGTGAATAAACACTCCAAATGTAGTTTCCTCAGAGGATTTATTCAATTTGCTGTCATCCTCAAAGTAACCCTTTACAAGGCAATATCAGGAAAAAGTCTCAGGAGCAAAGTACCTAAATGCACCGCTAGATAACTTATCACCAAACTAGCACTAATCCTTTCTGAAATAAAGATACTGAGTTTGAAATGCAGATATTACAGGTGGTGACACAGTTTTGTGTTTTGGCACAGCCTCTGAAGCTCTCTTCTAGAACCGATAATTTGGAACAGGCAGCTTCCTACATAAGGAGGAAAGCCTTTCAAAAAATTTTCATCAAGATTATTTTTTGGGAACAGCTTGAGTGATTCCAGGCAAAATTCAAGAGAATTATTTCAGCTGCAGGAACATAGGAGTCTGAGGACAAGACACTCCATTGTGTTAAGTTTGCAAGCCCCAGCAGAACTCCTCAAAGAAAAATGAAGAAGCAGGACAGGCAGGAAAGCATCCCAGGTCACTGCATTGGAAAATAGTACTGTGTGCACATAAAAGCTGGGGAAAATGAGCTGCAAACTACCATAAAAAGATAAAACAGATACTTAGTAGGTAAAGTATTTCCAGAATATCTTCCAAGAAAAGTACCAAGAAAAAAATAGATAGTATAAGCCACTTTGAGCTCACTTTGAAATATCAGGAGGAAATAAATCAATTAATCCAGATTATTCAATATTTTCAAAGTCCTTTTTCCTTTATGAGGAAAGCTCCAATTTTCAAGCAAATTAGGGAAGTGTTTTTTTACACAGCATGATTTGGAGTCTGAATTTATTTGGGATTAACTATTTTGAAAAAGCTGTACTTTGGGTCATTTAATGGCACTTCTCTTCAGCTTCCTGAAGGAAGCAGAGAAGCCACGCAGGAAAATAGAGGTGGCTGGTGTTCAGAAAAGGAGGAAAAAGAGTAAGTGCAAATGGTCCAAGGATGCAGTGGGAGGACTGGTTCCCTGATGTCTGGAGGCTGCTGCCTTCTCATTCTCTGCATGGGTTTGAGGATCAGACATGGTTTATTTTTCATTCCCACTCCCAAACAGAGCATTTCCAAACTCATGCAGCTAACCAGACTTCAGGCAGTCGTGTTCTCTTAGTTCCCCAGATGTCAGTTTTTGGCTGGGCTCAAGCTGTTTCAAAAGCATTGTCCACTCCAAAGGCACCTAAGCCTTTTTCTGCACTTGAACATATTCAGAATAAAGAACTGCTGATGTGTCAGGGTATATCCTGCCTTTACACATCTTGATATTTAAGCTGATATAAATATAATCTTCGGCCTGTAATTTTATCCAGCCAGGCTGCACTCTCATACCTTCAAATGCTCTCCTGAGAAGCGAGTGGCCTCTTACCACATTCTTCATAGCCCTGTGGACTAAGTAGGTGTCCCAACACTGACTGCAGTGAATGCTCCCTGATTTTAATCCTTGGAGCACATCTTATGTCTTCCAACACTACGTTGTATTTCGGCATCATAATCTGACATTATCCCCCCTTAAAAATAATACTGAAAATCCTAAGAAGTAAATGAGACAAGCAGAGCGATTTCAGTGGGCTGGAAAGCTCCTACACCTACTGAAGTCAGCCCATTTGGAAAAGTGTGTCCAGTAGATCTAGGGAGGTTCTTCTTCCCTACACTCTGCCCTGGTGAGACCACACCTGGAATACGGTATCCAGTTTTGGGCTCCCCAGGTCAAGAGAGACAGGGATCTACTGGAGAGAGTCTGATGGAGAGTTACAAGGGTGATTAAGGAAGTTGAACATCTCTCCTGTGAATAAAGACTCAGAGAACTGGGGCTGTTTGGCCCTAGGAAAAAACGTCTGAGAGAGGATCTTATTAATGTCTATAAATATATGAGGGATGGGTGTCAAGAGGATGAGGCCAATCTCTTTTCAGTGGTGTCCAGTAACAGGAAAATGGATAATAAACCTCCTGGATGCATTCTTGTGTGGCCTGTCCTAGGTTATCCTGCTTCGGCAGTGGGGGTGGACTCAATGATCTCTAGAGGTCTCTTCCAACCCGTAACATTCTATGATTCTATGATTTCAGCTTTTGAAGACACCAGTGTCACAAAAAAACTAGAACTTAGTTGAGCCTTTGCATCCTGTAGACATTCTTCAAAACTATGGAGGCTGTGGGAGAGTTTAGAAGGAAAGGGTCTGAAAAATTACTGAAGTAGCATGTTGTGTGGCACACATCCTCTGAGATCTGCTCTCAGGCACTTTACAGACCTAGACCCCCTGTGCAACCTCCAACAGATACTAAGAACTATTAAGAAATACTTGTGGGATGTTTATGAAGGAAGACTTTTGATGTCCAAGTCAAACTTTATTTAAGTGGATGTTTATGGGTTCATTTATTTTCGTTATTGGAAATCCCAGAGTTAATTCTTTCTTGGGACCAATTCTGATTTAGCTTGGAAAACTCCATTATCAGATGTAACTCTGCTGACATATATCTGAATGATGTTTGCTACAAAGGTTGGAATACTCTCAGTTTGCAAGATCTGTAGATCATTTGGAAGCAAGAGTGCTGTGGCTGTCATTCTAACCATGGATTCAGCACAGTTTTTCATCTTCAGAGATCCATATTCCCTTTCACTGAAGAAGTGGGATTATATGCACCATATCCAGGTTTATGATTTCCCTATTCTAGAACTGAGCTGAACCTGGCTACTTGAAATAGCTCCTGGCTTCTGCTTCACTTCTTTCACTGTCCAAGACAACCAAAAGGCATGAGAGTTTTTAGGAAAAAGAAGTCAACCCTAGCTTGAGAAGTTATTCAGGAAAATTTTCAGAATAATTGAGGAACTTAGCTTCCAGAATCCCTAGACCAATTCTTAGCTCAAAGCAGGTCAACTAGAACAAGATCAGGTTGATCATGCCCTTGTCCAGTCAAGTTTTGAAGCTATCCAATGATTACTGTTTTCCTCTCTTCCTGCTTTCCCTCTTTATATTTTTTGAATGGAGCAACTTCTCAGGCAATTCTTCACTAATACAGTGCAAGTAAGCAAAACAGGCAGATAGAGGATTCTTGTAATTCACAGTCATCTAACTGACCCAGTAAAAAGTGCTGATGCATTTGCAATTAGTCACATAGTGATCTCATTTCTCAATTTCTAAGACTGTTTCAGATTCTGAAAATGGATGCCAAGAGTGTCCACTCCAGTTTTCAGTGAAGTAATGGCAATATTCCAATATAATTCAATGTGTCAGGTGAGTTTCCAAAAAGCCAACATGCGTTAAAAGAAATTATTTAATAATTCTTTCAATGCCACAGATTTTTTGCATTGCACTAAGGAAAGCTGCAGGCCCAGTGTTATGGCACATCACTCTGATGAACCATTTTCCTATTTGTATCATCTGTTTTTTCAAACACCTCAACTCAGGGAGGTGATCCAAGGACAACAAATTCTAGTTTGCTTCCCTGAGTTTGGCATACCATTATTACAAAACACCATGACTAAAATCAATTAAATGGGTAGAGCTGTACAGACAAAAGCAAGAAATCTGATCATTAAGGCCACATTCTCCTGACTTACATTCTCCTGGCTCTTTCATCCAGCATGTTGAAGGTTCTTCTGCACACAGAAAACCTGAAACTGATGGTATCTTTTGGAGCAATTTTTTTTCCCCCTGGCAGTTGTGGTGAGTACAGTCAGAGCAACGGAGGACAAATCTGCAGTGCTTGGCACCTTTGAAACTACCTCTTGCTGGAGTCAGACAGACCTGTTGTGAGGCCAATATCTAGTAACTGGGTAATTTTTAATGGCCCGTGTTGCATCACTTTCTCCTCATGTACACATGAGTTTCTTGAGAATTTAAAATCAAAGAAGTATATCTATTTCCTGAGTATGCTTCTGTCTTGTCTGTCACTGATTCATATCCGTTCAAATCCTGGACCACTGCAGCACTAAAAATATCCACGTGCACTGAGGATGTAGAAATCATGCGACATTTTCTTTCCATTATTTGGATAAAGTTACAATAATAAGCACTAGCAAGAAAATCTAGTAAGATTACCGAAGGGCATAGATCTGGGAAGTACTGCAGCTAGTTCACTAAAGATGTGATTGTTGTTCAGAGACAGTTGCATGACAAAGGATCGGGTTAAATATAGTGATTGAGAGAAAAAAAATCTTACTATGACAGGATCAGGAAATCCATGCCAGCAAAATGTAGTTGTTAAGCCATAAAAGTGCATTGTCAAGGACAGGATACAGCATCTTCCATCTCATGCTGAGCCTTTCAGCAAGGAAAACCTCCCTTACTGAAGAAAGAGCATGGTTTCTGTCTTCCACTGGCAACCCAAGGCACCTTGCCTACCAAATACAGAGTTTCCCTCCAGCAGAGGGGAGTGCAGCCTATGCAGCAGAAGCTGTCAGAAACCCCAGGAGAAGAGCTTGACATTTTCACCAAGCCTGTAACGATGATTTAATCTTGCGCAAATATCAGTAAAAACCAGGACATAGCTTCTAGGCACTGGAGGAAAAGCTGTCGGAGGTTAGCAAAATTTCAGGGGTAGTGAGGTTTGGAAAGAAGCTGGTGATATATGAGAAAATTGCTACAGATTAGTTTCCTGCTTACAGAGATTTACAAAGGACTGGTTGCACATTTCTTTTCTGCACAGGTTGTTCATAGTGCCAAGCGAATACTTGGAAAAATTGTTCGCAACCTCATTTGCTGGGTGAAATGCAGAGTTCAATTCAAATGCTTGTTTTGCTTTTCCATAAATATCTGCTCTGTATTCTTTTGGCCACACAGGTTTATAGTGAGTTTTTCTCTCTGTCTCCATAATGGATTCATGTCTTCTTGGTTTGGTGACCATTAGAGGCGGTTAGAGCGGGGCGCTGAGGGGCGCTGAGGGGCTAAAGGGCTAAAGGGCTAAAGGGGGGGTTGGTGCTATACAGGGGATAGGACACTCCCTACAGCTGCCTGGAGCATCGGGAAGAAACCTGGAAGCCGCGGGGTGATTTAAATGTCCCTGAGGAGTGTGGAGAGAGAGAAGTAGAGCGGCAACCAGGGATGTGTCGGGGCAGTTTGCACAGGCAGGGAGCTGAGGTGCTGCAGGTTACTCAAGGAGCTATGGTGGCTACTTGGAGGAAGAAGGCTGTGCTCTGAGCACCCACCAAAATAGATGTGAGTACTCAGAGCGTTCCCCCACAGAAGGATGTGGCTATCCAGGTCACAGGCTGTTGGGAAGGCCACAGCCTTTCCATGGTAACTTAGGACAGCAGTGCTCATGGCTGTGTCCAATGTGAGCAGGGTGATGATCTGCCATAGCAGGTGGCAATGCTGCAGGATGAAGTAGAGGAGCTCAAGGAGGAGGTCAGCAGATTGAGGAGTTTTGGGGAGAGTGAGATGGAGTTAGATGAGTGTTTTGAGAGCCTGCTCACCACTAAAATAACTTGGGAGGCAAATCTCATTAGTGAACCACAGGAGTCCTTACTGTCTCAGGATTCCCGGTTGTTCTAGGAAGCTTCCCCAGCCATCCCAAGATAATAACTTAGAGTAGCAGGGACAATGGAAACAGGTCCCAGCCTGATGCCACAAACAGGGCAGGCAAGTTACCTCTTGAACCTCACTTACCTCAGTGGCATTGCAGAACAGGTATGGGGCCTTGTGGGAGGAAATGGCAGATAGTGCTGAGAATACCCCCCCGGTAGGCCAAATCACCCTAAACCAATGATCTTGATGCATTCCAGAAAGGAAAAAACAGAAGTGTCATTGTTATGGGTGACTTCCTCTTGAGGGGTGCAGAGGGTCCAATATGCAGACCAGGTGCATTTCATAGGGAAGTCTGCTGCCTCCCGGGGCCAAGATAAGTGATATCATAAGTAAACTTCCAACCATGATGAGGCTTTCTGATTACTACCCACTTTTGGTCTTCCAAGTGGGTAGTGATGAATTGGTATCAAGAACTACAAAAGCAATCACAAGAGATTTCAGGGCTCTGGGACAAGTAATTAAGGGATCAGGCACACAAGTTCTATTCTCTTTCATCCCTTTAATGACAGTGATGGATAAGGGAACTAGCAGGAAGATCCAACAGGTTAATTCATGCTTTAGGGACTGGTGTCAAAGGCAGAGATTTGTGTTCTTTGATGATGGATAAATACATTATTGAGCCTGCTGGCAAAAGATGGGATACACCTATCTTGTCACGAGAAAAGGATCTCTCAGGAGTTAGCAGCTCTCATTGAGAGGGCTTTAAACTAGACTTGAAGGGGAAAGGGGAAAAAGCCAGGCTGACTGAGGACAAGCCCAGGAATGGGCTTCTGTCTGCTGTCCCACTCAAGGTAGGAATCTGTAATAAAGGAAGTGTAGCTGGGTTTGTGACATTGACCAGTTTGAATGTGGACCAGAAGGACTCCCCCTCGGGTGTGGTCAAGAGGTTCAAACTACCACCTGAAATGCCTGTACACAAATGCACGTAGCATGGGGAACAAACAGGAGGAGTTAGGAGAACTATGTGAGGTTAAGGGGCTATGATCTAGTGGCAATTTCAGAGACATGGTGGGACAGCTCACATGACTGTAATGTGGTCATGGATGGTTATGTCTTTTTTAGAAAAGACAAGGTAGCAAGGTAAGTTGGGGGTGTTGCTTTTTACATAAGAGAGCAATTTGAATGCATTGACTTCTGTCCAGGGGTAGATGAGGAGCAAGTTGAGAGTTTGTGGGTTAGGATTAAGGGGTAGGCTAATGGGGGGGATTCTGTGGTGGGTGTCTATTACAGGCCACCTGATCAGAACGAGGAAGTTGATGAGGCCTTCCACAGGCAGCAAGTAGCAACCTCGGGATCACAGGCCCTGCTTCTCATGGGAGATTTTAACTACATGGATGTTTGCTGAAAGGCCTACTCAGCAGCCATTCACAGTCCAGGAGGTTCCATCAGGGCACTGATGATAACTTTTTGATGCAATTAGTAGAGGAGCCAACTAGGAGTGGAGCATTGCTGGATCTTTTCCTAACCAACAAGAAGGGTCTGGTTGAAGCAGTGAAGGTTGAGGGCAACCTTGGGTGCAGTGACCATGAGATGGTGGAGTTCAGGATCTTATGTGGTAGAAACAGGATTCCAAGTAGAATCAAAACCCTGAACTTCAGAAAGGCCAGCTTTGCCCTCTTTAAACAATTGCTAGGGGAAATCCTATGGGACAGGGTACTAGAAGATAAAGGGGTCCAAGATGATTGGTTAATATTGAAGGACCACTTCTTCCAAGCTCAGGACCAATGCATCCAAGAGGAAGGAAATCAAGAAAGGGAACTAGGAGACCAGTACGGTTAAACAAGGAACTGCAAGTCTTATGAGAACAAGTCCTTTGAGGAACAGCTAAGGGAGCTGGGGTTGTTTAGTCTGGAGAAAAGAGGAGGCTCGGGGGAGACCTCATTGCTCTCCACAACTCCCTGAAAGGAGGCTGTAGCCAGGGGAGCGTTGGTCTCTTCTCCCAAGCAGCTATCAGTAAGACAAGAGGGCATGGACTTAAGCTCTGCCAGGGGAGGTTTAGGTTAGATATTAGTTAAAAATTCTTTACAGAGAGGGTGATCAGACATTGGGATGGGCTGCCCAGGGAGGTGGTGGATTCTCTATCCCTGGAGGTTTTTAAGAAGAGACTGGATGTGGCACTCAGTGCCATGGTCTGGTAACCACAGTGGTAGTGGATCAAGGGCTGGACTTGATGATCGCAGAGGTCCTTTCCAGCCTGGCTGATTCTGTGATTCTGCTAGGTAAACTCAAACGGAAGAAGAGAATCTACAGATTGTGGAAGGAAGGGCTGGCCACTTGGGAGGAATATGAGACTGTTGTCCGAGAATACAGAGAGGCAACTAGGAACGCTAAAGCCTCCTTTGAATTAAACTTTGTAAGAGAGGTTGAGGACAACAGGAAGGGCTTCTTCAAATACATAGGAGATAAAACCAACACTAGAGACCGTGTAGGCCCACTGCAGAATGAGGTGAGTGCCCTGGTGACAGGAGGAGTGGCTGACACCCCAGAAGGTTGTGCTGCCATTCAGAGGGACCTAGATAGACTGGACAGTTGGGCAGGGAGAAATCAAATGTATTACAACAAGGCGAAATGTAAAGTCTTACATCTGGGAAAGAATAACCCCAGGTACCAGTATAGGCTGGGGACTGAGCTGTTGGAGAACAGCATGGGGGAAAGGGTCCTGGGGATGCTGTTGGATGGATGGATGACCATGAGCCAGCAATGTGCCCTGGTGGCCAAGGTGGCCAGGCATACTGGGGTGCATTAGGGGAGTAGTTAGTAGGTCGAGAGAGGTTCTTCTCCCCCTCTACTCTGCCCAGGTGAAGCTGCATCTGGAATATTGTGTCCAGTTCTGGGCCCCTCAGTTCCAGAAGGACAGGGAACTGCTTGAAAGAGTCCAGCGCAGAGCCTCCAAGATGATTAAGGGAGTGCAACATCTCCCTTTATGAGGAAAGGCTGAGGGAGCTGGGGCTCTTCAGCTTGGAGGAGATGAGAATAAGGGATGACATTAATGTTTATAAACATATTAGATGTGAGTGCCAGAAGGAAGGAGTCAAGCTTTTCTCAGGGGTGACTAACAACAGGACAAGGGGCAATGGTTATAAACTGGAGCATAGGTGGTTCCATACAAATATAAGGAAGAATTTTTTCACCGTGAGGGTGACAGAGCACTGGAGCAGGCTGCCCAGGGAGGTTGTGGACTCTCCTTCCCTGGAGACATTCAAAGCCCACCTGGTTTTCTTCTTGTGTGACCTGCTATAGGTGACCCGGCTTTGGCAGCAGGGTTGGACTCGATGGTTTTTCGAAGTCCCTTCCAACCCCTAACTTTCTATGATTCTATCACTGTGGTTGAGGTAACTGCTAAAAGTTTTCCAGAACAAAAGCCAGGAAAAAAAGAGAGAGCCAGGCACAAAGATGCTCACTTCCATGTTTTTTTTTACAATTCTCATTTCACAAATTGGTTTTCACAATGCATTTGCTTTAGCATTGAGCTATGTTGTCTCATTATTGCTTTTGCAAGATCATGTTTGTCCATGTCAATCACCTAACTGCTGTACTGTTAAAGTGTATTGGAATTATGTCTGCAAAGATTTCACACTTCAGTTCTAGAAATAGCCTAGATGATTAAGGTATAGAAGCAGCCTAAAATCCAAATGTGTATAAGTGTAATTGCCTTTGCCCTTGGGTACATTGCATCCCTTTACTCCAAAGGGAACTGAGGAATCCTTTCCTCTGTGCCAGTGGGACTGGACTCTAGTTTAAAGTCTCTTTTCTATCTTCTACGCAGCACCATGCTTCTGTCCTGCCTCGCCCATTTCCTCACCACGGCTCAGCTCTCTGCTTCACAAGGCTCTACACAGCCTGAATAAATCAGTTTGTTCCCAAACGAAAGGCAGTGTCAGCAGATTTAGACACAGGCTAACTTTAGTTTCATTTTCCTATAGAGGACTGGCATCTGATTCAGTACATAAACATGTTTGCCAGACTTCTTCAACGATGAGAGTAAGAGGAATTGACAGCTCTCAAAAGAAATATATGTCACAAAAAGGACATTCTTAATATGGGAAGGTAGTAAAAGTAACAAACTGTATGGAACAGCTACCAGACAGAAATCAGAGTCTATCAACAGAAAAGCAGAAACAGCACATTTTGTTCCTCTGTCTCCAGGCACAGGACTTGATAATAAACTATTGTACCATAAAGATAAGTGATATTTAGTTATTCTGAAAGTGTTTAACCTTTCTTATATCTGGAGCATATTTAAGTTAAATTTCTAGCACAGCTTACAGAAAGAGGCACTATGACTCTTGGTGTTTCTGACAGTTAAAAGTACTCAGTAATGAATCTGCAAGTCTGCCCATATTTAATGTTTGGGGTTTTTAAAATAAAACAGTGGGTTTTTTGCAGAACTTCTGTCCTGTTGAGACTAGACAGAGGAAGGTCTGGAATCTAGTTAAAAATTCAGTATTTTGCATCATCTTTGGATAGAATAAATGCTAGTTATCACAAATGTAAAGCTGCCTTTGCAGGCCAATATTTCTCAAACCACCTGAACCTCCTTCTTAATTAGCCTGAGTAATAAAGATTCTTGCTCTACGCATATTTGGTTCACCTGGAGCTGTCTTCTTGCTTTCACCTCAAAACCAGAAACTTCATTTCCTCCACATCCACCTCCATTATTCTTTAAAGGCAGCACAGGATAATTCTCCTGCAATGGGAAGGCCTTTTGGTAGGAACTGGATAGTGCTGGAAGGAAGAGGATGATATTGAGCATGTGGAGACAAAGCCAGAAAGGTGTTACCAACAAACTGGTTGTCACTTTGTACTTAATGTTGTTGTCACTGACACTGAAGGTGTACTCAGAGAGCTTTCTCTTCTCCAGGCTAAACAACCCCAGCTCTCTCAGCCTGTTCTCATAGGAGAAGTGCTCATGTTTGTGATCACCTTTCTCAGAAATGTCTGATGAGCCCAGTAGAGCAGCAAGAGACAGCACTGTGTTCCCCTTTCTTTGGGCAACACCTCTGAGGAGGCATTGTTGATTGCCCCAAAGAGAGATCTCTTGCTGGCATTGGCTGTAGGCTGGCTCTGATGCATGACCCCCATGGTAATGCCCTTGGAGAGCTGTGTGTGTGTGCAGAGATGCCCAGTGCCCCTGAGCTACCCAGCAGGGCAAGATGGGGAGCTCCAGGGCATGGAGTTTGTGCCAAGCCCTACCTAGCAGCACCATCCCTTACTGCCCCTTGATATCAGTGACTCAGAGCAATGCTGAGGCCTGAGGAAGATGGGCAGCACAGCCTGGTACACACCTGGGCTTCTTGACCCAGTGGACCTTCTGGTGTCTCTTCCTTAGCCCAGTGCCAATGCCAAAAACTTCTTTCTTCATCTTCTGTTCTGTAAGGCTTTCGCTCCACTCTCCCCATGTCAGTCTCCTCTTCTAGTGTCTTCTGTTGTCCTTGTCCTGGGGACAGCCTGCAAAACTTTCTGCCCCACAGTGCTATTAGTCAGGGAAAGCCACACTCTTCTAGAGCCTGTTATGATTTTAGCCAAAGCCAGCTCATTTTGTCTTCTGTCCTTAGCAAGGCTTTCCCCATCTTCTAGGTGTCCCAAGGAGGCTGCTGTGCTCTCAGGGGTGGTCAGTGGCAAAGCTGGAGGTGCCTATGACAGAAAGGTTGTAGTTGGCAGGTGGCAACAGATGACCACTTCTGGATTCAGATCTCTGATGCCCTCTCTGCAGGCTTCAGCTCACCTTGCAGAGCAAAGCATTCCTGCCTCAAGGGGCAGTGGACAAACAGCAGCCCCAGGACAAGCAGGGCTGAGAGGACATCCACCAGAAAGGACACTGAGGTTCCTGGTCTGCCAACCCCCAGTCCCTCCCCTTACCACTGGATCTCTCCATGGGCACTGGCCACTCCTTGGCTGTACTTTTATCCTCTCCAAAGGGTTCTCTGCAGTTTTCCAGCAGAAATTCCACCAGCCCCTTCACCTGCACACAACAACCTCTTGGTCTGAAGCCAACTGCCCAAAGATGGACCAAGCAGCCTTTCCCACTCCTGACCCTTGCCTCTGCTCTTCCAGGAAACCACCCCACCAGCATGTATTTACTCAAGGGAGGAGGCCTCCAGAGAGCTCTGAGCAGCCAAGCTCTGAGGTGCTGGGAAGGTTGCTGAAGACAGTGTACCTGCTCCATGACCTCCAGCAGAGCCTTCATGTGGCAGCAGCTCCTCTTTGGGTGGGCTCAGGAGGTTTGGCCCAACACAGATAACCACATTCCTGCAGCTCATCCTGCTGGTGGCCTCATTGTTGCTGATGTGCTGCAAGAGGGCCAGCACCCTTCAGAAGGACCTGGGTACTGGTGCCCTCAACTTCTGGGCCACTCTGAAGAGCAACACAAGGCTCATCAAGCAGATGTTGCCCACAGTCACCCCCCAGGCTTGCTCAAGGCAGCAGCTGCACGGGACAGCTTTCCAGCCAGCACTGGGTTTCCAGTGCTCTCAGCCAGCACTCAGGGTTCCTTCTCAACATGCAGGCTGCTGCCCACACTTACACTTTCAGCTCCTCCACCTTCTCCTTTTTGCCCATCAGCTGTATTTCTGCCATCCACTCCTTGTATAGGTTGTTCATGGGAAGGTTCCAGAGGAAGTCCTGCAAGGCCAAGGGCTCCAACTGAGCCTTTGAAGACTCCAGTGCAGGCAGCAGCTCCTCCAGCTGCAGATTAGAAATGTTCACCTTCAAGATGGCAGCCAAGAGTAATGCAGGCTGGTTTCTGAGGTCAACATCTTCACCACAGTCCAGGGCTTCCTCCAGTTCCTGCATTCCATTCCCACTGGAAGCTTTTCTCAATATCCCCTCCTCTGTTGGTCTTTGCTGCTGATGCAGGACATCCAGCAGCTCCTGAAAGAGGCAGAAGGACAGTGATATGGCTGAGGAGCTGCCTCTTCCAACAGCAGTGGCCAGAGCACTGCCCCAGACCTTGCTCCTTGCTGGGGGTCAAGAGCCTGACTGCCCACCTCCACCAGCCCTGGGGACACTGCCTGTGGAATAGGCAGAGGGCTGAGGACCCCCTGTCACTAGCTGACCTGGATGGGCTGGGGCAGAGGGCCGTCCTCCCCACAGAGCAATGCCAGGGGCTGCTCAAAGAGTGCCCTGCTGCAGCCAGAGCCCCCCTGCCCTGGGGCCTGGGCAGCCGATGGGCTTCAATGTGAGGCAAAGGGCCAGGGCAGCCCCCTCCTTCTGCTGCTGCTGCTGGTGGTGATCCCTCCTGCTGCCAAGGAAAACTGTTCGGAGTCCAGCAATGGAGAGCAACAGGCCAGTGCTCCCAGAGCCTGCCCTGCCTGCAGAGCTGTGCTTAGCTGTGTGCAAGGCAGCCAGGGAGCCAGTTGCTAGAGCCATGGCTCCAACTTGGAGGCTCTTGAGAGCCAGTGTACTGGCCAGGCAGCACAGCCCAGGCACTGCCCTGCCCTCCTCCAAGCTCCGGACAGCAACAGGGGCTCTGTCACTCAGAACCACATCCAGAGGCCCCTGTCCAGCACATATCCTTGCTCCTTCAGGTGATGTCCTCCCTTGGGTTTCCACACCTGCATGACAACACTTGGGGGACAAGTGAGCCCAGCTGAACTGCTCGCAGGAGGTCACCTTTCTTTCCAAAATTCACCTGGTGCTCCAAGAAGTCCCTCTCCATTGCTGGATGGGGCCATTGCAGGCTGTTGCTTGAGATCAGCCTGCAACAAACAGGCTGTGCTTAGAGAGCAGCCCTGCAGCAGAAAGGGCCACTGGTGAGCTGCCCCTGGCACAGCAGCCTGAGCATGGCACAGCTGGACCGTCAGCTGGGACGTGCTGGCTCTTCTGGTGGCTCCCCAACCTCCTCTGCTCCATGAGTAGCACCATGGCAACCTCAAATCTGGCACATTTCACCCTACTCCTTGTGCATCCCTGACACCCCAACCCACCCCAAGGTGGAGGAAAGGCAGCCATGCTTGCCTATGCCTGGACCTCCAACAGCCTCTCCAGGCTTCTGATGCCAAATGTCTTCCACTGGGCAAGAGAGAAGGAGTGGAAGAAGATGGGCAGCGATGCCTCTGCTGCTGGGCTGCAGGAGCAGTGCTTGGGGACAGAGCCAAGGGCAGAGAGACACTCATGGCATGAGGGGGGCTCAGCTCCTGCTGCAGGAATCGGAGCGAAGGCAGGGGGTCACCCGGACTCCCTTAGCTGCTTCAGGTGTTCTGTGCACCAGGCAGGGAGAGGGAGAGAGCTGGCTGAGCACCAAGCTGCCTCTTCTCTCTTGCCAGGCAGCTCTGCCTGGGAGATGCTCGCAGCCGCAGGGTCCCCTCTCCCCAGCTGGGAGCTGCGTTCCCCTGTCCGGCTGTGCCTGCAGCATCCCCACACCTTACCCCAGCAGAGTGCCCAGACACTGCTCCTTCAGCACCTGGGAGCTGCAGGAAGAGAGGAGAACCAGCATTAGGCCCTTCTGCTCCTCAGCCTTGGGCAGAGACCAGGCACAGGATGGTGGGCACATGGTGTGGAACCTCTCCGGGCTGGCCAAGGTGTGTCGCACCAAAAATTTGAGGGACTTACCCAAAATTGGCAGTGTAATAGCCAGAGGGCCAGATGAAGAGGATGGAGGTGGTGTCCTCACCGCTGCTTGCCACCTCTTTTTGCTCCCATGCTGCCTCCTTCCCTTTGCTCAGCACCCCCAGCTGGTCCAGGACCAGGCAGAGCTGTGGGCACAGGGTAGTGCCATGGCTGCAGAGAGGAGAGGCAGGCAGTGAGCTGGAGGTGACCTCCTCAGGTGTCTCCCAAGCAGGCAGAGCACTGTTTGTGCCCCACCTGCCCTTGGGATGGACATCGGTGCACCCAACACTGAGGCCAGGGCTGGGGAAAGGCCGCTGGGCTCTGAGGGGCTGACTGCAACTTGGTGACCATCAGTTCCTCTGGGAGGAGAAGGTGTCAGCTGCACATCCACACTCAGCATGGGTGAGAGTGTCCCAGCAGAGCAGGGAGCAGTGGGCATGAGCAAGGCCAAGCAGCTGCTGTGGGGCCCTGCAGTGACAGCCCCGCGTGTCCCCGATCCCCAGGACAGAGCCCACCTGGAGCCACAGCAGCAGATGGCCTGGCCCATCCCGCCCGGAACAGGAGGGCCCTCGCCGGGCACCAAGGTGTAGGCTGGTGCTGGTGGTGCTGCCGGTGCTGCTGGGACAGCCCCTGCCTCCTCCCAGCGCTGCTCGGTGCTCTGGAGCCTGTTGGCTCCGACTGACCAACGCTGCCCCCCATAAGGAAAGCGGGCGGGACCTGGGGGGTCGGGGCCCTGGGACTGGATGCTCTCACTCCAATATGGCCGCCTCTGGCTGGGGATGGGGAGCCCAGAGTAGGACACAGCAGAGATAAAACATCACCTCCCTCCTTCTTCTGCCCGTGCTGTGTCTTTAGGATGCATTTAGCCACCTTTCCCACAGCAGCACTTTGCCAGCTCCAGATTGGTCACCTTGGGCACCACCGTGACCCCAGGGCTCTGCAGAGATGCACTTTGACAGTACATGACCAGAAATGTAGGGGAAAATCCACATCATTTTGGGTAGTTTATCTACAGTGCTTGTTATTCTTGCATGCTATTAGATGGTGTTCAGTCTGTCTCCTCATTTGAACTTCACCTCTAGTCAGATGACAGATGCTATGTGTAATGTGGGTTTGGGTTGCAGGTGCTCTTGCCTAGATCATTAGTGAGTAGGTTGCCTTGATTATTAGGTAGTAGAGAGCAAGTAACCTGATTTAGCTATACAAAAAACAGTGACAGGAGGTTGTTAGTATAGGAGCTAAATAGCTTTGGAGCCAAAGGATGAAAATCAAAGGTATCTAATGAACTCAGTGGGCTGTTGATCAGCAGATTGATTTCACCATGTTCAGAAATGGAAAGGTGTCTGATAAAGGCATATTCTATCTTGACTGCTAAATACAGATTTTAGAATCATGAAGCTTTTGCGACCCAAGTAAATTATCCTCTATTACCCCTATTTAATGAGCCACTTTCTCTGACAGTCAACCTCCACTCAGTACCAAGAGCAGGCTCTTGCAGGCAACATTAAAGAAAGAAAAGATAACAGCTTTACAGCCATGTACCTGTACCATGCTATGGAAGAGGTAGAATTTCTGATCCAGAAATTTCCACCTAAAACCAAAACTGTTCCAGAATAGCCACAGCTGCTAAAGGGTTTCCATCTATAGGATTGATGATTTTCAGCATCAGCTACTGGGTCCACTTGCACCAAGGCAAGCCATAGCTCTCTTTCAGACAAGTAACACAGGTTTAATCCTCTGTCCAGTATTCTGCTCTGTTTTGAGCCAGAAACAGATGTCTTTGTAAGGTTCCCAAATTCCCATGCTAGGCTGCTACTGGCATTCTGAGAAAGGCACTAAAGTATCATCATCACTTATCATCATCGAGGGGTTGTCAGCTAGGAGGCAGCTGAGGAAGGACCCTTAGGCTGAAGGTCTCTGTGCATGCTGTTCCCCTGGCCCTTCCTTCACTTCAGCACCAAAGTTTAGGAAGAGGCACAAGCATGTGGGAGGGACAGTGGGCAGGGGGTGTTACGGTTTGAAGGGGCTCAGGCTAATTCTGTGGTATGGCTATGAGAATTGTTTAGGGCTCTGAGGGATCTTGGAGGCAGGACAGAGAGGGGTCCATGTGCCCTCCCATTTCCCAAGTCCTCTCTGTCACTAGGGACTTTCAGACACTTATGTTGTCATCCACTGAAATTGGGTTTTGTATCTATTTGTTTATGTTTCATTATTATCCCACGTGTTACTAGCTCTTCCCTGTTGCAGTAAACCTGCAATTAAATTAGATTTAATTCCCAGTCTTGAAGCATCTCTTCCTTATTCCCCACTTATATTCCACCAGGAGCTGGGGGGAGTAATAGAGAGCAATTCAGTTTTCTGGGTTTTGTATCACCCTAACCACTTATCTTTTCCAGTTTGTCTTCTCCCCCATCTCTCTCCCGACCTTGTGCAGTACAATCAGCCTCCTTTTCTCTTGGCACCCACCTGGACTTTTGTAGCCCTACCAGCAATGCCCATGCTCATGTTCAGTAACAAGATGTGCTACCTCCCACCCTAACCAACCACTGCAGTATCCATCTTAGTTATGGATTTGTTCTCAGTACAGAGCATACAGGAGAAAAGGGGACAGTAAATAAAACCCTGTTCACCAGATGTATTATCTATAGTAGTCCTATTATTCCTGTTTCCCAGATAAATTTGTCCACATCTTCTAACCTCCACAGGATTGTCTTCAACATCTTTGGCCCCAGATTTCTTGCCCTCCAATCAGCCCTACTTATGGGAGCCTGGAGTAGGGCAGGTGATTAACAGATGGTAGCAGAGCTGCTCAACTGTCCTGCCCTGCTCGCAGTACAAAGAGCAGCTCGTAGTCAGGCCAAGCTTGGACAAGCCACCACTGTCTGTCTTGTTCCAGAAACTGGGCTGAACTCTTCCCTGACAGAGCAAAATGCTGTGCTATACAAAGACCTGTGAATACAATTGCATATCCAGAAGATGACAGGTATCCTGGAGAAATGGGCCAAATTCTGTAAACTGAAATCAGGGGCAGTCTCAGAGCAGAAAGCACTAAGCAATCTGATTTCAGATGCTTCTATCAAGGACAATTGCTTCCCTCAGAGGTACACAGTTCTCATCTTTTGAAAGCCCTCTGCCAAACTTAAATTCTCCAAGACTGTAGGAATTGCTGGAGTCCACAGCTGGAGACTCAATGTTCCTTTTTTAAGCAGCTGGTGCTGGATACTGAATGATATAGCAACTACTATGTGAGTCATTTGTGAGCTCATCAGACAGCACCCTCCTCCCACTTTCCTCTTTAAACAGTCAAATAAATCATTCAATCTCTGTATGCACTCCTGGCTCATGTGCCACTCACCACAAAGATCCAAGACAGTCTGGGGGGTATCCCCAACATATTCACCTGTTGCTGAGCCATGGAAGTTTAGGTTGTACTGTGAAATAAATACTAATTTTTAAAACTTCTCATGTTGAAGACTAGTAAATATAAAAGAGGTGAATTTATCTATGTCAGGCAAAGAGATAAATCAAAAAAAGCTAAGTTTTTCTCCTTTTCACCAAGTCGGCAGACAGCAAATGCTCAGTAGGTATGCTTTGTGAGTGAAGCACTTCGTAAAACAGAACAAAGCACTTTCTGAATCCCAGCAATAGTACAGATCGTTTATGAGTAACACATCCCATGGAGAGAGCTCTTTGCAGGGGCTGCAGCAGCCAAAACTGGATTAGCAAGTGGTAGAAATAAAAAGAAATTTTCACACTTTCACTCTAGCAGTGAAAGCAATCATTGCTCAAGTAACTCACAATGTGCAAAGTGCTTTCACTCTGGAAGATAAGCAGGCTTAGGAAAAAATACACATGATGGAATCCCATGCCACCAAAATACCACTACTTTTGAAGACAAGCATTGAAACTGTTAAATCACATTTCACGTTCTTGTTCCAAGTCATTCAGGGGCACATGAAAAGTGCTGACTGCAAGACAACTTGTACTTGGGCTCTTGAGATTATGTAGAACAGACCAGACTTTATTGTCTCAATTATACTGCAAATATCTGTCACCTGTCCTTGTATGCTACATTGTCACTAACGTTTGGAGGAATTAAAATGGAGTTCCAAGACTCCAAATCCTGTAAATTCATATAGTGACACAGCCTCTCTGATTTTCGGTCTGTTCAGCATGTCCTGGCAGGGAGGTCCACAGCTTTGTTAGACAGCAAATGATCCATGTAACAACGGATCCTTCCTTAAGACTGTTTTAATATTGCTTTTTTAAAAAAATCTTGGAACATTTTTCAGAAGCAGCATCTACACTTTCCCTGCTCTCTCTCTTATTTGTGAATATGAAAGACTTGGGCACATCCCTTTCAGTTGTTTTCTTTCCAGCCATATTAAAACTCTCCTTAAAAGAGCATTCACCCGCACCTTGGTTCCCAGATCCCTTTTTTCTGTCCCTTCATTGCTTCCATTATATACTCTGAGACAGAGTGCACAGAGCTTCATGCCATATCCAAGTCTGAGACACGTGTGGGGTTTATACAGCAGAATAACAATATTGTCTGGTTTTCTCTGGATATCTTTCCTAAAAATAGCTTACATCCCATTTGCCTTTTTGACCATGGTAAACTGCAAATTCCTCAGATGCTCTTTGTAAACAGAATATAATTTAGAGGCAAAGAGCACATAAGATTATTAAAGGCTCTCACACAACTCACATACATAATTTCACAGGTAAATAGATTGAAATTTTTTTGTAAGATCATTCTGCAGCTCCCCAGTCAGTTTGTACCATCCAGAACAGGTCTGTTTCAACAGCAAGCTTGGCCACCTTATCCTGGATCCCTTTCAAAGACATGCAGGCGATTCCACAGGCAAGCTCTCCCCACAGAGAAAATAACCATTCATTCCTTCTCTAGCTTTCAAGCAAAAACAAAAACAAAAAAACAACAAACTTTCCTTGTAGCTTCATCATAACTGCATTTCTTGTTCCTATATCCCCACTAGTTCTGTTCTTTGTTATGATTTTTTGCTAAAGTGCCTGTTAGATCTAGTTCCCTGCAACACCCAGGGCTACCCACCAAGTTTGCAGAACATTTCTGAGCTAAACTGAGGATTCTGCAGTCCTCAGAGATCTATTCACCAGCCTAATGTAACTCCATCTAATTTTCCTCCTTCTTTGCCAGTTAACAGGGATGCAAATTTAACAGCCTGCCAATCATTATGATCTTTCAGAACATTGCTAAAGTAACTAGTGTCTTTATTCCAATGAATTTCATGAGTAGGGCATTAAAAATCTAGCTATTTTCATCAACAAAAGCTTGTGTCTCCTTGCATCTGGTCCTTCTCTGCCCCCACAGATGAAGGAAAATTCAAATTTAAAAAAAAAAAAAAAAAGTAAAAAAGTCAAAGTTCTTAGTTAAGGGGGGGGGAAATATCATACCATAAAAGTTAAGATGAGAATGGTGAATGAAGTAGCTGCACTGTAGAACATATGTTCTTTCTGTGGAGATACTCCAGCTGATGCCAACAGCATACCAGCTGCTCCCATACTTTTCATAGCACCAGCTGACTCATTTCCAGGCAGATAGGAAGCTGTAGCAGGATCACACTGCCATTTAGCTCTGCAATGGAGCTGAAATCATTGAGAATCTCTCACTGCTTCCAGATACACTGGAAGTATAGACATAAAACTGCTTGCATGTTTTTAAACCAGAATCCTTAGGCTTCTGGCAACCTTAAGATTTTAGACCACTAAGAATAACTATACAGGCTTTAAAAATAAAAAAACAGGTTTCATCTGGAAGGTCTGTACTAGCTGTACTTGCTAGCAATGGATAGACTCAGAAATCACTTTTTATATGTGGTCAGACTCCTTACTAAGGTACCCATCAGACTAAAGACACCACAGGTACCTTCCCATCAGCATACCCAGAAGTCCACCTGGACTAGCCACCTGATGCCTTACAACAGAGCAGTCAATGGCCACCCCTGACAGAACATCAAGAGTTAAAACAGTCTACTAAACTCTGCAAAAAGGTAGCCTTAAAATGAGTGAGGTTATCTAAAAGCCAGCTGTTCTAGCTTTTATAGACAGGCCTCAGTATGTCACTGTACATAATAAACCATAAAAAACAACTTTCCATTTTCCTTCTGTGGTGCACATCCATGCATCCTCAGCTTCTTGTGCTGTTTGGCTTCATCCAAGTCAGGAGCTGACTCCAAGGAGTCCGTGGCACAGCAGCACTCTTAACCAGGGATAACTGTGGGGAGTGGATAGGCAGGGAGACAAACACTGAACTCCAACTGCTTTGCCAGCTGTGAGCAGAGGTATCAGCAAAGATGCTGTCTTTGCCAGCTGGGTTTTTCCAGGCTTAACCAGGCTTTCTCAGAGTATAGAACAAAAACAAAGTTAAAAGGAAAGAACAAAACAAAACAAAACAAAACAAAAACGTAGAACAGTTCTGGAGAAATTAATGCTCTCAGAAGGTGTGGTGTGCCATTTCTAAACCAGGATCTAAATTTACAAAAAGATTTTGTTAATTAGCACCACCTTAATTAATGGAAACTACATACTCAGGGGAAGGAAAGGCAAGACATTGGTATAAAATCTCTTCTGGATGAATCTCCAGGCTGCAGCCCTGATCTATATGCAGAGGAAGACTTTTGTATAGTGGAGTTTCCTCCTTTTGCATTACATCAGCACCTGAGTTTGCTGCACAGGATCCCCACCCCATATTGTCCCCTCCACTTGCCACATGGCAGACAAGCCACATGTGTCACCAAACAAATATTGGAAGCACTGGAAAGCACCATGTCTTTCCTTCCCACTCCTGTCCCATCCATTATAACATGCAGATGACCAGGAAGGAAGTGACAGGTGTAAAGAAAATGTTTCCTCCTTACAGGGAACTGATTGCTACCTTGCAAATGTTATCTCACTGTCCTTGTCATCAGAGAGGGAGGAAAATAATGCCTCTTGCTTCCCTCTGCACTGTCCTTCCCAAAATACAGCTGTCTGAAGCCCTCCTCAGGCAGAAGGTTAGCATGGAAAATTTCAGTCCCAGAGTTGAACGTCTCAGACAGTCATAGGGAAGTTTTAAAAAAGGGATTGAACAGAAATGGGTTTGTGACCTCAGTATCAGTGGTTGCTACTAAAGCCTGGAGCTGGGATTGCTTGTGACAGGGTGAAAGCAATTTACCTTATACCACTCACAAAGATTAATCAGACCTTGGAAATTTTGATTTATAGATCATAAATTCCTAACAAGCATATGTTTATTATTATACATCAGAAAACATCCAT
This sequence comes from Phaethornis superciliosus, assembly GCA_023637945.1. Classification (NCBI taxonomy): domain Eukaryota; kingdom Metazoa; phylum Chordata; class Aves; order Apodiformes; family Trochilidae; genus Phaethornis; species Phaethornis superciliosus. Next base: position 33,767,305 of record JAJQWJ010000003.1, on the reverse strand, counting down.
ACATCTGACACTTTGCTAAACTAGAGCTGTCTGGTATTTATTTTTGCAGTCACTAAAAGTAATGTTATTAAACTGCCCAAAACCAGCCTTCAGGAGCAAGAAAAATAAATTCCAAAATAGCCTAGATTAATGAATTCATAATAATCACTGCTAAAGTAGTGATTAAAGAGTAAAGTAAAAGATCAGTCTCTGTCTCCACTTCCTTCTGATCTTGAATATTAAACCATCAAAAGGCAACACAGAGTGCAAAGATCAGGGTGTCTGCCACAGCAGTAAATCTGGAGCCAGCCCACTCCCATGAAAGAAACATTTGGCTCTGTGCTTCTTCCCCTGGCATGCTAGTGAGAAAGCAGCAGTCATCAGTTACAGAAAACTTTCTCTATCAAACCTTTGGATCTTGGAAATACAAAGAATCACAGAATAAGTGAGGTGGGAAGGGATTGTGGTCAGGCTTGGATAAGGTTGCTATGAGACAGCTGAGGTTTGAGTGGTCCTAAGACTGGAGATCCTTCAGCCTCCCTAGGCTTCTGTGCCTACATTTGACAGCCTCCTGGGGAAGAAAAAAAAAAAATCCTGGCATATCTTCTTCTTTTCTTCTGCCAGCTGACATTATCCCCTTTTTTATGCCTTGAGAAAAGAATGGAAAGTTGGCAGCAGTGCTGATATGGTGAAGGACAGTGCTGTGCCTCACGTGGTAAGGGTCTTCTGCGTAACATTTCTGATCAGAAGTGGGAAGATGAGAGTTGTCTCTGATACCTGAAAGGATCCTGAAATGTCCTCTCTTCAGCAGCATCTTCTGTAATGTCATGGAAACAGCAGTAAATTGAAAAAATAAAAAATTGTATCTTGAATCAGCAAAATTACATCCAAGCTGGCATGAGACGTCACCGATGCCATTTGCTCTGTCTAAAGATAAGGTTATTTTGATCAAGAGACCTCCCTCCTTTGAGAGGATTAACAAGATAAAATGCTAATCAGAATAGTTCCTGATAGAGTTGCCAGACAGGTAATGAAAATTGGTATCAAATACAAGAACTGAGGACTTCTGGGAAAGCCTGAACACAAAGGGAAGGCCTGCAATCACTGATTTGTAATCTCTGGCATGATTAATGAGGAAAAGAAATTTTTTACCATAAAAATTCGGGGGGGAAAGGAGAAAAATTTGGCAGCAACAGGGAGAAATGACAAGGGGACAGCAGCAGCAGCAACAGCACCATCGGCTTTGAAGAGGCAGTGATTGAGGTGGCAAGGCAGCAGTTCTCCAGAGGGTGAAAAAGCAGTAAGTTGTTTGTTCTCTTTCTTTTCCTGTTCTTAAAAGCTTTCTCCCAGGGGTGATTAATTTGTTTAAAAACCTGTTTTCCTTCATTCTCTTCCACAGTTAACTCCTCCCTGAGACCCCTTCTCCTGTGTGGTTTTCCCCATAAACCTTTTTAATTTGCTTAAACCATAAAGTTGGTTATTTTTGTAATTTGTGAGGCAAATATGCACAGTGGCTAATATTTCCTCGTAAATAAAATATAAAATAATAATAGTTATGGACTGTGACATTTTCCTGACCACAAATGCATGGATTGTGGTGGGTGGGGTGAAGCTTCTCTTTGTCCAGGGCCAGTCAGGTCTTTCACTTCTGAGAGCCCAGAGGCCACAATTTTATCAGCCCACAAGAAAAAAAAAAAAAGCTACTGGGACATATTTCACTGGGACAGTACAAATGGAAGCAGCTGGAAAATCAGCTCCATTCTCCCCCTTTCTGCCCTATAACTGAGAGTGAAGCAAGCATTTTGGGCAGATAGCCTTGAGGAAGGGAAAAACATTAGGAAACCTAATCATTGGTTGAACATTCTATGTAGGGCTGGTGCTCTGCCAGTCTAGGGCTTGCTTTCAGACCACTGAGAAATGCAGAAAATTATTAACAATTACCTAGTAATTATATTAATTGCATATTAAATCTGTTCTGTGTTGTATGCACTGCATTAAAAATATTAACTGGCAATGTGTGAAGTATAAGCAGTAATAGCCCACACCGTTTTTTCCTCTGCTTTCCTCACTCTTTCCAGAGAGGTGGTAAAGCAGGAAGCCACTCATGGGGGCTGAAGCAACACTCTGCTTGAACGGTGGTAGGAAAGCAGAGGCTTGGAATGCTCCATAGCTGTGCACTTCAAGATTTATGGCCTCAGCATGGGCTATGTGAGCCATTCCATGTTTTCAGTGGGAAGTGATACTTTTAGGCTTCGTATTTCTCTTTTATAGTCCATGAAGTACTTCTAAAAGGCCTCAACCTTGACAGGTTTATGGGTAAACAGATATCTTACTTTAATATTTAGTCACATTCATCACAAATTTCTAGTCACACTAACCCTGACGTTACACCCTTGTGTTGCTCTCTGGATATGAATATTTAGCTGCTCTAGTTAGTACTATTGTGACAGTAGGGTGTGAAGAACTGACCTTTTCCAGGCCCCATAGCTGTGGTTGTGGCCTCCAGAAAAGCTTACACCCACCCAGGAGAGACTGGAGCCTGAAGCACAGAGCTGCAAGAGGGAAAAAAGAGACAACTCCTTCCACTGGGAGACCACTACAGCCTCAAAAAGGAAAACATTAACAGGGGGTTTCAGTTTTGCTCTTTGTCTTCAAATGCATGCATTGTCTCATTGTTCTCAGTCATGTGCTATAAGTCACCATCATGCCAAATTGGAACTTTTTTTTGACTGAGGTAAAAGGTAGCTGGAATTCCTTGAATGGAGTGGAGCATGAGGCTGCTGGGATGTGTGGTAAAGGGTCAGCAGAGCAGTGACCAGGGCAGAGAGTTCAAGGGGATGCAGAGGAAGACCGTGTAGCATGCCCAACATGGCATCCCCACCATGGTTGCTTTTCTATAGTGAGGCACTCACGACTACAAAGAGCTGAGAACCACTGGGCACCATGAGCAGAGAGGCAGGCACTGTCTGAGAGTCTGCCAGAGATAAGGGCTCAGGCTGCCTTAGGATAAGCCTTTACTCCACCAAGGAGTTAAAAGCATACATCTCTGGTGGTAAGAAATCACATAGCAAGGTAAATGGAGTATGTGCACATTGCCTCTCTTGTTTCAAGGGTATTTGGGTGTCATCCTGAGACTTTGTGCAGGTAGTATCCTATCACAGAGAGCCCTTGTACATCTATGGACCATATGAAGTTGACAACACCAGGTACAAACTCTGAACAGGGGTCTGAATGAGGAGTGCTGCAGTGAGCAGTGTGCAGCTGCCAGTTCTGCCAGCATAAGCATGGGTCAGGTTTTCTGTTTCTGGACTGTCTTCCCTTTAGGAGCCAAAGCTGCTTGCTGAAAGTGTTTTGCTGGATGACAGCATAAAAAGGAGACCACTGTCATACTGAGGAAAGTACCACTGGGAAAATGTGAAGTGTGAGGAACATCTTTGATGGGGCTCCAACTGAGGTACCACCGCCTCCAACTGGCTTTGTCAAGTTAGCATGGAACTACTGGATAAAGGTGGACATGGATCATCACATTTTCCCAGTGAAAGCAGTTTTGCTGAATTTAGACCCTTTAATTTTAACAATACTCATCAGTGTCTCTTCATCTTGATTACAATGTTCGTCTCCAAAAGCACTGTTTCTACAGAATTGCTGATTAATGTTATAACACCAACAGGCTGTCAAACAGAAATGAAAACACTCTGGAGAAAAAATGTCAAAACCCCTGACATGAATGCAGAAACAGGTCACACTCCTTGAGCCACACTCCTTCTCTCACAGGATGGAAAGGTCCTTTGTAATTCCAGGGGGCTAAAAATGACCTTTTGACCTTCAGGCAAAATTCTATAACCAAGTTTTCTTCAAATAAAATACCATTTTTATCTGGGCAGCTTCACTGGCCTGGGTGGATCTGGCCATGGTTTGATGACAGGGTGAGAAACCAAACTATGTGTTCTCCTGTCTATTCGGGTCAAAATAGTATGAGGCCATATCCAAAGTGTACAGCAGAGAAATTTCTAACATTTGTAATATTCAGTCATTCAAGGGCTCTGAAATCTTCTCTGGCTGCAAAATGACAGGCAGAGCCGTGTGAATGACATTCAGTCATGATCGAACAAGCCCTGCCCTTGGGTGCCTGCTCCCAGGTAGTTTCCTGTGATTGGAAGTGTGAAACTCCATTCTTCCTGCCTCTCTCTTCACTTCATCCAGCATAAGACTGCAAACATTTTGATACCTTCAACTGCTGTGTTGCTACACTTTTGTCATGTTTGCTTATGTTTTATGGGACAGGTGAATTGTTTTGCCATAGCACTTTTTACATGTGTCACCTGCTTCAAAAAAATAATTGCTTTTCCTGACTGCATTATAGCCATACCAAGAAATCACACAGAATAAGTCCTTTCTGTTCTAAGTCCCTTCTCACCTTAAAAAACAGACAGAATTTTCCCCCTAAATAAGAAGAGGCACAATGGCGGAAGCAAAATCTTCTCATTTCTCTTTTGCACACAAATGAAACAGAACACAAAAAGGCCAAATGAGGCAGACAGCTTCTGCTTGTAACCCAACCTAATGCATCTGGACCAGGAATCTGTGGAGCAATGGGTTTGTTTTCATAGGAAACATTCAGCACCACCAAAGTAATCATCTCCCTACACTGCCGCATGCAAAAGGGGACTTTACATTTTTGCATCAAGTGTGGATTGAGAATTTTTTTAATTACCTGGACTCCTACAGTTTGAGAGAACAGGTTGGTGTTTGGGCAGCAGGAAGGAAATGAAGAAATAGTTGAGACCCCAGTGGTGGTTTAGCAAAGAAAAGAAATTGTGATTTTCTCTGGACTACCAAGGGGCAGCTGGAGAAAATTCTTACGTGCTGTAAAACCAGCACCTCCTGTTTTCCAGGATCCACTGCAGGTATGAGGTTTTGCTCCCACGCTCATCTTTTGATGGCATGTTTAGAGCTCTCTCTTGATGATCAGGATGGGAAAAATCAGAAAAAGGGGATGTTTCATGAAGTGTTCCCTCTCTGGTAACCAAATGTGCTGTACTTTACAGACTGTCTCTGTTTGTGCTATTGTGCAGAGGTTTCTTGGCTTCCCTCACATAGTTTCCGTGGTGCGTTGGGTACATTTGAAGCATATTGTGTTACATAAAGCAGCTCATTTTAACGTCACATGGATTGTGCCATTGCCTCCCTGCCCTCTACTTCAGGCACACAGCAGCTATGTGATATGGATAAGAGATGTGACTGCCTCAGTGAACCCTGCAGACTCACATGGCTTTTATTAAGCAAGCAACAATGCTACCAGCATTGGGCCTGATTCTGATCAGGTGCAAATTTGTAAATCGATGCAGACGCTCACACCAGAATGTTCCCAGGAAAACAAATTAATCAAGAAAAAAAGGCAGCAGGATTTTTTCTTCTTTCTTGGCAATGAGCAGTTCATTTTTTTCCAGCTGTGGTTTTCAAGTTTTAGATGACAGCTCAAATATTTTCACTGGAAAAAAAAACAAACAAACAAAAAAAACAAAAAAAAAAACTTTCAGGGAAACCCTCTGTCTCTCTTACTTTGTTTCCAAAAGCAAAACTTTCCTTCAACAAAACTGCAACCCGTGTTCAGACATGGCCTGGATCCTCATCTTGATTCTGCTGGCTGGGAATTTGGCCCATTGAGACCTGAGGTTTCTAGATGAGAATTTCAAAATTGTCGTCTCTCTGATGTTTTGAATAAATGTAGGCAGATGTCTGAGCCATACATCTACCATAGCCAAAATATTGTTCATTCTAAATGGATTTGCTCCATTATAAATTGTCTACAAATAATTTAAAAAGCATCACTGTTTCTTAAATTATCTTACCAAGCTCTTTAAATATTGAAGTGCATCAAAAATTAATGCTTGGCAATTCAGGGTATCCTTAGTCCTTGTTACTGCAGCATTCTGATTAGTATAAGACCCATGTTCCACCAGCCCCAGGATCTGATGAGTTGTTTCTATCAAAGAGAAGTGTCATGTTCACCAACCCCATGGGTGCTCAGCTCTAGGGGTGTTCTTTGGAGGAGGTAAATGTGGAAGTCCAAAGAGCTAGAACAGTTTCAGTGGGATTGGAGCAAAAGGGTTCACAGGCACAAGCAGAGCCAGCAGCAAACATACAACGATGCATGCACCATCAAAACATGCAGATGATTGCACGTTTGGTCTCCAAGTTCTTCAGTGCAGATCCAGGGTGAGCTGGCACCAGCAGACCTCTCCAGTCACCACCACAGAAGCCCAGTTGTTTAAAGGCTTTTCAGTTTCATTCTGGGCATGGAGCCCTCAAGTGTCTTGAGTTACATACAAATTGGAGCCCATGTTACTGTTTCTGAATTTGTGACTATCACAGGGACCAGGGGGTTCATCTCTTCAGCCTCAGAAGCAGCTCTGTTGGAAGGCAGGAATGTGTGAGATGAAAAAAAAAAAAAAAGCACTGCATGGAGATTTTACATGTCAGGGATGGAGAAGCAACACTTGAAGAAAACCTGAGTACAAATGAACAAAGCTAGTATCAGAGCAGCTCCTCCTTCTCTTCCAGCAGAAATCATGGAAAAAATTCAAGGCTTCTCTTTTGGAAGCCAAGGAGAATGTCCAACTTAGCTGACCAAAGTATCTTATTTGGAAACATTACTATGCCATTTTGCATGTGCATTCCCAGGCTGGTGTTCAATGAAAGGGAGCTAGGAAGACAAGGTAGGGTTCCTGACTTGAGGATTTACCACTCCTATCCAGGAACAAGGAATTTTCAGGACTTGTCCGCCACTCTGTTTTCTGCATGGTGGATTGCCCCAAACTCCAATCTTTAGTGCTGCCACAAGACTTGTAGCCAGTCAGATAAATTGGTAGGGGATCAGCAAGAGGGTTGTAATGGATTCCCTCTTCCCTTACTCCCACTCTACCACACCTCAGTGTGGTATTGGAGATTCAGAAAAATCAACATGTTCCTCTGGAACATTTTAACTTTGACTAATCAGGAAAGTTTCTGACAGAAAAATGTTCCACTGGAAAACTTCTGACCAATACTAATTAGCATTTTTTCTATTAGCTTTGTCCTGAAGGCACAGTAATTTCTGCCTTGGTGAAATAAACAATCACTTAATGATCACTAAGAATTGGACACTACCCAGGTTTGAGGCATATTTGCTTACCCTAAACAGAAAAAGAATTATTCACTTGAAAAGCTTTACATGCTTAACAGAAGAAAGAATGGATGCCTGACTTTCTTGTGCTTTACCTGGGCACAGACCCAACTTCATTTTAATCACTTTCCTTTTAAAAAGGGGTGAAGTAGTGGATTTTCACTTTCAGTGTAGTAAGGTCCAAGCAACACGGAAGACAAGCTGTGTATGAGGAATGAGAGATGGATCATGCTCAAAAGTTTGTAAGATAGTCAAAAAACCCAAGAAGAAGACAGCAAATGACGCAGGTGCCCTAGGAATTCAGACTTCCTTGCTGTTCCTCTGCCATATGAATATATCCTGAACTGAATTTCTCATTGAATCACAGGATAATTTAGTTGTGAGTGATCTCTGGAGGTCCAGACCCTGCTCAAAGCTGGGCTGACTTCCACATTAGGTCAGGTTGCTCAGAGATCCATCCAGCTTTCCTAGCACGTAATGCTACATAAATGCACCTGAGCAGCACATCTGAACATGTTGAAGACATCAGCTGCAGTCTGCCCCTTCACCCTTTCTCCCAGCAAGCCTTTATTTTGGAACTCTGCACAAGCCATATGCAAAATTACAAGTCCCTGGCAGTCTTTGGGAAATGGTTGCGAATGCTGGGCATGTGGTGCAGCTTTTGCTGCGGTGAGAATACAGCTACAGGGTCTCCCAGGAAAATAGGCAGCTATAATTAAATCTTTCTGGCAAAATTCACATTGGTATTCAGAAAAGACTTTAGCACCTCTTTGATGGCTTGGAACTGCAGCATATAGCATGGGAAAGAGGTCTAGTGGCTCTGAAGGACTCATTTCTTCTCAAAGCTACGGCAATGACTGTGACAGGAAGAGGCACCAAAAAGACTCCTGGGACAAAATCATGGAGTGACAATCTGGGGAAGATTTTCCCCAGGAGGGTGTGTGGCCGCGGGATGGAAGAGGGGAGGACTGTATGGGTCTCCCTGTAGGGCCTGAGTCCCAGGCCTGCACTCATCATCACTTCTGTCTGGCACCAGGCCAAGCAGAGCTGGTGTCTCACCACCAAAGATGGACTTTCTCCCTCTGTACTGCTTGTTTCGGGGTGGAGGAGACAGCGGGCACAAAGGTCAAAGGTGTTTTATTTCCATCTCCCTGTGGCCCACTCGGTGCTTGGCAACACCACTGCCTATTTTTTAATTTTGCTTTAGGAAAATGTTTTTCACCTTATCACCCACATGCCCTGATACAAACTTCACCTCTCCCAGCAGCGACAAATTGAAAAGCCCTTGATGGAAAATATGAGAACCTCGTTGGCCACACTGTGCAGGGAGTGGAGTTCAAAGAGGCTGATGTCACTCATCCAGAGGGTGACATGTGGCGGCTGTGCAGAAGGGTGGATCAAAGCCAGAAAACAGCCTGTCCCCTTGGTTACCAAAACTCTATCGGGCCAGCATTATCATGTTATTCTCAAAACCACATACATTTTTCTTCAGGTTTGCACACCTGCACTTTTCAATATTTCCTTCATGGAAAGGACACATGCAGAAAAGTGAAGCAGCAGTCTTGCTTGCCTTTGCCCATTCTGGTTAGATTGAAGACTTAGGAGCAATACATGGAAGTCAAGAGACCTGTGAAACAGAAGTACACTCAGACGTTAGTGCCAAATCTTGTTTGGTTTTTATGCTGCTTTGTGGAAACTTCATGTCCCTATTTGGACAATGTAGCAAAGTATATAAGTAAAATTACATTAAAAACCCCAGGGAAATCAAAAGTTTTATTCAATATTTAAAATTAAGGAGGAATGTAAATGCTTTGCTGAATTCTGCTCTTATTTGTACTAGAGCACAGACCTCCTGAGTCACCGAGCCTGTCTGACAGGCAACAGCAGCGTATATTCAAGCACCCTCTTGAGATGAGCTTGGCTCCTGCTCTTGAAAGGCTGGAGAACCCCCAGGGCAGATTTCCAGAAGGGATTTTTTTTTCTCCTCCCACTATTTCCCACCACCCCAAACAGCAGGCACTGTTTGGTTGGGGTGCTAGAAACCATAGCTTCCCCTTCATGTTTACTCACCTTTTCCAAGTGATCCTTTTTACTACCTGTTTCATGCTTCCATGGGCCTAGAGCTTTCACCTGGATGCAGGGGTGAAATGCAGGTGCAGGTGCAGCTACCAGGGAAGCTGTCTTTTTTCAGGATGCTGGGTAAATGCTGGAGACCTCTCAGGATACACACATACACACAAATACTCACCCTTTCCAATTTTTGAGCCAAAAATATGCCACAGTGTCTCTAACTGGGCAATTTGTAATGTAATAATGAAATAATATAGTTTATCGTTGATTGTAGAGCTGGAGCTGGTGAGCTGTTAAAAAACTTCTATTCTGTTAAGTGTTCAACAGATGTCTGGGGAAACATATGTTTGTCAAGGTCATTTGTCTGTGGGAATATACAAGTAATTTCCTTCTCCTGCAATGAATCAAAAACACCAAGTTTGATGATGGCATTTTCAGTGTAAGTTGCCTGATTATGGACCCCTACATTCGTCCTTAAATATCTAGGTGCCTGAACATATATTTCACTGGTTTCCTTTCATCCAGGGAAACGGATCCCAGTCTGAAGCAATCAGCTAGGTCACAGAATGGAACAAACATCTGGAGATCATCTACAACATGCCTGCTAAAGAGGGTTCACCTACAGCAGATGGCACAGGATCACATCCAGGTGGGTTTTGAATGTCTCCAGAGCAGGAGACTGAACACCCTCTCTGGGCATCCTGTTCCAGGGATCTGTCATCCTCAAAGTAAAGTTCTTCCTCAAGTTCAAATGGAACTTCCAGTGTTCTTGTTTGTGCCTTCTGCCCCTTGTACTGTCACTGAGCACCACTGAGAAGTCTGACCTCATTTTCCTGACACCTGCCCTGTAGATATTTATAGGCATTAATAAGGTCTCCTCTCAGTCTTCTCCAAGCTAAACAGACCCAGGTGTCTCAGCCTTTCCTCATAAGAGATGCTCCAGTCCCCTGATCAACTTTGCAGTCTTTTGCAGCCCACTGTACTCCGTCCAGGAGTTCTTTGTCTTGAACTAGAGGGCTCAGAACTAAACACAGTACTCCAGATGTGTCAAAGTGGACAGGGAGGATAACCTCTCTCAACCTGGCCACACTTCTCTTAAGCCCCTAACCTGTACTGGTGCCTGGCATTATTCTTCTCCAGGTTCAGGCCCCTACTTTTGCCCTTGTTGAACTTCAGGAGGTTCCTCTCTGCTCAACACTCCAGACTGTCCAGGTGCCACTGAATGGCAGCACAGCCTTCTGGTGTATCAGCCCCTCATCCCAGTCTGGTACTCTCAGAAAACTTGCTGACAGCACACTCTATCCCTTCATCCAGGTGACTGATGAATATGTTGAACAGGACAGGACCTAGTACTGACCCGTGAGGGACACCACTAGCTACAGGCCTCCAACTAGACTCCACGCCACACATCACACCTCTGAGTTCTGCCATACAGTCAGTTCTCAACCCACCACATTGTCTACTCATCTAACCCACACTTCCTAAGCTCCCCTATGAGGATACTATGGGAGACCATGTCAAAAGCCTTGCTGAGGTCAAGGTAGACAACATCCACTTCTCTTCCCCCATCTACCCAGCTAATTAGGCCATCATAGAAGGCTATCAGATTGGTGAAGCATGATTTCCCCTTGGTGAATCCATGCTGACTATTTCTGACAACATTCTTTTACTCCACATGCTTAGAGATGACATCCAGAATGATTTGTTCCATCACTTCACCAGGGACGGAGGTGAGGCTGACTGGCCTGGAGTTTCCTGGGTCCTCTTTCTTGACTTTTTTAAAGACTAGGATGACATCAGCTTTCTTCCAGTCCTCAAGCACCTCTGCTGTTCTCCCTGACCGTAGGTCCCTAATATCTTCTTTACTCCTAGTTGCCACTATCAGATACAATAATCATAGAATTATAAAGGTTGGAAAAGACGTCTAAGATCATCAGGTCCAACTGCCAACCCAACACCACCAGACAACTAAACCATGTCCTCAAGTGCTACATCCACACATTTTTCAACATCTCCGGGGATGGTGACTCCACCACTTCCTTGGGCAGCAAATTCTAATGCCTGCTCACTCTTCCAGTAACGAAATTTTTCCTAATATCCAATCTGAACCTCTCCTGACGCAACTTGAGTCCATTTCCTCTTGTCATTATAATGACTTAGTCTTGCCCTTTAACAGAACCCTTAACATTACCATTTGCACTGCAGCGATAACAAAGGTCAGAGTTAAGGTTAATTATATGACTACTTTCCTGACCTATGATACAGGACTCCCTTTATGCAAATTTTTGTTCTTTATCAGCCCTTTCTGAAAAAGAAACCTGGGAAATACAGAAGGTAAGAAAGAGAACAAGGAGTGGTTTATTCATAAATACATTGGCAAGAAGCTTCCAAACTGCAGCTTCTACTCTTCAGTGTTTCAGGCATGTCCCACGGTGGCTACTCTAATATCAGAGGAATGCGCTCTCCTGCTACTGCTGCTAATCTGGGAGCAGTCACATGACTCTTCTATAATCTCTCTCTCTCCAAAAATTTGACTCTTAACCTTCCCTTGCTACAGACACGATGTATACTGCCTTGACATGCTTCCAAGTAGCAAATATGCAGAACCCTGACCTATAAGCAAAGCATATAAAAAAAAACAAATGACAAAAATACCAAAATATTACTGTGGGGACAAGAGAAAAAAGAAAAGGTGTTCTGAGGGGTGAACAAAAAAAAAGGGGGGGAGCGGACAGAAAAGATCATTATTTATTTATTTTCACTCATTTATGTGTCAGATGAAGCTGAAAGCTGCCAGATAGCTTCTTTTCGACAGCTTGAAGTTACTGTTGGGAACAGATCCATGTATGGAAGCAAAAGCAGAAAAGCATAGATAAGCTGAGATCCAGCTATGCAAACCATCTTTAGAGACACTTAAAGGACAAGTACCCCAGCTCCTTTCTTTCTGTTAAATTTAGAGACTCTATCATATGAGGGCTTTTTTTCATTCTGCTTTACCCACAACTGCTGAGACTCGGCTGGGGTAAGTGAAAAGCAATTCAAGCACTTCTTGGGAACACCTAGGTATTTGGTTGTACTGACATCCTGAGAAAAGCTGTAAATCTGGGGCTAGGGGATGACTCCAATAGCTGGATAGCGCTTAAGCTCTCTGTGTAAGGAATATGACATATAACAGTTCTGCCACTGGAGGGGCAGAAACTTTCCCAGTGGCAGAAAGAGGCAAGAGAAAAGTGTTGGAAAACAAGCATTTATCAGTCACAGACTGGATTTACAGGATGACTGAGCTTATAGCTTTGGCGGACTGAGGGGCAGGAGGCATTGGTTGTGGTTTTCAGTGCCTGAGTCTTTTTGTGTTCCTACTTAGAAAAAAAACAGTAAAAACAGTCAAAGGCTTTTTCTTCCCTGGTCTGTCCTACTTTCGTTTTGAGAAACATGTCTCATTTGGGTTAAGCTGACTGGACATTAGGAAGACCTTATTATAAACTACTGTTGTTTTTCTTGGCACTTGAAAGCAGTTTCTCAATGTTTCTCTGTAGATTTGAGGTTGATTACATCCTGTGCAAGGATTTTTGGTACAGTTTTAACTGCCATTACAGTGCTGTGAAAGTCAACCCCAGCAAAAACAGCTGTGTGCTATTGTGTGTGCTTTCCAAAGCACTGAAGTATTAGCTCTCCTTCAAACTAGCACCAAAATGTGTTAGCTATGTGAACTGGGCACTGTCAAAAAAGCAGAGTACACACTTGGCAGAAAAGATTTCTCCATGGGAGTGTTTTGTTAAAAAGAATACACACAGAAAAAGCTTTTTGTAGCCTTGGCTTAAAATCTCGTTGGTTTGCAGTGGTACAGTTAAATTAGAGGTTTTTCTTTAAATTCTACAGAATTGCATTTGGGTTCATATGCTTTCAGGTGTTACGATATTCATACTCTCACTGAAAAGTGCTAGGTAAAGCTTTCTCATTTTTTGGGTGGTTAATAGACTGGAAAAAACATTTTAGGAAGTAAGGTGAAATTATACAGAAAGAAATTAAAATAATATCAGGAATATGACTGATATTGTAGAGGATTTGCAGAGATATGAAGGATGATTGTAAAGGGAAACTACTATACCACAAATGTCAAACATTTTCATTCATGAATGAAAATTCTTTCCCTTGTCATTACATAAGAACAACATAAGGGAAGTGTTTGCTTGTAACTCTGTAGTAGAGTCTTCAGTCAAGAGGACGCATGCATGCAGCCCTCATTTCCCTTATTTATCTAGAATTTCCATGGATATTCCCACGTTCTTCATTTTTCTAATCACTGAAATACAAATCTTCTCTTTGTCTGGTTTCCTCTCAAGTGCTGAAAAGAAAATACTCAGAATTAAGCTGAAATTTGTCTGTGTCGGGAAAAGTTTTATTTTTTGATGAGTACCTTTTAAATAAGTAACACCTGTCTATAGAAACGCTAGCATAGAAATTAAGATTTAAGTAATCGGGGTCAACAGATATCTTTTTACTTGCTATTGAATCATTAATAAATAAGCCTTTTTGCTGTTATTGCTATGGAAGAATACTTCTGATTTTCACACTTAGTCATGTTGCTTCTATTTTCTGTTGGATATGGTTCTGTTTATAGATTGCTGTAAGCTTGCTGATAGATGAAAGAGAAAAAGACCAGCTGATGTACATGGTCCCTACGCTGTGCTAGGCAGGTTGGGAAGAGGATGGAGCTGTAAAATCTGGGACCTATTTAATTTGTTCTTCCCGTTTGTACCAGGGGCTGGGGCAGTATGGGTCAGGAGACAAAGGCCCGGTGACAGGAGTCAACATTCATTCAGACCCCAATCCCAGGGCAGACCTGCTCAGGGACCTTGTGAATAACCCCATCATTTGTGTCTCCTCTTTCTTCTCTCCTTCTGTCAGAAGCATTTTCCGTCAGTCTGTGTTATCGCTGATGTTTATTGTTATTTCCAGTGTATTAGCTGTTATTAATACTTACTATTGATTTGTCATGGGTATTGCTAGTGTTTGTTTGCTCCCTTGCCCAAAGCTGATGGGATCTCATTCAGAGACCCTAGACATGAATATAAACAGGCATAAAGCATTAGTGATAGTATCACTGACATGTCTTTTGTAAGTGACTAATCATTACGAGCACTGCAGCCTCCAAGCATCCACCCCGAGGTCCTCCCACACACCATTCTCTGCCAGAGTGCAGGGAGGAAAGGGGGAAGGGGGAGCTCTGCTCTTTCTCACAATCAGACAGAGCAAAGCTGCTGAGCTGCTTCAGGACAGGACAAAACCCAGGAGCTGAGTAGCAAAGGCAAAGCTGTGCTCAGTGGTTACTCTCAGTAGCCATGGACCAGGGTAAAGCTGCCCTTGCCCTGGTGGCACTTGGAGCAAGCAAGAATATGTCATGGGTCTCATGCAAGAAGCCAAAGGCACAGAGGACTTCTAGGTGCACTGGTGGTTTCTGTTCTGAAATCTTGACTGCTTTCAAAAAAACAAAACACTTGTTTTTCAGACATCAGGTCTGAAGACACCTTTGCACCAGACATTCACAATTGGTTCCTGAATTCAGACTTTCTTGTGAGAAGGGAAAGCCGTATTTGTGGCTTATAGTGAATCCAGGAAGAGAGCATCCTCAAAATAAATCTCACAGAGGAGAGCTACATGATGAAGTTGCTCAGAGAGGGTTTCACAGTCTGGATCTGGCTTGAAGTAAGTCCACTGTATATTCTCCTCCTTCAGACAAACTCAATATTTTTATCATGATTCCTGAAGGATGGAGTTTGGACACCATCTCTACTAAGTAAGAAAACTGGAGCAGATTGTGGGGGACACATTCATAGACTGATTCATTCCTCTGGCCCAATGCATTTTATTGCCTGTGTTCTAGACAAATTGGCTTTATGTGATGGCTTTGCCTGTTCCCAGCCCAGAAAACTGCAAACCCATTTGCCAGACCAAATCTGGCTTGCTCAAGGAATTGAGGCATGAAGAATATGATGTTACAAAACCATCTGAGAATGGGCAGATGTCTTCTTTGATTTTCTTGCTTCCAAAACATTCTCTTCCTATTCTTGTTTCTCTTCCTTCAGGATAAGGGATATTGATCTATCTGGGGATGGTTTCATCAGAGGACTCACAATGACAGGCAGTTTTCTAGACAGAATGACATTTTTGCAGAAGTTTGTGTTTGCAGTCTGCAAGAACCACGTGTAACTACTGCAGAATGTACCATGGCACTTGATGCTTGCAGTTGCATGCGTAGCAGCACAAATATGTCCAGTATCTTCTATGCACATGTGGCCATAATCCTTTTGAGTAAGGGAAGAAATTCAGATGGGACACGAAAATAGCCTGTGTTTTAGAGAAACTGTGCCATTTTTGTTTTGCTGTGTTAAACTCTGGGCCTCCCAGCCTCACAAGCTTTTTCTTCTTTGTCAAATTTGTCTGTATGATAACTCACTGTGCAGCATGGAGAGATGAGTAAATAACCCTCAATGCCCTCTAGATGGTCTACATCTAGCTACCATTCTGGTCACTTACAGAAAAGAATTACTGAATTTCCATCCCATAATACAATTTGCCTTTAATGCCAAACTGAAGTCTGGCTCTCAGAAAATGGCTCTGGATGATACTGAGTTTTCAGGTACACAGCAGCTCACTTGCAAACTGAACCATGTATGGCTGAGTCGTGCTCACATGAGAGGAATCCCCATATTGCAGATAAGGCATTCAGCAAATGGAGAAAACCTCTTAACAAATGCAGGAAAAAAATTAATCTGAATTCAGATTGGCATGCCTCTGAGCTAAATAACTCAGTTTTAGAGGTGCCCATCACGTTTTCCTTCAATGGTTAGCAAGATGTGAGTAGGATGGTTGAGGAGATCTCTTGCTGTTCTAGTGTGCTTCAGATGGTTTCCAGCCATGAGCCTCACTCTTCAGACCCACCATCTGTTGATCTCTACTGCTATTGGAAGAGACAATGACATGACAGCTTTAAGCATTGGTGTTTTCTGCCAAGTTACAGATAAAGCAGGCAATTTATGAGTTGCCATTCAGTTTGAAGTTGATCCTTTAAGAAAATAAGTATTATTCTGGCAATATAAGAAGAGAAACACAGCAACAGTACAGTAAATCTGGAGGTTTTCAATACTCAGTTTATTCTTATCGAGGGCTCCAACCATCACTGTGATCCAATCATAAATGTATTCTTACTGCATGGGGTCACAACAGGGCAACACTAAAGTTGTTTTGATTTCCACACTTCAACATACTTGGATTTCTTTTATATTTAATGCTGAACTTCCTCCTGAGTTTGGGAAGTTTGTTTTGAGGATCTTTCCCAAATCCTTGGAATGCTGAACCCTTACATTGCTAGCATAAAGTGCAGGTTTCAGTTTGTGATCTCTCTAGCTGAAACTTTTCCAGGGACATAAGAAAAGAAGAGAGGAGGGGCATACATTTCACTCTGGAAAGTTCCACATCAGTTTACCTGCACAGAATGGTGGGCATAGGTAGAAGAAACCATACTTACAGAAATGGGATTCTGGAAAATGTCAGGATTTGGGTAAAGGTACAGTAGGAAGCCATATAACCTTGACTACTTTAAGTTATACTCAGCATAACAAAGACTAATGACTTCTCTGTAAATAGCCAAAGAGGACAAACTCTTGGGAACTTCTTCCAAGGAGTGCTGTTTGGGTATAGATTTTCTCCTCCCAGGCTGGGAGATTCAGCACTTGGGTATTTTTAGTGCCTGTAGGAATAGACAATATTGAACAACATGCAAAACCTTTTTCACAGCTTCCGTCTCCCAGTGCTTTCAAGCATCATTCCATGCCAAGTGATTTTCACTGGAAGTTTTGTTCCTAGGATGTTTCCCAGGTCATCCCACAGACAGTGGCATGCCCTGGAGGTAGCAGGCTAATCCATCATGACACCACTGCACACTATTTCTTGCTCCTCCAGAGAGTTGTCTTTCCTTTCATCAGAACATCAGTTTGGCTTTTCTTTCCCTTTTATACAGCAGAAGCAGAAAAGTAGAGGAAACCACAACAATGGAAAAATAGCAAAAAGAGGAAGTGCATGAATGTGGCCTGCAAACTATTGCTACCTTCCCATCCCCACACCAAGGTTTCCTTGAGTCCCTGTTGGGAATTTCCGCATATGGTATGTTCCCTTTTTTTTTTTTTCCTTCTTTGCCCTGAGGTGTATTGGACACCCTTCTGTTGCAACATGCCAGAACAGGGTTCTGGAGGTGGTCTCCTCTGTGTCAGATAGATGGGTCCTCGTAAACTGCCTGAATAGCAATGGGTAAGGAGACAAATGTCACGTCGCCATCTTGAGGTACCTGTACAGCCCCCAACTCACTGGAAGATGGGCTGGGAGATACTGTGATTCAATTTACCTGAAAATGTTTCTCCAGTCTGGAAGGTCTCCCAGGCTACACGAATTTCTTACCAAGATGCTGAGTTTTATCTGAAATGTTCAACAAGCATTAGGAAGCAATGGACAGGACCTGAGCTTAGTGGAGGTGATAGAGGGGCTTGTCCCACAGTGATTTGGGCAGGGCTTCAATGTTTCAGGCCTCAAGCATAAACCCAAAGAGTCCTGAAGCAGGCAAAGGGATGCATTTGCCCACCTGAGGCAGCTCTGACCACTCTCAGGCTTTCTACAGGGGTCTGGGGCTTGCTGGACCACCCTTATCACTTGCACTGCAAAATCTTCATCTCTCTAAATCAGGGTGCTTTGATACTTGCTTCCTAAAGTAGCAACCATGCACCAAGGTTCAGGCTTTAATGTGGGGATAGAGACCCCTCCCATGCTGATTCCCAGCATCAGCAGTTCCTATATCAACACACCAGAACAAGGAAGCACAACCAAGGTGACATCTACTTTAGCAGCTTTTGATTCTCAGTTCATTGCTTTTGCTATGGTTTGGCAAGTGTGATACTACAAATAACCAATGTTATCTTATTGGCTTACAGAAAGTCTCCAAGCAGACATCTTGTGCTTCTGCCCTAGACGCAGCAATAAACATTTGGATTTGCTGCTAGCACGCTAAGACTGCCAACATGTACACAGTAAAAGTAAACCCTTCCTGTGGCCACAGACCACAACATGCTAGTGATCCATGGCATTATCCTGTTATTAAGTGAGTCATTGTCACTGCTGAGCAATACACAATCAAATAGGTTGCTAACACTAACACTAGATGGGAGAGACCAGTGCTTGTTTTACTCTGGTGTAACTTATTCCCCAGGGTCCTTTAAAGAATGTTAAATGTTAAGTCACTTTGGCCTGCCAACTATTATTTCATGATGACCTCCTGGCTTTAGCCCAGCTTTTCAGAGCATAGCTACTTGAAGCAAGGTTCCAAAGGAATCTCCTGTTCAGGATAAATGCCCAGTTCAGGAGCAAGAGGAGATGTTCTGGATTTTCCTATCTTTAGCTAGGTAAGTAGGTCTCTATTTTTAATGACTGTCCAGAATACTGATGTTTACTGCTGCCTGCTGTGACACCTTTCAGATGTAAGACACATTATATACCAGTGTTCTGACACAGGGCAGTAGCCATATCCTGACCAAGGAGATTTAACCTTCGGTGTTTAACCTCCAGAGTTTACCTGCAGTGTGTATTTATCCAAGTTGACCATGAGCCAAATCTTTGTGTAAATCTTCTAGCAGGTTTCCC
This sequence comes from Phaethornis superciliosus, assembly GCA_023637945.1. Classification (NCBI taxonomy): domain Eukaryota; kingdom Metazoa; phylum Chordata; class Aves; order Apodiformes; family Trochilidae; genus Phaethornis; species Phaethornis superciliosus. Next base: position 33,748,404 of record JAJQWJ010000003.1, on the reverse strand, counting down.
AAATATTCTTAGTAGTGCTAATTCATGGATAAAATACTGCAAGAAAAGAGGTATGCATCTGTGAAAGGTGTCCTCGTTGCACTCCCATGCCACAAAACTCAAAGATTTGACACAATAAGCTCCAGCATCACAGTGGACCCTTATGTAATGTCCTGTACTTGTGCTCTGTACTAGACCTAGTCCACAGAACAGCTTGGAAAACAAAGGAATTTTAAAGTTTCTCTCCTTTTTATATACTTTTGCCACTGGTCACGGAAAGCAGATGGTCTGAGAAGTATCTTTCTTGATAACTGAGAGATTTGCCTTTTGGCTTAAGTTGATTTGATCTAAAGTGAATTTCTAAGAACAAGGGTAACTGATACTTAGAGCATTATAGAGCCTCGCTGATAAAGTCATCCTGCCCCTGAAGTGTGACATAACTCCAATCAAATGTAGGCAAAAGAGTTAATCTTGAGGGTTCTCTGCTGTGACAGTGTGTGAGGATTGCTATGATCCTGTAGAGAACAGTAAGTACAGAGCACAAACATTTTATTATCAGAAAAGAGAAAACTTTGTACTGCCTGCCACTGAAAATCTGCACCTTGGGCAATGATTTGTCTGTTCAGCTACAAGTCATTGGGTAAGATTTAGGACAAATCAAGAGTATTTTAGAAAAGTTAGTTAGTCCCTTTCTAGACACTTGAGAATGTCCATTATAAACACCAAAGACCCATCTGAGGATCCATCAATGAATGACAGTTCTTGCATTTTTAAAGGCTGAGGCAAGCCTGTCTCAGTGTGCACCTTGCTTCATGTGTGCCAGGAAAGTGCCTTAATGTGTTGAAGTGCTTGGAGACGTACCACCATGATAATGCAATAGAAAACTTTTGGTTGACCCTTAATTTTAATGTTCTTACCTTAAAAATAACCAGGCAGACTATTTTTAAGCATGCATTGATGCACAGATCTAGAGGAATGCTACAAAACAGGACAGGTTTGTAAGCATTACAAGTTGTGCCATTACTCATGTTTACTAGACATTTTCTGTCCCCGTTGATAAAAACATACCCAATTTTAACATTCTTTTCTTTGAAATAGAGAGTCTGATTATCTTGAAACATACCTTGATGTATTCAGCCTACGAAAAATTACAGAACAAGACAAGTTTGAAGACTCTAACCTTAATAAAGCTGGTGTTTTGCCAGCACAAATGCCTTCATCCTGAGTTGTAACTTCATTTCTTCTCTTTGGAATGGATTTTATTTATCTCATGTCCCTTCTTCTGTGACTTGTGCAGAGACTTGACTTTAGGTAGTTTAGACAGCCCAAAGCCATCCACAGAAAGGCACTGCAGTGAGTTGGGCTCTTTGAAGTGCTGGAGGTGTGCAGAACATGGCAGATACGTGTGGCCTGATTGACTTCAGGTACAGCCACGTGTATGCGTAGCTCAACTGTCATGTGGTTCCCTGTATTAGTCCTCACCTTTGAATTCCTGTGGTGCCACTGTCAACACATAATGTCTATGTTTGTAGAGTCAGGCAGGAGAAATGAGGACTTGAAAGACAGAGTCAGGCTGTCCAGGAAGGGAAGGGCGGTGTGGTTAGGTAGTACCCTTCAGGGGTTTCCTCACCAGTTGCAGGGCGACAGCTCTCATTAATCTCAAAGCACATCAAGTCCCTCCTGACCACAAAGGTAAGCTGAACACAAGGAAGGTGGAAACAGCAGGTTTATTGTCCTGCTTCAAACTGTCATAATTAAGGACAGGACTGGCCAACAGGCCTCAATCAGTCCTGAGTATGTCACTTATATTTTGGTTTTGCCCCTTTTATTCTTCTCAGGTTCTCCTTCCACACCAAGTCTTTCTCCTCTCAGACAAGCCAACCACCTGTATTTACTTTTCCCTCTCTGGCCCCAGGTTTCCTGACTTGACACACTTATTTGGTACTCATGATACAGTTGCCTTGGTAATTTCTACTTCGGTCAGCAATTAAGCTAGTACCCTGCTTTTGTTATATGCAATGGTTCTTTTCTACCATATTTCATGCTGCTGTCTAGTTAGTGTAACTATTGGTCTGGGATGGTCAGCTGCATATATATGACTCCTTATCATCTGAAGGTTCTGGTGGCTTCTCATACACTAACTTAATCTTGTATCCTATATAGCCATATGTCAGGCTTAATCAAAGACATTATTTTGTCTTTCCCGTGGGTGAAGCCTATGTGTGTCCTTGTGCTGTTGTCTCATTTGTGTTGCAGTTTGCACAGTACAGGCCACTTGTCTGCATACCTCAACTTGAAGTTCACAGTGAAAGATGAGTGAAAGGGACCATCATGGCAGGATGAATTTTTCCAACACAAGTCTTCTTGTGCTCCCAGCTTCTTGGGAGCATTTGGATAAGCTTCAAAGTTCCTATGGCTGAGCACAAAAAAATAACAGAAGAGTTAGTGCTTAAATAGCTATGAGTCTGGAACAAACCTTGACAGGATGAACCCCAAATGGGATCATGGGCTTTGGAGCAGCTACACACTTTTTCCTAGTGTGTCTCTGGATAATGGCTCTCTCAGGAAATTAGCCACCAGCCTGGAACAAAGGGAAGTCTGCTCCCATGTTGTGTAAGTTTGGATAGCAATGCTATCTAGACCTGCTCTCCAGGCCTAATGACCAGGGCTTTGACTGTATTCATACACCAAATATTTGTCAAAAGTGTAAAAGCAGGTTGTATTTTCCTTTACCCTACTAACCACAACAGTGGTTTTCTTTTTATGATGTGCTGAATGTCTCCTGATTGTTCATCTCTCAGATGTATTTTCCTCATTAAATGATGTTGTAAGCTAGCTTGCCTACACCTGATCTGAACTCAGCAGAGGTTTGCTCATCCTGATCTTAACATATTTCCGTGACACAAACTTTTCCCCCTGCAGAAAATACAGCTGTGTACACCCTTATTCTCATGGCTAGAGAAAGCTTTTCCTCATGTCATACTTCAGTCTCCCTGCCTGTAGTTTAACCTCCTGACTCTTTATCTTATCAACAATAGGGGAGGGAAACAACTATTCTTTCAGATTTGGGAGGATGTATGTCTTCTCTTGACTTGACAGTCTGCATTCCTGCATTGTTTCCTCTTGAATCATGTCTTCTAGACCTCTCATTTCTCTTATTTGTTCCCATTGGTGGCTCTGCAGCTGTTGCCTGTCTTCCTGATGCCACTGGTCATGTAAATATAACTGCTAACTCTGGAGTCTACTGATAGCAAATAAAATGACGGATACTTTCAACAGCCCTGGCACAAATACCAAAAAAACACACCAGTGTCTTGAGGTGCAGGAGCCAAAAGCTTTTGTGGTGACTTAGGTGCACGTGGAAAGGAGCTCAATGAATGCTGTGTTCCCAGCAGCCCTGCTCAGACACTGGCCTACTAAACATACAACTCTCTACACAGCAGTGCACAAACTCTACTGCCACATCTCAGTTCTCTCTCCGTATGATCCTGCCTTCCTGTACCTATCATTCCCTCCAGACCTGTCTAGAGCAGGAGATGCAGCAGCAGGAAGTGCTTCAATCCTCATGTCCCTGCTCTGCCCTGTCTCCCTGATCTCCAGCCTACACACGTACAAACACCCTGGCAGGCTGTGATTCTGTACTGACAGCCACACTCAGGAGATTGTCTCACCCACTGCAAGGAGGGGAACACTCACAGAAGAACAGGAGTTCATCTGAATAAACAGAAACACAGAGTGAAGAAGTCAGGTCTTGCACAATCTGCATTAGGAAATATCTGAATGCATGCACACACACACACACACACACGTGTGTCCCTCCTGCACATACAAACGCAAGGATGCAGCCTCAGAACCTAAAGTAGTTTTGCCATAAGCTAGGAACAGCTTGCCCGTAAGAGCAGAGAAGATTTTTATAAGAGACTTGGGGATTTCTAACCACAAGGCAGGTGACAAAGGAGATTCTTCTATCATTTTAAAGCATCACCACAATTAAGAAAGCTGTGAAAAAGCCATTCAACTCACGGCAGCATTTGAAGAAGCCCTATTTGAAATTCCAGGGGGACAACAACATGTGACAGTATGGGGGATGTGAAAGGAGAATTCATTCTCACAAATGGTGCGGTTTCATTTCTCCAAAACCTCCAAGGAAAACAAAAAACAACAAAAAAACAACAACAACAACAAAAAAAACCCAACAAAGCACCAAACCCATAACCATTAAGCAACCTGGAAGCTAAAGCTGGTTTTCTTACATTTCGCACTTTTTTGGGTTGACTCTCTTTACTTTCAGGGCTTCAATTGCCATTTGCCATGTTTAGGACATGCCGCATTGGTTACTGCCTCACTGCTGCTTGAGCAAGCAGCACAGAGAAGATGAGCATTTTTGGTCTCCACATCTTCAGAAGTACAAATAGAGCCAAAAAACAAAAGCTGTATGCAGACCAGTGGGAGTCCCTGTCCATTGGGCTCACACCTGAGCTGGAGGGAGAGAAGGGAACTGGGATAAGAACCATGCTGTTACCTCAGCTGTTCCAGGGACAGTCAGCCGGGAGCAAGGGCACATGTGCCTTCTCCAAGGTGCCTTGTAGAAGACTGAGAAGCACAGAAATTCCCAGTCCCATAGGTCTTTGGGGTCTAAAATTGGCTGCTGCATGCAGATGACAACAGACAGAATGTTCCTTGCTCTATAACCCAGGATCCCGGGCCTAATCTTTAGCAGAATTGGTCAAGGCAGAGCTGAGGCAGAGGTCAGTAAAATGAAAGCAGCAAGGAGGCAAGGAAGATTTGTGACCACCTTGAAAGGATAGCACAGGTTAGAGCCCAATCTAGTGAAGAGAAGTTTCCCTTTAAGGGAAGAAGTTTCACACCCTCTTGCCTAATGGGCTTGGGTTTTGCAAGGTGTTCCAGAAGCTTTCTTGACCTGGAATATATAAATAAAATATAAATAAGGTGCTTTATGCAGCTGAGGTCAGTCACTTCTCACTTTAATAAAAAAATGTATTTTCACTGGAATATCCAGCCACTCTCGGGGCTGAAAAACAGATGGTGCAGGGGAAGCCAAATTACCTTCACAACCAGGAGCCACAGTCAGAGTCATGCACTACATCTGATTCACCCTGTGGCTCCCACTGATAGCAATGGGAACCTTGCACTCAGATCAAATAAGGTATATGGCCTGATGTGACACCAAAGATGCTGAGGGAGCATCACAGTCCTCAAGTTGCAGGACACAGATCCTAGATCTTACCATATGATCATGGTGTTTTCATTTTTGTTTTTCTTGAAGTTCCAGCTCCTGGAGTCATGTGATTATACATCATTATTTCATCTCTCTTACCTGATGACCAAGTAAACTGGAAAACATCAGACCTCTAGGTTTCAAAAGTAGAAGGCAAATACAGAGAACACATCATTTGTTGCTTTTTAATTCTGGATTTAAGGGGATTTTTTTTTCTTTCCAGATTATTTTTTCCAGGCCTGGGCAGCCTTGGGCTGGTGGTGAAAAGAGCTGGCGTATCAAGTGGAGAGTGCTAGCATCTGTTCAGCTGTAGTTCTGCCCTGAGGCTGGCATAGTGCAGCTTCATAGCCCTTTGCAGGACACTCATCTTGAGGCAGGGGAGTCCCTAGGCTATCGTTTTCACCAATACAGCACATTTCAGTTGCCCTTGCATCTGCACTTTTAGTTTCTGTATTCTGCAGGCTTATTGCTACAAAACAAAGCTTCATTTTTTGGGCAAAGGATGCTAAGAGACAGGCAGTTCAGCAGAGGACATATAGTCCTTCATTTTCCAGTGATTCAGGCTAGGAACTAATTTTTGCCTGAGCAATGGGGATTGGAGTGAGATGCTAGTATTAGCATGCACTGCTGTTGAGACAAATGACTTCAGCTGTCAGAAGTCCTTTGAGGTGCTACTCCTCTGAGAAGAATAAGGAGACAGCCTGCACCTTGTACATCTCTTACACCAAGCCCAGGCACTGAAGTTATTCCATGCACATACTAATTTTTTTTCTGTGCATCTCTGATGACCAGAAAGCATTTTTTTTTCAAAAAGAGATATTCTGAAGCAGAATTTGAAGAGCAGTGTGTGTAGCTTGTTTTGTGGACTAGATGTTTGCAAAATACACGCAGCTCTCCCCTTTTCAAGCTTCCCAAATTCATCCCCAGCCCCTATAAGTAGTTTTGCTTTCAACCCCCACACAGCAGGTGGTTTCCAGTGCAAATACTCCTCTGTGTCTGTGAAACAGTGCCCTGTAAAATTTGGCCAATCAGTCCTTCTTCTAGGAAAACTCTCTCCCAAGCTGTTAAATGCTATGCTTATCAATCGGTGCTCTGAATTTGCTGATTAAACCCTCAAGAACACAGCATATAACAGGTACTTGGAGGGAAAGCTTGAAAGCAGCACAAGCATGGTTTCTCCTGTTACCTCTGTCAGCTCCCAAAGCACTGCAGTGAGAGTAAACCATATGCTGCCAATTTTTCACAGGCATGCCAAAACATCCAGTTGAGCACTGCCTTCTCCCTAGGGTATAGTCTAGACTCTTGGTTTTCCAAGGGTAGAAGAAAGCTTCCATGCATAAGACACACTATCATGTGCTCAGACCTCCCTGAAATCATCACAACTCAGACTCTACAAGTTACTTGGAAACATCTAAGGAAGTTTTCTCCCTGGAAAGCTCAAAAAGAAGCGTCTGATATCCCGCACACAGAACAGCCCTTCCTATTCTTTGTTCCACCCACCCACCACATTTCTAAATGCCTAATTTATCCCCTTAACAACAAGGGCCAGTTTGAAGGTGACAGTGAAAATGAATGCTAAAATTGTTGGAAATTATGTTTCTGAGCAACTTTTTTAGAAACACCATTCTGGGAATCTCCAGGTCTCTGCCAAGAACATGCAAAGGAGAGGCAGAGAAAGTTCAGTGGGCACATGCTCAAGCCTGCTGCAGTTAGAAGCAAAGATAGATGGATGGCAAGACAGAGGTGACATCCCATCTGCTCCTCTAGGATCTCCCTGTCATTGCCTGAGGGAGTCAAGAAAAACCACAACCAGAGATAACTAGCCAGTGAGGACTCACTGGTTATACTCAGGCATTATCTGAACCCACAGAAGCTGGAGCAGAGACCAAAACATCCCACAGGGGAGGTGTTCTAGACAGAGCCAAAGAAGGGTGGTGGACAGCTGTTCAGAGGTGAGCATACTATGTCTGCACTGAAGACTCACCTTGCCCTGACTACTTCCCTTCTTTTACAGGGAATATAAGCCAGAGATTTTACAAGCAAGAAATAACTGAGGGTTCGTATTCTCCTCCTCTAAAAAGTTCAGAAGCAATTTTTTTTGTCACATCACATTGAGCAGAAAATTGGCCTACACCCTCCTGTCCTGTGCACAAGACTCTAGAGTCCAACAACTGCATTCTCTGCAGGGAGGAATTGTCTTTCTGTGTTTTTCTGCTCTGCATACATAGATGATACCCAGAAACGTCCTCCAGTGACTGCAGAGAGATGCAAGCAGCTGTCAGAGAGAACTGTGGGTGTGCATGAATGAATGAATGAATGAACCATTCGTTAGCTTTGGCACGAGAATCTCCATGATTCTGAGACTACTAATTAGTGCTTGTAGGTGCCTTTGCAATGGTAGGTGTTCACTTGTGTGACTGCAAAGAGAGACAGGGAAGGAAAGGTAGATGGAAAAACCTGCTGTCTCCGAGAGCAGCCCAATCTGCAATCAAGATGAAGCTCAGATGTGCCCACACCATGACAAACTTGCTGTGTCAGGACATGATCAGTCTTGTTGCATTTTTGCCTGGAGCACCAGGCAGAACACAGAACATTTGCTCATCTTATTCAGTAGATTTCACAGCCCATGCAGAGCTCTACACTGTTACAGCTACCACTTGAGCTTGGCTGAGAAAATGCAGGGTGACCCATAGACACTGCACTGTGGAGAAGTCCTAGAACACAGTATCTCCTCTCATCATTTGGGATTTACTGTCTCCCTTACTCCCTAGCTTCCACTATTTCTTTCATAGCCCAGCTCCACCTTTCTTTTGGAGACTATGAAAGATGAAGGTTTGAATGTGCCTGGAAAGGTGTAAGGGGCTATGGAGAGGAGGAAATCTTCACCCAGCCTCACAACCTCATATTCCTCCTAACCAGTCACTTTTCAAGCAGATGAAAAACTGCTCTCAGGTTCAGGTAGAATAATGCTGCATCTCTGTGTCAGCTTTTCTGTCCCAGTGTCATTAAGATTGGGTGATACAAAGGCTTCGTTTGCACGGACTGATGAGGATCACTACAAACATGGACAAATTTGTTTGTTTCAGATCCCTTCAAATGCCACAAAAATCCTTCAGCTGAAATGAATTTTCTGAGGTTCTCAGCAGAAGGTACTGGGAGACAGGAACATGAATTGCAAGCTGCAAAGAGAGGTGGGCTGGGAGGAACTGGGGACACGCCTGGCTCTTTAGAGAGCAGCTCACCAGTGGATCTCCACTAGCTGAGTTAACATCTTGGTGCTCAGGAGGAGCTGTGCACCGTATTCAGTGAAAGAGCTGCGAAGTAGGTCAGCAATGTAACTGAGGGAAAGGCAGAGCTTTAGGGAGAACTTCATGGCTGACAGCTAATTAAAATTTGAGTTCCAGTGCTTACTGTTGCAATGATAAGCTTTCAGTGTGCAGGGTGCGAAGCACCAGCAGGGATTGTGCTTGCTGCAACCATGCCAGTTCTTTCTGCTCACACTACCGTTTGCCATGCAAGCTTCTGCAGCTCCTTGTGTCCTGCAACCACTGCCAAAGAAAACAGCACTGATAAACATCCACTGTTCTGCTTAGGTCCCGATCAGACCACAACACTGGGCATGCTGTACACATTTAGTTGTGCTCATTTGATAAGAGTGACCCTGCTGGGAGAACTGAGTCCCATCAAAGTACCACATATGGCCACATACAACCTTATCCCTCCACTGAAGAGTTTTAGATCAGAAGAAGTGACACAGTCATAGTTAGATGCTGGACAAAAAAATATGTTTTTTTCTAAACCAAATTCTTATTTGGAAATAAATGCCTTTCATCTCATGTTTAGCAATAAGGTCTTGAAGTGAAACAGAAATTATATAATATCAATAAGAGTTGCAACACTAATAGCAAGCAGCTGGTTTGTTGGATGGTCAGCTCACCACAAAATACTCACAAACATCTCATCCTGAACAGAGAAAGGACATGGTGATGCAAAAATCTTTTTTCAAAAGAAAAGATAAAAAGAATAAATGAAATCCAAAGGCAAAATTCTGACTTGCTGTCTTGCCAGTGGTGACAAAAATTACAGGCACAGCCAACAGGAGGGCAAAGGTGTAAAAGGGTGCAGGAGCTAGAAAAATGTGTTGTCGTCTTCTTCATGGTTCTTGTTGAACCTGAGGATCTGGGTGTAGAGGACTACTCAAGGTCATCAGGTACTTGTAACTACCAGTCTGTGAGTTATTAGCTTTGGTCCTATTTTCAGTTGCTAAAGCCACTGTGTTTTGCCTGGAGGTTGGGATAATGGGTTCATCTGCTCCTTGCTGGAGCCAGTGATGGGTGGAGGAGTTGTTCAGGCATGGTGAAAGGGGAATTGCCCACAGGAAGGACACTTGGGCCAGCTTCAGGTGCAGCAAGTCTTTCTGTTCCAGCCTGCTGGCTTCCTGCAGAACCTCCCCAAGCCTGATGATCCTTTCATGGGGACAGAAAGGGGGTTCAAGGGCTGACCTGGACATAGCCAGGTGTGAAGGCAGTTCCCAGGAGAGTTCTAGATGACCCATATTGTCAGTCAACTCATTGGCTCTCATGTCCCCCGCAAACACCACAACATTTGTGATGGCGTGAACCTCAAACCCAGGACTCCCTGGGGTGGCCCTGGTCTCCTGCTTCCCCGTAGCAGCCATGGGGGACACCGTGGGGCAGGGTGACAGACACACAGCAAGGCACTCCTCGCACACCCCCCCCGCTCCCTTCTCGCCACTTCTCCCAGGGCTCGCTCCCTCCTGCAGAGTGCAAAGGGGATCGGGTTTGCCCCGGCAGGATGCAGGGCGGCCGGGGGCAGGCGGGGAGCCCCGGGGGGCAGGACTGCGAGGTGACCCTCCAGAGAGGGCAGGGATATAGGGCTGGCCCGGCAGAGCGAGCAGGGCGAGGGGATGACAGAGCATGGAAGGGGACTGCCCAAGGGCAGGCGGGGCAGGGCTGGGGTCAGGCAGGGCAAGGCTGGGGACTGCCCCAAGCCGGGAGGGCAGGGCTGCTGGGGGTGGGTCCGCAAAGCAGCCCTGCCTTTCAAAGTCCCTCTCTCCGAGGAGGAATTCGGGAAATATTTCCAGCAGGAGGAGGGCTGAAGCTGCCACAGCGGAGGAGGGACGGCGGGTTTCTCCCTACCCGCGCAGAGCCGCGGAGGGATGCGGAGGGAGGGGAGGCTGCCTGCGGGGCGGGCCGGCTGAGCGCATCCCCGGGCCGCTGTGTGTGCGTGTGCGTGTGTGTGCGTGTGTGCGTGTGTGTGTGTGTGCGCTCCCTCCCTCCATCCATCCCTCCCTCCCTCCCTTCCTCTCTCCCTTCTCCCTTCCTCCCTCCCCTCCCTCCCTCTCTCTCTCACCCTCCCGCCCGCCGCCGCGCCGCAGCCGCGCACCGGGGCTCCGCCAGCCGCTCCGCCGCGATGCCCCGACGCTGCTGAACCGGCCCCGGCCGCGACCGCTCCTGCCCCCTGCCAGGTAGGACCGCGACCGACCGGCCCTCTAGCCCACCCCTGGCCCCGACCCAGCCCAGCCCGGCGAGCCCCATGCCGCCCCCAGGCTGGGTTCTACACCGGGGAGGACGGGGGGAGGCGGGATGGGGATCCCGGAGCCGATGGGGAAGCGCGAGTAGGATGCTCCCCCCCTCTCCCGCCGTCCTGGGAATGCTTTTTGCAGACCCGCCACAGCACCTTTAGGCAGGCGATGGGGCTCGCCCTCCCCTCCCCCCCCAGCCCCCCGGCAGCCAGTCGCGACATGTCGCGATGGGAGGCGCGGCTGCGGCAAAGGGTTGCCTCCCCCCACCCCAAGGGCCGGGCATTGCCGGGCAGGTGGGGCCGGGGGGGGGGCTGGGCTGCTTCTCTTCCAGCCCCGGCGATTTCTGCCTTGAAACGGTGTCCGAGGTGAGTGGTCGGAGGCACCTGCAGCCACCCTGACATCCCCATTGTCGTCTCGATCAGCATGTGTTAATCAGGGCTGTCATTAAACAGCGCTCATCACGTAGGCTTTGTCTAGGTGGAAGGATGGCTGGGGCTCTTCCGTCATCTCGAGTTTAATTCTTTCATTGTAGCCTTGTTGCTTCCCTCCCTGCCGAGCCATTGGAAGCAACCCCACGCTCAGCTCTGTCTCCAGGGCGAGAGCAAACTGCTGAAACGTTGTAGAAATGCAGCAAGAACTAGGGAGAACTCAAGTCTGAAAAATGAAAGCTGTAGTAAAACCACAAGGTCACAGGCATGTGAGTGTTTCATTTCAGGGCTCCTCTTTGATTGTGCTTTGCTGGAAGCTTGTTCCTTCAGTCCCAGATGCTGGAAATCACAAGTCAGGCAATGGAAACGGGGGCTGAGAGAGGCTGGGGTTCTCACTGTACTCTCCCAACACCTGCCTAGGCATTCATGTGCTTTTTCTCACCACCACGAAGAGAAGAGATGCACTTTTATTTAGAAAAGGGAAGCTGAGACATGCACGTTCATGTGATGATGGCGGATGGGAAGAAAAGAGCCGTGCTGTATGGCTTTGGCTGAAGCAGTGGACATCAGCAAAGAAAGGCATTTGTGTTCCCTTGGGTGCTTCTGATAAATGTTTCTTTCTCTTCTTTTCTTTCCAACTGGGTTCTTCAATAGCATCTTTGCCCCTTTTCCAGGAGAGACATTGAGCCCAAATAGGGAAATATTCCAGCATTTCTAGAGTCATAACCTACCAGCCAAGCCATGAACTCCTATCACCACCTCCATAGGAAAGGTGATGCACTGCCTGACTCCTCTTATATCCCACCAACTCTTTCTCTGGAAGCATAAGCAACTCCTAAGCCAGTGCTGGGAAGCCACAAAGCTCAAAGCTTCCTCTGTACCAGGGTTTGTGTTCAAGATACTTCGGGAGATTTGATGTGCTCTTTACGCTTAACATCCCTAAATACCAACAGAAATTAACGTGGTTTTCAGCTTATGAAAATTTGCTTGCTTCTCTCTCCCCCCTTTAACTAATCTTTTTGTGATCTTCTGGCTGTGAACTGCTCCTGAGACTTAATTCACTGTCCTGCAGCTGCCCAGGCTGCACCTTGTGTTGTAAAGGCACCACATGAACTTTGCTCATGTCCTTTCTTTTGGAAGTCTCCGCAGGACCTTGCACGATGCCACGTAGGCACAGCCATTTCTTTGCCTGTTTGAGCCTTCGGTGGTATCCTGATCTGCTCAGGGCTTTCAGCATTCCAATTTTCTGGCATTGTGTCTAGGACAGAATTTTATTTTCTGCTGTGTTTTCATGGGTATACAGTCCTGCTGACTTACCAGAGACAGGCCACAGTTCTCCAGCATCCTATAATAAACTCAGATCCTGTAATAAAACCTAGTGTCCCCCAAGGCACAAGCATCACTGGACAGCTAACCAACAGGTTGGTAATAGACAACGCAAAGAGCATGTGATACTGGCTCTGCTTGTGCCTGGTACAGTGAGCAAACTGGAGCTCGGTTCAAGCTCAGGATGTGATCTGTGTGTGCTCCCAGCCTTATGGACATAGGTACCTGCAGCTGTGCAAATCCTGGGTGCACCTGGGTCTGCTGCAAGGTACACAGAGGGCTGTGCTGTCAGGACTCTGGCATCCAGTAAGGGCTGAACTCACTGACCAGTCTCTCTCCCTTGCCAAAGGCATGAGTGGTATCATTCCAGCTGTATTCAGGAAGGTTGTGGGAGCTTGACTTTCTCTGCTATCTCTATCCCTCTGGTGATTGTAGCTGAAATAGGGATGGGGGGAGCTATGTGAACAGACGGACAGACATGGAAAGTGTGATTTCATATGCCTGGCTTCCTAAGGAAACCTGGCTACAAACAGAAGTGAGATTTGTTGCTGCAAAGAGTTCCTGGAGAGACAGAGAAGGCAGGGGAGACCGGGGAGAGGGGAGGGCTGATGAACCTCCCTATTGAGGCAGGCAGCTCATGCCTGGCACACACCTAGGCTTAGACTCCATTCCTGAGACCTGGTGGTCTAAAAACTGGATGTCTTCTTGGCACTAGTGTTCACCTACCTCTAGAGTCAGTGATGTGAGTCCTGTATCTCCAGACAGTGACTCTTCTGGGAAGTGCTACCACCCTAGGTGGTACCTAACTGAGGGATGGAGTGTGCCAGGGAGGGCCTCCCACCCAAGCTAACCTGCCCAGCTCCTGGGTAGGACTGTGTCCAAATCACCCAGATCCACAATCTGCATTTGCCTCACCCTTTCCCCTCACACATTCTCAGGGATATCTCCCACCTCTGTGGGCATAGGGATGTGAGGCTGGGGATTTGCCTTTGCTCTCTTGAAGGTTTCTGCTACTTCCTCCTGCAGAGCCCAGGAGAGCATCCAACTGTGCTGGGGACCCATACATAGCTACAAACCCAGTGCAAAATTGGACCTAGAAAAACAGACACAGGCAGACATAGAGGAAAGCAACAGGCCTGATAATTTCTCTCTCCTGGGCTCTATGGGGCATCTCTGGGCAGATGCTGCCTCCCCAGGAGCCTCGGGCTTATTAGTGATATTTTATTCTCACAGCATGCATGAGAGGTTTTCTTCCTATTTTACAGAGGGAGACACAATTCACAGGGAGGTGAAGGGCAGCCCTGAGATTGTAGAGGGAGTCTGTTGGCTAGACAGTCTCAAAGATAGCTTGTGGAGACCAGGCAGATTGCACTGTGCTTAAATCAGCAAGGGAGATCCACAGGCAAAAGAAGGCATTAACAGCCTCGGAGAAATAACAGGGAAGAACCTAATGCTGCTTGATAAAGAAGATGCTAAATGCAGGTGGTAGGGGTAGAGAAATGGTCTGGAGACAGCAGGGAGTAGGAGGGGAGATGTAGAAAAAAAAAAAAACAACAACACAACAAAAAGCTAAAAAAACCCCACCAACAAAACAACCAATCCCCAAAGAAATGTAATATTTCTCCCTTGCTTCTCATTTCCTGGCATTTTACTTGCTGAGATCTTGAATCATGGAGGAAAGGGACAACTTGCCACTTGCTCTCTGTATGTTAAAAAACAAGACTGGAATCTCCCTGTGAAACACTTCCAAGTGCAGTCCCTACAATCTGCCCCCAAATTCATCCAAGCTGGCTGAAGTTTTATGTCAGGGATGTTTTATTTTCTCTATTTATCTGTTTATTTTGGAACGTTGCTGGGGAGATTGTGGGAGGAGATTGGATGCTTCATTGAAGAGATAGGATACTTGGAAAAATCAGTTGCAGACTGATAATTGTTCTAAATTTTTAATGTCCTTTACAGAAAACTGGGTGGCCTGATGTGTGTTTTACTTGATTGGCTTCAAGGAGGGCTTGTGCCTCTGACTATATTTGGGAAGGTTTTAATGTTTTTCTGTACTGATGCAATCAGGATGCTGATGGCCTGAAAATCATTGTTCTGATGTGGAGCTCTGGAGAGTCCTGGGCAGGGGATGCCAACAAGCTGTGCATGTTTTAGAGTGGCAGAGCAGTGTGAAAGGGAGAAGGATTCACCTAGAGCCAAAGCAGCACTTTGAGCCAAGGGTTTTCCAAGTTGTGTTGAAAGTTCCATCAACCTGTGCAGCCCTGAGTGGCAACATGGTGCTTGCACACAGCATCTTTCCTCCAAGGGTTCAGATGTACATCCAGTGTGGCAGTAGGGTTCTTCTCTTGTTTTGAGGGGTAAAAAATTTGCAGCTGGCAGGAGCTACTTCTTAGCAAAGCAGTATCACAGGTCAGCATCCAGATCAGAAGTGAAGCCAGCAGAGCCTTTGGCTGCCTGGGCAAACCTACAAGTACCCAGTACCTTGCAGCACTATTGGCATCTGTTTTTTGTCCCTCAAGTGTAGGAAGCAGGACCTAGGCTCTTAACTGATTTACTGATTTATGGTTAGAGACTAGACAATTTATTTGGGCTTTTTTTTTTTTTTTTTTTTTTTTCCTACAGCCATGTCTTTTTCCAGCACAGGCTTTGTTCGAGCTGCCCTGCTGTGAAGGTACAATGAGGTACAAGTGTAGAGGCTTCAGTATGTCCAGGAAAGGCCAGCTGGAGAGGAAAGATTTCCTAACCCTCCAGAGATTGGGCAGTAGGGATGAGTGCCACCAATAGAGGTGAGATGTGAAGCACTTTCCCCAGGGAAACCTGATTATTACTAGCAGGAGACTCTTCAAGGGCTGCTCTCCTGCAAGAGAAGCTATTTAAGTGAAGGCATGACTTAGAGACATCAGGTCTGACTTTAAGTTAGGAGCATAGGGCACACACTTGAAGCACCTGTTTTTGCTTGGAGGGGGGAGGACGAGGGACACTTGTTGCTTAGGAAAGCCTGTCCTCTCACTTGATGCCATCTTGGGTATTGCTGTCTTTTCACCAGGGACACTGGCAGGGGAGTGAGTAGTTTGAGGGGAGTGACTTGCTTTGAGGTTCTCGTTTGCTAGCTTGCAGGCCAGATGTGCCTTGCAACTACTCACTTCTTTGCCAAAGTTTTTGGCCCCTCTGGATGAAGAGAGACCATCTTTGTTCTGCCCTTGACACCAGACAAGGGGGTTTTGAGCTACCTTCCCTGTCTCTCTGCAGCACTAGGAAATGCTTCTCTCTGACTTGCTCTGACCATGGGATGGAGAAGGAGTGGCTGGAAGTCCCCGTGGTGTTGCAACATGCTTTTGCTTGTCTCCTCACAGCAAGTCAAAAAGCAGTGACTCTTGTGTGAGGAGCAAAACTTTCTACTGCCCCCCTCCAGCAAGTGACCCCGTGGGAAGAGGGTGCTGCTTCCACTTCCCATACACCAGTGACATGGCTGTGGGAACACCTTCTCCTCTACAAACTGCAGTAAATTCACAGTAATTATGTTTATTCTGAAGCTGATGTAGCAGTGGGATAGGCACCACGGAGCAGCATTGGTGGTGGCTGTAATGGTGTGAACACTGCTGTGTGACAGCTGTTCTGTGCCGATTTTCTGTCAAGTACTGGGAAAAATATTCCCCATGGAATTCCATACTCTCTCTTTGTGTGGCCTTTCATTCCCTGTGAGCCCAGGCCATTTACTTCCTTGTTCGATCTCTCTTCTCTCATGAAAGTCTGGGCTAGCAGTGTTTTTTCCTGAAAATTAATGGTGCTACCAGCTCGTTTGCAGAGGGTCATAAACCTATGTATGATACAAAGGTACAGGAAAATAATGGGGAGGTGGGGGGGAGGGAAGGGGAGGTGTCTTACAGTGGTTATTTCAAGGGCCAAGTGCCCGAATGGAGATAGGACTTTTGTGGAGGCTGCTGCAAAGGAAAAGCTGTACTTCGTTGACACACAGAGCAGCTTTCAGGCTCACTTTGCATGCAGCGACCAGCCAGCCTGAAGGGAAAGGTCAGAGCAGAGTCTAAAACACTGTTTTTCTCCCCATTTGGCAGCTCCTGAGCTGGGGAGCTGGAGCACAAGCTGTCAGCAGGAGCTCTATCCTACCAGTTTGTGAAACCTAGAGCTCCCATGTCCAACAGGGAGACAAAATCTCTGTAACCCTCCTAGCCCTGTCAACTGCCTTCCTGGTTTTTCACAACACCAAGGGTTGGAATAAAGGCTGGACCAACATCCCTTGTACAGAGCTGCATCTAAACCATCTTGCCACAAAGGGGCCATAAAGCCTCTTGCTGCTTTCCTCCATGACTGTGCAATACTGACTGCTGGAGGACTGGAGGTGTTTATCCACAAAGCACAGTGGCGACTTCAGGAGAGCCTGAGTTGGGACCTGGCTCTCTGGTTAGCTCCAGCTCTACCTGAAAGCTTTCAGGCAGCCAGTTCCAGGGAGCCCCAGGACAGCTCTGCTCCCTCGGTGATAAAAAGGGGCTCCAGGTGCTGCCCCTGGGAAGGGTTGCATTGCCCTGGTGGTGTGGGGCTCCACCACACACATATGGCCTTCACCAAGCCCAAATGCAGCTTGCCCTGCTGTCTGGTGCTGCTGTGATAAATCTGGCCCAAGATGTGCTGGGGGAGTGACCCCAAGGCCACGAGCACTGCAACAGGACAGGTTTGCTGGGGACGCTAACCTGCCGTGCTGTGAATCAGCTGCTGAATTTGCTTTTATTGTTGATGGCCTGGATGAGAAATGCAATTGGGACACCCTAATGAAAAGCTAACGAAGTTGAATTTGGAGGGAGGGCTGGCATCCTGGTAGCCTTGCTTCTTGTTAGAGAACAGTATGAATTATTTGCCTGGGAACATTGCTGCCACTGTGCCTGTAGCAGTGTGTTGACCGTGGGCTGAGACCCTATGCAAATGCAGAGTAAGAGGGTCTCTGGGGGCCAAGCTGTTTATTTTGGATTGTACAAATAAAGAAATGCTGCTAATTTTACAGCAGCTGCTTCTCAGAGATATTTTGAGTGTCAGGCTCTGCCTGTGTGTAACCAGCATGTTGTGGCCAAGCATTTTCTAGCCCTCCATAATTCCTGAATCTGGTGTTAATAGCACTCATTGTGAAAGCTGGTGAGGGTATGTGAATCTTGCTTAATGACTACACAACCAAATGCTGGATGAAGTCCAACACAGAGTTGGGGGATGCTACTGCCACTCAAAGAAGGGTCCTAGTGTGTTGCCAAGGCTGCTGGGTTTTTCTTCCAAAGCTTCAGCCTTTCTCCACCCATCTGCACTCCCCAGAAAAGTTCCATGTTCTTTATCTTCTGTCCTCTGAGGAAAAATATTACTTGTACAGGGGCAGCTGGATGGAAAGGCCAGAAAGATGGATTGTTCATATGCAAACCTCTAAGCCTTTTTTCTTCCTGTTTAACATAATATGGGACTTGAATTAAAAAAAAACAAAACAACAAACAAACATAAAACCAACAAAACAAACAACAAAATATGTCCAGCTTGTATTAGAATGTATGAAAAGGAAGAGCCTGGCAAATAAAGCCCAAGTGGCTTATGAATCTTATTTAGTGGATGTCTTTTTTCTGGCTGAGATTTCCAGTACTCGGAATCATTTTAAGACTGTAGAGTTGGTCCAAAGTGTGATGGGACTCTTTATGACTTTATTCTTTGTGACCTAAATCAGTGACCCAAAGCATAGTATTTTCTCTAGAACCATCTGTTTTCTCTTCTTGCCAAGGGGATTTCACAATGCCTGGTTGCTCTGAATAATTGTACGTGTGCAAGGATACGACTTGCCACAGGGAGAAAATTAACTGAACAAGGGAAGGTGGATGATCTTGAGATTTTTGTTGAAACTACTACCCTTTAGAAAGAGGTGGTGAAGAGCCATGCAACTGAGTAATATTTTATGCCCGCACTGATTTATTTTTAAGCCTACATATTAAAAAAATCACACAACAACAAACACAAAAAACCCACGAAAACTACACTTAGGAGCTATTTGGGATAAACAGAATAGATACCAAGTCAGCTTGTGTTTTGACCACCTCTTATCAAATGCCTCATAGACTCGGTTTGGAGCAGTATGAAACACAGGAGTACAGGCGTTGAGTGACTAATTCATGCTTTGGCTAAACTTCAATGACCATGACCACACATCTGTTTCAACTTAGCTATCCTCCAAGTGGCCTGCAACAACGTATTCTTCTTTACAAACATTATATTTTCAATTTTTTCCTTCACATTTGTCAGCCGTGGCTACAGCCTTCATTCTGGGAAGCAGGAGGTACCTAGGGACTGTGATTAGGGGAGCAATATTCAGGGCTTTTGATTCCAGCAGTAAGAGCTTTTTGTAGCATTAGCAGGATTTCCAGTGCAAACAAATCCTACTTTTACATCTGTCTTCATACAGGAGACTTGGTTTTTCTTGCTCATCTTATCTGTTCTTATCACACAGCTCTCTGACTTGTTCACTTCCTGCTCAGTGTATCTTTTTCTTTTCTTAATTAGAAAATTGGGAGCAGTGGAGAGGAGGCAGACCAAGAGCTCTTGGTAAGGAAATGTCACTTATCTAAAACTGTATTGATACATCCTTGGTATTATTCTTCCAGCCCAATAATCCTACTAGAGTATCCTGAAATAAAAGCAAATGGAGGAGAAGATTTTGGTCTATCATTACAAAGCCTCCTTCTGGAACAGATCCCATAATATGAATGTAGGATGGTTCTCACTGCTTCCTTCAGACAATTCTTCACTTGCATGCAGCTCTGTCCTTGCATAACACGCCCCTTCCCTAATGAGGAGGGGTAATTAGGAGACAGGAGGGGGGGTGACCAGGTGCTTTTCTTCAAGGAGGTGTCGGTGTATCCCTGTTTAGGACGTAAACATGTCTTCCCAGGAATGCATCCCTGGCTGTATTACTGCAGTCAGCAGTGGAGCATGTGTAGCCTGCTGGGGAGCCAGCCTGGTTCCCAGCTGTGCTGTGAAACAAGCCTTCTTTCAGGAGGAAGAAGAAAGATGTGCTTAGCCATCCTGCTTGGGTTACACTCACTCTGACTGGGCCTGTGAGATGCTGTCACTAGAGGCAGCCTTAAGCACGGACAGGTTGGTCTCTGTTTCACTGGTGTTGTGTTTGCTGGACACCAGGCAGATGGCAAATGGTAGGGTGAGACCTGCCAGGTGATGCAGAGACTTCAGGAGGTGTTGACTGGATCTCCTGCTTCTGTCCTATCTCTGATATGAGCCTGAGACCACCATTCTTCTCTAAGAGGATGAAACCTTTCATGCCTGTTTTGTTTTTTTTTTTCTTTTCTTTCTGAGGTGTGGGATTTCCTATGAGCCAGTTCAGCCATTTGTATTCTTTGAATTCTCCAGCAAAGTAAAGGCATTGACATAATCATTTTCCTCTCTTCACAGAAACATTTTTAAGTACTGTGTGATTAAATTAACTTGGAATGGAGAAGCTAGGATGGCAAAGGCTCTCTTTGAGGAGAAAATATAGCTTATTAAGTAGGAATCTGGCTTTCATTGGCTAGTAAAAGTGAGATTGTAACACTGAGCATGCTTGGGTTTTTGCACTAAGCATCTCTCCCTACTTAAAGACATCTGTTCTGTCAGTTTATGCACTGTTAACTAACTGCAAACCTCTTTAACAGCTCCTCTACACTGCTGGAAAATCTTGAGGCAGGAAGAGGGCAAGTACTGCTGTCATGCCTGGTGACTGATGTTGTAAATGGAGTGAGAAAGGCCCTTGAAGGGGAAGCCGTCAAAGCTGACCTAGTGGGAAAAGAGTGCAGGGACAGGTTTCCTCTCAAAGCATGCCAAGACAGCCAGGCTTGGATGCATATGGGGCTCTTTCTAGTTTTGGGAAGGTGCAAAGTGATGTGCTATGGAAGGAATGGCTCCAAAATCATTAATTAAAGACTGCCCTTCTGGTATACCTTATGACCAAGCTACTGTTAAGAATACAGTTTTGCCAGGGCTTGAGCTCAGTTCGTGCAGATTTCTGATGTGGAGTAGATGCTTGGGAGGACTGTGAGCAAGAAAAGGCTGTGAAATACATAGTTTACTGTGATTAAAAATGGCAAGTGTAAACATTAAATAAAAAAAATGATGGAGAGAAGTGGATTTCCCTGCTGTCTCCTGGTCGCATCCTGAACTCCAGTGAGTAAGTGAATGAGTGTACTGTAATTTTGAAATGGAAAACACTTCTGCCAGCTGTGAAGCAGAATGATAGGCTTAAATTAGATGAGAAATGGGTGCTAGCCCACTGGTAGCATCTGAATCCATTCTTGTTTAGATAACTAAGCTAGAGGATCCGTACATGGAAAACTTCAGTAATCATAACACAAGTGCGCTCATTAGGTGTGTCTTGAGTATTACGGTAACTTGATTATATATTTGGGAAAGATAGAAAGTAAATGGGGGAAAGAAGAGAATCTGTTATCTCTGGTCAGCCTCAGTTAATGCATCTTTCCTTTTGTCTCTGCAGATTAAGGACGTTTGGGACCTGGTCAGTGGAAGCAGCCATGTCACGAGCAACTCACCCCCCCACCTTCCCGGTGACCTGTCAGCTCCTGAGCATTGTGCTGGTGTTGCTCTTCCATGCAGACAGCATACATGCAGAGAGCCCCAGTGAACTGCCTGTGAATGACACTGAGGAGTGTTCTGGCTCATACATCTGCAAAAAGGGTGTGATTTTACCAATATGGGAACCGCAAGACCCCTCATTTGGTGACAAAATCGCTCGGGCAACGGTGTATTTTGTAGCCATGGTGTACATGTTCCTGGGAGTATCCATCATAGCCGACCGCTTCATGTCCTCTATTGAAGTCATTACATCCCAGGAGCGGGAAATAACCATCAAGAAACCCAACGGTGAGACCAGCAAAACCACAGTGAGGATCTGGAACGAGACTGTTTCCAACCTTACCCTGATGGCCTTGGGCTCATCTGCCCCCGAGATCCTTCTGTCTGTTATTGAAGTGTGTGGCCATGGCTTCACAGCAGGGGACTTGGGGCCAAGCACAATCGTGGGGAGTGCTGCATTTAACATGTTTGTCATCATTGCGATCTGTGTTTACGTCGTTCCAGATGGAGAGATAAGGAAGATCAAGCACTTGCGAGTGTTTTTTGTTACAGCGGCCTGGAGCATCTTTGCCTACACTTGGCTTTACATTATTTTATCTGTGTCTTCTCCTGGGATTGTGGAGGTTTGGGAGGGCTTGCTCACCTTCTTCTTCTTCCCCATCTGTGTAGTGTTTGCCTGGATAGCTGACAGGAGACTCTTATTTTACAAGTACGTTTACAAGAAATACCGAGCTGGCAAGCAGAGAGGCATGATCATTGAGCATGAGGGTGACCGGCCCTCCTCCAAAGCTGATATTGAGATGGATGGGAAGGTTGCTAATTCTCACGTAGAGAACTTTCTGGATGGGACACTGGTGTTGGAAGTGGATGAGAAAGACCAGGATGATGAGGAAGCCAGGAGGGAAATGGCTCGGATCCTGAAGGAGCTGAAACAAAAGCACCCTGACAAGGAAATTGAACAGCTTATAGAGTTGGCCAACTACCAGGTTCTGAGCCAGCAGCAGAAGAGCAGGGCCTTTTACCGCATCCAGGCCACTCGGCTCATGACAGGAGCTGGCAACATCTTGAAGAGACATGCTGCAGACCAGGCCCGCAAAGCTGTCAGCGTGCATGAAGTCAACAGTGAGGTGGCTGAAAATGATCCCATCAGCAAGCTCTACTTTGAGCAGGGTACCTACCAGTGTCTGGAGAACTGTGGTACTGTCGCCCTGACCATCATTCGCCGGGGAGGTGACTTGACCAGTACTGTGTACGTGGACTTCCGAACAGAGGATGGGACAGCCAATGCTGGCTCTGACTATGAGTTCACTGAAGGGACAGTGGTCTTCAAGCCTGGAGAGACCCAGAAGGAAATCCGTGTTGGCATAATTGACGATGACATATTTGAGGAGGATGAGAACTTCCTGGTTCATCTCAGCAATGTCCGTGTGAGCACTGAAACCTCAGATGAGGGACATCTTGAGGCCGGTCGTGTGTCAACACTTGCCTGCCTGGGATCACCATCTACTGCCACTGTCACCATCTTTGATGATGACCACGCTGGCATCTTCACCTTTGAGGAGCCAGTGACGCATGTCAGTGAAAGTGTGGGGACCATGGAGGTGAAAGTGTTGCGAACCTCTGGTGCACGAGGAAATGTTATTGTGCCCTACAAAACCATTGAAGGCTCAGCCAAAGGCGGAGGAGAGGACTTTGAAGATACCTGCGGGGAACTGGAGTTCCAGAACGATGAAATAGTGTAAGTAAAATGTGTTATTTGTTATATAAAGTCTCTGATTCTCCTGAAATTAAATGCACATTTCTCCCAGAGCTGCACTGGAAATGTTAAGGTGCCAGTTTGTTGCAGTAAGCCATGAATCGCCTTACGGTCTTTGGGGGAGCCTGAAATGCTGCATTTCTGTCTTGCTGTTAAGACCAAGGAGTGATGCCTGCTCAGGGACTCTACCCTTCCAGCAGCAGGGAGGTGGGACTGGCTTGTGAACCCAGCCTCCCCCACCCTACCCGTGCACTTGAGGAGATCTTTATAGCCTGATACTGCCCAGCCACAAAGATCTGTCTTGTGAAGGGCTTAAGCTCAGTGTATGAATTGTGGTGCCTATTTCCCATCAGCTTTTGCGGGTAAGTCCCATCTGGGACTGGGTACAGCCTGTTCCACTGATGGTCTGTTCAGGGCTTTGGTGAAGATCACTTCACCCCCTCCTCTTCCAGGCTGCAGGTTGGGGTCATTGTCCAGTGCATGTCCTGAAAAATTATTGTCATGCAGAGAAACTTTGCAGTGAGGATCCAACTACAGCCACACTTGGCTGCTTGCAAATAAAAAAAAAGCCTAAAAGCCATTGAAGGCTACTCCTGAGTGTTGCTGGGAGGATGGTGGGAAAATTGTTACTGCCGTAGCCTTGTTTATTACATTATGTGGAGAATATAAATTACCCCAGTAAATCATTTTATAAAACATCTATCCTTGGGTATGTCATGAAGATCTTTCCTTGCCCAGCTGGGGCTCTGGGAGGAGCAAAGGTTGGGAATTGCATTGTTCCAGCCCCAGGCTCTTCCTGCAGTGAAGTCTGTGTCTGTACATCAGTCCCTGCCAACAACAGTAGACGCTGGAGCACAAAACCACTGCATAAATCTTGGAGGAGTCACTGATAAAGGGCACAGCTTTGTCAAGGGAGAGCTAAATGTTGGCTTGGGTGTTGCATATATACAGCTGCTCTCTTAGGAGTTGAGACAGACCCATTAAAAGTGCCCATTAAGAGTAGGCCTTATGTTCTGTCTGTTTCTTGTATCTGCTCTGTGTGCACAGGGAGCATGAAGCAAATAGAGGAATCATAAAACTTCTTGTAGTAAGGGCAAAGAAAAAAGTGATTTGTAGTTCTCAGGCAGGATATTAGACCAGTTGTGGTTTTGATTTCACAGGTAAAACAGAGCAAGAACTTCACAGCTCCAGCAATCTGGAGGTCAGATCATGCATATTGCTCACAGAAGGGTTGAGAGCACAAAGTGTGCCATTGTTCCTGGCTCCTGAATGATAACTGTAGTAGAGAGGAATGCACTTATTTGCATTGCAAGAGATGCAACGAACTGCACTATAAGGATATCCCCCAAGGGCTCTTTACTTTTTAACCAGGTCACTCAGCACTAGCAAAACTGAGCTAGCAGCAGGAAGACTCTCACATTTGATCTCAGTTCCCCAGGGATGTGACATTTTTACATGGCAAGCCAACCACAAGGCCTCAGGCTCTGCAACCATACTCAGTGGGCTCTAAGCTTCCCCCTCATCTTGGAGCCATCACTCTGTCCTCCATCAGAGACAGGTAGTGTCACCTGATGATGAGGGGTTCTGCAGTGGGACAGCAGTGCCTTCTCCCCGGTGTCATGCTGGGGACCATTTTGCTGTACCTACTGCTTCTGCTGGTGGCCTTTTCTCCACTAAGCTCTTCACTGCTGGCTTTTGCCAACAGCCCAGTAGCAAAGGGATGTGCTGGAAATGGGCTGACCACATCCTGTTGTAGCTGCTGCCTGTCCCTCCCAGGGCGTGCTGGTGTGCCCTCCCCATGGCCTTTTCTTACTGGCTGCCAGCACAGCAAGCAAGAAAATGAGGAAAATAACTTTCTTAGAAACCTGAGTGTCTTTCTTCTGTGCAGATAACTGGGCATTGCCATCATACATCTGTTGTCATTGAACTCTTTCTCTCTGGAATCACAGGGAGAGACAGCACATGGGACACATGGGTTTAGGATCTCACTGCCTGGTACAGAGGAGGGCTTGGGTGGGAAGAAGCTGCAGCTACAGGACTATGTATTAACCAAGGGGCTTGCTCCATTCATTGCAGTCTGTTCATGTGCCTGAAAAGTAATAGGTATTCATCTAAAACTTATCTGCTACAGTCCGTGTTCAGGTGTTGGATGGTACAATCTGACTCAGGGATGAGATTTCCCACAGGTCTGTGTTTGCCTGGGCAAGGGTTTAGGACACCCCTGCAGTGTGGTCCTGAAGCTAAGGTGCTGCTTACAGACATCCTCCCTTGGAAGAATTTGCTTCAGTGTGAAATACAATTCACCTATGTACTAGCACAATACGTGAATTACAGAGCTAAAGCCTATTAGTACTGTGCTTCAGCTAAATCACAGCTGTGTAGAATGGTGCAATTTCCCAGCACGTTTGATTCAATAGATTTCTAAAACTTCATGTTTTCCCATGCTTGGGTGGCCAAGAGATGGCTTTGCTGCCCATTCTGTAGGTCTTTAGTGCCTCTTCAGCTCTGGCATTCTTGTCTGTATCAATCAGTTTGATAAATTTGAGTAAGATGTGTTCTTCTGGGACACTAACAAGAAAGGCAGGGTAGTGCAGGGGTTCACCATGTTGAAAGAAAAATTAGTACAAGCCTCTGTTACTAGAGGACTGACTCGAAGCTAATTCCCAGTAAAATTTGAAAGCATGGGGAATGCCCTGACTTTCTGGAGATCTTCATCTGGTTCCTGAAAGGCCCAATTACTTAACATGTTTGTTTGTGGTGTCCAGAGAGACATTCCCATTTTGCAATCTGTTGATGTCCCCTTTCGCAGAGCACAAAAAATAGCTGTATAACTGCTGAAACCATGCCACTCCTGTGCATTTAAACAAAGATCTCATTCTGATGCTACCAAAAATATGTATAATGTAGATGTTGGTCCTTCTATGGAACATTTCATCCCAGTACTGCCTGGTATCATCTTGGGGTGATGTTTTTCTGTTCCTTGCTCCTGAAACACATCTTGTGTGATCAGTGGGCAAGTGAAATAAACAGCATTTAAATGTGTTTTGTGAGGGGGTTAGATAGGTTTGCATGATAGATTGTTCCAAGCTGTGTGGGAAATCTAAATATGTCTGTCTTGGGTCTTCTGCAGTGTCAGTCTTAGTGATGCTGCACAGGTAGCTGGGGCTCTGAGACACTGGTGTGGGACAGGGTGCTATGATTTGAAAGGGTAAGAGAGAGCCTTCCCTCTGGGGTCATCATCAGCACAGTGACTCCAATCTTGTCTTGCATCTCCATTAAAACATTCTTGATGAGAACACAGAGAAGACATGGAGCTGCAGGCTCTTCTTGCTCGTTCATCTACCACAGCTATTGTGATCATAGAAGAGTTCACTGGTTCATCTGGCCAGTGTGTTTTTATCTCCTTACCAAATGCCAAATAATTCAAAACAACTCCAACTTTCTATCTTAAGCTGGAGAAAGCAAGCCTTCCCCGAGCTGATTGGACTTCTTCTCCTTTCTGTCTCAAAACATCAGGAAAGGTTTGTCTTCTCAGATGTGACTGCCAGACTGTATGAAAACTGTGTGTTCTTTCAAAAAATAGTAGTTTTTCTAGACATAACATTGCAACTAGAGATCTAATACTATCCCCCCAAACAAAAGTTTATACTCAATAATTTGTGAGGAAGATGGCACAAACAATTGTATGGATATCCAATTAAACCAGTATTTAACCTATGGATTGCATGTGGAAATGCATAGAGAATCTTATGTCAATAGATCTTGCTGTTCATATTATATACTGTAGATAGTTTTATAGAAGGTACTGCTGCACATTAGGAAGTGACACTCTTCACCATTGAATTTGTCTTGTCTAAGCACCCTTTGGTATTTCTCTGGAAGCATAAATCTAGGAGCCAAATGCTAACAGTGACACAAACATCACCTAAATCCTCTTATTTTTTAGGGAAAGTGTCCCCAGAGAATATGTAGCCTCACCCACAAGAGCCTTTAAAAATGTGTGAATAAATATAGATTGTGGTGGATGGGGACCAAGTAGTACTGTTTTTTTCAGTTCCCCATTTATTTTCCAAAATAAATTTGGTGAGGCATATTTAAGGACACAGCAAATAAAATTGCTGTCTCAGCCCTGGGACCTTTCTAGCTCAGTTTTACATCCTTTTGCCTGCAGCTTCAGAAAAAAAGAATGAAACCCCTACAATGAACAGCCTTGCAGTAAGATGCAACAGAAGAGCAAAGATTCTTCTGATGTGGCAGAGAGACTACTGTAAACCAGGCTGAAAGTGAAGCAAACATTCCTCTTTTCATGTTTCACTGCTGAATACATTATCTCTCTCTTTTTCTGTCCCACGTTGTTTGCATGGCTCAGTGTGCATCCCTTCCCTCACAAGCCTTGGCTAACCTTAGGCTTAATACCTGGTGGCAGCGGGTGAGATATCAAAACAGACCAAGCAAAGATTAAACTCATTTGGCCTGCTTCCACCACCCAGCTTGGGGTTTAGAGCATGTTTTCCCCTCACCACTGGCAGTCGTGCCTGGCCCACTGTGACTTCAGGCAGATGAAATACAGACACTGGGATCTAGGGCTTAGCTCCTTGGCAGGAACACCCAGTGCCCTGGGTACATCTTATGGGAGCCCATGTCCATGGGCTATAAAAAAGAGCTAAGCATGTGTGTCACACCAGGCTGGGACAGGGCTTTTTTCCTTCTCCAGGTGAGTTTTGGGGAGAAGTTCCCTGGGGCTGATGTGTATTATTTGGTTTGGGTCCTGAAGGCCAAAAGCTGGTTGTCCCCTCTTCAGAGAGGAAGATACAGCTATAACAGAGTGAGCTGTGTTTTCTATTTCTCCTCTTCATTCACTCAATGTTTAGTCTTTCCTGAACATGTCTAAAATGTTAGCCTTAAAGTCTCACAGCCCTGTGCATCTCAGACTGCTGTGGTTATCTCGATTGCACTGGACAACCCCTACATTTCTGTTAGGAGACAGCAAGGAAATAAGGCCATGTGGTGGCCCTTTCTCCTGTGCCCAAGTGCCTGCAGGTGCTTGCTGCTGTCCTGTGCACACAGGCTGGGCACTGAGTGGCACAGATACGGTGCATGCTGAAAAAGCCATTCCCCAGTGCCATGTCACTGGGACAAGTCCTGCCTCTAGCTTGCTTGAGGAGGTTGAGCACGGGATGCAGTCTGTGCCGTTTGTCCAAATAAGTCATGAAATCTAGGAACTTGATTTGATGATGTCCCCTGTGGAGGGGATTAGGCAGCGAGGTTCTGTTATTGGATGAAGCGAGTTGTGCCAGCACATCACTGGGGGGGAATGCAGGGGGGAAAGGGTGAGGACAAGAGTGGTTAGTTCTCACTGGAGAACTGACAGTTTTTGTCCTTGAAAAGCCAATGTTTCCTTATTTGTAATGATCTGTTGTTGGCAATTTGCTGCTGCCAGCTGCATCTCTGTGGTTGATTAAGGGAGCTTGGATCTTAAATATGTAATAACTCTCTGAAAGCCATTGAGAGGCAGTTATTAGCTTCATCAGGGCCTGTGTACACATCCGCTGTGCTCCTTTATGAAAAGGCTACCTATTAAATGCATTGTAGTAATTCATGAAATACAATATCTAGGCTTGTTTTAAGAAATTAAAATAGCAACCCTAGCAAAGCTCGCTGGCATGGGAAAGAGTTATCCTGGAGTGAAGCACTGCAGCTCCTTGCTGGGGAGCTGAGAGCAGGGAAATAGGAGAAGCCCTCTCCCCCTTTGCAGACTCTCTGCTTTCCCTGGCATGTGCTTGAGCACTGCTGGCAGCAATATTAGCACTAGCAGTGATAAGCAGGTCTTGTCAACAGAGCAGGGGACCCATCTCTCTTCCTCCTGTGCACATGGGATCATTTACTGCGGCAAATCCAGGGGCAGGTAAATGGTTGGTACACAGTACCCCCATGCAAATTCTGAGTTGAAGTTGTGCATCTGCCTTGGGAGCAGGCTCTTTCCTCTTACACTATGACCCCAGGTTTGACCTCGATGGATGGCAGTCACTAGTTTTCTTCCAGCAGCAGGGCTGCATCTGTGAGCCTAAAATGAGAGCAAGAGAACAAAAAGCAGACAGCTGACCACAGCCAGCATCCAAGCATCTGTGCAGATGGGCAGAGGAACATCTGCTGTCATCCAAAGGCAAACAGAGAGGAGAAGCTGGACCTGGCAGACAACTGGCTGAGTCAGAAACAGACCCTCCCTGGGGGGAAGAGGCTGAGCCCAGAGGCATCATCCCACATGCTGGGGGTGGATGAAGTGCTATCGGCTGTCTGTCTATAGGTGAGGGGATGAGATATCTTTCTGCCTTTTGCCGGCAGGCATACCAGAGGTAATGCACAATCTTCTATGTCTGGGTCTTTCTCATATGTGTCCCCATTGGTTTTGCTCACACCAGGGACAAAATTGCACGTTCACTAGCAGGGACATGCACATCGCTGCCATGCAAGGGAAAAGACATCTATGCTCTCCCTTGTGTTTGCTCCTTCCCATGTTCTCCAGTGCTGTAGGATAACTTTGTTAGCTTAGCCTTCACAGTCTGGTCTTGCTCCACTTTCAACATTACTCTCAGATGAAGAGTTTTGTTTAAAAGTTACTCTTTCACAGCCATATTGTTTGTGATGGCTGGGTGCATGGCCTAGCTGCACTGGTACAAGTAGGTATATTCTCTGCTTTGTAATCTCAGGCATGGTTGGAGTTGTGATTCTCCAAGTCATAAATGCCATTTAGCCTGAGGACATCTTAGGAGGTATCTAAAACTCTAGTTATGTTTCTGACACTCTCATCAGAGGCATTGTGCTTGGTTTCCAAGAATGGCAATGATGCATCCTGGGTGACAACCAATAATAACTGCATTCTCTGTTTTAAAAATATCTTAATGTAAGACAGAAAATATTCCCACTGCTGTGCAAGTAAGAGGGTGACCAGCATGTGTCTCCTCTGTCCGGTCCCTATATGGTTCCATTTCCATAGTGTCTGGACTCCTTCCTACATAATCAAAGTAACAATAAACTGCATCTGGCAATGAGAAACGTATCAAGAGTGAAGAACAGGGCACAGACTGCATCCCCATGAACTGGTTGCTGATTGGAGAGCGATGAAGCTGATGGGATATGCCTGCCTCATCAGAGAAAATCCTTTCCAGGGGAAGGTCCTCTGAGCACAGATGCTCTCAGATGACTGAGGACAGGGATGGAGATGAGCTGAGTGGGGTCCAGTGCAGCGATGCTATCTTTGGAGTTTTTGCTATAAGTGGTATATTTAATGGCATCGTTGTCAGGAAGCTGCTTTGGTCTTTGGTGTGCTTGAGTGATTCCTCTGTTTATTTGCTCCTGTTACAACACTGGGGTGCAGTAGTCAAACACTGCTCTTTTTTGGGGTCATGCAGTGTGGCTATAAATCATAGAATCATAGAATTGGCTGGGTTGGAAGGGACCTCAGAGATCATCAAGTCCAACCCTTGATCCACTACCGCTGCAGTTACTAGACTATGGCACTGAGTGCCACATCCAGTCTCTTTTTAAATATCTCCAGGGACGGAGAATCCACTACTTCCCTGGGCAGCCCATTCCAATGCCTGATCACCCTCTCAGTAAAGAAATCCTTTCTAATGTCCAACCTAAACCTCCCCTGGCACAACTTAAGACCATGTCCTCTTATCTTGCTGGCAGTTGCCTGGAAAAAGAGACCAACTCCCCCCGGCTCCAGCCTCCTTTCAGGGAGTTGTAGAGAGCGATGAGGTCTCCCCTGAGCCTCCTCTTCTCCAGGCTGAACACCCCCAGCTCTCTCAGCCTCTCCTCATAGGGTCTGTGCTCAAGTCCCTTCACCAGCCCTTAAATGAAGCCAGTTAAGCAGGCCTAGAGGCCAGATGCACCATCACCAGGTGACAAAGCTGGTATCTTGCTGGCTGGGATCTAGAAGGACGTGAAGCTTCTTGCTGGGCCCAACACAAATACATTGCTGACTTAAAGTGCTCACCATCACCTCAAAGTCCCCTGGCAAGGTATGGGCAAGGAACATGTCTGTTTGGAGATGGAGGACATAGTACTCCGAGGAGTTGTGCATTCTCGGCTGCAGCCTTCCTTTC
Source organism: Phaethornis superciliosus (assembly GCA_023637945.1). Taxonomy (NCBI): domain Eukaryota; kingdom Metazoa; phylum Chordata; class Aves; order Apodiformes; family Trochilidae; genus Phaethornis; species Phaethornis superciliosus. The sequence goes on along the minus strand of JAJQWJ010000003.1, from coordinate 33,717,407 downwards.
CCTCTCAGCAATGCCATGCTGCAGTCTGGGCTCTTCTGTCCTAATAGTGCACAGCTCTGACATGAATATGCAGCCCTGTCACAGCATGTGAGGCAGAAAAAGTCTGTTCTGCAGGGAGTCTGGAATGAACAGAGCTGTGATGAGCAGGAGAGGGATGCACTGCTTTCCTTGAGAACGGGATCTGAGGCACAACCTGTTGGTTTGGCTCAAGTAGCTGAGGAACAAGATTTACTTGGCACCAGAATCTTCAGAGGGCTTTGTATTAGCTTTGTGAAGTAAATTTGCATTCACACTTTAGGCCTGGTTATTGAAATTTATGTTCTTTCTTAGAGGCTGGATATTTGATGGGATGTAGGGGGATAAAAGAACATTCCTATATAAGGTAAAAATAATATTTTAAAAGTCAGTGTTAATGCCCCAGTCACGAATGGTCCTACCACTGGGGAAATGGAGGGAAGTGTAACAGGAGATTTACCAGATACACAAGCTCTTCAGTGATATGGAACTAAGAAAGAGTCACACAAAAACATTAAAAATGTGTCAGTTTAATCTGGAGGACTGTAAGAGCAGCATGGGAGTGTTGGGTCAGAGTCAGGTTGAGCATGAACTGGACGAGAATTATATGGGAAGATGTCCTGTCCATGCCTTAGTAGTTCAGAAGGAGAAGGGGAAGGGAGTTGAACAACAGATTCGACCAAGAAGCGGGTCCCTCTATGGACACGTGTGTTCATGAGGCCTGCAGGTGTAGGACAGATGATGTAACCTACCTGTCCTCAGACCCAGTAAGCATGCTTGAAATCTAGCCTCGTGTTGCTAGGGTGATGCCTGAGGGGCTCTTAGAGCTCCTAGCAGTCTGCCTGGAAGTCTTGCCCCTATTCCTGGGCAATAGGTGAGATCCGCAGGCAAGCTCAGGAGCTGCCTTCAGAAGCAGTTCAGCCAAATTAAGTTTGCTTCTGTACCTAAAAGAGCCTAGAATAAACCAACACATCATTTGTAAGTATCTCAAAGATAACAAGGAGATGAATAACAGACAGCATATATTTGTCAAGAACAAATCTTATCAAGCCAACCTGATTTCCTTTTATGCCAGCCTTTTGGGTAAGGTAGGAGCGGTGGTTGTCATATCACTCAGCTTCAGAAGGGCTTTTAATGTCACTTTGTTCAGTACTGTCATAAGGAAACACTGGCTAAATGGGTCACTGGAGTGATGGGGTCAGACCTGTCTGGAAAGAGAAATGTGGCATGAAAAAGTGTTCAGCAGGTGCTTGTCCTTAATTAGCTCATTGGGTGTGGAAAAGAGAAGTTTGGTATTTAAACCTGCAGAAAGAGTGGAGAGGCTGGAAGCATTATGGAGGGTAGGATGGTATTTACAGAGATGGGCTGGGAAACAGCCTGAGCAGAAGCAAGACACTGTAAAGTGCTTGTGCAAGAACAGTCATAAGCACAAATACAAGTGGGAGGGGAACATAGTCAGGGACTGCCATTGTGACCCAGCAGTCAAATCCGAGCTCACACCATCATGCTCTTGCAATGAATGAGACAGATGTCATCCTGAAGATATTCATGAGGAGTGCAGCCATCCTTACACTCTCTCTGCCCAGCTGTATCCAGCTCTCAGCGTTTGACTCCAGAAGTAGGGAAGCATCCAATGGGAAGCACAGAAGATGACTAGTGGTCCGAGAAATGTGACCCAAGGTGAGAGACTGCAAGAACTAAGGCTGTTTAATTTAAAAAGGCTCAGATGTAGGGAAGTTCTAAGCCTTGAGCTATGTAACAGGCAATAAGAAAATCACGGTGTCTCCAGTGTATTGAAGAAGCACAGTCTTGAAGAAGCAACAGAGACAATTCAGATCAGATGTGAAGGAAAACTTCCTCTTAGTAGAGATGGGTCCACTCAGGAGTAGCTTTACAGTAGTGGGTGACCTCTCTCATCAGCCTAAATTTTTGCCCACTGTTCAAAAATTTACTGAAGGTATCAGATGTATTGTCTCTTTTAGGAGGGAACTGGGTCAGATGAGGTCTTGAGAACTCTTTCTCTTTTGTTTTCATGCGCTAAAAGGCAAACATGTTCAGCATGTGAGTTGCACTTCAGTCTGGTGTTCTCTTGTCCTGCATGGTCTTCTGCTGCATATGTGTGATGGGGTACATGCAAAGCAACATACAGATGGATCAGAGAGACCAGATGCATGCATACACATGCAGCCTTCAGAGCTTCCCTGTGACCACCCAGTCTGGGACCTTTGCTCACAACAGGTAACTGGGACAGGGCCAGTGCTTGCCTGTTGTCTATCTCCTTTGCTAATACTTAGAAGCAATCCAAGCTTCCCTTGGGAGAGCCCTGTCCCCATGGGGGAGGAAGCAAGGCTGCATAGATTAAGGAGGATAATTAGAGGAGAAGAGAGTATTGGTACTGAAGCCCCAACAGTAAACTGAAATCTAGATAAGGCAGCAGTATTTAATTATATACAATTACAACACCTCATCTCAGCCCCCTGAGAGCTGGAAGTCTTGGAAAGCCTTCACAAAGGTTCTAATGAACAAAGGCAGTGGTGGGCTAGAAGCTTTGCTTATTAAACTTTACCTGGGAACCACATCAGAAAAGAAGAGCGAGGAGTGTTCCCTTGGACCACCATGAGATCTTTGTTCTCTCCCAGAGCCAGGTAATAGGAACCTAGGGCTCTGGCACTAAATGGGAGATGATTGCTCTGCTCTCCCATGCAGCTGGCTCAGACCATTGCAGACACCTACTCAAGGAGGAGCCATTCTGAAAACATAGGGGAAATTGGAGAGTGTTGTAAATACTTGGCCTGAGAAACAGTTTTTGTGCCCTTCTTTCCCAATGTCTAAGAGACAAAGGTCTTGGCCCTGTGCCTGACAGCCAAGGGCCTCCTGGATTCTCCAGGGAGCTCCATGCCAATGTTCCCCTTTGCTGCGTAACCCTGCAAAGTTATCTTAGGTTATTTTCCCACAAGTCTGATCTATCCACCAAAGCAGCTACTTGCCCTCTCTGCTCCTTTGCAATAGCACATATATGGACCCTGAATTCTGATCCTTTACCCTACCCTCTCCAAGCCAGGAGGGCATTTTTGTTTGCCTGTGTTCCAGTGTTCACTGTTGCACTTCATGCCAGCTGAGCCAGCAAGCTTTGTGCACTGCAGCAGCAGCTTTTATCCCATAGCTGCTTCTGGGTGTTAATGTAGTATAACCACGATAAGGGAAGGCTTGGATAGGCTAATATAATCTGGCAGAGTAGGACTGCAGAACCAGCCTGAAGTTTCCAAAATTCCTCTTCCTCAGCAACTTCATACCCTTAAGGAAGGTTTCAGTTCAGCCTTTGGGTGCCAAAAGAGGTGGTGCCTGTTTTAATTTGTAAATACAAAGTGCCAGAGGGCTTCAACCTCCTGAAGGCAGTAACTTCAAAAAGTGCAAGCAAAAGGCTGGAGCTCCTTTTCCTGCATCCTTGTCTCCTCTTATTCCTCTTTTGCCTGGGCTTCATGCCCACATTCTTCTTGGTCCACGTGTGGTACCTGTGAGTTGCATCTGGGATGTTGTCACAACCAACTTCCCTAATGATTCAGCTGCTTAAAATGTTACAAGACCTGGAAGTAATGCCAGTGTCACTGAGGTGCATTTTATTTGCCTGAGTCTTTCTGTTGATGTTTTCCTCTGCCATGCCAAGAGCCAAAGCCTCAGGGGATTCTTTGCTTATTGTGTTTTAGGTGAAAATTAAATTTCTTGTTGAATCACAGAGCTCCAAAAGATTTTAAGAGGTTTTAAGAAAAATGCTGACTAGCATCTACAGTGCCCTGTCTGGACCTCGGTGTGCCAGAGGAGAATTTGCCTTGCTTTGTGGAAAGAATTGCTCTCTAATGTCAGTCCTGCAGAGCTGGGAAGGGAAGGTGAGAGGCTGAAGTTGCTTCTCAATTCAAGTCTTTCTAGACCTAGCATGAATGAGGATGTTGGTCTCTTGCAAATATACAAACAGATTTCTGCAAAGCACTCGGTAATGAACCAAAACAGCAGTTTGTCCTTTCAGTGATTGTGAGAAGTCAGTAAAAGACTCAACCTGGGGAGATGATTACACTGCTAAAGAAGTATGTTTTTAGTGGAGATGCTGGGAAGCTTTTAGCTGCTGTCTGTGATGCAGGGCTAGAGGCTTGGCGATGCTGGAAGGAAGATGAAAGGGGCTAGATGTCTGTTGCCTCCATGGGTGCAGGCATGGGTCTGGCTTGCAATGGAGGCAAGGCTGCCAGGCCATGCAGGTGGTACAGAAGTACTGATTTCCACCTCTAACCACTGTAATCTCATGGCCCAGCTATGGGCATGCTGATACCATGCTGGGCTCTCAGGTATGAAATGGAGAAGAGTGAAGTCCAACACAAGTGAGAAGGAAGAGCTGTAGCAGCCTACATGGAGGCTTATCCATGTGCACAGTATAAAACAGAGACCTTCTGGAAAATAGACTCTTGGGCTTAAAAATGTGGGCACTTAATCCTATACATCAAAGAGAGTGTGACACTGCTCCGCTTCATGGGCACAGCACTTTTATCGCCTTCAGCTATTGCACAGCTCAGCTACAAAGCTAATTCACACCACTGCCCTTTCCTCTTGGTGTGAGTAGATGGATTTACTCACTCAGAAAGTATTGCTATTTCCAAAAGGGATGCATATACCTCATGGTGCCCATATACCTAAGTGTTGGATATGGCTATAACTCAGCTATCAGAGTAAAAGACTGACCAAGGTAGCGTATGTATGGGGATGAGGAGGGATAAGAAGTAAAACAGAAATGAATGAGTGATCAAAATTGGAAAAGGAGAGGTAGAAGAAAAATGAAAGAGGGGCCAAAATCACAGTGGTTCATATAAGTTTTCTCTCAGCTGCTGCTGATAACTTCAAGATCTGCAGTGCCCTCAGGGTCATGTTTGGAGGGCCCTAATCCCTAGTAGGGCTGCTGGGTTTGCAACAGCAAAGTTGGAAAAAAATGTTTGGCCCTTGCTACAAAATGAGTTTGACATCCATGTCTTAAATGCATTGAGCGGATATTGCACAAGTTTCAGATTCAGTGTGCTTGCAAGTAGAGTCCTGGCTTAGCACTGGGCAGCAAAGGTAAAAGCAATAAGGAAAAGAGAATTCTTCTGGCCATGCCAAGAAAAATCACTGCATGGGAAATGGAGAACTAAATTGATGTGAAGTTTTCTGCTATTGATCAGAATTCTGGTGCCAAGGTAGTCACTCTGTGTGGATGGGTACATGCATATGAGAGAGGGAACAAAAAAAAGGTAACATGAAGAGCTGCATTTTTAGTACCTCTAGTACCTTTTGGTCCCTTTCCTCACAGCTAGAACATAGGTTTAAAATTCCTTTGCTGGACATAAGTGGAAATATACTGATCTCTGTGAACATGATTTAATGAGGGAAGAAAGCTTTACTTTTCATGAAAGTTGCAACTGAATATATTAGTTTGGAGACTGTAGAAAGTTTAGAGAAATCAATAAGATTGAAAGAAAGAAAGAAATCAATAGAAATCAATAGAAAGGAAACTTAAGCAGGGGACGGATTTCAGACCAAGTGTTTTGAAAACCCCTGCTAACATTAACCGTAGCAGTAAGTGAAGCAAGAACACTTTAGCTTCTCAATTTCTCCGTGAAAACCAATCTGTTGAAAGCTATACATGAAGTCAGGCAACTTGTGCAACAGCTCTTTGCAAGTAGAGATTTGCTTCTAGCATCCTAGTTATGTGCCTGACAGTCCTGCAAAGGAGGAGGAGTGTGTCACAAAGCCACATGCTAGCTTTGGACCCAGAGCTCAGCATGATGGTCATCTCCACCAGCAACCATGGGGAGTAAGGGCACCTCCCCTCCAGCCCCTGCTGGGATATACCTCCTTTTGATTCATGACATGAGTTTTATTCATTTCTTTCAAGTTTAAGCACATGTACTAATTAGAGGATAACTGGTGAGCTCTACTAACGCATTTGAACACAGCTTGCTCCAGGCTTGCATTTGGGTCATTAGAAATTAAGTAAAATTATGTTCACTTTGCACCAGTTATTGTGAGCAAGGTCTTGATTTGACAGCACTTATCCCCACAACACCACTGCATTGAGAACTTCTAATGCAGAAAGAGCAGTGTGTCATTAATGGGCTAGGGTGGTGTGAAGCAGCTTTACAAAAAAGAGAGGCCAAGGCAGAGTAGTTTATGATGGGCTTGTAACAGACTGGGATGAACTGGCTGAGTTTAAACCCTTGGCAGGCTGTAAGTCAAAATGTTGCTGCCCCATTGAAATGAAGGCCTTCCCACACTGACATCTTTCTGAGGGCGGGGGCATGCTGCAGGGTGAGCAAAGTGCATCTGGAGACACACCAGCACAAGCATTGCTCTCTCCTGCTTCTCCCTTGGTTTCTCCATCAGTGCCATTACAAAACAGGTCATGTAGTTCCAGTGCTTGCACGTAAGAGGAAGACCAGCATAAGGATTTCTCTTCAGGCTTTGCCAGGAGAGGCAAAACCCAGAAAGGTAAAACCTGCTCAGGAAAACTCTGCTTGTATCTCCTGAGGATCTTCTCTGTCTTCTGGTGTATCCGAGCAGCTCAGGTTATGTTGACATTCAAGTGAGGTTTTCTTCATTGCTCTGTGGGACCTCTGTGCTGGGTTTGGTCAGATTTTGGTCAAGATGGAGGCCATTAATTTTTAAACATGTATGATAGACTGTAAAGAAAGGCTTCATCTTACAGCTGATCTAGACTACAAATACAACATAGCTACACATCTCAAAGGTGCTAGAGATGGCCTGTAAAGGTAATTTGTCTTTCCTTCCCATGTGACACAGGCTATAAAGGTACGGTTGTCATTCCTACAACATCTGGAACTGAGGAAATATTTGATTGAGAGTCATTTCCTGAAAGTACCTCACTGCATTTTCTCCTTTCAGTGAAAATGAGGAAAACAGGAAACTCCACAGAAGCATACCTGGTTTTCATTTTCAAAGCTGGAGGAGGAGAAACCATACAGATCTAGAGGGGCAGCTGACCTGCAGAGATTAACGGTGCTGGGAAGGCTCTGGGCCATGATCCTGCTTTAGGAGTGCAGTCACATTGGCTGAGGTTCAATTGTGGGGAAGGTGCAGGTTTGCTTGCATACTGTGACAGTGGAAATGGCTCACATCTCTTGAGCTGCAGAACAAAATTACCTTCAATTTCTTCTGTCACTCTGTGCCTTGTAGCAGTACTCTCCAAAGGTGGTTGCAATGTAGGCATAAATAAAATTCAGCACGCACTGGGACTACATATACCTGGAGCCATAATAAAAACCTTAATGAGTTAAATCAGAGCTTTTATTATCTCATTTCTTATTGTCAACCCATTTCTTGCATGTGTGTAGATAACTGATGTTGTGAAGAATAGCTCTTGCCTCCTGGAAGCTGACTGTGTTTTGAAATGCTCCCATCAGAGGTGGTTTTTTTCAGGCTTGTACTTCTTCCTTCTCATTATCTTGTCAATGGGAGCTTTCCTTGCACTGACTCCACACAGTGGATGAGGGAGAATGTTTTTGCAGGGAACATGATGCCGTTTTCTCTTTGCTCGATGGATGTGGGCACTGAGGCCTCAAGAGCAGCTCCTGACAGGTGAAGGGAGAATAATTCCCATTTCTGCCAGTTGCAAGGGTGGCTGCAGGCTGATAGAGGGAAGCCAGGTCAGCCACGGCTGTCTGAAAATCATTGAATCATATGAATCCTTGAAGCAGCTGGGTTAATCATCTGGCTACTGCTTCTGTTGGTAGGCTAGAGAGATGCTCTTTTGACAAGGAAGCACTTTTAAAATCTCAAAGCTGTCAGCTTTGAAGAATGAAGATTGATAGCAAAGTGGCTCTGAAGCACATGAAACTGTGGATGGTCAGCAAGCATCCAGGTCTCCACACCTAGTCCTCCTTTAGGCTTGGAAAACCCTTTCTTCCTCCAGAGACCCCTGTCTTTCCTCATATTGTCCCTGTTTCCATCCCAGCCTCCCCTCTGTCCTGCCACTCCACTTACCTCTGCTCATCTTCTGAATATTACAGGCTCAAAGGAAGAAGGATTGTACTGTGTCTCAAGTCAGACAAGCCTAGGTCATCCTGCCCAAAAATGTTCTGTAGGACTTACGCAGACATAATGCTGCTCCTCATTTGTCCTCACAGTCTCCCTGCAAAAAGAACTTACATCCAGTGGGCTTTAGTTCTTGGGTGTCAAACATTAATAAATGAGCTGCATTTTACTGGAATCTAGACCAGGATGCCACAGTGCCCTTTGGGCGTGTGCCCCACATGGCCCCAAGATGTGCAGTGATGCATGTGCATCAGCCTGAAGAAGGCTCCAAAGAAACCTTATAGCAACTTTCCGGTACCTGAATGGGCCTACAGGAAAGCTAGAGAGGTACTTTTTACAAGGGCACATAGTGATAGGGCATGGGGTAATTATTTTAAGCTGAAAGAGGGACGATTTAGGTTAGATATTAGAAAGAAATTCTTTAATGTGAAGGTGATGAGGCACTGGCACATATTGCCCAGGGAGGTTGTGGATGCCCCACCCTTGGATTTGTTCAAGGTGAGGTTGGATGGGGCTTTGAGCAACCTGGTCTGGTGGGAAGTGTCCCTGCCCATGCAGGAAGGTTGGAACTAGATGATCTTGAAGATCCCTTCTGACCACAACCATACTGTGATGATTCTATGGTGCATACAACCTGGTGCTGCTTGCAGGATGAGCTCCTGCTGCAAACACATCCACCAGTGCCAATTAGGTAAGCCAAAAAAGCACTGTGATGCAGCCCACATAATAACTCCCAGTAAAAGCTATTGCTCTTTGTGCTGCAAACTTCAGTTCTCAAGCCTGCATCTTCTTACTTGCTATCACTGCAAAGAGGTTTGTTATGTTTGTTGGTTGTTTCCACCCTGTGAACTCACCACAGGCTGTGGCATAGCTAGCTGGAGTTACTGCTGCTCTGGCTCTGGCTGAGACCAAAATTTCATTGGTTGGTGGTTTAGGGACCATGCCCTGCTGAGTTACAGAAAAAGAAACAAAAGAGGGTTTATATTTAAATAGAAATGGTTCTTGTGGTTTTGTCACCACATATGGCAGGGACATATGCAGAAATTACTTTGCTGCTGTTTGCCTAGTAACAATAAGCAGGTTAAGACAATATATTAAATTTTACAAAGGAAGTATGACTTTTTATAATCTCTCTATTTTTAATTCATGTTTACTTCTGTTTTCTTGAAATTGAGTTGCAAGTAATGAATTGGGGGTTGGAGGAAAGGCATTCAACTGCAATGAAAAAAAGGAATATCTGCCTGTCAAACTGCTTTATGAGATGTGCTGTGCAGACAGACACTCATCTCCTGATGAGGACCACGGCACTGTCAGCTCCAGCTCCAGGGCTGTGGATGTTGGCAAACTCACTTGACTGGTTTGCGATTCAAGTTATGGGTGAGCTGTTGAAAGCCTACGTGCAGCAGGCTGAGTGCAAGGATGCCAGCTCTTTTCTTTTGGGCATGAGACCATCTCTGTGGTAGAGTACAGAGCAATGCAAAGCAGTGTCTTAGAGAGAGAAAGCACTTAATATCACAGGGCCAAAGATGCTGATTCTTCAGAGGCCATGAGCTTCTTCAGGACGGAAAACCTGCAGTGCTGGCTTTAGAGACCACGTGTCTGTGAGCATACATCCCTACTCCCATGTCTCACTTATGAGGCAATGTCCTCGCCTTCCCAAACACATGGCAAAGCCAGAAAGAGTAGCTCTTCCATCATTACAGTAAACCCGAAAGCTGGGAGGTAGGCAACAGTTTGCAAGCAAAAGGGTACGGGAGGACAGAGCTGACATCTGTGGTGTTAGGTTAGCAAATGCTCAGCTTGAAGTGGAGGAGGATGGCAAGAAAACACCACTGTCCCAGCCAGGCTGCAGTTTGTTAATCCCTGGGTAGTGAAGAAGGAGGACCTTGTGCCAGGCTGTGTGCCCTGAACTGGGGGCACAGACACCCCTGTGTTGTTACTGCTGGCAGCTGCAGGAACATGGGTGACACATGAAACACCTCTCTGAGAAAAGCTCTGCAGCTGATTTCCTGCTGCTGTGGAAGAACACCATGAGATTCTTAAAAAAAAAAAAATAAAAGGAGGAACATGTGGGCTTTTGCTATCACAAGTAGTTTTTCACTAAGAAAGTCACTGCTAGTGTCTGAAGCAAAATGTTTCAATGGCTTGTGATTTTCTAGGTCCATTTTCAGGCAGTAGTTGTCTTTGCTCTCATTTCTGCAAGCCTGAGTACCAGGAAACACCATTTCCCAGTTCACCAGTGACCATCTTGACAAACGCCCTGTCTCTTCTTGGCAGTGCTTTATTCCAAGAGTGCAGTGGGTCACCCGATGACATTGCAGTCATGAACAGCAGCGTAATTCAGAATTGCTGCCACGGGCACACGAGGCCGGGGTCCCTCTCTTTGCACTCGCAGTGTGTTGTGTGCCCTGTTGCACGCCTGGTGTAGTGAGGCATCCCTGGGAGGATGCAACAGCATGAGAGTGGTACTTCAAAACCGACTGGCAATACAGGCTTGTTAACTTTGCAGAGCTTAATGGATCTCCTTGGTGCCACGTGTATGAGGATTTCTAAGGACTTAACATCTTCCCCCCCTCCATCTAGTTCTTTGACCATATATAGCCAAGGTATCAGCTTACAGGCCTGGGGATTTCATCTTTCTGTTTAGATTTTAGATGAAAGGCTGCAGTTGGAAGTGAATGTTATAAATATTTCCTCCTATCTGGTAGCAGGCTGACTTCAGTCCCTTCTAAGGAATTCACCATAATTATCCTTTATAACAGCTGCCACGAAAACTCTCCTGGCAGAGGGGCAGTGAATGGAGCGTGCCCTCCGGCTGCCCCAGCGGGGTGAGGCTGCACCTTGGGGTGCTGGAGGGGTGACTCGGGCTGAAGCCTCAGGTGAGGGCAGAGCTCAGCTGCAAAGCCCCTGCACCCTCTGCTCCAGCTCTGTTGCTTTGCTGTGGGACAGCTGCTAAGGCAACGCAGATGTATGATGTCATGTGCTCCAGAAACGTTTGCAAGCCAAAGAAAGCGCGTGCAAAGACCATCCGGGGATGTTTTTAGGCTTGCTGCAAGCACAAAAAAAAAAGAAAAGAAAAAAAGAAAAAAGAAAAGAAAAAGAAAAAAAAAAAGGGGGGGGGAAGAAAAAAAAGAAAAGAACGAAAAAAGGGGAAAAAAGAGGAAAATTTTAAAAAAGGAAAATAAAAAAGGGGAAAAAAAAAAGAAGAAAAAAGAAAAAAAGAAAAATAGGAAAAGAAAATTAAAAGAAAAGGAAAAAAAAAAAAGAAAATGAAAAGGAAAAGAAAATTAAAAGAAAAGGGAAAAAAAAAAAAAAAAAAAAAAAAAAAAAAAAAAAGCCAAAAACGGGGAAGCTGCCGTTGTTCCCTCTGCAGGCTCAAACCTGCCGGGCTGTTTTCCTCTTCCTGGCATCCTCTGATGGTTTCTCCTGGTGCAGCCACATAGAGGGACAGGTGGTTGGTCTGGGTACTCTGTGCATCCAGGAAATCAAGGGGTTCACCTGAGCTTTGCTGCCTGCTGGCCACCAAGCTACGAGCTCCCTGTGCCTAGGAAGGAAAGGGAGGTGTGTGTCATCCAGCACACCATCTGACTGTCCCTGTTGCATGGGGTGATGTCTCGCCATGAGTTCAGCTAGTGGAGGGCATGTGCTGGCACATTCCTGGAGGAGACTTTCTGCAGTTTCCATTTAGGGAAAAGTAATGAATGTAGGGAGCATCTGGGGCCATTGTTGCTTACCTAGGGAAGCTCCAGGACAGGGGTCTAGGTTGCTGCTTTCAGTCTCGCTCTTGAATGACCAGATTTTTCTTCCGAATGCTCAGAGTAATAGGGAGGACGAGGATTCTCATCCTGCCCAGGACTCTTTCATTTTCCCATTTTTCTCTCTCCTGTCTTTTAAAATCTCTTCACATACCAAAACCCCCACATCAAACCAGCCAGAGCTGCTGCCTGGTGAAGAAGGGATGAAAAAAAAAAAATGCAGCAAGATCAGTTAGAAATCCTGGCTCTCAGGGCCTCTGAAAATTCGTACCTCTGAAATGCTGCACTGCTGTGCAATTTAGTGCCTCTGAAGAAGAATAAATCTGCTTTCAGAAAATTCATCTGCATACTGCATATATTTATAGTTAGCTGCAAGCCTTTCCAGTGAGAACTTTTAGAATTTATTTTAAATTAAAGTGACTAGCGTGACATACCAGTACTTAGCCTTTTAACAAAAATATTTTAGTTGTATAAATACAGTTGCTATTATTAAACTCAAGGGAAAGCCAGCTAGATGCTTCAAATAACCCCTCCGGTTCGCCTGTCTGTGCTCTTCTGTTGATATTCAGAATTGAGGTGTTTGAACACCTTGTTGGAGGCCAGGGGTTCATTTTATTTTCTGCTTTCCTGATGGCTGTTGAAACTTGCTTCAAACTTTGTTTACACTTTCTCTGGTTTTTTTCCCTTTCTATTATGCTATTTCTTATACCTTTCTTGCTTTCCTTCAGGCCTCTAATATTTTTCTTCCCTCTTTTATCACTCAGAGAAGCTCAGTTCCCAGTGGTACTTCCCTCTTCGGATGCAGCCAGAAACCAGTCTGACAAATCAGTTGCTGGGATTGACTTTATGGATGGCACAAGTTGCCTCTGGGTTAGCAGTGAGCAGGGGTATTTCTGTGCATGCAATAATACCTGTAGATGAGATTTTAGGACATCCATGTCCATTTGATTTGTCTATATTTACACCTTTCAGAAATGCCAAGCAGGACCAAATTTTGATAATCCAGAATAAACAACACCAGATACAGTGCTGACAGAACTGGGGGACAGGTTTTGACCAGTGATTGGTCCCCTTTTTGGGAACCTGCTTTCCAAACATCTGTCTACAGGTTAAGAGACCCACAGCTAATGGCTGGGATCAGCCCCATCTCCTCTGTGTTGGTCTCCACCTAGTTCATTTCCAAACAAGAGCTAAGCAGCAATTCCTCATGCAGCCTTTCAGCCTGTGTGGCTGCTAAGAGGGAGAGGAGGCAATAAATCACTTCAGCCAAAGGCATGGGCCTATCCAGTTGCTTAATTAATGAGGGGCTTTCTCCTTATTTGTAAGCTCCTTTCAAAGCAAATGAGTATGACGAGTAATGAAAGAAAACATACGCAATAGTTTAAAAATAGATGCCACAGGACAGTGAGAAAAATTGTTGCCCTGCTGTGTGTGTGGCTGGACCCAGCATCCAGCATCTCCTGTTTGCCAGAGATTCTGTGAATGGGAACCTTCTCACATGGGAGATGCTGCTCCAAAAGCTCTCAGATCCTGTCCTCCAGCACTAGGAAAACAAACCTGCTCCTTCTTGTGTTCCTGTGCCAGTCCAGCAGTGGCGCTCTGGGATTTATCCAGAGTAGCTCTGCTCTCCTCACTGTGTAATCATCCTGCCTGTGCTGGTAGCCCACCTGTTTGCCAGCCCCCATGGTGCATGCAGGATCATGCACATACAGGCAGTGTGGTATCAGCTGTTCTAAGGAAATTTAACCATACTGTGGGTTCCTCAGAGCATTCAGGTCAGATGGGTTACCCTCAAGTTTTCTCTGCTGTCCTTCACTTCTTCTGCAGCCCCACAGCTCTGCCTCTGCCCATCACCATGCAGGCCACACACTTTTGTCCTTCGTCCCCACCCCTCGTGGTGTTCTCCCTCCTGTGTACCACCTCTCCCCTTGCTCCCTCCCAGCACCCACAGCATCTTATTGCTTCACATGGTGGAGCAGTATTTCCACATTCAGAGACCAAAAGCAGAGCCCTGCCACAACAGCTTGTTACAAGCCTAAAAAACCCATAAATCTTGCCCTTGCATGTGGGAAATAGAAACACGGGGATATGGGGCCAGCCTGTGAGATCCTCCTGCTGTATATTATTGCTCAAGCTCCCCTGCCATCCATTAAAGCTTTGGGGAGAGCTTTCTGCAGTTTGGCAAGCCACAGGTGGGAGTGAGTCTGCTGGGAGGAGAAAACCAGAAGCCGTGTCCTGCCCACAGCCTTCTCCTGCCAGCTTCAATCACAGCATTTCTCAAGGGAAACCAACAGACCTTCACAAGCTTTCCTGTGTGCTTTAGCTATTGCTGGAGTGAACGGCTGGATTTGGCTCTCCACACTGCACTTCAAACCTGAAGTAGAAGCTCATGGGCTTTGGACACTGTTTGTGTGAAATAATTCATTGAGGTTTTTTCATCTTGCTTGGTTTCTGCTTCCTAGTCAGTCTGTATCTCTTCATGTGCATTATAAGGACAAAACAAGTGCAGCCACTCATGGCTGGGAGGTCCCAAGCTGTGTACCCAGGAGACACGTAGCTTTCTTAGAACCTGTAAGAGCTGATTTACTATTCCACACAAGGGCACATCTGTATCAGGCAGGATAGGCAGGATACTGGACAGCTGAAACACAGAATATAAATGGCCAGAAGAGTGTGGGACTGTGGTGTCCCCTTCCAAAGCCGTGATTTTCTGTCTATGACACGTACTGGAGGTAGGGAAGTTTAAGATTTTATTATTTTTCTCTCCAGCACAGGACATTGAGAGGTATCAGGAGGCTTCTGTGAACATAATTTCTGTCTGTTTTGTCCTTCTTCCAGGTTTTCTTGTCCTTTTTTTTTTCCCCACTCCCTTAACTCAGGCAGTTTAAATGACTGTACGTATTATGCTTCAGAATTAAAAGCAGACAAACTTACTTGGTCATGCTCTGAAAATAGCTGAAATTTTACAGTTATGGGACAGTGATTCCCTCTGTCCCTGTCTGAGACGGTCACTTCAGCACTCCCACCCATCCTGCCCGGAGCTGCTGCCTTCCACCAGCTCGACTACACCCACGGGTAAGATCTTCTCCCAGGTTCATGCTTGTCTGCTTCTCTTCTCACCATAAGAAATGGAGCCTGGCAGTGCTGCTGCCAGAATGATTAGGGCAGCCCTGCAAATAAACCAGAAAAAAAGGAAACACTCAAGTAAGTATGAGGGAAAAAATAGTTTAATCCCTGTGACAATCGCTTTATTGTTGTTTTGTTAGCCCTGGAGGTTTTCTGATAGTGGAAGAGATAAAAAAGTCTTTCTGCTGTATGTGTAGTCTTCAGTAATCACCCAAGTAATTGCATTGATTGTAAACTGTGTGGTAATAAGCATGTGTACAGCTGTGATGCAAAAAGCAGAGCTAATCTGGCTGAGGGTGCAGAGCAATATGCAGTGGAGAAGTAATGATTATTAGTAGTATGTGTTGACTTAGGCTGATAATGCCCCAGAGCTTTCATTCCCCATATCTCACCAGCACTAAACAGACACTTGGTGTGGAAGACAAATACCTTGTAACCAGGAAACTGCCTGGTCCTAGACACCCTGGAGGTAGCAACAGTTCAGAGGGATGAAGGCTTTGGGGTGGATCTTGAGCACAAGGAACCCAAAATACCAGGGCAGGCGATGGTGCTCTGTGTCTTACAATTTTTTTTTTTGCAGAAAGAATTATGAAACTGCGTTTGGATGTAATAAATGTAGACACATATGCACTGTTTGGGCAGGAGGGATGCAGGTTGTACATGGGGAGGGCTCTTGTCTGAGTTAATTATTCCCAGAACCAGAAATAATTACTGCTGAGTCCTATTTTGGAAGCAAATGCAAGATGAGCTAGGGAAATACTAAATAGGAAAAAATATTACATTGTCTGAAGGGTAGAGATGATTGAAGAGGGGAAAAAGAAATTTAATTGAATAATTACAAAACCTCACGGTGTTGCAATAACAAAATGCTAGATTAATCCAGAAGAAATCCCTAAACGAACCCAAAATCTAGAATCTTGATGGTTTTTGCTTTCTGACTCTTATTCCGTGTTTCCAATTATGATTTCTAAGTGACTGTCAAGTCACAGGGAAGATTAAGGAAGAAATTCTTAACTTTATTTCTTTCTTAAACTTCTTTCTTTTTCTACTCTCCATTTTTTCCAAAATTCCTCGGATTTGCAGGAAAGAATCTCTGATATGGCAAATGAAAAGTAAAACCATGGCTGTAGTATTATTCTAGCATTTCAGAGTTTCATCAGCTTTAGAAAGTCTGTTTGACAAAAAGTAAGAGAGCACTTTTCCCTTTTCCCCCTCCATTTTTGTTTTTTGAAAAATAATTAAAATGCTGGAAGAAAAATCAAACAAATAGTTAGGAAACAATAACAGTGAGGACTTAAATAAAAAACAGGCATGTATGTATTTCCCATTATATATTTGTAATAAAATTATAAATAAAATAAATGTGGTAAGAACTAAAGTCATATTATTTTTAAAAGGGCAGGGAAAACATGGCATTCAGACATGTAGTTTGCAGGATAGAGAGGGATTGAAATTTTCAGCAAAAAATTGCAAGGTAAGTTTTTTGGGGGGGGAAACATCTTTCATGTTTAAAAAGACAGTTTTGGAGAGCTTTGGTAGAAAATATTATTCCTCAAACAACAATTGTGGACTTTTACAGGAAGTAAAAACTTTTCCATAAGCCAGAGCTCTAAGTGGCCTCTACTGAAATGCAGTCATTTACTCTGCTTTGTTTAGGTATCTGAGATCACTTCTATTCAAAAGAAAAACTGGAAAAAATTCCCTCCATAAGAGCAATTCAAAATTTAAAGCCAAAGCTGTCACAAGCAAAAGTTTTTCTCATTGTAGGGCACTACATTGCACATCATGTGAGCTGTTATTGCAGTTGATAAAACAAGAAGGTAAAATGAGAGTGATGATACTTAGAAAACTGGACTTAGGCACAAAGTAGTGATTTTAAGGAGTTGTGCCAAACACCAGGATACAACTTAATGTCCTCAGAGCTCAGGAAATATCAGCTGCAACTTGGGGCCCTTGGAATCTTGTTTAGAGAAAGCTTTCATAAGAATTTCTCTAGTGATTCACCTCAGCCTGGCTAAAGCCTCTGACAGGAGCATTTTTTTTGCAACTGAGAGCTGTTTCTCATGAGCTTTTCCTTATTGTCCAAGAGTGGAGAAGGCTGCAAATGTATTGGTGTCAGTCAAATTGCCAGCTAAGAGCCTGCCCCAGATGGAAGGGGAAACAGAGGATCTCTCCACATCCATGGACAACTCCAGTCCACGTCTGCCTCTTTCCAGGCTACCACTTCTCCACAGCCATATGGTTGTCCCTCTCCACCCACCAAATATTAATTCAGGTTGCTTTGGAGACTTGGATCTCCTGTGACACCATGCTAGGTTGTCATCAACTGCAGTGTCCCACCTTGTCTTGGGATTGGAGCTTGTTCCACTTGTTGTAGGGGGGACCTCCTCATAGCCATATAACCAGGCTAGGGCTGAGATGAAGAGTTTACAAGCTTTCTGCTCTACCCAATGGAAGCATAGCTATAGCATAGTCCGTGTACACTGTTCTGCATGTTGCTATGGTAAGGACTGATCTGAACACCTTGTCCTCTCCTTTCACCCAGAGAAGAACAGCTTAGTACACATCTGCAGGTGCCCCAAGCCAGGCTGGCCTCTCCTTCTGACTCACTCAGCTGTACCAATGGTCTCCATGGCACAGCAGCAAGTTCTGGAAGGTGGCCCTCAGGCTGGCACAGCTCCAGACCACAGCAATGCCTGCAGGGACACTGGTTGTGCTGCAGAGAGCAGCCTTGTCTTCCTGTATCAAACTAGGGAGAAAGCACATGTTCCTGCTGAGATATTTCCAGGAGGGAAACCATTAAAGAATCATATTTGTATCATTATTGCTCAGAGCACATGGCTATGCTGACACACAGTGTGATATGCAAGCAATAAATATGGCCCAGACATTCCTCATGACTTGTCCAGGGTATCTGTGTATGTCTCCTGCCACTAGACAAGCTTTTTCCATTGCAAGACTGTGGGGAACAGGGACCTTGGCAACTGGGGTCCTCCCAACTTGGTCTGTATGAGATGGGAAACACAGACACAGAGCAAGCACAGATGCCCAGAGACTCCTTTCCTTTTGGATATTTAACAAGAACTGACTAAAAACCTGTGCTTGGAAGTGCAGCACTGAATAGTTAGAACTGCAGTTGTAATGGTGGGAGGAAGCAACTTTTTTTTTAACTTCAACTCATGGATTCTTGGATCACAGCATGTGTGCCCATGGACAATGGAAATACAGGATCATTTGGATGCTAGTGAACAAGTGCACTCTTTCGAGAAACTTGCACATTTGAAGATAGCTGATTGGTCAACCATCCATGGACTTCTGTCATGAGAGGAAGAGGTATCATTGGTTTTTCAATTTGAAAACAACCAAAATTGCTTTTTTTGCCGAGTAAGTGGTTTGAATTGTATTTTCCCACTGTAAAATGTACTTTGCTGACTAAAAAAGACATGAGGGATAAAAGTTTTCCATTCCTTAAGCTGCCTCCACGTGGGTTGATTGCTCAGGGGATTTCAAGGCAGACTGAAACACAGACAAATGCTGGCTTCATGTACGTTCTTAAATACTGCTGTGTTTTGAATTTTATTAGAAACTTGGCAGACTTTTCCTTGAGTTCTAACTTCCTTTTCTGCCTTCAGTTTATCAGCTGCCATAATTTTAGATGCACAGTCACAGTGTGCAACCATATAACCCAGCACACGTGAGCAAGACAAGCACTGTAAGAACGTTGCTTGTTAAAGTGCTTGTTGTATTAGGAGCTGGCAGCCATGGCAAATTAGACCCAAACTGGTACATTGCACAAATCAGGAAACCTATTGTCCAGCATGTCTTTTGCTATCAATCCTCCTGTGCTTGGACACAAAGCTTAACTGCCCAGGAAAAGGCCAGGATTTTCCCTCAGTCATATTCTCGAGATTCTGCCCAAAGACACTTTGGGTGTACATATACTTAAGGGCATATATATTCAAGGATGTGATAAACCTGTACATGTGTCAGAAAGTAAATACAGCCTTGTGATCTTTCTGAGCTGACTGTAGCTCTAAATCCTGCCAATGAGGCAGCCATAATTCCTTGTGTGAGGCACTGAGGACAGATGCATAAATCCTAGATTAGCATGGGAAATAGGTATTTTTCCATTGCTCAGAGAAGCCTTTGACTTGTGAAAGTGCCCTTTATTTGTTTTTGCTGCAGGGTCCAAAATGCAGGGTGGCAGATGCTGCTTGATCTGGCCATGAGCACCTTTGAATTGGCTGATTAGGTCTCACAAATTCTTGAGGATGTGAAAACATGAGTAAGTTGAGAAGAGATAGGTGCAAAATCATTGTGGAAGGGAATCAATCCCTTTGGATTAGCAGCAGTCCTCAACACCTCAGTGACTTAAAGGCAGGCACGACAAAAAAGCTGATTGATAACTGATGAAGCTGTTAATGTGACTGGAAGGTTTCTTGAGCACGGTCCAGACCATAGCATGTTTGGGAGTCATTGGCAGATTGCCACCTGCAAGGGAGATATTCATGGTCTCCATCAGTGCAAGAGGGAGAAATTCCCTGTTTGCTTTTTGCTTCCCACACAAACAGATCCCATGCCAGCTGGTGTGCAGACTCTCCACTGTAAGTGATTGAGATGGACCTCACTGAAAGAATTTGATTTTCAATGGAAACGCTATTTAACCACGATAACTCTGGTGCTGCACAGTGTCCATGCCTTGAATTTCTTCTAGTACAGAGCTTCAGAGCCCTGCAGCACAGACCTGTCTCTGGGAAAGAAAGGGCTTTGTCTGGCATGGTGGCCAGGGCTCTTGGGAACAGTGGTCTCATCACACCACAAAGAAAACACCAGGAGAATTAGCTATGCTTCTGGCTATTCTATCAAAATGCACATGTCACCCTGTCTCAAAGCAGGTGGAGCAATAACGATGACAAAGCGGTGATAGGCAATCTGTACCCAGAGAGGGTTTAATAAGTGAAACTGAAAATAAATCATAGCAGATGTGGTTGCTCATTCCAGCTCTCATTCATGCTTGTTGTTCCCTCACTCTGCTTTCCTTTCCCCCTGCTAATTGTTCTGTTGTAATGCACGATTATCCTGGTTTATTACCCAGCTGGTGGAAGCTGGGATAGTCTCTGAACTTGCCTTGGAGAGGAGTTACACTGGAATGAACCAGCCAACATCTTTGCCTGGGAGAATAAATTGATAAGTAAAGAGAACTGGAGAGCCTGATGTGTTTGATGTTTGATAGCACAGGATTAGACATACCAACCAGCAGAGCCTATGGTGCTTTGGCATATTCACATGCCCCTGCCTCCCTGTGACTGCCTCAAAGCTGAAAACCCACTGGTCACAGTACCAAAAGGCAGCCCCACAGAAAGGGAGGGTCTCTGTGGCTTCACCCTCCCTCCTTTCATTCCTGAGAAATTAAAGCAAGTTCTGGGAAAGCAGCCGAGTGCTGGAGACCCTGGGAGATGCAGCTCATAATAGAAACACTTTCCCTTGCCACAGTCCTCTTGGAAGCTGTCTTTCAGCCAGAAAGGGTTTGTTCTCCTCGCCTCACTGACAAGCCACTAGCTGTAGAGTGGGAGAAGGTGGGCTTTGCATATTTCCTTGGGCAATTTTGGGGTTCTGAGGGGAAGAAGAACTGTCTGCACCTTTTTCCTCACCATCAGATATGTGAATCTTTGTTTTGAAGCAGATGGACAAAGGCAGCAAAGCACAGATGTCTCCTGGTCATGAGCTCAGATGGAAAACTGGACTGTACTGTTATTTTGCCATGCTATGGGAAGCCAGACTGCTCCCTAGGTATGGCTTGGTGTGCTCCTGATCTTTCATCAGGCTAGTCTTGCTGATACAACTCTGCTTGAAAATGTCAGATATGGCACAAGCTCTGCCTAATCTCCCACTGCTGGAGCTCCTACCTGCATCCAGCTGGGAGCAGTGGCAGGCCAAGGTTAAAAAAATCAAAAACCAAAAACCAAACCACCAACAACAACAAAACAAAACAAAAAAAAAAAACAAAACCAACCAACCAAAGAAACAAACCAAACAAACAAAAAACCAAAAATAACAATCCCCACACAACAAACCAGCATAAGCTATTTTATTGCTGTGGGGTTTTTTAAGTTATTTTTTTACCAGAAAAATCTGGTATGTCCTCCTTCTGTCCTCCTTCGTGACAAACCCTTGTCCAGTAGCAATGAGGTGGTTCCCCAGGAGCATTTATAAGGCTCTCTGTGGCACAGTGAAAACCAGCCCCTTAAGGCTTAAAATCATCTCTGGGTAATGCTGAAACGTATAGAGCAAGAGGTGCTGTAATGGCAGGGCTGC
This sequence comes from Phaethornis superciliosus, assembly GCA_023637945.1. Taxonomy (NCBI): domain Eukaryota; kingdom Metazoa; phylum Chordata; class Aves; order Apodiformes; family Trochilidae; genus Phaethornis; species Phaethornis superciliosus. The sequence continues at coordinate 33,696,129 of JAJQWJ010000003.1, read as the reverse complement.
CTTGAAATGTCACAGTGTGGAGAGCTCCACTTCGGAGCTACTGGTGAAATCTGCATCTGAAAGCCTGCCTACTGCCAGTAAATGTAAGCCAAGTGAGCTTGTGGGAGCTGAAAAATGTTGTCTTTGCTATCTCAAGCCACAGAGCACTGCATTTTATGGCTCACTCAAAAAGAATGTCTCTTTTGGGTGAGCCAGGACCTGCCATCCCTATGCCTGGGGCATATCAGAGATGCCAAAGCCCAACTGGCAGCTTTCTCAGGCAGTGGCAGTGGTGGTCACTGAACACAGGGATGAAGAGCAGAGGGTGTCTGGGGTGACTCTTCCTCAGTGTGGGGGACTGAATTGCAAGGCGGTGATCTGAAGCATTTTGAAGACTTCACCTCCCGATGCCTTTCCATTTGACATGAATCCATCTCGCTTGGCAAGATCCCAGAAATGGATGTCATTGGATAACAGCTAGCAGGACTCACCTCGCAGGGAGCATGGGGATGAGCTGCTTCATGCTTGACTGTGCCCCCAACCCCAGGCTCCCCTGTCTGGCAGCTCGGATGGCTGTCAGAGCCCACCCATGGGGAAGGGAGATGCTTGCCTGCCCAGGTGGAACGGAAAGCTGTCTATGGGCCCCCACACAGCATAGCCTGGATTTCACTAGAGAGTGAGCTGCACATGTATCCCAAACTCCACATCCTCCAGGAATGTCCCAGATCAACACCCCTGTACATTTTGCTGCAAATGCAGTTAATTAACTAAGGGTGCTTTGATGAGCAACATTTGGGGGTGGTTACACTCCAAATGTTTGGTCTCTCTGTGTGACTCTGAAACTACAGATGCCATTTCCAACAGGGATTCATCTTCCCCCTCAGCTGTCTCTTAGCCAGGCACAAGGCTCAGGATGCAGAAATCTTCTTCCTGGACGGGGCCTTCACAATATGCCATCTCTGTGCAAGCAGAGGAATTGGGCTCTCTGGGCTGAAGTCCCAGGGGCCTGTCAGTCCCGTGTGAATGCACACAACTCGCTGTCTATCTGACCACACGAGTGCTTTGCAAGGAGCCAGGTACCTTTTGGCCACATCAGCCTTGCTGTGCATTTGCAGATGAACCTGCAAAGAAGCACAAACATGAGATTTAATGCATCCTGAACATGCTGCATGTGCAGCAAATTTTTCTTGTTGCAAGGAGAGGAAATAGTTCAAAGATGCTGTCCCAAATACCTCAGGAGAATGAGTTCTTTTTTGGCTTGTCCATGTCCTTGCATGATTAACGCAATTCAAAGTAGCAAGGAGGTTACCTGGGGACCGTTCATGAGAATCCAGGTTGGAGGTAGCCTGGGGGAAAATCCTGGGAGATCAGAGTAGGATCTCACAAGGCAGACAGGAAGGTTCTGTTGAGGAAGCAGGACTGATGCATCGGAGTTGGTGGCTGGATGGGATCAAAAAAGTGGGTGTTTGCAGCTTCTGAGCCTGACAGTATGCTGGTTCACTATGGGTCCCCCTTGGAGATCTTTTGTTCCCTGAATATCAACAGTACTGCATAGGGCAGAAATTAACACAGTTTTATGAGGCGTCTTTGTAAGTCAGTGCCTCCAGCCAAATCTCTTGAGTTTGGGAATAGCTATCAGCAAGCATGGCCCCCTTCTTGAACTTTTTCCAGTTGTGTGTCCATTCAGAGCTTTGGATATCCGCATATCAAGTGCTCCCCAATTATAAAGATCAAGCATTCAGAATCACTCATCTCTTTCAGCGGTAAGTGAAAAATTTGCCTTGTGTTGCCTGGTTTGCCAGCTATTCTAACCCTTCTACCTGAAGCTTCTGAGATGTGAGGAGAAGGGGTAGTTCCTTGCACACTGCAGTAAGTGCTGCATAAGGACAGAAATGAAATTATTCATCTTGCGTGTAATCCAGAGGCTCAGCTGAGTTATTCATCAAGCCCTTTATAAACCACTTTCTAGACTGCTGCTGAGGCTTATTGCGTATGATATCTTACATTGTCTGGTGAGTTACTGCCTTTTGCCTGCTGCTTCTTCCATCACTTGGCACTCTGGGGTGCTTCAGTTTATCAGGCAGCTTCTGCTCACCTTGTGCAACAGTCCTGGCTACAACCAATGAGCAGTTTTAAGGTCCATTGTGCAAACTAATGGGTATGTGGAAGCTAAAGGGTGTGGGCTTCCATCATATACATGTAGAAATTTTCAGCATCGTGGCATTTGAATAAGGTCTCTGATCTGCAGGGTGTTTGGGTGAAATAGGATTTTAGGTGTATTTTCTGGAGATGTGATTTCCATTTTCTCATCACCAAATACAAGAATGTGCAGGGATGAAAAGCACCAAAGTGGTGGAGAAGAGTCTGATGGAAGCTACACAGAAGAAGCTTAGATATGAAAGCGTCAAACTTTAGCTCATCACAGTGTGGTGAGGATAAGGATATCATCCAAAAGGTTCTTATACTGTGTGCCAGCTGTTGCTGTTTTGCTTTTTTTTATTTTTTTTTCTCTTCAGAAGTTGCCAGAAACAGCTCTTTGCAAGGGGAAAATACCACAACTGCTTTCTTTAAAAAGTCATGCTTCCTAAATGATTCCTGTGCCTGGGAGGCAGGAGATAAGGTACTCTGAATGCATCAACATGAAAACTGCTTGAAGCCATTGCAATTGTTTATGTTACAGCCACCTCAGTGGCACACCAGGAGACAAGCACTGCTGGTGGCATAATCCAGGAGCCCACTCTGCTTCAGAAGATGACTTCTGCTATCAACATCTCCAAAATAAAACATTCTAGACTTCCAAGGGCATGGTGGTGGTAGTCTTCCTGCCTGGCCCTGAGCCACAGAGTGGTTTTGGATGTAGTGGGGCTGGGGCCACCAGGCACAGTTGGCACCCAGGAGAAAGCTGCCACGGGTGTATCTGGCTGATACAAATTTAGCCAGAGTCTGAATTATTAACCAGTTAAGAAAAATACATTTTATTCTTTCAAAGAAGTGTCGCCTGGCATTTGGTCTAAGGCTTTTGCAGGTACCCTTAGCTTTAACACCTTTTGTATTTAATTGGCAACCTGGAGCTATAGCATTACCACTTGAAATAAGAGGGATTTCCAAAGGAATCTGGAGCTTTTCCCACTACCTCCACCAAGAATCCTTACCTTGCTTACAGTCCCATCCCCCCCTACTCATGTCCAGAGCCCTGGAGAAGCTCCCTTTCGCCCATACCATGGATTGCTAAACTCCCAGTCTAGCCTCGCTCTTCTTTTTTCTTTGTCAATGTCCAGCATTGTTCTTTTTTGAAATGGTTTCTTTTTTCCCCTTACTGCCCTCGCCTTTTCAGAAATCAGGAAAATACCAAGGAGAGAACAGCTCCTCCAGAGTTGTAGCTCAGGAGGGAAGGTGCAGAGGGAGAGCATGCCATGACCAGACCTGGTGTGCAGGAAGGGGATGGGGGAAGAAGCCCAGACAAAGCACTGACTGAAGGCAGCATAGTCCAGCGTGGCCACAGCCCTGGGCTCTGCTGCATTGCCATGACCCACATACACCCATGCTGCTGGTGGATGTAGTCCCAGACTTCTAAAGAGTTTCTTCCTCTTGGCTTTGCTAGGAGGAGTGAGGGAGGTTTTTGAGGGCCAGGCTCAGCTCATCTGCCTTGGAAGAGCTCCTTAGCATGCACTTTTTGCTGTGTAAATAATAAATAGTACATTTAATATTAAAGAGCCTGTGCGCTTAGCAGACCTTGTTGTGCATGTGAAACTTGGCAAATGAAATGCATGAAGGTAGGTTGTCTTTAAAGTCATGTAGGATTTCTAATGTGCCACCTTCCTTTTTTGGAGGGAGCAAGATTTGCTCTCTCGCTCTTCCCTCTGCTCCTTCAGCTGCACCACAGTGTGTTCCCTGCTGTGCTGAGCACAGTTCTTGACCTACCATGGAGTTTCTCTGCCTTGGCCATCCTGCAGCTTGCACCACGACCTCCTGCACCTCCTCATCCCTCTGCAGTGAAACCTCAGCTGAGCGTGGCTCAGTGCACAGCCCCAGGAGGACCACGGACACGGGGGTGGAGAAAGCCTGGGGGATTCGCTTGTAGTGGACCAGCAGAAATGTGCATGCAGAGCTTGGTGGAGCTGAGACAAGATTGCTTTCTGGCAGGATGCATAGCAAGGATGATGGAGCAAGTGAAAATTAGTCATTTGGGGAGGAAGCACTGTCAGTAGGTGACATCTGCCTGATTAGCTCACAGACTCTCAGGGAGACGCTGGAAACCCCATCACCGGAGTGATTTAAAACCCAACTGTACTCAGCCTTAGGCAGAGATCCTGCATCTGCAGCAGGGAGCTTGTGTGCACATGCACGGATGCATACACAGGTGATGTGGTGGACAGCAATACGATGCAGTTGTTTTTTCCATCTCTGATTTCTATGTTTCAGTGACCATTGATCATTTTGGAGAGCTAATCACATCACAGTTTTGGGTGAATAAGGAGCAGGCACAATCTCCAGGGATCTGACAAAACAGGCATCTGTCTGTGAGAGTGTTATTGCATTATCTTAGCATTCCTGTTTGCATTGATACATGCTCTGCTCTCACATTGCTGCTGGCAAGTGAAGGCAGTGTGGAGTAACACACAGTGGTGGTGAAGTGAGGTTGGCAGCCTGATTAGATTTCGTTGTTTGTTTGTATAAGATTCATTGGAAGCAGAAGGAGGGGAAAAAGACAGATGAAGGTTAAAAAAACAATACTGCAGATAAAGACTAGAATGAATATACAGAGCTGGACTTTAATTCAGTCTTTGTGGTCTGAAAATGACACACACACACACACACAAATCCTGAGCTGCACATCATGGACTTTGAGAAAATGAGCCCTTACCTCCCTCCTTCCACTTTACTTTTTAGAGATGCTTTTCCTCCGTTTTGGAAACTATTTCATTATCTCAAACTTCTTGTAAATCTTGTTAACCAAGTATTATAGTTTGGGCTAAATCTCTGTTGCTACACGGGCCTCAAGGGAATATGGAAAATAACCAAGGCTGCAGCCCCGTTGTGAACTCCCACCAGTGTCTGTGAAGGAGACTCCTTTTTTCTGATTAACCTCAGTCACTTTCTTTGGTGAGGCAGAAGGAGAAGCAGCAAGATTAATGAAAATAAGGTCTATTAAAACCAGTGTTATTTTCTAGTTGCGTATACAGCCTTGCCACAAACTGAACTCATCACCAAACGCAGAATTAATCAAACTGGAGTTCAAGCACTGAGCTCCTCTGTGTGCACGTTCACCTGCATGTGTGTGGGTGCGTGCCTGTATATACACTGCAGTGCCTGCACCAGATGTGTTTGCAGTTGAAAGGGGCAGAGAAGCAGATACAATACGTTAATTTCCCTACTTATTATTTCTGTAGTTGAGAGTTTGCACCCATCAAAGCTCATGGACCTGTGACTGATGTGTTAATTGGACACCACGCTGGCGTTTCTGGAAGAAGCTGCAGAAACCTGGGGACAGAAATAGCAGCTGGGGCTATAGGAGAGCATGACCAATGCGTGTCTACCTGCTTAGGGATGCTGTTGATCCAAAGGAAAGGGACTTGTGGTTTTATTTCCCAAAGGACTCCAGTGTAGGGTTAGAGCTTGTATAAGGATCAAGATACCTTATATTTAAATCTGTCTGATCCCTAGCTTTGGGGCAGTTGCTGGCAATGTGCCAGAGACAGGGCCAGCTGCATTTCTGTACAGCCCAGATAGGTGTACCTTCCTCCTGTCAGCTGCTTCTCCCCACCTCCCCCTCCATTCAGCCTCGTTTCCCTGCCTATCTGACAGGGTTTTGTGAGATGCAGGGGGACCCTGCAGCCACTGATGGCAGTGATTTCTCTGCTTGTTCTTAGATGTGTGGCTGTTCAGCTTGCCTCATGTTATAACGTGTGTCTCTGTGCCTCCTCTCTGTCCTCTTCCTTGGTTGTGTTCCAGCTCTGAGTTTTCCTTTGCCATGAACCATGCTTGGTCTGTCTCTTTGGGTCCTTCAGGGACTGGGAACATACTGCAACCATTCCCTCTGCCCCAGTGCAGTGGTGGAATCAGCTGTCACCGAGCCATAATCCTCCTTGCATGGCTGACCATGAAGCTGCTCTCATCCTCAGGGGGTTGTTTGCCTCACATGGGCAATGCAAAATGAGTGAAGGAGGCTTTCACACTGCCCCTTGGTGAAAATCTCTGATGGGGAGCAAAGAAGGAAATGCTCCAGCTCCTCTGTAGTAGTGTTTTGCAGCTGCTTTGAGGTTGAAGACCTCTAAAACATTTTCCATGACAAACCTTAGGAAAAAAATTGCAAACTTAAATAGTTTGACAGCCAGTTTAAGCCTGCTGATGGTGAATGGGGCTGAAGACAGTTCAGTGGGAAGGAATCAAGAATGGGCAAGTTCCTCCTTTCCTCCAGATATTGCCCACCCATGTCGGGGGTTCTTGGGCTTTGACACCAGAGGAGCAGTGGCTTGACAGGACCAGGGTCCACTCACCTTCCCCTCCAGTACTGGCTTGCACAAGTATTTTGTTTTCAGCAGCACTGAAAAGCCCTTGCTGGTGTAAATGGCTGTATGCTGCCCCAGGCTGCCAGTGCACTGTCTCACCTGGCTGCCCCACACCTGCCCACAGGAGCAGCAGCTGGTGGGGATGAGCAGAAAGAAACATGAACTAAGGATTTCAGTCTCAGGCATGGTTAACAAAGCAATTTGTAAAAGCTGAGCAATGTCAGGTACCCCTTGCACCAATGTGGGAAGGCTACACATGCTCATTCCCTCACCTGTCACAGGTCTCCTGTAAGATAGTCCCTAAACCAGTTTCAGGACACAGGGTCATGGCAGAACTGTGACAAGGGACTGTGCTGGTTCTCCCACAATCAAAGCACCTCACACAGAGCTGGGGCAAGCACACCTCTTTCATCTGGTCAACTACTTTGCCTCTGAAAACAAAGCAGAAGGTGAAAACTGTACAGGTCTTAGCACTCCAGACTTCTCTGAGTATAAAGAGGCTGAAGAAAGATCTGCAGTGGGGACTTTTCTGTGGGCATGTCTGCTCCAGTAGTCCCAGAAGAAGGTGCTCTTTTACGTGTCACCCATCTTTTTGCATTACCTCACAGCAAACATAAGAGACCGGCAGATGGTGACTCACCAGGGTTACCAAGGTCAGGACAGGGGCTGAGAATAGCATTAGGATCTTTTTCCCTTTGGTGGGACCACTGATAGAAAACTAGAAGCGGGCTCTACTGACCAGAAGGCCTCTACACACCCCTCTTCAAATGCAGGCATAATCTTGCCCAGGCCCCATGTGTTCAATACCAGGCAAAACTCAGTTTTGTTTCTTTTGCTGGGAAGTCCTGACCCAGCTGCAGTTACTGTTGGTTTTGTTGGAGCACACCTGAAATATTGCAGCAAGGTGGTAACATGACCTGGTGGGCAGAGACCACTGGACACCAACATACTCTGTCCTGTGGCCAAGTGCTGAGCTACAAGCAGGACCTGGTCAGAGTCACCTTTTTTTCTGCGATGCTGCTCCTCACATGTATTATTCCACAGCCACACCATATGGATTCTATCTATGCTTCTGTGGCTCAAGAGGAAAATATCAGTGTTTCCAAGGGCATGTAAAGCTAGGAAAGGAATCTGTTTCACTCTGCAAACATCCTCCCACCACGATGGGTAGTTTGCCTGGGCTCAGTCTGCACATCCTGCCTCCCAGCAGCCAGAAACTAGAGTGTCAGTTCCACCACAAAGCAGAGCTACCATAGGAAGATCTAGGCCCTTTCTATATCCCTGCCACTGACACAGAGCAGTTGCTTTGCTCATCTTCCCTGGGAGAGTCATTTTCTGACTGGGTAACAGCATCATGGTCCCAGTGAGGAGAGAGGAAACAGCCTGCTGCTCCCTGCACCATCTTCCAGGGTGAGCCAGCTGTAGAAAAGCATCACAGGTATGTAACTGAGTGGTCAGCTTTGGACACTGAACCTGTTGGAGAAGGGTGTGAGCAGGTTTAGAGATCACTTTCACATAGGAAAGGCCTGGATAATATGATGTCTGGGAGTGCACGATGGGCTGCCTGCATACCCTCTGCATCTTGCACTGATTTCCATTCCAAACCCATCCCTTCTGACCAGAGGAAACCATGAAGCACAAGGCTGAGAGGCATCAATCTAGGGAGGGAGTGCAGTGAAATAAGGCTGCCATAGGATAAAAACATGAAATGGATGAAATGCTATCCACCGGGAGCCTGGGGAAGCCCTCCTTAGGGGTTTATGCTGTCTTACATGGTCCAGAGAAAAGGGAGCTAAATTACTGCCCTTATCCAGTAAATTCAACCCTTTTTTCAGTCTGCAGACATACCAAATTTTATCATTTGTCTTACTTGTATGTATTTACGCATGTTGCAATAACCATCTGGATTCCTCAGGCTCCTCTTAGCACAAATTACACTGTTGGCCATTCAGGTTACATCAGTCTCTCTCAAATGAGCCTCTCCTCAACCAGCCTTCAGCCTTTATCAGGCCCTCCAACAAGCAGACTGCCAGGTGGCCATGTGATTTGGAAAGTACTGCAGTAATGGTCTCACTGGTGCTGGGCTGTCATGTCCCTGAACCCCTACCCTAAGACAGCATCTCCCTTTCTATGCATATGGCTCAGAGCAGCATGGTGGGAGACCTGCTCTGTTTCCAAGCTCTCTGTTTTGAGGCTACAAATCTTCCTCCAGCAGGTGTGGACCAATTCTTTATTCCTAGGTTTTTAGCCTAGACTGAATGAGAAAGAATGTTGTTGACCATAACTCAGGGGCTTGCATTCTTTTTTCTAAACTTTCATTTGAAGTAACTATTTTCCACTTAAACATCTGATTCTGTCTTTAATCATACTAAGTCTCCTGACTTCAAAAATACTTCATCAATTAGTACCACAATTTGGCATGCTCTATGGGAGAATATAAAACACCTAATGTTTCTTTAAATCTACTGTTTTTTCATTTCACGAAAAGATCGCTTGTTCTTGAGTTGAGAAAGGATAAATGAGAAGTGTCAGCCAAACCTTTTATATATTGCTTTATCCTTAAGCTAAACAAATCCATGTGTAAAGCCTGGCTTACTGTGAAAATCTCTGCACCCCTTTATCATCTGTCACCCTGTTACTTGATGTTCTCCCTTTCTGGAGTGACAGAAACCACATATGTGCCCTCACTGCAGATTTACTGAATGTCATTGTCCTGGTTTGATGCTATTTTTTTTTTTCAATCAACTGCTTTCATGCTCAATGGTTTCTTTTGTTCTCTTGATGTCAGAGTGGATTTTTTCACCAGGTTGACTGCTGCAAAATGCTTTTCAAGTGGCTACAGCTGATTTGCAATATAGGACATGTAGGAGTAGTTTGGGGTTTTTTCCCACTGAGGTGTGTTCTGCTTTGCATTAATTTCTTCAAATTTCATCTTCCAACTCCCTTTCAGGTGCCTTTGAAGATTCTCACAGTTCTCTCTGAGATTGAGTCAGATGTGCATATACATGTATATATGCATACTTGCATATATATACATAGATGTGTATGTATATATACACACATAAATATATATAGGAAAGGGTGGGAGGGGCTTTTTTCCCAGAATGTTAAAGACTTTACAAAGCCTGGTGTATCATCCCATGCAACTGTATGACACCATGCTGGTGAGCATGTCTTGAAAAGTCACCATTTCTTCTTCCTCCTTTTTTTTTTCCATTTCTGAGCTATTTTCAAAGCTGTTACCTCTCTCAGATCTCTCAAGTATTGATCACTGGCTTTCATTGCCACAGTTTCATGAGGCCTGGACCAGGCTGAGGCTGTCTGAACTTTGTGAGACTTATGCTGCACAGCGTGCACTTAGATGCTTATCCTCAAATTTCTTGCTCTGACACCAGGGGCCTCTGGTTGATGGTTCACTCTTTCTCCAAATTTAATCTGGCTACTGCACAAAGCCACTTCGTACGCAGAAAAAAAGAATAATAATTTATTTTTTTTTAAAGGAAAAAGAAGTAGGAAATTTTTGTGCACCATGTGAGCTGGGGGCAGGAGAGGAAACCAAAATCTTGAAGGCCTATTACTGCTCTGCCAGCAAAATAGTGAGGCAGAGCAGGTGGAGGGCTGAGAGCTGCACCACCCCTCGTGGCTATCAGCTGCCCTGCTCGATGCACCAAAACCCGAATAAGCAAGCACACACTCAAATCTAATTCCCCTTCAGCAACCCACCCAGGAGCAAACAGCCAGCTCCTCAGGACATGTAACTCACCACTGCCTGCTGAAGGCAATGGAGGTGTCCAGGGAGAGTCTGGGACAGACTGTTTTCCAGGTGGGACTTGAAGTGGTGCCACCACTGTGGATCTTGACAGCCTCTGTCAGCAAAGGGTGGACAGCATCTTTGGGACCCCTTAAGGAGGCCAAGAATAACACGAGCAAGTTTTACATAAAGCAGTGGAGATGTCTGGCCACTCTGTGTCCTGAAATAAGATGAGTGGTAGGTCCTTTGGTGAGCACGATGTGGGATGCTGCATTGATTGCTTTGTGTTGTAGCCTTTTATTTTTAGACCCAATTTGACAGGAGACAGATTTTTTTCATTTTATGAAGTTGTTTTATTACGAAAAGGAAAAACAAAACAAAAAAAGCGCTAACTTCATGTTCAGTAACTCCCTTTGGGACAAATTACCCAATGTCAAGCCAAGGGAGGATTGTTTTGCTCTAGTGAGGTCTGGTGTCTCATTCTGCACAAGAAGCTGCTCTCTTAGTAGTTTTATACATAAAATTCTGGTTCACCCTGCTGGGAGAAAAAGGGTATCATGTCTGCTGTTACTGAGCCATTATGAAACAAATAGTATAGAGGGGAAAGAGAATATAAAAACAGACTGTTTTGTTTGGGTTTTTTTATGCCAGAGCAGCATCGCAATGTGTGTGTTGGGGGTGGAATTCAGAATTCTCACATTTCAATAAAGTCATGTTTCCCTTCAAACTGGGGAATGAGCCCCAACAAAAAGCAAAGGCTGCCCTGTAAACCATTCACTCCGTGAGCAGAAATGCCAACAGCAACCTAGAGTGAGCAGTCCCCATCAAGCAGTGCATTGAAATAATAGAGAAGAGGGCTGGTGCAGGCTGCAGAGGAATGAAATATGTGGACAGCTCTTCATGCAATGTAATCCTGCTCCAAGCACCCTCCAGCCCTGCCTGCCAGAGCTGTATTTGCTTTCTCTGTTTGGTTCAGGTGGCTTTCCACTACTCCCACCGGTCCCTGTCTCAGACAGCATAGTGAAAACCATCCTGTGTCTCTCATCCTGCATTCCTCTCATAGATACAAATGTCATGCTGCTTTGCAGGGCCATGGGGATTTTGCCTTTGTGAGATGACTCTTGGATTTTAGCTGGAAAGTGTGTATAAACCCTCTCTATCAGGGCACAGCCCTAAGGCTGTGTTTTTCAGAGGATGGTGGAGACAGTGCTGGCTTATGCTAGCATGTGGTCTGGTTCTTTGTACTTTTCTTGCTGACTTGGGAGCTGAACCAATTCAAGAGTTTAAATGTCTTTGAAGTCCATCTTTTCATGTGTTGCCATCAAAATACAGAGACGTGTGGATATACATTTTAATGGCTGCGCTGAGGGCTTATGGTTGTGTTAGTATCCTGAAAGGGGGGACTCAGTTAATCTTGACCAACATCACTGGGTGAAGTTTCCAAGGTGCCTTCATCATCCTTCCAACTCTTCCAGCTGGGAAAGTGATGAAAGGTTATATCTGCTCCCATAAAGCCAAGAGAATAAGGAGAAACATGGCTGTTCCTGGAGGATTGTCTCACACGGAAAGGGACAGCTGTCCCATGCCAACTAGCAATACCCCAGTGGGGTATTAGTACTCTCACCTTTTTTCCCAAGAACTGTAAAATCTGTGCATCCACTCTTCAGCTGTCCTCAGGAGTCCTGGTTGGATAATGTCAGGGAACAATTCTGTGTCCCTGATCCGTGCTTGACTTTCATTGTCAGTGGGACAGTGGAGTTGCTAACATCAGCATTAAAGCTTGTAAATCTTCTGTAGTCTAAGATACGAGACCTGTGGTCTGAATTGCACTGAGATGAAGGGCAGACTAAAGAGGAGAATTTGTCCAAGATCCTGATGTGCCTCTGTGTTTGTGCACATGAAAAAAAAAAACCAACAAATAATTTTAAAAGCCCACTTGGGTATGATTCACCCAAATATTGTGTGGGGGATTCACTTTCCAACAGGGAGATAATAGCTAATTACAGCTAATTACATTAGTGTGAAGCTATTTGATTTGCAAAGTTTTGTTCTTTGCAGCCTAAGAAACATAGTTTTTCAGGAGCTAAGGTCATGGGTATTTAGGCAATGGAGGTATTGTTATTTCTGTCAGAGACCTGAGTTTAAGTTTTCAGGAACGCTGCTGCCCTTTAAAATAACTTCACTTTATTTATTAGCACAAAACTTTCCCAGAGCAAATGACAAATAAAGCCCGTGGCATTTTTCCAGGGCTTATTTTGAGATAAAAGCTATCTGGTATAAAGGGTTCCTTTGGCAGCTGGACAAGAAGACCATAAATCAGAGTCAAGGAGCAGGGAGAGCTGCCTGACAGATGAGGGATGCTCTGGAGGGTTTCTCCACTCTGGATGAACCAGGGTGAGAGCTGCTGAGGCTGATACCACACAGAGGTGAAGGTATCTCCCCCTCACCTTCGCTGCAGTCAGGTGGGGGGCACAGTGTTGTGGGGTGTGCTGTGGCTCCTGCCCCCCAGCCATGGGGACTCGCTCCCCACTGCATCACCAGGACTTGGTAGAGAAATGAAATGGAGGGAGCTGCACGGGCTAAAACCCTCCCTCCTGTGCTCCTCCATCCCCTCTGTGGTGGCTGCCTCATCAACAGAACGTCAGCCTGAGCGTGCAGCCACAGCCCAGTGGCATGTCCCCAGTCTGTGGCAGTGGTGGGAGGGGGCCAGGGGCTGGTAAAAATGATGCCAGTTTATCATCAGGAAACACGGCATTGCTGAACATGGTGGCAGCGGGAGTATCTTGGTTACTCCAGTCTGTGGAGCTGCTAATTAAGCATAACGAGCTCAAGTGAACGCAGCGGTTTTCTGTGTGCATCGATAGAGAAAACATTCTCCCCTCGTGAGTCTTTTAGTCCTCGCAGCCAGTATGTAGCCCAAGCCCCTTTAATTTCTGCAGGCAGCACTGAGAGGCTCTGGGGTCACTGCCGACAGGTTTTGTTCAGGAAAAAAAGAGCTGGAGAGGGCTTCAGTTGCTAGAGCTGAGAGAAGCTGTATGAATCATTAAAAGCAAGAAAAGAACCTAAGAGCCTCCACCAAATGTCTTTATAAATGTTGATTTGATTGTTTATGCCACTTGACAGGGATGAAACAGGAGGCAGATGCAACAACTGAGTATTCAGTCACTGCAGCACCTGGCCCACATTGCCCACCTTGGCACATCCAGACTCAAGGTTCTGTATTTGGGGCAGCAATGCCATTGCCCCCTCAGGGCCTGGCTGCTGGAGGCCAGGTGGGGCATGTGGCTACACAAACATCTGTGGCCAGGCTCCGAGTGCAGTTTCTGTGGTAGTACAGCTTGGAGGCAGCCGTGGTCAGCAGAGGAAGTGGGAAGCTAGCCCACTGCCAGTATCCACTGGGCTGGGCATCTCCTGCTGATGGCTTGGAAGCTTGGGAGGGCAGCTGGGGGAATTCGAGGTGTCCTCCAAAGCCTCCAAGCAGATGCCTAGGTGCATTTGCCCACTGCCCATCCTATGCCCTGCAGGCTTTTTGCTGGCAGCCAAGGAGAGGAGATTGAAACAGGAGCTTCATTATGGAGAGCATTAGGAGAAAAGAGGAGCAGAAAACTCACTGCTTAGCCCAGGGTGGAGGTGGTCATGCTCTGGAGGCAGCTATTGCAGGCAGGGGCCAGTGGAGTTTGGGCAGCCTGGTGGGGAGGGACTGAGGAGGGATGTCTCCCACCCCAAAAGACTCATGCATGCCATACCTATTTGTTCCTCAGCAACTCCCAGCAGGTAGCAGCAGCTCTCTGTATCGAAGAGAGCTGGTAAAGAGGTACTGAAAAGGCCATGGCAAAAGTGATGAATGTAGACAATATCAGGCAGGTTATGTCTGCTAAATAAGCTGTCAGTAACTGGAAGACAGGCTGCAAGACAGCTGCTGTGCAGGAGCAGAAGACCTTTCCTTTCCCTGCTGCTCCCAAGGAAGCATCTGTGGGTCTTCTGGCTCCACTTAGTACAAACAGTTGATTTTTAGGTTCAGCTGAGCATTCCGAGCAGTGGTTTTCTGTCATACTGATCCAAGCCTGGGAACACTCCAGCATTGAGAGAGCAACCCTCTGCCTCACCTTGGTGCTTCATGGTTGAAATCAGAGTCAAAAGCCAGGCCACCAGCTCAGCCATGAGCAGCTCACCAGATGGACGTGTCTGAGGCTGCACTAGGAGAGTGCTCCGAGGATGTTGAGGTCTGTTCCTGACCCCTGCAGAAGACAAGTGTTGGCTGTGTCTCATGTCTCCTCTCTCTGTAACAGCATCGCGCCACCTCCCAGCTGTACGTGTCACAAAAACATGGAAGGGTTTTAGTGAAAGGTCTGTGTAAACACCAAGAAGTAATGTGCTGGGCTCTTTCCAACTTCATCCAGGCTTTGCTTGGTGTCCATGCTGCTCTGAAACCTTGCCAGTGCCCAGCACAGCCAGGCTGAAGCCCTTGACTGAGGTCAGGCACTGGTGTAAACCCACAGGGATGTGCACTCCCCACCCTCCCACTGCCAGCCTGCCAGGGGAGCCCTACCTCCTCTCCTCTGCCTGTGTTATCCCAGCCCTCAGATCTGGCTGTCTCCAAAGACCCTGCAACACAGTCACTGTCCTGGCTAAGCAACCACTGTGACACACAGCAGGCAGATTCTGAGAAGCCCATTTTGCAGAGAACGTGAACAGGTATCACTGGCAAGGCCCAAGGGTATCAGGTGGTCTCAGAGGAGCAAAGGAGCCTTTTCTTGGCACAGGTCTTCAGCATATCCTGCATCTTGCTGATAGTGAGACATTGAACACTGGCAAACCCTGTCACCATCCAAGCCAGATCCATCCCTGGCAGCACTGTGAGGGAGTTCAAGTATAATTTCTCTAATTCTTCTTATCTGATTTGGATAGATGGACTGGTGGATGAAGTAGCCATTTATTTGCAGTGTCTCAAGGTAATTGCAGTCAGCTATATGTGGATTTTACCTCCTGTAAGCACGTGCCTGTTTCTCTGGATTCAGGGACTGAACTCCCTGCATTTTTCATAGTATTGTTCTCTTCTGTGTGTTTCTTGCCATCTTTGGAGTGAGCCATATTTCCCAAGGATAAAAGGCTGGAGCTAACCAGGCTGACCTCAGAACTGTCGTGTTTGTGAAGTGCAGCTGATCTGGATTTAGATCAGCAGAACTCAGATCACAGCACAAATATAGGCAAAATTCTACAAGGCATCCTTTAAAAGTTACCAAGTCTTTATAAGGCAGCTCTGTCAGTCTGTCTTTCTGACTTTCTCCCTAAAATGCTCTTTATTGCACAGAATGGGCACCATTTTCTCCCAGTCTGCAGTTTTGCTGGCATTTGGATCTGTCACTGTGATAAAGTCTCATGGAGTTTCATCTCCCTGCAACATGAGCATGATGATCTCACTGGGAGTGCATGGCCCAGGAATATTTCTGCTGTCTGTTTGAGAAGAGCCCTCTGTTCAGGTAGATTCTTAGCTTCAGCAAGCCAGAAGAGTGACTTTCTGGTCTTTAAATTCAACAGAGTCCAGTGTCATTGCTTCCTCCAGAAAATATCTTACTGGAAGCTGGCTGTGCACACTGCTGAGCACGTGTAGCTACAACCCACCAGGGCAAGGAGCTGTAGGAGGCAGAAATTTTCCAGAGGAACCAACTTTCACAGCTCAATGCATGATTAGCAACTCGGGTAGGTGCTGCAAGAAACCTCCTGGGTCAGAGTGCCCCTGAATGAGACAGCTGGTTTAGTGACCACCTTGTCTTGTATTGGCAACTGGAGCTGCTAGGTTATACCTGGTTCACACTTTCAGTTTTTCCTCTGAAAGTGTATAGGGTGAAACTTGGTTATAACCATTTCAAGAAAAATTTAGCCCCCAGGCTAAATTGCCTGCTCCATTTTCCTTGCTGTCCTTTTTTTGTTTTTCTTTTTTTTTTCTCCCTGCTCCTGTCCTGTGCATTTTTAATCACATCTCAGGGCAGCTGCAGCATCCTGATTTACTGCAGTTCCATGTCTGTGTATCATCCACACTTGCTGTCCTCACAGATGAAGAAGCTTTACAAAATTAAAAAATCCTTCCCTCACAAGCACACAGATGAAATATGCATTCTGTGGTAAAATATTAAAACAAATATCTTCCACACAGGCACAGCCCATGAAGATGTCTTTAAAACACACAGGGAGGCACAGATGCAATATTTACAGTCTTGAGCAAGGCAATTTATAATCTGCCCGAGCTCTCTGATGCTATTGAGCAGGTTTTCTTGGAGTGTATCAGAACAAATTAATCAACATTGCCCTTCCTAACAATATGCAAATGGACTAAAATTTCTGGATGTAGGTTGTAGCACTAATTGCTCACTGGGCTCATCCAAGCAGCTTGAATTTGATAAGCAGGAGAAAGCAGGAGACACTGCAGTGAATGTCTAACAGAAACTGACCAGCCTGTTTCCCCTCCTGCATTTATTAAAGGTCAGCACAAAATTAACCAAGGAGGCAGATGGATCTGCTTGCTTTTTACTTTAATGCTGAGCTCTTGCTTCTTGGATTGTGGAGAGCGGAGGAATAAGAGTGGCCTGCCCCATCTCCACTTATATCTGTATGTCTGCCCTGGGTACAGTGCTGACCAGAGGCCTGGACCTGACTGTCACTGCTGGGACCACTGTCCACAAGGGCTGGTGCAGGATATCTTACACCATTGCTTTCTGCTCATTTCCACCTCCAGGAATTTTTCTGTTGAAAGAGCTATCCATGCAGTGTATTAAAGACACCACTCCACTTGCTCAGGAACTCAGCTACCACATGCAGAACCATTTCTCATGGCAAAACACAGCTCCATGCACCTGCCAAAAGGTAGTGTTGTTTATTTATAAAAAAAACCAAACATAAAACCCAGCAAACAAAAAGCCAGAATAATAAAAATTGTCTAAAAAAAAAGTCAGCTTTTACTTCCACGCTGTGCTGGAGCTTGAGAGATACTTCCTTGCCACAGCCTTAGCTTGCTCCTTGCTGACCCCTTGGAAATTTCACTTCTGTAACCACTAGTGCTGAAAGTGCAGTGAGGACTGGGTCAAGGCCGTGGATTTTCCTTGTGAGTTATTTTGGAGAGGCTTTCTCCTAGCCACTGCCACCATTCAGATGCACATGGCTTCCCATGAATTTCCTCCATATGTTTCCTGCTGAAGATGGGCAACACTTCTGCTGCCACTGTGAGTTTCTTTGTATGTCTGCGTGACAGCTGCAATTTAGAGAAAGATTGGAGAATAGAGAATAGGGATGACAGAGAAGCAGAAAGGTCCCTGGGGAAGCCTTAAGCATTTCTGTGCATACCTTGTGCTGTCTTACCTATAGGGGCACTTGTGACCCATGCTGGTGCGTGGGCTTTGTATGTCAGTGGCCTGCAGTCTGAAAATGCCTTTACCAACACTATCTAAGCATTACTGTGAGTGTACTGAAGTTGCATAGCATTTGGAAATTGCTGCTTACTGCAACCATGTTGCAGGAAAACAAATAAAAATTGGCTTCCATGTTTCTGGAATCTGGTAAATAAACTTTTAGAGACACAGTGTGTATCCTGTTGGCTCCCTCTGACCAGGTAGAGCCGCTGACCCAGAAATGTGCTAAGCTACAAGGAGGAAACTCTCTTACAAACCAGATCTGAAGCCAGACCAGACCTGGATCGTGACTATCACATCAGGTCAGCACTTACGCAGGCAGAGAGAAGCTGAGATTGCTCTGGAACAGGTGACACCACTTGCACATGCCTCTGAGACCAGAGGTTGCAGAAGTCCTGGTGCAGCTGTACAGCTTTTGGCACAAAACAAACTGCTTTATAGAGGTTCAAAGCCTTCTGATCACTGCTGGAGAAAATCAGCTTCTGCACATATAGCATCTTCCAGCAGGGACTGCTGAGCCCTTAGAACCAAACATGTGGAGCTGATTTTCTATTTGCCACCATAAATGCCCAGTGGGAACCAGGGCTGTCCCAAGAAACTCAATTCTGGTGGCCAGAAGGACAAGCAGGACTGGACAAGCTTTGCAGCTCTTCAGGTGGGTTTGGTCTCCCTCAGCATTTGAGGCACTCTCTCTGTAGAGCTGAGTTTCTCTGGCAGTGCCAATGGAAGTCTGAGCAAGGATAAGATCTCAAAACAGAGGTGCATGCTATGCTGCTGGTTGAAAGGCAGCGTTGTGCTGATGTGCTGAACATGCCAGTTTTGCAAAGGGGCAATGATGTGGTGTTATCCCTAGTGCAGGAAGAGCAGCACCCAGTGAACTGGCAGATGGAGCCTTTCCAACCATAGCATGGGGGCTTCAGAGCTCTGCTTTTGGTGACTTGTCTGTTTGGGAGGCCCAGCCTTGTTCATCACCAGAGCTTCAAGATGCCCCAGTCCAATGGCAGCACACCTGTGAGCATCTGAGCGCTTGGAGACCTTACTGGTATGTGGGTGAGACAGGGTGAAAGCAGATGAAGGTCTCCTGAATGTTGTCACTGTGACTGGGGAGTGAATGGCTGGTCCCTGGAGAACCTTGTCAGAAAAGTTGCTAATGGAAAATCCCAGTTCCACAGCTTCTCCCACACCTATCACACCCTTACCATCCAATTACACATTTGATAGCATTTCTTGCAGAAGTTTCTGGGTGCTCCAACAGATGACTCTGCCACATTTGAAACTGGCATGCATGGCCTGCAGAGCTCAATGTTTTGTATGGAAAAGGAAGGGTGAGCAGAGAGCTGCATCAGAGCAGAAGGGACCTGCCAGACCTTGGGCAACAACCGTGAACACCGAAGGAATGGAAGGAAGAAATAAAGGTGTTCTGGCTGTGCAGTGTGGTGCAGCCAGCTGGTCACCTCACGTGAGGGTGTGGGGAAGGCTTCCTGGCATTGTTGCATCCTTGGTTTCATTGCCTTTCCTAGAGCAGACACTAAGAGCAGTCTCCCTCTTGCCCTTTGCTTGGGAAGTGCCACTTTAAAAGGTGCTGATGAGGGCTGTGAAATGCAGTGTCCAAGGCCCTTGTGCCAAACAATGCAGGGAGGGTAACAAAAACCCATCCTCTCCATTCAGCAATGGAAGCAGAGGCTGAAGTTTCTGCTTGCTTGGCTAGCAGAGTTACAGCATAAGCTTCAGGAGGACTGGGATTTCTCTGGCTACTCTTGGAGCATGAAGATGGTTCAGCAAAAAGCTCTGGGCACTTGCCCACAGTGCTGCTAGCACCCCCTGCAGCACACTGGGAATGGTAGGGATAGGAGTCCAGCACTACATGGGCAAAGCAAACAGAGACATGGTTCAGGGGCTGTTGAGACTCCTGAGCTCTCCTGAGCAGTGCTGGGAGGACATCAAGCATTGATGTGCATCAGCAGACCCAGATGGGCAGCTGTGGTGTAAGTGCTGTTAGCAGAGGGATTTCAGAAGTCCTGAGCAATGAATTGATGTGGTACCGCGCCCCAAACCTCATCTTTCTGTACTTGGTATTTGCAGGATCCCTGTGCCTGGCACCCAAGCTCCGTGATGACTGGGAGGACCCAGAGGTTGAGCAATTCAGTGAATTATTTATCCGTTATTCATTTACCCAATGTGCAGCAAGTGAGCAAGCGCAAAATTAAAAAAACCAAAATGATGGATGCTGCCTTATGAAGGGCTCTTCATCCCACTCTTGAGACTCATTCAGCTTTAAATATTGATGGCAAATCGCCTGTTGGCAAACAAATATTGTGTAAATCTATCCATCTCAGCTCAATGCCATAGTTCAGAAGGCAGAGGGTTTGTTCAGTTGCAGCTGAGACATGTGGTCTGCTCTGTCCGGGCTGGGAGGGGGGCTCACGGTCCCCTTAATTGCCTTCTGAAGCTAGAAATTAATCTGTGCTTGAGTACTTATGTGCTTGGCAATACAGCACCAGCTATCTGCAGCCTTTAATATGCTGATCCTTACAACACCCCTAAGAAACACGGACAGCCTCAGTGGGGACTGCAGCAGGTCTTGTAATTGCAGGGCTTGTTGTTACATCTGTGTTGCTGCTTGGAAAAGTGGTGGCTCTGGTTGCTGTTATTTATTTCACTTGAAAACCTGCCAGGTGCGTATTAGTTTAAAAAAATACAAATCAACAGATCCACCAGAGGATCCTGGGGAGTTGCTGGCTTGAGGGACTAGAGCAGTGAGAAGCAGCTTCCCAAGTCTAGGCTGGGCTGCAGGTTCTCCTCCCTACTGCCTAGACCAGCCACACTCAGTCCTTCCAAACACATGGACCCGTTAGACCCCAAACTTCCCAGGTGGGTCTCACCTCTGGCCCCATAGGCCTCCTCACCCCTGCAACAGGAGCTGGATCCCCAAAACCAGCCACAAGGCCAGCAAGCCAAAATGGGCTGCCTGCACAAGGATAGATTTGGGGCTTGTCCCAGGTGAAGCCCAAAGCTGTATATCTTCAGTTTCTCAGTTTCTGCCCCAGCTCCCTCCTGGCCTCTTCTGGGCCCACCCATGAAGCCCGAGCTCCTCACAAGAGCTATTCCTGAAATGAGATGTGTGGGTTCTCATCTCAGCAGGCAGCAGTGTCCATTGCATGTGTCAGGCCAAATGTTTAATCCACAGCATGGAGTCACGAAGCAGAGGTATTTACAAGCTATCTTCTCTCTGTGCAGAGCTGGTGATGTGTGAGGCAACTTGTTGTCCCTAATTGCATTAGATCCAGCTATGGTCTCCTTATCATGCACTGTGGTAGCTCCAACCACAGATTTCTCTACCCTGTCAGCATTCAAACCCCAGTTCACAACATCTTCTTCCCTCCTTTTCCCAGCCAGCAGGAATTTGGGGAGGAACAGGAGATTGTGCACAAAAGGCTGGGGTTTGTCTGCTCCTTGACAGTCTAGAGGCACCCGTAGGACTAAGGTGACAGATGTACAGCCCAGGGGAACAGCTAGCAAAAAGATGCTGAAAACATCTCTGCTGGCTCTCCCGAACCATAGGGCCTCTCTGGAGACACTGCCCTTGCACAACTCCAGAGCTTATTTCACCGTGTGCTGCAGTGTGGCTCCCACGTGGCACGCTCCCACATTGGCACACTTCTGCCTGTTCCTCCCAGCTCCAGCAACACTGTGCAGGCAGCTCGGTGCTTTGCAGGGCTTTCAGGACAGCAATTAACAGAAGGTGTTCATGCTGGCAGAATTTTGAGGGATGAGGCTTCAGGGTAGAGGCCTGAAGGATATGTGATCTTGAGAAACAAATGCCATCAACCCCTCTCTTCCTTGCTCTCTGGAAGAAAGACCTGATACTTTTTTCACATTTGAAAAGCCCAAGACAAGTATCTTAAACATGGAGCATGGCCAGTCCAATTACTTCTCTTGGTCCTATGCCCAGGGTTTATTCCATGAAACATCTCAGTGACAAATGTTCTCACTGCAAGAAACTTTCTAGTACTATTTTTTTTTTTCCATTTCTTGACACTGTATAAACTTTTGCCAGAGGCTGCCCAGAAACAAGGTGTAATTCTGATCCTTCCAGACCTCTGCAAATTGTGCCTGGAAAATAACTTAGTAAGGTGATAATCGCTACAGCCTTGAGAAACAGCTTTGCATAAATGAATCCAGCAATTTCTTTTATGGGAATAAACTTCCCTTGGAGATACTATGTTCTTTTCCCCCTTCAGTCTTTTTCCTGGGATTTCCAAACCAGCACCCTAAGACCGAAGCAGACCTTATTGCACATTTTCAGCCTATTTCAGGCATGTATTAATTACAGATACCCATCTGTCTTGCTGTAACTAGCCACATCATTAAACTAAACAACTGCCAACCTGAGCACCTGAAAGCATGGCTGGATAACGTTTCTACCAAAACAGAAAAGTCCTGGTGTAGTCCTTCAGGTCTACACCTTTGCCCTGCAGAAATCAGTTCCTCTCTGTTCAGTGTGTCAGACTTGGACATTTTGTGCCAGAAGAGAGCTGCTCTGAGTGTTAAATGCATGCATCCATGTTGTTCACATCAATGTTGCAAGAGGATCAGAGAAAGAGGTGAGCTGCAATTTGAACTCTGGTCCGTACTGTGCTTCTAGGCTGAGAGCAGGCATCTAGACTGTAACTTGTAAACAGGGAGGAAACTGGGAGGCTTCGATGCATTTTAGAGGAGCAAGAAGCACAGTAGTTCCAGACCCCAGACACTGCCAGGCTGAGAGGAGCAATTCACAGAGTTTGCCTGCTGCTCTGTTCTGGCCCTACATTATGTCTTAACATCGGGGCTTATTATTCAGTACAGGGCTCGGTGCAGGTGAGTTGCCAGCTCTGAGTGCTTAGCCAAATTAATAGTGCCAAGAGGGAACAAGACGTACTGGCGAGCTTCCCTGGGAGCCAGCAAAGGGGAAGGCTCCCCTCTCCCAGGCAAAGCTCAACCCTGATAGCCTTGCTTTCTTGCAGCTCTGGGACCCCCGTTTTTTCCTTAAGCACCACTTAGGTGTCTCTTGGATTTGGAAGGAATTAGGGAGAGGCAGGCTGCACAGATGTGCACCTCCTCCATTCCCCTACCACCAGGGCCAGGTGGCCCGAGCCCCACTACCATGGAAGTCTCCCACGTGTGGCCTGGGGTTTGTTCACTCTCATCTCCAAGCACTGATGGCACAGCAAGCAGCAAAGCACCTTTTTTTTTTTTTTGTTTGTGCAGCAGTTGCTCTCTGTATCTAGTCCAACTCAAACCCCGAGTCTGCAGCCAGTGGCTTGACCATGTTCTGCTTCCCTTTGGAAAGCAGTGGGCCAAATGGATGCTGGAGCCTGGAGAGCATGAAGCAAAGAAAGAGCACTGCATGCAGAAAATCAGTAATATCTGGGACTAAACAGTCACTTGAAGAGAGCCCTCTGCAGCATGCAGAGCGACTGCTGTGCAACAGCATTACATGCTGACAATCTATTTGTCACTGCTTTCTCTTTTATTTGCCCAGTGAAACCCCATGTGTTGCAAGCACTGTTTTTTCTTGCCGTTGTTGCTGGATCTTTGCAAGTCCATCCCTTTCCGTGTCTCTCATGAGATCTCACTAAAAAGCCTGATGTCTTGGCCATCGAAAGGTGCAAACAAAACAGGAACTACTATTTTGAATTACTCTGAAAGCCCCAGGGTTTGCATACAGGCAGTATGTACCTTGCCACACCAGAGGCACCTGAAGCCTCAGGCAGGTCCTGAAGCAGAACTTGGACTTTCCTGCTCTGCTCAGCCTGGCTGCTCACTCCTCAGTCTTTATCCACATGAAGCCAAGGGCCAGCTGGGCTCTGATACCAGACTTTGGCAGACTTGTCTTGGTTGTTTGGTTGTTTTTCTACAAGCCACAAACTTCCAGCTACTTCTTCTCTTGCTGTGGAGAAGGCCACCTATGATTCTGGTCAAAGATTTGATTCACAGAAAGTTCATTTTGGGAACCTACAAGGCGTCAGACTTGTGGGAGACTGCAGGGACCTCTGCTTGGTTGTTAAAACATTTGTGTTAAAAACAGTGTCATCCACTACCACCACTCTAGCAAAAGAGGTGTCAGTGAAGGGGAACAGTATTCTCTACAGCCCGTGGTGCAGCAGGACCAGAGGAATGGAAATCTACTCAAAGTGAATTTCAGAGCATGATGCTGATTTTTTTTTTAACAAAATGCTGTCATTATCCTAAATATAAATATGTTTGATTCCAAACCATTTTTCACAGTAATATTAGACAAAAGCAGCTTGTTGTAAACATGTCACTTTCGACAAAACCGGGATCTTTGTGACTGAAAAGAAATACTTTGAGAATAAATCTCTATGCCAGTACTAGCGATAAGTCTTTCATTTCATGCTCTAATTGAACATTGGCTTTACAACTTAAAAGCAATCATCCTGAATTGCCTTCTGCTAATGTTAATGCTTCAGAAAAAGGGTAACAGCCAGATTATAGGTTCGTATATTATTCAGGCAAATCTAGGTCCTTCATACATTACTTTTTAAAAGAAAATTAATTTTTCCATGTGTCAAGAATGAAAATAGTAATAATAGATGATACTCTTACATCATCCTGTATTGCTGAGATTGTCAAGAACATTGCCACTGAACAAAGCGAGTTGCAGCCAGCATGCATACCCTTGTGGCAACCCAAGCATGGCTCAAACCTGTGTTCTTCCAGTAGAGACTGAATCTTATCCCCTACACTGATAAGCAACATCCCCATCATCTGTCTAATAGATGCCATCTATTTCAATTCCTCTCTTGGTGGGTGGCTTAACAGAGCTACCAGTTTTGCTGTTTGCTCTTCCCAAGGCATGCTGAGCTTAGCCATCCCCAAGGCTCCCCTCTTCTCCTCTCTGCCCCCATCTGGTGCCACTGCATCTCTCTGGCCATGCAGAAAACACATTGGCTTTCTACAGGCAACCTGCCTGCATGCACCCATCTGTGTCAGCCTTGGGTGGGAAGGCTGCAAGGGGCTGCTCTATCACTCCAGCAGTGCCATGCCATGCATCTGTGAAAGGGGGAGGGCTGGTGCATTGCTGGAGCCAAGTGACCCCGCAGACTCTATGCAAGGTTGATGATGCTAAGCCTGGACAGATGTCAGCCACGGTAGTTTGGCAGTGGAGGTAGGGGCTTCTGATGGGAAGTAAAGAAAAGCTCAAACCATAGGCATGAGCTGGAGCTGCAGCATCAGGGGCTGGACCTGATGTGGATGCATCTGGAT
Organism: Phaethornis superciliosus; assembly: GCA_023637945.1. Classification (NCBI taxonomy): domain Eukaryota; kingdom Metazoa; phylum Chordata; class Aves; order Apodiformes; family Trochilidae; genus Phaethornis; species Phaethornis superciliosus. Next base: position 33,671,221 of record JAJQWJ010000003.1, on the reverse strand, counting down.
TGTCCCTCGATGGGAATCACTGATGACTTGCACGGTTTCCTTCTGCTTCTTCCCGAACCTCTTGTTTCCCAGCCCCGCTCCCTTCCAGCAGTGACGCTGGGTTGGCACAGCAACCCTGGTGCCTCTGCGTCCTCCCCCTACCCCCTCCCCATGCTCCCTGCTTTTTTGGCAGTGCCATGGGAATCCTGTTCTTTCCCAGGCATCGTGCTGGGAGTGGTGTATTTTTAGCTCTTGGTGCTGGGGCCGGGTGTCTGTGTGGCGGCAGGGCCCTTGGCTCCCCAGGCACTGCCTGTTCCCACCACATCTGCTGCTCTTCATTTGCAAGCTGCCACTGCACCCCTTTGCATGAGCAGCCTTACCATTGTCTCCTTGCTCAGCAGCATCAGTAATTCACACCTTCTTTCAAGAGTGATCTTTCCTTCCATCAGCTTCTGAGGGCTGCTTGTGGTTTTCCTGCGGTTTGAGGCCCCACCTGCCTTCTCACCTGCTGAACCTCTTGTCCAGCTTCGCAGTTTTCAGGGTTTTACTGGCACCTAAACAGGTGAGAGATGTCTTTTGCATCGACTGGAGTCCGTGCTTGTTGTGAGCTCGGGTGGCAAGGTGGGATCACACCTGGAGCCAACCATCACAGCAGCGAGGCTAAATTGCCCCTTCACTTTCCTCATGCTCTGGAGGGTGCCTCTGGACCTCCTGAGTGCTGTTATTGGCTCTGGTAATACTGGTGAGAAATAAGGGTTCACCCAGGCTGCTAGGAGAATGGATGTAGCAGGCAATGAAGGGCACCACATTCAAATTGTCCCAGCACTACTTCTACCCAAGGGCTTCTTCCTTCCTTTCCAAATGTGGAAACAGCTGCCCAACAGATTGATGGCTCCTTGGGTAGAGGCAGAGTGGAAAGTCTGCAGAAACATTACCCAGTAAAAACAGCAACCTGATAAATAATAGCTGCAACTGGGAGCTCTGCCTGGCACTGAGGAGCACTGCCTCAACAGGGGAAGCATCCCTGGGGGCAGAGGCCCTGAAGCCACCAACAGATGCTTTCAGGATGAACCTGTCCTTGCCCTTGGTGGGAGCAAAGACCCCACAGGGCTCTTCCATCCTTTTGTTGCAGGAGCTGAGACTCCAAAGAGAGCTGAGAGGGAATGTGTCACACCTCAGGGCTTACTTGAGATAAAAATTTTTGCTTGGACAAGCACAGAGTGCAGAGCAGCTGCAGCCACGGGTAGCGCCCTGTGTACAAGGATAAGCCTGGCAAAGGATTTCTCCTTACTTAAAAGAGGGGCAACTGGGACCAGCAGGGCTGAAGTGGAAATCCAGAGCATGTTTAGGGTCTGAAGGCCAAATCCCAGCTAGCTCAACCCTCCCACTAGTCCCAACCATCCACATCCCATCCTTAACTGAAGGAAGCCATTGACTTCTATCTGTAGTAGTTCAGCAGTTTGCAGCAACATCTAGAGTCTTCTGCAGCACTAAAAGCTTAGAGGTCCCCAGGTGCTCCACAAAGCCCAACTGGTATCTTGGTGTCATAGAGGTAGGAGAAACTGAGGCACAGAAAGATTGAGACAGAGGAGAGGTGTGCTGGATCAGACCACATGGCTAAGTTTCCCAGCATGTATCTCACAGTCTGAATACTGCCCCATGGCTGTGAGTAGTACTTCTTACAGAGAAACACTTGGGTTTTATCTGCTTTATGTTATTTACTCCACAGTTGTCAGTCTCCTGTTAAAAGTCTGAAAAGGCCTCTTGTTAATAGCTTGTTATCAGGAGTGGTGCCACTATGAACAAGCCTTATCTCCTTGATCCTCCCAGTCTCAGGAAATGTGGAGAGGAGAGCAAGGATGAGGGTTTGTGGCTGCAGGAGCCTGGGTGAGAGACCCACAGTTACACTGCAACCATCTCTAATTCATCTCTGCTCAGCGGAGCACTTAGAAATGTCACTGGGGAGCTGCAGTGGCTGTGATTGATCGTGTCTTCACTGCACACCAGAGGAGGAGAGCAACTTCAGCAAGAGGAGACCTTGGCTCCTGAGCCTCCCCTTGAAGTGAGGGAATGAATTATGCAAACTAATCCATCCCTTGGCTCCTCTGACAGCTGCTGCCTTACTGACACCTCCTGCCTTTACCTCTTCTTTATATTCAAGCAGCTTTAGAGTCATTGAGGTAACATGTCCTTTCATCTGGTGTCCACGTGTGTCCCAGGATGCCAGTAAAGGCTGAGATAACCAACTCAAAGATAAATTGCTAAACAAGCCTTGGCCAGAACTTGGTGAACTGCTGGGATGCCCCTGGGTTCTTAAAAGAAAGGAGGGAATCACAATCCGTGTTAAAATAAAATCGATTTCTTCTGACAGCTGGCAGAGTTTCAAACACTGCTGCACACCAGTGGCACAGCCATCCTCACTGTGCTTCTCCACCTGGCTGTGGACCTGAGGCTGCTGTGGGACCAGGCTTCAGGGTGCCAGCCCAGACTCAGCTCCCACCCAGGGCAGCAGCTTGTCACACCCCAGTACAATCCCCCTTCTTGCTGGCTGGGAGGTTGGAGGGAGCTGTCAATCTTTTTTCGATTCAATTAATAGTCATTTAAGGGCTACCATGCTTATTAGAGACTAAGGAAAGGCTATTAAGCTCCTTTCCAGGATGGATTCTGTCCTCAGTGAAGGGGGGAGGAGGAAAGGTAGGGAGAGAGACACAGGGCAGCGGAGAAAGGCATCTGCAGAAGGGTGTCTGAGCATGCTATTGAGACTCTGCCCCACTGTTGAAGGCATTTGATCCTCACTTGTTCAAGCTAAACTAATGTCCCCTCCTGATGATGGCTGTGCTGCTTGCCCTGGTGGCTCACTGGGATTCCTGTACTTAAGACAGCTGGAACTGAGGCAGAGAGGAAGGCAGAGACAAGCCAAATGGGAGCAGGCCAGAGAGGCAGAAGAAGGTGGACACAGAACCCCCACCAGCATGGGTACCTTGGGCATCCCTTTGCCACATCCCTGCTGCTGTGCCTTTCACCCTTGTGTGAGATGCCCAAGCTGCTGGCTGCCAGCACAGTGCCAGAGGCAGAGGAGGAGGCTGCTCTTTCCCCAGCTGTCCTCCTGCCCCACTGAAAGCCCCATTTTGTTTGAAAGTGAACTGGCAAACAACCTGCCTCATTTTGATTCAAAAAGCTCCCAGCCTGGAGAACTGCCTTGAAGGTGGCTGTTTTAATCTGTCACTTGCTGGCAGGTGGGGAATGTGCTGACTCCAAGACAGGGAGGTCATCAGCTTTGGGGGAATTAAAAACTTTTTTTGTTCCAGGTGTTAGGGAAAACAAAAACAAAACAAAAACCAGCCTTCTAAAATCTCACAGAAATGGCTCCTTTTGCTGCATGTAAGACAGAAGGAATATCTTTCTTTTTTTTTTTTTTTTTTTTTTCTGCTTTTTACTGTGGAATGCAGAGCAGGGGTGAGCAGAGCTTGGCTTTCATGACAAGATTGTCTGTTGGGCAGAAAATGGGTTTTAGTTGTGACTAAATCTTGAAAGTGCTGTCAAGCTCAGAATGCTCCCAGTAATGGCAGCTCAATGTGGAAATGGTTTAAAATTATTATTTCACACACACTGTCTCAGGAGCACTCAGATGTGTATGTTGGCCCTTTTCCTTTGTGATCAGAACAATTTACACAGGCAGTACCATTACATTTGGGGGCTGGAGATATAGTATGTGAACACTGAACTTCAGATGTACAATCACAGGCATTTGTGCAGAGTTAGGGTTGTAGGGATTATCTTTGCTTTCCTGCCCATAAGCGCTTCTGTGCACAGCTCCTCAGTGCAATGCAGCTGCTGCCAAGCCTCTGAGAATATGGTGTGAAATTATAAGGGTGCTTGCTTGAGGCAAGACAGTGCTTGATAAGGCCATGGGGTCAGGGATGATGCTGTGTTTCTGTATGGTCACACTGCCCTGGCTGCTCTCTTTTGCAATCATAGCATTAAATGCCCAGAAACCGCTTGTGCTGGGAATTTGCCAGCAGGTCGATGCTAACAAGTTGACCCTGCAGAAGAGCTGCTGAGGTGGGTTTGGGTTGTCAGTCTTCAGAGCAGATCGTTTAGGGCCTGCATTTTTGAGATGCAGAGTTTTAATTTCTCCCTGTTTATCAGCTGTCTGGAGTGCCAAGTCTTCAGCATGTGAGGTAATGAAATCCCATATGATTGGCATTTGTGGTTTGCCACTCTTTGAAGAAGAAAATAATAGCTGGCTTAAGTACCTATTAGTCAGTCATAGCTCTGCATGTCTGCATTGTACATTTAGAAAACAGATGCAATTTAGCAGGCCAGGGGATTTTTTTGAAAGAATCTTTCAAAAGTACACTTGTGAAAAATCAAGTTTTAAGTAGGGGAAATTTGATATGGCTCGACAGTTCTCGCCGATTGAAAAACCAGTGTCCAAATCCATTTCTAAAGGTCTAGTAGGATGCAGAAATGTTTCCTGGGGGAACTTAGAGCTCAGCTGAACACAGGCTTCAGGAAATAGATGCAAAATGCTGTGCGTGGTTTTGTAGTATGTTTTCTTTCCTAAGACTAGTTTTCTGTCACTGAACTGAGCAGGTTAGTTAAAAACTCACATTTTTTGCACGGATCTCTTACCTTCTCACCGTTGCTTCATGCTCCTTTACAGATGAAAGCATCTGCCTGTGAGCTAGGGTTCCCTGGAGCTATTCCCTGTGTCTGTGAGATTTCTTGCAGTTGATTTTCAAAGACTTTGGGGAGGGAGCATGAAATAACTGCAGGGAGCTGGGGAACCTCCTCCCTGGCCTTGCTTAGGTTGAGCAACATGGGCCAAATGTTGGTGCTGTGTCCATCAGAGCAGCCCTGTCCAAACCCCTTGCTAGACATAAGCAGGGGGTAGGTTGATGGGGAAGACGAATCCAGAGAAAAAGGAAGAACATGTTTATTTGGCATCATCGCATTTCACACGATTAAGCTGTTTCTTCCACCATTTCACTGTCTGCAAGGACCTCTCAAAGATTTCTGGGTGCTGGTCACAAACCCTTGCAGAGGGAAAGATGGAGAGGTGCCAATGTCTTTTTCCAGAATATGCTTGCATGATAGCCAGACAGGAAAACAGGAAAGCAGGATTTCAGAGTGGATCCAAGGTGTCAGCAAGGGACCGGGATCAATCCAGGTCTCACATGTTTCCTTGCTCAGGCCATACCACCACAGAGGGGCTCAGAGGAGCTTGGTCTCAGGCATGGAGGAGTCTGAGGATGCTGGCAGGTTTGATTAGAGAGTACTGGCAGTGACAGGTTGAACGGGGAGCATCCTCAATAGGTATCCATGCTGGAACACATGTTGAGATCACAGCACAGCTTTTGCCACCAGGGTTTTTCATTCCTTTGCAGCAGCAGAGCAGGGAAAAGATTCTTCTGTTGCAAACCAGGGCATTCAACCTATTGTACACAGCATGCTGGAGTGCCTGCATAAGACCAGAAATATCCTAGAGAAGTGATTGACCCTGCTCCCTGAGCCCTTTCCTGAGCCCAGGAAGAGATGGTGCAGGTTGTTTCACTGCTGATAAAATTCCACCCAGAGAAGAAGAAGGGAGCTGAGCAGAGACTTCTGCTGCAGGAGCTAAAGCCCCTCACAGCCTTTCCTGCTGCCAGGGGGAGCATGGCAGAGATGGACAAACCCTTCATCCTCACCTGAGGTACCAGCACAGTAGGCAGGGTTCTGGAGTTGGGCTGGGTTAAAAACTGGGGTGAATCTGATTTCAGATTTCAGATCCCATCTAGCACTGATCTGGAGAGAAACAGATGCCCTTGCTACTCAGAGCTAGGAAACGTTGCAACTAATGGGTATTGATCAGAGGAGAAAGCATATCTGTGGGCACAGATTTATGGGAGAGGTTGAAAGAAGTATGTTCCCTGAAAGGGGAAGACTTCAGTGCAAATGTTAATCAGTATTACATTCTGCCTCCGAGTCTCCAGATAGAGTGTGTAGTTTCTGGAATTAAACATTTCCCTGGTGAGAAGTTAGGAGTCTTAAAGAGGCTCCTGGTTGAAAAATAATTCTTGTTGTACAATGGTTTGCGATCTCTCTGATTGTGCAGAGGTCAGTCTGTCAGAAGCTGTCTAAACCTGTGGACCTTGTAGCAAAACAACATATTCGTTATTCCCCTGCTTTATTGATAGACCATGAGAGGAATGTGTATCGATCAAAGGCTACCAAGGATGGCTTTCAATCAGATATAAAATCCCAGAGTTTTCTATATGAGAACCACAACACAAACATTTTCTGACCGTGAAATATATTGTCAAAGATTAAAGCTTAGGTATTCGTTATCAGGAAAAGTATCTCCTACAAGTTGTATCTTCTTTCTGGTAGTCCCTGGGGCTAAATAGCATTGAATACAGGAGCTAAGCCATAGGAGAATGGATTTATGGAGACGTGAATTGGACATTTGACAGCTGTAGATTCAGGCAGTTGATTAATCAATAACTGGTATCGATCCCAGCTTTTCATTATGCTAGTGATATCTAGTTTAAATCAGTCTCAGATGGATTAATCTTCTATTATGTGCTCTGGGCTTGCTTCCGAGTCTGGAAAGCGTGCCAGAAGGTGTGTGTGCACAGAGATGTATATCAGCACCTTGCACTAGCTTTGGGGCTGGCCTGGCTTTCACCGAAGACCTCCAGAGGTCTTTGCCCACCTGAGCCCTAATGCAACTCTGTGTTTCTGACTAGGCTTCATGGGAGGTTATATGTGCTTTCCCAAATGCTGGGTACCCTTTTATGCATAGAAATGTATGTTCAGCAAGCTGAGCTGGTTCAAGTCACAAGGAACCTTTACAAAGAAGTAAGAAGAAAAATTGTACCTTGCTAATAAAAAAAATTATTTTAAACCAACAAGATAGAAAAGATGCAAGGAAGGGAGATATTTATTTCGTCTTCTTAGAAATAAGAATTCTGGTATTACAGTACTTATTTTGGAAATTTCCTGACAGTGATTTCATCCTTTGTAGCCACTTGTGGCTCAGTACATTTTTACCATGGTTGCCAAGTAACAATCACTAAGCATTTGTGTCTAGATCAGTAAAGGGGAGTGGAGGGAATGGATAAAATCTATTTTCAGAGACATAATCATTGGTGGCTCTTTGTAGGTTAACAGTTAAGTTCACTCAGCAGTGACAGTGTTTTGTTGAAGGCCTTGGGATTTGCAAACAGAAAAATAGAGACTAAAGAGGGTTTTTTTATCATTATTATTATTATTATTATTCCTCTTTCAGAACAGAGTGGCTTATGAGTGATTAAGGGGGCATTAACTATTCTGGACATCAGGTCCAGCATGCAACAGGCACATTATAATCCCCTCCAGGGGGTTGAGATGTGGTGTGCTCATTTCCCCCCAGGTTTCGCTGTACCAAAACCTCCCAGCACCACAGACCCCTCTCTGTCCTCATTTCACTCATGGGGCAGCTGACAGATAATGCAGGAGGAGAAAAGATTTCCCTCACTGCAAAAAACAATGGAACAATGTCGAAAAAATAGGGAGGCAAGCCAGAAGGCCTGGCAAAGAGTACCTCCAGGCATAACCCTGGCATGGCAGAGGCTTCAGCTCTAGCCCATGCTGCCACGGATTTTGCCTTCCAGCCAGCCTGACCTCCCTCTGTGCCACCAGGGCCATTGCCCACCACATCCAACAGACAGGGGTTTTTTTCTCCTGTACCCTGACTTTCTCTTAGGAAAACTTTCCCCTTCTGTGAGTGGACCCTCCTGAGCTTTTTAAAAGTCCTGAAACACATCTCAAGGTCACCTTTATTTTTCCAAAGATTACATGCCATGGAGGCAGCATTCAGTGTGGGCTTGGAGAAAAATAGGTGCATGTCCTGTCATTTTCCAGATGGCAGTCCTCTACGTGTCCCCATGCACTGTCCATCTTCCTTGTTACTGCAGAAATAACTCAATTCCCAACAACTCTTCTACCCTTGGTATCCTTCCCTGGAGAGTTGCTTCCAGCCCCAGTGATGTTACACATTCTCCAAAACCAAGGCCATGCCTTGGGGAAGGGCCAGGGCAGAGGGCGGGGGCAACTGCATCTCCCAGCATGTGTTTTAGGGCATCCCCTGGTGTTGCAGGATATGAACTCTGGGGATGAGCACTGCTCTCTGCTCCACCAGCCTGGGCTGGAGTGTGCTTCTGCCTGATGGTAGTGTCCAGGAATGTCTTTGGGCTCAGCTGCATGACAGCATTTTCATTTCCCAAAAAATCCCTTTCCTTTTCCTCCCGAGAAGGAAAAGGCAAACCTGGGAAATGGGCCAAGCATTAATTACAGCTCATAATCCTTTCTGCAGCACGTGGGAAGTACCTGGCTCCTTGAGAGAGAGGGAAAGGGCAGCAATGCACTCCCTTAATTCTGTTTCCACCAGGAATGTGCTCAGAGGAAATACATTTAAGCAAGAGGAGCACCTGGGCGCTCTGCCAGGAGCGGTCGGGGTTTGTCTTGGCCGATCAAGGCTCAGGGATGAGCCAAGGAGGCAGCTCTCACTGCTGACTCTGGTGTAATTCAGCATCACTCCTGGGATGGGTGTCAGGGCTGCCCCACAGCCCCTGCTGCAGGGGAGGGATGGAGGCAGCAGGAGGATAAGTGCCAGGAATGAGGGGGGTTGCATCCTCAGCTCAGGTGGCTCAGCACTGGACATGATGGGGAAAGCCCCTGGGGGTTTTCTGTTGAATGGTACCTGGCAAGTGGCACTCCTCCCTGCATGCATTGCAGGAATCAGAAAGGGATAATAAACAGACATTTTAATATAGGGAATGGGTATTCTGTTAAATGACTGATCCTGCAGAGGGAGGGAGAAATGCCCAGGTCTGCCAAGCTCTGAGACACCCATGTGTGTTACCCGCTGCCCGCAGCCCTGGATGGAGAAAGGGTGAGCTCTGGGGCAGGAATCTGATGCAAGGACAGGGAGAGCAGTCCGGCTGCTTTTCAGACTAAATGAAGAGCCAAATGGCACAGGTGCATTTGATGGGAAGAGGGTGTGAGGAAGGATTCGGGAGCAACAGGGAAGGGATGAAGCACTGCCACACCTGGCACCCAGCAGCACATTTCCAACTGGTTTCACAGAGGCACAGAAATTTCTGCCTGGTGTCTCCAAGCCTCCTGCTTACAGTTCTCCATCCTCCCACCTAAAAGCTGGGTTGTTGGGAGAAGGCAGACAGGAATGAGAAAGAACAAGGTATTTACAAAGTCTTTTTGCAGCTTCCTTGGAGATGGCATGCACGGAGGTGATCCATCCCACTCAGGTTCTCACCCTGACAGGTGACCTCGTGCAGGAAGGACATTTAATTGTGCAATGTGAGAGATGGCTGTTTTGTAATGCTGAACAGGATGAAAACCAAGCAGGGCCAGAGCAGAAATGCTGTCCCTTTCCTGCCCTGGCCATTGCCCTTGTAGAACAGCAGTATTTTTAGAGTGTTGGTCATATCATGAAGTTCATTTATCGATGTCTGTCAAATATGGTTGCTGAGTTCATCTGCAGTTAGCTGGAGTGATGTAAATGGGATGGAGTTGGGCCCCACCTGCTTGGAAACCACAATGAGTGGTGCAGCACCATGGGAAGTGCCATGGTTTGCCTTTGACATGAGGAAAGGCATTTGTGTTTTGTTATTTGGGCCAGAAAAACAGAGAGCTTTTGTGATCTGCTGGTCTGTTGGACTGATGTGTGTATAAATGGGGAGGCAAAGAGATTGATTTAGGATAGTGAGGTTGTTTTTGTACAACAAATGAGAGTTTCAGCCATTTCAGCAAGGATCTGACTTGAATGCTTGTAGAGGCACCATGACCCTTATGTTGTGATGTAGAATGTAAGAATACACATGAATTGGCATTTAACCAGTAGCATAAGGTACACTAAGTGGATCCTAGGGCATAGAGCAAGGCATCATTTTTAATAAAAATGGAAAATACCCATTTTGGGTTGTAAAGGGTTCATCTGAGAAACAGGTCTGTGATAATTATCACTCCTTCAGCAACTTGTTCCTCCAGATCAAGAAGGTTTTAAGGATGGGAGAAGTAAAAGAGCCAGTCTGGCCTTGAGTGTCAGGGGTGGCATTCTCACTTGTGCTACAAACCCTCTCAGAGATGATGGCAGGCAATGCTACCACTGCTGAGCTGAGCCAGAGCAGGAGCTCTGGGTGCAGCCGTCCTCCCTGCCATCACTTGTGGATGGCCTGATGGTGACCACAGTCCTCAGCAAGATGAGACCAGATGAATTAATGGGTGAGGTGTGGGCTCTGCATCACCACTGATCAGGGAGCTAAAGAGAGCAGCTCACTGGAAACTGTGATGCAGACAGAGCTTAACGCTTGCATCTGCACAATAAGGCCCCACCTGCATTCAAGGAAATATTTACCTTAAATAATTTTTCATCTCATAACTTCCAACAAAACAAACAAACACAGAAACAAAACTAAAAAAAAAAAAAAAAAAAAAAAAAAAAAAAAAAAAAAAAACTTAATTGTTCTCTTCTGGTGTTCTAAGATTTGGGAAACAATAGAGACAGGCCACTAATAATTGCCTACACTTTTAAAAAACCCGTCTCCCTCTGATGACCACAAGTGAGGGGAGGGAGGCCTGAAACCACATGATGTGTTTTCCAGAGCTTTGTCTGGCTTCATTTCGTGGAGAAGGAGAGATAAGGAGTCCTGCAGGACCTCCATTTTTAAGCATGAGCTCAGTGCTGGGTTTCACACCTCCGTATCAGCACGTTCCTGCCTCCGCAGTGGCTTACCTCTCCGGGAAGAGGCCCATGGCATTTTTGCCCAGAGTGCTGGCACTCAGCCCTGTAGATGTGGAAAAGCAGCCTGGGGCCATATCTGTTTGGCTTTCACCCAACAGGACATTACTTTTCCAGCATACTCCAAGCAGATCTTGAGATCCTGATGAGCAAGCAGCTCTCCCCATGTCACCAGCTGGCTGGGACATTTCAGCTGGCACCTTCCAAGGTTGCTTGATCAAATCCAACGTGGCTAAGCCATTGCTGTCACACAGCCAGTTTGCCTCCATCAGGTCTTCCTTCCCTGAAGATGCTGTGTGACTTCGGTGCATGAACCCAACCAACTGATGCTTCCAGAGATATGTTTTGTCAGTGGTAAAACAAACCTAAGAGACAATGCATATGTCAGTTTGTTAGATAAGTAAAGCACCCAAGGCTTAGAGGAGACCCTGTGTGCATGTTCAGGTGGTTTTACTGGGAAGCATCTCACTAAGCCTGGCAGCCGAATTGCTCCAAGGCAGCTTTAGGGGAACCAGCCCACTGGTGCTTGGAGATACTCACTTATTTGCACAGATTGAAATGCAGGCTGAAGCAGGTCTGATGTGGAAAGAGGTGGTAGATCAGCAGCATAGGGTCAGTGGAGAGGACTAACAAATACAGAGATGCTTGTATCCTATCAGTTTCTGAGTCAAATCCAGCTGAAAGGGTTCACAGGCAGAGGGTGTAGGGCAGTACATGGCTAGACTGTTTTTGGAAGCTAAAAATAGCAGCAGAGTAGAGTCAGTCCTTGGTTAATTTGGGTTTGTTAAGGCCAGACAGCCAGATCCAGTTCAGAACTTTCATTAAAAAGGCTTTATTTACAGAGCTGCTGAAACTGGCCTGTTGCCTTCTGGGGTGACACTGGCCACTGGGCAATGGGCCAGTTTTACTTGGTGACTTCAGTATCTTCCTCCAAAGGCTACGCTGAAACGTTGGCTTGGCCCATCCTCCTGAGACTTCATACATTGGGTCACGAGCAGAGCTGAGATTTCTCTGCTGAATATCTCAGCCTCAGGCTCACAAACATCCACTCTGTCCTCAGGAAACCCAGTCACACCAGACTTGTCCAGAAACTTCCTCTTTTGGTCAGCATTTCCCATCATCTGTCTTGACCCATCAGCAAACCTTTAGAAGGTGAATTGAACAGGTTTGCCTGGTTTGGAGAGATTCAGAAAAGAAAAGCAGCCATTCTGCATGTGCTGGTATGAATGAGGTTCTGTTTGTGATTTGGCTGATTGATGAGATTTGGTTTGCTCATGGCTAAATGCTCTCTCCAGTGAATTATGTGGACACTGAAGTAACTCAATCTGGTATTAGACACCTGAAGACTTACACAGGAGTGAGACATCAGGCATGACACTGCTGCAGAAAAAAATGCACGTGAAGTTTGCATGTGGTTAGCAGCAGAAAGCCTGCTGGCAGGCCATAACTTTCTAATGCCTAATAATCACACTGTGCCAAAATGCATTTTTAATGTGGCTGAAAACATTCAGCTGTCATGGAGTTCCCAAGGAAAGGGAGAGAAGGAAGGCAGGGCAGGGAAATGGGTGCACTGGTGATCCTTTAAACCTTAACCTCCTAGACCATCACGTTCTCTGAGGATGCAGGGGCAGAGCTCTGCCGGTGAGAGGGGCTGCAGCATGTGCTGGCTATTTGTCTGAGATCACCCAGCTTCAGATAAAACCATCTTTCCTGACTTTGCACACCTCCCACCGCTGTAGCAGAAAGGAGATTTTTTTTCCCACAGTGCCAAGCAAAGGGAAGAGAGGTGAAACTCATGGCTGTATGATTTCTTTCTGGTAAAAAAAATTATTTTAAATACCTATCCAAAAAGTTGCTGGCTTTGTAAGAGCTGTGTGCCTCATTCTGGCAGCCTCTTCAGTTTGATAGACAGGCCTGGTTCAGCCCAGTGAAATCACTGCAATTCACTGCCCATTTGGTGCTGGCAACTCACCTTTATCCTCCTCGAGTAGTTCTCTGTGCCCATGATTCCCTTTTTCATGCCTGTCCAAGGGCACAGCACTCAGTGAGCTTTGTGGGTTTTCATGTGGCATCCTTGAAAAGCCACATGCAGATTTGAGAAAGAGCTGAAGTGCAGAGCAAAGAGAGGAACTCTGTTGTGTTAGGAGGAGAAGCTGCTGGTGCTCCCCCAGAGCCCACTGCTGGTGAACTGCTCATCTCTGGGTGTGAAAGCAGGTTTCTCTGGAATGTTGGGCTTCCAGAGAGTCTGAATGCTGTCCCCTGGAGATGTCTGTCTGTCCAGTGATGGAGGAGCTTTGGATTGGAGGGAGCAAGTCCATCAGTTCTTGCAGTCCCAGGATGAGTCCTGTACCTCAGTGCCTCCAGCCTCTGTCTGCAGGCATGAGTTTTGGGGTGCTGGAATATACATGACAGTAACAACTGCATGGGTGGTGAAGAGCATCACATCACTTTCCTTGAAGGAATTATCACTGCCAGGGAGAGAGGACCAGAAGAGAGTGGACAGGCAGGGCAGGGTGTCCTGATGGCCATGAACTGCCAGCCTGACTTGCCTGGAAAAGCCCAGGACATCTGAGATGCAATTTACATCACTTCTGATGCCATGACAGGAGATTATTTTGTTTGCCCACAGTCAGCTGATTAAAATGGTATTTTCCACGCATTTGTGCAGTGATTAGTGATGAAATGCAAATCGTATGCAAATTGATTCAAATGGATGGTGTGCACAGCCAGTTTCAAAGCCAAGCACTTTCATTTCCTCTGAGGCATTTGGGCTCTTCTAGTATCCATATGGGGGAACAGGATGAACCCATTTGTGATCTGAGCACATAGCTGAAGCAAACAGTGTGGAGAGAGTAGGAAAAACCAACCACTGCCTGGATGTGCTCACTGAGCAGCATCTGGTTTTGTTGCATCAATACATGGAATCCAGCTTATGCAAAGATCTTTATTAAATAAACAGCTACAAACCACACAAACAAGACTTCCACATACCTCACTTCCCAACCTCATTTCTTTTGTTTACCAGAGCCTGGCTGGAGTTCTCTTTGTGGAATAGCCTGTCTCATTGAAAATCAAAATGCTGTAATGGTTGCTGGATATAATAACAATACATGTTTCTCTAAGTATCAGAAAGAAGGTCTATAAACACAGTGAAAGCAGCAAAAATTCCCAAACTCTTGCCACAAAGAATAATTGCAAATAGACTTACATATATGTGCTTGCATATTTTTAACTTGGCTTCTGCTCTTCTTTGGCTTGCAGATCCAGAGCATTGCTTCAGTCTGAAATGCAGTGAAGCCATGTTTTCTCACTTCCAGGCAGCTTTGTGGGGATGTCAGGGCCAAAATAAATAAATAAATAAGAGCCTGCAGAGTGAAATATTATATTTAATAAGGCTGATGAGTTATCCTGAAACCCAGCTGTGAAAACTTTAAAAAGTGTCTGTTTCCTGTAGCTATCGACATGCTAGGAAAAGGGAAGCCCTATGGGCTGGTCAGATTTTTCCCAACAGCTGCAGTGACTTTCACAGCTGGTCTTGATTTGCTTGGATATTGCTTATTTTCCTAGTGCTCATAACAGCCCTGGAATAGAAATCCTGGCTTCCCTGGCACTGGCTGCATCCCCATGGGGTACTGGCAGATTAAGGGTGCCAGCCCCAAAATTATTCATCCCGATTAGCTCTTGGCTTCCCCTGCAGTTTGAGGAAATGAGGCTGGATTAATGAATAATATATTTAATACAGGAGGCCTAATAAAGGAGTATTCTAGGTGAAGATAACTCCTTTCACATCAGCAAGCAGGGTTGTGCTCTGCATGGCACTACCTTCCCTTCTTGACACACTCTGTTTACAGGGTTTGTGTGTCCCCATCAGCTGGAAAACAAACCCTTACCTGTGGCTGATTGATGATCATGAACAAGAATAGCAGAAGGGAAACAGGGCTGCATTGGACTTTAAAAGGCAAAAACAACACAAGCCAGCAACGAGGTTGCAAGTGTCTGGGCTGCTGCAGCTCTGTCTGCATGCCTCTAGGCTGTGTGTGTGCCAGTGCCTATTAAATATACATGGCCCTGCTATTTGTGGGACACCATATGTGTACCAGAGAAGCAACTGGGCTGATGTATGACTTGCTCTGCCTCTTAGAAAACAGAGAAGAATCGGTGCCTATACCTAGAATTTGCATGAAATGCCTGTAAATCTGCATTATCTTCAGCTTTTAAGCCAGGCACACTGATATTTTTTATGGCACAGCTGTTTTAGTTGGGAAACAACAGCATTTTCTGGCCCCAGGGAAAGCTGTGGTATTCCCCCACTCCTGAGCATGCTGGCTAGCCTAAGAATGTGGGGCAGGGTCCTCCTCTTTGCCCTTCAGCTGGAAGTTCTTTCTGCTTGCTGCTTTTCCAGCAGGGCCCATAGCACATAAATTGTCATCCACTTGGAATAAACCTTGGGTATTTTTATCTGGGTTTCTGGGAGGTTGGAAGCACACTTTTCTGCCTGTCCTCTAGGATTTTTGACATGATGCTGTTTGAGGTGTAGAAATGGAAATCTCATCTTCACAAGTTACCCTGGAATTTTCCTCCGAAGATCAGTGAAAGCCATCATTAATATGCAGCATCATTTATAGCTCTGTGCAGAATAATTCTCCAGGCTCTCTGGCAGCTATGGATTGGAAAACAATGAAGACCATTACTAGAGGATTCTGGAAAAGAAAAAGAAAGAAAGCATTTTCTTTGATACATCATGTAAGTCTCGGAAAAGGAAGAAGAAGATTTTAAAACTCCCTCAGTAAATGCATGCAGAACCATTCCAAAATCCATTTTTTTTATTTTTCTGTGCCCTAACATAATCCCTGAATAGTGCCAATAAAATTAGAGACTTTTGCTAATGCGGTCCTCAAAGGTTTCTCTGGGGAAACAAGAATGATAAACAAATGTTCACCTCTGTGGTGAACAGCTCCTGAATCCAAGGCTGCATCAGCTGTTCCTGGGCACCTTGGCTTGGCCAAACATATGAGCCCTGTGCCCGCTGAGCTGGGACTCACCCTGGCTCTTCTTGTGCAGCTGCTGAAAGCTGCAGGGGGGTGAATTTGGCTTTACTGTTGCAGCCTCACAGCCCTTCTGTTCAGGTTTGGTCCGGATCCCCACACATTTTGGTATACATGGTGGTGCCACCAGCCAAGTCTTTGGGACTGTGCCATGGGTGTTCTGCGGGCTAGGCTCAGGCTGTAGAAACCAGCCTGAAGCCAGAAAATGGCCAGAAACCCTGACCATGCTTTAGTCCTGCTACAGCTGATCTGGTTAGGGTTGAAATTCACATTAAATACCTACATAGCTCTAAAAAAACGTGACTTCTGGTGAGAAAATAAAACAGTTCAAGAAGGAACCCTGTCTGGCTTTAACAAACGAACGTGCTCAAGGTCGGTTTGGAATCCTGATATTCAGGTCAAAAAATTGATATTCTACTGAGATGGTGTGATCGATGTCAGCAGTGGGGGCTGCACCACAGATCCTTTGGAAGGGCACCTCAGCCTGTTTGAAATGGGCCATTTGAATCTCCTGCTGAGATTCACTCTTGTCTTTGAAAGCACTAATATCCTCACGACAGCAAGTATCCATGCTTGAAGGAAAAGCTAATGAGTTTAGGGGAGGAAAAGGGGCAGCATACAAATGGCAGCCTTTATTTCCTGGCTTATTCTTTGGTCAATTTGTTTTCCTCTTACTATACTTTGCTACAGTTTCCTTCAATCCTGACAGACAATGTCGTTGGAACACTTCTTAAAAGCACCTTTTTTTTTCTTAACACTGTAATTACTATCACCAGCATGACTTTCTGTTGCCAAAGGCAATTACTGCTAGCTTTGTTTTTCATTCTGTCTCTGTCTCTTCCTCTCCCAGACTTTCCACTAGGAGGACTCTGGGCAGCCTTTGTTCCCTTGGCTTCCCACCTGCCCTTCTTTCACCCACAGCTCCTAAACCATCCCTATAGTTTCTACCAGGTCCAGGCTAGGGAGAAACAAGCACAATACTGAGCTGTGTTTCTAACACTTTGTGCTTTGAATACTTTTAAACCTTCTGGGTCTAAATCACTTTTCCCAGGAGCAGCGGGTTTTTTTCTGTAGCATCATTCCATTTGCAGCCAGCCAACATGATAAGGAGGCTGGAGCATGATCCTATCAAGCCAAGTGCTTTGGCCCAGAATTGAACTCCAGCTGTCATGTGCCTCTGGCTTACCCCAGCAACTCTGGCTCACTAAGTCAAACTCAAGATAAGAACAGCCAGAAAAGGAGAATCATGCCCCACAGATCCCAGGCTCAGCAGCATGTAGATGCCCTTGGAAGAAGCATCATTGCTCATCTAGCACAAGATGATGAGGAAGACTACCAAAATTACTGCAGAGAGCCTGTCATCCTCTCAGCAAGTGGGAGTCCATGTGCTCAGAGACATTCATAGCTCAGAGGCCAAGAGTAAGAAGGAGGAGAGGAAGCACAGACATGGGATTTTCCCAGGTCTTGGCACAGATACCCAGGACAGTCAGGTCCCCTGTTGCAGCAAGAGCTACCAGCTGCCCAGCAGCTCCCAGGCACAGGGAAAGCCCTGCTGGGGCCACAGCCTGTGCAAGGGCAGGTTTGGCACTGGGAGAGGATGGAGCATTTCCAAGGCAGATGAAATCTTCCAAGACCTTGAGCTGCCAGTTGAAGAAGCCTACACATTTTTGCACTTTTTTAGAGACTTAGAACTCCGTCTAATTTAGACAAAATTTTATGGGATTTGCACATCCTAAGAACTGGAGGGATCCTTCTGCTAAGTGTCATCCTCTGCAGCAAAGCATGAGAGAGAACTACTTAGTACAGGTTTGAGGAAAGCAAAACAGCATTTTATTTTATTTTTTCCCAGAAGCTGAAACCTCAGTGGTGAAGGTGGTGGGGTTTTTTGTAACTCTCTCAGCAGTGATCACGGCACATGGAAAGTTTCAGTCTGAATTGCTAAAGTCTGGCAAAGTATCAAGCAAATGAAACAGACTCTAAACTAGTGGAAAGTCATGGGTGAGTTTAACGACAGGCACTTTGATATGCTCTGCTTTACGTCAAAGCCCTGAGGACATCAGGGATCCGGGTGACTATGTGTAAGATATGAGGATCAGATGGAGAAATGGCATCTGGAAACATTTCCCTCTTGTCTGAACTAAGGATTTCAGAGGGATGGAAAACGGCTCCCAGCCTCTGGGGTTTGTGTGGGAATTGTTACTTCCACCTAAAAGCAGGGGTTTCCTGCACAACAGAGATGTGGAGATGGACCTGCGGTAGTCCTGGGGCAGCCCCTGATATGGGATGTGCAGCCTATGGAGCTCGAAAGAGCCCTATCTTTGCAAACAATCTGGTGGGTTTGGGCTTCTCATCCTTGTTGCTGGAGCAAATCCAGCATGTGTGTGTCCACGTGGTGGACCTCCTCTGCAGGAGGATTTTCTATCTGATATTCTATATACCCACCAGTCCTCAGAGCTTATAGAAAGGGACTAGAGCTGCCAAGATGGCCACAAAAGGGAGTAATTTTTAGCCCCACACATAGCTGAATTTAGCTTGCTCTCACAAGGATGTCTTCTCTGGTGTCCTGAACACACAAAACCAGCTCTAGGCTGAGGGCACCAAATGCTATGTCCTGCTGCCACTATTGCCATAAATGGGGCTGATATGAGGCTGAGGCCTCTGTGTTCAGGGACTTCTGTGTATTGCCCTTTTTGAATGCTCCTTGCCATTTTGACCCAGGTGCATGTAAACTGAAATGTGGACTTCTGTTCCCCAGGAAGAGAGGGAGTTGCTGACCAGGCTCAAGCCTATTGCAGGGACCCTGCCCCAGCTTGTTCATTCCGGCCGTCACAAAGGACTTGAGTGCTCTTCCATGCTCACGTTTCTCTTGGCCACTTATTTTAGCTTTGTATAAACAATCTCCTTGGTAACTGGAGACAGGAGCAGAATATTTTCATCCTTCTCGTGAGGTTTGCTTCCTTCCTATCTCAGCACTGGGAGGGATCTTTAGCAAATATGTATTTGCTTTTGTGCTCCCACCACTGGCTTTAACCCTATGTATCACTGAGGAGACCTCCTGTCTACTTTAAAGGGGGTTTGTACACAGAGTTTCAGTTGAGAGGGCTGTATTTCATGGTTTTATTGATTTGGCAGTAGAAGTAAACAGACGGCTTGTCAGTCACGCAGTGTGAACAGTGGCTCTTGAAAACCCCAGCAGGAAAACCCCACCGGAGCATCCTTTGTTGGGATGCTGAAGCCACTGGAGTTGCAAAACCCTTCATCAGGGATGGGGAATGGCTCCTTGCTGTAGCAGCACCCTCCACCTGTGTACCACAGCCCCGTACATCTAGCACTTCCATCTGCTAGGACACAGCAACCCAAAGATGTTGAGGTAGAATCAGAAAGGTCTCTGCAAGGGGGTGGGCATTAATTGCCAGCAGCTCCAAAAGATCTGGAGGTGTTTGAAAAGGCAAGGAAGAATTCCCATCTCAGGTCTCAGCTGGCACATTTTTTTTACCTCTGCCCTCTGGAGAGGCAACTTGTTGGAAAGGGAAAGAAAAAAAAATAAAATTAAAACAACTCCCAAACTCTCTGAAGGCTTGGCTGTGTTTCCAGCCAGAGGAGGTAAAATCAGCTCCTGTGCTTCCTCCCTCTTTCTGAAAACAAGTGGTTTCCAGAGACACAAATTTCCGAGGCAGACCAGCTTTCCCTGTTGCTGTCATTTTCAGAGCTGAGCCCTGGGCCAAATTTTTCCCCTCCCTGTGATGTCTTGCTGGGCTTGGGGCAGAGAGGAGCCCTGCTGTTGGCACTCAGCCTACTCTTTCTTGGTCAGAGTCATCCCCAAAGGATGGTAACAGCAGTATGAAAACACCAAGCACCACCTTTAGCGCAGAACTTGAGATTTGAGGGTCATTTGTAGATGCTCCAAACATTGTCCCTGTTCAAGGCAGCGTTGCCATTGCAGCAGCCCCTCTCTAGGCATGGCTGGGGAGTACTTTATGGGGCCTGTTTTGGGTTTGATGGGTTTATCGCTGGGTAGCTCTGTGTTACTGCCCTTGCAGGGCTTGCCCTGTGGCACAGCAACAGCATTGCAGTGGGGTGCAATTTGCACTGCAGAGAGGGACCTAGGGGTGTTGATTGACAGGCAGATGAACATGAACTGATAGTGTGCCCGGGTGGCCAAGAAGGCCAGCACCATCCTGTCCTGCATCACAGGTGTGACCAGCAGGACCAAGGAGGTAATCCTGCCCCTATACTCAACCTGGGTGAGGCCTCACCTTGAGGACTGTGTGCAGTTATGGGCACCGCAGTATAAAAAGGACCTCGAGGTGCTGGAGAGGGTGCAGAGAAGGGCAACCAACCTGATTTGGGGTCTGGAGAACAGACCTATGAGGACAGACTGAGGGAACTGGGTCTGTTCAACTTGGAGGAGGCTGAGGGGAGACCACATTGTGCTCTACAGCTGCCTGAAAGGAGGTTGTAGTGAGACAGATGTTGGCCTCTTCTCCCTGGTGACCAGTGACAGGATGAGAGGAAATGGGGTCAAGCTTCACCAGGGGAGGTTCAGGTTCGATATTAGAAAAATTTTCATCACAGAAAGTGGTTAAACATTGGAACAGGCTGCCCAGGGAGGTGGTAGAGGCACCATCCCTGGAGGTGTTCAAAAGATGGGTAGATCAGGTGCTACAGTGGATGGTTTAGTGGTTAGGGGTTGTAGGGTGGATGGTAGGACTTGATGATCTTTTCCAACCTTGATGATTCTGTGATTCTGTGGGTATAGCTCATTACTTGAGTTGTGGTCTTCAGACATGACCATCCCTGATGCTTCAAGGCTGTTTAACAACTTTTCGTATGCTGGTACCCAGGGGCTTCAAGTTTATACAGGCAGGTAAACCCCTATACAGTACAGGTAACATGCCACAGGGAGTCTGGACCAAGAGTCAACTCTGCAGACAGTCATTTAAATTGCTAAAATGGAAGCCTTGCATTTGAACGTCCCTTGACAGAAGATTGCTTATTCTAATAAAAGTTCAGCGTGACGCTTAGCGACAAGCTCCTAAAAGATCAAAAGGCTTTTCCATAGCTTAGGAGTCCATCAGCATCAGCTGAGCACCAGCAGGGAGAACAGGTAGGGTGTTTGCTGTGTGCTGCATTTGCAAATGCAGATCACATCTGCAGACACACACGCAGCACGTGTTGAGGCAGATGTCATTTTCATCAGCAGGTTGGCTGCAACTTGCGTGCGTGTGTGTGTCTGCATGCACACGTGTTGTGCCAAGTTAGCACAGAAGCTGTTGAAAGCAGCAGGGCACGGTGGTGTGAGCAGCACAGCACAAAATGGTTCCATCACAGGTACTTTTCGAGTCTTGAAGCCAGTCATGTGTGTCTCCAGGCAAGGGATGATAAATGTAGTGATGGTGAACTGCTTATTACTGTAACGCTATGAGGATGCCTTGGTTCTGTATTTGGGTTATCCCTTCTAGAGTTTTGGGGAGAATCTCTTGAAAAGCGGAGGCTGAACTTTGGGGCAGCAAATAAGAGGAGTTAGATGCATCCCAGACTGAGCATGGAGTTAAAATAAAGATGGATGCTGCTTCTGGAAGGGACCCTCTGCATTCAATATTGATGTTTGTCCTTTGAATTTATGTGGTGTTCTCTCCGCTGTTTCTGAGCATCCCCTCATCCTCTCCTTCTTTTTCCATGTATAGCTGCTTTGCCAGCAGCTGAGCTACCTGTCAGCAGCCCTGGCAGAGTGGGGTGACACAATTGGGACCCTTTGTCCTGTGTCTTCCCAAACAACCAGGAAGATTCTCCCTTGCCCTGAAGCCTAGGCAAGCAGAATTTGAAATGTGTCTTCCCTGTGATGGAAGCACGGTTATGATTGACACAAAACCATGCTGCAGGGACAGCTCTGAAACAGCTTATCCACAGCAGACATATTTTGAGCTTACTTGAATACGATTCCTGATGCTGAAGCCATGCTATTAGACATGGACCTGTTATTTTGCATGGCCCCCACTGTTTTGTTTGGTCAGCTTTAACTCAGCAAAGTTTGCTAAATGGGTGCAGAAGCATCCTCTATGCTGGCAGTTGCTCAATGAAATTCACTTTGGGGAGTGCTGAAGTCATTTCAATAAGAGCTCCTGTTTGAGGAGCATTGTCATGGCAACTATGCCAAGCACACACAGAGAAGAGCAGCTCATATTGGTGTAAAAGGTTAGAGCAATTACTGTCTTAAAGGAGGACCTGACTAAAGAAAAGCTGCATGCATATATGTGCATAGAGAAGCAAGAAGCACTCGTATGTGTTTCCAGTTGGGTAAAATGTATATGGGGACCCTCAGGGAGAGGGGTGAAGGCTTGGCCCAGAGGTCTTCTCACACCCAGTCCCCTTCATGGTTTTATTCCTCACCATGCCTCTTTTCCAGTGAGGATTTCCAATCTAGCCTTGACCCCTTCTCAACTCAGCATACATCTCCCTACCACATGCACATCCCATCACTCAGCTCCTTGTGAACTGGGGCAAATCCTACCAATTGGAGACAAAGTTTCTGTCCCCTTCATTGCCTGCCTTGCCCTTGTTAGTGCAGCTACCTGCGTTACCCACAGACCTGACTGAGCAGCTATGCATGAGGAGAAAATCCCAGAAAAGCAGAATGGGGGGAAATGCCAGATTTTGTCCTCCGAAGCCTGCAGAATTAGAAATGGTATTTGCAGGGTTTTTTGTTGGGCTGGACTGAACCCCAGGCAGTCTACCCTTTGCTTCCAGCACGGGCTACATTTTTAAGGATTAATCGCAGTTTTTCGCTGGCATGGGCAGGGTTGTGCAAAGCCAAGGGAGAAGTTACTTCTGCTCTGTCAGCTTTCTCAGATGCCTTAAGCAATTGCTGCTGATTCACATCAAAGGGTGTTTTCCTTTCTAGTCTTTGTGGCTTGTATTGCACTGTTTGTGTATGCTGTCCTTGGAGATCCAGACACTGATCTAAATGGAGTCTCTCCAGTTTGGTCCCCCAATGATCCCATCCCCATCATGCCCTCTGGGAGCTTTAGGAACTGTGGATCACCATCAGCAGATATGCATGGCAATAGGATTGGGAAGGAACAGCAAACTACTGATTTGTCCTGTTATTACCGCATCCAGAACACCACACTTTCAGCTGTCCTGGGACAGTGAAACATTTAAGCATGGCCAAGGGCTCAGGCCCTGTTTTGGGGCCAAAAATCCAAGAGAGTGCCATGTGTCTTTGAAGGCCCCTAGCAAAATACGGCATTGCTAGGGAAACGAAGAAATGTGTTGGTGAGGGTGCAAAATTGACAGTCAGGTCACAGCAAATATTAAGGATTCCTCAGAAAAGCATTTCTGGTCTCATAAATCCTACCCAATATGTCTTCCTGAGAAGAGTCAAGATGCATTCAGTCTAGCGTGAGAAATCATCTTACCTGGCAATCACTGCTCTTGAAAAGTGTTTTCTGAGGCACTGAGCATCAGCTGTGCCTGTTGTCTCCCAGCTATTTGAGCAGCAACAGCTCTCAGTCCTCCTGTCTCTGCCAACCTCCTCCCACATCGTGTGTCTGAAAGGCCAAGGAAGAGCAGTCTGGATCCTTTTCCAGGATTTTCCTGGTAGTGATGCTCTGGAACAGGCCAGAAGTACATATTTAAGCTTTATGCTGTCTTTTAAACCCAATACATCCTGAGGCCAGAGTTTGGTTTATGCAGCCATGGAAAGGGCAACACAGCCCTCTGGTCTTATAAAAATTGATTCAGCAAGCCTTGGAGAAAGAATTTGAGAACAACCAAGAAATTCAGAGAAGCCAGATGAATTTTGGCTCCAGAGGTGAGGGGAGGATAGAGGGACTGGTTTCCCCTCTCTTTGTTTGCAGTGCCTAGGCTAGTACACTCCATAACAGTTTTGGAGGGAACTGGACTGCGCAGCCCCATGGAGGTCTGGACTCCTGGACCAGAAAACCAAACTGCCACATCAGATCAGCTCACATCCATGCTTTCCAAAACATGCATCAGGCTTCAGGCAGGTTTTTCTTTGCCCTCTATGTCATATTTGCAGTGCCCTTCAGGCAAGGTTTTCATCAAGTAGAAACATGTCAGAACAGCTTGGTTCTGAAAATGACCCTGCATGGGTGACTCATGGGACATCTTGCAAAGATGGGATCCCATTAGCAGGGGTGGAAACCCTAAAGAACCCTCTCATATGTCAGAGACCCCTGGGTAGCAGCTAAAATCATGTGTGACACAACATCATTTTCATAATCTGGCCCTTCTCTGCATATCTTCTATCCCTGAGGATGTTCCATCCCTGCACTGGCTGATCATGCATTGCATTGACTTCTCTCCTGTCCCCTGCCAGGCACATGAGCCCTGGAACGAACGCCTCCACCACAGACCTGGGTCCCTCTGCATGTGAGCCTGTCGCCTTCTCACCATCAGATGCAGTTTTGCTGTCAAATGGTGGAGGAAAAGCCTGATCTGCTCTTTTTCCTTCTCAGCAACAAGACAGCTTCCCTCGTTGAGTAGCTGTCAGAAATTTGAGCAATGAGGCTGCTAAGTGCATAGAAGTGCTGCCTGGTTCTCTGGTCAGAAGAGTTGTATGCTGCAGAGACAGACCTGGGAGCAGCTAGGTCTCTTTGTGTCTAACAGCATGGACAGGCCCTCAAGCTGCTGCAGCCTCCAGGGAGGCTCACCAAGGAGATAAGGACAGCCAGGGAGAAGGAGAGCAAAGCACAGTGAAAGTGGGGATGAGGAGATAAATAGTCACCAGGGCTGTCTTGCTCTCGGTGGCTGGCTCCATCTGTGCCCTGGGGTCTGGTCCAGGCTCCTCCCTATGGCCACAGCCAGTTTCCATGACCCTGACCTCTGGCTCTGGTGATGCCCAGCCCTGATTGTGAGCTTTTTCTCTCATGGCACCTGGTCCCCTACAGTAACCCACTTGTCCCTCTACAAAGACACTACTTGGTGCCCAAGGCTCACATGATCTACACAAGGCAAGGAGTTTCCAAAGCCACATGCCCATCTCTCACGGCCAGCTGTAACTTCAGCTAATTAAGTGACAAGAAAATAAATGAAAAATCAATATTTTAGTTTTCTGCAGGAGCCTGAGAACGTGTGCTGCAATGGGCAGCACGAGTGTGTGAGGCTTTGAAATGTCCCTCCAAAATGCAGACACCCTATGACTATTCTCTTGCCACCGTCACTGATCCTCTGGGTGGGAAGTGCTTGGCTGCTGGGGGGTCAGGGCTGCAGCACCAGGCTCAAGTATCAGGACTTCACTACCGACTGCCTATCCTGGGTGTTGTAACTATGAATTTTAAGTTGAAAGTCCTCCAAGATATTAATGTAGTTCTCCTGGGTGATCAGTGGAAGCTGAATGAGTGGTTAAGTTGCATAAGCACGTTGTTCCCTGTATTGATTCAGGAGTCAGCGTCATTCTGTCCAGGCAGTGGCATCATGCCATGTTCTCATAGGCAAACTAGTTACTGACTGCTATTGACACTGTTTGGCTGTGAGTGATAATTTTCCAGGACCACTAAATACACCATTACTGGCTACATCAATACTTCTTAGCAATTCCAGCTCCATCTCATGGGTGATCTCAGCACAATCATGCTTTTCTAGCTGCAGTCTCTGATCTAGGTGCACAGCAGGGAAGGTCTCTGAATTGTTTTCTGGTCCAAAGTCTTCCCAGCAAGCCAATATCAAAGCCAAAGCAAGCTGTGAACTCCAAGGATGGAGGTAGCTGACTTCCTTCTCTCACTCAGAAGAAAGGAAAAATGCATTCCCCAGCATGTCCTATCCAGATTTCTCTGGAACTAATCAATGATGCCCTCAAAACAGGAAGCTTCCTTGGTCCTTGCAGTGCTGGTTGCTTGTCCAAGTCATGAGAGGGCTTTCTGCCATTTCATGTACCTAAGCAGTACAGTGTAGAGTTGGAGCAGCAGCATTTTTGCCAGCATATTGAGGATTTTCACCAGTGTGCTGTGACTGTGCAGATATTCAGGTTTGAAGTGAATGCAAAAGTCCATGAAGGTTGTCACCAGTCATTCCCAGTGCCACCTGATCCCACAAGAGAGAAAAGGCTAGTGGAGATAGGACAACTGGGAATCCCAGATCCTTACACCTATGCCCAGTGCTGTGCCCATCTTCTCATGTGACCTTGTACAAAAAAATACTTGTAAAGGAACTTTCCCTTGTTGGGCTCTGTTCTGCTTCTGTCACCCTGTGCTGTTTCATTACATCTGTGTCTGTCCCTGCACATGCTCACAAGGTCCCTTCCCCAGGTGGCATTTTTCTTTAAGCATTAGCCATCTTCTTGCCCTGCTTTTGCCATTGATCAAAGCCCATGTGCTTGCCCATTGACTGGGGACATTCAGCCCTCTCCTGCTCTTGCCAAGTCCCTGATGGCTCACTTGCAGGCAGGCATGTGAGTACTCTTTCTTGCCCTTTCCAGAGATATGCCCAGAAAACACAGGTGGGTTGGCATGCTTGTGCCAAGTAAACATCACCTCCTAAGAGCAGATATTTGCTGTCCATGACACTGGACATGGAATTATCAATCACACCACTCTCTCTGGCACATGGAATACTGCAAATGCCAAAAGCTTACCTAGGCTTGAAGGGACATAGGAGAAATATGCAGAGCATAGCTAAATACATAGAAACCCCTGAGACACAAATATCTGGGTGTTGAGAGAGCATCAGCTGGAAATACTGTCTCTATGCCCATCCTGCTCTTGCATCCTCCTAGTCCAGGGTTCTTTGGCAGTTGTCAGAAGAAGAGGTTGTGCTGGATGGCCAATTGGCTCCAAACAGGTACAGCAGTTCTTTCCTTCATGTGCCATTCAAATGGGTTTTTGCATTCTGTTGTAGCAAAGGGCTGTGTGGGAATGCTTTGTTAAAAGACCTTTACTTTTCAAATGAAATAGTGTGATTTGAAACAAAGACTAAATCCTCATGGAGACCATTGGGCTTGGAGCAAGGACAAAGATCTGTATGACATCTTCATGAAGATACTATACTCTTGTTGCTGCTGGGTATTAACAAGAGAAGAGCTGTAGATTCATTTCTTCAAAATTTCTTCCATTCTTTGATTTCTGGGGCATAGAAATTAGATGAAACTCATTCTGTCAGCAGTTACAGACTCAGGGAGGAGCAGTTTCTGGTACAGAAATGCAGACAGTAGAATGACTGACTGAGCAGGGCTTTTTAGCTCAAATGCAATAGACTCAATACCAATGGAAGGAAAACTCAGCAGCAGTGGTTTGATGCAAACTTGCCCTATGGTATCACTGGCTGTCCCTGTAGGAGGCAGGGAGGGAGGCAGGAGGTGTGCCGAGGCCGGTGGCTTAGGCCAACACACAGCCTGGCCTGGTAGAGGGACCTCTAGCCCCAGGCACCCAAATCTGTTGGAGATATGCTCCAGAAATTCTGCTTTCCCACCTGTGGTGTGACTGAGGGACAAGGCAGGAAAAAAGTATCCCAGCTCTTTCAAGGGCTGTGGTGTTGCACACTCAGGGGATCTTGAGTGTTTGGCTTTAATACCCAGCTCCTGGAGATGTTAGATTATTGCAGGAGCACCACTTTTCATCCCCAAATCAAAACTTACTCTAGACTTCAATGAAAATCTGATGGACAGCTTGGAAACACCATCTAGATGGACCTTGGGCTCATATGAGGTGAAGAAAAGTGTAATAGTTTAGAGGCTGCTTTAATCTTTTGTTTTAATCTTTTGGGTTTCTCTTCTGTCTCATGGATTTTGGACTTCCAGTTTCTGGCCCTGCAGTGACTCAGTAGTAGAGGCTTCAGGGTCCCTTTTTTTTCAGTTGACACAAGCATTATCACATCTTGTGCTGAAAGAGCCCTTGAGCCACAGGGGAGAGAGATTTGATTTCAGCACGTATTTGCACTGTCAGGACTTTGGGTCTTGGCATACTTCATCCCACCGTGTCCAGCTAGGGAAACCAAGGGGCAGACATTTCAGATGCTATGCTCAGCACTGCAGCCCACATTGCTTTGTGAGCCTTAAACAAGCTGCCCTGGCTCTGTCAGGCACTCCTGGTCTTTGCTCCATGGCAAACTCCAGGCCCTTTGCACCATATTTTTTAATGCATGGAAATGAGACTCGTGCAGAAACACGTACCTCTGACACAGAGGACTGAAGGCAGCAGCCTTGTGAAACTGGGCACTCCAGGATCACAGGACTCTGTGAGGCCACCAGGAACATGGGCTGCAATCCACAGCCTGCATGGGCAGCCCCGTGCCAGCTCGATGCCACTTACATTGTCACAGCCCACGCTGCCCAGCACATCTCTGCCTGGGAAGGGGTGGGAAGCAGAGACCATGTCAGAGGTTGCAGTAAAAGTAGTGTGTCATCAATGCACAACCCAGATTACTGTAGAAAGCAGTCTTTCCTCCAATGCAGGATAAATTTTCCAGTTGCCTGGTCATCCTCCCTCCCCACTGCTCAAACCTTGCTGCATGGCCACATGGGTGCAAGACTTTGCAGAAGGGCTTGACAGCAGACAGAATACAGTGTGATGGAGATCAAGCATGCCCTAAGAATAGCCACTATTATTTTCACATACTTGCTATTTCTCAAACAGATGTGATCTCAAAGACCATTAGGAGGAAATCCTTTTTTCTGAGATTGCAGTCTCATCCCAGGAACAAATTTGCCTCAGCAGTTCTTGCTGATTGGAGATTTGAACAGAAAGCAGACTTGCTGTTTGTTCCTTCACCCTTTTTTCCCAGTAAACCTGTAGAGCAGAAACAGCATCAGTGCACGTGTCTACCCAACACAGAGCACTTGCTTACACCCTAGAAAAATCACTTGGAAAACTAGATAATGGCAGCACCTGCTGGAAGTGGCTTAGGACTCAAGGCTACATTTCTCAAGGAAGCCCTATTGGTGCTGGGTCTAAGCATCAGGAACAACTTTTTTTTAATGAGATTATTATTTGTGGAAGATAATTATTTTCATAGAGTCATAGAATGGTTTGGGTTGGAAGAGACCTTAAAGATCATTTGGGGGGCCTTTGAAGAATGCTGCATGCAACAAACCAGAGCATACCCACAGGAAGTTTATGTCTTGATACTTCTGCTGTCCTAAGAAATTATGAAGGTAGAATTTTAAATTAACTTTCCAAAGAAAGGCTTGTTTTTTCATATATGGGGCAATAAACATTTTAATGGGAATTGTCAGGAAAACTATTGATTTTGTTTTTGAAATTATATTTTTGAAATTGTGCCATTCTGTTAATTCCGTCAGGGCCTCTTTGATAGCTTGGCTATGAGCGTTTTTGCATCCTTCATTAGTTTTTTAATACATGATAATTTCCCCCAACTCATCAATGCAAAGCAAGACTAACTGCATGCTTGGCAACCATTTTTCCTATGTACAAACCTATTGCAGCAATAATTATGAACAGAAAAAATTATTGCAGATATTCATTACAAAATACAATTACACTGAGCCATGCTGCATCATTACCCTCTTCGTAGCCATCCCTTGCTCTTGAGCAAATGGTTCCATTATAAGTATGAAGGGCAAGTTTAATACACTTCTGACTTACAGCAAACGGTACAAGAAATCATCCTAGCTGTTCCTGCAAGTGCTTAGTGGTGTTTGCTCTCAATGAGAATAAAATTGTCAACTCTGCTGCCAAATAATTTTCAGCTTTACAGAGGGGCGCTGGGTGGCAATACAGGCGTGCAAGGAGGGGAGAAGGCCATGAATTACAGTGGCCTGAGTTTCACTTCCCTAGACAACAGCTTTCTTCCATCTTTATGGGTTTTCAGGGCTGGGACTTGATTATACATTATTGCAGCCTCAGAGCTGCTCTGACTTGTGTTGGCTGCCCATAGAAAGGATGTCCCATCTTGCCCAGGGATGCGACAAGAGGCATTTCTTTGAAGGACAGGGACAGACAGACTTGGGCAGGGGAAGTGCAACTGGGAAGCTTGTTGAAGAAAGAGCATTCACAGGAGGGCAGTGCTCTCACACATGGTGAAAAGCAAGCACAGCCAGGAGGTCAGCAGCAAGCACAGGGCTTCAGACAGTCACTGCGTTCATTCACTCACTCAGTTTTCACACTATTGGGTGCCTCAAGGAGCAAATTTTTCTGCCAGTGGCCCTAGCCTCCTGTGAGGCTTTTGCCCTTCATGATGCATGCTTTGTGGCTGCCCTCTGAGCAGAGACTCTGCTTTCAAACCTGCCCTGCTGATGTTGCTGGAGCTAATTCAGCAAACCCAGGCTGTATGAAAAGAGGCACTTGCTGCACAGCTCTCAGGCAGGAGAGAACCAAAACTTAGGGGCTTGGGGAAGGATATGCTGCTTGCAAAGGAAAATAAAAAAAGTCAAATATCACTATCCATGAAGCTTTCCTTCACCCTGCCCTATCTGGAAAGACTGTCTTTCCACCCCTCCACAGAAGACATCTGAACTCCAGCATTCCTTTCAGGCTTGTAAACTGGAGCCTCCAAAAGCCCAAACTGAGCAGCTGCTCATGCTGTTGAGCATGGATCTGTTGTGCCTGGAGAGACAGAGACTCTTTTGTGGGCAGGGTCTGGTTGAAGTGGTGCATCATGTTTTCATGTTTTCAGGGGCTTGGTCTATGCTTTTTTTTTTTTTTTTTTTTTTTGAAAAGAGCATATCTTGTAGCTCCCAGGCCAAGGCACCTTGAGGGGAGGCTGGTCCAGGCTGCATCATGTCCAGCCACAGACTCTGTCCGTGACAGAGTATGGCACCCTGCTAGCTCCTGGTGCTCTGACCTTGTGGTCTGTGCTCATCCTGAGGCAATCTCAGCCCTGCCCTTTGCTTTTGGCTGTGCTGCCCCTCCATCCTGTGCTATCAAACCCACTGTTTTCTGTCTGCAACCCCCCTCTCCTGTAATTTCTACCTTCTTCCTCCTCTCCCTGTCTCCCCTCCTCCCTTTTCCTCCCTTACTCTTGAATCTCTATTTCTTCTCTGTTCCAGCAAAACGATATCAATCAAGGTGATAGATGATGAGGAGTATGAGAAAAACAAGACCTTCTACCTAGAGATCGGGGAGCCCCGGCTGGTGGAGATGAGTGAGAAGAAAGGTGGGGGACGTGCTTCAGGGCTGAGCCCAGCCTGTGTGTCCCTGTCTAGCTCACTCATGCCTGGTACCTGCAACACCAAGCTCACATCCCCAACACCTATGGAAAAGGGCAGGAGTGAGGGAGGCTTCTTACCCCTCCACCCCGGAAACAGCCTTTCCCCCGCCTACCAAGGTCTGACCCTGGCTGGGTGGTGGGGATGCTCCTGCCCTTCCCCATAGGTCCCAGGGAGGATGTGCAGCTGCTTCCCCCCACCCAATCATCTCTGTCACCATGGCACCCGGGCGGATGTGAACTGCATGCATGTGTGATGCAAATCATGTGTTTGCCTTTGTCTTGTGTTCCCACAGGAAATTCATTACCCTTAGAGTACTTGACCGTGAGGAGTATGAGAAAGAGTGCAGTTTCTTCCTTGTGCTTGGGGACCCAGTGTGGCTACGACGAGGAGTGAAAGGTGTGAGAGTAAAACCAGACCAGCTCTGAAGACGCTGTCGTCCGCTTTCTCTGTGTCTCCCTACTCTCACACTCCTTTCTCCTCGCACTTTGGCTCCCGGCCGTTTTGCCCTCCCTCCTCTGAAGCTTGGCCACTGCACCTTTTTGCTCCATTTTCTTTCCTCTTTCATTTCGGGAGGACTCCGTCTTGCTCACAAGACCAAATTTCCTCCTCTCCTGGGAGCAAGACAGACTCCCAGGAGGGCCCCAGAGCATCCAGGCAGGGGACAATTGAGCATCACCAACCCCCAGAGACATTTTGAGAGCGCTGCCCTACCACATCGCAGCTACACCTTCATTTAATCAAGTAGAAAATGCAGTCTTGATGATGAAAAAGGCAACGCTGCATCATTTTTATTGGAAGATAAAATAGCCTTCGCCTGAAATAAAATGCATGGCCAGAGCAGTAAATTTAGCCTTTTTATACTGGCACTGGGGTCTGAAAATAGCTGGGGATCATGGCAGAAGCAGGTAATACCATAAGATGCAATCAGTCTAGGAAAAATCCAGTTACACTCAAAAGTTTCATGGCCCTGAACTAGGTAATAGTTTCTCATAGGAATAATAAAAACAATTTGCTCTTTCATCACATTTCTAAACCAACTGCAAAGCTTCCCTAAAAGGCAAGAGTTCACACATTTTTTACTGTGCGCTTTTTTTTCTGCTAAGAAATTAAGGTAAAATTAATGGCAACACTATTGTTGGCTGAGCAAGAAGCAGTTTTAGCGTTACTGAAGATAACTGGTTGCCCAACAACAAACCCTTATTAAAGCCTTTGTAAAAAAATGGCAGCAACATTTGGTCTCTCTGTCTTGGAGCTGCTTTCTAATTTCTGGGACATAACTTTCCCCTTACCATGTGTGGGGTTGTAATATATTATTTTTCAGGACAGAGAGGGCCCCCAGCAGTCCCCATGCTGAGTGGGGACATGCTGATATATTTCAGGCTAAAAACACATCTGGCAGCAATGCCACATTCCCCTCCAGTGCAGGTGCCATCTAGGTCAGCTGCATTGTCCCCTTCAGCAGATTTCCTGATGGTTTCTGTGACTCGCTAGCAGAAGCAGGGCTACAAAAAATCAGATACACTGGCACGGTCCAGGCTCTGCAGGTGGGATTTGTATCATTAAATGGTGCTGCCGGTGGCATCAGTGGAGCATAGGCAGTGTTGCCAAATTAAGTGACACATGGGCAACTCAACTTGGCAGCTTCAGCTTTGCCCAGCTTCACAGGGGCCAGTCTGGCAAGAGGAAACCCACTTTCTAAGGTCCAGGTTTGAGAATCATGGTACCAACTCACAAGATTGCAGCTGAGATTTTTAATTAAAAAATAAAAGGAAAAGGCAAGAAAGTTCTTCATTTAATTCCAAGGTAACTTAGGAAGCCTGAGGAGAGTTCAGCTTTGCAAACACAAGAACAAGGCAAGGCACGGAAGCCAAGTCAAGATTTTAAAGAACGCTATCTGCTGCTTTGGCCATGAAATTTTTTGGGGTGGTTGGGTTTTTTAAACTTCTTTTTTTTGTGCTTGGTTTTATCTGAGGCAGAAAGGTGTAGCGAGCTGTTTGCTTGGCATCCTAGAGACAAGAGCATCTCTGAAATATCACCCTTGAACCACATGGTCACTTTGGTTATGCACTTCAGGGGCCAGAGACCCACTGGTGCACTAAGGGAGAGGCTTTTTCTTTTGTTTTGGAGACCTGGAATGTTGAATGACAAGATCCTTGAGCCAAGCCTTGCCACAAACTTTTTCTTTTGTCATCTCATATGCCAGAAGCACAGCTGCCTGATGGAGCTATTGCTCCCCATGGGGCAGCTGGAGGAGGTCAAAGCCAGTAGCCACTGCACATGGGCTGTCTTTTTGTCCTCCCCCAGGGCAAAACTGCCTCCAAGACCAATGGAAGATATTGCACATAGAATTCACAGGGGAAAAATGAATTTTTGGAGTGTGTCTTTTAATCCCATGTCCACCCCATGTTTCCAGTAGTTTTTATTTTAAATCAATAAGCTCATGAAACATTTCTGTTCGTTTATTTTTAGTGCGTTTCTCTCAAAACTAATGGTATCCTGCAGCTTTACAGAAATTAAATCTCTGCCCTGGAATCTGGAGTCTTTCTGTGGATATCCCTTTTGATTTCATTATTCATTTACTTTTCTTCTTCTGTGTTTGTCTCTGTCTGTCTCCTTCACAGCCCTGTTGTTGAATGAGCTTGGTAAGCCCGCATTTGTTTTTCTTTTCCGTTTCCCCAGTTTGCATATTTTCGGAAGACAACTGATTTTGTTTGACATTTTTCTTTGCTCACAATGTTCTCTCTTAGGGTGGTCAGCACTATTTAAGTAAGATCAGGTACCTAATGCCACATTTTTCCTTGGAGTAGAGCCCCAAAGTCACTAACATTAATAGGTGGTAACCTGCTGTGGAGAGGAACATTTTTTTTTTTTTGGAGTGGGGGTTGTTAAAGCCATAGTGAATCTTCTGACACCCCGAGTTAGAAACCTGCACTGTGCAGATGAGACCATCACTTCTTACACTGGCATGGCAGACACAGGATTGCCTGGCAACTTAGAGGTCCTGGTGGCTGGACAGGGAAGTTGGCCAATCCTTTTTGAAGACACAATGCAAACTTTGTCTACAGTCCTAGGACGATTTAGTGCCCACCCAGAACCTGATTTTCCTTGCTGGCCATCTCCAGGGTAGGGTGGCCAGGGAGGGAAGCAAAGCTGCAGTCATTAGGCTCACACTGGTTCTGCCCACTCCACAGCGTGTATTAGATACTGGGGGTTGGCAGATTGCAGATGTGGGTTGAAAGGCCTGTGTTCAGGTTTCCCCACACTATCCCTGGGGTGAGTGTTGGGGAGCATCCAGTCCCTGGCAATAGGGCAGGGAAGGACCATCACATCCCTGCAGGCTGCAGAGTGTTTGTGTTACTGTGCCAATGCTAATCCTCTTTCTCTCTTTCTCTCTCTCTCTCTCTCATTTTTTGTTTCATCTAGGTGGCTTCACCATCACAGGTATGGATTTCTGCTCTCCCCCTGCCTCCCCCTTCCTTCCTCTTAATGATCATATTCTCACTCTGCTCTTTCCTCTTGGTTTCCTCTTTGCTTTTGTTCTGTCCTGGAGGAAAACTCTGGAAGGGTAAGAAGGTGCCGTGCCTCAGCCTCGCTGCCCTGGCCAGTCATGCTAACACTGTGTCCTCTCACAGAGTGCTCTGCTTGCCAAACACACCTAACCCCCACTTTGTGAAGGGTGACCCATCACCCTTGAAGTGACAGGCAGCCTCTCTTGGAGCAGGGAGGGCTTCTCCACTTTTTCCAACTTTCCCCTCCCTGCTGCCTGCACATGGTTCTGCCTGGCATAGGGAGCCTGTCCTCAGCGCCCAAGCAGCAGCCAGGGTGGCCAAGCACCATGTGAGGTGTGGGACACCATGGCTGCTACAGACACACGTACCCTGCCCTTCCCAGCAGCAAGCTCTGGTAGCACCATTTGCTCATCCATCATTAGCCTGCCAAGTGTCCTTCATTAAGCCGAGTGCTGCAAGGGGGAGAAGTTGAAGGGTCCAACATATTGCAGAGCAGATCCTGAAGAGACCTGGAAACAATAATTCAGATTAACAAGGCTTTGACCAGAAGGAGGAGAAGGGCTTTTTGGCAGCGTCGTGCTGCCTGTGCGGACAGGGGGAGGCTGGAAAGGGAGTGACACTAACCCTGTGTGAAACAGGAGTGGAGTTTACTAACTGCACAATGGTGGTTTGCACGGGCCGTGCAGTCACTCCTGCTGATCTTCTGCTGATCACTTTGATAGGCAAACCTGTCTTCAGGAAGGTCCAGGCTAGAGATCATCCTCTTCCTTGCACCGTGGTCACCATCCAAGGTATCTGCAGCATCCACCTGAGGGCCATGGTGGTCTAACACAGACTGACTGTGGTGTTTGCCTACTGACAGCTTTAGTCCTGCCTCCAGTAAATCCAATGCTTTTCAGACCTGTTATCCTTCTGTTCATCCCTGGGGTGGACTGAGAGGGAGCTCTGTGAGGGTCTGTGCAGGGACAGTGACAAAAGGCCATGCTGCCTGGGATCCTCATACCTCACAGGCTGCGGGGATGCCATTGGAAGTGCAGAACTGCTCCATTGCACTTGTAGTCTCTCAGTTGCCTTCTCTCAGGCTTTGGGGCCAGGTCATTCTCTGTGGATGGCTCCTTGCACCTATATGGCACAGCACTATTTCCTCCAGTCCCACCATGGCAGCAGGAGTTCCATGCTCTCTGTCTGCCAGCTTCCTCCGCATAGTAAAGCCCTGATCAGAAGGAGGTAAAGCCAAGATTTCACACCTAAATGAGCCCTGGGGTTGCTCATAGCCCTTTCTGGTGGTAATGTCAGAATGTCTGATGGAAATGTCCTAACTATGCCCCAGTTCAGTCCTGGAGAAGCTTAGTGATGATCTGTCCCCTTCCAGCATCCCTGTGGGAGAGGCAGCAATACCAGGTAATAAGGTATTCTCCAACCATGTGAGTGAACTGGACTCCTGAGGCTGGATGAGTTGCAGAACTCTTACTATCATTTCCCAGCACAACTACCTGTCTATTACTCTATGGCCTCCTCCTTCTCAACTGCTCTATCCCTCGTGCTTCCATCCAGAGGCTTCCCGACACCCCCACCCCTCTGATGGGAAGACAGTTCCAGAGAGTGGCCAGCCAGTCCTGGCTCACCAATGGGCTCTTTGCTTTGCAGAGGAGAATGAAGAAAAGCAGCCACTGACCAGCAAGGAGGAAGAAGAGCGTCGAATCGCGGAGATGGGACGCCCAGTCCTGGGGGAGCACACCAAGCTTGAAATCATCATTGAGGAATCCTATGAGTTCAAGGTGCTGTCCACGTCCCCTTCCCCTGTTCTTCTTCCCCTCCATCTGGGGACCCTCCTTTTGGGTTTGCACAGCATTGGTAAGCACGTATTAAAGGCATCACAGCAAAGCAAGGCAGCTTCTGGCATCATATGGTCTCTGAGCAGGACCAAGAAACACTTTGAAAGGTGGCTGAGTCAAGGTATAATGAAAAGGTGAGGGTGAATCCAGTGAGATGGTGGTGGAATAAAATCTGCTCTGCATCCTCACTCTGTCCATTATTCCACAGCTATGTTCCTTGGGCAATGATCCCAGTCTTTCTGACCCTTTCCCAGGTTGCTTGTGATTATTATTATACAAGCACATCAATCTTATTAGTCTAAAAGCTGACTGGGCTCCAAAATTACACAGATTGCTTTAGAATATAAGCTCATTCTCACAGCAATGTGCTACACCAAGGTCTTACTTGCAGGAGAACATGAATAAGCCCCAAGCCCGGGAGTCCCTACCCTTCCTAAGCTGATACCTTAAATGAAAGTAATGATTGGAAAGCTAAGCTGCCACAAATGCATGTACCAGACCAAGAGCTGAAAGCTGGCCATTTCATTATCTTTTCCATTTTTCTGTAGTATAAAAAATAACAGACCACCTTTACCATGTGGCAGTGGTGGCTGCCTCTCTCCCAAGGTTTTACTGCCTGCTGTCGGTGTGTGTCTGAGGCATCACAGGAGCATCTCCTACCTACTGCTGCCTCAGCACCTTCCCTGTCAGCACTGAGCCCCAGCTCTTAAGTAATGCAGAGAGGGAGAGTCCAGCTCTGCAAATACTGGTCTTGATCAAGTCCCAATTAGTGCTTCAAAACAACCCAGTAAAAATTCTTCCCTAGGCTTTGGGAACAACAGGACCTTGGCACCTCTGCACTATTTGCTGTTAAGCCCCCACTTAAGATGGTTCAAACTCCCATCATGAGCAGGTTTCAGGAGGTCTTTTTGAGTGGCAGTGAGGGGAATTGCAAGTACTTACATATGCTCCCACTGCTGTGGCTCTTGACCTGAGCTTAAAATCTGCTAAGCTTTTTCCATAAATCCAAGCATTAGCATTGCTGAATTTTAGCCCAGCATTTCCAGCCCAACAGAACCTAATTCTGTCCTCTCTGTCTCCATCCACAGAACACAGTGGACAAGCTCATTAAGAAGACAAACCTGGCCCTGGTGGTTGGCACAAACAGCTGGAGGGAGCAGTTTATCGAGGCTATTACTGTCAGTGCGGGTGAGTTTGGACCACAGCTCCAGGTGAAATACCATCAGCCTTGCTTGTGTCTTGGCTTGGCTTTGTCAGTAATACAGACTGTAGTGAAGCAGCAGGAGGCAGAACAGGTGGCAGAGTTATTTACAGCGCCTGCATAAATAAGACAGCTGGTTAAACCCTTTCATGAAATCACCTGGTTGGAAGTGTAGGAAACCTCCTGCATTAAGTGTGTCTGTAGCACCCAGCAGAGAAACACCTTGCTGTTACCAGATGGCAGAGTGGAAAAGTCATTTCAGGGAGAGGGATTTGGAAGGGGAACACAGTCTTTATATCCAGAGAGGCATAAATGGTGCTGGTGTGAAGCAGCAGGGCTCCCCATCCCTGGTGCTCCCCATACCACTGTGGTGAGGACAATGTGGTAGCAAAGTTGCAAAGCCCTGAAAGACAGCCACTAAGACCCCTCTCTGTGGACCAAAATTTGCCTTTGACCCCCCAATTTCAGAAACTCTGCTGTGCCATTAGCTGTGGCTGGAGGTTATGGCTCAGCAGGACATATTAGCATTGACACGTCTGTGGAAGATGAAAGAAAGGCCTTCTCCAGATACAGTTTAGCATCTGGAGATGCTATAACTCACTGGCTGGATGTTACAACCTGTCAGGGTTTAACACTAGCCCAGCAATTAAACTGAATAACAGATGCTCTCTATTAACCCCTCTCCTCCCTGATACAGAAAGGAGAGAGAATAAGGGAGAGAAACTTATGGGTTGGAAACTAAACTACACAACTTTAATGAAACAGTAATGATAAATAGGAAAAATTACTAAATATATACAAATATACAAATATACAGGAAAAGTGATACCACGTCCCTTTCCCCCAGTAACTCTCACGTCACCACCGAGGCTGCAGAGCAGTCCTGGGAAAGTCAGCAGCAGTCGGGAGCTGGGGGCAGGAACACACAGATTCAGGCTGGCAGGGATCAGGACCACAGGCAGAGGAATGGATGGAATCTTCCCAGGATGCTGAATCAAAAACAGGGAACAGGCGAGGAAGGGAAGCAGGAAGGGCAGGAAGAACAGGAAGGGGTTTGACCCTTGTGATCCCTCAAATTCATACCGAGTATGACATGTATGGGATGGAATACCCTGTTTGGTCAATTCTGGCATCTATCTTGTCTGGTCCTCCCCAAAGGAGGGGTTCAGGTGGGACCTCCTTGCTCCTTCTGGAAGGTAAAATGTTCCTCAGAGCTGAGCAATGACCTTGGCTCTGCACACCAGTCTCTGGCAGTAACTATAAACATCGAGTGTTATCAGTCCTAGAAGCAGACACTGTCTGAGAAACTTGCTGTTAATTTGAGCAAGTGCAGCTATTTACAAGAGACTTAGCTGAAAGCAAAAGTACAATCCAGAAAATCACCTTTATCCTGGCCCAAACCAGGACACAACCTCACTGCCCAGGCTGGGCTGCATATGTACACACATTAGGGCAAAATCAGCCAGCTTAAATCAAATCACTGGGGAAGGCAACTTGAGCCCATCAAGCTAATTGTGCATTGAAATGAGTGGGGGGAACACTTGAGCTTCCTACCTCCAGCTCTGCTGTACAGGGTAACCTCTGCCGAGCACAAAGTATAGAATCATAGAGTCTGCTGAGTTGGAAGGGACCCATCAGCATCATCGAGTTCAACTCCTGTCCCTGTGAGGAGCACCCCCAGAATCACACTGTGTGCCTGAGAGCTATAATTAAAAGTGATGGCCATACCATTTACCCATGTCCATCTCTTAAAACAAGGAGAGGACATTGTGCAGCAGCTATCTTCTCAAACTGGGATCCTTCCCCTTGTAGCATTGCTATTTTTAGAGCCTCCAGCCAAGAGTCTCCTATTATTTTGGCTACAACGTGAACATATCATGCAAGACAATCCTTACTGCAGGTTTTGTAGCTGTTACAGCTAAACTAATCTCTGCTGTAATCAATTATTTAATTGAATCCCATATTAAAGCAAAGATTGGTACTTGGATCCCAGCTCTGTGACACAGGTAAAAACTGCACTTATGTGACCAGGTTCTGAATATACAGTCACCATTGGTTCTATCAGGATGATTAACAAACATTTAATAAATGTGACACATTTTGGTGGACATGATGTGTCCCTGGCAGTGAGGTAACAGTAGTTTGTCTCTGAGCTCTAGACCTATTTTTTTTTCCAGGATTTAGCTCCTCAAGTTTTGTGCCGTCCAAGTTAAAATGTCTTAAACACTGGAGTTTGGGTTTGAGCCTTTCTCTGCACTATGGAGAGCAGGGGAAAGTTACAAACTTGCCCCTCAAAATGCAGTATC
The DNA here is from genome assembly GCA_023637945.1 of Phaethornis superciliosus. NCBI lineage: Eukaryota > Metazoa > Chordata > Aves > Apodiformes > Trochilidae > Phaethornis > Phaethornis superciliosus. The sequence goes on along the minus strand of JAJQWJ010000003.1, from coordinate 33,631,439 downwards.
CCAGCTGAGAAAAGCAACAGTAAAAACCTATTTTTCACCTTATGAGCAACCGGTGGCAATGTTTATAGGGATGCTGAGCAGTGGAAAAGCAGATCAGGTCTGTGGAAGGGCAGTGCAAGACTGTGACACACAATGTGGTGTCATCCCGTGCTGTCCATGGGGCTGAGATGGAGGCTCTTGCTGTAGCTGTCTTTGGTGTGCACCCAACAGTCCATAAAGTTTTTTCCACAGCAAAACCATCCTGGGCTTTGTAAAGCTGTTCCTGAATGAATGCTTGGGTCACCATCTGACTTCACTCTGCATTTCAAGTCACCCTCACAAGATCTAGCCAGCTTTTTGAAAGTGCTTAAGCAAAATTATACATAGATCTGAATGAGTGTTATGACAGTGGCACTTATGCTCATTTTTCAGTCTTTTTTTATGCAAAATTACAGTGTGAGCACAGCACAGTGTAGCCTCCCAGTACCAATCTTTGTCTGCTGAGCAAAAAGAACAGGACAGCATAGTCTTCCCAGGCTGAAAAACTGTTTATCTCCACTGCAGTGAACAGGAATTTATATCTGCCAAAATAATAACAACACCATGCCATTGATTAGCTATTGTTTCTGCCATAGAGAATTTAAAGCTTTAAAGCCAAGCAATGGATTATTTTCTGTCAAGTTATTTTAGAAGTATCGAATTTCCCACTGCCTCTATATTATGTATTGGTCTTGATATGCAAAGGTTCTTTGAAGACAGTGTATGCAAACTTGCAACTAAACAGGATGTTGAGTAGGACTTTTCCCTAGATGGTCATGGCTTTAGTCAGGCAGATATTGGAAGCCCCCAAAGATGATGTCCATCAGTCAGAGTATGTGTCCCAGGGCTTCACCAGCTCCCCGGAGGAGACATTTCTCCTGATGCAGTTTGTCACTGTTGCCTCTTGTTGTATCACTTGTCAGAGCAGAGGGAAGTTTCATTCCATCCTCTCTGTACATTGCCACCAATTCACTATAGGCTCTAGCTTGATGCCCTTCAGTCTCCTTCATTAAACTAGCTCTTTCCATAGGCAGCATTCTTCCAGCTCCAGTCTTCTCCGTCTTTACTGAATCCCCTCCAGCTTCACCACAGCTCTGGTGTGGGATGACATATTCCCTGTGCACAGAAGATGTCTGCATTTGAGGTTCACAACTTCCCTGCATTCACTGGCTCCATCACTGCCATCTCCCCTGCAGCTAAATCTCTGCTGAGATCCCCCAGGATGCCAGCAGAATGCAAAGTTTACATGTACTGGAGCAAGGCCAAACCAAGAGCAGGCTGACTCCCCTTATGGGTTTACCAAACCTCTGGAGAGTGATCACAATCTGGGTGATCCCTGGGCCTTTTACTCTTCTGGCTCCCATGTGCTATGTGTGTTCTCTGTAGGATCAAAAAGGGAAACAGCCAAGAGGGGAAACTTTAGTGCACAGGATTTGGCCTCCACTTTCCCAGAAAGGATGCCATGTTGTGATTCCCCAGTAGGCTTTTCATCACCACCTTTGTGATGAGGCAGAAAGCACTTGTTGTTACAAGAAGCAGCAGAGCAAGCAGTTCACCAGCAGCTTCCCCCAGTAACTCTGTTGTCATGGCACAGAGCCACCATTTGAACATGGGGTTAACTGATAGCCATGTATTTGTACACGGCAAGACCATTTTATTCCCCCTGTGGGAGTCTTTATACTTTTTGTTATTCAACCAGACATCCACATTGTGAAGGAGGATGTGAAAGGAGCAATGTTCACTCTGGCCAGCGGTGGGACAGACAAAAAGAGCACCATGTCATTCAAAAGCTTATGCCAGCCTGACCAGTACTGTGGCTGTCGGGAGAAGCAGCTTTTCCCAGGCACAAGCTCATCATCCCCTTAAACCCAGTGTCTGGTGAGGTGGGACCTTTTCCCCTTGCCCACTGCAGTGGAGCAAAATAGAGGTTCTGTTTTCACTAGGTGCTTTTGCTTGGCCCCTTTTTTCTGCCATTTCAAGATGTCCTCCCAGTAAGGAGAGCCAGGCTCCCTTAAGCTGTCTGAGGGAAAGGGAGAAACTGAGACACCTTCCTAAATACCCATGGCTGTGCCAAGACAGACAAGATGAAGGTGGGCTCGGCCAGTGGTGGGGCTCACGGAGCCAGAAGGGGGCTGGATCTGCTGAGCTCTTAACTTGCAACCTACAGCAGAACTTTTGGGTACAAAACAGCCTACATGTCCAGGGGGCATGGCTGTGGATACAGAACTCCCCCAGAGGCCTTGGGGGTACGCAGCAGCTGGTATTCAGGGTCTGTGAGCCCCTGAGACATCAGGCAGGATGGGCACAAGGACACACATCCCTGTCTCCCTGTCTGTGCTGGAGACCCAGGTCTTGGAGGTGCTGTGAGCAGCAGTGCACTGTGTGGGGCCAAGCACTCAGCACAGCACCAGGGTAAACAGGGTCCAACCCACACAATGTGCCTGGTGAACAGAAATGGAGCCAGAATGGCTAGTAGACTCAAACTGGGAAAATAACCCCTGTAAGGCATTAACAACAGATTGACCCAGGTCATGGACAGAAAATCAAGAGAAGAAGGAAAGAGCATTTTTGCTGTGATAAATGATACCTCATAGCTGGCTCATCGCCTGGGGTGCTTGACAGCTGCCTGGAAGGGATGCAGATGGGAAAGTGTTTTCATGTGCAAGCAAGTGCCCAGTGACCTTGGTCTGATCAAGGAAATGAAAGGAATGGACAGTCGTGGCTCACAGGGAGAAATGTGAAGGGACAGGGAAATGCCACAGGGAAGTATAGTCAGCAGTGATGGATCAGGGAGGATTTAGGGCAGGTGTTCTTCATGGCTGGATCCCAGTTTGCAGAAAAGTTGAAGTTCCAGAGCAAGCAGATAAGCAGCCACCAAAACCAGACATCTTTCTAGAAAGTTGGTAGTAATCACAGGCAGTTGTGAAAAGCAGTCCAAAAAAGAGCTTCCTGGAGGGAGTGTCTGTGAGAGAATGCGTAGTCCTTGATGGATTTGCTCACACTGATTACCCCCAGCCAACCTGAGGCCAGTTGCTTCCCATGTCTTCTGGGGAAAGGGCTCCTAAGCAGGGGCTGAATCCCAACAAGCAGCTTTTGGTTAAAACCAGAGGACCAGAGGTGTTGGCATTTTCTGAAGTACATGGTTTTTGAGACCAATGCTTTTAGACGGTCTCTGTGGTGTGAGGAGGGGTCAAGAAAGTCCTTCAAAATATTTGGAATTCAGGGCCTTCTAGGCCCCAAATAATGAGAGATGGCATTTAGGTGGCTGTAGTATACACAGGAGCTTTTCCCAACCTACCCCAGAGGGGGGAAGTCTAATCAGGCACTGGTGGTTTTCTCCAGGGGAAGACGATGATGATGATGAATGTGGGGAGGAGAAGCTGCCCTCCTGCTTCGACTACGTGATGCACTTTCTGACCGTCTTCTGGAAGGTCCTTTTCGCCTTCGTGCCCCCGACAGACTACTGGAATGGCTGGGCTTGCTTTGTTGTCTCCATCCTCATGATCGGCCTCCTGACAGCTTTCATCGGTGACCTGGCATCTCACTTTGGCTGCACCATTGGCTTGAAGGACTCAGTCACTGCGGTTGTGTTTGTTGCACTGGGAACATCAGTGCCAGGTAAGGACAACAGCAGGTTTTGTTGCAATTGTCCATCTCTGTCCAGTCTGGGTTTTGGGCATGGGCTAGGGAAGCTGGGCACAGCAGGGTCCTTGGTTTTGTTCTGCAGGACCCCCAGGGACAGAGTGGAGAGGTGTATCTGGAAGTTGTTTTTGTAGTCTCTGATGGGCCAGGAAGATTGAACCAGTATGTGGATTCAATCCCCTGCCAATTATTTCAAAGACCTTGCCCTTACAAAAATGGTGAAATTTCTGTGGACAGTCTCCATGGCATCCACTCTCAGAGCAGAAAATTGGTCTGTGATTAAAATGCTGCCTGTGCGGGCAGCCCTGCGGTTTCTTTCCGAAAACCTGCTCCTTTAACCTCCTTTAACTCCCAGGTGAGTTAGGTGGTAGTCAGGGTGCTCTGCCCAGTGCAGACACCAGGTTCAGCTTTACTTTAGCTGAATCAAGGTGAGATTGCTGAGCTGGGGGAGCTGCTCCAAATGCAGCTTAGGAAGCCCCTAGGAGGCCCCAGCCCCACAAATTTTTGGAGATACATCTCTGATCAAGTGGTCCCTCAGCCTCAGAAGACAGCAGAGACTGAGGACTGACCAAGGAGATTAAAACCACACAAGTTTCCATACCTCCATGCCACTTTGTCCTCCCAATGTACACTGACTTGCTGGAGCCCAGCCTCCTTTTTTCTGCTGGCTCTGCAAAGGGTTCATTCACTCTTACGGATGAACCAGTGTGCTGAAGAGGATGGTTCCAGTCACATGGTTGCTCTGGGAAGTCCCATGTGTGAGGGGGCCTGTGCTTTTCACTCACCTTCCATGGTCTGTGTCAGCCAAGCATGGCCTGGTTCCCAGACAAAGAACTCTCATCAACTTTCACCAGCCCTTGAATCGGTGACACCTTTCTTTGCCACCCCTTAGACTTCCAGCAATCAGTACTCAGGTGTTCGAAGATCTTGAAATGATCCTAGTCTTATCAGAGCCCCAAAAAGAAGCAGCAGAACCAAAAGGAAGAACAGATTTGGGCAAGAAACAGAAAAAGGAGCATTTTTTAGGCCTCTGGCACTTTTAGGTGTGAGGCTTGTAGGGCTGTCTCACACCCTTGACTGTGTGTCTTCCCTCCTGCTTTTGTCAAAAAACAGTGTCATTTAGGAATTTTTTTTTAGTATGATACATTTGACTACTCTTTCTTGAACAAGCAGATGCTCCCAGACCGTGTCATGTTAGTTGAGTGCTAGCTGGGCTCCTCCACACTGGGAAGGTGCAGGGTTCCAAGAGATGAACAGGCATCCGACAACACTGCAGTGAAATCCAGACTGGCAGGGACTTTTCCTGCATTAAAAGCACCACTCGAGTTTGCAGAAGTGTGCATGTTTGTTTCCATACTATCCAGCACTAGCAGTGTGCCTCAGATGTGCCCCATCCCTGCTCTTGCACTGGCAGCACCACAGAGGCATAAGCACTGTCCCACAGCCCCATGCCCCATTACTGCATGGTCACTGAGGCTGAGGATAAGGGAAAATGCTTTTCCTTCCCTCAAAGACTTCTGATTTCTTTGCTGGAAATGGCCCCTCTGTCTGTGCTTATGGGTGCCCAATCCCTCCTGTAACATGAAACTGGAACTTCATGCCAGGACATGGGTGACCACCTCACCTTGGAGCCCCTCTGAGAAGGAGCATAAAGGGAACTCTTGATTTAAAAAACAAAACAACCCGCAAAAAACCAAACCAAAACAAAACAAAACCAAACCAAAACAAACAAACAAACAAACAAACAAAATGGAGTGTAGGCGTGCTAAGGATTCATAAGGATTCATCTTCTCATTATTAACTGAGGGTGCTCACCTCGTCACAGATTATATTCTCCCTGCAGATCCAGAGTGGGTTTGGATGTAAAATCAGCATTTCACTGTGGTGCACAGCAGCACCATCCTGATCTGCTCATCACAATATCTGCCATGTGAAAGGCCAGCTGAGTTTTATCACAGCTCTTTTGCCACCACTAATAAAACTCGTGGAGCCCCTAGTCAAACATACATCCACCTGCATGTTTTTTCTCCCTAAGGAGTGAAAGATGATCACTTACTTACCAAAGTGTCAGGGTCTGCACAAGACATAAGACATCAGTGAGGAAGAAAATTTTGGAGAGACATCATTGAAGCAAACAGAAACACAAATACAAAGCTTCAGGGGACCTGAAGGCTAAGAAAACAAACCACTGTGGCTCCCACAAAACTTCCAACCTTCTCTGTTCTTTTTCAAGTCAGCAAATTAGTGGATGTGGGAGAAGGGGTCGACACAGTATAGTACCGAGAAATGTCTCTTGCTTGAAGCACTGTAGGGCATCTGGGGCCATATTGGAGGAAGCACCATATTCTAGACATTGAGATTTCCCTCCTGGGCATTTCTGGACCCATACTGGCACCTTCCTTCACTCTAGCCTTCACAAGTGCCTTTGCTTGAGAGCGTTCATAAAAAGGTCTGTTCTCTCTCTGTCCCCTTACCCACTAGCTTCATTCCCCAAGTGATGCCGTGGATATTTCACCCCAAGCTTGCTGCTCTCTCTCCTTACCTGGCTGTTTCCTAAGGGTTTCTCTCCACCTTTCCTTTCCAGACACATTTGCCAGCAAAGTAGCAGCAACACAGGATCAGTACGCAGATGCCTCCATCGGGAACGTCACCGGGAGCAATGCCGTGAACGTTTTCCTGGGCATCGGAGTGGCCTGGTCCATTGCAGCCATCTACCATGCGGCGCACGGACAAGCTTTCCAAGTCTCACCTGGCACCCTGGCCTTCTCTGTCACCCTCTTCACCATTTTTGCTTTTATCAGTGTGGGTGTGCTGCTCTATCGGCGGAGACCCGAGATTGGAGGTGAGCTGGGCGGGCCGCGGACTTCCAAGCTGCTCACATCCTCACTCTTTATCCTCCTCTGGCTCTTGTACATATTCTTCTCATCTCTGGAAGCCTACTGCCACATAAAGGGCTTCTAAAGGGACAATCAGAGATAGTAAATATATATATATCTATATGTATCTATATAGAGTGATATATAGGTATAGATATAGATATAATGCTGTGTATAATGAACAGAGAAAGAATAAAAGAGATTTGCCATGTTCACACACCTGCTGACGGAAAGCGGCTTTGGAGCATCCTTTGAACTAGGCAGGACCCCAAAGCCAGCAGGACCCCTCCCCGGGCCACAGCCCCAGCCAGGAGCCCGGTGGCAGGGCCCTCTCTGCAACTCTACCAACAAGAGCAGCTGATAAGCCACCGAGCCCTTTCCCATCGCTCTCTCCTACCCGCTGGTCCCCCAGGAGGATGGATGTGAAGGCGACCAAGGCGCCTTGGCGTGCGGGGAAGGCCAGAGTAGCTGGTGAGAAACAGAGCAGTGGGCGAGGGAAGGCGAGGAAAACAAGGGTCCTGATCTCCAACCACCATCTACCTGCCTTTGCCACTTGGGAACATCCCCTCTGGCCCTGTTGGAGAGAAGCAGGAGACCAGACTGAAGACGAGGTGAAATGTGGGAGCTTTCTAAGGATAGAACACAAACCGTTTTCGTCATTGCTTTGGGCTTGGGTTTTTTTGTTTGTTTTGGCGTGTGTACAACTAGCATTTCCACCCCACCCCCTCTACCACCCCATCCCCTTCTTGAGCCCCCTGCCTTTCCCTCTTCGTGCTTCGGGGATGCCCAGAGGCAACCTCGTGTCTGGTGTCCTAAGCCGAGGCTGTGTGGAGCAGCGGGGGCTTTCTTCCCGCCTCATCCATCTCCTCGGGCATGCTGTCGTGGTACTTGTAACATTTGCATGACTGAAATGAACCCTATCTGTATATAGCATCCTATAGTGATAGTCCTTCCAGCCATGTGGGTTGAGCATTGCAGATACAAGTGTTTTCTTTTCACTGGTTTTTATTTATTTTAGTTAGAGTTTCGCCATAGGTTTTCGTTGGTTCGTCCATTTGTTTTCCTCTCAGCAGGGGTAAGAGGAGGGGAAGCTCTACCCCCTTTATTGCTCCACGTGTGGCTCAATAACAGCCACACATGCAGGTTTTCGGGGGAGGAAAACCCACACCCCAGAGGCCGCAGACTCCATCCCCACCCCAAACCATGTGGCCAGCATTCCCCCCCACAGCAGCTGGTCCAGGACATGCTGAAGCCCTTGTGAAAGGCTCCACTGTCCACAAGAGGTTCTACACAAAGGTCCCAGGGGGCCTGAGTGGCGTGAGCAGGGTCCAAGCCCAATCATGGTTGGGTCCCAGCACCTCAACCTGCCTCTGCCTTTACAGCCAGTGGCTGCCTCAAGACCCCTTTGCCCCCCCTCCCCACTATTCCCTGTATCCCCAGAGGTGACAGCCCCTGTTTCCAAGTGTTAAGCCATCAGGATCAGCTCCCAAAGCTGGTCCTTTCCCACAGCCATTTGGAGGCAGAATAATTCAGTGTTAAGGGCTGAATGGCCATAACAAGATCTCCCACACAGCTGAGCATAACCAAGAAGTGTCCCCCAAGGAAAAAGGCCACATTTTGCATTGTCCAAATCTGAAATCCATGGGGAAGGATGAGACAGGGAGGTGTAACTCAGCATCACTCCCTGACTCCAGCAGTGCAGGCTGGAATAGTGAGCTGAGCTGGGGGAGGTGTAGATGTAGAGCTCCCCTGGTTGCAGCACCAGGATGACATTGTGCACTGGTGTTGAGAGATGTCTTCTTACCCTGTGCCCTTCACCGTGCTTCTTGGTGTCCCAGCTAGGCAAGCAACCAGCCTGCACATCCACTGGTGAGCTCTCCCCACCCAGCTGAAAACCACTTCTGACTCTTGTACCATGACTGATTGGCTGGGGTTATTTGTATTATTTTGAGCAATCTGTGGAACTTTTAATTAACCTATTGTGAGAGTTTTTTCTAGGAGCACGAAGTTGTGGGTTGTTTTGTGTTTCTTTTCTTCTCAAGCTTTTTTTCCACCTTTGATGGGTTTTGGGGATTCTCTTTTCTCGTTGTTTTGGGGGAAGAATAAAACACAGGCACAGGATGTTCCACAGGCGCAGGATGTTCAGGTTTATAATTACCCTTATGTACAACTATTTCATTTTCATCTGTTTGGCTTCATTGATTTTTCTTTGTGTGTATTGCCCACCACTATAGGCAGTGAGTCCACTAATTGTGATGGTCCTTATCAATGGTACACAATGCACAGACAAATAAAGTTTGTAATGATTCCTGATGGATCCAGTAGTTCTCCTGCATATTCTCTGTGGAAAACACTTCCCTACCCTCCTGTTGTCTCCCTTTACATTGTACCCATCTCTCCTTTACTCATTGGTTTGCCTTCCTTGTGTTTCTGCTGCTGACAGAGGGCAACAGTGCCTCTGCATGCCTCCCCTTGCCTGGCCTCATGGCTTTCCTCCTGCTCCATCTCCATTGTGCCTTGGGCTTGTTGTGCTGCAGTACAGCCAGGGCTTGTAGCCCGACAGGCTCTCAGGGGGATGCAGAAAACCACAGAGGGACAAAGCTGCAGTGCAGCCATTCTGGGGCCAGGAGTTTCTCCTTTGCTTGGTCTCCCTCAGTGCTGTCTTGCCACAGACTCAGGGAGAGCCATGCTCACGGCCCCAAGGTACTTGGAAGCTCTTCCCACTTCTGTACTGTAGTTACAGAGCTCCTGTTCTTGTTCCAGACTCATGGTGACTTGTGCTAGGTTAAGCCAGTAGCTAACTTACTGCCAGATAAGTGATAATGCAAAAGATGCATTACTAGAACAGGGTCCATGGGTGCCAAAGATCTGAGGCACCGTATGAGACCACTGAGCAAACCAGTTGCTCTGGGCATCTGCCTGCCCATGCCACCCAGTCCAGGTGCCGTGGGCCACCTTTGACACATATGGTTCAAAAGAACTCAGCCAGGACTGAGGAGGAGAAAAGTCTCTGCATGCTCAGGGATGTCACTTCTCCTTGGGTTTCATCCAACCTCTGTTGAGCTGTCCTTAAATAAACTCTTCCTGTGATGCTTACAGGGTCCCTCTTTCTGAGCTAAACACCAGTTCTGGAGATGGGTCCCAGAAAAGTGCTGTCTTCATCTGATGGGTCTCTCCCTGCTCCTCCCAGTGAGGTGTGCATGTTTGGGGTGCATGGTCCTGGGATTCTGCCCATGGTCCTACCTGTGCTTCTGCCCACATTCTTGCCCATCTGCTGCACAGGATCAGGATGGGCCACACAGCCAGTCAGACTCGTACCAACATCTATGTCTGGCTTTCCAGCTCCAGGCTAGAAACCTTCCACCAAGTAAAAAGAGAGAGGATAAGAGGTGGTTGGTTTTGTTGCAGCATGACCATGTCTGTAGAGGCACAGAGGCAGTAAAATTCCCACATGCCAATAGGAGGGGTGTATGGCAGAGCAGGTAAGAAATGCACCCTCGCAGCAAGAGTATTTAACATGATCTTAGGTTATGCAAACCTGGCCCTTCTCCACACTCAGTGCTGCTTTTTGCCAGCCCTGCCACTGGTTCCACTCTCCCTGGGGTTGCTCAGCACCCTCCAGAATGAGTGCCAGTCAAGCTTCAATGCTTGTCAAGCCCCAGGCAAACACAGTCAGTCATGTCTGTGTGCATTTCCCAGGCAGTGAATTATTACTGGTCTCCTGACCTGCTAATTACATCTACTGAAAGGTGATGTTGGTATTTTACTCCCATCATTTGCTTCTTCAGAATAAATTGCAGTCACTGAAATCATTAACAAGTCAAACGGGACTTGTGTAGCAGCTCCATTTAACAGGCAGTAAATAACTGCTCCGTTCACAGAGCTTTCCGAAGGGAATGACGGAGCTTTGCTTGCTTAGGACAAGGCCTAAATCACAGAGTAAACACCAGCCTTGTTTATGCAATTACTCTCTGCCAGGTGTGTGCTTCTTGGCATCTTTAATAACTTTATGCAAAAAGTGACATACATTTGCCCAGTCATTCATGGGGGAGCCACAGATGAGCAGAGAGCTTTTCACCTGGCTGCTCCATTGCCATGCCAAGGAGGGGAAGGATCACTCCACTGAGCCCCATCCACACACTTGTGTTTGCAAGGGTGTCATGCCTTTAAAGCTTCTCTGCACCAACATCATCTTTAAACCAAACCCTGCAAAGGCAAACAGTAAAGTGCCCTCCTTTGCATGCTCCTGGGGCAGCAGGAGGAAGCACAGCCCCTGGTGCAGCACATGCATCCAGGTCTCATGCCCTCTTGCCCCATGGGGTACAAACTGGCTCCCCTAGGTCCCGCATCTGGTGCCAGTGCCTCCCATCTCCTCCATCCCTGCCAGCCTCCCCACTTTCCCTTGCAAGGGAAGGGCACTGAGCATCTCTGATAAAGCCCTGGGTTCAGGGAAGTTGTGAGAAACAGTGCTTTGAACCCTCAGCCTCTGTCCATCTGCTCTCAATACCTCTCATCAACCCGCTACCCAAAGGAAAACCTTTCCCTGGGAAAGGAACAGCGTGGCTCAAAAGGACATTCAGAGCCAGACTTCTTCCAAATAACTCAACAGGGCACTGCAAAGCACTTGGGAACAAAGGGAAGGAGCACAGGGAGCAGTGACAGCCCTGAGCATCTTAGCAAAACCAAATGCTCAGCTCGTCAGGGGCCAAGAGAAGAGGAAGCAAAGCCAAGCTACAATCTGAACACACAGAGAAGGTTTAAAAAATCCAGGGACTCTCCAAGTTCCTGATGCCAGCAGGAGCCACAAACCTGCAGCATCTCCCAGCTGAGCCTATCCCAGCCTGCATGCGCCTCTGGCAGGGCAACGTAGGAGGTGCAAAACCCCCAGAGATGTCAGAGATGCATCCAGAGATGCAAATCCCTCTTCACACAGCCCATGTGTCATCCAGGCAGCATGTGGTTGCTCTGGAGCAAAGGGAGACTGGAAGAGTCACTTGTACATCTTCTTCCCCATTATCATTTTTTCTTTAAAGGACAAAAGAAAAGAGGGTGATTTTGAGCCCTTTCTGGTCCTGAGTTGGGATGCAGTCTGTAAACTCCCTGTGCTATTTCTGCTGCTGGTGGGGACAGGAGAACCAGAGCCCGTGTGTTAGTTTTACAGCTATTTTTAAATGCTTGGGTAATAATCAAGTGCAACAGTATTGGGGGCCATACACATACCTGAGGAGAAGGCTCAGCTGCATTCCCAGAAGGCATAGCCAGAAAATGATGGAGAGAAAAGAAGGAATACTTAATGCCAGAGGCTGTTATTCCAGGACAAACCCCTGCATTATTTTTCTATAGGCTTTGGCACCCAGGCCCATCTGGGGAAGCGTGTTTACAGAGCTCTCTGGCCTTTGTGAGTGTGTATGCCTGACCACACACATGCATACACATGAACAGCCCATCTGCAGAAAAGCCTGTGCATCTTGTAAAAAACTGACTTGCTCAGGAAAGCAGCCAGAGGCATCTGTATTCTTGCAAAAAGCACCAGGGACAATAAACACAGTGAGATTCCTCACCTTTTAAGGACTTGTGCCTTCCTCTTTTTGGATCTGGAGGTGCCAAGAGCCTCTCATCAGCTAGTGACAACTCTTACGCAGAGGAAAGCGATGCTGAAAAGGAAAGGGGCCCGCCTGGGCAAGCAGGAGCTGTTATCAACAAAGATAGTCAGAAGATTGCTGTCACTAGCAGGATTTGCTGTCTACAGCACATCCCTGAGAGCATCCAAGGGATCTCTGCACATTCTTGTTATCTCTCTGGAGAAAAGCATCCTGAGCCCCCCAGGGTGATTCAGTCACTCTCCTGTGGGGTCTTGGCTCCTTTCCACCTGCTCAAGGTGAATGCCAACTTGGGGCTCCCCTCCCTAGAAGTGTGAAAGAGGACACTGGGGTGCACACTGTTCCCAAAATAGGCACTGTGGTGTGTTGTTGGGCAGTGGAGCCAGAAGCTGCCCATGGGATGTCTTCTGTGGAGTGCCAGACCTGGAAACCCCTTTTTAGGCAGTGCCACAGCATACCCCCTGCCCCAGCTGCCATAGCTACCAATATGCATCTTGATTTCTGCACAGATATAGCACAGCCTCCAGCCTTTTGAGCTGCTTGAGGGCACTAACCCCAGGCAGTATTATTATCTGCTTGATTCAAAATAGCCCTTGATCTGTTGTACTGCACTAGGACAATTCTCTGCCCCTCCCAGCACGCACAGCCCACCCTCAACAGCATGTGGTTCTAGGTAGTCATGGGAAGGAGCATCAGCATCCCACCTAGGAGCGTATGGTACTGGATATTGCTGTTCTCCATGATCCATCTTGAGCCATCTACAAGGCCTCAAAATGGCCATCTGTAGACAGTGATAATCCAACTTGGGGCTTCAGGGTCCCTGAAGGAGGAAGGCAGGCCTTCTTCCCTTGTGGGACAAGTCTCCTCTCTCACTGGACTGGACAGCCATACTTGTTAGGTCAGGATTGCTGTCTGTATCTCAGGGCAAAGTTTAACCACTCCGGAAGATGTCTTGGACTTGCAAGAAATTGACCATGCAAGTTTCCACACAGCAAAGAAAACATCAGCATGCTGAGTCTTTCTGCTCATCACCCAAGCACTGGTACAGCCACTACCCACAGGAACTGCTTTTATTGTGCTTCTGTCCTTTGCTCATGAGTTGGTTTTTTTTTTAAGATTAAACATTTCTGCTGAATTTGCATCGTTATCAAGTTCCACAGATGCTCCAGTCCCATCTGGTGCCTCCCGCTCCCCAGCCCTGCCTCTGTGCTTCCAGAGCAAACTTATTTCTTTGAAGATTCAAGGTCTGCCTCAATTCCTTTCTTTCAAAATGGAGCTTGTTCTTGATGCTCTAAACCTTCTAATACTTATCTACATGCTTACAACACTGTCCTGCCCCTGGTTAAAATGGGCAGAGTTTTAAGTCAAGCAAGTTGCAATGCCTTGGGATGCTTATCCACACTTGGAGCTCCCAAGCCCTTGCAGGACACAATGGTTGCCCTTGCAGGACACAGGATTGTCACAGAGCTCTCTCCCTGCATCTCCTGAGCTCTCTGTTGGGCTGTATTTATTTCTTCTCCTTTATTTCTAACTCAGAGAAGTCCCTCACAGATGGTAGCAAGGTGAGACCTGCACGGAGTAGAGCCTTGCTCTGCTTTCTCAGCAAAAATTGCCATGGCAGTCCATGGCACTGTCATCACCAGGGGCATGTGCTGCTCTGCCTCAAGCCATAGCCCCTGTCAGGCTCCTCCTCACAGAAACATTAATTTCTGACAGATGAGCTTCTTTGCAGAGGTAGTTAGAAATATGGAGAATTGCTGAGTGACTGCAGAATTGCTGCGCTAGCGCAGGTTAGATTGGATCCTGCTGGTCTGAATGTGTCTCAGGTTGCTACTGGTCTTATTTGGGAGCTTTAATGAAAGCTTATGCAAACTGGTGGCTTTGTGACTCCCAGGAAGGTAGGGAGATGCACAGCCAGATTGATTTCTCCTTGCTCAGTGTAATGCTGACATGGCTCCCTTGCCCCTTGCTTTCAGCTATATCCCTGTGCATTGCCCTGGTCTTGCCTTGCAGTAAGATTAGGGATTAGGTGCCCCTTGGCTGAACTACCCCTGTAAAGATGAAAATGAACCAGTGCCTGTTGTATCTTCATTTGTTTGCCCCATGTTGCTGCCTTCGTCTCCTTAGCACTTGAGCAAACCTGCTCACACAGCGAGCCATGCAGGAGAACTGTTTGTCTTGCCCTTAATCAGGAAACAGGAACTACTTCTAGAAGCTCTAGGCAGCAAAAGATAATAACTTTTTACATTATAATCACTACATTATCAAGAAAGAAAGAGTTGCTTGTATTTTCCTGATGACAACTCCATCTTCTGACAACACTTGTCCAAGCTTCTTTTTTACCTAACGCAATAAGAGGCACAGCTCTGGCTAATAATCCAGATTTCAAGACTACTACTTGAGGACATTGTTCAGCAATTCAGCAAAATGCTTTTATTTGTGGATGGAGGGGAGATGTTGGTGAATTCTCCTAAGCTTCATAGCTTCTGCTGGAAGCAATATACACACTGGTAAAAGCCACAAAATGTGTATTTGGTACAATGCAGCTCCCTGAATCCAGGATCTGTGCCAGAGACATGGTATGGGGTTTTAAAATCAAAGTCAGTGCTTTCACTGAGCAGTGATGGGCCTCTTTATACCTACCATAGTCTCTGGAACACCTCGTGTAAACATCGCTGTTAATCAAGCAAGAAGAGATCAGAGGACACCATGCATTATCTCCTCTCTGCGCCAGCAAACCAGTCCACAGGATATTCCCACTAAGCAGCAGTCAGACTGCCAGGAAGCAAAGCTGTCACCAGGAAAGCTCACAAGTCTCTAGGACAGCAGGTTCCCTGTGGGACTCTCTCCCAAGCTGTTCATGCTTGTTCATGTGAGCATCAGCCTTGATTTCAGCCAGAGAGGCCTGCAGGGATGTCCATAATATTCTTAAGAAGAGGGAAATGAGGTAGGAATTAGTAAAAATCTAACAGTAATTTAGAGCCATTACTTATTTTCCACTGTAATTAAGTGGCCTGGTTATCTTGCTGCTTGAGTGACCACTCCAGTTCTCAAAAGTGATTTCTGTTAACTTGAAGTGTGGGGAAAGCAGGTGCTCCTCTTTATAGAGCAGAAAATAGGCTGTTGCTATGATCCTAGAGAGAACACAGAAATGCGTCTGTCTCGGCAGAGATGTGGTTCAAATCAGCAAATTCTTCCACTGTCCCAGTAGGGAGTGGAGGAACACTCAGGCAGGGAGCTGGCAGCTGCCTGCACAGCCTTTCCTGGGGATGCTGAATGCCCCTGGAACAGCAGAATGCTGGAGAGAAAGAAATCAAAATGTCTCACTGGTCCTAAAAAGCAAGGTAAATCCATCCTCCAAGACACGGCAAGTGGCAGGCTTGAGGTGCTGTGGCACAGGTAACCCACCTCACGGGCACCCCACGCCAGGGCAGTGAATAGGGATTGCACTGCCAAGGCAAAGTTGCTCTCTGGTATCTCCGATGCGGTGCAGCTCCAAAAGAATGGCTCGTGCTTTCCTGCTCTCCTCTGACAGCAGCCACTGTCCACCCTTCCTGACGCACCTGAAGCACCAGTGAGACCAGCCACCCACCATGGTCACCCCCCAAGTCATCCATCATCCTGTGTGTCCTCCCCCTCACAGCTGCAGAGCACTCTAAGGCAGAGAGATGTCCTGTGCAAACCCTGACCTAGAGAGAGAGAGAGGGAGAGAGAGAGATATCTCTGATGTACCTCCCAGTCCCTCCATCTGGGACAGGGCAGGCAGACTCCCATCTGGGCAGAGCCAAATTTTTCCAAAGCAGGACTGAAAGGAGTGTCTGAAGAATAACTGACTTGCATGGAGGTGGAAACTGGGGTATGGGTCATAAACTCAACCCCACCTTCCCTCTGTTGCCTGCACCGTACCTGGTGCCATGAGCCAGCGCTGCCCTGGCAATGCAGAGCCCTTGCACCAGTGGGTCAAAGCTGAGGGTCACCCCTCTGTCTCTCTCGTGGTTCCTCATAAGTTCAATGGCACAATGCAGCTACACTATTTGAAAAGCCATAATATTTGTTGGTACGACTCTTTTATTACCGTCGATTTATATATATTTGTTGATAGAAGAGATCATCTAGGGAGACACTTGTAGTCTACTGGGAAATAATTATCTGATGCTGTATATTCTGTACATGCTGTATAAACAAAGCAAAATATTTAAATCGAAAAGTTCAGTGGACTTGGTGACACATGCTGGGAGGGGAGGTTGGGATCAGGCAAGCCACCTCCTCGAGTCAGGCTCGGGTCCCCAGCAGAGTCACCATCCCACTGAGGTCCTGGCCAAAGCCCAGGGCAGGATCTGGCCACAGTGCAAGGGCAAAAGCTCCTAACTCCCTGGGTGCTTTTCCCCATGGAAAGCTGAAAGAAGGCGACTTGGCGGGCGAAAGCAGCTGCACTTGATCCCCCTCCTGGGGGTAAAGCACGGGACTGGGCATGGCTCTGTCAGAAACTCTGGGTGCAGCGAGCCCGGCGTTGCCCACCTACTTCCCTCCTCTCCTGGCCAGGGTGGAAATCCTTTGGCCACCAGCCAGCCTGACATCTCTTAAGACATATGGTCAGAGAGAGATGATTCCCCGTGGGGGGATGTCCGGCAGTGGCAGAGACTGGCTCTGAGCATCCAGCTCCTTCGGCTCCTTTCCGTGCTGATCCCACGCAATGGCACCAGCTGCCCTCCCCAGCACGTTTTACAGCAGCAACGAGCTGTGCTCTTCTAACCTGACACACTCTGTTAGAAAACCTGTTTCATATTTTCTGTGGTATTGATCTACAACTTTTGAAATCATTGGAGACAGCTGTAGTAGCCTAAAAATTGTGCTGAGCTCATATATTTTTATATTTGTGGTGTTTTCCTATTAATAGAGTAGTGAACCAGTAGCCCTATAGCTGAAAGTGAACTATTCAAAATAAATATACGACTGCAGAAAATATTTGTAAAAATAATTTATTTGAAATATTCTGCCAAAGATAGGTCTCTAATGATCTGTAAAATACCGTTTCTCTTTTTGCTCTGAATGTCATTGTGAAAGCACTTTTCTCCCCCACTATCTTTTGAAGATTTGCTTTTTTGTATCTTTAAGGGCAAAGAAATATGCCAATAATTTTTTTTTCTTTTTCTTTTTTTTTTTTTTTTTTTTTTAACCAGAGCAGTAGATAGAGTGGTAGGGAGGCACAAAACAGCTTCGTAATGGCGACAAGCAAGGTCCAGTAACAATCACTCTGAAAATCCAGTTTCTCCTACAGTTCCTCTCATGTGTTTCAAAGCCCAGTTCAATTTTCTAGCAGCTGCTGCTGCTGTGTAGCTCACCTGAAGGAGAGAAACCTCAGGACAGCTCATTTGCAGGCTTGGGGCATTTGGACCCCTTGAGGGTAACTTCTGCCTCTTTGTTTTTTATAATCACGACAGCTTTATTAACCTTTAATAGGCCCCGTGGCACATGTGTAACCCTCAGTGAGGGCTTTGTGGGGCTTCAGCCTTTCAAGGTTTGGGCCCCTCCAAAGCCCCCTTGGTACCTGCCTGGGGGCAGAAGTAATCCTGCTGGCACCTGGATCTGTCCCTTCCCCATATGGGAACAGGGGCAGGGGAAAGCCAGCAGCCACGGGGACATGGTACTTTAACAAGAGGCTCAGTCCCTGCAGGTACACAGTTTAATGGGGGGGTGTATGGCCCAGATTTGTCTGCTCAGAAATTACAAATTTAATTGGTTTTTATAGGGAAAAAATTATTTCCCTTCTCCATTCCTTCCTCTTGAAAGAACTTTTCAATGCTAGGAAAAGCTTTCATTATCTTCTGTGATCCCCAAGTCTGTTGCAGTGGAAAATACATTCTCAGCTATATCTGTTAGGCTCCACCGTATCAAAGAGATTTTTTGGCTCAGGGTTTGGTTTTTTTGGGGGGGGTTCTTTTTTTGTTTGTTTGTTGGTTTAGTTTGGTTTGGTTTCTGTGCAGATTCACAGTTTCTGAAATTTCTTGATTGTAAAGATCTGGAGGAATGAATCGGTAATAAAGAAACGAGGGCCCTGTTCCAGTGAATGTGTTTCCGTGTGCAATTCAGCTTTTGACTCGCCGAAGGCCAGGTACATGTGTAAATAAATGCTTTATTAGGCAGGCACCCAGAAACAGAGTCGTGAAATGCAGCTTCCAAGCCATGAGGTGGGTACAGGGGTGACAGAGTCACCTCCATCCATCCAGCACGGAGGTCACGCTGCGGAGGGAGCCCCGTGCCAGTGAAATTTCTGTTCCTCTGCACAAGGAGCTCTCTGAATCTGGGGCTATGCCAGCTGCTGCATCACAGAGAAGTGCTAGCAAGCCAGGGAAGACAATTGTGAGAAGAATTAGGTTTCTGATCACTGTGCATTTTGTTAATTAGTGAATTCAAATAGTTTTATTTTTACCAGAAAAAAAACCAACAAAAAAAAAAAAAACAGATAATCTTTATTCCAGTAAAGACAACTGTTGACTTGAGATATATATATATATCTATATATATATTATTTGAATGGTTTATATCCTGTTGCGCTAATTACATAAAATGGAAACATGTTGCAAGTTGTGTCATTCGAATATACAAAATAAATGACTTTTCCCTGCATGCTGCCTGGGTATGTTGTGATTTGAATTATGAGTTATATTTGAATTGCCTTATTCAAGAGGTTGTATGTTACCTAACTGGGGAATGACCTGGCACTGTTCATCACATTACATGTGTACTTGGTGCTGTGTTATGTCAAATTCAGATGAGATGTCTGTCATCTATGTATTCTGTGGGAGACTTTTTATCTTGTTAAACTGTGATATGCAAACCTCTCATTGCCTGAAATAGTCAGAGTTGTATAAAGCAGTGTCTTCAGCTGTTTTCCTAATTTTATCATATTTCCTAACACGAAATATAGATGTTTGTAAATTCTTCATTCATTTTGTCTATTTTTATGTATGAGGCTTTTTTTAATCTGGCAAAGGAGTAAGATAAGGCAGCTTCCCCTGAATTTTTCAATCAAGGCTCAGTTACATTTTTATCCCCCAGAAAGATGCAACAACCAATTTTCAGCAGCCACAATTGGAATTAGGGACGTACGTTTATTGCTATTATCTTTTCTGGCTCAGATGGGCCATTATCACTGCTGAACACAATTACTAATGGCAAGCCAGCATGATGTTTCTGTAGTAATAGCCCTTTGAGGACCAGGCACTCCACAGCAGCTTCCCCAGGCCCCACACCTCTCCTCTGTTGTGGGTTGAGTGGGGAGGGAGAAGAAAACTGTCCCAGCCAGACAGCCGAGAGGAGAAATGCCACTTACTTATCCTGACTCCAAAGCACTTTTCCTCCTTCCACAAGGCACCCCAAGACCATTGCCATTTGCCCTCCTCCATGACATCTTGGTGATAAAACTGCACTTTGCCCATTCATTAACCCCATGGCCGCAGCCCCTCTCTGAAGACCAGCATCCCCTTCCGATGCTGCATTGTGCAAAATCCCTGCCGGCTGCTCCTACAGTGTCTGCTGAAGCCACGCACGGAGTCCCCTCCAGCTTTGGTTTCCAGCCATGGGATCATGTTCCTCCATGGCTGCCTAACAGCAATGTGTTCCAGCAATGTGCTTCCCATCTAGGCACCAGTATCTCTGGACACCTACAGGTCAGATCCTTTGGAAAATATTCTGCACCGCTGAAGATAAAAACAAATCTGTTTTGGTTGCAGCACAAGGACAAGAGTTGACTCAATACCCCTTGTAGCAGGGTTCAGCACCTTTGCTGTGTCACACTTTTTGTCCCCCTCAGACACAACTGCTGCATCTCTTGGCTGCAGCACCATGCAGCCAAGAAAAAGGTCTATTTGGGGGCCAGGCCCCCAGAAACCCATCTCTGGCTCTCATCTGACTCGAGTATTTCTGGGTGTTTTCCTTCCATGTCTAAAATGCCAAATAAAACAGCTATTGGGAGCATTAAAACACTCTTGCCAGAACTAGCCACAGCCCCTGTGGTCCTCACTTGTACATCACCCTAAACACAGGCAGCATAAATGTTTCAGGCATACAAAGCCCTACAGAGGTGTCTCAATCGTGGTGTAAAAGCCCCTCCCCTGTGCTCTCCCCACTCGTCCATTTTTTTACCATCACTGCATATACAAAATGCTGGTCATTTTTTATGTCTAGTAACCATCAAAACACAGTCAGGGAAGTAAATTCCTGGAGCAGGACAAGATGTGTTCCTGGGCCATTCATTCCCTTTCCAGATCACCTTTTTGAGTGCTAAAAAATATCCTATCCCATCCAGAAACACACCTCCTTTTTTTTTTTCTTCCTTTAGTTTTGGCAAGCTTCAGGTCTGAAGGATTTTTGCTGCTGGCAAAAAGGAGATGCACTAGGAAGGGCTGGGGCAGTTCAGGGTTGTCAGAGAGACAGTTCTGTGCAGCACCCCAGAGAACAAAAAGAGGAATGGGGAAACCAGTTTTGCTACAGGCACCCGCTTTAGGGGAGGGGGGAGCGGGGTTGGGGTTTTTTGAAGTGCAGGGCAAAAATGCCTGATCCACTCAGGGGCTCTGTCATCCCAAAACTGTCTGGTGTTGCCCCACATTCCCTGCTCTCATTGCTGCTGCTGGAAGGCACTACCTGGAAGTCACAGGCTCAGTCACATCTGCCAGGAGAGCAAGAGACCCCCACAGCTTTTGTGGGCTCTGCTGAGCACCTGGACACCACTGACCCCGGTTCCCCTCATTTTAACCAGCCGCATCCTTGGCTCTGGTGCCACAGCTCACATTTCAGGAGGTCCTTCTGCAGAGGCTCGTACAGCCCCAGTGTCCAATAGGAGATAACGTGGGAATGCAAGAGGCAACTCTCGGGGACCGGGATGGGTACCGGGCTTCTCCAGACCTGACCCAGAACAGGGAGCAGTCCTGCTCCAAGCCCAGGCCGGGCTGGAGCCCTCCAATCGCTGCTCCCGTCGCTGTTGAGCCTGACGGGTTACCTTGGGGTAAGAGGCAAAAAAAAAACAGAAACCGGAAAAGCGAAATTTCAACATAAGCTCTCAAAGTCAGGGACGGATGAGGAGTGGGGATGACTCGGGCTTGTCCTGTTCTGCTGCAAGGTTGGCGCTTTCCTCTCCCCAGTCCCATGGAGACCTCCAGGCTGGGACCGGTCCTCCGAGGCGGTCCCGGTGCTGGGCTGAGTGCCGAGGTGGTGTCAGCGCTGTTTGTCCTGCCTGGGCCAGGCGCGCTCAGGAGCTCCCATGACCACTGGGTTCACCCCATGTCCCCCGGTGCCGGGGTCTTCTCTGGCTCTGCCACCCGACCCGGCTCCGCAGCCCTCGGTTGCAGATTCCCCCCGGTGATGCCGAGACCCGGCCCAACTCGGTGCGGGTAAGGCCGGGGGGCGGGGGTGGGGGATGGGCGGGGCGCTGTTCCCGCGCTTGCCGGGCCCGGGCCCCGCCCCCGCCGCCAGTGGCTGCGGAGCCGCCGGGTTTCCCGCGCGCGGGAGGCGGCATGGCGGGAGAGCGCGCGGTGGGGCTGGTGCGGGAACTGCACCGCGCGGCCGGCGGGCACCTCCCGCCCTTCCGTGTGAGTGGGACCGGGGGGAGAGGGGCCGGGCCGGGCTCCGGTGGCGGCCTGCTCACCCTCACTTCTCTCCGACGTTGTAGGCGGAGGAGCTGCGGCAGGTGCTGGAGGAGATGCGGGAGCTGTACGAGCGGAACCAGGCAGACGTGTGAGTCCCGCAGAACCCGGGAGGCGCCCCCGCCGGCGTCCCGGCTCTCTGTAACGCGCCCCTTTCTCCTCCAGGTCCGAAGCGAAGTCGGGACGGACGGACCTGATTTTCCTAATCCGGTTCCGGCACTGCTGCCTGCTCCGAAACCAGCGCTGCCTCCTGGCCTACCTGTGAGTGCGGCCGGGGCAGGGGGGGAGCTGCCGCGGCCCGGCGGGGGCACGGAGACACCACTTGTCCCCGCTGGCCCGGGAGCGCGGTCCCCAAAAAGACAGAGTCCCCAAAAAGACAGGGTCCCCAAAAAGACAGGGTCCCCAAGCGCTGGGCACTGGGAGGTGCGGGTGCAGGGCTGTCTCTCTCTGTGTTCATTGATGGTACCACCCGAGGCCGGCACAAAGAGAAGGCTCTCCCCCTGCTCTTTAAAAGTTTTACTAGAGATAGGCCCAAAATCACATCCTTTAAAGGACGGTGGCTGGAATGACCCGAGTTTTCGCTCCCTGCTTTGAGGCAGACTGGGGTATCGGCATTGCCGGGGGGGGGATATTGCCACCACTTTTTCTCAACAAAGAAAAACGTCCCGCGTTTGCGTTTCTTCCCCCGCAGGTACGACCGCTTGCTGCGGATCCGAGCACTAAGGTGGGAGTATGGCAGCGTCCTCCCAAACACCATCCAGTTTCACATGGCTGCTGAGGAAGTGAGTTACCTGAAACTCTTGACCATTATTCCTCCGGATAGGCTATCTACTGAGTAGAGTCAAAATAGGGTAGACTTCTCTTCCTGCACTATAAACATGACACCTGATGCCTTTCTGCAAATACAGGTTTGTTTATTCATCATCTGTGGATACTGAGTGCATGTGATGCACAGCACTTTCAGGAATCAGGTGGTCTTCACCAGATCAGACTTAAAGCCAGTAGACTTGGGTTTTCACATGCTGCTCTCAAATGCCATCTCTAGACCAATGTACAGAGCTACTAACACCAGCAGCACATGTCCTGCCCTGAATCCAGGCTGCTCTGCCTCTGGGGCAGTTTTTCCTTTTAGAGGAGCTTGTGTTCACCTTTGGCTGGCATGAACATGCTAGGGAACAGTGGTCTGACTGCACTAACTGTATCTTCTCACTAATCCAGGGCCTGTCAGCATTAGCTGCTGGGCTTTGAGGGGTGGCTGTTCATGTCCACAGGTTGAGTGGTTCAATCAGTACAAGAAGTCTTTGGCTACCTACATGCGGTCAGTAGGAGGAGAAGAGGGGCTGGACCTTACACAGGACATAAAACCTCCTAAAAGCCTGTACATCGAAGTAAGTGCAAGATTGGTGATTTCTTTTTTATTTATTTTTTTTAGAGAATGTCACTCCCCTCCAAAGTCAGAAGATCCAGACTTCTACATTCTGCTTGCCAGTGTTTTACTCCTTCTGTTGAGGGCTTAAAGCATGTTGAAAAATGGTAATTCTAGTCTGCAGAGAATTCGGGACAGGGGGAGTAGTCTGAATCCCAGTGAGAAGTTTTTGCAGTGTTTTAGAAAAACTTAACCAACCCTCAGATGCACTAGAAACCGTGTTCCCACATTAAGGACTGTTAACTAGTTTCTTGTTATTTTAAATGGACATTGATAGATAAGACTATACAATATTTCATGCAACTGATACAACAAAAAGCATGTGAGAAATAAGTCAGTAGCTGAAGTTCTCAGTTCTGATGTTCTTTTTGAAAAAAACACAAACTAACAATCAACCTGTTCCTTAAGACAGTTTCACTGTTAGCAAATTGGCATTTCCAAGTGTGTGTACGAGATGGTTCTCCTGGAAATGCTGCTCCCCAGACCCCATCTCTTGTGCTGCTCTTCCTCTGCAGAGGGGTGGGCTGGGCTGGGCTGCATGCTGGTGCTTCTTGCTTCAGGTAGAGGCAGGAAGAGAACATCTCATAGGGTCCACAGACCATGGGGTTGGTCCAGTTCTCCATCTCGATGTTTGCTCTGAGGCAGGCATATAGAAATGTGTCCATACTCACAGTTCTGGGGAATGTATTGGAGGTCATCAGTGATGCTAAGTGCCTTTTATAGGAGATCTGATGATCTGAGAGCTGTGTCTATGCTTTTTGCAGGTGCGGTGTTTAAAAGACTATGGAGAATTTGAGATTGATGATGGTACCACCATCCTGTTGAAGAAGAATAGCCAGGTACCTGTGACAAGAGTGTGTGATCTGTTCTTTCCCTTTCACTCCCTGACACCCCTCTGCTTATCTAAGCTTCACAGCATGTCACAGTTCCTGTACACAAGGCTCCTGTCTGCACGGCCCAGGACTGTGGTTCAGCTCTACCTGATTTGTAACACAATGCAGTGGGCATAAAGCACAGCAGCCAGAGCTGGTTGTGTGCAGTGACAAATCCAGTCTGTATGGGTTTCAAGGAAAGTTTGTCTGTGTTTCTGTGCAGCACTTTTTACCCCGCTGGAAATGTGAGCAATTAATCAGACAAGGAGTCCTGGAGCACATCCTCTCCTAAGTGTGCACGACAAGAGGGACAAGCCTTGGTGGCCTGCCCGAAACTGGGACCTGAACCTCTGCTGTGTGTGCATGACTTGGACACCTCAACAATTTCTGCAGTGGGCACCCTGCCACTCCTCTTAAATGACTTTTCATACCTGACATGAAGATCAGTCCTGATACAAAGTACGCAAACCACGCTGGCCAGTTCTTCGTGCCCAAAGGGTGCCTACTGGTAATGTAGCAATCCTGGGAATCCAGCATAGCAGAGGGGTGACATTGGAGGGGACAGGGGGATGGGTTTTACCTAAGCCCTACAGCTACAAACAGGTTTTGTGAATGCATATTTGTTTGGAGCAGTTATTTGTTCACACTGCATGTGGGAGCAAGACCAACCAGTTGCGCTCCGGAAGCCAGGAGAGCTCCATGGTTGTAAAATAAAGCTGCTTCAGCCTTCAATTTAGTGTTTTTCAAGAGTTAATCTTGTGTTCATTAAAACTCTCTGACCTGGCTTTCTGGCCCAACCCATCTTGATCCTGCAGAGTGATGCTCAACTGGTTATTTAGGTCTCCGTGGAGCTGCTTCAAGTGCCAGATGAGGCAGCACAGGCCTCTTTCAAAGGCTACACATGAAGCCTTGCCTCCTGTCAGAGCCCTAGAAATGTTTAAGATGCCAGAGTCAATGAGCAACGTGGTCTGGGGCACAGGCATGGCCTCCCAGCATGCTTGGTTTGTGCCCATCCCTATATGAAAAGTCTCCTTCCCCAGAGCACCAGTCTGTCAGGACCAATGGACTACTTGGGGTGGGAAAGGCAGCAGCAGGTTTTAAAGACTCCAGTTAGCACAAAACAAGAGCAAAGCTGAAGAACTGCTCTCCTCATCTGGTTTTCCTAATGGAGCTGCTCACTCTTCAGTAGTGGCTGAGGTATGGCACTTCCAAACAACAGACTAGAGGCTTGCCTAGCCCCCATCTCTGACAGGAGCCAAAAAGCAAATACTTGAGGAAAGATACAAGATCGGGATAAATACCTGGGGCATTACAGCATTGCTCTCTGAGTCCCATCAAAGGAACCTCCCTGAGCTAGCCCAAACCTCTGTGAGGCTTTCTTCCTTGTAATAGCCCAGCTTACCTCATGGCCCTTGCAATGAGGGTTGCTCCCAAGGCAAAGAAACAGCTTCAGCTGTTATCCACTGGGGCACAAAGAGCAGCCCAGACCAAGAAGTCCCCGGTCCCAGCCTCCATCCATGGGCTAGAGAACTCCTCTGCCCTGGCCAGCTGGGTATTTGAAGGCAGTGGTTGAGTTTTAGCTCGTGGCCTATTTATCCCCTTTTTTTTTTTCTTGGAACCAGCAACAGCTTGAGCTACTTCTAAGCACTTTTTGTCTTGTCTGTGTCCAGCTTCTGCTTTGCCACCCTGATCCAGACTTGTCTAGTCATTCCTGTACAGTAGTCTCCATAGCCCCCAGAATCCTAGAAGTTGTTTTACAGCTAGTGGCAACCACAGCCCCAAGCAAATACCCTCTGCTTTCCACAGAGAAAGGCAGGAGCACCAGGACAACAATGCAACACCCTGGGCAGATAAATAAATTCAGTGTTTGTTGATGTGACTGCTTGGCTTTGTGGCCCTTTAGACAACTTATTTTGGCAAGAGCAATACTTGCTGCCAGTGTGGGAAGGCCAACAAGGAAGGCAAGATGATGCAATTCACTTACCATACCTCTTTGTCTCCTTTGAAGAAGTGCACTGCTGAGTAGGGGTCACCAACCCTGCCCCAAGCCTTGGAGGCTCAAATTGAAAGAAATATCTTCCCTTAGCCCCTCTGTCCTGCTTACAGCAGAGGCACCAATTGAGCAACAGATCTGTTTGGATCCTAGACTCAGGCTTCAGGAGGGCCATAGTCTTCTGGAGCCCAAGAGGAGGAGCTGTAGAGGGAAAAAAAGCAAGTTAGGTGAGGCTACTGAAACACAGAGCAAACGAGATGGCAGAATGTGCTGTAATATTGCAAATATTTAATGTCACAGCCTTCTGGACACAGGAACCTGCAAGCCCTCCTGCCCTGGCTTTCCAGCTGTAACAGCATGGCCCCAACAGCAATCCTCTGCAGATGAAGCATCCACACCATCACCCAAGGCACAGCCAGAGTGCAAGGATGGCTGCTCTGAGACAGACATGATTTAAACCAGCACACTGCCACTGTGAAAGGCACCAAAGCTGGTGCTTTCAGTAGGAACATTCAGCTATCCACAGGACCACCTTCACTAAAGGACTCTGGTTTCTCCATTTTCAACCCAGCAAAATCCTGCCAAAACCAGGAACTGACTTGCCAAACCAACTGTACCTTCCCTTCCTCACCTGACAAACCCCAGCCAGGAGAAGGTGCAAGGCAGTGGCAGCAGGTGTCCCATCACCCACTCAGAGACACTGGTGTGATTTTTCCAATTAGCTGCTTCAGAGCTAAGGCTTGCTCCTCCAACAGTTGGTTCTTTTCCTCAGTGCTCTTCTGCTTCAGCTCAGCTGCCTGCAGGGCCATTGCAAATCTCCTGTTCTCCTCACGGAGGTCTTCGATCAATAGTTTGTTCCTGGAGAGCTGGGCCTACAGCAGGGTCAGAAGGCTTAAGGTTCAGCATCCCCACAGCAGTCCCAGCCAGGTAAGGACTCCCAGCACTTGCCACCCCTCTTGCACTCACCTGGGCATCTTTGAGCTGAGCTGCCCTCTCTGCCAGTACAGCTTCCACACTCCTCAGATTGTGCTCCAGTCCCTCTGCCTGTTCTACAGCTGCCTGCAGCAGATGCTCATGTTCCTCCTGCAGTGGGCAACAAAGCCTAATGTTGAGCTGTCCCACCACTCATCTGGCCCCTGGCAATTCTGGACCATGCATTTTCTCAGGCTCCCACTCATAGACTTTTAACAGTCCCTGAAGGAGAGCATGAGGGGATCAGTGGAGGTGATGCAGGATGCCAAGAGCAGTGGGACAAGTGTCTGGAGCAGTACAACCTTCCCTAGGTCAGCACCAACCAACCAGTTTTAAGACAAGGCACAGGTTGCCCATCAGTGTTTTCTGGAAAAGCAAGCCAATGGCCTCCCCTCTCTCAAAAGCCATGGAAAAGATGTTTCTGTGTCTGCTCATTTTAATTACTTAGGTTATAATTTGTTCCATCTTTTTCCAGGTTAGTTCAATTGAGTGAGTGTCCTGAAACAAAGGAAAAATACAAAAACCCATTGTCTTGTTGCCCACCCAGCTCCGTGCAAGCTACATCTGCATTTAGAGAGCTCAAACATTTTTTACCCATCCTGAGCATACACAGTTAATTCCTGCTCTTCCAGACACAAGGTATCTTGTCTGGGGTAGGTGAGGGCTCCTGTTTGAGTGTGCAGCAGTGACTCTGTTCAGGTGGAATGTAAGTTACAGCTGAATTTGAGGATCAAGTGCATTTTCCACGTGGGTTCTTGATACACAGCATCTTTCACCCAAACCTCTGGTGGCTCTGACCACAGCTACCTTCCAGGTTGTTAGTGGTCCCTCTCAAGTACCCTTGACTGAGTTCCTGCAATTCCTTGCTTACCTGGGTCCTGAGCAGCTGCCTGCACATCTGCTCAGCCTGCCGGTGGATGTTTTCCTGGAGCTGCTGAGCCTTGCACTGTTCCTTTCTCAAGCTGGTTTGCACCTGCTCAAACTGTTTCTTTGGCACCATGCTGTTCATCTGGGCCTTGGCCTGCTGCAACTGCAGAGCATGCTGAGTCTGGGCGAGACTCAGGCTTGCCTTGGCTTCTAAGAGCTGTAATACAGAAAGGCTGATAGCTGGTTACATTTTTGTTCTACCAATGGGTGTGCTGCAGGTGCTGAGGGGTTAGGAAGCACCCTCAGCTTAGGCTCTCACACCAGCATGACCACAGCAGAGTAGCAGAACCATGGTTTTGGTGCTTACTGGGCAGCCTAAAAAGCCAGGGATGGAGAGCAGTGAGAACTGCAGGGAGGAGAAACAGGGACCCCTTGCTGAGAGATGCTCTGCTCCACTTGCTGAGCAGGGAGGAGTAGGGGCTGCTGAATGGAGAGGATGCTCTGGAAGAGAGTCCCAGCACCAAGGACTGCAGTGACAGAAGGCAGACACATGTCTGCTCACCTGTGTTTGTGCTTAGATACACCCACCTCAGGCAAGCTTGGCTTCAAGGCAGCAGCACGTCCTCTGTTTCCTGCCACCAACGAAGGGCAAACCTGGTACTGAGAAGCAGGTCCAATCCAGCTTTGCCCTAAGGCTACCTATGGATGCCTAGCATGTACTCTGCAAAGCCAGTTCCTAAACCTGTTCTCAGGGTAGAAGGCAAGAGAAGGATATTAACATATCTGGAGGTTTCTCACAATGTCTTCTCTCCTAGTGGTCCTTCTTCCACTGCTCTGATCACCTCATTTTCCTCCCTTCAGATATGGCCTACCTAGCTGCTCATCCCTGCCCAGTCCCTACCTGATCCTGCCACTCCTCTAGCTTCTCAGTCGGCTGAGCCATGAGGAAACAAAGCTCCTGTCATTCCTATGTGAGCCACCTCCACTCAGCCTCCATCCCCCCTGCTCAGCCAGCTCGCACAAGACAAGGACAAAGGGGATAGCTCAGGGACAGCTGCAAGCAACCTGTCCCAACCTGTTTCTGGCTTCAGAAACATCTAAGTTGGAGGGAGAGGAAGAGAACAGTCTCTTCTGACTGGGGAAAGTGTTCAGTACAGCTCTGGGCTGGGCAACATCAACCTCACAGGGACCACTCAGCAGCTTGCTCCCCACCACCACCTGGGTGACACCCACCTTGTCCTGTGAAGCCTTGAGTTGCTGTCGGAGCAGCTCTGCCTCCATCCAGCATGCTGCATGCTGCTGGTGGTGCTCCAGCCTTGTGGCTGTCTCTGCTCCTTGAAGCCACTCAGCCTCCAAAAGCCTTTGGCTCTGCAGCTGAGCAGTGCCAGAGCCAGCACTGTGGCTGGCCTTGTGCTCAGTGAGTTCACAGCCCAGCTGATGCACCTTCACATTCTGGTGGAAGACCTCCCCTTTGTTCTTCTCACTCTGGAAAAGGTTGAGAGAAAAAAAAAAACATAATTCATGCACAGAGGTTCAGGGTAGGAAGAGAAGCAATAGAGACTTAACCTGTACCATGCCATCCCTGCTGGATTCCCACCCAGGAACAGCACTGTGGCTGCAGAGCATCACAAGCACTCAGAAGTGCCCTCATTTCTCAGCATGACTGAATCCCAGTGGCCAGGTTCAAGCACAGCATTCCTGGGTAAGAAAACTCACACAGGTGATAGCCCTGGAGGAGCTGACTTGGGTAAGGGGGACACACACACACACACCACAGCTGTACAGATGTATAACCAAAAAATACTAAAATTGGTAAGAACAGAGTATGAATGGAAATGTATCTATTTGCACGTGTAATAGTACCAGGTGACAGGGCAGAGTAAGGGCTACAAGGACAGCCTGCTAGACACTAAAAGACACCACCCCCAGACCTTGACCCTAGGATACCATCCCCTGCAGTCATGCTGAGCAAGGTAGTTTCTGGCCCCTGCTCTGACCAGGCCACAGCACAGATAACATTTCAGCAAACAGCCTGCATCTAACAGCAGGCTGGCAACATGGTCCAAATCCCATTCTTCTGATAGCCTCCCAGAGAAATGGGTCACCAACATAGCTTTCCTCCAAAGCTGGAAAAGCAGATAATGGGCAGCCAGTGTGTGTGGCTGGAGGTTAATGGAACCTAAAGCCAAGGGTCAGCAAAGGCTACTCTGCTGGGGCTGACAGCCCTGAAAAGTACAAAAGACATGTCCAAAAACCAGGTTGTGGTTTCCAGTCATAAGGAATCCCAGGAACAGGGTGAGGAGCTAACAGCCTGCAACCCACATCCATTCTGCACACAAGCAATCCTGCCCAGGCCTTGTGTGTGCACATGTCAAAGGGCTCATAAATACGTGGGTTTTAGACTGGGAGTGAGCAAAATCTCTGGGAGAAAGAGTGCATGTAGGAATGCAAGACAACCTCATGCACAGAGGTTCAGGGTGGGAAGAGAGGCAATAGAGACTTAACCTATCCCATGCCATCTCTGCTGGATTCCCACCCAGGAACAGAGATTTTGTAGTAACACTCTCCCCTCTGTAAGACTGGCTTTTGTCACACAATTTTTCCTGATTGGACAAGCTATAAGAGGAAGTTGGTTCTTCAAAGCAAGAAGGAGTCTGAATGTTTGAAAGAAACATTCTCCTCTAAAAGCACATGCAGTTTTTGTCCTCCTGAATTCTTCAGCCAAGAGCCTGTCAGTTAGTAGGCTTCTTACCAATATTTTTAACTCCGTTGTTTCATCCACCTCCTCCAGCTCCTCTCTGCCCAACTCACTCACATGACTCCTGTCAGGGAGAGGGATATGATCAGCTCCAGGCTAAAGAGCAGCAAACCATAGCCCCCCAGAGAAGCACCATCTTTCAGGGGGTTACACATCTGGTTTTGGCCTGCAACATAAAGCAAAGCCAGGCCAGAATGGATACAGTCCTGAACCAATTCAGAAATGGGTCAGGTATCTCCACCCAAACAGGTGACTCAGTCCAGCACAGGGCAGACAGCTGGGGACATCCAAAGTCCTGCAGCACTGCCAGAGGTCTAAAAATCAGGGGATGAAAACCAGTGGGAGAACCAGCTTAGCAGACCCTTGGGGCCACGTGCACCAGAAACCTGTCTCTCCTTGGATTTTTGGTTCAGTGGGTGAACCCAGTACCTATCTCAAGCTTCCTAAGGCACAGCAGGCCACTGGCCAAAAGTTTTGTGTAGCAAGGAAGCCCATCCTTTCCTCCCTCACTATAGCCACCCTCACAGCTTTCTCCAAAGCTCCATTCCTGTGCTCTGGAATGCTCAAGCCTATGGCTGTCCAACCATCCCAGCTGCTTTTGCATGGAAGAGTGTGAGAGTGCTGGCTTGCTCAGAAATAAGAAAACAAAAGGCAGGCTGAGCCAGATGAAATCTGGTAAATACCCCTGGGTGGCTGTTCCCTTTAAAAGCATTAGCCATCCACCCATTTGCCAGCCTTCCACAGCTGGCTCCCCCCTTACTCTTCGTGTTGGCTGCCCTTCTTTGCTAGCTTCAGCTCTCGCTGGAGTCTCTCAAGTTGACTTTTCAGAAAGCTGTTCTCCTTCAGCAGCAAGCACAGCTCTCCCCTGCAGAAGGAGACAACAGAGTGAGAAAACCACACAGAAATCCAGTTTGCTCTTGTCATCCTGCACTGTTCTCTATGCTTTATTCCCAGTTGGTTTGTAAAGGCAACAGGAACTAAATAAATCTGAGTAACAAGGATCCAGTATCTCACAAAACAAGTCAGGACAATCAAAAGACATTGTCAGAGGAGCAAATCTTCAAGAGAAGGGATATAAAAGAGAATAAGGACAAAGAACATCAGACCCTGAATTTGTGTGGTTTCCAGCTGGCTGAAATTACTTTGTAGGCCTGTCAAAGAGTGGAAAAAAGGCTATTTGTCTCATCAAGACACAATTAGATCTCATTACAAGATAACAAAGTGGTGAGCTCAACCCCTCAACTGCAATACCACCACATTTAGAGAAGCTAGCTTGCCTATGAGGCCTCTGATTTTACAGCAATGGACACAACAGCTATGACCCCAAATCTAAGGCAGCTTCTCTGCTTCATTATTCTTCCACTCCCAGTGGTACTCCCATGACACTGGCATTTGTGGAATGAAGCTCAGTCCTGTGTTAAACACAGTCCCATCCAATAGCTGCTGCTAAAGCTGAGGTTGGCACAGGACCCAATCAGGGGAGAGTGCAGGAGAACTGCCCACCCTGGCAGGGAGGACAGCACTGCAGTTTGTGGCACTGCATGTGGGAAGCAGAAGAGCAGAGTGAGGAAGTTCTTCCTTCTCTTCTCCAAGCAAGCAACAGGACTAGAGCATGGGCTGTGTGATGTTCACTCCCTCTGCTTGGCCGAACACTCCTCACAGGAGCTGCTTTCTGTCAGTTTTACATCACGATTCACAATTTGTGCTTCCTGTGGCCTCTCCGAGACCCACATCGAGCTGTACAAAGCAGAGGAGATGAGCACATCCCAGCTCCCTGACCACGCTCCCAACATTAGTAAGAGACATGCAGAGAACAAGAAGACAGGGCACAGCTGCTGTTAAGAGTGTCTTAGATCATCATGTTGTGCAGCAGCACTCAATTAGTTCTGCAAACTACCTTTGCACTCAAACCTGCCACTCACTTAAGCTCTGGGTTAATTTTCCAGCCAGTGCACGACATCTTTGAGTTGCATCAGATCATTTCACCCTGTCCCTTTCCCTCTGCAGCTCCATTTTGACAGCCTGAATGTCATGTTTCCTCGTATGCTGCTGTGCCACTCTGTATCCCTGGGCTTTTTTTTTTATCTCTTCCTGCCCTTCAGATCAGGTTTGTCTATGTCTTGACTGCTGCTGCGTGAAGACAAACCATTTAACTCTCTGCCTCCTACCCAAGCACATCCCCTGTCTATCAAGATGTCATATCTCTTCAACAAATGCCTTCAGCTTTGGCTCCAACTTCTAGGTTGAGCAGGCTATTTGCTGCAACAGGTATTTGCACTGTCTGCACATAATTCTTCACTTCTTCTCTGTTCCTTCTGTGCTGTGGTTGCAACAGATTTTGGTCTCCCTGCTCATTTGAGTCTTGAAGACTTGCTCCCTTTCCCCCATATGGCAACTCTCCAGACACTTTGTCCCTTCCAACACCAAGGCCCTCAGCCCCACGAGCTGCACATTATTCCAAGTTCATCTTGGTGCTTTTTTTCCCATTTCTTCTCAACAGCCAGCATCTCACACATCTTGACCTATTCCTCATTAACATTCTCTTCCAACTTTAGCTGTCACTGCATCCACACGGAGATCATGTGCCTTTCTGTCCACTTCCACTGCTGCATCTCGTACGCACACAGCACTTGAAGGTCTCCTCTTGGGGCCTTTCTCATTAGGAATCACCTCCTCTCACACCAGTGTTGCTGCAAGAAGGCATTACAGCTGTCCTCATGCTGACACTCCATGACAGCTCTGGATTATGCTCAACTTCTGTATCTCCCCTAAAGATAAATATCACTTTGCTAACACAAACACAGTTTGAAAAGCTCAGTCAGACTAACAACGTACTTCTGCTGGAGAGGCAATGCAAAATTTTCTTTAGGTTGCAAAACCAAGGCAATTACTTAAACATTACAGAAAGTTCCTGCACCATCTCAGATTTCTCAGAGGCTCAAGCATCACATGATTTCCACCAACTCTGAAAGCTCCCCACTACAGCCAGTCCTTCTACCATTCACCAGAGATGGTAGTAACACAGCTCAGATGTCTTGTGTTCCTGTTATTTGGGTTTGTTCCCCTGGTCTGCCACAGACTTCTGCCAAGTCACCTCCTTTCTCCCACACCCACCCAGTATCTCAGCCCTAAAAGGAGGATAAGGAGCGAGCAAAATCCTCTGCTTGTGTATTGCCAAAGGGGACTCTGCTCCTAACAAGAGGCAGAGAAGGGGGGCACAGCAGAAAAGAGGCAGGAGAAAAGCCAGTGGTGCAGTGGGGGGGGAAGTGGTGCAGTGTTCTGGGAAGCAGGAAGGGGCAGGCATGGACAGGCAACAGTTTCCTGCCCAATTCCTCTGCAGCTCCTCTGCAAAGCCATTCTGCTCCCTGGGGAGGTTTGCAGAACTGGCACCACAAGCAGAAGAAGGGAAGATCAATAGCCATTCAGTGACAACCTCATGCTCCCACAATCTATTCTGTTGTGGCAACGCAGAAATCTGAGCCATTTTTTTCTGCTTTTAAGACAGAAGATTGTGATGATCTAGCAAGTAGAGGCAGGTTTGCTGAAGGACCAAAACACCAACGAAAGCCCTCTTATTTCTCTCACTTTCTGTTTTGAGATACAATCTTTGTTGGGCACTGCCTCTGACACAAGCAGAGGAGACAAGAGCACATCCCAGCTCCCTGACCTGTAGAACATGCAAGAAAACTCAGAGTTGAAATAAAAGCACTCATGTAAAGGAAGTGCAGATGTCTTACTTCAAACAGCTGCAGCCCTGCAACACTGCCCAGATTTTCTCACAAAGTAAAGCAGCTCTCCCACCCCATGAGAAATCAGACCAACCTACTCTGGTTCAAGCAGGGAATGCACCCTAAGTCTCTCACGTAGCCCCAGTAAGAGAACAGTGCCAGACCTCAGGCTCAATTTGTCCCTGTGCTGTGTCCTCTGCTCTTTTCCCTCCTGGTCCAGCTCCTGCCCTGGATGGTAAATATCTTCAGAGTGCTGTTGCCCCACTCTAGCCTGCTCCATCTCAAATCTCCCCTCCAGCTCCTGGCTCCACACACATTTTTGCTCTTCCATGCTACCAGTTATGGCCCAGTACTTTGCAGTTGTTTCTTCCAGGTCTCTTTTCTGGTCTTCCATTTTGCACATCTCAGCCTTGAAGCTTTCCTCACTGTCCTTCCTCTCTCTCTCAAAGTTTTCCCTTGTTAACTTGATTTCCTCCTCATAACAGTTGATCTGTGGGGAAGAGACAAGATTTGGATATTAGCAGCTGAGAGCTACCACCTTCTCCAATAGTTCTGACTCACCATCTATTGGTCTCTTTCAAGAGGGGAACACTCTTCAGGCACTTCTGGTCCCTACTGAACTTAGTACAACAATCAGCCTCATGCAGTAGCCTTCAATAATCAGGCATCAGTGGGCCCCAGCTTTTCCCAGCAAGCAGTACAGCTCTCCCCTTTCTCCTTGTTTGCAAGGGACCCCAAAGAAAAGAAAGGAGAGGCCAGGGCATCATCCACCACTGCTCCTCATAGCCTTCCTCCAGTGTGTAGAGTGGTCCCTTGTCCAAGATGTGGTGGTGAGTGGCTGCTGTTCCCCATGGATCCTTGGTAAATACTATTTACTCCAGGATTTGATGAGCACAAAGAGAAGAATGTGAAGCAGGCAGATCTGCAAGCTTCTCCATGCTCCTTGAACTGTTTGTCACTTTCATGGAAGTTCAGGATTTACTCTTGCAGTGCTGGAAAGGAAGCATCCCCGACCTCACAGTTCAGTAGCAAATGGAGGGATTAAGGAGGAAACTGAGGCCTCTAACTGCTGCCTAAAGTGAGGGATGGATTCACACTGTTACCTTAGAGCAAGCAGGTTAAAAGTATGCTGCCAGCCCAGGAAGACAGGGTTCTGATACCCCTCTGTGTCCCCCTCAGGAGACACCTGTCTGCTTCTCCTCTTGGTCACGTCACCGGTTTTACTGTGACAGCAAAACTGAGTGGAGTTAATCTCTGGTTCTCCATAAGAATTAATACACACATAAGCAATTTGCAAGGTGAAAGAAATTTCCATAAAGCTTTTGCCAGCCAGCTCCAAAGTCTCCTACCAGCTAAGATGAGCTGGGGAAGGACATGCATCAATTCCAGCAGAGAAACCATATTCTTCTCTGCTCCCCACCCTGCACACCACCCCAGTAATCCTCCTGGAGCAGATGCACCATCAACCATACTGCAGCAGGGTGCTTAACAAGCAGTTATACTAAGAGGTCAGGACATCTCCCCCCACATCCCTCACCTTGGTTTCCAGCTGTACCTTCAGGTCCTGCAGCTGCTCTTGGAGCTGCTCTGTTGAGAGTGACATCACTGGGCATGAAGAATTGGGAGCTGGAGGGGTGCTGGGAGAGTGGCACACTGGCAGAGAGGAGCCCTGTGAGGACAAGCCTACAAGACAAGACAGGCCTGGCTGAACTGATCAGGGTGGCTGCAGCTTCATGGAGTCAACTTCAATACTACTGAAAGATGGAGATGCCCCATCTATCTGCCAACCATTCCCAGGGCTGCAACACCTCCCTGGGACAGAAGATTTTTCCGAATGATCAACCTCAATCTCACAATCCACACTTTGGGCTACTTCCTCTCTACTATATTGTGTTTCCTCAGCATTCTCAAAAGTGAAAATCCCAGATGCATAGCCCACAGGTTACCATCACCTGTTTTGACTTGGAAGAGCCTCCTTCCATCCATCCATCTCCCACCTCCTCACCATCCATCACCCCCTTCTTCCCTCCCATGGCTGCCCAGTGCCAGAACTGGCAGCAGCAGCTCAAGCATGACAAGCTGCCCCACATTCCCACAGAAACTGATCTGGAGGGAACCGTGTTCTTTCTAAGGAGACAGGAGAAACAATGAACCCCACCACGTTTTACCTCCTGCTGGCAGCTCTCTCCCAGCCTTGTTGTCCTGTAGCTGGAGACGAAGCCTCTCCATCTCCCTCTGCAGCACTCCATTCTGGTCCCACAGCACCTGAAGCAGAGACTGCTCATAACACAGCTACAAAGACCCACAAGGCTGTGGGGGGCCAAGAGTCCCCAGCCCTCAGCAGCCTTGGATACTCAGTCTCTTGCAGCATGAAGAGCAGAGCTTTTCCCCCACCAGGACCAGCACCAGTCAGAGAACAAGGCAGGGAAATTTTCTTCCATCCCAAACAGGCAGAGATGAGAGATTTTGGAAGAGCCAGGGAAGAAATACAAGCCCAGATTACTGCAACTGCTAATACAAGACCCATCACTAGACACTGTAAAACATGAAGAGCCACAAGCAACTGCTCCTGCATGCAAAGGCACACAACACCAAGGGCTTTTGCAAACACCTTGGGGGGCTGGACCTCCTGAGACCCCTCCTGATCTAACCCAAACGACTGCTAGTGACCAACAGACATGAAACACCATGATCTCACTATGATCCCTCACACAGCCCAGAGGTTTGTGTTTATCTTCAAGACACTCTTATGGGCA
This sequence comes from Phaethornis superciliosus, assembly GCA_023637945.1. Classification (NCBI taxonomy): domain Eukaryota; kingdom Metazoa; phylum Chordata; class Aves; order Apodiformes; family Trochilidae; genus Phaethornis; species Phaethornis superciliosus. The sequence goes on along the minus strand of JAJQWJ010000003.1, from coordinate 33,594,290 downwards.
CCTGGGCTAGCCAGCCACACAAACAAAGCAACAGCAGGAGTTAAGGTGAAGCAAGTCCCCCAGGGCTCTGGAAGGGAACATTTCTAGGTTGTGGAAGGAAAGTGAGGCAAGAAGGTGCTGCTCATATAGGAAGCAGAGCACAAGGCAGGTTCTGCTGTCTGCTTAGCACAGACACCCAGCACCAGAGTTTATCCCATCTCAGGGCCAACATTAGCCTGCAGCAAGGAGTCCCATAGCTAAACACAATACTTTGAGCTACTTCCATGAGGGTGTCTGGAGCTGGACTGTTGCTTGTTTCAGTTCACACCTTCCAATCAGTAATGGGATCAACAGCACAGGAAGCATCCTGCCTGCCTCTGGACTGTCCACTTTGAGCAGGCATCAAAATACATCCCATATGCTGTCAGCCAGGAAACTGACAGGGCTGCAAGAGATAATGAATCAGGATACTTCCAAAAATACCAATTAACAAATATTATTGAGTAGATCTAGGTAAATGAAAAAACTCAGTTTGTTGAATCTCAATTCTAAATAGGTCAGCAGAGGGGCTGACAGTGTGCTAAAAAGATAAAGGATAAACCTAAGTTGGTGCCTTCACAGGGGCAGGTGAAGCCTGAAGGCTGAACCTCTCCATCCATCAGCGTTCTCTTGGAGAACTCTAGGGCAGCACACCAGGAGGAAAAACAGCAGCACTGTGCATCTTCAAGGCTTTGGTGCCACCTGGAGCATTCTGTGCTGGATAGCACTCCAACATGTTTGCCTTGAACTACAGCTTCTAGACTGTAGTGCAGCTGTCTGCTGCACCCAAGAAACAGGTTTGCTGAAAATGTGGATTTCAGTCCCTGCTGGAGGATTTTGAACATCATCATCTCAGCTCGGTGGTGCTCCCCAGTCACACATAGCACTTGAAAACAAATGGGCAACACAATAAGCAGAGGACTCAAGAGCTAAGGCATAGAGCACCCAGCAACTCACAACATGCAAGATATGCAAGTCATTTAAAAATGAGAGAAGAGAAGTGGAGGCTATGCTCACATCCCAGAGAGCCCAAAGCTCTGGGCAGGAGCACAGCACCCTGTGGGAGGTTCAACACACACATCAATGCCTGGACCACACACACACACACCCCAGGTACATGGACAGGCTCACCTTGACTCTCTAGCAGAGTCCAGCAGCAACAAGTTTGGGAGGCATTGTTAAAGTGGGGCAAAAATGAGGAAGGGAAAGCAAGAGATAGAAGAATTTAGCTGATTACATGCTTTCCAAAGAACAGGACTCCCCTTGCTTTTGAGAAGGAGCCCAAGGTACATGGTTCCCAAGCAAAATGGCCTGTGGCTGCAAGGTGGCAGGAAGGGAAGAATTTATGACCCACCCCTACTCCTCCTTGGGAGTATTCCAGCAAGGAAACCAACCCATGGAGGGCTGCAGGAGCAAGGAGACAGGCTGCTTTATTAGAGGCACCTGCCAAAGGACTCTGAACAAGGCAAGAGACATCTCCCCTCTGCACTCTGATCAGGGCTGCCTCCTTCCTTTCCACCAGGCCAAAGTGCCCAGCAGATGGGCTGATGAGAGCTGTATTTTCACAACAATATGCTGGACAACAGCCCACCCATACCTGGCACTGCCGCTCATACTCCAGGACAATTTCTGCAAAGCACTCGCTGTGGTTTAAGAGCTCTGGGCTGTCAGGCTCCACCTGGTCCAGCTGCACAAGCACAGAGAAACATTTCTCATCGAGGAAATTATCATCTCTCCAAATGGAGAGGCAAAAGGTCTACTAAATCATCACTCATGGTGCTACACCCACAGATTCAATGGAAAGGTTCCTACAGACACCTGTGGGATTGGTCAGATGCAGAAAGAGGAGGAAAAACATTTTTCTTCATGTGTGAGAGACACAAAACTACAGACAGGCTAGCTTTCCCAAACTGGCTAACAAGATCAGACTCATTCCTTGGCCCAGATCCATTTTACCAGGTGCCTTGTTGGAGTGGAAGACACTAAAGCTAACACTATGCTTCAATAGTTCTGAAAAACAATGCTTTTCTTTTCTGGAAATCAAACTCTAAAGTTCTCATTTGCAGATAGCAGATCTGTATTTTCTACAATTACAAACTTTCCTCATAATTTTTATTTTTGGTGGTTTTTTACAAATTTTGAAAGGCTTAAATTAAAAGCCAGTATTTTTTTCTTTCCAGGTTATCATTAATTTGCAGGGGAGTTCAAAGAGGGAGAGACCATAACAACTGACCCAAAGTATCCAAGATTTCATAGAGAAATTGTCAGTTACTGAAAAGTTCCTATTTAACAGCACAGAGAAAGAAAGGCTACCTTGTCTTTCACAACACAGCTGAGTTCTTTCTGTAGATCCAACACCATCTTCTCAGAGGCTGCCAGTTTCTCAGCCATCTCCCTGACCTTGTTTTGCAGCTGAGTGTTCTCCTGCAGACAAAAGGGAGAAGACTCTTGATATTGTGAGCCCTTCCATCACAGGACTGGTTCATTGTCCTTGAGGAGGAAGCTGTAAAACTGGCACATCAGAATGCCAAACATAGCACAGCTCACAGGAGACCCTCCTTTGGACAGCATGCTGCTGATACATGCTGCACAGGCTGGGTTTTGGCGCATCTCTCCAAAGGAGAGATGTAGAAGTGGATTTTGCAGAATAAGAGCTAGAAAGCCCCACAGGTTCATCTCTATCCCTGCACCACAAAACTATGGCTTCCCTCACAGCTAGCAAAGACAGCAAGTCCTGAGCTATCACTCCTTCTGCTTCTACACTGAACAGCACCATGAACATCCCACACACGAGTCCAGACACCATGATCTATGAATTTGGCAGGGTCCCTGGCACAATTTTAGCCTCAGCCACCACTTATTTAGGTCTAACCAAGAGCCAAACCATTCTCAACAGACAAGATGGGGCTTAATAATGTCATGGCAAGGGAACAAGCTCTGTATTTAATTCAGTAGTATGGATGTGGTTGATTTTTCTATACAGATGGATGATTTTTCATCTATATGGATGACTTTTCTATACAACACTCCTGTCTCACCCAGTGAGAGCCACACAAACCTTCCATCTTTGTCACAACTTCTACTTTGCCTTCTCTGAAGAACTGAAGATGTTTCACCCAGGGCAGTTTTACCAACCTTCATTGTGTGGTTCAGTCTCTCCTGAAGGCTGGCCTCTTTGCCCTGGAGGAACCGTGTATCAGCTTCCAGCTTCATTTGGTGATTGACTGCTTGCCGCAAAAGCAGCTCTTTTGCCTCTATTTCTGCATGAACATCCCTGGGGAAAAACAGCAACACGGCTGGGGCACCCCGAGCATGTTCTCAGATGGCCATGACATCCTGACATCCCTCTCATCATGCCCAAAGCAGAAGATGAGAGTTTGGTCAGAGGGATGCTGGGACACTAAGTGTGTGAGGAGGTCTTCAGGGACCTCTCTGCCACTGACGCAATGGCAAAAGAAGATGGAGATTCATAAAGGGAGACTGGGACAGGAGAGAGAGGCTATGGGTACCCCCAGGAAAACCATTTTCCCTTCCCCACCAAAGGAACCTCTCCTACTTGAGCTTGGTCTGGGTGTGCTCAAGAGCAACATACTGCTCGTCCAACTCCCTGCCCAGCTGCAGGCAGCGGCTCTCCACTTTCTCCAAGTCCAGCCTCGCCTTGTCCCTCTCCCTGGCAATCTGCATCACCTGGATCCTGCAGGAATGGTGAGCAGTGAGTTGAGAAACATCTCACGCACCCCACAAAAGAGGTCTCCTCACAAGGAGCAGCACCCTTACCTAAGGCACTGCAGTTTGTATCTGTAGGAGGTGACAGCTGTGTGCTGAAGCCCACGCCTGGGGACCATTTGTGTGCTCTCCAAAGCTTCAGACAGCTCTTCCAGGCTCACCTGCTCCTCTGTGATGCTACTCAGCCTCTGCAAGGACAACACAGACTGAAATAACTTTCGCCCTCTTCTAAGAGGGACAACAAGACTTTCATTCTTACACTATCTGAACACCCTGAAGTCTTTCAGAGATCCACCCCCATCTCACAGAGAGGCTTATATTACATCCAGCCCAGAATTCCACCAGCTCTAGAGTGGCCACCACACCATGAACCTGACTGCAAGTGCTCCCTCCAGCCTGGACAGTGGCTTGCTGCTCACTTCACCTACCACTGACAGAGAAGGCAGCACCAGAGACCTTGAGGACCTCCTCTAAATTCTTCGAGGACTCAGATGGTAATTGAAAGTTCAGGTTTGGCAAATCCAGTGCTGTTGCTAATGTTGGAGAAGAGATGTAGGCTCAGGCAGGTTGGCTGGAGTGATGGACTGCTTCCCTGTGCACTCTCCTGATGCTGAGGAAAAAAGCAGCAGAGGTAAGCCAGTGGGGCAAAACTGGCAGAGAAAACTGACATATTTTTTTATACTGGAAGGAAACCCCAGGGACCCCATCAAATATTGGAGAACATTCTAAAAACAACCCCAAGCTGCAAAAATGGAGATTTCCTGAGCTGCCCTTGAGGCAGTCACAAGGAGGAGGGTGACTGGCACAGCAGTGCACTTTGGTCTCCCTACTAACCCATGAAAACTCAGCATCCACAGAAAGACCAAGGTGGAAAGTTATATACTGTGAGGGGTTCTCATGAAAACTGTCACAGAGGGACTCTCAGCCAACATCTTGTTTGACCTACAAATTAAAATTCAGTTGAGGTCAGCTTCTAAGACAAATGAAAATCAGTCAAGCTGAACCAAAAAGCAGAACCCAGAAAGCTGATACAGAACTGGTGACATCTCCAGGCACACCAGTTTCATACCTTGTTGGAGGAAGCCTATCCCCAGAACATACTTAATCTCAAACACTTAAGCCAAAAGAACCTGAAACAATTTTTTTTTTCCCCTTGAACTTTTTGCTCGGGATGCTGGATGGAGCTGTCCTGGCTGCCAGGGCGATCAGTGATCCTCTTCCACCTTAGTGCATTAAAGCATGGTTACTTAAAAAGCATTTGCAAATGCCTTGCCAATCTTTGGAATTAAAAGGACTAGGGAGAAAGAAGTATTTACATCACACAAAGGAAATGTGGATGAAGTTTGCTCCATGCACTAAAAAGGGGATAAACTGAGTCACAAGAGGAGCAGAGATGTCAGTGCTTCTGAAGCAAATTAATTCAGTTGATCTTTCCCCTCTGCTAAAATATGCAGCCCTCTCTCTTCCATAAAAAGGTGAGGCTCATCCTCCCTCTGTTGTTCTGCATTAGCATCCCACGGCGTTTGCTCCTACTCAACCAGCTCCCAAGGGTGCCTTTCTGTCAGATGTAGTGGGTGAAGTCCAGACCATACCCCAAAACTGATTGATGAAGACTATCCCCAAGTTACCACACTCAGATGGTCAATTAATGTCTATTTTAATCACCCCCTTGTGAAATGAAATATCTTGGCCTTAATTCTTCCAAGCAGAACTCATTCTTTAGCCTCCTTTTTTCATGGGCAAATGGATGGGGGAACCTGCAGAACATTGTAGAAACATCAAACACAAATGAACTGTTCCATGTAGACAATGACCTACGGCTTCTTACCCAAAGTTAATCACATCCAAGAAGCTCCAGATCAAGGCCATCAGCAAGGATCCTTTTCACAAAGCAATCTTCCTGCCATTCAACTCATCCCATGAAGTGCTGACTGTCGTGGCTGTCTGAGACACATAGACATTCCTTGGAAAAAGGATATCATGTGGCTGAACAAGCCAAACTGCAATTCCTTAAAGCTCAACCTTCCCACTCCATCCTTCTCCAGTTTAGCAAATAAATCTTTGATTTGCCAAAAAATGAGTAGAAGAGAAACTCACTAGCTGAAGAAACACAGTGCAAAGCATCCAAACAGCTTTTTAAAATAAACCCCACCTTTTTTACAATGCAAATGGAACACAATTTTAACACTTGCGTTGAAAATTAACACTTACTTATTTCTATGCACACACCAAGAAACAAACTGATCTCTAAAAGTCTGACATGTGAGCCCCACTTGAATCCTGCTTCAGTTTTGGGAGAGAAGGGGGGTTAAAACCCCATGCCTACACTGCGAGCCTGAGGAGATACAGTCCCCCTGTAATTTCATTTTGGAAATGGCAGGCTATTCACAGAGACACACAGCAAAAGGAATACTGGGGAATACAATGGGAAGAAGCTGCAACAAGGGAAGCTTTCTACTGGCCATAAAGAAAAATTCTTCCTCCTCACAGCACCAAAGCCCTGAAACAGGCCCAGAGAAGCTGTGAGGTCTCCATCCTCGGAGACCCCAGCAGACTCAACCCTAGACTGCACAAGCACTGAGCAACCTGAAAGTCAGCCCTGCTGTGAAAAGGACTAACCCAGATCCCTCCAGAATTCCCTTCTCTCCTAAGTCTGCCTCAGTCAGACACTACAGACCAGCTCCTCTCTAAGAGAAGCTGTGTCCTCAAGGAAATGCAGCTGTGCTGGGACATGCCAGCTCAGGATTAGTGCCTGAGGTCTAGGGGAGGCAAAGCTTACTTTTGACAGTCACTTTGACTCAATATATTCACTGCCAAGAACTCACTGCCCATCCTTCCTCTCCTCCTTCCTCAGCTCCTTCAGCTAAACACTGTCTGAGGACAGCATCACCTCCTGCACCTACCTCTTCTGAGAGGGCCTGGACCCATGGCCTTAGCCATGTCCAAGGAAGTGCCTGGCACCCACCAGGAACTGCAGGCTAGACCAGGCTTCCAGAAGAAAACACAGCATGCATCAGCCATCCTAAAAACAGCCTCCCCACAACTATTTATGAGGACCAAGCCCCCTGTGCCTGTGTTCATCCCTGTAAGGACAATGGAAAAGCACAGCCAATGCCACTTAGATAACAAGGATGATGGGGAGCAAGCAACCTGACTCCCCTGTCACACACTCAATCCAGGCATGTTAGCACCATGTCACCCTACTACATTCCCCAACAAATCCCAGGGGATCTGTACAATGTCCTCTCCTGGGGGCTTGCCAATACATTACACATAGGGAAGAGGGAAGCCATCACACCTTGTGTCTCCAGTGTCACATTCACAAGTTTTGTTTGCCTTCAGGCTCTATACTAAGAAAAATTAGGAAAGAGCATCAGTGACAGTCTGCTCCAGGGTAGGAGTCACACACCTCAAACTTGCCAGTTCTGCTTGAACATGCAGCTCCTGAAGCAACCTGCACCCAAACAGAATGAAAATAACCCATGTGAAGCACTCAGCCCAACTCACTCAGGCACCCTCAGATACTCTGGAACATTTGTGGGGTTTTGACAATTTTTTTTTACCATGTCAAACATCTGAGCTCAGGCCTCAGAAGAGTGGCTTGCCAAGCAGCAGAGTGCCTTTTCCTACAAAAGTTTACAGGTTTGTTCAGAGATCAGGCAATCACAACAATAAACCTGCCCTCTGTCCCAGGGTGAAAAAAACATTGGAGGAAGAAGAGAAAAAGGCGAAAAGATTAAAATTCTGCTAAAATTGCAGATGGGAACGGAGGATAAAGGGATACAGCATGCCAACATCTGCCCAGCAGCAAACCCAGAGATTCAGCTCTGTGCAAACCAGATCCCAGCTGCTGCCACAACACGAACAGAGAGCTGAGGAGGCAGCAAACCATGGGCTCTTCTTCTCTGGTCTCTGTTGAGGCCCTCTAAGTCTTGTTCACCTGCCTCGTCTGAGGTGAGGTTTGCAAACCAGCCCTGGTTTGACACCCCGGGGCTGACACCCAGCCAGTCCCCTCTGCATTCCGCCCGGGGTGCTCCCGGGCCGGGCCAGGACAGGGCTGCACCTACAGACACCGGCACTCGGGGCTCCCCAAGGGGGACAGGTCACCACGCAACCAGAGATCAGCTCCCACCCACCTCATCTTCAAGCCTCGGGTCAGGCGGGGAACCGAACCGAACCGAAACCGAACCCCCCCCGTGCGCAACCTCCGCCTCCCTTTGCACGGCGTTTGAAGCAGGATGTGCAGCCTCAGCGGGTCACGCAGCCCGCGGGGACGGCAGCCACCACAACTACGCAAGGACCCCTCGTCTGGAGAGGGTGGTTCCCCCCACACTCTCACAGCCGGCGGGCTCCCCGGTACCCACGGCCCGGTGGTACCCGAACCCTCTGCCCGCCCCACCCCGCTATCCTCGGGGCGCATGCGCACTCCCCCCCGCCATCCCCCTCGGGCCGCGCTCCTGCGCATGCGCGTCCCACACCCGCTGCCCGAGCTGCCTCCTGCGCATGCGCATACCACGCTCACCGCTTGAGCTGCGCTTCTGCGCATGCGCACGCCGCGCCGGGTGCCTCCCCTCTCCCCCCTACGCATGCGCAGTTGCGGGGTCTCGGTGCGCGGCCGCCATCGTCGGTGCGGGAGTAGCGGGAAGGCCTGAGCCATGTCGGGGTCGGCGGGATCTGGCGGAACGGCCGGCTCGGCGAGGAAGCGGCTGATGAAGGAGGAGGACATGACGAAGGTGGAGTTCGAGACGAGCGAGGAGGTGGACGTGACGCCGACTTTCGACACGATGGGCCTGCGGGAGGACCTGCTGCGCGGCATCTACGCCTACGGTGCGGGGCGGGGGGGGAGAGGGAAGGGAGAAGCGAGGGGAGGAGAAGGGAGAAGCGAGGGGAGGAGAAGGGAGAAGCGAGGGGAGAGGGAAGGGAGAAGCGAGGGGAGAGGGAAGGGAGAAGCGAGGGGAGGAGGGAAGGGAGAAGCGAGGGGAGAGGGAAGGGAGAAGCGAGGGGAGGAGAAGGGAGAAGCGAGGGGAGAGGGAAGGGAGAAGCGAGGGGAGGAGGGAAGGGAGAAGCGAGGGGAGAGGGAAGGGAGAAGCGAGGGGAGGAGAAGGGAGAAGCGAGGGGAGGAGGGAAGGGAGAAGCGAGGGGAGGAGGGAAGGGAGAAGCGAGGGGAGAGGGAAGGGAGAAGCGAGGGGAGGAGAAGGGAGAAGCGAGGGGAGAGGGAAGGGAGAAGCGAGGGGAGGAGAAGGGAGAAGCGAGGGGAGAGGGAAGGGAGAAGCGAGGGGAGGAGAAGGGAGAAGCGAGGGGAGGAGGGAAGGGAGAAGCGAGGGGAGAGGGAAGGGAGAAGCGAGGGGAGGAGGGAAGGGAGAAGCGAGGGGAGAGGGAAGGGAGAAGCGAGGGGAGGAGGGAGGGAAGGAGAGGTGAGATGGGGTTCCGGGGCTGCCCCGGCACAGCTGACGGTAACGCCGGCCTCCGCAGGTTTTGAGAAGCCCTCAGCCATCCAGCAGAGAGCCATCAAGCAGATCATCAAGGGAAGAGACGTGATCGCCCAGTAAGTGGGGCTGGTGGCGATGGGGTGGGAGAGGCGTGTGGCCCTGAGCAGGCGGCGAGGCCTGGAAAGTGGGGACGTGGGTGGCAGTCGCTGGTGGAAGCGAGGTCTGGCACCCGTGGTCCTTGGCTGCTGCTTGGACAGGATCAGGGAAATCGCATCATGAGTTTTAAAGGGTGAAATCACCAAACTTACACTGACTGTGAGCCTGACAATTGCTAATGCCAAAGTTTATCAGCTTAAAGCATGTCACTGCAGTGAAGAGTCACCCAAGGTATTGTGTATTCTCAGTGAATAGGACTCTGAGACTCTTGGGAGTGTTTTCCAGCAAATCCAGAAAAGTATAATGATAACTGCAGTCTCAGTCAAGGGAAGAAGCAGAAGGAAATTTCTAGAGACAAAAAAGGATGTCATCCTACTGGAAAAACAATTTCTAGGTCACTAGTGGAAACTGATAGATTTCCAAATGGCTTTTTTTGCCAGTTACTTTAAACACAAACAAAAAAAAACCTGTACAATAAACCACAGGAAGTTAAAAGTTGCTCTTACAAGGAATAAGGGTGCTGGAGCTGGGGACCCCACAATAGAGAGCTCTGTCACTGATGTTGCAGTTCTCCAAGCTGCATGTTTGCATGCACATCACACTGATTGTGAGAAAACTGACAGGTACACTGTTGGCAACATTGACCTCTTTGCAGTGAAGGAGTGGCAAAATACAGAGGGGTGGAACATAATGAAATTGTCTATATTATTTGTTTGGGCATCAGAGTATTGACCAAACATCTCTTTCTCAGGTCACAGTCAGGAACAGGGAAGACAGCAACATTCTCCATCTCTGTTCTGCAGTGCCTGGATATACAGGTAATTCTGTAACACATGGTAAGGTTGGTTTTAAATGAAAACAATACAGCCTTCATCATAAAAGGATTCCTTTTTAGCATGAATAAATGAAGCTTTATATTGAAATCTTTTAATTATGAGCAGTGACTTTCAGACAATTTCCAACTGAAAATTTCACCAAACTTTAGATAAAGTCTTGTGATTACAAAGTTGGCTTTAACAGCTGACTTCTTGCACATGTTATGAGAGAGCTAAATTAATCTCTCAGCAAGCAGAATTGTTCTCAGGACAGTCCTAACAGCATCAGCAACCCATCTGCCCACTTTGACACACACTCCAGAGTCATACCTAGATTTTTGACTGACAGATGTTTAGTTTTGTACTAGTGAGGGAAATTGTGGCCCTCTAATTGTTTTTTAAGTATAATTTGACTGTGTAGATGCTGTTGAATAAAGTAACTATTTTCTGTGGACCACTCTCTTCAATAAAACTTGGATTTTTATTCCTCTGTCATTGCTTGGGGCCGTAAAAATGTTGCATGTTCTAAATGAAAAGGTCACCTTTATGTTTCTGTAAAGTGTCAGACTTTGAAATGTTATCTGGGAATCCATGTGCAATGCAAGGTTATCTGAACTGAACATCTGAAGTGTAAGTGATATAAATTTGTTGATACTCCTTTGCAGGAAGAGTACACACTTTCATAATTGTTTTCAAAATTAGGCTGGAGTGAAAAAGGAGTTGTCAAAGAACTGCTTGAGTGCTGTCTTGTCAAAAGTAACTTAATTACTGGGCTGTTGCTGTCTAAATGCTCAGAGAGCAGCTTTCTAGGTGTACTGGCCCTTGCAAACACTAGGTTGTAGCACAAAATTCTATGAGTAATTTTTCAGACGTGACAGAGTAGTGTGTGATCTAAAACCTGGTATGCTCAGCTGATCCTTGCCCTGTGATTAACTCCCATGTCATCACCTCTCTTAATCAGGTTCGTGAGACCCAGGCATTGATCTTGGCACCAACTCGGGAGCTGGCTGTACAGATTCAGAAGGTAGGAGCATTTAAATCACCATCTCTCAAGCATTCTCAGGTGATGTCCAGCAAAGCTCAAAGCACAGCTTCTGTTGGTTCTTTCTCTTCTTGAAATTAGTAAGAAATTCTGATAAAGGGCTGTTTTGCTCATCTGCATTCTGTTTGTTCTTGCTTGTGTAACCGCACCAGCTAGTGGTCTGAGGTTTCACACATTCCTACCTGAAGTTTTAGGACAGCACATTCAAAGCAGTTATGATCTCTGAAAAACTGAGTTCCTAGTGTTTGAAAGCCTGCTGTTGAGGAGGTTTGTGTTATGGATGTTGAGAAAACACTGCATGGATACGCAGACCTGCATCTCTTCACAAATAAAAATTTCATGAAAGGTCAGTTAATTAAGCCATTCCTTTGCATCAACACAGGGTCTTCTTGCTCTGGGAGACTACATGAATGTCCAGTGTCATGCCTGCATTGGTGGGACCAACGTGGGTGAAGATATCAGAAAACTGGATTATGGGCAGCATGTTGTTGCTGGCACTCCAGGCCGTGTGTTTGGTAAGGAGATGAGGGGAGGCTGCATCACCTCCAGGTTCAGAGCTGAGCTAAGCCATGGGAATTTCCTGCAATTTTCTGGGGCTTAGATTTGAAATAGCGTGAAAATTACATATATCATGACAGCATTAATGTAACAGTAATATGAAGTTGTTAGGTGACAACTCACTGTGGAAGACCAGACAGAAATCAACAGGGATTCTCTGTTTATATTTAATTTCATTGTTGAAGTGTTTTGCAATACATGAGAACATTCTGATCGTGACATAGGAATGAGAAGTATTTCTAAAGCAGAAAATATTACAGTCCCAAGAGATACTTCAATATATTGGAGGAGGTAGGAGCTGGTTCTGTCAGTCTGTCAAAGTTAGGTCCACATTTTCTGTGTGCTGGTCGTTGTTCTTTGTTAAATCAGGTGCACCTGCAGCTGGTACTTCACAGTTTTTTTGCATGAAGATTTTTGTATTAACTGTTTGTGGCAATTGCCACAGTGGTAGTGTTAGCCTGGAAGCTCACATCTTCTGGTTCTCTGAGAAAAACAGGCAGCACTTTCTAATAAGCACCTGTCAGTGGAGGGAACATAATGCTCCACAAGAAAAAAAAACCAAACAACTAAAAAAACTTAGCAGCTGTGCCAAACTGGGCTGGCATTGAACAGCACACTATTAGCAAATACTTTTTTATTACACCCTTAAGGGATTACGCAAAGCCATGTGCTCTTTGGAGCAAGGTGTGGGTTTGCCTAGTCTGTTGGTATAAAATTCATGGAGCATTTTGCATTTCCTGCATCCAGCTACAGCAACTGTGGGAGACTGGGTCACCTGTCCTGTGCAGTTAGCAAACAGCATCCCACTGCTTGGACTCAGAGCTTCCCTACAGTCAGTGCTCCCTTTGCCAGGCTGCAGACATCACTCTAGGTCACAGGGTGCAGTGGGCATGCTGTGGCCCTTGGATGTGCCTTCTGTCACCAAACATCAGTCTCTGCTGGCAGCAGGGAAAGTGCCCATCCCTCCTTGACCAAAATGCCCTGACAGGGGTTGGGAGCACTGTAGGCTCACTTGCTTTCAGAGCCTTTTCATCCTAAGTGAAATCTTACAGATATGATTCGCCGTCGAAGTTTAAGGACTCGTGCCATCAAAATGCTGGTTTTGGATGAAGCAGACGAAATGCTCAATAAAGGTAAAATACTTTTCCCCCTTTCACTTCCTTTCATCTTCCCTCTTGTGATTCCAGGGTGTCCCAATTGGCAGTCCCACTTCAAAAAACCAATTGGTTTTGTCAGAGTTAGACAATTACACTTAGTGTTAAATGACTGAATGTGTCTTCTCTGATTAAGTTGTAATGTCCTTTTCAGTAGTTAAAAATTCTTGAGCACTGCCTTTCATACTTGACTGTGTACTGTGGCAACATTGGGGTGAGTTTGGGAAAATTAGGCAGAGGGGGGCAGTGTGTGACAGTGGCTTTGCATTGCTGATTTTATTCAATATTCCTCTCCTACCACAGGCCCAATACTGAATTCCAAATCAAAGTGTGAAAGAGCAGGAGATTTGGGAAAAAGGTGTGCTAACTGTTCTGTGCTACTTGATTTGCATTTCAGGTTTTAAGGAACAGATTTATGATGTGTACAGATATTTGCCTCCAGCTACACAGGTGGTTCTGATCAGCGCCACTTTGCCTCATGAAATTCTAGAGATGACCAACAAATTCATGACAGACCCCATCCGCATCTTGGTTAAACGGTGAGTGAGTTTCCTAGGAAAGAATGGGAGCTTTTTGAGCTGGTCCAGCCCTGGGCAGTTCACAGCTGATCTAAATATTCAGACTCCCTCTCACATTCCTTCTCACCAGTGCAGTTTGTCTAGATGTTTGCTCGCTCCTGCCCGATTTTTGTGCTTCTCCAGAGCATTTTTGTAGGTTTTCTCTATTTCTTTGCTATTATATCACAAAAAATCTGCCTTTAGCCTTGACGTCCTGAGTGCCCTTGAGGGCATAGCTCATGGCTGGTGGTGTCCTCATGCACTGGAACGCAAGAGGAGTTAGTGTAAGCAGCTTGACAGGAGGTGCCTCCCTCTTGCCTGTTCTTTTACACTGCCTCATTTACCTTTCTTCAGTCTCATCAAGAAGCTTTAATATAAAAATGATGAGAACAAACATCTTTGAAATTTTCTTTCTAGAGCAGAGGGGGTGCCTCAGGAGTCCTAGTCTGTTGCACATTGGAGGCCCTTTATAGAGCAGACTTCTCTAGGGACTTCCTAGAACAACTTGGACTTGTGTATAGACCCAGCAAACCACAGGGCAGATGTGTCACGTCCACTGGAGCACACGCAGCCCTTCTAACCACATTGTATGCCTTCACCTGCCTGTGGTGTTACATAGCTGTTGTTCTTCCCTACAGTGATGAGTTGACCCTCGAAGGTATCAAGCAGTTCTTTGTGGCTGTGGAGAGAGAAGAATGGAAGTTTGACACCTTGTGCGATCTCTACGATACGCTCACAATCACCCAGGCTGTCATCTTCTGTAACACCAAGAGAAAGGTACAACAGCCATCAGGGGCACGTTCTTTTCCTTCAGCAACAATAGTGCGAGGACAGACTCAGTTAAGAGGTCTGGTTCTTTGCCTCTTTGGAAATAGTATAGTAAAAACAGGTTAAACATTTGTTTTTGGGATGTGCCTATCTTAAACAAAAGTTACAGGCAGACCTCATGTAGTTGCCTTTTTAGAGAAGTAGAACTGATCGGGTAAGAATGTGCTTAATCTTCTAATAGCTTATAATCCCTGTTAGCAGACCACCCGTTCTGAGTAAATGCCATTCCTTTCCTTTCAGGGCTCATGGAGCCTGTATCATACAGCCAATGCTTTGTAAGGATTATTTACTTCCTCTAGCTCCAGAATGTTTGTTAAAGTGCCTCTCAGTCCTCAACTAACCCAAATTGGTTGGCTGTATGCACAGGTTGACTGGCTCACAGAGAAGATGAGAGAAGCTAACTTCACAGTTTCATCCATGCATGGGGACATGCCACAGAAGGAGAGAGAGGCCATTATGAAAGAGTTCAGATCTGGTGCAAGGTAAATGGCTTAAACAGTGTTGCTTACAACCATGCTACCTCAAGGCAGGATTTCTTACAGCGTTGGAAGGGAACAGGCCTCAGAATCACATAAAATCTCTCCTCTCTGAAGGCCTTGTTCTGCTCAGTTTAGGAAGAGCTCTGGTTCCTATCTGTTCCCCTGTGGTGTCACAGGATTGGGAGAGATGATCGTAGTTATAGGTATAGAATTAATCTGTTTTATTTTGCTGAAGAGATTGGGAGTTGCTGCTTTTAAAATAAGAAAAATGGGCTCTTGTCCACTATTTTAAATTCTTAAGTGTTCTCTATTCTTTCTGAAAGATCATAGCTGTCTTTCTACTATGTGTCTTCACTGAAGTTTGGTGAGGCTGCATGGGACAGCTTTCCTTACAGCCAAAATGCCAGTGTGCTGTGGGGAGGGAGGAGGGCAGAACAGCAGGGGATGCCCTGTGCTGGAGGAAACAACAACTCAGCTCTCATCTCAGTGGGGTAGAACAGCTGTAACTGTCCCCTTCTCTTTGCAGCCGAGTCCTCATTTCAACAGATGTCTGGGCTAGAGGCCTCGATGTGCCTCAGGTGTCGCTGATCATTAACTATGACTTGCCCAACAACAGAGAACTCTACATACACAGGTGAGCTTGGCCTTCCTCTGGGGAGTGTGGCTGGATTACTCTTCACCTTGGTGGCTCCATTCTCTCTTTCCTTTGGCCTCCACAGAATCGGCCGATCAGGCAGATACGGCCGAAAAGGTGTAGCCATCAACTTTGTGAAGAACGACGACATCCGCATCCTGCGAGATATCGAGCAGTACTACTCCACCCAGATAGATGAGATGCCCATGAATGGTGAGTGCAGGCCAGCCCCGCTGAGGCTGCTGCCTTTTGCCAGCTGGGAATTGGTGTGCTGCACCTGAAACATAGCTGTAAGATGCTTTGTTTTCTACACGCCTCATTCCCAAGCTGAACCCCAACCCATCTTTGCCGCCCCTGGGGAAGAACCTGGGAAGAGCAGTAGCTGCACTGTAACTGCTGGGATGTGGCTTTCGGCACATCTGGTGCACACCTAACACTCTCCTTTTCTTTCATTTCAGTTGCTGATCTCATCTGACAGTCTGTGTTTACCAGGGAATGGTACCATTTTGTAGCCTCCATAATTCTGTTTTGGACCCACATCCTTTTATTGTATTGATGATCATATGTTCTTGAGTTGAGCTGCACTTGGGAACTTGTGTAAATAATGTGTTTACTCTCACCCATCTTTTTCAATTAAAAAAAAAAAGGAACTTTTATCATAACCTGTGCTTAATTACTTTTACTCGTAATAGTAACAGACAGAGTTTTGAGATACTGCCATACTTGGCTAGCAGAGTAAAAAAAAATCCCCATCTGACACACAGTCCATCTAGGTTCATAAAATACAGGGCTTCCTGTTCACTGCTTCGTTATCACTATGCCGTGCCACTTGATGTACTTCCTTAGGTTTCTTAACTTGGCTGTAAAGATCAGTCATAATTAGGAAAAATCTGTGGCCTGGCCCTGGCTTGCTTGAAGAAAATTTAGTTATGAGATAGCCAGAAACTTCCTGTTGTTTATGCCTTTCTAGAGCCAGAAATCACTTGTTGCTCTGGATGAGTATTTCCCTTCCCATGCAACTCAGGGACTTGAGCAGGTACTTGTGAGGGAGAATGACTCCTTAAGTTGATGCCAGCTAAAGAAATACATTCTAATTACCAATAATTTAGGCATTACCTAAAGTAACAAAAAGAGAGAGTATCTTTTATCTTTTCACCTCCACTCCTTTTTGATAATGTAGCTTGACATCTTCCCAGTCACCTCTCTATATATTATGGCTCCCTACAGCATTATGCTGTAATATCTTCCAGCTGTACTGTATTTCCTGTAGCTCTCCTACCGAGCTCTCTATCCTTTCTGAGACAAGAGGTGCTGGTGTGGGGCAGGTTCCAGTGTTTAACACTATGCTTTTTCTGTTACACTGGATTTTGGTTGTTCAAGGATGGGGGAAGCAAGACTTTAGTATACCACCAGTTTGCACAGAGCTGGGGCAGCTCCTGGGGCTCCTTTCTTCAATCAGTAGCAGAGTAGCCCCAGGTCCTCCTTTATGCCCCTTGTATTCCACTCGTGAAGTTCCTCTGTTCCCTTGCACACCTCCTGTGCACAGTGCTGATGTTCTTAACAGTACAAAGGCATAAGATAAAATAATGTTAGAATTAGTATTCTTGATAAATACTAAGGGGTTGCTCAAAGGAGGCGAGGTTGCTTCAGGTCCCTGCTCTCCCATGCAATAAGCAGCAAGGCTGAGTCAGCTGTCCCAGGAGGCACACACAACAGATGCTCACACCAGTCCATGAAGGCCAACACTCACCACCAATACCCCTATCCTGTCCCTCTCCAGCTGATCAGGATAAAGGGCTGTTGGTGGGATTTAAACACAGGCAAGCTGTGGATCGAGCCCTCCAGTAACTGGGCAAGGAGGCTCAGTTCCTCCAGCAGGTGACCTCAGGATCACCAGTCTGCTCCAGCAGCTGGCATGTGGGACACAGCCCCGCTCCCAACTGCTGGCACACAGACACCCTGTGGCTGTTCTCCTAACGCCTTCAGGCAGCCTAGCCTGCAGCTGGCCCTTAGAGCCTCTTGTCTCGTCTCCCATGGAGGGAGGCAGTCACATAGAAATAGATCTCAGTTGAACCCCAGGCCCTTCAAGTCTGAGCCTCAGGGTCCCTCCTCTAGCTGCTTCCTGCAGAAGTAGATGTGTATCCAGACCTGACCTCGTCTGCTTCTGGCTCCCAACCTGGCTCCCAAGCCCTTTATTCTACTTGCTGGCTACGTCTGGCTTGATAGTGGCAGGCTGGCACACCATTTCACCTTGCAATTGCAGCACACCAAACATGCAGCCCCTGGGACTTGAGGCCTCATTCCAGCTGGATGGGGGACATGGCAGAGGCTGAGAAATAGAGTTAACAGAGAAAACAGGACAAACATGGCCAGAGAAAAACAGCAACCTGATGCTACATGACCAGACCCCTTTAACCATTTATTTCCTACATTTGCGTCTCCCAAAAACCACTTTGGCTTCTCCCTTCCATACCTTTGATCCCTCCCACAAAGTTGGGGTTTTTTTGCATTAGTACTGCAACTTCTTGGCAGAGTGTTGAGGAACATTACACAACCTTTCCCAGTCCTCTACTAGAAAGGCAGAATCTGGATAAAGCCCTCAAAGCTTCACTATCCACACCGTGGACAGAGTTCTGCTCTCACCACCACTTCAGGGCAAGCCAGGCATGCCAGGGCCTCAAACCTTACTCATACCTGCCCAGAGAATGCAAGCAGCAAAGGTAAGCATGTCCCTACACCCCCCTACGTGACACTTAAGTCACTTGACTAATAAAGAAAAGAGAGATTCATCACAAAAGCATTTGATTAAATAACAGTATTTAATCTATACAGTTTGAGAGAAGATATCATAAAATGCAACATTCCTACCTCATCTTCAGCATCATTAACCTGGAGCTGAACCCTCACCTCCAGAGGGCAGGCAACCACCACTCCCCCACAATTCTTTATGGTACAAAAGTCACAGTGCAATTGCTTTAGTCCTAGACAGATGATTTCTATCACTCAAGAGAAGGGAGACTGATGAAGCTCAAATGTTGATGGAAATTGTTACCACTTAGGAATGCAAAAACAACTATTTGCACAGTCATGTCCAGCTGAAACTACAGCAGTTCATTATTTAGCTGCCTTTACACTCCACACACCCAAAACCACCTTAGTTTATACTGACTTAGTCAAGAGTGAATGACAGTTGTTGGAGGGCAGAGGCTGAGAAGCAACTCCACAAATCAAGCAGCGTGCTTTCGAATACCAGAATGCTTTAGAATGCCAGAAAGTTCTCCTGTACAGGGGTGGGGGATATGAGCTAGACAGATGCCATCCTTCCGAGACAAGCATGAGAGAAATATCAACTTCAATAGAAAACTATTAAGTACAATAGACAATTTGTTCATATAATTGTCAGGATAAGTATTTGACATAGTTTATGTAGTAGAATACATACTCAAACATCTTTTAAAAATAAACACGGATTTCATTTCATATATACACAACTGATTTTAATCATGTACTGAAAATAAATTACAGGGAATAACTTTAAAATGCAACAGAAGACAAGAGTTTCACAACAAACATTCCCACTGATTTTCCCAAGGGGGTGAGAGATTGCAGTGCTCAAGGCAGGTAAATATCACAAATATATCAAAAAAACTTCAAATTGTTGATGCATTCACACATTTACATGAGCCACAAACATTCCTTTACAGGGACTGCACTTAGCTACCACAGAACCAGGTTTTGCCATAAACTACAAAACTTTGATACAAAATTGTATTTATATATTTATATTTCATATACATGCCCTATCTGTGATTTCTTAAAAAATAAAAACTAAACACACTGTACAGACAATCCTAACTCATTGCTTGGTAGCTGTAGGCAACATTTTTGGATGGAAGTTCTCCCCCAGTAGAATTAATGGCAATATTATATACATGAAGGCTAAACTGCAGAAACAGACAGCTGGGTTCTGATATGCACCTCCCTCGGGACCAGGTCTGCGAGTTCAAGGCAAGACACCATATGCTCCAACCCACTGCCTCCCTCACACGTCAGTTCTGCTGGCGGCGGCGTGAGGAACCAATACATGCATTTGTGTAACACTGGTATAAAAGGCAATAAAGCAAGATACATATTGTCATGTGGTGGCTCTAGTGGCTTCACCAACTTGATGCACAGAAACGCTTGTCAGAGGTGGTGAGGGGTTGCTGGGGAGCTGGGTACACCTCGCATGGGTCTGCTCATTGTACTTCCCTGAAATTACTGCCTGCAGAGGAGAGAGTCCCTCCTGCTGTAAGACAGAGACTGCACTGACTCCAGGGCTGGGGGAAGGTCCCTCCCCCTACACCCTCACCCCCAAAGTTCACCAGGACTATAGATAAAACAGACACCCTCCCTCCCAGCCCCAGTGCTCTCCATGGCACCAGCTTGTCTTAGAAGCAGAGCACTGACAAACTTACTCTTCCCAGGTGATGGCAGCAATCTGTGAAGCCAGTCACACTAAACTACTTCTACAGTTGATTGTAAACTTTGGTTTATTTTTATTTTTTTTTTTATTATTGTTATTGAGTTCTCATGGTACAGCAAGCACGTCTAGGAGAGGGCAGAGTTGAAGAGAAGATGAACTGTCAGTCTGTCTTTAGTCTGGCATGGTGAGACACCTGCTCGGTCAGGCCTGCTTTGATAGAGTTTTTTACAGACTGCCTCAAATGATCCTCCATCAAATAATCACTCATGGGCTTCAACACCTGTGGAATGAGAAACGTGCAAAAGAAACAAAAAAATGAGGTAACCAAGGAAAATAAAATATAAAAGCATACAAAGAGATGAGACTTGAAATAATGAAAAAGCTTAGAATGCTGAAGTCTGACATGAACTGGAATGAACTGAAAGAGAAATGAGTTTTTCTGCTACAGTCATGAGATTAAATCAGTCACATGCTATGGACACAAGTGATATCCCTCCTATATAGCAGTATTTCACTCAATTCAAACCACTTTACAGTTCCTAGAAGATGGATGTGCAATTCCATACCCTATATGCAGCATCAGTCTGGTATGGTTACAGCATTTATGCAGACCGGCCCAGACGGTCCAGCTTATTGTCCTACATGTGTAAGTGTGAAAACTTCAGATACATAAAGAAAGTTAAAAATACTGGCTAGTTTTTCTTCTTGTTATTGTTGGATGAGAGTCGCTGTCGTGGCACTGATGTAAGAGCACGGCGAATTGTTCGGCGTCTAAGGACTTCAAAGAGTTTGGAAAACACCTAAAACATGAATTCGGCTGTTAGGAAAAATGGCTCTTAGAAGGCAGCATAAAAAGCCCATCAATTCCAAAAAGGAAACTGATTGCCTCACCTTCCTGGGATTCCTCTGAAGCAAGGAAGGAAAAGAAAGGCAGAGATTCAGAAAAACAAATCACAAATACACAGCAGTCAGAACGACAGGACATGTCATGTGCACATTATTGGTGCAACTGCAGTAACTCCACCAGCAAGCTCTTTCAGAGACTGCTTTCCTCTAGCCCACAAAAAGGCAAGGTCCTGCTAGCATCAGCCACCTTCTCCTGCTTCCAGGAAAGTCAGCAGTCAAAACAATGCTTATGCCCTGTGGGTATCCTACAGCAGCTGCTGCACTCAACAACTACTGCAAATGGAACCAACACCTTCCACTTTTTCACTCTTCAGCCCCAAGCTCCAGCGCAAGCAGCTACAGTGATACAGTGAGGAGAGCAATTTTAATTGCTAGTTAAGGGAGCAACTCCAAATTTAGTGCCCTGAGGCTCCATTTCCCTCCCCATAGCAGAAATCCACTTTTTCTGCTCAGGTGTAACTCACAACCTTACCTGGCTGTTCAGATAGGTCTTAGTGTACTACTGCCTATGATGAGCCTTGAACCAAGTCATTCTTCAGATGCAGAAGAGAGCCCCTCTATAGAAGGCCCCAGTTAGCAATTTTTTTTGCCTAGTAGGACCCACTTTAAGTGCAGTGAGTTCTGTATTTCTAGAAAGAGCAGCACCAAAGTGTTTCCTTTTACCTAGCATGGGGCATAACTACTCAGAATGCTCCAAACACTGCTTGTAAGAGTTGGTTAGGAATTCTCTACGTTGTGTTTTATTGACACAGCTGTGGTCAGCTGGATTCAGGCAGCCAAAACATCTATAGAATATATAGGCGGCTTTCTGCTCCAGCTTTCATACTCTTCCAGTCAAGCCATATTTTTCCAGAAATTTTTCTGCCTGGCAAGTATTTCTTCCAGCCAGCAGTTGTACCAACTCAAGTTGTCACAGACAACACAAGTCTTCCTGAAGGAAGAAACCTGCTGTACATCCTCTAAGAGATTCTCTAAGTCCTCAGCCAGTTCTCTGAAGGTCTAATTAGACACCTCAGTGTCACACCATCAGGTGAGGAGAGGGAGGGCAGCAGTGTTTGACTTTCCTCCTTTTCTTGGACCACATCAAGTATTTTATCCTTCACATCCAGAGGGCAAGTTTGTAACTTTAAGCATACCTTTAAAAGCAGAATTCCCTCCTCTGAAAGAGACAAGATTTTAAAGAGTCCCTTACCCAAGTCCCTAGAGTAAGGCCTTTAAGTAACACTTCTCTGATAATATACTAGGATTGTTTAACATTCTCTGTGTACAGCATTTCTTGCTGAAGACAAGTCACACTTCTAAGCTGATTTTCTCTTTGGCAGCATTAGCGTTCTGCATTAGGTCTAGACCAGCTTTTCACAGCACTGAACAAAAACTTGTTTGATACATTTGCTCAAGAAAGGAAGATTTTGCAATAAAAATGGGTACCTACCTGTTCCCATATAACTTCAGCGATCTGATCAATGGCTGTTCCAACATCTCTGAATTCCCCAGAGTATTTAACGTATGCCCAAGTACAAAATGCTATAAGTGCCATCCCCAGCACGAGATTACAGAGGGTGGCTATGCAGTTCATACCAAGGAACCCAGTCAGTCCTGAGATTATATACATGGCAAGCATGACTGCAAATAGAGTGGCAGGGGTACGAGCAGCATAAAAGATGTTTTTGCCATCATTGTGCTTCACAAAGTTTGCATAGATCTCGTCAATTTCCACTTCCAGCTGTTCCTGGTAGCGCCGGCAGAACTCCTCCCCTCCCATCTTCTTCACCGAGCGGAACTGCCTGACAGCTGTCTCTCTGAAATCCTGGTGCTTCCGCTCAAGGTCCGATGGGGCAATGTAAGGCTTATCTCCCCCACAAACCTGTTAGAGCAAGCAGAGATGAGATCATCACACCCTGAGTGTCTTGGGCTGTACAGGAAGAAAAGCTGCTCCTTACTACCAACCCCTCAAGCCAGCATCCTGCAGCTCTCGTGACTCAGTAAGCTCCAGTCCTGCCTCAAGTGAAGCAGCTCAAGCTGCTTTGCATCATGGCACAGCAAGAGCCTCCACTGTCTCATCACATACAGAGCTACAGCACGACTGAACTCCTGCTCTAAACTGTTACCTTTGGCTGTGCCCAGAAGGACAGGACAACATATATTCCTGTTACGAAAAGGTGAAACAAAGGAACATCAGGAGGCAGAGA
This sequence comes from Phaethornis superciliosus, assembly GCA_023637945.1. Classification (NCBI taxonomy): domain Eukaryota; kingdom Metazoa; phylum Chordata; class Aves; order Apodiformes; family Trochilidae; genus Phaethornis; species Phaethornis superciliosus. The sequence continues at coordinate 33,571,334 of JAJQWJ010000003.1, read as the reverse complement.
AAGCTTGGCTTGAGGAAGAGTAAAGAGAACTCTGAAGGCCACAAGCCTTCTCCTCAGCTTTTTACTCCTCATCACCCATCTCAGAGAGAGGGTCACTGTAGAACTTAAGGCAAACAGTGTAGACTTTGCCCAATTAAGAGGTCTCTTCCTGTTTATTGCTCCCACTAGAAGACATCATGGAACTTACCAGGTGACAAGAATTAACGAGAACTATCTGCTGACATCTTTATCTTATTCTTCCCTAAACTGTCCTCTAGGTTTGATTCTGATCAACTTGAGAGTATGTTGCTGTGAAGGGACAAGACCATGGACTCTCATCGGTGGCTTATAAATGGAAGAAGGGAGAATATCAGGAGAAAATTCTTCACTATGAGGGTGGTGAGACCTCATTGCCCAGAGGCTGCCCAGAGAAAGTGTGGCAGCCCCATCACTGGAAGTGTTCAGTGTCAGGCTGGATGGGACTTTGTACAATCTGCTCAAGTGGTAGGTGTCCTTGCTCATGCAGGGGGGTTGGAACTACCTAATTTTTAAGGTAGTTCCCTTCCAATTCTATGATTCTATGACTCACCAGGCACCACTGATGTGGAAATCCACCATCTTCCTCTCCCACAAGAAAAAAAAAATGGTTAGACACCACAGACTTACACTATGCAAGACATTTCTGATCTCCTGGGGACTATGATCAGAGATGATCTAGGTCAGAGACATGTATACAGAAGATCAGCTCCAACTCTTCCAGACCCTCACAGTCAGACTATGTCTAAAAACTGAAGATTCTCCCCATACAAGTCTTCCATCTCCTGCTGCAAGGCAGTCTTATGACACTGCATGTCATCACATGTCTGCAGTACAGCAATCTTCTGCTGCTGCTATCCCCTTCAGCAGGACAGACAGAAGTTCACTTTTTCAGAGTACAGTACTCCCTTTCTCAATGGCTTCACTGACTATGTCCTTCAAGGCAAACCTCACTTTCAAGATCCTGACACCCCCTGCTCAAGTTTAATGAGCACCTTTCCACTTTTTCCATACTGAAGTCCTCTACAGCTGATGAAACTTCCTGGAAAATGGCTACTAGTCTCATCCTCCAAAATGGTCTTTTTACATGGCCCAAGGAGTGTGAAACGCTAGGTGCTGCTGATGCATCAAGACCACCACACAAATAACTGCTACTGGTTCCTTACACTGTGTGACAGCACCTGTTGTTCCTTACATTTAAGGTCATTAGGGGGACAGTACTTCAGTTCTGCACACTCAGCAAAGGAGGGCTTTGGTTCACAGGAACTCAGAAGCTACAGTAACAACTATCTTTACATAAGCCAGTCTCAAATGCAAAGAATTCCCATGCCTGTTGCTAAAAAACAAATTTCAGGGCTGAGTCAAAGAACATCATCTGAGACATCTGTATAAAAACTATTCAAAGACATTTAAGAGAACAACTGTTCCTTTTTACTCCTTGTCCCAAGTAAGAAACCTGAAGACTACAGTATCTCAACCTCCACCAAAAATACAAGGCAGGAAGGCAGACTTGGCATTTATAATAGACAACCCATTTACTATTTCAGATATTTTCCAAAATGGAAACAAAGGAGTCCCTCTACAGCAGCATAGTGTTCTCAAATCAGCCTGCTAACAACTGAAGCTGGTTAATCTGCTATTAGCACCATGTTTTGCTCTAATTTCAAAATGGAAAGCTATTTCAGCAATGAAGACCAGAATTAAACTAGTTAACAGGGAGCTCTGCTTGTAGCACTGAGACATATTTGTTTTCAGAATTTGCTATAAAACCTGACATAACATTACACTGAAGTATGAAGTCAGTGCAGACATTCAGCTTGAAGTCACTATCCTTTAAGAGAAGTAGGTAATTACATACAAAGCTTTTCCAGACAAAATAATCCTTATATTTCAAAAGTTTTTTAAAAAGCTTTAGAATAAATTTAATCCTTGCATTTTACAGCTAATGAATGACAATTCAGAAGCATGAGACTATAACAGAAGAACTTACCCTTGCACAACCCTAGCCCACCAAATGTCTCCTCACCTGTTTGCCCATTTCATGCCACAGTATTTTAAGACATCTGCTAAGAGCAGCAGGGGCAACTAACAGGTGGTATTTTAAAAACATGCACATTCCCATACCTCCCCAGCAATTTCTGTCTCAGAGAATTCTGGTTTTGCTGCATCAGACATCTACCCTCAGAGCAGAGTGCAGAAAACACACAAGTACTGGCCCTAAGCTCCTCTTTTCCATTGACACTCACAACCAAACTGAATACCACATTAAAACTGAATGCCTGTATTTGCATGTAGGCAATTAGAAAAAGTTGTGTTGTCATACCTGCTCCATGCCTTTGCTGTACAAGTCTTTTGCTCCTGCCACAGCAGCAAGATTGTTGGCCTCAGCTGTTGCCTAGAAAACAACAGGCACCATGTATCACCACAGCATCACCAGGTAGATTCAATACCAAAAATACCTCCCTCCCCAACCTCCAAAGCTTCAGCTTGCCATGAAAACACCCCACAAAAGGACAAATAAAGGTTAGCAATACACATTAAACCAGATTACTGACTAGGAGAATATTTTTTTCATCTTTACAGTACAGCTGCAGACAAACTCCCATGTGCTTGTACAGGCTTCTCATCATGAGTAATCTCTTCTGAATGCTCTACTGTAAATAATAGAGCTAAACTATTAAACATGTAATCCTGATACATCACTACCTGTGAGGAAATCATCAAGCTGGTATTATTTCTGCATGATGTATGTGCAGCTTTGGTGTCAAAATTTGTAAGAATTTAAGACCATTTTCAAGTTGTGTCATGTCAGGGACAGTTACTCTAGCTAATACTGCAAGATGTCATCTTCTGTATCTCCAAGCCATATTTATGGCAAGCTAAGTAGAAGAAATGACAGCAGCCTTTTTCTCATTGTCACAGGTTTTCTAAACTTCCCTCAAAGTTTTAAGAACTGGTTCCCTGAAAGACAGGAAAAAACCCAGAACAGTCATGTCTTAATGAAGTGACAGAGAAAGCTTAAAAACCCCAAGTCCTACAAGCACAAAATGGTTAAAGCCACCACACTTTGGTGAAAGCTCTTCATCCTTAACAACTCAAGGGTTCAACACACAGCTTTATACAATCAGTTTGTGTTCAGATTCCTTTAAAGCTGATTACCACCTCTTTGGATCAACCCAGAAAAGAAACCTCAGTACAGTTATCCAATCTAACAAATCCACATAGAGCAGCCCAACATTGAAAGACAGTGGCAACAGCTGCATTACTATAAGCCTTCTCCATTTTATCTGCTGCATCTGATGCTAAAAGGTCTTTGACTATAGTCCAAAACACACTGACAAAACAGCAAGTTACAGGAAACACATGCTGAGAAATAGAAGCAGCTAAAAAAACCCCAACCAACCAGATATACCCCAGCTCCATTTGGTAATGGAACTGAGGGAAGACAAAATGTGTATCCACATTAGTGGTACATCTGTACCCAGTTTTTGTGGTACCTCTGTACACAGTTCAGTTGGTTTTCCAGGTACACAGCTCCTCCAAGAACTACAGCTCTGTATGCAGGAGCTTCAGACCCACAGCAGACATGATCTTCAGCTGTAAAGAACTTAAAGTACACATCATCTTATTTTAACGAAAAATTAAATACCTGCAGCATAGATTTCGGATGAGGTAGCTCCTCTCCTTGATAGATTTTAATATAAGCCTACATGAGAGAAAGAAAAAAAGGTTTTTTTCCTATACCTTTATGATTTAGAAAAGATACAGAGCTCATAGATTATTTCTTTAAAATAACACTAAATACTCAATTTAACAAATTTCTTCATTTAAGTCTGGCATTCTCAGTTATCCCTAGTGCTTTAATCCCTTTGCTCACCTGTGCATTTGAGGCTGGGCCTAGCAGGGTAGCAGAACACCTTGAGAAGATGGCCACTAATCTCAAGAAGCAACAGGCTTGGCAGCATGCTCTGTGCCCTCAAATACGTAAGGTTCTTTGCTTGGCAAGAAATCTTCACCCAAAAGAGCACAGATTACTATCTCACCCAGCCCTTCTGGCACACTATCTCACAGCCTGGCAAGTGGTCTGTCCAAACACACCCTTGTGTTGGGAGCACCAGTACCTGTATTTCCCTGAATGCTTTTCTCCCTTGAAGTGTGGGAGGAAAAAAAACAAGCAGATCAAAACATTAATGCAAATAGAGCTGAGCTGCCCAAACATTTCTGGAAGCCAAGCAGGCAGCCTATCCCTCTGTGCCCCACCCCACCAATCCTCAGGCATCCTTTCTTTCACCAGGGTTCAGAAGGCTGGTAAAGAACATGTCCTTCATGACTTCTTCTGCAGCCCTCAAGATGAGCTGTGGACACAGCTCTTTGTGACAGATCAGCAGACAGAGCACAGCAGGCAGCATTTCAGTGCTTTGGTCAAGTTGTGCAAGTTTGACCAGCAAGGCCAGTCTCAGCCCCTCAGAGGCTAGGCAGTTCTTCATGCTGCTATTGTTCTACCTCTGGCCTGTCTATGAGCCTCTGCCCTGAGATTTTTTCTCTGTGAAGGAGGAAAGAACAAGGTTATCAGGGTCCCTATATACCCAATGCTCTAGGTTGTAGGACAACCTAAAAAAATGTATAGTGTTATACGGGACTCTGTTCCCTTGACACCCCCCTTGCTTCTGTAGTCATTTCCTCCAAGTAAAAGCTCTCTCAAAAGTTTCCCACTCAGACTTTACAGTCTTAGCTTTAGATGTGCTGTCCCAAGGGAGCAGCCCTCTTTAGTTATGTAAGTGCAGTGTTTCTGCAGCATCCTGCATGAGTGCTCCCAGGCAGGATACAGGACATGAATCAAGTAGCTTTTCAGAGGTGGTTTTAAGTTCAGTTTTAACAGAGGAGTTTTTTCTCCTCTCTTTTTCTCCTTTCAATTGCTGTTGAACACACATTCCCCACACTATACAGGATCAGGGCTTTAGCTAGAGAAAAAGTGGAACAAAAAGCAGCGTGCAGCCATGTAAATACAGAAATGTAAATATGAGCTCCAGAGTGTTAATATTATGCTTATCAGAACAGCCATGACTTCTGCATCCCATATCATGTCTTTCCTTCATAAGAAGTTACTTCAGTTTACAAGCATTACAGTTCTGGTCTCAGATTCCTCCATTTGTGTAACTTCTTTCTTAACAGCAGCTCAACTCTTGTACCTTTACCGTGCATGCTCAAAAGCAGTTATGCAAAATTAATGTCTTTAGGAATGAATGCCACTTTCTCTTGTGAGGTCAACTGCTTAAGTCATTCCCACCCAAAAAAAGGTTACACACACCAGACCGATTCCTGGTGATACAGAGACTGTGTTATCATGTATCTGCTGGTGTCACCATGCTGCCAAAGCAGCTCAGGAATCTAACAGCTGCAAGTATCATACACAAATATTTCAGAGCATACAGTGGTGCTGCACATGCAAGTGTTTAGAAAGCATCCTCTCCGCATGTTAAAAATTTAGAAGGGAGTATAAGAAATTTTCACTGCATACCTTGGAAGAGCTGGTTTGTTTTGCTGTTTTTTGTTTGTTTTTTTTAACTCCACCACCCCCATGAGATCCTCTTAAAAAAAAGGCAACATACCCAGACCAGGATTTCAAAGCAGGAAAAACAAAAAAATCTCAAATAGAGCTTGAAACAATTCAGCCTATATCCAAAGAAAACAGGTTTCAAAACAAAAACAAACCAAAACAAACTACACATCAGTAGCTTGCTAAGAGCTATACTGTTAGGAAGTTGTCTGCCCGTTCTGGAAAGTCAGAGCAATGAAATGAAAATAAAATTGAGCTGATCAGCAAGTGTCAGCCTAGATATCTTATCTTCTCTGGGAACAACATGCCTAAAATTAGAATACTTTCTTTTAAGCCATTAGCAGAAATAATTAGTATGAGTTTGCTTACCTTGAAGTATTCTACAAGATCTCTACAGGTCACCTTGGATCCACTAATCTCTTTCTCTACCAAGTTTTCAGGGGCAAGGAGTAATGGTATCAAATTCCGCAGTTCCTTCTTAAAATCCTCATCTATATCTAGTAAAATTGATTGAATTCCAGGAAAGAAGTGGTTAGTTTTCAATCTTCCCTTTCCTGAAGAAACAGTGATATCCCCTGACCCTTTGAAATCCAAAACATCACAATTCTTGACTGCGTTTTTAAGATATTTAAAGGCTTAAATACGCAGCACAGCTTTAGTAACTTCTACCTACTCTTTAATATTTAGACAGAGATAACAAGGTTCCATAGCCCTTGTAATATTTACAGTGCCTTTCCCCAGTTACACCAGCATCTTGCACAACAACCCCACAGGTCTATGCCCTCTGGCATCCCACCATTGCAAACCCACTTTCCTAGCCCTTGCCATTCCAGCAGTGTGCCCAGGTGGTGGCCAAGAAGGCCAACAGCATCCTGGTCTGCATCTGAAATAATAAGGCCAGCAGCACTAGGGAAGGGATTGTGCCCCTGTACCATGCACTGGTGAGGCCCCACAGGGAATACTGTGTTCAGTTCTGGGCCCCTCACTACAAGGAGGACACTGAGTTGCTGCAATGTGTCCAGAGAAGAGCAACCTAGCTGATGAAAGGTCTAGACCACAAGTCCTATAAGGAGAGGCTAAGGGAAGTGGGGTTCTTTGGTTTGGTGAAAAGCAGGCTGAAAGGAGACCTCATTACTCTCTAAACTACCTGAAAGGAGGCTGCAGTGAGGTGGGTGCTGGTGTTGTCTCCCAAGTAAATAACAAGAGGACTAGGGGAAAGTTGGACCAGAAGAGGTTTAGATTAGATATTAGGAAGAATTAATTTTCTGAAAGGGCTGCCCAGGGAGGCAGTAGAGCCACCAGCCCTGAAGGTATTCAAAAAATCACATAGATGTGGCATTTCAGGGCACTGTGTTTTTTTCTGGGTTGATGGTTGGACTCTGTGATCTTAGAAGTCTTTTCCAACCATGACAATTCTATGATTCCCTCTGCTGGGGGACAAGCAGCAACTGAAAGAATCCTCCTGACTGTCTCATTGGGCATTACCAAAAGCCTGCATCTTCTATTTTGAAGTCATTTTAGTTCTGACCTTTCCTTTAGTAAGTTCTTACAAAAAGCCTTTCAATGTTAAGTGAAGCCTTCAATTTTGTGGTCTCCACTCTGGAATCCTTACGTAATGACCTTTAAGTACGTTTCAAGTTAACAGATTACAATCAACAATTAGACACAGAGATACTTATTCCCTCTGCCTGCTTGACTCTCTACCTTTAAACCACTGAAAAGAACACACAATGCACATTACTGTATTCTGTAGTTTCATCTTTTAGCCCTACATTTTTTAAACAAAGCATTTCAATGCCAACCTTTCATTTCAATAGCCAACCTTTTCAGTGTTTAACTTCCATTATAAAATAATACAAATTGAATGATACGAATCAAGAACACACAATGAAAAGCTTCCTACCATTCAATCTCCCATCAAAATTTGGATTTGTTGCAACTTTAAGACCAGGGTGGGGCAACAGGAAACACCCAAGATTACTGAAACAGGAGTGAATATGCTTCCTTACATTCTGTAGCTCTTCATGTTGGTTTTGCTTTACCTGAAGGAAAAAAAAAAAAACAGGCAGTAACTGCTAAGACTTTTGCAGTATTGCACTTAAGATGAAGCATCATCTTAAAAGCAGCAGGAGTCAAGGTGTGTGTTTAAGCTTTCATTCTTGAACCTAAACCCATCAAGTTCTAAACCCCAGGACTCTGCACACAAGTAGAAGCATCATGGATGTATTTAATTAGCATTAAGAGTTAGCTAATCATATAACATCATCTTAACAATAAGCTGTCACATAAGAAGACCACACTAGGACTACTACTGCCTAACTTACCTGCAATCTTTTCTCCAGGAACTTTTTTCCTCCTTCCAATCCATAAGGATGTTCATAAGGATAACTCCAGTCTCTAATTAAGAACATCAGCGTCTGTAATAGAAGAACAGCAGTGAATGGCTTACATAATTCCTCAGGTCAGAGACCCCATCACATGTCATTATTTTTAATTTTTAAAAAAATACATTTCTAAGTTTGGCTGCTGTAAATGAAGTAACTTTCTAGTTTCGTGGTGCGAATGTCTGCTTGTTTAAAAAAGAAAATAACAATAAAACCCCATGACCAAGCCAACACCCCAAAAGCACAAACGTAAGTCACTCCTTATCTGAAAGGAAGTACCCAAGTGTCTCAAAAACACAGCTTCCCTGTTCCATTGGTCTGCTTTTTGCTATCCCACAAGGACTACATTGTCCTCTCTCCCATCAGCTGAAGACAGAAAAACCTTGACATTACTCTTACACCAAACAAGGTGCTTTACTAAGAATGCATCTTGTCTGGGTCAACCACAAGAACTTCAGGGCCTCAAACTCGCAACACAGAGACACAGGAGTCTTAAAAATCATCACTAACAGCAATGGATTGTTAAAGATGATACCTCAGGATGGAAGAGATCTCAGTCTTTGTCTCCACTTAATAGAATCTGCCTCAAACCCTTCCCTGGCTTAGCAAAGCATCAGGAGATGCTAGCAGTTTTGAGACTGCTAACACTGAAGCCAGTAACACTTCAAGAAAACGAAATGCAACATGGCCCTTCTCAGTGTTTTTTCTCAGAAGCCACATAACCTTTAGCCAAAACCATATACCACTACCAAAGACCAACCACATCTTTCCTACTCAGTAATGAGTAAGAAAGCAGTGTTTAACTTTTCTCCTTAGTGTCTGCATATCACTTGACACTTCCATTCATTTTATGCCCTACAACTCAACCACAAAGCTGTACTTGCCCAAAATGTGATCCTCTTCAGCATTTGTCCATTGTGTTTATGCCAAGAAACATAATGGTAGGGAAAGCAAATTAATTTCGTAAAGAAAAGCCTAGCTTCAGCCCAACTCATTACCTTTCATAAAGTATCCTGAGCTCACTTCATTCACATTCAATGGCTTAGGATCCATTTAACATATATAGTTACCTGAAACGGCTTTTGGTAAATTTCTTCCATAGCTAGTCTTCCGTATTCTGTGAACAACTGATAGAGAGAGTGTTTAGGATGCCACATATTAAACACATTTTTCTACTGTAAAATATTCTATTACATCACTAGAAAATAAAGAATTTGAACTTAAATTCTGTCATGGGTTGAGAAGAACAAGTACACTGACCCTCAGTAAAATTCAGGAAGGGGACATCATTTCCACCAGTCTCAGAGTGCCATTCTGTAACTGTCAACACACCACAGCTCTAAGTGGGTGTCCTGTGGGCTATTCTCAGAGGAAAGCTGGCTGCATCTCTCAGTGAGTCAGTGGCCAACATTTGTTTCCTAGGCCAAGGAGGTTAAGTCTGTCTAACATTTGCCTCTTCATTTCCACAAAAGATTTATTCCTGAAATCTCAAGGAACTTGGCTACAGCCAATGTATCAGACATTTAAATGCAAGCCAAGTTCAGTAGCCTCCCCCCTCTCTACTTCAGCTCATGACCTTAACTGCTAATTGTTCCTTCCTTCCACGATAAAGGCATGTGTCAGCTGTCTTCCTCTCATTGCTTTCACCACCTTTAATGCCACCAGCAGCATTCTTCACTGAGCTGAATAGGCCAGACAAACCACAAGAACACAAGAAATTATGGACTGTGCTGGCTGTTTCAGCAGAGGTAAATATTGTCAGGTGTTGATCCATGATAGCCCTCTTACAGATCTTGGCTGTCAAGATAAAAGAAGCATCTGTGCACTCTAGAACCCAGCAACTGCTCCCTTCTGCATTAAAATTAACTCCCAGAACATCCTGGTTAGAATTCATGGATTAAAGGACAGTTCCTCTTGTGTCAATCACAAGAGGATATGAGAAACTGTAAGACTGATTTGACACAAAATTAACAACCCAGTTCTTGTCACCCTGAGCAAAAGAAGCTCTGAAACCGAAGCAGCCACCTAAGGCTGGCTCCTTTGATCCTAAACCCCCTATCCCATTCACTTCCCTACTACATGGAAAAGGATTATTTCAGAACAGAAAATCATGTTAACAGAAATTCAATTTCCTTCTCTCATCCTACAGTTCCTCGCCTCAACTTTAAATGCATGGGTGTCCCCTACCTACTGCATATATTTATCACCCTCCCTTCCCTTCCCTCAAATCTCACCCTCCTGTAAAAGAAAGGAACTGATTTATTCACATTGCACTGAGGCTGCCAAAGTCATGAAGAAAGCCTGGCTTTCAAATAATTAGCTGAGGCTTTTTTTGTTTGCAGTGCTTGGTTAGGTTTTGGGGTTTTTTTGAGGGTGTGGGGAAGCACTGGCCCAGTGATAGAATGCTGTTAACTGAGAACAGTATCACAAGACTATGTTTAGTTAGTGCTCTTCTGCTCCCAGTGTTGGCAAACAGTCTTATGCAGCACTGACCAAGACAGAAGTCCTTTCAATCAGAAGACATGTAAAACAGTTTTAAGCTGTGACAAGGTCATGGCCTGAGCACAGGCAGGCATTTGTTAATACACAAGATAGCCTTTAAAGCTACAGGTTTTAAGTTAAGGAGATAAGGTTCTTGCACCATTCACATAAAGCCAGAATTCAGTGGCCTTTGACCACAATGTTCCATTAGAGGATGAAAACCCCACAGTAAAGAGAACAACTCTTTCCTACTCTTGTTTCTAAGCAGGGAAAAAACAAAACAAATAACACTCCACAGTTGGGAGTGTTTCTGGGTAGAAGATCCTCTTTCTGCCCTGACCCAAGATCCCACATTTCTTTAGAAATTGTTTGCAAAATACCATCCTCATTTTCCTATTTTAGAGGAACAGGAGAAACACTAGAATTTTCTCATTAAGTACTTTCATAAATCATTTTCATTTCTCAACATGTCAGGAATTTCATAACCTACCATATAAGGAACAGACTTTTGAAAGATAAGATTTAGCCTGTACTATTTTAACTATGCACTGACATAGTAAAATCATCACAGCATCATTTGATGGATATAATGTTGTTAAAGGCACCACTAGTTGCAGCAGCAGGTTGTCTTCAGTGGTTTATAGTATCTTTTCAGAAGCAGATTAATGTAAATGCAGCATATTCTCACCTGTAAATGTTGAAGGTCATCTTCCTGAATATTCTGGGACAAGTTGTACACCTGTAAGAGAGTAAAAGAATTACAGTGTAACATGAAACCACTATCTTACATTCTTGTAATCTTTTTTAGGTATCTTCAGTTATTTTTACCCCCTCCATAAAAGTCTAACTACCCAAAAGGTAGCTACTAGAAAGGTGTCACAAGACACATCTCAAACAGAAGTCCTTACACAAAGTGCTAGGGACAAAAATCACTGTTGACTACCCTAAACTTTCTTAGAACAGTGCCTTTCCAAGAAAGCAAGCCATAAAGGAATCTGAGAAGACTGCCAAATGCTTAAAATCACCATCTAGGTGTGAGATAGGTGGACTGAGAAGTGCACAACTGTTTGCCATCCTCAAGTCCATGTGACCTAGGATTCAGTGATTCAGCAGCTGCATCTCTGACACAGAAATGACTGTGTGGCTAATTCACCAGTTTTTTTGCTTTCACATCTTCCCAGAGAAATCTGATTTTATCCTGGGAGTGCATGACTGTTTCAATGGCACAGTAAACTCAGATGCATTAACAACCCACATTTTTTCCCCAGGAACAAAACAAAAAAGTCAAACAGAATGCCCATCAAAAACAACCTCACGAGGCAGAAGTAAATGTTCTATGTACTCCTGTTACTTTCATGATGTAGAATGCCTGGAGGTCTCTAGCCATCCCTCAAAAACCTGCTCACTTTCACACATACAAGGCACAAGCTGAAAAGTAGTTTAGAGCGTAGCACAATTCTCAGAAGTTTAACAGTAGCAGCAAGTTTAAGTTTAGCTTATCACAGCTTAATTTCAGTCCAAACTGTATCTAAAGTTTTGAAAAAGATTCTGTAACATATCTTTACAGAAGCAGTTGCTACTTAGACATCTTTTTCTGGGGATTCCCCAGCTCAGTCAGCAATTTAACTCAGCTTGGCCTTGAATAACTGTGTGGTTCCAGATAAATTTAGGTAGTATACTGTACTGACAACATTAAGTATGAAATAATAATGAATAATGAAATAATAAGACATTAAATATGAAAGCTTAAATGACAGAAGAAGATATGGAGCTGAATTTCGAAGCATGGCTAGAGAGATCTTTGCATGTCCAGTGTAAATGTTCCTATAGCTGCTGTAATTTGCCAGCAGAGGTATTCTCACCTGGACAGAACTTGTCATGGTGCTCAAAGCAAAAACCGTTGCACAGTCTTTGATAGTGGATTGGCTATCAAAGGCACCTTGGGTATCCATGAGTAGTACAGCAACCTAGAGAGTTTTAGAGAGCAGCAACAGTTAAACAAATTGTCAGCATTTTCAAACTCAAGGCCATTGGGATAAATTCTGCTTGTATTAAGTATAGCAAATCTCTGCCCCTCTACCCACATATTAAACCTCAGCCAGGCTGTCTGTGCACATGCCTATACACACCTAGAGCTGGGTAAGCAACTAGAAGGGCCAATGTCATCAGCTTTAGGTCCTTGACCTTGCTACACACTAGCTACCCTCAGCCCAATGAGGGTACAGTGCAGAGTAGGTCATTAGAGCTAAGAAGGAGATGGTTACTTTTAAAAATATATTTTTAAAATTTTAGAGGAAAACAAGATAATTGAAACTGTCTGCTATGACAAGAAATTATCTTAGTGACTGAAGTTAAACTCTGCACTTCCCATCTTTGGGATCTACTGCAATTCCCTTCTCTTTCAATTAGAAATGACTGATAGGCAAGAACAAATGAGTGATTTGTCCCCAGAACACAGATTCTCACAACTTAACTGTTCTTTAGCCACAGAAATGTTTGGTTAGCTAACTTCCTGCATGCCTAAGCCACTGTCTGTTTAAGATCAAGGTCACATATTAATTGGTCATCAGAAGTTTCCTCTGCAAATGCAAAGGGTATGAAAATTTAATAACCAAGACCTTACGGTTCAGGAAAGCATTAATACCTTTAGATACACCACTAGTAATACAGAGTACTTATTTATTAACATTAACACTTGGTTTCAGCATGAAGATAAAAACCTGGAACCAAATTTTGAAGTTAAACTAATGAAGACTTAGAAAACAAAACCACTAGCTTTGGTTGGAATACAATTAGTGCCTTTTACCCCATAGTTAGACTTTGACATTTTTCACAAACTACCTGTTAAACTACATAGGAAAGCCAGCTTCCAGACTCTGCAGATGTTTCTAATACTTAAAGTCACACATTACACTTCACTAGAACACATTCTCATCTCTCCAAAAGCTGTGTTTATTAGAATTGTTCTTATCACAACATACATGGTATTTTGTAGCCCTTACAATTTTACAACATCCACAGGATAACCCACCCATCCGCCTAGACAGAGTAGACTTTGCCAAAACAAAGTACACCCAGAATGGGACTATAGTTGGAGATCAAATTTTTTAACACAGAAGTAAAATTCATACTTGCACTGATACAAGGTCTCCAAATGTCATGCAGCAAAGGAAAGTAACTGATTTTTAAACTGCCTCCATGAAACCCAAGGTATACACACAGAGGCAAAAATCCTTATATACATCTATTTAAGTAAAGGACTTACCTTTGTTCCATTTGGTTTATCAATTACAAACACTTCACTCCAAATCTGAATGCCAGTGGTTTCCCGTTCACATCCACCTCTCCATGTAAACCCAGTCAATGGCTCAGTATTTCCACCTATCCAGCAAGAAGAAGTCTACAAAACAAGAGGAGAAACTTACTTAAAAGGAAGGTGCGGGTGCTGTTGTTTGGGGGTTTGTTTTGGTTTTTTACATGTTATGTTTTAGCAGACTTTCACATTGTTCTCTGATTTTCCTCAGAGCTGACTGACATTAGATAAAATCTTAAGATGCAATGCTACTCTGTTTCAAAGATCATCCACAAAGAAATAATGTTCAAGTCTACCATATTTCTGTGGTTCCACAACTCTTTGGTGACCGAGGAGTTTATGTGCACAGCTCTCAAGTCTCAAGCACTCAGAACAGCTCGGTTTTGTTTGCAGATTCCTCTTTGCACTCATGGTCTTCTCACAGTTGGGAGAACTCAAATTACATGCTATTTATGACCGTATTTAACTACAAGAACAGAGCTACACCTCTGCAAGGAACAAAAAAACATGTTCTTGACTTAGTCCTCTCCCTTCCCCCTCAGAGATGTCAACTGCTGAAGCCAGCCAAGCATCTAAGCCCCTGCACAGAGGAACAAGACTCCAATACCAGCTTGCAGAAGCCAAAGAAAATAGGCAAGGACCAGAATATCTACACTTGTCTCAGTTACAAAACACTTTTTCCTAAGTCATTAGGATTCAAGAGTAAAGGTCATGTTGAGAGTTTGATACATGTCCATCAACTCATCCATGTTCAAATTGTATTGGCATGTTGCCCACTTTGGGAAAGGCTATCAGAGAGTCAAGTACAGTTAGCAGCTAATATTTCTGGCTGGTGGTACTGGTACTAAGGCTCTCAAGGACAAGCAACACACAGAGCGGTGGCTCACAGAGAGGAATCCAGCCTTTATAAGAGCACATTTAACCCAGATTTGTAGTTTATGTACTGCTACTGTTATGAGCAAGTTATGGGGATGAACAGGCACCTTTAGGAAGTTTCACTGCCATAGATTTATATACACTGAAATCCTGCAAGAGAGAATTGGTACACAGATAATAGTTTAACTGATGAAAGGGCTTAGAGAAAAAACTTTATTTCACAGTCTAGAATACAGAATGCTAGCAGAACAGAGAGAGTCACTTAACAAATTTGCCTCTGATTGCCCAGAAGAAATTATCAGCCAGGACAGTGTGCTCTTTGAAAAGGTCAAATTCTCAGGTCACTAGACCATGGTCTCTACCTTCCTTCCTGACTCCACACTGGCAGGTTTCAGAAAAGAGCTCAACAAACATCTTCACACCACAGAAAACAGCAAAAAAAAAAAAGGGGGGCTTTACAGAACAGAAATACATACTACAAGTAAGTGAAACTGCATGTTTCTAAGGGGGGGACCAGAAAAAAACCTGCACATTCCTCATGCCTAGCAGGATGCAGAGCAAGCTAAACCAAGAAGCAAAGTTCTGGACCAGCACTCTCCCAAATGCTAAGTGCACATCATTCAGCTCTGCTATTTGGATCAGACACAGCAAAAGTAAATTACATGAGCAGATAAAAATTCAGAACACTAACACAGACATACAAGTGAAGGTCTTACAAGAGGTAGGTCATTGTGCTTTTTCTTTTCTTGCTTTTTCTTGCTTGTTTTGTTTTGGGGGTGCTTTTTGTTGGGTTTTGTTTTGGTTTTTTTTCCTTTGGTAGCTTTTTTCAGGTTTTTTTGTTTGTTTGCCTGGTTCATTTGGGTTTTTATTTTGTTTTGCACATACACTTCTACCAGCAAGGCTACACAAAACTTGGATAGCTTTGCCCTGGAGCTTTTTATCCCAGGAGATGCTTATGCATCCACTAACCACTCTAGAAATTAAAACCTGAGGCCTGCTTTGGACTTCAGTACACTCCAGGATACAGTTTTGGAATGCTGAATCATATTTCTCAGGTATATGACAATGGACTGTAGCTTTTCACTTCTAAAATAGGACCTGTTATGTTATTCAACAATATGTTCTTCTTGTAATTTATACAAGAATACTTTTTCCCCATTTTGGTCCAGAAATTATCCTTATTTGTAGCAATACAGATGAAAAGTACAAAAATTTTTTGACAAATCCCTAAATGAGCACTAGATACTACCACATTTGATCGCACATGTGATTCATGTCACCAGAGACTTTGGTGTCTTAACAGGCATAACTGCAGCTGAAGCTGCTTATCTTGAGAATGATGCACTTAAGCCAGTCTGACCAACCTTTGCATCAATTTAAAAAACACTTATCTTACTATCTTTCTCTTTCCTTAGTTAAAACTCAGTATCTTAACAGTCTCCATCCACCAAGCTGGCTTGAAGGATATTCAGGAGATGGAAGGAGGAACAAGAAAACTTTGTTCCAACAGGACAACAAGCTAGAAGTTACACTATAGCTTTGTATCAGTAAACTAAAAGAAAACCTTTCTGAATATATTACACAATAAGGACCAAGGCAGCTTTATTTGCACAGTGCCATTAGTATACAGTGCACCTTGCAGATTAATAGAAGCTTGTAAGTTCATAGCTCTAAACACTTTTAAAGCTAAATTTACCAGTGTTACTGCACCAGACTCTTAATAAGACTTAAACTGCAACGAAGATCACAGAATCCCTGCAGCAGCTTGCTGAGTAGACACTGCTGTTTTGTTGCAGATTATTCTGTTCCATTTCAAATGAGTAATCATAACAATATCTGTTTTAAATGAGATGCCCACCTCTCTGAAGCTAGTGACTTCTCATCCATGCCAAAATCCTACCTGTGACTTCAACTGGCACAAGTGAGACTTTCAGAATTGTAACTTTCCATATGACCTTCAGCTCTTGGTTTAAGACAAGAAAATGGACTTCTGAAGTACCTTTACAAGTTTTTGTGCACACATTAATTCCCACAGGGGATGATATCCCAAAGTTACTTGAGTAGTGTAGTGTACAAACTGAATGCAGATGCTTTAGTATTTTGTGATCTAATATTTAGTGCACAGAAAACAAATATTTGTCATTAAACCTGACTGAAGATGGACTGATCAGACTAAAGAGTACTGTAAAACTATGTAAAAGCCTCCCACACAGTACTGAAATTTGCATAAGTATAGAGGATACCATTTGACTTAATACAAGTCAACAGTACTCAAAGAGGAGGCATGGCACTTATCTTCTCTCATCCCCAACTCCTGTCCATCAGTTTGCAGAAACTCTGACGCTTGTCAGACTCTTTCCCTAAGCCAGTTTACATCACTGAGCTGGCAGGAAAACAATTTGGCAAAGAGCAGTGTCTCCTGATGCATCATTGAGTTGGATCAGCTCAGCTAAGGGTCTGCAAGAATTTACAACTTCAGACTGCAAATACCAGTCCAGAAGCAGCATATGGAGAGGAAGACCTCTCTTTTGGTAAGAAATAGTTGTTGCAGTAGATGGCTAAGTTTACCTTATCTTCAGCTTAAATGAAACAAACGGTATTTTGAAGGACACCTACAGAAAACTGAAAAATGATTGCACAATAGAGGGAACAGAGAGGCACAATATTACACAAGGTTGAAACAGTGTTTCAGTGTGTTTTGCTTTCTGAACTTTTGTTTCATTTCACAATCCCAATGTTAGAATATTTGCTTAAAGCCCACCCTTTATTTTTGGAAGGAACTAGCAGTACCATCCACCATCTATCTGAGATTTCTGCACTTCTTGGGAGTTCAGGTTTTTTTATTTGTTTGTGGTTTGCTGTTGGGTTTTTGTTTTGTATACACACACAAAAAAGGTCTTCCACTGAACAGTGATATGAATGAAACTTTTATTCCCCTCTAGTTTTAAAGAGTCGTAAGTTAGGAGCACCATCTTAGCTACTCTGTATTCCTCCTACTATATCCACAGTGTCTTTCTCACAGAGCTCTAGGCAAATGAGTGAGAGGAATTCAATAGCAGGCACTGCTGAGAGTGAGAGAAAGGAAACTTTCATTTGCCAGCTAACAGCTTCTTTGTAATATTCCCATATTTCCTGTAACTGCAGGGTTCATCTTTATTTTTCCTCAAGTCAGACAGCACAAAGGTAAAAGATGGTGTCATGCTGAGTTTCTGCTACCATTAAGTCCAACTTAGAAGAATTGTGACTGAAAAAGGAGTAAGTTCTGTTTAAGAGCTTCAAAAAGCAAAAGAATACCAAATTCTCCATATTCACTCAGCAGATTAAAACAACCTGTGACAGATGTGCACATGAACAGGAGGCCCTACCCCACGTTCTCTGTATCAGCCTAGCATTCTAAGAATAACAGACACAAGACAACACCAGACAAAAGCTAAAAACAAATGGAATAAATTACATTTTGGATCAGATATTCAATAACCAATGACTTCAAAGTATTTTACATGTTCCTGGATTATATTCAGAGACACGTTCCAAGGAGCAAACAGGATACTTTCTCCCTTTTGCCATACCTAACATTTTAGCAGAATTGGTAATTCAGTAGCTACCTGATAAGGCTCTTCTTTTTGCAACAATGGGTCATATAGTGCTACAGTATGATTTCAGGAGATCAATTCAAAATTCCTCCAAGCCACCACTTGGATGAGTTGAGCTTCCCCAAGCTCAACTAGAAGACCACCATGCTCCCTCATTCAAGTTTTTCTCATGGCCATTTACCTCAGGACACCAATAAACTCACTGCAGAAAAAATTTTATTGAGAAACTTGTCACTTAAATACACTTCAGAGAACCATAGAAACAGAGCAGGTGGCTTGCCCATCCCCTAATCAGCAAGAAAAAATTGACCTGCTATATTTGTGCTCAAGCCAATAAAACCAGAGATAAAATACTAAAAAAACAAACTACTTTTCTCTTGCAAGGAAAATGCAAGTTACTCACCCTGTTATACATATATCTAAGCATGAAGTCCAGCAGAAAAGATTTTCCTTTGCGGAAAGCTCCTGCTACAGACACAACTACTATGTTAAGATCTTTGATGTGTTCCTGAAGCAAGATTTTTTCCAATGCTTTTTCATCCAATTCAAAGTTATGGTCATCTTCATGTGCAAGAACAATCTGTATGGGACACGGCTTATCCAGCTCCACCTCATCATCTGAGTCTGGCAGGGCATCTGAGTCTGGCAGGGCATCCTCCTCTTCTTCTTCATAATGCTTACCTGCAAAATGACAAGTTACAATACATTAGGAAGTCAGAGCTTAGGGCACTAAATGTTTCTTTGAAGTGAAGCTCTGAGATGAGCTTTCAGTCCCACAGCAGCAAGAGTGCTCCTGGGAATGCACATGGGCAGACAATGAGATCAGCAGCAGTTCCCCATCCATTTTCATCAGCTTTGCATGTAGTCTACACTTCAGGTCTTCAGCATTCTCTGCATTTTAAGAAATCACAAAAGAAAACTGGTTTTCAGCCAGCATCAAAACCCCTTATAAAAGACTTAAGCATAACTTCCATTAAAAATCAATTTCTCTTATTTGGAAGAAGTCAGTTTAAAAGAGGCTCCAAATACAACCAGAAAAGACAACTTTTAAGACCACTACCTTTTTAAACTATTGTAAGAAAACATTTCCTGTCAGTTTTGCTAGCCAACATGTACAAGCAAGACCACTCATTTAGTATGTAACCCCAGAATTACATACATCAGCAGATGACTGAATTCCTCTCTAGTTCCAACACATTACACCTGTTTCAGCTCTCAGTATAGCACAGACTTCAGAGCACCTACACACTGCTTGCAAGAGGGTAATTGCTTAAGCACAAGCAAGGCCTGAACACTTCCTGGATAGAAGAAAAAAAAAACACATTGAAAAAGTTTCTAGTTTCATTCTCTTCCCATGAAGCATTATTAAGTAAGATTTAATAACAATAAGTACCAACTTATTTCAAAAACAGTTAAGAGAACATTTTATACACAAATTAAAAATCAATACCTTTTCATGATCACCTAG
The DNA here is from genome assembly GCA_023637945.1 of Phaethornis superciliosus. Taxonomy (NCBI): domain Eukaryota; kingdom Metazoa; phylum Chordata; class Aves; order Apodiformes; family Trochilidae; genus Phaethornis; species Phaethornis superciliosus. The sequence continues at coordinate 33,551,647 of JAJQWJ010000003.1, read as the reverse complement.
TATCTGAAAGAAAGTGTAACTCATACACTATTTAAGTTTCTAAGGAATGATAAATTAAGGTACAAAACCCATCAGACATACAGTGCAATAGTAGCAGTATCCTATTTTCCTGACTTCCAGAATCAGGAGGTACTAGGTTAAAGGCCTAAAAGGAAACCAAACAAACTGAAGAGATGAAGCCTCTTCACTTGCTCAAGAATCAAAACACTGATATTATTCCTACAGCAGAAACAAACTCTACCATTGGCCTGATTCTACTTTTTCTATCCAACATCTGGAAGAGGTTTTGTGCTTACAGAATTAACCTCTAACATCAGATTTACGTTTTGCCATAACCTATGAGAAACCCATGCACACAAGCCTGATAGAGAAACCTTCCTTACAGTTATTTATCTGAGTACATCATGGTATGAGTTCAAGTACATTGGACTGCTAGTCATGCCTGCATCCCTAAGCATTGCTTCAAAGAAGACAAAGCAGCAGCCATCTCTAGTTACTCCATCCATTGTGTGCAGGTATGCTTCGTGGCCCCCATGCTTCCTGTGGAAGCAGCCCAGCAGCAGCATTCTCTTACAGGATGTGTCATTAGGCACCACCATTTAATCCATAGCAGAGACCCTGCCAATACTCACAGGACCTGCCAAGTCATTCCTGCCAGGCTTTGCATCCTAAATACCATCCATCTTCAGCTCCAACACACTCCTGTTTTGAGGATGCAATGAGACATTTGTGTTATTACCATGAAAAAATGGTAACACTGTGACCCTAGAGTTTCTCCAGCAGCTGTCTCTTCAGCCAGGTCTGACAACATTTCACTTCATTGCAAAACAGAGAGGATTTCCAAGCATCTTATCTGTGCTGCCTCAAAGGTCAGTGGCACTAAATCTTAAAAAAAAGTGTTTGAATACACTAAACTAGTGTAGTACTTTGAACAGAAGTAAACTAGAATGCTTAAATCCTAAAATGTTCACCACGTGGGTGTGCAATACAGCCCCTAAGCATCATCCTAACTTGAACTGGTTGACAAAGCAGGCCAGAAAATTCAGTTGCACCAGCAAGCCTGACAATTGGAAGGAGTATCTTTAAAAAGAAAAGCTATCAACAGAACACCAAACTATATAAACTACATTAATACAATACAGGTCACCACTTCAGAAGAAATCTCTCGCCTTTGGTTTACATTCCCAGCAATTAAGCAAGCCCTCTCTTTTGAAGGAGCTAACAAAACAGGTTTTGCACAATATAGGTAGCATCCTTTGGAGGCCAGAATACTTGAGAGCACAGCCCAGGTGAGGCAAGAAGATTTTGACAGTCTGAAAGAAAGCCTTCGGTGTCACAGCCTAGAAACATAAAGGGAATAATACTATTGAAAAAAAAATATATGTAATTAGACACCTCCAAGAAGAGATACCTGTGTTCTAGCAAATTCACACAAAGTATCAAAGTCTTTGCTTCTACCTATTCCCCAGGCAACAAGTTTGATTTTATTACTTAAAAGAGCCTCATGTTCTTTTATTTATATACATTCTTCACTTCAGCTGCAGTAAGGTATCAGTTTTGTAAACTAAGGCAGACTGTACTATAGTCCAAACGCAACATCAGCAACTTGTCATTCTCTTGGAGCCTGACAGTAACCATCTTTTCCTATATGGAAGTCATCAGAACCTTAGTAGACCCTCAAAGCATAAGCTGTAGTAGCATCTTTCTGCCAGCACAGAGCATAGCCACCAAAAGCTCTTCAAGCTAAGCAACTTTCCATACAAACAAGTAGAGTGGTCTTCTATCACTAGCTATTTCTAAACAAACACTTCTCCCTATCACAAGTAGATAGTACTATCAAGAACCTACACACAATATGCCCATTAATAGCTCACAAGTTCTTGCTAATAGTGTTCTGCACCCTTGTAGATCACTTAGCTCAGAGTGGACAGAAGATTTGTCTTAGGGCCTATTAAATTACCAGCAGAAATTGGAAAATGCAGAGCATTAAGTTGGGGTTTTCTGTTTGGTTTGGGTCAGGTTGCTTTGTTGAATCTTTTTTTTGGGGGGTGGGGGTCGTTTTTTTGGTTGATTGTGGGGGGTTTTTTGACTAATCAGTCTGAAAGCTCCTAACTTACCTACAGAAAAGATTCACTGATATGAATCAAGCACTTTAGAGGGTGGAGAACTACAGTGCTGACAGATTTGAAGGAAACTTGATCCATCCAGAAGAGCTGGTTTGATAACTTCATGCTCAAGTTGCGGAGTACACCCTTCTCTTCTAGAGATCCTGAACTAGTTAGCAATTACTAGGACAGACATTGCACAAATTAAGCATGTTAACAAGTGCTCATCTCAGCAGCATAATCAGCATACACTAACCTGTCCTGTGCTCCTAGGCAGCTGTCACAATCTTTTTGGTCCTTTTTGTTGCCTTCTGTCTCCTTACCCTGTTGCTCTAGCTAGTCCCCATCTTAAGCAGCACTGGAGGACTTTGGAACTCCTTCTAGAGACTTTGGCATTCTGGGCAAAAGATCACATTCCACTTGCCAGAACTTTCACAGCAGTCTCTCAAAGCAATGGTCAGGACACGAAGTCCCTCTTTACAGTCCAGTTTTCTGCAAAAGCTGCAGAAGCACTACTGTTAAGTTGTGTAAGCAGTCCATAAAATAAGCACAGTCAAGTCAGGCCACAGGTTAATAAAAGTCAGAACACGAAGACTCCTTACTTCTCCTCTTCCTCACCTGCCCCAGCATGGTCACAGGGATCTACAGGAATTTAAGTGGATTTGTCCCAAAGCCTGGTCTAAAGACCACAAACTGCTCTCAGTTCTTGCAATAGTCAGCAGATCAAGTATAGGAACAGATGAGTACTAACTTTAGAAGATGCAGTGTTCACAGAACAACCACCCCTACACTGACATGTTTCCAGCCAAATGCACAGTAATTCGGACTTCCAAAGCTCATGCCAGCCTCCCTATATAGGCCTCCATGACAACACATTCCTTACAGCAACAGAGACAACCAAAGAAGCAGACTTTTGTTTCTTTCAGAGTTTGTTATTGTTTGTTGGGGTTTTTTAATACTGTCTCTTAACACATTGAGACCTACAGCCAAATCCCAGTAATGGGGTTATGTACACAGCACATCCATCCCATACACTCAGAGTGGGTGCTTCAGAAGCATGGCTTTTGGTTCCATACACCGCAAGTGGAACAGGCAGTCAACACTGCCTCCTGACAGCATACTAAAGACAGGCTGGTAGATTCATCCTACTCACTCAAGGGGTTGGTCTCAGTGCTGCTGGAAATCCTCATGTGTACAGAAGACTGGACCTAAAATTTTTGTGTCCTGTCACACAGAAAAGCTTCTACTTGTCAAAGCACAGGGTGCTAGAGCTTGCAGTGCAGTGTTGCAGACCCACAAGTGTATGAGCTAATGCACAGTTGCTTCCTAACCCGAGTCAAACAGGCTAGCAGATACAAGAGAAGCAATACTGCAAAGCAAGATACACAAGTACACAGACTTGAATGGAAGCAACTATAGCCAAGAGAAGATACTGTCACCCAGTTTCCCTATAAGCTCTTCACTCAACCACTACAGCAAGACTGCTATTAACATCAGCTAAGTATCCTGAACAAGCACCATTTGTTGAAATTCTAAGCCAGATTTTGAATAGTATCTGCTTTGTACAGACTATATTCCAACTGAACAAACTCAACTAAATAACCCATTTCTTAAAGTATAAAGTAACATTAAAGGGTAATTCCTTCTTTTCCTAAGTACACAGCTAACAGCTAATGATCTATTTGTCCTGCAATGTAAGAACACAGGAGTGAGAACAGTCACCTCAATCCACGTGCTCTGAAAACAGGAGACAGCCTGCTTTAAATGCAAGTTCCTCCCTTTAAGCACAGTAATTGAAATAAAGTACCAACATAGTTACCTTTAAATTTCAATCCAAATACACAGCTTAAGCTGGTTACACACACCATTCACATTCTTTCATGACACTGAGTTGGTTTTAGATACAGCCTAGGGTTCTGATCAGCAAGCACTGAACAGTAACAGCTTCTCAGGCAGCACATGGCACAGACAACTGCACACAAATGCAGCACAACACAAAAACAAATTCAAATCCCAGTTGCTTTTTAATTTGGATTATGAACAAAGTCTAAAGAAGCCACTTACATTAGTGTAGATGGCTCTCATCAGTACTCCTTTCATTTACCTTATGACAAGTAGTTACAATGGCTTCACCATGCACATCCTCAAGCTGATAGTCTTAGTCATAGAATGGTTTGGGTTGGAAGGAACCTTAAAGATCACCTAGTTCCAGCCCCTCTGCATGGGCAGGGTCACCTTCCACTAGACCACACTGCTCAAAGCCACATCCAATCCAACACAATAATATCTTATACGTCTTGTAAGAATAGTATTATGTACTATTGTCTTAATATCTGTGCTTTGCCACAAGTCCAACTTAAAATCAAAACATCCAGTACCCCTATATACTACAGCTCTCGTGGTGCTCTAGAGACACCGCACTTTTGAGTGCCTACAAAATTAATTTCAGTCTCCCCCTCACAGTTCAATACAGATGCAGGGTAATTTCCCATACACATCTAAATGGTTAAGCAAGCTGAAATGGGCTAAACTAACCTCAAACCATCTGTCTCCAAATCTTGTTCTACCTCCACGGCCTGAGGGAGTTCACAGCTTGAATCAAAAGCTTAAAATAAGTTGTCAAGAGGAAACTGCTGCACCATATTTAAATGTAATGCATTCTCACAGAGCTTCACCTAGGAAAATTCTCCTTGGAGAGAAAGGAGACAAATTGTTTAAATGTTTCTTGTTTTGGTGTAGTGAAGTGACGAAAGTGTAGGCATGTGTGAACTGAGTTCCTGAGTGGGAAAAAAAAATAGGTTAACCTTCAAACCTTATTTGGACAACACAAAAAATCTGGCACATCTAATGGAAAAAAAATTAAAAGAATTTAAAAAGCACTAGATACAAGTCATAAAATTGTACGCCCTTTTCTCTAGCAGTCCTACTATACTGCAAGACCTACAAGAAAGCTATGGGGCTGCCACAGACCTTAATACATCCCTGCTTTCTTATTGCTGACTAGCAAATACTGTCAAGTAACATTTTAAGACCAGAAATAATTGTTTTGAATATTTCAACTATTAATAGAACTGATGAGCAAAGTTCCAAAGACTTTTCTAGATGGTCAGTAAGACTGACAGAGAAGTAGGAGGGGGCTAGAGGGGGGGAAAGATGCATTTAACTCTCTCTGTTCCTTCAGGGCAATGGGATGTTAAGGGACAGATCTAGAAGGATTACATAAACTGTGAGCAGAAGCAAGAAGTACCTGAAGCTACAATTCTGCCAGGGAAGGAGAAAAAAGATATTCAGATGACCTAGATACCTATGAAACATCATAACTAATCAAACAACAGGCCTGTCTAGTCCGAAGTGCTCTAAAAGGCTTCTCTGTCAATGGTCTGCATGCATACAGGAGCAGACAACTCTCCTGTAACAGTGCAAAATACTGATATGCTGGCATTTTGCATTCTCCATTTAAGGGGACAGAAAAGCTAGACAGAGACTTCATTATAGTGAAGAGATGCAGCAAAAAAGTCAAGCCTAAATTCAGCTTTTTTCAGTAAATGCCTACAAATAAGAACACCGATAAGCAGAGACTAAGACAGAAGCAGCATAAAACCTGACACAACCTAGAAAGCAAGAAAAAAATATATCTACTATATAAACAATGTTTTTCTGAAAGCACATAATAAACTTAATAAGGAGGATGTACAAGGAAAAACTTGGAGGGTATGGACAGTGACAAAACATGCTTCTCATCCTTCTTCCACTCTGCCTAAAACCCAAAGCTATTAATAGCACACTCACTGAAGGATCTCTACCCACAGTTAGGTTTACCAGTACTTTTCCAGCCCCCTCAAAGAATGCTAACACTAAGGCAGATGACAGCACTAAAAGGCCTCTTCCTCACCTTTTCTCCCCTTTCTTACCCATCCTCCAGGTTTTTGAGGATGGCAATGGGCTCTGGAAGTGGCAAGTACAACTCTGTCAGCACTGAAGGCTAACTGGATCCTTGCAGGCCATGCAGATTTAAACTTGGCAGACTTTAGCTTGTATTTCAGAGTGATTTTGTTTTAAGTTGTTGCTCATCCAGTAAGTTACAGTCGGTATTTTCTAAGTGATTTAGGTCATAACTATATTTTATGTACCTTGTATGTATTTCTCATGTCAGCAGCTGATAACTTATTCAACAAACAGCTAACCCAAAACAAAATTTTGAGTGAGAAGGATATGGAGGAACAAATAAGGCAAGAGATGCCATCTGCAATTACCCCATGTTTGATCAAAGGATCTTAGCAGCCCGAATGGGCTTAGTCACCTAGCTCCATCTGTACCATGGCCACAGAGGAGCTCAGCAGCAAGCAAAGCACGTGCTCACTTTTGCTGCATAGGGAGGTAAGCCAAAAAGGTCAGTTTTCATACTCATTACCAGGAAAAACAAGCTGTCAGTCATGAACATCAACAGATATAAGGAAAAACAGCAAGCTAAAAAGGCTTTAATTTCTTCTTTCTGATCAAACCCTGCATCTAACAGTCTGAAGCTTCTAAGCAGAAGTGATCTTTTTAGCCCATCCAGCTTTTCCAGCTCTGAACTCCATAATTCTGTTTCCATCAAAAGTCCTATATTTCATTTCAAATAACAAACAGCAGTAGAAGGAGAGACTGGGTTTACCTTAAGAAATTGCCTTGTCTTACTCTGAAGTAGTTACCTTCAGACTCGTTCATGGAGTATTGCAGTTCCTTCCCTCTCTCCATTCTCAATGTTCTTAACCTGGTAGCTTCAGTAACACCCACCAGATGAAAGGGAAGGGTAACGGGGGAAACAAAACAGGTGCCAACAGCTGATGCTCAGATGAACAATGTGAAATAAAACATGAAAAAAACATACATGTGACATAAGTCACATTTAGGGAAACTGAAAAAAAACAAGAAAAAACACAACACATTTTGCATACATTCACTTTATTCCCACTGGAGGAAGAGATTTTTCCCCACACAGCTATGACAAAAGTAGTTTTCACAGTCCCTGCTGCTAAGCACATACAGAGAGAGGCCTGGGCTATCCTATCACTTTTCTGCAAACAGCCCATAATAACTGATACAGCATCCAACCATGTCCCTGTACGTACTCTACGTAACTCCTGAGGTTTTGCCAGGTATCACTGCTGTTGCTGCACGAACGTCCCTTACTAAGGCAAGAGCTCAAAGTACATTTTTTCTGCCAACAAAACAGTGCAGTAACTGCCACCTCTTCTTTCCCCTGTTGCCTCCTCCAAGCCTGCTTCAGTAGCAGAGCCGAGTCAAACCACTAACTCCCAGAGTTCTCCCACTCTCTCATTTGCAGCACCACACACTCCCACACTGCTTTTCCTGCTAATTTTGCCACATACTCAGTGCTGAGGAGAATCAAGTCAACTAAACAAACCAAGACAGCAGAAAAAGTAATTGAATACAAACAACTTTCTACAAAAGCTTATTACTCAGTAGGAGTCCAGTGAATGCTAGAATTGAAGACAACCAAAAAGCAGAGCTGCACAACTTCATCCGCAGGACACGAGGTACAGGACTGCTGCCCTCTCTCTGTGTTGGCATCACTGACCTAGGTCCAAGCACCAAGTTATCTTGAACAAACACAAGGTGATATGATGTGCACTCTACAGCCTCTGAAACAGCTGCACAAGCACAACTGAGGGGGAGGCACAAGATGCTTGACTAGGCACTGGTGCCAAAAGAAAAGTTCAGCTTTGTGACTACAACGTAGTCAATCTGGAAAACTTCTCCAGACTCTCAGAACTCACAAGTACAGTTAAGAAGTGCATTCATATGGAGACTGACTTAGTGATATGTGATAACACTGCAAAGATGGATAGACAACTGGGCTGTAACTAGATCAGACTGCACACTGCCAAGGATTTGTCTAGATCTGAAATAGTTCATATTTAGGCTGAGCTACCCAACACATTTGTTAACCTTCACTTAACAACAAGGTTTCCTTCCTTTGTAAATGAAGGTTAACAATAGTTTCAGCTTTGTCAATATCACAGGCTAGGTAGGATGCGTAGATGGTCAGAGGACCATGAGCTTGACATAGTCCTACCTGCACTAGAGGAGCATTCCCTTGAACTACTGAATATAATGTACCTGCTAGAGACATCTACTAAAGAATAGATGAAAGAATTTTCATTCCAAAAAACACCAGTGCAGTTTTCACAAGAATACTGTAAAACACTTCCAGTTTAGTAGCTCAGTTCCGTGCAAAACACACCTTCCTATCAGTTCAAAGGGCTCAAGACTTACCCAGTTACCTAAGCTTCTTTAATACAATTCGTAACACTTATTACCACAGAAACCTCAGACACTGTTAGCGAAACAAGAGTCTTAATAAAAGGAGCATTTTAGGGGTTTAACAGCATTTTCCCGGGACAGGAAATGCCATTTTCAGGTGTACCCTAATGGCTGCTTCTGGCCAGCCAAGCCACAGGCAAGTGATGGGAAAGAGCAATCCCAGAGGTAAGGCAAGCCACAACATCCTCCTGAAAGGAACAAACATGGAAAGGGAGCTGCTTACTACTTCTCCTTACATCAGGTTCTCAGACTAGCCTGAATACATCTAGCTAATCTAACTGCTCTTCTACAGGACAGCACACCATACCATATATTGAGACTACAAATGGTTTAATACACATCTTTCACTTGTGCAGAGAAGAGGGAAATACACTCCCTTTCAACCAACAGTTTGGTCTTTGTACATCATATTGACCTTAGTCTGTGGGTAGATCCATGAATTCTTTCCTTACAGCATATAGAGGACAAACACTTTAAAAGATGAAGCCAAAGAGAGCAGTGTGCTGCTCTTTAAAGTTCAGAAATGCTTAATCTAGTCAGTTCTAGTGACATAAACAAGTCAACAACAGTTTAGACTGCACAACAGCTCAGTTTGATATTTGATTAATGAAACAGTGATGTGTTTGCAACTCAAAGTACTTAGACTGAGATTCTAAGAATAACATTCAGTCTATCACAAGCCAACTTCCAATCTCTTTAAAAGCACCAGATTGCATTGTAAGGGTCTTATCAAACAAGCAGGATTCCTAGTAGCATCTGAAGCTTCCATAAGTATTTAATCACATCTGCTGTCTAAATATTCACAGTGGATAGCAAGTTATTTTTTCCATTGAAAACATTATGCTTAATAGCAGAACCTTCATTTCTTCATGCTATTACCATTATTTTACTTTAAATGTTTTTTGCCTTCTAAATCTCAGAGCAGAACACATGGTAAGTTAGCAGGAGCTACTTATTTCTACAGTCCTACCAGCTCTAGAAAACACCCCAGTTCTGGGCCCCAACCACATTACTTACTGTACGTTTCCAAACAATTTATGTACTAAGAAGTCTGACACACTAGCATTTAGAAAGATTTCCTTTTAAGTATTTTGTACAGCATTCCCTCCCTTATCCCCATGACAAGCTTAAGATTTTGTTGCTTGGAAGATAAGTGATAACTGCCTTGAGGGCAGCTTTAAGGCTGTGTTTAGAATCACACTGCTGTCATTAACAAGAACAATTCCTTAGTATTAGTTCAGAATTACAAAGCATTTAAGAAATTATTTATCTTAAAAGCATGATGACTCCTTGTTTTAGGAAACCAATTTGGTTACACCAGGCACCTTAACCTAATATTCTATAGTAGTCATTTTCATTAATATTCTGTGCCTAATCAATGTGTCAAAGGAAGCTAAGTTTCTGCCTCCATGGGTGGCAGTTCATGTACTTCGAGTGACTGTTTCTCTCCTGAAAACAGCATCATGATGATTTCCATGCTAGGCAGAGGACTGACAGATGGTACCTTTCATTTCCCAGTTGTTTAAGGTTCCCAAAATAGATCACACTACACAGACCAAAATACATGAACAGCCACCAGTAAAAGCCAGAAGACCCCATCTTACATTTACCCCAGGAGATGAAAATGCAGAAGGGGTTTGGGAGGGGAAGTTTGCAGGCAGTAGTATCAAATGATGTGACTTACAGAGACAGTTAAAATAACTGCACTTATTCTTCCACTCAGCAGTACCACCCTCTTTGAGAAGATAAGAGGTGAGAACATTTTTTCCAAGTACGCACAACATAGAGGAAGTAGTCCTAACATGCCAGTATAGTTGACACATGTTCTCTAACAGGTTTCTGTAATTTAAAATCCAAACAAAAAAAAAAAAAAAATGCACCCCACTGTCCTGGAATCATTATACAACATACTACTCAAAAGAGATTATATTTTACAGATATTTCACCAAGGCCAAATTTGCATGACCATCTCTAAAGCAATGGTGAAAACAATGTATTATGACTTGATGCTAACTACAGACTGGAACCTGATTCTGATCTCACTTGAGCAACAATTGCATAAGAGCAAATTGACTTTCACCCTCAAATATCAATTTTCTGGAAATTACATTTTACACTCCATGTCTCAATGTACATTTTATTAGTTCAAGTCTTCAAGTTCACTGCCTTGCAGGTTTTCGCTTCTATTCCAGTCTTTTAAGAGAAACCTGAGAAGACTTGCAGAAGCACAGAGACCCCACCCTAACTTGCAGAAATCACTGGTATGTAGGGCTGGAAAGGCAATCAGTCATTTGCTTATTGTCTGTGCAGAAAATAAAGCTAAAAATACATCTAGAACAAGAAAAAATATTAGCTGAGACATCTTCCCTCTTAGCAAAAGCATATCAAAATATTCCTCATACCATACACAAGCCATAAATAGAGGCCCAGTAACCAAGCTGTAAGCTGAGTACTTTCCCAAAAGGCACTTTGTACAGACTTACAGCTTTGACAGTTCTCTTATCTGTTCCTCCAGGAAACAAGCAGGAGTAGTCTTTTAAAAGAAGATGGTCTTTCATAAATCCTTTCCGCAGAGGCCCAAATGGACTTCTCTTTCACGTTATATTTTATTTGCTATTGGATCTGCTCATGAGCTCATCATAACCAGTTTACCTGCGTTTACTCCAGTAACTTGTCAGATTGCCTTGGATGCTCTAAGACTTAGTAATGCCATCTTTCATGTCAAATATGCTGTCTTAAATTATTTCAACCTTAAAGAGAAGCCAGCTACTAAGTTATAAAATCAGCATCACTATTGTTTCTATTTAGTTAACAGGAAAGGAAGAAGAGACTTACTTAGCTTCACAGATCATACTGAGCAGAAAGCTCCACCATTCTCACCCCAGAGTAATATACAAACTAGTCTTCCCATCTCAACTAGTGACATCTCCATGGAGCAGCTGGGATTCTCAGCGTCAGAGCTCAGGAAAACTAACTAGATAGCTTTAGGATATGCAAGTGCATGAACAAGCTGCTATGGAGGTTAATTCATTAAGTGAATTTAATGGCTACAGCATTATAATGACATATGTGTGCTCCCTCCTAAACGGAAAGGGGGAGGGTAAGCTCCTTGCTTCACTGCAGAGAGCTCCAGTTAAATACCAACAGGTAGTTACTTGCCCACCATTAATTCACACCCTAGATAAACTCCCAGTAACTCATTTGTACAGCTACGGAACACAACGGGTGTTACATACAAGTGTTGGGGGATAAACTCAATCTAATGAAAACTAACAGTGGGGGAGAAAAGATATCCTCAAATTCCTCAGATTTCATTCCAGGTTTCCTAAGAGGGCAGAAGACCAATTCCTTAATTCCTCCAACTTTTACATTAAAAGTGTTTTTAAAAAGCATGCTTACCAAGCATATTTAAAAAAAAAAAAAATCTCTTTCCCTGAAATAAACACCATACAAAATATATTATTTCAGAAAAAAACAGAAGTTAAAGGTCAGACAAGTTAGTTATCAATGCTGTCTGAACATTAGTGCCTATTACATATTCATTTGCTGCCTGAAACAATTTTATTTTAGTTCTTGTCCTAACAGACATTCGCTCCATGTCAGTCATTTCTTTACAACTAACTGAAATAGCAGACATCAATCGGAGCAACGTTCTCACACATATTTCAAACTTGCTCATCTGTTTGTTCAGGTGTTTCAGATGCAAATCACAACCCCACAAATATATTCATGTAAAGCAACTCCCTACACAGCACTATGACCTCAAAATCAGCTACAAAATGAGATAATATTCTTCATGTCAACAACAACCTTCCAAAACCAGGGAAAGCTATTTCGATCTTTCCTCCAGGACATCTCAAGAAGTTCAGGTTGCTGAAAATGTCATTCTCCAGTAAAAGTATTAAGAACCAGTTTATATAAGCGCTTCTGAAAACTTCAAGTTGTTTACAAAAGACCAATACAGCAGGCCTGCATATGCAGAAGCTTAGAAAAAGCTTTTGTGTCTTGTTCACCTTAGATAGTCGAAATTAAAGACAAAACCAAAAATGACTGGCATAGTAAGTTTGAAAAGTTAACAGAGAATTTAGCAACAGGTTGGAAAATTCCACTCAGACTTGCAGATCACATTATAGGCACGACATGCAGCAAGAATTTGAAAAAGAAAAAAAAAAAAAAAAGGTCAGTCTGATTTTAAAGTTTGAAACTTCCTATTCCAGGACTGCCACACCAGGATAACAAAAGTCATCTCCAGGACAGGCCTTCATTTCTGCAGTTCAGTAGCAAAAGCAACTTCAAACTTCACCTTACATAGAAAAGATAGTGAAACTTGGCAGTTTTCCTTATGAATGTCCTTGGAACAGTTGGAAACTTTTACAGAATGTGCTAGGATGTACAACAGTCTACTGAAAACAGGCACAAAGCTAAAACTAGTTTTATTTCAGTGCTTGCACTGTAGGTTAACAGCACTGCTCCCTGCCAAAACAACAGCAACACAGAATTTAATTTACCTATGTTTCCATCTGCTAATTACCTCTTTATTGCAGTTGGGCAAAACACAGACTTGGAGAGGATGCGTTACTGTTGTCAGGAGATAAGTGCTCCTCTACACTGGAAGAGAATCCCCAGCTCCACTCCTCTCCAACAGACCCACTCTTATCCAGTCTAGCCAGCTTGGGGTACTGTCCCAGTTCTTGTTAGGACAAGAGAAAACAAGCCCTCACCCCAGCATCAGCACTCCTGCAATTCCTGGCTTAAGCATTCCTATCTGTCCAACACAAACAAGAGCTGGTTGGCCTCCTAAACTAGGAGAGACTGCCATATTTAAAGGCATGCTTTTATGATAGATCAAGTAAAGCTGCTCTGTGCTAAAACTATTACAACAACATCTTGAAGTTTCAAGTGGTAAACATGAAAAGGAAAGAATACAGCCTTCTTCAACACCACTACTTGCTTTCAAAAGAATTACAGTTGAAATGCCACAGATCTACTGCTTTATTTGAGAAGGACCTGTAACTTCATTAGCGACTTCAGAGTAAATTAGGACATAACAGCTGTTAAGCAACATTTAGCAATAGTACAGGAGGAATTGTAGGCCTCTCCTGTTACACATTTCTCCTCTTGTAACTATTCCCATCTACCCCTGCACTTTCTTTCATTGTACAGAAAGGCCTTCTGCAGGCACAGATATTCCACAGTAGTACATGAAGACCCTATCAAATTAAGCTGTTCCACTTCTAAAGTACACATGTGACATACACATGGTTCCACCACCAGTGACACACAGCTGCCTTAGAGGCCATTTATTACAGGTGTGCTGGCACTTTTATGAACTCTAAGAAAGTTATACAGTAATCCAATGCTTTGAGATTATTAGATGATATAGTGGTGAAAACACAACCACCACAGAACATTCAGCAGTGCTGAGGGGTAGGAACCAGTACCCAATCAGTAAAGCAGTACAAATCCTCAGTTTCAGTCTCTGGACTCAAATCATTAAATCTGCAATTCTGCCAAAGACAAACATTTTTACATGTTCAGAAGCACTGCTTTTTTCTCCCTTTAAAAAAAAAAAAAAAAAAAAAAAAAGTCACTAGAGCAGCAACTCCACACCTGCCAGTTTAAAGTGCAGCTAGATTTCCCAACCTCTATTTGGCTTGCAAATGAAGCAGTCAAAACCAAGTGGCACATCGCATCTGCTAGATTTTGTTTAATCGTGCCCATTCCAATCGTTCTGCTTCCAGATTAGGTGACGGTTATACAACAAAGAATTTTAAATAGTTCAATGTTCTAGTGCAGTGCTGAAAATCTCAGTCGATTCAACTCAGTGTTCAAGTCAGCACATTCTTGGGAAGTCTCAGGTCCCCTCTCACAGAGAGTGTGGCAGATAGAGGGTTACAAATTCCCAGCTTTTAAGCTATTCTTGAGAAATAACCGTGTTAAAGAAAACAAAACCATACTGCGCAGACTCAAGCACACCCGAGGCTAAACACCAAGCAAGAGACATGTCCAATTACCACCAGAGGATACATTACAAGCAAGAACAGTACTGACAGTGGAACGCCAGGGTTCCCCATGGGGGGCAGGCCAACACGGATCAGACACCTTCTTCCCCGAGCTGCTCCCTTCACGGGTGGACGTGGCTTCGAGGAGGCAGGCGCCCTCCGGGCTGCCTGGCTCACACCTCGGAGCAGCCAGGCGAGCTCCCCGCGGCCCGGAGGCCTCGTCGGGCGGCTACAGATGCGTTCCGGCCCGCACACTCCGACATGTATGTACAAGCGGGCCGGCCACACCACAGCAGCGAATAAGGTCACCGACCGCCGGCCCCCGGTATGGCTCCTCGCCCGCACAGCGGGAGGCCCCGGCCGTGCCGGGAGAGCGGGATGACCCCGCTCAGGAGGGAGCAGCGGACCGAGCGGAGAGGCTGCCGCGACGGCCCCTTCGAGGGCAGGCGTTGGGGCTGGCGGCCGCCCCCGCCATTTTGAGGAGGGGGGAGACACCGGGGCCTCCCCCGGCGCCGCCAGCTGACAAGTCCCGTCGCCCAACCCCGCGACTCCCGTGGGGGCCCCGCGGGCAGCCCTGCCGCCCGTCCGTCTCTCTGTCTCCCTCTCTGTCTGTCTGCCTGTCTGCCTGTCTGCCTCTCTGCCTGTCGCTCCGCTGGCCGCTGCCGCCCGCCCCGGGTGTCGGCGTTACCTGCCGGGTAGAGCGGGTGGCGGGCCGGACCCGCGCGCCGCGCCGCGTCCCTTTCCGCCATCTTGTCCGGGTTTAAAATTAACTCGCTGTGACGTCAGAGTTCCGCCGCGAGACCTTTATCGCCCGCCGGCGGCGGCGGCGGCGGCTGCGCGCGCGCAGGGCGGGTCCTAGCGCCCGCCGGCCCCGGGGCCGCGCATGCGCAGTCTCGCCACACAGCCACACAGCGAACCACTGGGAGACACACAGGCACGGGGACAGACGCACGGACAGGCACAGAGACACACAGACACAGACACACACACACACACACAGGCACACACACACACACACACAGACAGACACATACACAGGCACCCCGGACCCCTCTGTGCCGCCGGTCCCCGCGGTGACCTCGGGGGAAGGGGCTGTGCCCGCAGCGGGAGGCAGCCTCCCCTCTGCCTGAGGCGGGAGGCGAAGTCCCAGTGACCCGCAGCCCCGCAGGGCTCCAGCGCCTTGGGCGAGAAGGGCCTGAGAGGCTTGGAGAGCGGCAGAGTGCTTGGGGCACAGGGATGAAGATGGCTCGGAGGGAGGGGAGGCCCTGAGGATGCATGGGACACCTCGGGGTGAGCATCCCTGGGGGATTCCTCGCTCCTCATCTGGCCGCGGCTCCCGGCTCAGCTCAGTCATTTAGAAAACACATCCAGCTCTCAGGCCCGTCTCCTAAGGCTATCTGGTGGCATTCACCTCTACCTGCTCTGCTCCGGCTCCTTGTGGGGCCCTCATTTGTATTTTCCATCTCTGTTGGGCCGTTGGAACAGCCAGGAAAGTGACCCAAGATCCCTGCATTTGTCAGTCACACTGGCTCCTCACTATTAAGTTCTTACTTGCTTTGGCACTGCTGCTGCATTTGGGCTGGAAACACTCGAAGGGCAGCTCCGAATCAGAACAAGCCACTCAAGTTCCCTGAGAGACCAAACAATCTTGCTGTTTCTGGGTTTTGTGAGAGTTGTTCCTCTAAACCCAAACTTACCACATCCTTTTAAAAGGCAAACTCAAACCTAGCTGCCTTTACTGCACCCACGTTTTAGGTCTATGAGGTTTCTTATTTCTAGAGGTCATGCAAACCTCCTTCACGGTCAAATTGGCTGGTGTGACCTTGTCACTACACATTTGTCTGATAAATCACCACAATAAGTCAACAAGAGCTTTGCAAAAAAACACCTTAACATAGTAATACTCGCAATAAAAACCATGTTTCCCAAAGTGCTGAGCTGCGCTAGCTTATTTAGTCCTAGAAATGCAACTTTTGGGTGACAGAAATTTAAAAGGAAAAAACCCACAAAACAAACAACAAAAAAAAACCACCACAAAAAAACCCAAGTAGACTTTAGTCCTGCCTAAATGCAGTAGGGAAAGTTCAGAAGAGATCTTCAAAGCAAAAACCAAAGGGATGTCATGGCACTCAGAGGCCTTTTCCAAACCCTGCTTTTGGTCATTCACTACTGAAACAGGACATAAGAATCTTCTTAACATTTAAGTCCATTACACTCTCTGCTGTGGTTACAGTGGTTACAGTGGCAGTCCTTGCCTCAGAGTTTAATGTCCAAAACACATAAAAAAGATATTAGAATATCTAAAATATTCTGTAATCACAGCAAGCGAGAACTGCAGAAGGATAAAATGATCAAACTAATGCCATACATATAATTCCACTTGTGTCTCGTGTAATAAGATACTCAGTGCTGTAAAACTGTTAAGGACTTCATTATTCTACATTTACATCAGCATAAATAGAAGCAGGTTTCAACCCCTTTAAAAGAAGCATTGGTATTAATGCTAAGAAAAATTGTTGCTGTTGGCCTTTTGCGGTCTCATATCCTTTACTTATTTGGGAAAAATGAGTGTGCCATTGCCTAGCCTTCTAACCTCATCCCAAGCCAAGAGGAAAACTTTTCTTGATGTCAGAAATAAGGCAGAACACACTCCATGTACAGAAATGTTTCAGAGAAACATAGGGAATCAAGCAAAGGGAAATTCATTGAAGGAAAATGCATTGAAAGCCAGAAAATATTAACTGGCAGACATAAGCTTCAGCAGCTCAACTGCTAAACACTTAAAAAAAAAAAACTGGGGGGAAACCCCACAACACTAAGAAACTTTTCAGTTCTGTTCTTAGTAAAAAGCCTTTTTTCTTATCATGTCTAGAACAGTTTACACAAAGAAGAGTTTGAAACAGTGCACATATATATAGATTTCTTCTCCATGCAACAGGATTTGCTGCTGCTGTAATGCGAGAACCGAAGTCAAGAACTTGGAGGTCAGAAAGCTCAACTTTATTTCTGTCCTTTTATGTTTGCAGGATTGAAGATGTTTTCTGAGCTGAGAACTTTGCTATCAATGTCATCTCCTGGCTGCAAAGGTCTCCATCTCCAGCACACTCCCAGCTGCATGCCATGTTCCTACAAGCCAAGATACGTAAGGAGTTAGCACTGAAACTGCTTGAGCTACTCATGGGTTTGGCCTGAAAGGAGCTTGGGAGCAACTGCACAAACCACTGTTGGGCTGTGTTGGGAAGGGACAGCAGGAGCAGGAAGACAGGTCTAACCCACAAGCACAGGTTGGGCCAGTAGTTCCCTCAGCCAGTAAAGGCATGGTTTTGTGCTACAGGAAGCATCTTCTCCTTGGTTTGGCCATGCAATCATGTTCCAAACCCACTTGGAGACAGTCAACACAACCAGTGTTATCAGCAATGAACCAGTTCCACCAAGAGAAATCACAGTGTCTGCTGGACCTCAGAGAGTGTGGCATGCAAGGGAACAGGACAGATCCTGACCCACACAGGCAGAAGCACCCCCTGCACACTAGAAAAAGCCAGATCTGACTCAGGTTCTTTATGCCTTTCTGAGTAAAATGTTTCTCTTTCTCTGTCAGCTGAGCTGTGCAATGCTATGTAAGGTGACCTGCATGATGAGAAATCCATCCCAAAAACACCCCCCTGAAGCATGCTGGGGAATGGAGCGGTCCCACTTCTGGGCTGGGGAATGGAGCGGTCTCCCATCCTAAGGCACTGAGAGTCCTGGGATGAACCAGAGTGGTCTCTGTTGGTGGGGCTGCACTTACCAATGTCTTTCCTCATCTGCTTCAGGTGGTAGAGCCCAAACTAGTGACAAGGTAAGTCTCAGTCTTCTTTCCAGGCTACACAGTGCTGCAGGCAGCTGGGAGCTGAGGACAGACAGATGTGAGAAAAAGGTGGTTCTAGCAGTTTCCACTGCCTGCAGCAGTAAGGCACCTCCTACCCCTTTACTGAAGTACCTAGGCCCCTCCGGGGCTTCCAAGGGAGAAGACTGGGAAGGTAAGGAGTGGTCAGCCCTGCAAGGGTGAAGCAGCATTAGCATTAGGAATGGCCAGGCCAGATAATGGTCATCTGCCCTCCCACCAAAAACCACCAAGGAAGCTGTCTCTCTCAGACAAGCCTGAGATTTCCTAACAGTTCCCACCTGGGAAACCCACCTAGATCTCAGGGTTGCTCCAAGGGGCAAGCATGTGCATTCCTGGAGTTTGGAAAAGCCCTGCAAGGCACCTCATCTTGCTTTTTCTGAGAAGCACCCAGGCCCACCCACTCATGGGCTTCATCTACTCACAGCTTCCCACCTTCAGCTGGAGCCTCATCTCCTCTGTACAGTGCCTGCAGGCATGGGAGGCTGTGCTGCCGTCCCAGCAGCTGGATCTTCCTGTTGGTCGATTCCCTTTTCCTCTCACCAATGCCTGAGCCCTGCCCACATAGAAACCACTGCTTGGTCCTGCCCAGGCTGGCTGTTCTCTGCTCCACCACCTCTGCAAGGATCTCAGTCCCATAAGCAGACAAGCTTGGTTTCCTATGCGGTTTTTTCTGATGTTTGCCATTCTCCGAGAGCATCTCCCCCAGATTCAGGAGGGTCTTTATCTGTCATGCAGATGATCTAGAAGGTGCTGTGTGTCACTAGAGAGTGCCTAGCACAGCCTTGGGCTGGTAGCTGCCTCTGCTTGCCTGCCTGACCTGGGGCTGGACCCAGCAAAGCCAAGGTGGGACTCAGCATGGATCCAAACCTGGTTCTTCTGCAGGTTTCCCTGCAAAGAGCTCCAAGGATGCAGAGAGGCTGTTAGAAGCAGAAAGCAAGTTGGGAAGGAGGGGAGAAAAACAATTTACCAAATCTCCTGAATCTGCAGCTGTCCCACATGCTGAGAGGAGAGAGATGCCCTTTAGCTGGCAGCAGCACAGATGCTGAAGAGACTGAGAGCAGCTCCCCACGTGACATGAGAGCTGCTCCTCTAAGGAGGAAGGACGAAATAAGGTTGAATTTTAGCTGTTGTCGGAGCAGCTCAGTGTGTGTTGCTAGGCACCAGCTGCAGGAATCGCCTACAGGTGCATTTGCTGGAGAGGTTGGGCTGGTTTACTGGCCTCTCCCACTGCAGCCTTTGAAATGGGCGTAATCCCTTCTCAGTCTGAAGGAGTTTATTGCACAATCTCCCAGGATTAAGAGTTTAAATCCACAGCCGTGGCACAGCCGGAGAAAGGGCAATGGGCAGAGCCTGGATTCAGATTTGCCCGCCCAGGAGATGCTGGAGGGGCTGTCTGGGGGAGTGGTAGGCAGCCTGCCCGGGGGGGTGGCAGTCTCACAAGTGCAAATGGAAGCCTTCTCCCCCCTCTTGCCCTGCCTTTCCTTATCAGGGTGATTGAATGCTTCAAAGGATTAAATGGCAAAGGGTTTTCTTCTGCTCCTGGAAATGAAGCTCTGTAGTCAGCTGAGGCTTTCATGTCCAGGCATTTTTTGAAACAGGCTCCAATCATTTGGGTCTGTATAAACACAGAACGATTTCCATCTCACTGTTATGCAAGAGCACAACAAGATGAATCTGCTTTTAAAGCCTGGGCAAGATACTGACTCTTATGAAGGCTGCAGTGCTGCTTAGAGTGCCAGTGCACCTGAGAAGCCCAGGGTTCCCCCACTGAGGAGATGGCTGTCTACAGTCAGCCCTTCAGCTACTTCAGATTTGTCTACTTCCAGCCTTACCTGGAGGACGTCTGCCTACCTACTGCTGGCTCCGCTGTCACTTTTGACCTGCTTCTCTAAAAATGAGACCAGCTCTGCTACTGGGGAGTACGCATGCACATATTAACTGCCAGTACAGTGAAATGCATTTCCACACAGTCTTTAAACTGCTTTTTCATATGTGACCTGAGCACCTCTAAGCAGCTCTGGGGGTTGGGTTTCCTTGGTGGCATTTCCCGATGGCTTCTTAGACCATCAAGGCCATCACAGAGAAATAACAT
The DNA here is from genome assembly GCA_023637945.1 of Phaethornis superciliosus. NCBI lineage: Eukaryota > Metazoa > Chordata > Aves > Apodiformes > Trochilidae > Phaethornis > Phaethornis superciliosus. Next base: position 33,531,235 of record JAJQWJ010000003.1, on the reverse strand, counting down.
TTCCTAACCCCCAGACTCTAGCTCCCAGATCTCTTATCCTAGAAAAAGAGGAATTGTTCCAGGTGTCACTGTGGTGCCCATCAAATGTCTTGCAGAGGTAACTGCACCAGTCTCTGAACCTGTTCAGCCTCCCTCCAAGACACAGAGCTGTGTCTGCTCTGCTGGTACAAACAGCAAGGCACCTGACTCAAGGAGGGAGGAATCCCCAGTGGTGCCTACACAATCAGTGGCCCTAAGCTTCAGTCTGTACTGCTAGTGCTTTTTCTGTATGGTGCAGCATGCAAAAATCAGGTTACTAGAAACAATTTGGGCTGAAAGTAAGCCATCATCACAGAAGCATCAGTGTCAATTCAGAGTCTCACTTGGAAACATGGTGTGTAGATATTTTATTCTTTAACGTAATAAAATAAGACAGATTGCTTAGTGTGCCATGGTATTTGCTAGGAAACACTCCTATCAGCACTGGCTCTAGCTTTTAGAAGATACGTGTCCTTGCAGCTTAACTGATCTTACATACCACAAATAAACTCCACCTCTCTGGGGCAAAGCATTCCTGTGTGATTTGACTGAAGCAGTGCACCTGGGGATGGTATTTTGCATTAAGCCCTGGGCAGGCAGACCTGACTCCTGGCTGGATGTGGGACTGAGCACGCTTGCCATGGCATACAAAATTACACAAGAGAGTATATTTGCATCCTTCGTAGCTACATGACTCGGGCTCTGCTGGTCTTGATTTACAGGTCCTTACAAAGAAGCAGGTGGTTTGTTCCCAGGGTTGCCTTTGGTTTCTTCCCATGCAAGTCCAGACTGGCTGCATAGGGATGAGTTGCACTTACAAGAGGGATTCTACTGTCAATGCCCACAGCACCAGAGAAGCCGAATTGCAGCTCTCATTGTCCTTTCCTGGAAGGCAAAACCTCTCCAGCACAGGGTCCCCCCCCCACACCCCTGGATGAAGCTACCTCAGTCCATCACTCCATCAGAACAGGTGTGGATGCAATTTAGCCACATGGTCACAGCCCACCCTCCCCACATTGGAAGAAGTTTTGGACTAGCAAGGGCTGGTACCTCAAAGACATGGTAGCTGTCTGCAGGAGCTGCCATGAGACCCAGTGATGGGAACAGCTACAGGAAACAGGTGGGAACCTGAGCTTCTCTCACCCACCAGCACTGAGGCCTTACAAAAAGGTGCCTGGGGCAGCAGCACCTCCAGGGCTGGGAGGATTGCTACTTTCTGCTCTGAACCAGGCCTGGATCTAGGGGGTGATCCTTAACACGCTGATGAAACTGCCTGGATCCAGTCTCTGGTATTGAATCAAAGGCTGCATCTGAGTCTAGACATGAAGGACTGGAGTGGTTCTGCCATCTGCATTTCCAGATTCAGTCTGGCCTCTGGGTCAAGCTGAGGACAAAAAACACAAAACAGAATGTGCCATTTAATCTGGATGGATTAATGTGTGAATTTAATTAGATTTAGTCTACTCAATAAAATCTAGAACATGCTACAGAAATATGGCATTTAATCTTTTTCCAAGCTTCATCATAGGCATCTGAGCAGGGGCCCCACAGCATAGCCATGGGCAATCACAATGAAACAAGAAACCAAGTCTTAGCAGCACCCAGAGGATGGGGCTGGGATCAGCATCCAGTCATCTTTGAATTTGTGCCAGCGTGATTCAGAGGTTTCTTCTCCCCCAAAACCTCTGTGTGACATGTGGAAGTGGAAGGCATGTGGAAGTGTGGAAGGCAGGGTCATGGGGCTTGGTATCCCCTGGCCCCAGCCCTGCTGCAGGGCTTGCTTGAGAGGCAGCAGTGCTTGTGTCAATGATGTCCCCACATTCATCTTGGTGCATTCAGGAACCACAGAGGGCTATGCTGCTTTGCTGGCTCCAGTGGACTTTCAGCAACTGCAGTTCCCCCCTTGCCTAGCTGAGAAATTCACCCCTGTGGGCCACATGAGTGCATCAAAATAAAGGCAGCCACTCCAATGCCACGAAAGTGAAGCACACATATCCTTTGGGGAAAGCACAGTGCCAGCATGCTGATGGGGAATGCTCATAAAGAGCATGACTGCATTCACCAGAAAGACTGTACAGTGGATTCACGTGCTGTCTTGTATGCTTGCTCCATGTCTGCTTGCTCTGTGCACCCAGTCAGCCACAAAAAGCACAGTGATGCACTTGTTTTGGTCACATTTGGGTAGGTTGACAAAAAAAGGCTCCAGTGGCTCATCAAAATAAAACATTATTTGGCAATATTAATCAGGAGGATATCACCTATTTTGTGCAACTCAAGTAACATAAACTTGAAAGAAAGAGAGAAGAGGGAGAAGGCATTTTATTCCTTCCTTGATTCTATCTGCCCTGGTTAAATGCAGCCTGGCTGCAGCAGAGGGCTGGAGGGTTAGCTGCCCAAACCAAAGGCAAATTCATTTGAGATCCAGGGATTAAGATACAATCATTTGATCTCAGATTAAACAATGGATGAGCACCACAAAGGATAGCTTAAAACATTTGGAAAGGTGTTAAGGAAAATCAAGCAGGATTAAATAACAAAATAGCTGCATTAAGTTAGAATGCCTCCCCAGATCATAGGAAGCCAGGCACCGAAGAGCCTGCTGGCAGGGACAGGCCAGTGCCATGCCATGGCTCTGCAGCATTTGGGGGCTGAGTGGCTGACTGCATGGGAAGAGGAGGGCACCTTTGCCATCTGGGGCAGGTGAGCTCTGTGTGTGTGCAAGGGATCTGGCAGAGCCAGTGTCCCACCCCAGCCCCATTCTGGGCTCTCTGGAGATGGTGCAAAGGCAGCTTGGGGTCCCTGCTGTCCCTAAGCAGCCTCAGGGATGGACCAGAAGTGACTGCAGGGGACCCAGCTCATTAATCCTACCGGTTCGGTGAGAAGCAGTTTGGGAGGAGGACAGCAGTGATGCCACATGGCTGTCACTCTGGGTGAGGGACATTTGGCAGGTGCATGAGACACTTCACATCATCCCCGAATCCCAGAGCTCCCACACTGGCACTGGCCTCTGGCTGCTGGGCCAGTCCTTGGCACAGTCCTGCTGCCTGCAGTGCTCTGACCTCTGTGCAGGAAGACACAGAGCAAAACTGGGAAGCCTGGAGCATCTCTTGTCCACTGCCCCAGGAACACACTGATGCCCTACTCTGCCAGCGCAGCACCTGGGGGAAAGAACACACACAAGGAATAACACGAGCTTCCTCAGTGCCATCCAGCTGTCTCCTAGCATTTCTATTTCCCATCCATCCTCTGAGCAGAAAACAACAGGAATTTGCCCTGCCCCACACCACCTTGTTGCTTTTGTTGAACTGCTCTCCCTCACCTTCAGGGGAGCACAGCCACCTGCCAAAAACCTTTATTAGAAAGAAGTCATCCAACAAAAATAGGCGAGCTAGCTGTGAATGAGTGCTCAAGGACAGCAACCTGAGAGCACTGAGGCTTAGGCTCTGAGGGTAGTGTGGCTGCTTCCCTGCCTTGTTTTGGGAGCTTCCTCTGCCAGCGTTGTTTCTTTTCCAGGACTTGGCCTGATTTCCTTGGGCAAATCGTTCAGCTGCCTCGAGCAAATTTATTTGCGTACAGCACAGATCTTCACTAGCCATTCCCACAGGTTTCCTGATGCCCTCCACATGCCTGTTTAAGCTCCTTTGTTCTGCAGTACCTTTCAAATAATGAACACATTGCTGTTAAATGGGTGTCCATCCTAGATGGGCAGCACCACCCCGAATTAGTGCCTAGGGACTGTGGCACTGGCCCAAACCCCTACGTGCTGGTTGCCACTACATGGAGGCTTCACAGCTCAGCCCCAGCTTTTGCTACACTGCAGCTTTTTGAAATGCAGAGAGCAGCCATGAGGCTGGGGGACTCAGACCTGTGCTGAGTAGATACTGGGTCTCCATCAGGTCTCCAACCAGTGGAGACTCAGCATCCCAGCTTGCTCCCATCAATCCACAGCATCCTACAGATAAACACCAACCTTTTCACATAGTGGCCAAAGATACCTCCCACTGTGAACACTGGGCTGCTGGCTGTACAAACAGCTTCTGTTGTCCTTGTGAGGCACAGAAAAGTAACTTGCAATGAGGAACCCCAAGTCTGGGAAGGGTCCAAGCGTGGGACTGCCTGAAAGCATGTAACTGCTTTTTCTTCTTCTTCTTCTTGCCTCAAGGGCAGTGGTCCTGCAAACCACAGCCTGTTTTCCATGCAGTCCCACTGCCACTTGCAGCCACCTGGCAGGCGCAATGACCCTGAGTGATTATTTAACAGCAGATTGTGTAACAGAACAGTGCAGACGTTACATTTCGGTCCCTGACCTCAGCCCTGGGACATCTCCCACCCAGAAAACTTGCAGTCTAATCTTTCAGACCTCAAGGGAGCAGCCTTGGGTATCTGACACCATACTTCAGCAAGGAGTGATTGGCGGGGACTGGGTGGCTCTGGGCAGAAGGGAGCCTAATGCTCTACCAGGAGCTCAGGTGTGGAGCCCAGACCCTGCTAAAATGCCCAGGCTGACCCTGCAGAGACCCCTGGTCCCTGGTATCCATCTAAATAAAGCACTACACTTGCCTCTCCATGTCAGGATGAGCTGTGCCAGCAAGGTGAAGATGGATCAGCTGGCCTTGGGCAGGGCAAGACAAATCCAACAGCTCCCTTAGGGTCCAGCCACACAGCCTCTGGGGTCTGGGAGCAGCTGAGCCCCTTGGACCTTACCCCAGCAGTGGCAGGCAGTGCTCAGGAGGCAGTGGGGGATGTGCCTGCTGCTCTGGAGAGCCCCACATAGTCTGGGGCTGGGGGAAAATCAGCATTGTGGTGATGATGTCCCCAACCCGTGTTGCTCCTAGGAAGATGTTCCTTTGTGTGGCTGAAGAGACAGTTCAGGCCAGTGCCCTATAGCCCTCAGTGGTCAAAATTATGCTGCAATGATACAGGGAGACAGACACAGAAAGGCCTTGCTTATCACTTCTAGGCACTTGCCCTCTGGTACAGATCCATCTCATTCAAAAATGGGTTCTGCTGAAGCCTTATATGAGCATATGCAACAAGGAGCTTATTTCTGAGCTTGACTTCAGCCTGCCCCAGCTCTAAGCATCCTCTTTCAGCAGGTTTGGATAAACTGCCCCTGCACGATGGGCATGGATCTGCTGGGAGGATGGAGAGGACCCCGCGAGGCCCAGGCTGGTTGAGATCAGGAGACACTGCCTATGGTGTAATGGTTGGTTTGTTTAATTGGGAGGGAGAGGAGGTTGGGGTGATTTAGCAAAAGTTGCAGTGACATGGAGGGCAAATACAGGGAGGATGGATCCAAAGCCTTTCCAGTAGGTCAAGACAGCATCACAAGAAGCGAGAGGCAGAGGCTGCAGCCTGGCCAGTTCAGGTAGGGCATTAGGAAAAAACCTTTTCCCAGAAGGGAGGTGCAGCCCTTGTATCTAGCCCTTGTACCTGGGACCTTTCCAGCCTTACCTCTGCAGATCCCCAGCTGCTCTGACCCAGCATTGCCAACAGTCCTGCTCCAAGGGCTGGCTGGATCAGAGACCTTCACAGGCCCCTTCCCACCAGAACTTTTATGAGTCCATAACAATTTGGGTGGCAATGCTACACCAAACTGAGCTGAAATCAGCCTACTGCCTTCAGCCATACATGCCAACTTACATCAAACACTGCTGCTGTACAACTTGCAAAGATATATCTGCTCAGGGATCCAGCAGTCCACAGAGCATTCTGCAGCAGCCTGAGCTCAGGAGCACAGTTTACCAAAAGCCACGGTGAAAACAGGTTCAAAGGGCAAGATTAGAAAATCCAGTATGTGAAATCCATTACTCTTTCCACAACTGGGCTGGGGAGCCAGCTGCTGCAATGTAATTAAGCCTAACCATTAACCAGGGGGCTAAGGAGGTGTCATGCTCCTGAGGAGCTGGGTGCTGCATTACTGAGCCTGAGGTCTGTGTGTGCCAGCACTGGGAGATGATAGGCAAGGAGGCAGAGGGATGCTCCTGGGAGCAGCACAGAGGGATGCTGGATCTGTGAGCTCCCCCCACGCCTGACTGTTCTGCACACTGCAGCAGCAACCAGCTATCGGAGTTTACCTGAAACCACATCTTACTGATTCTTCAGCGGGGATGAAAAGAATAACAGGATGAATTAACGTATTTTTTGATAGGTTACGTAATGAGTTAACTCCAAAGGTGCCTTATAAATAAGTGGCAGAAGCTGTCAGTGCTTTCATTGGGAGGTGAGCTGGGCCTTTAACATTTTGGCTGTTTCAAAGGCAAACTGCCCTCCCCTCAGGCGAGTCAAAACTCAGCAGGAGGAACAAGCTTTAGCTTGCTAGGAATATTCTGGGTTTGCAAAGCTAGTTGACATCATTTACAGGCAATGGGCAATTGCTTTGGAGCTCACCTTTGGATTCTAAAAAGCTTGCATGCATGCCTGGTGCTGTTTTGCAGCAAAAAACAGGCTTGGGCTACATCCTGGTGGGTGGGCTGGGGGCTGCTTAACCTTCCTGGGGTGCAAGAGCTTTACTCCAGCTGGGCAGCAAGGTCTCTGGCTCAGATCTCCTTCTGAAAGAGCCAAGCTAACCCAGGACACAGTTAGAATGAAGTAATGCTGCAGAAATGTGTCTGAAGCCGCTATGAATATGCCTGGTTTTGCCCCAAGTGAGCACCCAATCTTGCTGCTGGGGCCTTCAGTGCTCCTGCTCCAGGGACAAACCCTGCCTGGCCACCACCCCCTTCAGAGTGATGCAAGAGATGCTTTTGCACTTTGCCTCTGAAGCAAAACAGAGCTGGCAGCAAACCCCCAGTGGTGGCAGCTTGGGGTCATGCAGCAAGCACAGGAGGCTGGGACCGCCACAAAGCAGGGTATTTAACAGCTCTGGGCAAAAGGTTTGCCCAAGCAGTGTGTTCCAGTGCAAGTGCTCCCTTTTCATGTAATTCATGTGGCCTTACTTACCAGGCTTTTCTCTGGCTGGCTGTGAGCAGGAGTTTCTACCCTGCTCAAAGGGCAGGAGCTCACAGTTGTTTTTGCCATCTGATAAAACTGATCCAGCAACACTTTAACCCTCAAGGCCAACCCTTGCATGGCAGAGGTTGTTCACCAAGTCACAAGAAGAGGAGGTGTCCTGGAACAGAAAAGGTTGAGACCCCAGGCCCCACATCTCAGCCAGGCCAGCAGGACAAACGTCACAATGTTTGCTGGATGTCACATCTGCCTGAGGAGCAGGGGTGCTGGCAACTGCCCTGCTCTTTCAGTTCACCCCTGTATCGAGAGAGACAGCAAAGGCAGAGCAGTGAGTGGCCCTGGAGCACTGGGGCAGCTTGTGCAAGAGACACAGAGCAAGAGGCTCTCACAGCCCAGAGACAGAGTTGCTAGAAACGCCAGTCTGAGGTTTCTTCTTATCCTGAGTTACAAAATCCATGGCCAAGGTTAAACACCAAAGAGACTGTGACCTCTGTCTCTGGGCTGACCCTTGGAAAACACATGCCCTGGCCTGACAGAAGGGAGCACAGACAAAAGGAAATCCAACAGTGAGCAAATCCATAAGGAATTAAGAGCAGAAGCAAACCCCAGCTGATGCCAAGGGGGGGACGACAACAAGAAAAAATAGTTTTCCAGTGGGCTTAATTATTCACTTACTGTCTCAAAACCCTGTTTAAAGTCAGTTTTTGTTATGTGTAATGAGGATGAAAAATAAAAAGGTGTAAATTTCCCCTAAACATTTGAAATCAAAAGAGCTGTTTACTTTTGTGTAGAAGTGATCTGGCTCCAAATTTGAAGAGGGCCCTGTTCTTTGCCAGGAGTGAAGATAATGCTAGGGAATTCAGAGTACAGCCAGAACCTGACAGAACACAGCCTGATGGGACCAAGTCTTTACAAAGCAAGATTCCTGCTCTGGTCCCTGGCAGTCTCCACCAGCCTCACCAACGAGTTCCTTCTGCAGCCCATTATTATGCTACTGACCTCCTTCTTCCTTGAAAAAAGCCACTGGTGAGCTCCTCAGACAGACAGGCAGGGCCTGCTGGTTCCTGCATGGAGGTGAGATCCAGACAGAACCCACAGGACAGGAGCTGGGCAACCCAACAGCCAGCACAGAAGCAAGGGAGGCAGATGCAGCTCCACCTCTGTCATTACTTCAGTGACAAGTTCAACAGGCAGAGCCTGGAGGAAAACCAGGAAGAAAGGGAATGGGACGCAGTCCCATCCTCTCCAGATAAACCTGCAGGCTCCCTGAATCCTTTTTGTGAGTCTTCTGAGACAGATTTCTTGCCCCACAGGGAACCCCAATCTCATTTTGTCTCTGCTTGTGCCACTGTGATAGCCAGTTTTCTCATTCCTCTCACAGCTCCTATTTGCATTTATTTAACAAATACTCCTCAGAGGTCCCTGACCACTGTAGACATTGCTCAAACCTTTGGTTGCTGGATCCTTTTCCATTCTGTATTCCGTGGAAGCAATCAAATTTGTCTTGTCAGATCTGCTCTTCCTAGGCCAGGCTGCCATTTACTATTATATAAGTATGAAGGGCATTTATACATGTTTGGAACTGCACCAGCTCCCTCAAGGAAGAGGGGTGAAATATCTTCCCTTGCCTGATCAATTAAATTGCTTACACAAGTAGAATCAAACCCAGGTTTCTGGGTTATCCAGTGGAGCACTTTTATAATGCTGCTCTTAGGAGAGGGGTTGCAGGGATGCCTTCAGCTCACATCCCAGAACCAGCAAGATTGCAGAAAAGAATCAGGCTTTCAGTTTTCCATCTGGGGACATTTGTGGGTAATCCTGAGAGGATTCCCAAGGTTTCTGCAGAAACAAACTTACACACTGACCTCTCTGAACACACACTGGGTTCCACTATGTGGCACGCTCCACACAGTCTCTCTTCTCACTCACAGATGTGTCAGCAAATTGCTCTAGTGAATAAAAGTCCAAACTCAAGCACCTGGGAGTCGTTTTGCACATCTAGTTTCATACATCCTTACAGGTGATAAATGCAGGTGATGCATCCCGTAACCTTAAACAAACACAAAGTGGTGTCAAACCTACTTAAGACAAGAATTTGTGTCACATTTTAGTGTGGGAGGTGCAGCAGCCAGCCCTGGGCTGCAGATCCCTGCCCCCAGGTGAAGTGCCAGAGAGAGAAAACAATACACGTGGTCCTTGGCACTCGACTCAGAACAAAAGGTTCTGTATTTCTTGCTGCCACCTGCTGTCCCCTGCCAGCAGGGCAGCTCCTGCTCTACTCTCCCTGCCAGCACTGCCCCAGGAACTCCCAAGCCTGGACCCCGAGGAAACACACCCTGGAAAACACTGAAGGGCTCCAAAGCCTGGTTTATCCACCCAGAGACACTAACAGAGAAAAAAAAGCAGTGGCTTCTGTGTCTTAATTCTCTTGGTCACATGCTCCAAAAGTGGAGCTGATGGAGTTCTCTCTGATGTTCTGCCTGGCAGAGGGAACGCAGCTGCCACAAATTGGGGCCATTTTCTTCCACTGGGAACCCACAAGTTTTGTTGTTTTGTGCATCTTCCATTTGCAGCCAAAGAGCAACTTTGAGCACAAGCCAAGAGACATCCTGGGGGGGGGGGGGCAAACTGGGCTGTGAGTGGGGCAGCTGAAAACCCCCAAGGGCAAGTGGGAAAGGCTGTACAAATCTCAGTGTGCTGCAGCACAAACAAGGTGAGATTGGCATAAAAGCAGCAGAAGCCAGGAGAGGCATTTTGTTTGGAATTCCTTGAGCAACAGAGGCCGAGGAGATACCTCCTGTACACAGCTGGGAAGGAATGGGGTGTAGATAACTCAGAAGGATCAATGCGGCCACTACAAGAGCAGTTTGAGCAATGCACAGACAACAACTTTTACTACTACACTAAAATTGTCCTTTCAGTTCATTTCCAAGGGTGCTAGGCTAGGTAGGACTTGCTCGTATTTGCTCTGCAGCTTTTTAAAGGAGAAAATTTAGCATGTTACAATAGCAGTCAGATATTCAGGGACACTCTAGAAAATTAAACTCAATTTGGTGCTTCAGTGGGATTTGCCAGGGAGCATTGCACCCCACTCACACATGGCCTTCTAGAACTCAAGTGATCTATCTATGACTTCTCTTCCTTCAATTTGGAATTCTGCCCACAAAGGGACTTAAATGTAGTTTCACCAATTCACTTTTATATAATTTGGATGATCATCATTCAGAAGAGGTCCAGGTGTAAACTGCAGCTAGGGCAGCCTTGCAGAATAGTGGAGGATCATACTGCAGGCAGGCAGGGAAGCCAAACGCATCCAATTAATTCACCAGGCCTCAGGACATTGGAGGCAGAAACTAATTCAGAGACAACATCTGGGTACACATCTTATCAATTCTTATTGATTCAGAGATTCAATTCTTATCAAGGACTGCTCCTTGCAGATTGATGTTGTCAGTCCACAATTTGCCTGATGATCTCCAGGTGAGATTGTCTTCATTTCAGTGAATTCCACTCCCAGAGCAGTCATTGCTGATGCTCAGCCCCAAGATGAGCATGTTTGAATGCAGTGCTCTCCTTGCTCCAGCCAGCCTTACGTGCCACATGAGCACACCAGCAAGAAGACACTGTCAGGCATTCCCCTTGCAGCAAGTGACCCTTAGCCCTGAGAAGTAGTTGCCCACCTTTGCTGTTACTCAGGACAGACCAACCAGGGATCTTCCTCCCTGCCAGCTCAAACCCCCACAGGGAAGGAGGGGAGGCAAGAGATGTAGACAGAGAGGAAATAATAATTAAAAATAAAATCAAATCTATGCCTTCTGAGATAGTCAAGTTTCCTCCTTCAATTGACAGAAAAATAAGTTGAGGAGTGGGCACCAGGAAGCATTTCAGATGTTAAGGTATCTGGTCCAGAGGGGCAAGTCAGCTAAAATGCTGCACAAGCCTGAGCTGCAGGTGCTTGGTCCTCACCAGGAGGACCTGATCCTCCACAGAAGCATTTTGTATTCAGATAAACAGAGAAACCCAGGATCCTACCAGCTGGGCTGTGCCTGGCACAAAGACAATTTGGGACTGCACACCATTTCAAGCCATTTTTGCAACCTCTTTATTAGATGTTGTATTATTTATTTACATGCAAAACCACAGGCCCTGAGAGGTACCAGGAGAGAGAGGAGAGGCAAGTCTCTTGTGAAAGGTCTATAAAGAAGCAGCTGAAAAATGCCTTTGCAGCAATAGCTATGCCCTATCCCCTTCACTGTCCCCACCTCCTCATCCCTCTCACCAGATTCCTGACAGAAACCAGTATCTCCTGGCCCCATGCAGCCCAGCAGGCAAAACCTGTGCAGGGAGCAGGTTATTTACACAGCCTCAGCTCCACACAATGCCAACAACCAGTCCAGTGACATTCCCCTGCAAAAAGTGCAGACTTGTTTGAGAACAAGGGCAGGCAGGTTAGCCTGGCCTGGGAGAACCAATGCAATGCCCAAGGTCAAGCAAGCTGCATGGGCAAGCTTCATTTCACAACTTCACTAGTAAACGAGGCAGAACAGGGCCCTAAAAGATCTTGAGGCTCATGTATTCACCACGTGCAAGCCAGGTGCACAGAGCTACCCCTACCAAGACCAAAGCTACCTAAATAGCATGAAAAAAAAGAAAAATCCGTTTCACAGCAATTGATCTAGCAGACACCTGTCTGTAAAAGCTCCATCAGCCTTGCTCTGAAAGCTTCTCTGCTTTACAGACCAGCAGCTGAGACATTTGAGGTTGTTCTGTACTGCTGGCACAACTGGAAGCCAAGGTGCAGCTTGTGTTTCTCTTGCTGCTTTTGTCAGCTCCCTTGTTAAGAGCAGGTAAGAACAAAGATCTTCCAGGTGAGCAGTGTCCATCTCTCCACCTACTATTTCCTCAGATCTCAGCAGTGAAACCTGCTCTGTACTTGGAAAGGACACAAAGCCAAATGCAGTGGTTATCAGCTTGGTCTCTGTGTCACATAGCCCTAGCTGCAAAGCTGATTCAGGGTTACTGGCAGTGTGTTTCACAAAAGGTACATAGATTCCCCACCGAGCAGCAAAGGACAAGTGTGGACAAGTTTCTGAGTCTCTAACAAAACTAGGAGCTCTAGGCAATTTGGGTTTATGGCTTTACTGTGGTAGGGCAGACTGCCACCACTCTGGTTCAAGAACTAGCCTCCCAGCTGGCAGACCTAAGCTTAAACCTTGTACACAACCCAAAGCAGGCACAGAAGTAGATGACACTGTTGGGAAACACTCGTCTTCATGGTACGTAATAGGAATTGGGCCACAAAATGTCTGGGGAAATGGGAAATACCAGTACCTCAAGAGAAGTGCCAGACAGAAGCAGCCTAATCGCTTGCAAAAATACTTAAGAGCAGCTTCACATGGAAAGTGACTGCTTCTAAAGCAGCTTAAGGACTAGCCCCTCTCAAACATTGGTCAGCTATGAGCAGCTTAGTGGAGGAAGGTCTCCTGACAAGGCTGTTGGGATGGCAGGATGCTACAAGAATGAAGCAACTGTCCCCTTGGAACATAAAGCCTGACCCCACAATACATACTGTATATAAACTGATGCCATCAGGGTTTGCTCTGTATGAAAGGTTTATCCTTTGCTGGGCATTCCCTGAAAAGGTCTATAAAGCAGAGTTCCTGGAAAGCTGAGTCTTTTCAGCAATAAAGAAATGGAGGTTGTGCTGTCAGTCTCAGGACAGGAGCTACCACTCATCCCTTCCTGACAGTCTAAAAGAGTTAAAATTGGCCTCTGTGGTCTCTGCATCCCCTCAAGTATTCCTGTTTCCTAGGAAGTTTAAAAATGTGCAGAAAACAAGACTGGTGAACAAGTTTTGTTTAGAAGCTTTGAGAGATGAAAGAGGGTTTTTTGTTTGTTTTGTATGGGGTTGTTTGTTTGTTTTTTTCTTTTTTGCAATGGCAGGGTTATCAAAAATGCAGATACCAGAGCAGAGGTAACGGCAGAGGCAGGCTGAATCAACACTCAAACATGGTGAGTTACAGCTGGTGCTGGAGAGGCTAAAAACAGCAGTCAGACTTAGCTGTCTTTTCACAAAGACACCTTACTTCACCTTACTTCTTTTCACAAAGAGAAACTTCTCTTTTAGACTATTAGGGTAGGTTTGTTGGTTTTTTTTAAACATAGATGAAACCTATAGCTGAAAAAAAGCAAGACTAGACAGCAAGTTACTCAGCAATGCTTTGAGGTAAGTCAATAGCACCATCATAAATCTGCAATCCTGTGGTTAGTTCTAGTTGCTTCAGGTTAAAAGGATAGAAAAGACAAAAAGGATCCTTAAAAAGGCACAGACAAGTCTTTGTCTATATACCAACAAAAAGACTAAAAACCTCCACAGAATAACTGGGCAAGAGCAATATATTCAAGTCCAACTAAAACATTCCACTTTGATCTCTATCCTCAGAACTCAGGAGTGTTTTGTATTTAAAGTGCCCTCAGAGAAGATAGGTAAGCAAGAATTAAAAGCTCAATGAGTAGGATTCCCACCTTACATTAGTGAAGTCTTAGGCTACCATGTTTCAGGCAGAAGCAATGCAGTAATTTCAAAAAACAATTATCCAGGTCACTGTCTGACCAGGCTACTTCTTGAGACACTCTTCTCAAGCCTTTGGACAGGATGCTTATCTAAAGCCCACTGATTTAATCTGATTTAACAATTCCAGTGCTGTGGTTAACAGAAAATAGAAGCATAATCTATATTAATTATATGCAAATCTCTGCAGCCATGCCATTAAGTTTAAAAGAGCCACAAGTTTACATTTAGATGATAAAGCATCAACTAATACAAATCATGCTTCCTGAAATACCCTAAGTCCACTGTATTAACGGCCTAAGTAACAGAAAATTCAGGAAAGGAGAGTTTTAGCAAGCAAGCACCCCAAAGAATAAGTCTGGGGGCTTACTTGACTACTATCTACTTACATTTGAGGGAAGCACAAAGATCTGTAATTTAATTCTCTTACTAGCTTTGAGACCACAAAGGGAAAGAAGAAAAAGCAGCAAGAGAAAATAAACAAACAGGTAATGATTTAAATGAAGGTAATTACATTCTGTATTCTGCAGCAACTGCCAACCTCAGGCATCCCCCATGCTACAAGCCCATTTCAGGTTTTTGTTCTGAATACTGCTATACTACCCTTGCCAGGACTTATTTTTCTTCCTGGATCCTGAATGCTTTGGAAAAGAGGGTTAATTATCTTGCCCTTTTAATAGCTGCTGGCTCCCTGGCACATTCCTGCAGGGGTACTTATTCCCTTGCATGAAGATCCACTCAGTCTGCAGCTGCTCCATGAACACCAGGGAAGGAAAAAGTTACATAAATCATGCCAGAAAATAAGACCTAGCCTCAGCAGCTGCAGCAGCCAGGAGGAAGAGCAAAGAACCTGTCTGAATGTGTGGCACAAGCCCAGGGAGCTGGCTGTGAAAGGCCCTAACAGGAAGGCTTGGCACAGGACAGATACCCTGGCTTTCTGAACACAAGAAAAAGGACTGAGGTTATTTCCTGGAGAGGGACATGGCCAAGTCACAGCACAAGTAATCTGGCTGCATTAGGTTCCTCCACATCCTGTGGGAATTACAAGTCTTGGAGAAAGAAATCTTCTGCTTTTAGCAGGGGAAGAGCATTACACATCAGGAGACTTAACCAGAACAAGTATTTTGTTATTTTAAATTGATAGTACAATTATCCAGAAATGGAAGCTCTTCATATACTTTAGCAGTAGAACTTGGGGACCCTGAACAACTCTGTTTCCACTTACAGAATCAAAGAATTGTTCTAGTTGAAAAACACCTTTAAGATCACCCAGTCCAACTGCAACCTAACTCTCCCAACCATTAACCTAACTCTCCCAAGTTCAGTGCTTAAACTACATTCCCTAAGCAACACATACATGTCTTTTTAACACCTCCAAGGGTGGTGATTCAACCACCTCCCTGGCAGCCTGTTTCAGTGTTTCATTACCCGTTCAGTGAAGTTCCTTCTAGTACCCAGTCTAAACCTCCTCGGTACCACTCAAGGCCATTTCCTCTTGTCCTGTTGTTTGTTATTAAGTTAAAAGATCAGCCTCCACCTCACTACAACCTCCCTTCAGGTTTTTGTAGAGGTGACAAGGTCTCCCCTCAGCCTCCTGTTTTCCAGGCTGAACAACCCCAGTTGCCTCAGCTGCTCCTCACAAGGCTTGTTCTCCAAACAAGCTTATTTTCATCTCAGACGTTGCCCCCACCAGCTTTTGTAGGGAACCCAAGTGGCATGCTAGATACACCACATTATCACGTGAGAACTTCTGATCACCCCTCTTCACAAGTGTCAGTTTTAATGGTGCAACTGAGAAGATACCATCTCACTACATTTAGCATGCATAACGTTTAACAGGTGGGGAAAGACACCGACATTTCTTGTTTTACAGATGAAGAATGACAAGTACTTCTCAACTCAAGACTCCTCTGGTGAAAACCATTAACATTTTTCACACTGCAGTCTACTCTCAGACCAATCCTTACAAAAGCAAAAGTAGGCTGGGAAGAGTCTAGATTAATTTACAACATGTTGTCTTAACAATCAGGAACAAAATCAGCATCAGCTAGAAGGAATTAAGGAAGTGAAAAACACCTCACTTCTGAGATAGGGTGGCCTTAGGTGAGAGCCTGTGTACCAGACCACTTCATCGAGCTGCAGTTTCACGTCCACCTCTCACCCATGTCAGCTCCACTCTGTGGGAGAGAAATGCAGGCCTGGTGAGCTGTGCTCACTCCTTGTTCCTTAGTACCTTCCTTCCAGAGGTCTTGTAGCACCACTTGTTCCTTGCTTGGTCAGGATTCCCTCCTACTCACTCTTGAACTCTGCAGCAGATCAGGCCATACAACATACTTCTCTCCTGCTGTTATTCACTGGTCTCAGAGCAACACAACTTACAATGTAGGAGAGCATCAGTATCAGCAGCTAAGCAACACACAGAAAGCACTCTGGAGCACCAGACTGCTTTTCCCTTCATGCCTCTACCTTTCTTTGGGACTTCTGCCACCAGGGGACCCAAATCAACACGGTTGACACATTTTTGCCATGCATACGGCGGGCACTATCCGTGCTTCTACAACAAGGTGCCAGAGCATTGCTTGGTTACAGCTTCAAACACACAAACTGCACGGCAGGTTTTACAGCAGGACTCCTATGTTAACTTTTATACACAAGATATGTGAAAATGGGAGGCTCTCAACTGCAGTACAGCTGCGTCTGGTTTAAGGTCAAAATTGGAACAATAGTATTTTGTCCCTTACAAATTCTTCACAGGTAGCTGTGCCCACAACTAGTGTTTTATTTTCTCATGCCTTCATGCACACTACTTCTGGAAAGAGTCATACCAGTGCAAATAAGATTTCTGACACTACCACCTCTGTAATTGACACAGTAAGTCAATAGATTGAGTAGATGTAAAACCCTCAAATGGCAAAAAAAACCCCAAACAAACCACTAGCAGTGACAGATATAAGAAAACTAGGTATTTTCAGAAGAGGACACAGAAAAATCTCAAAGATGATTAAGCACATTGAACAACTGAAATAAACAAATAAATAAATAAAATCTGAGCAAGCATGTTTATGTTCCCAGACTTCGATGTATTATTTAGCATAAGAGACTGGATGTCTCCTGCTAAGCCATCACAACATTAAAACAACTTCAAGCACTGTTCACAAGAAAACACACAGCAGCAAAAGGAGCAAGTTGCATTTAATTACAACAAAGAGGTTTCAGCCAGTTACAAGCCAGCCTACTCCAAACATTATCCCTTACTGAAAGACAGGCTTAGTGACACCACATTAAGTTGTACCATTCCTTTCATCCAGGAGCACACCCAAAAACTTCTTCAATGGTTTCTTTTAAATCTTGTCTTATATCAACCTAATGATACACCCTGTCTTGCTGTGGTGGTATAGAAAGACAAAAAGCAACTATTCCCCTTTCTTGCATATAAGAAAAATAAACAAACAAGGATTAGAAGGTCATGAGAGAAGACAAACAGATCTCCACCTCAATATATCATTTACCTCCAATGAAAGGTGATCCACTAGAAAAAATACACTTTTTTTTTTTTTAACAATAAACAGCAGAACAGACATGAAGAGATTACCATGTAAATGCCAGCTGCTTATAAGCAGGCAATGTGCATAGCAATGTTCACTCTTTTACTTGTATGGCTCATGCAAAAGAGAAAAAACTGCACTGAGACACCTTAATGGTTTAATTTTAATTAATACCACTGTCAAATGATAGACAAACTTCACTCCCCTTGGAGCAACTAACCTTTCACCTGCCCCACTGTTTTGTCTCTAAAGAGCATGAATAATAGGTGAAAACAGACCTCATTAGTGGAAGGAGACCAACCTCATTCCTCCCTGAACACAAGCATCCATCCTTTTAGGCACAAAAGAACACATTATTTTCTTTTTCCAGCAAAACACCAACAAGGAATCTTTCCTATTATCAGATTTTACATTTATAAGACTAATATTTTAAGCAGAAAAAAGCCTGAACAATTTTTCAGTCTCCTTTCCTTTCTTCCCTATGTGGCACATCTTATTCATCTTGCATTTGGGACTTCCAGCTGGTACCAAGTCCTCTCATCCACAGCTGGAACTAGTCTGTCCTCTGATCTGGGCAGCCACAGACTTTCACCTGACTACCCTAGGCACCAAATGCTGTGATCCATTGAGGACAATGAAACATTAAAGTGCTTGCTTTGTTTTGTTTTAATGTAAAACCTGACTGCTTTAAGGGTAACTCATCCTCCTATATCCCAAACTGCACCAACAGATACCATACTATTTTTAATGCTCAACTACAAAAACAACTTGGCTTATGAAGCTACAGCAACAGCAATGCAAGTTATGACAGAAGAGACAGGTATCCACAGAACATTCAAGTTGATGGAAGAGAAATCAATGACAAGGAGAGACTGTTGACTTTTACTGTTGAAACACTAGGTACCAAAGAACATTTCAATGGCACCCTGCATTTTCTGTTGGTAAGCAGCAAGACATGGCACATAGCTTTCTATAAGCTGGAGCTCTGTGGAAGCCATTTCTTGTGGAAAAGCACTGAAGCTGTGAGAGTACTATCAGTGCCCCTAAAATGCACATCAGTTTGCCACCTACCAGACAGGTGGCCAGTATTACTCCAAATCCTATGTAGAAAAGCTGCCAAGGAGCAGCTGTCCTTCAGTTCCCAGTTCAGATATAACAGAAGCCTAGCCTGAATACCTGAAACACAAACAAAATGGAGGTAGATAGGGCAAAAATGAATCATTGTTGATGACAAAACCTGAAGAGTCAGCTGACACATTTTTCTTTGTATAAGGTGTCTTTGCCTTGAAATTAAGAATCAGAAAAATCCAGCCTGTATTTAAAGACCTGTACAATGCCCATAAGACAGAACAAAGAACTTGGGTGATAAAATGTAATATATCTGGTAAAATAACTTCTCTCTGATCACTAAGACTTGCAGAACTAGAAGAAGCCCTGAACACCTTGCTACAAATTCAGAAAAGGGAAGAACACAGAGCCAAAAAGACAGAGCCCAGACTTCCCTGCTTGGCTTCCCATTTCTGTCAGTTTAGCCCAAGTGAGAGAGAACTCCAGTTCTAGAAGAGAGAACAGAGGTTTCAAAGTACTGGGACAGAGCAGATCATCTTCCCCAAACTGAAACACTTCTCACCTCATTAATTTCACATCATGTAATTAGTTACATTGTCTGGATCTCACCTAGATTACCTCAGTTTAACTGAGAGGCTAGCCCTCTGAATTCTTTTATGGTCATAACATGATAAAACATACAAAAGAAGTATCAATTTAATAGTCCAGGTATAAGAGCATGGTGGGGCTTGCTTTTTGTTTTAACTATTTTTACCACCTTGGTTTCTATTGTGATCAATCTTCTCCCACATCCAACTTTTGCCATTTAGTATGTCATAAGCACTATTATAAAAAAAATAGAGTCAAGAGGATATGTTAAACACTGAAGATTTAAGTTTGAAATATGGAAAATGAGGATGAACACATTGATACAGGCTTGCAATTTTAATTTTAAAAGGCCCCTATGGTGGGACTACCTATAGATGGCATCATGCTAATGCAAATGGAAAATTTTTTTAAAAATTAAAACCACTTTAAATCAGTATGAATTCACACCCATACACGTGTACGTACTTAATAATTGTCTACATTAGCTCTGTCTGAACTATAAATCAAATATACTACTAAAAATCTGGTATGTGCAACATTAACCTGGTTAAAGCATTTCATAAATACAAGCTTTTAAGTATTGCAACATACTTCACTACTTAACATATTGAAAAAACAAATTCTACATTTAAAATTCTGATGTAATAGTTCTATCTGCCAATTAAGACTACAAATGGAAAAATACTTACTAATCTTTAACACTATCAGAAATGCAAATACATTTCACTTTTGGAAGAAAACAATCTTGTTTTATACTACTGGTGCTTCTTTAGACATTTGAAGATACTACACTAACAAAATACAAACTTTGTAGTAAGCTTACAACATGTACTTCTCAGAGGCAAAAAGAAAAAAAATCTGTTTTGTATTTATGAAGAAACATCCATTTATTATAAAACAAGATAAAAGATATTAGAATTAAGTTGAAACAAGGCAACATTAGAACAACCACTTTAGAGCTTTGTGAACGAAGTGTAGTTCTAAACTTGCAAATCAAGATGAAATCAGCTCTTAACATGTTGTCCTCTTCTCTATAAATGGGATGAAGTAGAGAAACAAAGCTTCAAGGTATAAGGGTTGGAGCCATCTGTTAGGAGACACAACATACAACATACTCAGGGTGTTTTACTGAGCACAGCTTTCCTGCTGATCACGTTCGCATGGTATAATCTGACAAATTCACCAATTTTGTAGCTTTAAGGCTCAAACTTCCCCACCCAACCCTGCCAGTGGTCCACAGACACCAGGTGACCTGTAAGGAGGTGTTCCTGACAGTCTACCAGCATTTTTTTAAAACATAAAAACAAAGTGATGGGTCTCGTCACAGGGGCATGTAGATAGAATTCCCAATGTTGTACTATAAACAAGCAACACTTTACCATTTATTGCTGCCCCTCTTCCTAGCTGAACTATTTAGAGAAGTAGTATTTAACAGGTAAATTGGTAAAACAGCCAAACATCTAATAATACTTCAAAGACACAAGGCACTGATATTTAAAGCAAGTCAAGACTTAGAATGTGACATTTCTATCACAGACTGAGCAGCCCTGAACAGAATTTACATGTGTCTGACTGAAAAAAGAACAACGCTTCAGGTGTCTCCTGAAAGCAAAGCATAGAACACCACCTCTCTATTTGGAAAGACTGACAAGACCCAGGGATGGTGGCACACATTTGCCTCTCAGGTAATGGAATGTACATCCTCCTGGTTCAGCCAGACTTAAACAATCTTATTACAGCAAATCTTAACCAGCAGCTCTTGCTTTAAAATACTGACTTTTCCTATGACAGCTGTATTTGATTATACATTAGGGTTTCCCTTTTTCATGTTGAATGAGTAAGTTCTTCTGCTGTTACCTCTCCAACCTGAAGTAATTCTGAAATTGTGAAGATTATGTTAACAATGCTACCTTTATTTATTATCCCTAAAGTAATCTTAGTCTATTACTGAGAAGCTGGACAAAAGGGTAGGGGTAAGGGGGTGCATGAGGGGAGAGAAAATATTTGAACTGTTAACATTTAGTTTAAAATAATAACAGACACTGAGCTAGATTCAAAGTTGCACCTGTGAACACCCAGCAAAACTCCATTTAATCCGGCAAGCTATCTTAATTGCTTAGCCTATAGTGTACTTGTTTAGCAGGTGAACTCCCCCTCCATTCTTACTGGTTTGGAACTATATACTCAGCTTGGCCTCCCAATTTCTGATTTGAAAGAGAACCCACTAGTAGAGCAGTTCATTTGCAGCATTAGGCTGTGCAATTCAAAGAATCTTCTGCCCAAAATATTGCAGATTTCTTTGCATTTATTGTGAAAGATCTAAAAAACTTACTTATAAGACATTATCCATTAGGTTTGATTTTGATGACAGTGAATTCTAATGCTTTTCATGCCTGCCTTCTTTTTGTCCCAAACAAATTTTTGTTACATCTTTCTGCAATTTTGAAGTTGCAGTGCATATTTTCATTTCTACAGATTGAGTCAAAAATTAACAAGAGTGCTATTTAGCTAGTAACTATTAAAACCTAAAATAGAGATTAAAGACTGTAATATATGTAGTATTTGTATACTGTAATATGTATGTGGGTTATATATATGTAAAATGCAGCATATACGCATACAGTAAGAACAACCCAGATTTTAGCTGCAGAAGCCTCACCTCTTAGAAAGACACCATCAACTCAAAAGAAAACAAGAAAAAAATTTACAGCAGTAAGATTGGTAAAATTTACTTACTTGGAACTCTAATCTGGTAGTGATTAAGTACAGTGAGAGCTTCCACTGCATCTGTCTTACATTCCCACTCCAATAAACCAGACAGTGTTTTGGCAGAAGCTGTCAAGAAAAAAAAAAAGGAAAGAAGGGGATCAGTAACATGTCCTGACAGCATATGCCCTTACTAAAAGTGGAATCCAAGTAACTCTCCAAACAGGTGAACGTTTACTTACGTTTTGGATCAAACACTTTGTATTTAATAAAGCTGAGTACTTCGTGATCCTCACATAACTGTCACAAAAATAAAATCAGAGGTAAAACTCCAGTAAAAATGCACATATACACATTAGCAAAAAATTCCAAGATCCTTGACACACAAAAAGGAAAATATTACTCTTTAAGAGAGCTTCCAAGAACTTATGACAAATTATTTTAAAAATATGAACAGAGTGGTAACTCTTTAGAATACTATTCTATAGTTTGCAAAAGAAGGCATATCTGTTCTGTCCCATAATAAATAGTATTTTACAGGTGGAAAAATTGTTGGGAGTATTGGTATCACTAGTATCTCAAACAACATATTTAAATAAAAACAAGGGTTTTTTTGACTTTACCACTTGAATACAGCAGCTCAGAAATTATACATACAAGCACAGCACTCATGAACCAGAGCTAACTTTCAGATCTTGGGGAAAAAAAAATTACTAAAATTATTGAATTGAAAAAGAAGTCACTGAATCATCATCAGTTTTATCACTGCCTCCAGTTGAGAGTTCATTTAGTTCTCAATTGTGTAAACTGTTACACTTGCATTCTTCTCTCCATTCTCAAACATCCTAGCAGTCATTAGGGTAACCATCTCAGGGAGTCATTTTGCAAATCCTACTCTTAACTTTCCCTGGCTGTGTGAATCTTTTTCACTCCCTCCACAAAACAAACCATATTAAGATCCTCAGCTTCATTTTCAAGATCTTGTTTCCCACATAAAAAAAAAAAAATCTATAAAAAACATGGAGAAAATGTCAGGATTTTGAAAATATAGCAGCTTCAGAGGTTACAGACCTATTTAAAAAAAGTTATCTTCCAGTTGCTATGCTGCAACTATCCCAGTTATATCTTTTTAAAAGAAGCATTGTGTAAAGCTAGGATGGAGCCCTAAAACACTGTATTTCACAGTCATTTCAACTGCCTACCTTTACAAATGTTTCTTCAGTTACACACAAGGGAACATTGTAATAATGCAGGACACAAGAAGGTGGCTGAATGATGTTCTTAGATGCTTGGCCAGCACTGGTGAAGCGATTATTCTTACTCATTGCAAAATCCTTGTAACTACTTGTGCCATCCTCCAGTTCAAATATCTGGCTTGGAACTACTGAATGCTGTTTGGAAACACTGGGAATTAAGGATACATACATGCAGTTAAAAGTTTCTTAAAAAATTAAGACTTGTATACTTTGCACACAGCTCAGTGATCTAACCAGAACAGAGCTGACATTCCTCTATAACAATTTGAAATAGAGAGAGAACAAGATGGGATGGATTACATACCTTCCTTAAAAAACAACAAAAGAACTTGGAAAGTATAGATAAGATACATTAAGGAATATAGTTTATTAACTACCAATCTATGTAATGCCAATACATTATATTAATATAAATAAAATAATAGTAAAAAAATTCTGGACAGCAATAAAGTAAATAAATAATAGTTGCAAATTGTAAATAATAACAGCCACAATAACCACAACAGGGAGAATGGAATGATGGGATATTCTCCATTAGCAACCTCATTCCATCTGCCCACTGGCAGACTATTAATCTGATAAAAACATAATTACCAGACATTAAGTCTCTTTCCAAATAACTTGACATTGTTGAGATGTGTGACAGCTCTTTCCACAGCATACTCATCACCCATTTCAACAAGTGCCGTGCCTGGAATAGTCTTCATAAATTTCACCTAAGACACATAAGGGAAAAAAATGACATTGCAACAAACAAGTTAATCAGCAGTTTCATAACTTAATAGGAAATATTCATACACAATCTCAGTGAGGCTTTTCCCAAAACAATTAAAATTACTGTAGTAGTTTCCAAGTTTCTAACAAATTATGCCTTACCTTCTCAATGTTTCCATACAAGCAGAACAGGTTGAAGACCCTTGAACAGTTCATCTTTAGCTGATGCAACCCACTAACCATGACAACTGACCCAGAAGGATTTCCACCATGCATGTAGGAGGAGGATGCCTGAGGCAATGGATAAGCAACAAGTTCTGGAGTGTCCCGAGATCCCATTCGGTACCGGCTTGGCAAGGGCAACAAAGGACCATGTGATCCTAAGGAGATGGAAGACCATGCTTTGATATTGTTTGAAATAAGTTTCCCTACTGAATCAGGCTATAAACCCAACTACATAATGGACATTAGAGGGGATGGGGGCCCCAAGACATGACAATCTTACAGCTCTTTCCATTAATTCCTTTTCCGATTAAAAACAACCCAACACACAAGCAAAATACAAAAAGAACCTCACTTCTATTCCTTTAAATATTCCAAGTCTCCTTCTGTCCAGTTACATTACTGGACAAGTAAGGAGGAGTTGTTTCATGGAATTGTTTTTTATAGCCAATAGGAAAGAAGGTATTTCAGTAATTACAAATATAAACCCTCAGTAATACGGCCATGTAGCTACATGACACTAAGAAAGCATATTACAAAGTACAGAAAAACAAAAAATGAGTGAACATTTTAGCCAAAGGTCAAGAGAGTATATGAAACAGACCTCTTCCAGAGACAAGACACTTCCAGAGACAAGACTGCCTTTCTACAGCTAATTTGGAAAAAACAGGAATGCTTAAACCTTTGCATTAATGCAAAATGAAGCCATCCTATTTCCCAGTACAGGTAAAATGACAAGTTGCACTAAAATAAACTATTTCTTTCCCTTTTATTTTTTTTCTTATGCAGAAACATTACCAGTAAGCAATAATTCTATTCATAGAAAACACCAGAGAGAGGACCCCTGTTCTTCTGAGAAAAAATAATGTGAAATTCACATAAGTGTAAGAGTTTGTCTTTTTTTTCCCCTTTCAGTAATGAGAGGGAGACAGTGGTATAGGAGGAGACAGCCACATTACTTAAGGTAGAAGGGCATATCAGAAGAATGAAAAAAGAACATCAGTGAATACAAGGTGGAACCTGGAAGTTCTGCAGAATGGCAGAACCTTTAGAAAGAGTAGGTAGAAAGTCAACCTACACTGTAAAAATATCATAAATACAAAGAAATAGCAAAGAAGGAAGCAAGAAAATCACATTGTACCTGACACTTAAAAGAATAAATTACAAAAGTCACATCTAATGGGGGACATTAGTCTCTCAACCCTGATGTTGAGAGACCTTTTTGATGTCTGGAAACCTTATTATAGACTTCCAGCATCTGAAGAGGGCCTACAAGAAAGCTGACAATGGACTTATTAAGATGTTAACTAGTGATGGGACTAGGGGGAATGAATTCAAACTAAAGGAGGGTAGATTTACATTAGATATTAGGAAGAAGTTCTTCACCGTGAGAGCGTTGAGACACTGGAACAGGTTGCCCAGAGAGGTGGTGGAAACCCCTCTGTTTTTAAGGCCAGGCTGGATATGGCTCTGAGAAACCTGATCTAGTGGTAGGTGTCCCAGCCCATGGCAGGGGGGTTGGTCTTAAATGTTCCTTCCAACCCTGAAAATTCTACAATTCTATGTTTTGGCCTAACACATTAAAATGACAGCACCTCTTCATTTACAGATAGCATCAGAAACAACTGCAGCACTTTATAGCATTAATTTAAAAAAAAACAAAAACACACCACTGTAATATAGTCACACAGCTGTACTTTTTCAGAATTAACTGAATAGGAGGATATGCAAAGACCACAATTCACAGCTTTGCATGCAAGAACATCTGCGTGTTTGATACATTGCGTCAAACTACTGATTAAATTACATTGCCACTTTCTAGCAGAAAACTGTTTTCCCTCTAGAGACAGATGCTGTCTGAGAAAGGAAGAGGTAAGGCAATAAATGAACATAAATTTCAGTGAATCACTAGCATTTTTCAGAATATCAACTAACAGCAACACACACAGAGCACAGCAGTGAACTACTCATGCTGTAAGGGTCCACAGTTAAGCATTGATTCAATATTTAGAATTCCACATAATATGTAAAGAAATCATAATCACCTCTGATCCTATGTTACTTACCATAACCATCATGTCTAAATGATGATGGATGCTCTCCCAAAATAGCTTGCCTCTGGCGGCCCTTCCCTCTGTCTAACATATGGGAAGGGAAAGAAAACAGTTTAGTATGCACAACTAGGCAATTATCTCTCCAGATAAGACATAAATCTTCTAGTTAAGAAGCAAAAAAAGTAATTTGAATCCTTGATCATTTTATAATCAAGTTCTCATTCATTATACGTCTAGAACCACAAGCTGTAGCCCTGGAACACCAAAATTACAAGACTGCCATATGTATAACAAATTGCATTTAAGTTGATTTGGGGCAGTGGCCAACGAGAAGATGCAGACATTTAAAAGTTTATAGAAATACCCAATAGTTTTCGTAAACAGACACCACATATTAGTATAGATAACACCATACAGCAGGATTTGCCTATGTGTCTCTTAAAATAAATTGGAAATGCAGTACTTTTGAAAGACAGTACCTGAATCATAATATTAGCTTCAACAGCAACACATTTTCAAAGTGGGCTTCTTTCAAGAAGTTTCAGCATAAGCCAACAACAACCTGTATTACATGGTTTCATAATCAGTAAACAGAGAGCATTACATATGTGTACATACATATTTACAGAACACCTACTGATTTTATGGGCGTGCTGAAAGGATTGTACATTATTGTATTATCAGCAGCACACAACAGTTCAACTGAAGAAAAACATCACTGAATAATGCATTTAAACAACAGTAAATCTTTAAGAAAACCCAGTTGTCTAGGATATAAAGTTAAGCAAGGGGTCTACATTGCTGGAGTAAAGCAGTGCACCACTGCCAAGGCAGTATTTTCTAATCAGATCCAAAGAAAACCTAAACTTCCAGATTTATTTGTGATAAGCAACAATTGTTTCTCACAATTAAAAAAGCCATGTTGAGAAGATGGGGCAAGACATTTATCAGTTCACAACAGTTCCCAGAAAACCGAAGTATGACTGCTGAAAATGGCAACTCCAGCCCAATGCAGCTGGAGGTACTTCCCCTGATAAACAGGAACTATGAGCATTAGCCAACACAACAGTGGAAAATGAAAATACATTTGTCCTTTCTCCTTAGGGTTTTGAGGACAGGCTCCAAGTCAGATATTTACTTTGGCAATAAAGCCTGAAGAGGTGACAGTACTGCATGCCCTCCAATATATAGAAGAAAGATTATTTTTGTAAAGTTTTTGGTTTTCATTCCTTTTTCAGAATAACAGCTCTGGTTCTCGGTACTGGAAAGTAAATAGGCAGTCCCATAGAGTACTTTGAGCATTTAAACTGTATGCAGTAATCTTCTTTCAGAAAAATCAAGCTTATAATTCCCATCTGTGGAGCTAAATCCTCTGAAACTGCACACAGTAAGTAAGATATTAAAGGACCATATTTGTTAAATCAAGAATTCTAGGAGAGTAGTTTGACAAATACTTCCACCTCCTCATAGTGTAAAAGACCACTGCTCTTTACTGGTCACATTCTTGTTCCTTTGTTAAACACAGACCCTCAGTTGTTCCAGTACAAATGCTTGTGCAAACAGGCACTGAAACATGAAAACAGAACTGAGTTTAAAAAAATTCTAAAAGTCCCTTTATAGATTAGTTTTTAAAAAAGCAAGAAAAAAAAAGCTCCAAATTACTCTTTGAACTTTCTGGCTAAACGCTAGTAAAAGTCAGGTGATTTTTCTTCTTCAGTTCACTCTAATGCAGTGTGAGTTCATAGCAGCAGGCACTTGTTAGGAAGTTTACTCAAGTGGAGAAGTATTATGGTAAGTCTGTAAGTTGTTACAATAAAGAATTAAAAAAAAATTAAAAGCAGCTCTTAAAAAAAAAATCATTAGCAAAATGCATTTCCTCTCCAAGATTTGAGGGGTGTATGCGGTAAATTCTGAAAGGATGTATTAGCATGTCTGTCCTCAAAATGAAATTCCTTTGGGCTATGATCTTGTTTGCTGCAGTCAGATCCCTGCAGCTAGGGTGACATTAAGTTCAAAAGCCAAACAACGCTGCTGCAAAAGTTGAAACACAAATATGAAAACTCTCTCTCTCTCTCTCTCTCAAAAAAAAAAAAAAAAAAAGTCATCCTGACTTACTTTATGACTTTATGGGCAAAATTGCTCTAGATGTGTGCTTTCTAAAGAACATTTCTGTGTTCATTCAACAATTTATATTACCATTTATATTCCATTTCCCATAAATGGAAATGGGCTACTGTAAAGGAAAAATTATTATATATACACAATGTATTTTATATATATAAAATGGTATAAGTCTAATTCTTTTCCTTCCATGTAGTAGAACAATGTATAGAAAATAAAGACAAGCTTTCAAAGTGACAAAAGGAAAACAAAAGAGTAGAGTGAGAGTTTGTGAGAAAGAGCAAGTCATACCTATCCTAAGTTTTTCATTTTCCACTGTTTTCTTTAGCTTGGGGAATATTTAGTTCACACAGCCACATCTATCTGCAGACCAATTACATAATGCAATTAGATGCACAGTGTTACAAGTTAGCCTCCAAACACTGCAATAATCAAAACGGGTCAAGTTAACACTTGGTATTTTTTGAATTCAAACCTTCAGAAGGTTCTCTTGCCCTTGAGTTTCTTTAAAATCCCTTTTGTAGGTAAGAAATTTGAGAAAAAAATTTGAATCCTGATAGAAATAGTCATAAGCTACAAACTGCAACCAATACTGTAGCTCCCTTGTTAACTTTTTACAAGCACTTTATTTTGAAAATTCAAGCCCTAAGTTTTTCGTTGTACAACAGTTTTACAAGCCCAGAGTCTCTGCAGAATCACTGTGAAAGTGCATCTCACTTGAGACGGTCAAAACTCTCTTTCTCATATAGCTTTTTGTAAATAGTTACTCTGTCTTGGACACATTACCTTATTTTTTCTAACTTTACATTGCACACCTTTTTGTACATGAGTTACTGAACACTGCACTCAATAGTTACAGATTTTTTTTTTTTAAATAAACACTTTACAAGAATTATGCTACACAGCAGTTTGTCTTTACATATATAGTCATCGTTTCCACTGACGTGAGTTAAGATCTGGTAATTTTTACAGCTGAGTACTTAGGAGACAGTATGCCTGTACCAATTATGAATCTACCTATTTTAATAATTATAACTGAGGGAGCCTATCTGATATCGCACTATTCAGTTCCAACTATCTACAGATAAGGATAAAATTTTCCTACAACTAGACAGTATGTACACTGTTAAGACTGAATGCAACTCTCGCATACATCAAGTAATAAAAAGATTACAATGTCAATGGTATCGATGAAAAAGTTTCTTAATTTTGGAGATTCTAAATCTTTCAGTTGTAATTTTAAGGGAAGTAAGACCAGCATACATACAAACTTGAACAGAATGGGTACAGTCTATCAAGTTATTCATCCCATACAAATCTGAAGTACTGAAAGTGTCCTCCTTTAAAAACTTGTGGTGGTGATGCATGCAGTATGCAGACAAGGTGAATTGCAAGTCTGAGTTTTTTCATAGGGTTTTTATTTTGTCTGTTTGGTGTTTTTTTGGTTTTTTGCTGATGCCGATGTGGTGCATGATGAAGTGTAGAGTCAGCCTGCTGAAGTCCTCTATCCTTCTTAATGGCTCGTCCAACATAGGGGAAAAAAAAAAAAAAAAAGTAAAAAAAAAAAAAAAAAAAAAAAAAGAGTCCTTTCGAAGGAGAAGCAGTGTGCAAGTTTGTAGTTTGTAAGGAATAGTCTGTACCAGGTTTCCTCTCCTCCAAAGAGAGAGAGCTGCTTGGAGAAATGCAAGTCCTTGAGAACTGCGAAGGTGCTTGCAGGTGTGGGCTCCTTGTTGAACTAAGTGGCTCAAGCACACGGGAGGAGGGGGCACTAGGGCTCAGGGTTAATTTCCTGATGTGTGAGCACAGACTCCAGCAGCACTGGCTTGCTTTGAAATGACTACTGCGATACAGCCTGACCACGCACAAAGGATTGTCATTAGTACAGTCAAACAGCTACAGCAATAATATATGAAAACCTACCTCGTCGGCCCAGATATGGTTTAGTGTAGTCCCAACTATCGTTGTCGTTTCTAATGACATTTAGCCGAGTTGGCTGTTCAAATAAAGTAAAAGTGGAAAAGGTTAAGTCTAGATTATGTGTATTTTTCGAGTTAAATTAAAAGATAAGGTCCAAGCATTACCCTTGCATATTCAATTTTTAGTGTGCAGCATCCTGCATAGATATCTGCTCCATTGAGCGCAGCCTTCGCCTTCTGGGCACAAAACACAGATTCAAACATACAAATCATGTTAAGGATTTTTTAACCAAGTATCTCTTTCACATTCCTTTCTTCTGATATGATTTTATTTCTGTAGCCTGCAAATATTTCACTACTGTATATCTTCCAAGAACTCCATACAAACACTAATATAAAATTACTAACCAGTATATATGGGTTCAGCTTACATTAAACATCTGCTCCAGAGATGTAAGCAGCACATAAGACCATTCATAAATCAGCAAATTCTTCAGTGTGGATGAGCTTATGCCATTTGGAAGCAGATATTCTGGTGGATTTAGTAATGTTCATCAGAGGACACAGTTACCAGCAAGCTTAGTTAACATTTGAAGGCAAATTCTGAAGGGAAAGTTAAGCTGGATCACTTGGGAAGGGACTGGAGCCTGGAGGTGAGGAGTCACTCAAAGACAAGGCATCCCTTAAAGACATTGCATCCCTTCTCACAGCTTGCATTAGCTAGTTGTAGTGACAAGGTTTCCCCTCAGCCTCCTCCTCTCCAAACTACACAATCCCAGTTCCCCCAGCCTCCCCTCACAGGACTCGCTCTCCAGACCCTTCACCAGCTTTGCTGCCCCTCTTCAGACACGCTCCAACACCTCAATGTCCTTCTTATAGTGAGGGGCCCCAAACTGAACACAGTATTCAACGTGCAGCCTCACCAGTGCCGAGTACATATAGGAGCATCATCACTTCCCTTCTCCTGCTGGCCCCACTGTTCCTGATACAAGCCAGTACACCACTGGCCTTCTTGGCCACCTGGGCACACTGCTGGCTCATATTCAGATGCGTATCAACGAGCAACCCCATGTTCTTTTCCTCTGGGCGCCTTTCCAGACACTCTTCCCCAAGCCTGTACTGTTGCATGGGGTTGCTGTAAAGCATGAGCAGGATCTAGCACATGGCCTCATTGAACTTCATCAAAAAATGGCCTCAGCACATTGATTCATCGACTGTGCCTCTGTAGAGCTTTTCTACTCTCAAGCAGATCAATACCACTGCCCAGCCTGGTGTCATCTGCAAACTTACTGAAGGTGCACTCAATTCTCATCCAGATAATTGATAGAGATACTAAAAAAAACTGGCCCCAACACTGGGCTCTGGGGAACACCACTTGTGACCAGCTGCCAACTGGATTTAACTCCATTCCCCACAACACTTTGGGTCTGGCCATCCAACTAGTTTTTTAACTAGCAATGCACATACCCATCCAAGCCATGAGCAGGCAGTTTCTCTTGTGGAAACTGTGTCAAAGGCTTTATTAAAGCCTTTACTAAAGCCTAGGTATACATCCACAGCCTTTACCTCATCTATAAAGCAGGTCACCGTGTCATATTAGGAGATTAGGTTGGTGAAGCAGGACTTGCCTTTCATAAACCTATGCTGACTGGGCCTGATCACCTTGGTGTCCTGCCATGTGCCACATGATGGCACGAACGATGATCTGCTCCATTACCTTCCCTGGCACTGACAGGTGCAGTTTTCTGGATCCTCCTTCTGGCCCTTCTTGTAAGTAAGGGTCTGTCCTGGTTTCGGCCATGACAGAACTAATTTTCTGTCTTGTAATTTTGCTTTCACTAAGTCTCTTATAAGTAGCTATACTTGCTAGAGACTGGTATGCAGAACCAAGGCCACTGCTCAGATCTGAGGAAGATCTTGTGCTCCAGAAAGAGAAAAGGAGTAAGGAGGTCACACCTGCAGCCCTCCTTTAGGGAGAAGCAGACAAGATAAGTGACCAAAATTGACCAAACAGAGTATTCCACCCCATACACGTCATACTCAGTATAAATTTGAGGGATCACGAGGGTCAAACTTCTTCGCCCTTCTCCCCTCCTTCAGCTTTTCGCCTTTGCCCTCCTTCACCTGTCCCTGTTTGTTTCAGCATTCTGGGAGGATTCCATCCATTCATCTGCCCTTGGCCCTGATCCATGACAGCTTGAATCTGTGTATTCCTCCCTCCAGCTCCCTGCTCCTGCTTCCAGCTCCCTGCTCCTGCTTCCAGCTCCTGAGTGCTGCTGCCTCCAGGAGTCCATCCTGGACTCTCCCAGGGCTGCCTTGCAGTCTTTGTGGTTATGTGAGTGTTACTGGGGGGGAAAAAGGGGAAGAACATGCAATTGGGTTTTTTCTGTATATTTGTATCTATTCAATAATTTTTCCTTTTTATCATTACTGTTTCATTAAAGCTGTGTAGTTTTGTTTCCAACCCCTAAGTCTCTCTCCCTTTCTCTCCTTTCTTTATCAGGGAGGGGGATTAATTGAGAGCATCTGTCATTCAGTTAATTGCTGGCCCAGCATTAAACTGTGACAGGGTCACATTTGCTAACCTCCAGTCAACTGGGACTGTCCCAGTTAGACAGGACTGCTGGTAAATGCTGGAAAGTGGCTAGGTGAGCACTTTTGATAGCTCCCTCCGTACCCTTCAGAGGATACCACCCAGCACCACAGACTTGTGTGTGCCTAAGTGGTGTAGCAGCTCGGTGGCTTGGTCTTGCTCCCTGTCCCTGCTTTCCAGCTCAAGGAGGCTGTGTACCTGAACAACTGGTCCTACTACTGAACACCGAGGCAAAAAAGGCATTAAGTATACCGCAACCTTTTCCCCTCATCCTTTGTCAATCTGTTTCCCCCCTGCACCCAGTAAAGGATGGAGATTCTTCTTAGCCCTCCTATTGGTGCCAATATATTTACAGAAGCTTTCATTTATTATATCTTTTACAGCAGTAGCCAGATAAAGTTTTGTAGGGCTTTGGCTCTGCTTAGCCTAATGACATTTTTATAGTCCCTCCAAGTTGCCTGCCCCCTCTTCCATAAACTGTTCTTTTTTTCTGAGCTCCAACCAAAGCTCTATGGTTCAGCCAGGATGGTCTTCCCTGCTGGCTCACCTTTCAGAACACAGAGATGGCCTGCTCATCCTTAGTATTTCCTTCCTAAAGAGGGTCCAGCCTTCCTGGACGCCTTTGCCCTTCAGGATTTCCTCACAGGAAACTCTGTCAACCAGTATCCTAAACAGGCCAAAATCTTCCCTCCAGAAGTCCAAGACAGGAGTTCTGCTGATCCCCCTTCCCTTCTCCAATAAAAATAACCCCCAAGTGTACAAGTCATCCAGTCCATACAACACAGCTTACAACAAACTTGATACACAATCATAGAAATTCAAACTATGGTCTGTTAGGACATAAAAGTTTGTCTTCTGCATAGGTAAGCAATAATTAGTTTGTTTTACAGAAACTAGGACAATTCTTTTTCCTTGGCAAATCACTAGTGCAGCCACTGGTTAAGTCATATGTTACAAAAGTGATCCACTAATAAAGCCTGCCACATCAGTAGCATCCAAAATCAGTACAGAATTTCTGAGATTTTGGTACCATTTTGTCCAGACAACAGATCAAAAATGGAGGGCACTGAGTGTTGAGAAAGAGGGATATAAGAGTCTTATGAACAAAGGTGTAATCAGACTTCGGACTTGACAGACCACAGTAACACATTAACAACTCTGAACATTCATCCTATGTACAACTTAATGTTATAAATACAGTAAACAGCAGGATAACAGAGCCTAGTATTCTCTCAACAGGTGATAAACAGGTCAAGGAGCCTAAGTTTGTCTTGTGCTTTATTAAAGACAGAATACTAAGACAAGCAGCCTAGACTAGAGATATTTCAAAAGATTCTGGAGAGCTCAAACTGCACCTCTCAAATCTGTTACTCATTTCTTCAGTATCAACACAGGCAGAAGCCATGAAACTTGTGTCTTATGTATTGTCAAAGCTGTAATGTATTCACATCTGCAATTACTATCCTTAGGGCCACCTATAAACATATTTATCAAGATCACTGTTGACAATGTAATTATTTTGGTAAAGATTAAAAAAACCAACCAAACAAAGAAAGAAACAAAACCAACAAAACCCCCCCACACTTAAAAAGGATATTCAACCATAGCTTGTATTCCATTTCTCTTGAATATAACAATGCGCTGAACTTTTCCAACAGGGTTGCATACAGTATACAAGACATCCTAAGAAAGAAGAAAAAAGTATTTTAATCAGATAAGAAATTTTGAACATGTGAGGTTCAGCGAGCATTTTCCTGCATTGGCATTTAAATGCCAAAGAGCAAAGAAAAGGCTTGTTAACCTTTCAGTTATGATTTTTCCTATATAATTTATACATTCATCAATAGCATTTTCATGGATTAATATCGTACAGGCAGTTGAATCTTAAAGCCAGGAAAAATTTTATACATACTCATGCAACCATTATTTTAACAAGTATCTTCAACTGTGTTAAAACCCTGTAATTGCATCCATGTCTCAAGCTGTGCTCCCTTTTAAGCATTCACTGCAGCAGTTTTACCAAAGCAAAGAGAAAAAGTGACACTGTAGTTATACCACATTCAATTTCAGAAGACTCTAGCAGCTGAGGGGGTTTTAAATTGTTCATATTCCCTTTCAGAAGAGTAACCAGAGGTAGTCCATGATGTAAGCTTAGGAAGCTTTTCAAATGAGAATTTCAATCATATTCACCTGAATCAAAGACATTCCAAGTGCTTGCTGTGCTTCTCCATTGAAGAGAGAGAAACCTGACAGTAAACACTGGATTAATACAAACTCATTCTTAACACTTTGCTTTCACAAGCATTTATCTGTATCTCAAGGAAACAGTAAAATTCAAGACCACCTTCAGTGCTGCAGGGCAACCAAAAAGTAAGGAGAAAACCTTGCCTTAATCTATGTACATCAGGCAGGACTTATGATGTGGTTCTAGGAGGACCAAATAACAGAGGATTTATTACAAGTGATCATGGTAACAGAAACTAGTCTGCAGCACAAATCTGGACAGGAAAAAGGTTTAATTTTAGAGTTTATTGTAGAGTGACCATACGCCCATTCTCAGAACTCCCAAGACTTAAGATCTAAAGCCTGAATAAAGAGGAACTATCATTTCTTGAAACAATTCACCTGTCAGATCAAGTTCACATAGCTGAATGCATGTAACATTTACTAAACAATCAGTTTCATTACTAAACCTAGCCAGCAAAGGTAGCTGACATCTCAGTGAAACAGTCTACTATGATCTATTTTTCCCTTCCTTTATTAGGAAGAAACTTCCAAAATGCTCGTTCCAAGATCTCAGGGTACATCCTCAGCTTTACCTGGGGGACAAAAAGGAGAAGGGGGAAAGGAAGCAAGCATAGTATTTATTATAATTTTCTGCATAATAACAGAGTAATTGAGAGGCAAAGGGGTGGGAGGGGAAATGCTGGATTACTTAAAAACAAACAAACACACCTCCAGCCCCAATAAACTAGAAAGAGGATGTCATTGCTGGCTGCAGCTGCAGTGATGTAACTCCTGGCTTCTATGAATTTCTGTAAGCTTCAATACATGGATGTATTATCACTAAAAAAAAACAAAACAACAAAAAACAAAACCAAACCCCACAACAGGATTCTCAGGGGTCTTGTTCCAGACACTCCAGTGTTTTGCATAGATAAATGAAGTAAGCAGGGGAAATTGTTAACCTGAAGATTTTCCTGATGCAGACACTTATTTTTAGAAAGAACTCAGGCAGTCTGAACTGCTAAAATATAAGATTTAAGATTATTTATAGGTATATTTCTACGCATACTCAAAGATATGATACCCTCTATCTCCTATTGCTTGGGAAAAGAGACCTGAAAACTTTCCAGCTCCAGATGACATTAATTTTCAAGCATATGACTTACTTTCACAATTTGTCTCTTGAAAAATTTTCAACAGCCACTTAATTAAAAAAAGCAAATTGCCATTTAAAATATAAGCTCTACTCAAAATGCCATCAGTGTTGTTAGCCAACAGGCATACACAGAGATTGATTTTGCAATTCTACTTTTTTTTTTTTTTAATTCACATTACCAAATCAAATGATTGACAAGATACAGTAAGATGAACTATCTTAAATAAGAAATTAACATTGCCATTATATACACACTAAAATATCATAAATAAGCAGATGCAGCAACCTAATCTCACAAGAGGTTGACAGATAAGCATAAAACACTTAAATTGCTTAGGAACACCCCACCTTCCCCATACATATACAGAAGGTTTTAGAAGGTGAGAATAGAGACAACAGCAGAGGTGAAGCTGGATAGACAGTACTGACCACAGGCCACTCAGTCTCATCTCTGTGCCCAGCAAGATTATGGAACAAATCCTCCTGGAAACTATGATAAGGCCAACACTAGGGGCAAATCCTGCTTGAGAATTTTGGTGGCTGCCTACAGCATGGTTATAGGGCTGATGGGTAATGGTAAAGCAACTCATGCCATCACCTGGACTTGTGCAAAGCATTTGACTGTCCTGCAAGATATCCTTCTCTCCAAACTGGAGACAAGAACTGGACAGCCAGACCACTGGGCTGATAGGGAACTGGTTGGATAGCTGCACTCCAGGAGTTGTGGTTAATGGCTCAATGTTGAAGTGGAGATCAAGGACAAGTGGCATTCCTCAGTGATAAGTACAGGGGTGCTGTTTCACATCTTTGTCAGCAACATGGACACTGGAACTGAGTGGATCCTCAGCAAGCTTGCTTATGACATCAAGCTGTGCAGTGTGGTTGACATGCTGGAGGGAAAGGAGGCCATCCAGAGAGACCTTCACAGGCTTGAGAGGTGGGCCCCTGCCAACCCCAGAAAGTTCAGCAAGGCCAAGGGCAAGGTCCTGCACCACAGCCAGAGCAATCCCAAGCACAAATACAGGTTGAGCAGAGAATGGATTGAGAAGAGACTGAGGAGAAGGTCTTGGAGGTCCTGGCTGACGAGAAGCTCCACATGAGCAAGCAATGTGCATTTGCACGTGCATTTGCACACCTAGAAAGACAGCTGTGTTCTAGGCTGCATCAAAAGATGCGTGACTAGTAGGTCAAAGGAATTAATTCTGCCCTTATAATACATTCTTATGAGACCCCCCCCATCTGAAGTACTGTGTCCAATTTTGGGGCCCCCACCATAAGAAGGACAAGGAGTTCTTGGAGTGAGTAGAGAGAAGGGCCATAAAGATGATCAGAGGGCTGAAGCACCTCTCCTATGAAGATGATCTGAGAGACCTGGTGCTGTTCAGCCTGGAGAAGCTCTAAGAAGACCTTATGGGAGACTTCTAGGAACTGAAGGATACCATTTTGACCTGTAAGAGCGCTGATTTAGAGTGGACATTAGGACAAAATTTTTCACTGCGAGGGTGGTAAGACACTGGAATATGTTGCTCAGAGAAGCTGTGGATGCACCATCCCTGGAAGCATTCAATGCCAGACTGGATGAGGCTTTGAGCAACCTGGTCTAGTGGGAGGTGCCCATGCAGGGGAGTTGGAACTAGGTGATCTTTAAGGTCTCTGACAACCCAAACCACTCTATGGTTCTATGACTGCAGCAGAAGGGAATGCTTTGAGGTCTGTTTTAACACAGTTTTCTGTCCTTACAGACAAATCCGTGACAAAGTCCTGCCCACAGATAGGGAAACTGGGAAACAGAACTTCAAAGACCTATATATATGACATCTTAGGCAAAACCTTTTCACAACATCAACCCTTCATGACAAAGGAATGGAAAGCAATTAGGAATTAAATTCAGTAAACTTTCTCTTCTTGTCCTTCAGTGCCACATTCCTCTAAAGAAAATCTATCAGGAAAAACACTGGGCACAATTGTAATTGAAGAAAAAACTTATTTAGCTTTATCTACATTATACCCTTGAATAGACTAATTTAACTGCAAAAACTGTAAAATGTTTACAAAGAAAAGCTCTTAAGAACTATGAAGCAGTTATTATTTGCAGTTATTCAAACTTACCTCTAAATTGGTTGCAATTTTTCACCTATTATGCCTAACTGTAGTTCTAATTTAGGGAGAGAAAAGTGTTGAAGAAAAAGAGGTAGTGTTAGAATTTGTGGGTTTGGGGTAGTTTTTCATTTGGGTTTTTTGTTTGTTTGTTTTCCTCTTTTAGTAATGCAGACATTATTATAAAATAGACGTTCTTAAGTTAACTGTTTTTTTAACCTGTTGACCTAGTGCAAAATTTTTACTTTCCTCATCACATTCCTAGCTGGTATGGGTACAATTGCTCTTCCCAGTTACTATGACTACACTATTTTCAACAAGACTACAGTATCTTCAACGAGCTCTGGTACTTGCAAATAATTTTAGAAATATGTCTGTTTCTAGTGCTTACTGGTTGGGGGCAGCATGAAGGATTGGGTTTTGGGAGAGGGGGGGTTGTCTGTTTATTTGCTTTGAGAAAAAGAGATACTGTTCTAGAAGCTTAATCCTCAGAATTTCCATGAAACTCTCCTAGCCGAGACAGATGCTCCTGCTACCAGTTTCCTCAAGCATTTACATTCAACTATGCTGCTTATGAAAGCAAAATTTTAAATGCATGAATGAAATGTAGTTTGCAAAATACATAGTATAGTCACAAGCAAAGAATACTTTCACTTAGTCAGTAGATTTGTTCACACAGCTCAAAACAGGTATATTTTTAAGCACTGATGAAAAAGCATCTCATATTTTGCTATGCTTTTGTATAATGAAAACCATCCACTAATGAAACAACACACAAAAATCTGTTGATATTCACAATACAGTGAAGAAAAATGCATGATCTGAAACTGACTGCTTGAAGTAATTTCAGGAGCACTAAGTTTCAAACAATTTGCTAACATAATATACAGCACATTAAACAAAACCTAATACTTGCATTAAGTTATATAGTTCCACACAACCTGAACACTTTGGTTTATTCTAAGTATCCTATACATTTCTCTAAGAACAAGTGACTTACATTTGTATCACAGTATTGCAAGTTTGCTTAAAACAGACTTTAATTTTTTCCTGAAATACTTATGTGCAATACAACATATGCTACAAAATCTCTACAAAAATGTAAGCACTCATGCATGAGAAAACAGGGATTCTTGAATACTAGAAGAAAAATAACTCTATCATTAAAAAACCATGCAAGTGTGCCATAAACAGCTGGCAGTACATTAGGACACAACTGTATATATGGTATGACTGAAACACTGAAAAGTAAAATATATCAGCCCAAATAACAATGAGAAAGAGTCCATCAAACTCAAGCTGATCATCAACAGATGAAGTTTTCAACTTTCCACAAAGGAAATATGAATGAAGGATTGTAAGAAAATAACTATTGGAAAAGTTGCTACTCAAACATAGGCCACTCAGAACCTAAAAGCTAAATGACATTCCTGATGTTGTGGCAACACATTTGGAAATATTCCAGAAGCATATAGCGACTTAAACATTTCAAAATCCTGACCACTTAAGTCTTCTGATGCATTGCAAAATACCTGCACAAGACTAAACCATCTTGAAAAACCTATTTTCCAGACATGTATTTCTTATGTGAAGATGGGGTAAAGCTTTGTCAGGTGAATTTAATTCCCGACTCAAATTAACCATGTACACTTTTAACAAATAGTACACAATAGAAATAAATAGCTGCTCCCCATGCCTTTTGTAATCTTAAAGAAAAAGCAAAAAACATACCACTGTAATTGGGTAGAGAGGATTCTGAATTGACAACAGGAGAACTTTATTTCCACCAGATGGGTCATCAGTGTTCCCTGGACGTGTAATCCTTTTACTTGTTGAATAGTTGAAAAAGGCTTGCTGTCCAGCAATGTATACAGGTTCATCTGCTGCAAACGTTACACATTTCTTTGCACTTTCTACATTTTCAAACTCTACCAGAGCCTGGCGCTTAAATGGCATCATCATGACATAGCTGGTGAGAGAAACATTACAGTAAGTTTTCCTATATGCTCAAAAACAATTCAAGTCTCATAACTGTCATATATATTAGGTTTTTTCTAACCAATTCCTAACAAGGACATAAAAGGAAGGTAGTGCTTCCTGCTCGTGCTTTCCAAACCTTGTCAACAGATTCCTAAAGCATTTTAACAAACTGAAGAAATGAAGCTGTAAGTTAAAAAAGTAATAAGCAGTTGGTTTCATAAAGCAGTTTAATGCATGACAACATTCAACCAATATAACAAATTGTTTATCCTTTACTAGCTTACTAAACTACAGCTGATACAGAAAAATCAAAATAAATGTAAATTATACAACATATTAG
Source organism: Phaethornis superciliosus (assembly GCA_023637945.1). Lineage (NCBI taxonomy): Eukaryota > Metazoa > Chordata > Aves > Apodiformes > Trochilidae > Phaethornis > Phaethornis superciliosus. The sequence continues at coordinate 33,491,113 of JAJQWJ010000003.1, read as the reverse complement.
AAGTTGATTCATTAAAGGTTGTTGTTGTTGCTATGAAATTTAAAAATACTATTTCTGACACAAAACTATAGTAGAGGAAATAAACAGAAGTATTCAAGTTAACCAAATTCAGACACAGACATACTCAAGAAGCTTTGTCAGTTTTTGAGAAGTATAACTGTCAGACTAAAATACATCTATTTGTATCACTGAACAAGCTTGTGCTCACTTAATATCAACTGTTTATTTTAAGATATTGGTACAAATACAATCCAATTATTTGAATATCGGCAGTGAAAAACACTATTCTAGTATTTATGAAACCTTTTTTAACTTCAATACATGCACTTACTTGAAAAGGAATGCATGTTTCCAAAAAAAAGCACTCAAAATTCAGAATAAGCTGGTTCTAACCATTCACCTCTACTATTTTGTTCACAGATGAGGAACCTTTAGGCTACAGGACCTTTGAAGGGGCTTTCTCTGAATAACAATGACACTCTGAAGGCCTTACCATATCACAAGCATTCCATATGAAACCATAGGTAAAAGCAACATCGGCTCTGAGGACTAGCCTTATTTTTGGTATATTCACCTATATCAAGACAATCACCCTCGAGCTGCTTTGCAATTCAGTTTAGCTCATAATAAGGCCAGGACTAGCTGTGCTACTGAAGTAGGACAGACACTACAGCATCCTGACAATGTGGCTCTGACTGACCACATTTGCAATGTACAGAAACACAGAATTCTGACAAAGCTAGAAAATCTTTACGTTTTACTATGAACTAACCTCCGCATTTCAAATGGCTATCACAATGCACTTAAAGAGATCCAAGAGACTTTCAAATAATGCTCCCATAGTGCCCACAGAGACAACTTTATACCACCTGACCTACCATATGGTTCCAAACTTTTCAAGGGCTTCCACGAGATCTGCTTCCACAACTGATTCACACAGCCCACGGACATGGACAACAGGAGAAACGGAGACTTTGTGATGACTTCCCCCAGCATCCTAGAGATGAAAAAGACATTTTACAATTCAACACACAACAAGGAATACTGCCACCAATAATTAAAATTAAATATTTGGCAAAAACTACACTGGACAGTCATCTAAGTGTACAATCCAAGCATATTTTAGGTAATTTAACTTTTCTTTCCAAATAGATTGCCAAGTTCAGTTGCTGAAGCCTACTTAAAATACTTTGCAGATTTAATTAATGTGCTTGCACAGGCAAGATTTTTCTTATACGAAAAAAAAAGCCTATTTAACACTTGGTTGAACTGCAGAAGGTCTTCCACCCTATTTGTTAAAAGCATAAAATAATATTCTTGGATATGCACAACGGATAAAATATTTCTGCTGCTCTTCTGATTTGTTTATGCCAATATTCATTTTGAGACAGGCTAGTAGGGTAAAAAGGAAAGAAAAAACAAGGACCAACAGTAAACTGAATGAGAAGTTATTATTTTTCTAATGTATGCAAAGCTGTGCCTCACAATGCAAGCAAATGCCAGCTCTATACTGTATTTGAAATCAGCCCAAGCTCCCTTCTAATTCTGAAGACTTCATAGATGTTCTTTAAAAACTCGTGACTTCTGTACATATGGGTTCTTTCCACCCCAAGATTGACTACCATTGACAGATTCAGCCACCACACATTAGCATACAAAATTCCCACTATGAATATTTTTTAGAGCTACTGCTTCAGACAGCCTCAGTACTGAGTGACTGAAGAATTTAGGTTGGAGTAGCCTCATCTCTCTATGCAAAGCCTGAAGTAGGGCTGAAACTTAAGTTATACATTCTAAGACACAGTGGTAAAAAAACCAAACAAAACTATGTAAGCAAGTAGTGAGAGATAATCAAAGAAAGATTAGAGATAATAAAGTGCACTCTAAAATGTACTGTCATTATTAGCACCCAAATTTCATAGGTGTAATGCCAGTGTAAACTTGATGTATTCAAATTCACGAACTACACCAATGTATTAGATCTAACAGATCAAGTCGATTTTTTCATTTTTTGTAAGAAGTACTAAAGTATCTTCTGTAACTAGAGACAGATTCCCAATTTTAGCATAAAGTAGCATACAGTTCCAGTAATTAAGTAAGCTCAATAATTGCTACTACTGTGACAGACATTACTCTCTTCCTTGTCTGTTTGAACTACACATTCAAGGGAAAAACACATTCCAGATAAGTAAAAATAGTGTCGTGTGTTTAACTCCTGTGTTTCTCACTGTTCTCCAAAAACAGTCTTTTTTTTTTTAATCTTCAAATTGAGGATTTGACCATTCTGCTTGAACTAAAAGCCAGCACTCCAGACTTTGTCAGACATCAGAATAATCTGCTATGTAATTTTTTAAGATTACCTTACATTTTATTCATTTGCAGTATGAAAGCATTTTAGGTGGCAAAACATTTCTTTGAATAAGAGCTGTGACAGTTACTTATATTTGCATAAGATACCATACATAAGATAGAGCAGCAGAAGTGATCAAAGTAGGTATAAAAGGTTAACACTTTGAAATCAAATACTTAGGTAATTGTGGCAGGAACAGAGCTACATAGCAGTTTTTATTTTCAGCTTAAGTGTTCTTGCACCTTTCAAGGCTGAAAGAACCTAGGCACCTAGGGAAACCTTCAAAAGAAAACTAATAATCATTGCCAGTTCTTCCTGCAAAGTCTGAGACTCTACAGCATTGTTAACAGGCACCTTCACTTTTATTTAAGTCTGCAGAACAATCAGAAGTTATTACATCAATTATTCATTGCCCTGCATACTTGTATCCCAGTTAATGCTAAGCATATGTTCTCATTTTCTTTTCTTTAATGCATTAAAGAAATCTCAACTAAAAATATTTCTGTCTAATCAGATGGCAACTCTAAGCAATGATTTTCTCACTGAAGGCAAGCCTCACTACAAAGAGCTACCTTACATAATTAGCACCTCCACACATCAAGTCAAGCTTTTCAGAGAATGGATCACAACAGAACTGTATTTCTCTCTTCTCTGCCCTTCTCAGTTCTATCTCCTATTTCTTTCATGTTTCTCAGTCATGCATATCCCACTCTACTTTTATTTATTAGCATTCCACTTAAGCTTGCTTGCTTGCTGCAGATACAAATTCTTCTAACAGCACAAAGTCTCTCAAAAATTAGCATTTCTCTACTTGCATCTTCAAATGTAATATATGACTGATACACACATTATCATAGAACTATAGAATGGTTTGGATTGGAAGGGATGTAAAAGATCATCCAGTTCCAACCACAGGTAGGGACACCTCCCATTAGACCAGGTTGCTCAATGCCTCACCCAGCCTGGCCCTGAACACAGCCAGGGATGGAGCATCCACAACTTCTCTGGGTAACCTATTCCAGTGTCTTACCACCTTCACAGTGAACAATTTCTTCCTAACATCCAACTTAAATCTACTCTCTTCCAGCTTAAAGGACACATACACAGATGTCCATACTTCAACTGAAACTATTGTCAGAACAATCAACATATACAAATCTTGCTTTCTTTGGTAGTTAAAACATTTGACTTTCCAAGTCCAATTTCCTTCTCACCCTACAGGAAGCATCTAGTAGCAGGGTTTCATATAGCAAGACATTTAGCAAGAATTGAAGTAACTTCTACAGCAGTCTAAGAAGCAAGGAATAAAAAAAAATATAATGAAACCAAAAAAATCATCACCAAACACCACCCCTTAAAAACAGAGAAATCTCAGTAACTTGCCATGAAATTAAGGATTTACCTACATAGCATTTCAGAAACTAATTCATACAGCTAAAACCACTGTGGCTATAAATGGCCAAATCAGAGGGCTTCTGCATAACTCAGTTTCTAACCAGCAGGAGTAAACAGCAACATGAGAAGGGAGCGTAAGTCAGTCCTGAGCCAGGAAGCCACAAACTAAAAAGCACCAAGCATACTGGTGAAAGACATGAAGATGTGCCATTGGCATATGTTTGCAAAAATGTCTTCACAAAGGGCAGACATCTCTATTATTGTCAAACAAGTTTAACAGCTACCAAGTTGCAGTATCAAGCAAATCCAAAATGATTCTATGATTTCCTCTACAAGAAAAAACAAAACCACTAGACCACATGAAAATCAAATGTGTCTAAGTGCCAAGCATCTCCACAGCTAAGGTCAGAACACACACAACTCATTCAACTGCTACCATAATTTCATCCCAGAGATAAAAAAATTTAGGATTTCGATCAAGATTTCACAGTCACTGTACCTCGAGAACTACAGTTTGCACATAAAGGTTACATCAAAGCATCTGCTCACGTACATATTAACCACCACCAGTATTTCTCTGTTTACAAAGGAGTCTTTCACTAACTCCAAGCCCCATGGTGACACTAAAGCCCAATGCAAAACTCCAACATGACACTTGCACTCCACCAAAGCCAGAAGACATGAGCTAACCTTACTGCTTTAATATATATGGCATAAGGGTTTTTGAAAACTCAATCACTACTTCTTTCAGAATCATTAGCTGGACAGAAAATGCAATTATTAAATAGGTAACAGAAACAGTCTGCCTTTCTAAGTGCTCAAGATCAGTAGGACAAAAAAGGTCTCCCTTGAGAAAGAAGCTAGGAACATAAAAACATTGCTTAACATTGCAACCGAGCTTCCGCAGAGAAGCTGAGGAGTGAACGGAAGCTCTGACATAACCAAGTAGAGAAGACACAAACAAGTTACTTCACAGATATAGGACTGCAACAGAAACAGCTTCAAAGAATGGCTATAGGATTTAAACATGCATCCTGTAGTGACTTACACAGTTCTAGACAACATTTTAAGCATATCACTGGTTTCTTGCTAACAAGTTATGATTTACCATTCTGAAAAGGAAGAAAGTTGTCATGGGTTCTAGGATGGTATTTCTGTTGCTCACCAGTTCCAGACTAGGAGAATTTTTCACCAACTCTGCATATAAATTTGTCCCTTTATTCTCCCTCCCAGGAGGGAAAGGCACCTTCCAGTCTGTCCCATTAGTTCTATCAGCTTCTGCTACCTTTTTTGGACCATCTGCTCCTTTTCTGTTCCTCTGCTTACCTCCTCATCCCTCTTTTTCTTCTTACTCCGTAATGGATGGCACTCCTTTATATTCTCTCCCTCAGGTATCCAGATTTTCTGTTATTTTATCTCTCACCATTCAGATTATTTTATTCACTGACAAGTTTTTCCTGTTGCTGCATCCCTCTTAAATGCTCTGAAACTGCTTTCATAAATATGACAGTATTGGCAGAGGGAAAGCTCCAGAAGGCAGTTTAGTAGGTTTGTAAGTGCCCAAAACTTCATTAATGCCTAACTACAGAGTGATTACCACACTATAAAAGGTGAAGTGATTGTAAACAACACACTCCCCAGTAATCTCTGCCCATGAAGAGTCTGATGAGGAAAGGCTTTCATAAGCAGATACACAGCATTTCATGCACACTCTTCAACTTGTCTACTACATGGTGGTAACATTACTTAAACCTGTTTGCCGTGTTGCACTTCACCCCTGCTGATCATACCTGCCTGACTTGAGCAGTTCTTGAGCATAACTCTTTGCTACACAGGTACAGGAGATGCTTCTCTTCATGCCACCTGCAATTCCTGTAGCTTTGCAGTGACAACAGAGTTTAGGGTATTGTTTCTCTTGCTTAATGCACACCTCTTCGTAGCACGCTGTACCACTGTATCCTTCCAACAATTAAAGCTGCTACAAAACAGAATACCTGCACTGGGGCCCCTTCTGCAAATTCTGAATTCGCTCTGAAGTGGTCACACAGCTGGGACTAGATGATTGTTGTAGGTCCCCTCCAGCTGAAATACTCTATATTCTATTCCATTTTGCCCTCTGCTCATCACAATCTGAATATCCCTTAAAAAAACCCAAACAACACCTCAAAACAAAACCCCATGCAAGACACAGCACCAGGAGATTCAGCTAGAGGTGCTAGAACACCTACCCTAAAGGTAAGGACAAAGGCAGGAGGATGATTTATACTTACTCCACTAATACTTTTAGGATGCACTTCATTTAAGAAATGGATATATAAACAAGTAGCTGCAAAAATAAGTCAAGATCTGAACTCATTGCCATCTACCATTACCCGAGCTGTCTGCAATAGACATGAAGCAAATGAGTTGCAAAGTGAGATGCTTTCCATTTACCAAAAAGCAAGAACACTACACGCAGGAAGTTACACCAGAGTATCCGAGAGCTGCAAGTTCACATCCCTATCTTCCTTTGCAGTAGTTTGTAGTTACATTTGTGTGTTTAGACACCACATCTCACTTCCTCAGCAGTAAGAAAGGAGATAGTACATCTTCGTTACTTCACTGAAAGATTTAAGAAAAAGTATGTCAGAGACAGTAAGCCAGACAGATGCTACCAAAAATACAGGTTTTGTATATACATTAGCAAATGAAATTTAAATTTAAGGGAGAGAGAGGGAGAGAGAGAATACAGCCTAAAGACCCTTCAAAAGCAGCTTTCAACCCACATCTCCCAGTGTCCTGAGCCCCTGCGGCACCACAACTCTGACTTGCACGCCAAGGCTTCACCACCACACAACACTGCTTCCCTATAAGTCATTCTTCCAAATGATACTCTCCCTCACAGAGTACTTCTGCAAGACAGATCCCTACTTCTCCCAAGTCAACATTCTGGTTCTTCCCTCTATCTCCACGCTCCTTAGCCTTAAGATGAGCCATGAGGAAGAGGGTACACTTCTGGGCTCTGAGAAGTGTCTGCACAAGTGGGAAACAAAGGAGAAAAACAAATTTTGGTTTTCCCCATCTGGATCTCACATACAGACTTCTGGGCACCCATTTGAACAACAAAACAAAACTTAGAGGCATAAAGGGCTTATTCAGCCCAATAAAACAAACCCAGAGGAATGGGGAAACTCTAATTAACACATCCCATCAAGGAGACCCCACAACCCAGTGTGCTACCACAAAACAGCTTTTTTACAGAGATAGCAAATAAACCATATGAGTGTAAAGTTCATTGATACTCCAGGATGCACGTTAGGAAAAAAAAGAAACAGTGAGGTGACCAGACTCCAACCACTTTTTACTCCATCCATTTTCCCATTTCTCCTCATTCCCTAAAATTCCTCCAACTTAATCTTCAAGTATTTTTTCCCTCTTCCCTTCTGAGCAACCAGAATACTTACTTTTTTTCCCTTCCTCTCAGCCTACCTTGATCTTACATGTCTTTGCACTGAACCATATACAACTTCTGTAAGGTAAGAACATATCTCTAGAGAGAAATGAGTAAGATATATCACAGGATAAGTAAGTTTCATGGACATTTTTTTGATCTACAAGAGAAAAAAACCCAAAAAGCATTAAACTAAACTCGCATTAACTAACTCTAATAAATAGATGCTGGAATTTTTCTATTAAAAGCCCCATGTAAAATTACTTACAACGGCACCCATTTTATAGCTTTTATGTTATAGCTTGTTCTTAAGAAACTAGTTTGATCTCTGTTATCAAGCCTCTCTAAGAGTGGACTCGTGAATGCAGCTTCATCGATAGAACATCAGTCAGTGACCAGGCACCTCACTTGAGGCACATTGCAACTGACACAAGCAGCTGCCTAAAAATTCTCATGTTTTTGACTTGCTACACAATTTGTTTCACTTTCTTTATTCACGAGACCCAGCACCTGGCATTCCTGAAATCCAAAATGTAAAGCTACTCACTCTGTGCTCTGGTTACCTAAAGGGACAGGGTAGTGTGTCTTGCACATTAACTGGGATAAACTGAGATCAACATGAAGACAATCAGAGCCAGGACCCAGAAAAAAAAAATCACAACTAGCTGATTTCATAAAACACAGCAGAAGAGGAAAGGCAAGAGCAGTACCTTGTTCCTACTTGAAATACTGTGTGGTATCGAGCTCTCCTACATGCCAAAAATTCAAGGGGTAACTTAAGCATACAGATTTCATTCCGAATTAAGTCTTTAAGACATTGCTAAGCCTTGACTGCAACAGAGGCGATGTAGAAATCATAGAAACTGTAGAATTAGAATAGCTCTCTCCAGAGATGTATTTTTGGTGCACTTTATCTGGGAACTTTTGTACTAATTTAGGAGGCACCGTCTCCATCAAGAGGTTTAAATGACAAAGATGGTAACAGCAACTGCCCTCTCATTAGCTTTACCCAGTGCTAAGCAACTTCATTTTAACAACTCAAAAAGCAGAGGCATTCGGAATTTAAAGGTCTACCGTTAAATCAATGTTCCAAGTAAGAAACAGAGCCATCGAGAAGCAAAATGGTTACAATCAGATGGGCGATTAGCTAAGAAATTAAACAGTAGGCACAAAACTCCTGTTAGCCCAAATTTAAAGCCCAAGGTCTGTTTTGATGCTTAAGATACAACTTCATGAAGAATAAAAGGCATGCAGCAAGGAATTTAGTGAATCAGCGTGCCTATAACCATTGTTCGTGGGGGTGGGAGAAAAAAATCCAAGTGAATTTAAAAAGGAAACAATCGTTTATCATCAGCCTTATCGCCGCACGCTGCCAGACACAGAGGTAACACAGAAGGATGTAAGAACCCCTCCGCCTCGCTTTCTGCCCCCGCTCTGCGTTTCTATAGCTACACTCGGCAACAGGGCAAGCACCAAACTTCCACGAAACGGCAACACCCGGGAAGCTGCCCACGGAGCAGAGACAACGAAACCCGGATCACGCTATCTACCCAGGAGACTGCGAGCTCGGTCCCCTTCCCTCGGGAAATTGCCGAAATTACCGGCGGACCCCCAGCACGCCTGCTGCGGGGAATAGGGAGGGAAGAGCAGGACCCCCGCCGGACTCCCTCCCCGCCTTTCCCGCCCCGCGACGCCGAGGGAAAGCGGGGGGAGAAGCGCAATCCCACCGGAAGCGCCTCCATGCCCGGGGGAAAGGAGCAGCGGGCTCCGGCCCCGGGAAGGCCGCGTGGCCGGGGCTCCCACCCCCGCGGAGGGACGGGCTCTCCTCGGGGGAGCGGGGAGAGCCGCCCCTCGCCGGGCACACGGGGGAGGGGGCGTCACGGGCCTCGCCCCGCGGGAGGGGCCGGGGTGGGGCCGGCGGCTGGCGGGCCCCCTCCCCCCCGCCGGCATCCTGACGGAAGGCGCCCCCACCCCGGTGGCCGCCGCGTCCCTCACCCCGCCCGAGAAGCCCCCTCCGCGCGGCGGGGGGACCTTGTCCCGCCGGTTCTCGTTCTCCTCCGCGCCGCTGTACTCGATCTCGCCTTCCTCGGCAGCGGCGCTGGGCTTCAGCCGCTTGGCCTGGCTCTCGTAGGCGCCATCCTCCTCCTCTTCTTCCTCATACCGCTCTCCAGACGACGGCGACGACATGGCCGCGAGAGAAAGAGAGAGAAAGAGAGAGAGAGGGAGAGAGAGGGAGGGAGGGAACCGAACGGCTACCGGCGAGAGGGACAAGCGATGGTGCCCGACGCCAGCAGCGGCAAACGCCAAAGGTGCTCTGCGCCCCGTTTCCCCGCACACACTCCTCCCCGCGCCGGGAGCGGGTCACGCCTCCCCACCGGCTACCGCCGCCGCGATTGGCTCCGCGTCGGGGAGGGAGCGCAGCCGCCGAGGCGATGGGCCAGCAGCCCTGCCCGTCGGGTGCCGCCGCCACGGCCACTGGCCGGCGAGAGCGCCCGTCACCGCCCCTGGAGGCTGCCCAGGCACCGCCTCCCCCTCCCCGCCCGACCGCTTTGATGTCTGAAGGCTCGGACCGTCCAGCGGCCGCCGGGGGCGCCTGTCCGGCTGCGGGAGGCCGCACAGAGGCCCCTGCGGGCCCTGCCCAGCACGCACGAACCCCGCATCTCTCTCGCCGACCGCCTTCCCCCGCAGCCCCCTCCACTTTTGTCTGCTTCCCGACGCCTCCGGCTGGTAAACGCCGGCGGGAGGCGAAGAGGTGCCGGGTCCCGGCGCTGCGGACAGCGAGGGGCAGCCGGGCCGGCGGCACGGCCCGTGTGTCCGTGTCCCTGCTGCGCCCGGCCTGGCGTGCCGCGCTGCGGGCTTGAGTTGCCAAGGCCATGGAGCCCTTAGAGATCCACCAGGCTGCTCTCGAAGCACCTCTCCTGACACCGCCGTTAGCTCCACACCCCTTAGCCCCCGGCCCATGGAGGGGAAGGTCCTGAGCTTCTTCACGTAGGCCGAGGGGGTCCAGTGATCACCGGGTGAGGAACAATGCCACCCTAACTACTCCCTGCAAGCTCGATGAACATGGAGAGCTGCCTGGACGGCTGTCTCTGTCCTCCCACGGCTCTGTTACTGGTGCCACCGTTTCTACGAGCGCCGGTGTGTGCTCACAGCATCCTTACAGACTGTATGCAGGTCTGCTTGCTGGCAATCAATGCAAACCGGTGGGTCTGCTCAAAGTTTCTTCTTCAGAGATGTTGCTGAAGGTGCTGAAGGTGTTAATGCCTGTCTGTGTAGCATCGTAGAACAATGGAACAGCTGGAAGGGAGCTGGAAAGGTCATCTGGTCCAGCCTTGCATAGGAGGCAGCCTAGATGAGGTCATCTAGCACCCTGTCGAGTCACAGCTTGAAAACCTTCTGTGACAGGGACTCAACCCCATCCCTGCATCCCAGTCCTTGGTTGTTCTCACTGTAAAAAAAAATTCTTGTTGCCCCTTTTCCATGTGGATCCTTGTGAAAAGGGAACCTCAATCCTCTTTGTAGCCACTTCTTAGGTTCTGGAATACTGTGATAAGACTGCTCTCCAGCCTTCTCCAGGGAGATAAAAGATAACTCCTTCAGTTTTTCCTCATAGGGCAAGTTGCTCTGCCCTTTGATTATCTTTGTGGCCCTCCTTTGGACCCTCTCCAATCTGACCACGTTTTGTTTTGGTTTTTTACATGTGGCAACCAGAACTGGACACAACTCCAGATGCCAAGTATTTTATGCAGAGGGATGATCACATCTCTATCCCTGCTATTAATACCCCTGCTATTAATCAGCCCAGAATCTGATTTGCCTTTGGTGCTGCAGCAGCACGCTGCTGATTCACAGTCAAGCTTCTTGTCTACTAGGAACCCAAAGTCCCTTTCAGCAACGCTGCTCCACAGCCTCACAGATCTCAGCCTGCACTGGGTTCTTTGTTTATGTCATCCCACCAGCAGGACTTTGCACATGTCTTTGTTAAACTTTATACTCTTCTTCCTAGCCTACTCTTCCAGCGTGTCCAGGTTTCTCCATATGATAGCTCTGCCTTCTCATGTATTCACTTCACCACCCAGTTTACTGCATCAGCAAACTTGGTGAAGGTGCTTTCAATCCCATCATCCAGATAATTTGTGGAGATGACTAGCGTGGGGCCCAGTGTCAATCCCTGGGGGACTCTGCTTGCTACAGGCTGCCAGCCTGAGTAAAAATCATTGGTCACAACCCTCCAAGTACAGCCTGTTAACCAATTCTACCTGTCTTGCAGGCCACCTATTCAATCTGTCTCTTGACAGTTTGTTTAGGAGAAGGCTTCCTCCTGAATGGAAGCACAGAAAGATTTTCAGTGGTTTACAGGACTTTCCCAGATGGATGTGGAGTGAAACCCTACTGAAAGTAGGTGGATGGAGAATGGGTATAGGCTTCTGTAAGTAACTGCTTTTTCAGCTGAGCAGCCAAATAAGAGGGAAGAATGTAGTTCAGAAGACAGCCAAAATAAATGTTATTCTTCTTGTTTTGGTAGAGGGGGGGGGAAAAAATCCCAGACCCCACACTTGTATCAAACAAAACATGTTCAACCTGAAGTAGTACTTGTAATCTGGAAAAGAAAGCAAATAATTTGCTGTTAAAAATGTTATCTTAAAACCTGGTGGTAAAGGCACTCCTCCAAGAAGTAGGAGAAGGTTCAGTCTCCCATTTTGCCTGTCATCCTTTGAATCTGCATCCGTGAGGTTGCTCATCTAATTATCATACCTACAAACACATACACTTGATTTAACTTGCTGTGATTCTCATCTTCTTATTTTCTCATTGTTTCTTAACTATATTTTTCTTTCAGTATTTCCTATACTTTTACCTGCTTTTCATTTTTAGCACGAATTCATCACAGCTTTGAGAGCAAACAATCCACAGGGCTGAAGCTGTACATATGTCTGTTGTAGGTTCAAATAGTCAATGAGGAACATGCCATCTGTGAACATTAAACTTATTTTTCTTGGCACTTGACTTCTTTCTAAATACAGTAGTGATATTTCTGCTATAGACATAAATGCTTACTTGCCAGATGAATTTTATAGTAAATTAGTTTTATGTGCCAGAGCTCTGGGATTTATAGTAGACTTTTACATTATAAGTGTGGAGTTTTTTGCAAAAATATAACAGCCTGAGAATCACAGGACATACCAGATTTATAGGCAGAAAATGGCATTGAAATGCTGCAATTAGACTTTCTTTAAAAAAATTTGTTCGGCCATGTATTTAAAGTTTTCTGAAAATGGTGAAATTACTTACTGTCTGAACAACTTTTTATTTACTGAGTGTTCCAAGAAACAAGAGTTTCAGCATGCTTCTGTGCAGCATGCAGACTCCAGCATCACTCAGTAGCAGACCCTGCTTTCCTGTATTTTGCAGTATTTTTGTATTATTGCATTATTGCACTATTTTATTGTTCCACTAAAGAAATATGGAGATCTTTTTCATATTTAAATTGTGACACTGAAGCTTCCCAGTAAGCTACCATGAGCAGTCTCAGAACAGTCATTCTTTCTGTCTGTGCTTCATGCATATGAAAGGAGGGAGGAAATATGGAAATACATCCCAGTTATGTAAGCTTGAAACCGAGCATCTGACTCAGCAGAAGGATTTCACTGTGTGTTGCTTGTCAGACGCACTTCTTTTGTGTAAAACAGAAAGAGATGAAAGGTGCTAAAACTGCCTGAAATAGTTCATTTAATACAATTTTTATTACCTGGTGCTACAAACAGAAGTCATGGTTTCAGTCCACTACCTTCCAATAAGAAAAGCAATTAGCATTACTTACTACCATGCAGTCAAGTACAACCATGTAATTACATAAAGAGCAGAACAATGACATTAAAAAAAATCCTGAAACCCAGCACAAATTTAAAGCACCTAATTATGTACATACATGTTTTTAATAGTACAATTCTTCTCTTCTCTTCTCTTCTCTTCTCCTCTCCTCTCCTCTCCTCTCCTCTCCTCTCCTCTCCTCTCCTCTCCATCTTCCTTTCCCACCTTGTGTTTCTTACATCCTTTACTGTAATTTATATTACATTAAGCTATTAAGCTATTAGCTTAATTAAGTGATGAATGTTTCTCGCCATGCTAACACATTACACTTCCAGCACTAAGATTATTGGTATATTTAGATACCATGGGAATCCAAATAACAGCTAGAATAAAAACATGAAAAGGTTATCATTCATTTGGCCATGAAGGAAAACTCATGAGCATGAGCTGATCCAGTAATGACATTCATAGTGGGATGTTAACAAGATGGTGATACCTCAAAGTGGCCTGGCTATGACTTTCAAATGTGAGAGGAAACCAGTCCTTCACAAATTACCATACTGACTGTGTTGGGGGTGACAGTACACTAAGACCTGATCAGTTGAGTCAACAAGAGAGGTGATATAAAAATGGATCAGACCAAAGGTATCAAAACATGCTGTGCTGGAGAGCTGCCAGCAACAGGTAAAAAATGCAATACACAGAGTGAGCATTCCCAGGTATGCTTTGCAGTTTGCATCCGTCAGCAGTTAGAGCATCACCTGAGTCACAGGCCGCTTCCATACCTTTCTGCTTAATAGCCTTAAGCATGTTTTCACATGCATGTTTGATGGAAACGAACACCAGGGAGCTCCCTGGAGCCTGAGGGGAATCATAAGTAGATCTGCAGCTTGTGGGAAAAATGCCAGCCCATCCCTCAACACATTGACATTAGGGCTGTTAGCCTCAGTTCTCCCCCTCTGGCATTCTGTGTCTGATGCTAACATGAGCTGTTGCAGCTTAGGGCATGCAAGAGCAGAAGCCTCAGTCAAGGACTGAAACAGAGAAAATGCCATTTTGAAGGAAAAGTAATTTCACCACAGAGCTAGACCAGTGTAAATGGAGAGCTCTGCACTGCTGCTCTGCCACACCATGGTGCAGAAGGCTTGTGAGAGCGGGATGCTAGCAGGATAGAATGGGAGGAGCACAACCTCCTGAGCCCTAGCAGTAAAGGTGCATCTGTGGCTCATGGAAGCACCTGATGTGACAAGGGAGGCTCTGCTGCTGCTGCAGTTTCATTCTGCAGTTCCTGCTCAGCCAAAACTCAGCTGTTCTGAAGAGGGATGGGGTCTTCACTTGGAGGAGACGCCGATAGCTCTTGGGAAGTTTTGTGTTGCTGGAGTTTTTATGTTCAAGGCTTAAGACCTCACCCTCCATCAGAGCTGTTTAGTGTGGCTTTCCCACATTAATAATTTTGTCTTATTCTACCAAAATCCCAGGAGCCCACAGTCAGTGTATTTACAGAGTTCCATGGAGAGAGCAGGTTGAATGTGGCATCTGATGTGCACCAATGTGAGGGAAGGTTGCATTTGTATTTATTATCTGCAGCTGAAGCATGAATGTGCTGGGCTTTTGTTCCTTTTTTGAATTTAGTCTCAATAGCTTAAGAAATACGTGCTCTGTCCCATCTTCCTTCTGGAAGTTAACACTATGTCAGCTGCAGAAGGGTGCAGAAAACACCAAATACCTGGGCAAACTGAACTGGACAATTTTTCTCAGTTTTTATTTTTTATTATTTTGATTTATCCACTCTTTCCTCTAGGTTGGACAACACTTACAGATACTTACTACTTTTTCAATCCACCGGTAGTTTTTAGACCTCTGCATTTGGGTAGTCATTATTTCCAAAGCCAAAAGGAACAGAAGTACTAAGCATGCAATGCAGTTGTTATTGTCAAAAGAAACTGACTGCTCAGCATGCTTGACGCTGGCTTGAATACCTAAATTGTTGTGCACCTGGGTTAGTAAACAGCTGTGGTATATAGTGTCAGATACACTGACCAGTAAGGACTTAAAATCAGTGTCTTACATAGCAGAATTGCCAAGCTTTGCACTATTACCAGCACTTTCAAAAGAATCACAAATGTTGTGATTTTCATTGTTTCTTATCGCATCAGACTCCAAGAAATTCCGAGTTTAACTCTCTAAGTAAACTTACGAGAAATGTATCTCTGTCTAGTCAGTACTTCTGAAAAAAAAATATTTTAATTCATTGTTCTTAAATGTTTCCATTAAGGGACAACCCAAACGTAGTCAGTTCAAGTACATGATCCATAAAATCTCACAAGCCAATCTCAAGTTTTCTTTTGGATGTCCTGACACAAAGTTTTCAAGTGTTTGAGTTTATTACCACTGCTTTTCTGTATATAGAGAGTCAGTGAGCACACACACTAATACTAAGAAGAAAACAGGCCATTATTTTACCAGCAGAAAAGCTGAAGAGTGTGCTCTGGGCACAGCGTCAGAGAACTTGCTTGCTACCTGGGCACAGCCTGTCTGGTGCACCAAGTGAGGCTGAGGCTCCATGGGCAAATGAATCCAAGGTCTGTAAAATCCAAGTCCTGATCATAACAAGAAACATGGGGGGACAAAATTAGCCTGCATTTGTACCTTTCATATTGGCATTTTGCATTTTCCATTATGTAGCCTACATCATATGTGTTTTCCCTAGGTTAAAAGGATATAAAAGGCAGCCCAACAGGTCATCCTGTGCTATTTTTCAGACCTGAGTACAGCAGAGTTAGACCATCAAACTAGAGCCACTACACTTGTTTATGCTAGTGCAGCAGCCACAGCAGAGATAAAAAGTCCTAGTGTTACAGCTCTCACCCAGGTATGGTTCCCCCAGAGGGTTTGGGGTGGGTGTGGGAGTTTTTTTACCTTTATTGTTTGGTTGGTTATCAGCATTCTCTCTTGGATGGACAGTGTAACATACCTGTCTAGTCAGTACTTTCTCTCTCTGACTCAAATTACCTTTCTCTGCATAAATACAAGACACCATTTGTCCTTCAAGTCACTCTAATGGCACTTTCACTTCCCCGTTTAGGGCTGCTTTTGCTTTTTCCAGACTGTAGCATAAAATAACTGCATCTCTGAAATGTTTTCCTTTTGCTGGCAGGTTGCTGGTCTGTCTGTCCAGAAAAAGTGGACAACTCCAGTACCATATAGATGTGCCACACAGAGGTGCTTTGATTGCATATCAAAGTAGCCATTCCTCCACCACCTCTTGGCAGCAGAACTCACTCATCTCTCCAGGGCTGTGCTGTAGGTGAAATCAGCAACAGAACTACGGCTGCCTTGCTGTACTAGTAAACTACTTTTGCCCATGCCTCAAGTCAGTTCTGCAGGTTCCACACACATCCCTGGTCCCGTTAAATCAAGGACTTCACAATGTACCTGCAGTTCATTTGCACACACACTGGCTGTGCCCTGTGCATAGCAAAATGCTCTGAAAGAAAACCAGGCAGCTTCCTTCCCTGCCTGTCTCGGGAAATGTGGACACAGAACTGTCAGGGGTGAGCAGGACATTGGGATGTCCTAGTGCATGGAGAGAAAAGAGGGCTGGCCAACATGGCCTGCTACAGTAAGAGGCCCTGGCTGCCCATCATTATAATGCTCTCAGGGCTTTTCACACAAAATAATCCTGGGACAGCTTCTCCTGCTGAGGAAGCAGACAGCTTTCCCATCCCATGGACACAAATCACACCCTTAGCCAGCTCTGCCTCTTACCTGCAACCTGAACTGCCATCTGTGGGCATAGTTATGGACTAGGGCATAGTTATGGGCATAGTTATGTGGACTAGGACTGTCCTCCTCCTTTTAAAATAGTTTCTCCATTTTAAAGACAGAATTTTGGAAGATTTTTCCATTCCTGAGTGTTGCATCCCCAAAGGAGGAATGGGTGATGATTCTGGATTTAATATTAGGCAACAGTTCCTAAAAATGAGCAGTGATCGATTTGTGAAATGGGTTGTGTTTCTCAGAATCACCGTTTCATAAGCACCTGTGAAGAAGAGCTATCAGAAAGGATATGCATTTCTAAAATAGAAATGCAATTGATGTTCTGTGGTTTGTGTCTAGCTCTTTGATGGTGAAAACTTAAGTGGAGCATAACGCTCAGTGTCCAAGTAAAAGAATGTCTGAGAGCCGGGTGCTTTCCTATGAATTACTGTTTTTTGGTTGGTTGGTTTTTGCTTGCTGTAGCAGGAATTTTGAACTGACTGGTAAGCAAGAATGTCTGCAGCGTGGACTGGGTGCAATGCAGAGGTTTCCCCACGGTTGTGCTGACAGGAGATGCTGCCTCCCCATAGCATGATCTTAGAGATGACAGAGGTGTGACAGAGCATTGGAACAGGCTGCCCAGGGAGGTGGTGGAGTCTCCTTCTCTGGAGACACTCAAAACCTGCCTGGATGCCATCCTACCATGAATGCATGGTAGGTAACAGCTTTCTCTTAAGCAATTGCAATACAATTCACCACCAGAGCTATTCCAAGACTACTCATTCGGCTGGCACACTCTCCCCACGTGAGGAAATGCTGTTTATACAGATAAGGTCTGTGGAGCATCATTGCTGATTCTTTAGGAGCTCCAGTGATTTGACTAGGAAGTTGCACTTGATGAAGCATGTCCTTAAGGGATGACACACTTTGTCTTTTCACACTCCACTTCACAGGAGCATCCATGCATTGTCCAGCTAAGCCACACATTTACACAGGCTACCTACCATACACCAATGTAAGAGAAATAATTTTCATGGTACATGTGAGCAAACTTTCAAGGTTTTTTTTTCATCTTATGATATCTGTGCTGGAGAAGCGTTGCTATGAGATGATCATTATGCCAGCAAACATACTTATCAAGCACAAACTAGTTCTCCAGCAGAGGAAGTTTTTTGCAAGTTCCCCTGAGTTTAAACATAACTGCAGCTCTCTCTTTTAATATAACAAGGCTCCCTAAATTGATTGTTCTGAGGCATGAGGATCTCATTACAAGTGTAAAATACTAGATAATTAATAAAAAATACACTCCCAAGTTAACCTCAGCCATGGAGAAGGACCTTGGAGTCCTGGTGGACATCAAGTTATCCATGGAACAGCAATGTGCCCTTGTGGCCAAGAAGGCCAATGGTATTCTGGGGTATGTTAAGAAGAGTGTGTCCAGCAGATTGAGGGAGGTTTTTAATTCTCAGATTAAAAAAAATTGAAACGTCACAACAACTTTAATAGAGAAAAGACACTTTAAATGTTCTCATAGCTGAAGCCTGCATCAGACTGTTGTGAATCAAGTTTGGCTCCCTAACCATAAAAAAAAAAACATGTCAAGCAGAGCTGCGAGTGTTTGCAATGAAACATTTCTAGATTTCCAGCATTTTTTTTTTTTTCAGGGGTTTCCTTGACAAAGTCTATCATCCTCTCTTACCCTGGGATTTCTGCGATCTTTAGGGACTATCCTTTGAGGTACTATACAATAATCCTGGCTACGTCTACACTGAGAGAGGAAGAGAGAAGGCCTGGGAACAACAAAACCACATCCTCTTGATGTCCAACCAGCCTGGTGTCAGCTGCAGGCTGGGCACAACAGGCCAGCTGAGTTCCCCATCCCCAGCATACACAAGCACTCTCCCTGCCTCCATGGGGCTCTGGGGCATACATGCAAGGATAAGGGCCATGGCTTGGTTCATCAGAGCAGTCCTAGACTGCAGTTCACTTCAAGGTCAGCATCATCCTTGGTTTTCCAGGGCCGTTCCTCCACAAGGGAGTCAGTTGACTTTAGTACCAGAGTCATGGGATACAAGGTGCACATAGAAATGTGGGCATCACAAAGGGCATTATCTCCAGCATTACCTGGGGAGAAGGGGGATGCTCCCTGCTAGGCTGCTTTAACTCTGTTAGTAAAGCAATTCACTTCAGCAGCAAAGCTGTGTAGGCACAAAACCTGTGTGTGTATTATGCCTAAATTTGTGGGGGACTGAAGGCTCTGCACATCTGCATGTGTGAAATAACTTTCTATCACCTGGTGCCTGCAAGTGAAGCATACCTCCCTCACATCCCAGTGTTACACTGTGGCTCCCCTCCTGCCCTGCATCTTTGTGTGATACTCAAACAGGAACTGTTTGTGTTCACAGCCTTCAGAAGATGATGCAGTTCTTTTATCTCCCTTTGACATCTCCCTGACAGTTGCAGATGCAGCCCTGTACACATCTGAGAGTGAATTTTCTAGGACATCACTGTGAGGCAAAACACTTTCCCTATTTGTTTTCCTTCTCCTTTTATCCTGGATCCTCCTGCCCTTTTTTTTCTGAGCCTGTTTTTATATCCTCTTCCTCTTCTGCTGGTCTCTGCAAAACTAAACTGGTACTTGTTGCTGGTTCTGGGGCTCTATGTAGGTCACCCCCTGTGAGTAACGAATCTGAATTGCAGTCACTCTGCAGCTGCTTCTTGATGATCTGATCATTTCTTGTGCCGCTTGCCCCTGCCTCTCTTCTGCTTCCTTGGCAGATACCACAAGTGCCATGCTGCACAAAAATCCCTGGTTCATCAGGCTGGCAGCCCAAACCAACTTATAGGCCTTCCCATCCACTGACCATGCAGTCATGAGCATGAGGTTTGTCCTACTACTGGGAAATGCTTCAGCACAATGCCCTTTCAAGGAGAAGTCCCACAGCCCACAGCACTGCTGTTTAAAATGTCACTCAGAAATATTCTGTGCCTATAGATGGAAGGGGGAGCTGGCATCTGCCAGCTGTGGCATTGCTCCAAAAGTCTGTTTTGTTCACAGTGAGACCCCTCAACCTCTCCAGAGCTGCAGGTCTATAAAGCAGTTACCTCACCAGTGCTGTCACTAGTGAAAAAAATGTTGCATAATGCAGAGCTGTCCTCCTTGTCACATACCTGCTTTTCCTGCTTATGTACTTCTGAACCCCCTGTGAGGCCCTACCTTTCATTACTTTGAAGGACCCTCAGCACTAACAATCAGTCTCAAAATCACCCTCAGTCTCTTTCCTACCAGTTTTCAGTAATAGAAACAGAAAGGAACCCCAAATCTTGACCTCCATCAGAAAACTCAGCTGCAAGGCTGTCCTACCATTTTATATGCTGCTTTTGTTTTTGAACCTTTAGACCTTTTACATATCCTTTACAAAGGTTAAAATCAAAATTAGCTGCACAAGCACAGAATGGAAAGTCCGTCTCTCAGTGTATGTTAGAGTATAGTCCCCAGCCCTCTCCTAAAAAAAATGCAAGTGTCTCTGGTTCAAGGCAGCCTACACAACAGCGTGCTGCAGGAGCTGTAAGCTATTATTTTAGCTCCAAAGGAAAGTAATTACTATAGCAACCAAGCCATCCAAATGGCTTTTTGGCTGATACCGAGACACAAACAACTCGCACACAAAGGCACATCTGAAACGTGCTGCGTAAAGTGTTCTCGAGTAGATGTGTTTTTTGAAGAGCTTTACAAAATGTGTGCAGCTGACTGCTGATAAATCACTGCCAGAATAACAGCAAGCAAGTGTACAGTGCCATGATCCTAAAATAACCTAATCAATAGCTCAGTATATTTGCCCCCAAAGAGATGAAGCAAAAAAAAAAAAACAAAAAAAACCAACAAACCATAGGCTCCATTTTAAGCCTATGTGCTGGGAAGTACCCAGCAGAGCTGAAGATATATTCAATAAACAGACAATAAAATGGTGGGGGGAATGTCTCCCCCTTTGTTCTGTGTACTGATGCAAACTCCTTGTAGGCTTTAGTGCCAGTTCATCCCCTTGGGCTTCCATTAAGTTGGCTAGGGAAAGGGGATTTAATTACAGCCTTGTAATGCTGGAGGCTGTAACAAGTGATGTCTGTGTTCTTGTCTGTGTCTGTGTCTGTGCAGCAACCAGCCCCAACAAGACCCCACCTCGAGCTGCAGTTCTGGGTACATTGCCATTGCTACCAGTGAATAAGGAATCTTCTTGGGCAACAGCAAGCTATAATAAGTTCTGTCACCTTCAAATCAAAATACTGCTGGTGTAATAACATCTTAATAATCTTGGGACTCTGCATGCAAAGCTGCACTTCATGGTGCTGAGACAAACAGCTTAGGTTTCCCAAAACAGGACATCTGGTCCAAGCAACTGGCCAAGGAGAACTGTCCAAAGATTGCCCACAGGGCAGATACAGTCACGTCACCCACCTCAAGAACAGTGAGTGACAATAAGATAACACTCCTGCTCACTTAAACATGGTAGCTCAGCTGAAAATAGAGTTTATAGATCTGGGTAACTCAGAACAGAGTTGGTTCCTCTAAGTAAACATAATACATCCCTTCACAAACCTGAATTGCCTTTTAAGATTTTTTTAATCTGTTGAGATCTTAAATCTTGCTCTGGGTCCAGCATAAACAGAAAATCACAGCTGAGTTTAAAATAAAGACAAGATTAGGGAAGGAAGTGTGGTGATGTAATTTGTTACAGAAGTGCCTTAGGACAAATGGGAAATAAAAAAAAAAAAGGATCTTGTGGTAGCAGAGACTGCACGAAGAAGAGTTTTGGTTGACTGTAGCCTTTTAAGCAAAGGCACTTTATTTTGGATTAGAGAAAAACACCTGAGAAAACACACATAATTAAAGTATCCATAAGAAAATAGCACAGGCACATGTAAAATCTGATGCCTTGCTTTTGCCTTGCAGAATGGTAGCTGCCCAATGGGCACCTGGAATTTCCAAGCTGCTGATCCCAGAAAAATAAATTATCCTCTGTGATCTTTCTCATAACAAGTTTATTTTCTGACAGTAGTTGACAGTGCATTAAATGGCTCCCTCTCAGAAAAACAAAACAAAACAAAAAACCAAACAAAAATGCAAAAAAACCCAACCAACTAAAGAAAACCTAAGCCAAAACAAGAACAACTTAACAACATCAAACTGTTCTTTTTCACAGTGTGCCTTTTTATTAACTTTTTGGTGGGGAAAGACAGGACCATTCACTCACAGGCAGACTTCACAGTTCATCCTTGCCACTCAACAGAGATCTTTTGCTTGGTTTAGATGGGGCCAGGCTTCTGGGCAGCACAGAACCTGCTTCCATGACTTACTTGCCTCTGCTAAATTTGCAGGGTACCTGGCTGTAATAGAGCAGACAAATTCTTTTTCCTCACAAACATTTTGGGGTTTGGGCTGCAAAAGGCTGCTGCAGTGCCTTTTTGGTGAGAGCAAGGGGAGATAATGGAGAAGAGAGCTGGTGCACTGCCCAGCTACTTGTGCAGACGTGCAAGGCAGAGAAGTCAGACCAAAGTCTTGGAGGTGTGCAGCAAGCTTTCCTGATTACTTACTGTATGTGGAAGTGCCCTGCTGCCAATGTCAGGCATGTTCAGGCCCAGTACTGCAGTTTTCTTATGGGAAGAAAGAAATAAAAATGCAAGGAGATTGTGTTTGAACCTCACTGGAAGCAAAACTCAGTGCCACACAGTGAATAAGGCCTGAAACAAGCTCTTGCTTAAAAATGCAAATGACAAAAAAGAAAATCCAGTCTATCATAGAATCACGGAACCATAGAATGGTTTGAGTTGGAAGGAGCCTTGAAGATGATGTAGTTCCAACCTTCCTGCCATGTGCAGGGGCACCTCCTACTATATCAAATTGCTCAAAGCCCCATCCAACTTGATCTTGAACACTTCCAAGGAAGGGGCACCCACAGCTTCCCTGGGCAACATGTTCCAGGGTCTCACCACTCTCACAGTGAAGAATTTCTTCCTAATATCTATTCTAAATCTACCCTCTTTCAGCTTAAAATGGTTACCCTTTGTCCTATCACTACATGCCCTTATAAAATGTCCCTCTCAAGTTTTCTTACAGGCCAGCTTCAGGTACTAAAGGTCAATATAAGAGTCTGAACAGGATGCACTTGTAGCCTGCTTCTTCCCCTTATCTACAAACCCCATTCACCACAGACAGACAAGTAGGACCTATACAGAGGCAAACTGAAGCAGGACTTTTGAAATACCTTGGTCAAATTCTGAAGCTGACATTGCTCCACTGCCCTTACTGTTCCAAGCAAGATTCAGTCTTGTGCAAACTAGTTTCTTTTCTGGTTTATCTGTCAGATTGAAAATTGGGTGGGTTGTTCATTAACAGATTTTGCGCCTGCAGTCTTAGATGTCACTGGGGCTTGACTGATTTGCATCTTTCAAGGTATGTGAGAAAATGCAACTATACTTGACTTTTATATCAGAGTTGGATCTGCTTCCAACTCTGTTGTGAATCAGACAAGTACATCAAAATGGCAGCTCCTGCTCTGTTAAAAAAACCAAACAAACCACACCTTATTGAGAACCTGTCTTTGTGAAGCAGATCTGCATCCTGTGTCTGGAGAAACACATTAAGAGAGCAGTGTTGGAGGAGCTAAAGTGCTAAGGTGTGAGCTTCTGGGAATGCTTTGCACCTGAAAACTCTTCATGACTTGGTTACACAGGTAGCTGCGCTCTCTTCCCCCTGCTAGGAGCCTTCCTCACTCCAGACAAAGTTTGTGCTGCTCCCTGGACCATTTTGAGCAGAAGGTGGTGTTGATGGGCAGTAAAAACCACATGCACTTGCAGTGTTGTTTTCAGATAGAGAATGCCAGTTGTGAAGGTGCAGAAGGAAACACAGAGCATGCAGTTGTGTTACACTGCAAACACCAGGCCGTTGTTAACAAAGAAGTGCAGGTTTCAAAACCACTTCTGCTCAGCCCAGAACGGGAAGCTCAGTTCCAGCGTTGTCTCAGAATCCATAGTTTGTCTTGCCTAAAAGTGATTGCTGTGTTGGAGATTAATATTCAGCAACCACTGGTTGACTGATTGAGGCTTTTTTGGAGGCAGTTCTTGGAATAACTGGCTCTTTGAACGACTTCTGAAAATGAGCCCTCATAGAAATGCAACGTATCAAAACGCAGTGAAGCTCTTTTGCCTTGCACTTGAGCCTTGCCGAGAGAATGTTAAAAATGTGCACACACATTTAAATGTTGCCAGGGTTTCCTCGCAGCCTGAAATTGCCTGCAAAGACCCGAGACAGATATTAAGCGGGTATTTCAAAAGACGGTGATTTTTAACGATGTCAGGGCCATGCCAACACACGACTTGGAGAGCAGCACCAGGAAACCCGAACTGTAGATCCATCAGCAGGTGCTAGACCCGCCCCCTGCCTCTGAAGGGGGAGAGCAGCATTTTGTCACGCCAGAACTTCTCCAGGACCCTGAAAGCCGCTCCGCCTCCCCAAAGCCCGACGGCTGCTGCTGCTGCTTTCCTGCCGGCGGGCAGCCGAACTTCCCGGACCCGCCTGAGGCCACCCAGCAGGACGCTGCCCTCAGGTAGGAGCCCTCGGTACTTCCCCACCCTCTGGCACACGCCCGGAGCAGGCGGTGAGGGCCCCAACTCCGCCCAGCATCATGTGAGGGGTTGTGCTGCTCCGGGGAGCCTGCGGGGCCGCGGCCGCCATTGCTCCCGCATCGGCCTCTTCCCCCGGGGGTCACCGGCGGCGGGGCTGGGAAGCGGCTTTCGGGGAGAGATGACAGAAGTGAAGAGGGAGGAGTTCGGGCGGATGCCCCGGGAGGAAGGAGGAGAAGTGGTGGAAAAGTTCGTCTTAAAGTCGGACAGCGTGAAAGTGGAGATCTTGTCCTTAGGGTGTATAATCGCCGCTCTGGAGACGAAGGGCAGGGATGGGGAGTTTTCAGATGTTGTCCTAGGCTTTGACAGTTTGGAAGGTGGGTCTAAATCCGTTTATTTTATTTAAAAGAAAATAATAATAATAATAATTTAAAAATCAGGCAATTTAACCAGAATTTTCTGATTTATCGTCACACTACATGATCTGCTTCTGGGGGTCCCCTCCGAATCATAGGCTGAATAAATACAACTCCTTCTGCCTGTCCTGGGCGCAGTGGTGGCCAGGGAATGGGGACATTCGTGGCTCCAGGTTGCAGCGTGCCCCTTGATCAGGGTAGCTCTATGTCACACTTTGACTGGCAGTGATAGACACCTTTCCTGCAAATCTGCGAAGAATGCAGGATCTCATCAGCTATTTTAACCAAAGACAGGCATAACTGGTGAGTTGTGTGTCCTGGGAAACACGGGGTCTCCAGTTGCCTATTAGTACTGAGGTAAAGCAGAAAGAGCCACGTCTAAATCTGTAAGCACACATGGAGACCACCTACCCTGTCCCAATCCTTCGGTTTAACTGTATGCTTTTTTTCTGGCCAGGTTACACAAAGAAGCACCCTTTCTTTGGTGCCATCGTGGGGCGTGTTGCCAACAGAATTGGGAAGGGGAGGTTCTCCTTGGATGGGAAGGAGTATCAGCTCTTCCTCAACAACGGGCCCAACAGCCTGCACGGCGGAGCCAAGGGATTTGACAAGGTGAAAATCGGGCTGGCGAGTCCAGGTGTCCTCTAGCACACAGCCTGTATGGTTGTGGCAAGAGTGTATGATGTCTTCATTCCTGACCGTGTAGGGTCTTCGGGTGGTTATTGAGTTGGAACAGCTCCCAGAAAGTGCTGTGAGCTCAGGAATGGGGATGAGACCCTGTAAGCTGCTGGGTTGACTTGTGTTTGCCCCAGCAGATTAGCAGGGCTTACCTGCATCATCCTTGGATGCCATGAAGAAGGTTACTCTGCTTCTGCTGCTTTACTGCAGCCCTGAGGTCTCATAAGCCCCGTTCTGCCAGGGTTGTCTTGGGGCAAGGTGCTGCTCCTGCAGAGAGCTTGGGTGCTGTAGAGTGGCTGCTGTAGCTGTCCCAGTGCCCAAATAAAGTTTCCTGGGGAACAGTGATCCCCACAGCTCATTTGCACCTGCAATCCCAAGACTGTTACCTGCCCAATAGATACTTCTTGAGCACTGGGTGCTGAGTTTGCCCAAACTGACTAGCATCACTGCTTGCCTTTGACAACACTCCTAAGAATGTGGAGAGCAGGGTCGTGCTGCATGTTCAGTGCAGTTATTGCATTACCTCTTCTAGTGCCACTTTCATCCCAGTGACAACACACCCAAGGCTCTACCTCTGACTCACAGAAGGACTTGACTAGATCAAGCCTGGAAAAGTGCTCCATCAATGCTGTGTCCCCTCCCCAGTAACTTCCCCAAATAAAATAACCCTTCCCTGTCCCCAGGGCACTCAACCCCTTCTGTCTTCTCCCAAGAGATGCTGCAGAATTCCAAATGCAGTCCTAGTAGTAAGAGCAGCAGAGCAGTCTCTTCTCTTCATAGCCTTGCTGATAACCCTGCTGATAGCATAGAAAGCTCAGAAGTCTCTGCTTTCCTGAAGCCTGGGGCTTTGTCGGAACAATTGCATTTGTAACCAGCTGATCCACTGTTTCCCCAGAGGAACTAATGTGAAAGTGCTGGTGCAGCTGCTTTCCTGGGTTAATCTTTTCTTTCACTGAAGGAATATCCAGGCTCACTGGGCAAAAGTCAAAGTGTCTGGAAAAGAAAATCACTTCTGGGTGGTGCAGTGTGAACTGGCATCAGATGAGGATCACATGCTCTGCAGCAGTCTTAGGAAAAAGGGACTACTGGTGTAACTTGGCTGGTGTACCCCCAAAGAGGACAGTTTGGTTTCAAGTTTCTTTATACATACATCCTGACCCCCTGTGAGCTTGAGGTGAAAACATGCACTCCTTTGCACCTGGGTTTTCCAGGCTATCTTCTGCAGACAGGGCGCATGGTCTCCTCTCCTGCTGCTTCTTGCTGAAGGTGCAGCAACTTGGTGGAGACAAGGCAGCAACACCTCCCAGACAGGGCTTTGCATCCTGCAGCCCACAGTGTATGCTCAGGCATCTGCACAAGATCCTCTCCAGACAGGTAATGGTCAGTGTGGCTCACCTGTGGTCAGGCTTAACAAAAACAAGACATGCTGTCTCTCTGCTGTGACTTCCTTGGCCATCTTGTTGGAGGTTTTCCTGATCTTGCAGATGATGCTGCTCTCAGTGTGTGGTCTGATTACAAAGAAGTTTGCAGCCACACTTACATGGTGTCAATATCTGACTGTGCCACTGGGGAACTTCACAGATTAGCTCTCTTAACTTTAAAAATAGTGGTGTCAGTATGGTTGCTGGCCTTTAATAGCTTTTCCTTGGAAGAACTTAAATAGAAACTCATGTATAAAACCACAGTGTCCCGTAGCAGTGGGAGCTGCAGTCAGACTATGTTCAGTGCAGGAGGACCTGCTCTGTTACCTGCTTATCACATTTGCAACCTCAGTTTCCATGTTTGATAAAAATACTGGATTTTGACAAGTGCCCTGAGTTTGTGATCTCTGCATAGGGTATGAAAAGGGTCATGCCAAAGCTTTATCTGGCTCCTGCCCCTAGATCTGTCGTTTTTGGTCAGGTAGTAACTCCTCGTTTGGTAAATACAAAGCTCCAGGGACTGGACACCTCACCTCTTGTTGCACATTCATCCTGCAAGGGGGTAGAGGTACCTGCTTAGTGTCAAGTCCATGACAGATTGATTGAGTGCGCTCTCAGCAAGTTTACTAATGACATCAAGCTGTGCAGTGTGGTTGACATGCTGGAGGGAAAGGAGGCCATCCAGAGAGACCTTCACAGGCTTGAGAGGTGGGCCCCTGCCAACCCCAGAAAGTTCAGCAAGGCCAAGGGCAAGGTCCTGCACCGGAGTTAGGGCAATCCCAAGCACAAATACAGGCTGGGCAGAGAATGGACTTAGAGCAGCCTTGAGGAAGAGGACTTGGGGGCATTGTCTGACGAGAAGCTTCACATGATCCAGTGATGTGCACTTGCAGCCCAGAAAGCCAACCTTCTCCTGGGCTGCTCCAAAAGAAGCATGGCCAGCAGGTCAAGTGAGGCCAGACCCTGCCAGGAGTACCATGTCCAATTCTGGAGCCCCCAGCACAAGGAGGACAGAGATACCTTGGAATAAGAGATCCTTCCAGCCTTCCAGTACCTGAAGGAGACTGTGGAGGGACATTTTACAAGGATGTGTAGGAATGGGACAAGGGGTAATGGTTTAAATGTGGAAAGAGGGTCGATTTAGGTTAGACACTGGAAAAAAATTCATTGGTTCCAGGCAGAGCGCCGTTCTCTGGCAGGGGCAAGAAACAGAGAGGTCCCAGTTCTCTCAGTCAGCACTGATGTGGATGTATCTGGCAATACATCTGGTGCTATTTAATCCAACCCCATCCACTAAGCAGAAGTTGCCAGTTCATGTTTACCTTTTCCTAGAAGCCAGCCCCGAGTTAGCTGGGGTATGGCCAGCAGTTTGTTGAGGTGATGTTGCACACCAGGAAATCCATGGGAGAGGGAAATAAGTTCAGCTGGGGTAAAAATCAAATGTATGGACTCTGAGACATGGAGTAACGTGAGCTGGGATGGACCCTCATCAGAGCAAACTGCCTCATTTATTTGGCTGCTCATTGGAAAACTTGTTCACTGCTGCTGGTCACGGTTGATCAAGAGCAGGCTGGTGCATGTGTTTTCTTCCACTTCTCATATCTTTTTTCTAGAGGTTATTGTGTTTTCGTCCTTCATAGTGAGAAGATTGTGTTTTGTTGGGATTTTTGTTGTTGTTGTTTATTTTTTCCTAAGGAATAAGAGCAGGAGAGATGATTGAAAAAACCTTTCTTTCAGTGCATCATTCGTTGAGTACCTTTTGTCCCTGGGTTCAGCCCAACCTGGGGCAGGAGGGAAGGGCACCGTGTTCCCCATGACTTTCTTACAAACAACACACATCTTGCAGGTTCTGTGGAGCCCTGAGGTTCTTCCAAACGGTGTCTGCTTCTTCCGGCTCAGCCCTGATGGTGAAGAAGGCTACCCCGGTGACCTGAAAGTCTGGGTGACCTACACACTCAGTGGTGGGGAGCTGGCCATCAACTACCGAGCCCAGACCAATAAGACAACACCCATCAGCCTGACAAACCATGCATACTTCAACCTTGCAGGGCAGGTAAATGTGGGGAGGTGAACCCTGTGGAAAGATACTATGCAGGGGGAAAAAGCCTGGGGGCCCATGGGATGATCCATGAGCTTCCCATAGAACCAGTGGGACCAGGATGCTGGTTGGGGGACATAACATGCTTCTGGGGATGCAGCAGTGGGGGTTGCCTCTTATGCATCATGGGCTGCTGTGAGCTGGGACAGGACTGAATAATATAGACCTCAACTGAAGATGCATTACATCAGCACGTTGTGGACAAAGACATCCCACCGTGAGTATTACCTCTCCTTTTGTGTGTAACTGGGGAGTTGCAAGTCTCTCCCGATCCCTTGGGAAGATTACAGAGGAGGTGCAGACCTGGCAAACTGTGATGGGCTGGCATTTCTTAGCTGTCCTCTGTTAGTGATTCAGAGACAACCCTTGTGTGGACAGTGCAGCTGAGATCAAATGAGGTAGTGCCAGACAGAGCCAGAACAGAGCTGAAATACTCAGGTCAGAATCATGAAGAGGGGATGTGAGGTGGCCAAGGTTGCAGAGCAGGGCAGTAGCAGGGTGCAGAGGGCTCCCACACTCTAGTCCAGGGTCCTGCCAACTAGCTGGGCACTGGATTTCAGCAGTGTTTTAGTCTGTTTATATGTGATCTTGGAGGAGAAACATCTGGGAAATAAAATGTGGCTTGGCAGAGCAATAGGATGGGACAGTGCAGTCACACTGGACATGAGACTAAGACCTATACAAGTGTTAGTGACAGACATCTCAGCCTCTCTGTGCAGATCTGCTCAGGCAACTGCCCTTAGTTTACCCTCTGTCTGTCCTCCCAGCAGCACAGTAATACCAACACCCATACCATGCAACTCAGGCGTGTTTCCAGAGGAACAGGAGACCTTTGGGCATGAAATTGCTGCTCAGATTAGACAGAGACATGCAGGCTCAGCTTTGATCCTGCTCTCCTTCCAGCCCAGCTGGTTCCCTGCCAACCCCCTGTGCAGCAGGAGATGAGCCTGGAGGGTGGGTTGCATTTCCCCACCATGATTCCTTCCTCTTTTGCCCACCACCATGAGCTCAGCAACCAGCATGTTTTGGCTGGTTGACCTGTGGGGTGGTAGATGCTTGGTGAGATTTAAGTTCAGACTGATAGTCTCAGCCCTGTTGGATTTACAGCTCCCAAGTCCCATGTGGGTTTTTGCTTGTGTTGGTACCTTTGTCCTGTGCCCAGGGTCAAGGTGGGATGGTGGCCAGGAGGTCTCCCAGGCACTACCAGACCAGCTTATAGCACCACTTTGGGCAGTCATCTCCTGGGTGTTCTTTTGGCTCCTCAAATGAGTGATTCCAGTGTTTCCTGTCCTCCTACAGGGCTCACGGGATATCTATGACCATGAGATTTCTATTGAAGCAGATTCCTACCTGCCTGTGGATGACACCCAGATCCCTACTGGTGGGTGCTGCAACACATGGTGGAGAGGGTTTTACACCATGGTGCACATGGTGAAGAGGGTTTTATAGATGAGTGTTCATGGGGATTGGGGAACAGCACTGCCTGGCAAAGGCAGGGGACCCAGAGGACTCCAGGCACAGCAGGGCCCTCATCCCTGGGCACAGGCCATCACAAACTGAGCTGAGCTGCCAGAGCCACATGTTGGTAGCAGGGTCCATCACCAGGCCCAGAAATGGAGAGTAGTTGGACCAGTGTCTGTCTGGGAGACAGGAGCAGCTGGAGATGGGACCAGAGGCAAGTGGGGTGCGAGGCTTCATCATGGGTCCAAGGGGAGACACCCTACCTAAGGCACAGGACCAAAACATGTCCCTTCAGAGTTGTTTGGCCAGCATTTACCTGCAGGCCAATCCATTGTTCCTAGCAGTGTTCAGCTTTCTCATATTTCTCTACTGGGATTTTCCATATGATGTCAAGGTCTTATTTCCACAGATTTTATTTCCCTAAGCCCATGCTCAAAGTCCACAGAAAGCAAGATAACACAGTTCTTAAGCCTTGATAATATGCAGGAGATGCAAGCAGCATGCTGTAGGCACAGGGCTGCTGTCAATAAATGTGTTGGCACACCAGGATGTGGTCAGGCTCACTGATCTGGAGGGCAGCTCCCAGGCCCAGTGCTCTAGAGCTTCTGGGATTTGTGGTGGCTCAAGTGCCCAGCATCATCCTTTGCTACAAGAGCTGAGCCACCAGTCCCCTTATCTGAATGGGAGAGCTGGTGCTGTTGGCTGGAACATTAGTGACACAAGTCCTGTCTTTTTTTTCTTTTCTTTAATGTCCTGCATGGATAAAAGTAGAAAAAACAGAGGAAAGCTAGCTTAGGAAAACAGCATATTGTGCATGCTGAGCAGGTTAATAAAACAAAAGTGCTGTCTTCAGCCTCAAGGCAGAGCAGCAAGCTGGCAGCTTCTTGCGCTGGGTCTTGATTGAAGGGGTGAAAAGGAGAAAACAAGGCTTTCTAGTTTTCTGTTTGTTTTGGGTTTTTTGTTTTTTTTTCCCTCACAACTTCTACTCTGTTCCTCCCCATAAATGAGCCAGCCACTATGTTGAATTATCTGAACTTGCTGGGCCGGGAAACACATTCTCTGTACCTGCAAGAGAGCCAGCACCAAACACAAGCACTTGAAAACAGTCCTGTTGTTAACAAGGGGGCATGCACCTTGCTTTGAGGGGCTTGACCCCAACCCTCACATTGTGCTGTTCCAACACCCACTTTTTGCTTAGTGTAAGTGACTGTGCTGTTACAGTAAGAGCTGATCTAAGTGCAAAATTAAACTGATAGTAAGTTTTATTGATTTGAGTGAAAGAAGAATGAAAAAGCATTAAAATGAAAGTGAAAAGAATGAAAAGCATTTTAAAAAATCCTCATTGCATTTGGCCTAATTTTTTAAAAATATAAAATTTGTTGAAATAATCAAGAAAGCAGACTTTTAGGTTTTCACATAAATGATGGCTGATAAATGATAATCAAGCTGATTTCATCCAGCCTGATTGGCTTAGAGGGATGGAGGCTGTTGAAGTGGAGATGGTGAGCTGTGGCAGGCAAGGGTGGTGGGACAGTGATGTGCTGTGCCAGATGTCTCCAGAGGACAGAGTAGTGACAGGACCACCAAGCAGCTGATCTGGAGCATGAATGCTGGGAAAGTTGTGTTCCTGAGTGCAGGTAGCATCAACAGAAGATAAACTGGGTATGGGATGCGATGTGTGCCTGAGTACTTGATGAGCACACAGGGGGGTTCCTAGTAAGCATAGACCTACCAAGCTCTGCTGGGAGTGGCAGGGCTTGTTTTCCTCATGCTCTTGCACCTGACTTCAGGAGGGAGAGGAAGAGAGGATTTAAAAACCAAAAAGAAAGAAAGAAAGAAAACTTTTTAGCTCTAGTGTATGCTAAAACTAGAATTACATCTGTGTATATGAACCAAGCCCACTGTCTGTGCATGTATTGTCTTTTGTCTCGAGGAGTTCCCCAGCCCAGGCAGCTTTTGCACAGCTTGATGTGTCCTGCCTGAGCTCAAACTGGGGAAGAGCTTGAGGCCATAGCAAACCTACTGCCCTGCTTCTCCCCACTGCTTTCACCATGGAGCTGTCTGAGATCTTAATTGCCACTAGCTTGCTGCCCCTGCTTTTTGCAGTTCCGTGTTGGTGTTTTGGGTAAATGTAGCCTTTGAAGCTAGTAAAACTGTGTATAGTCTTAGCCCTGGAGTGAAGATAATATTTGGGCAACTGTTAAAGACAGAGCCCTTGCATGCAATGGCTGCTGTATGTTATGTAAGTGCCTATACCACTTGTTTTGTTGGGGTTTTTTTCCAAGGTTTTTTTTCTGCCACACAGCTGAATTCAGTACAAGTGCTCCTTTTAGATAGGATCAGAAGCCACAGAAATGCCTCGATTGACAGGTGGAGGCTGTAGTTTCTCAGTGTTTGCAGAGCAGAACTGGTAGGGAGCTGCAGCCACGCTGGCTGTGTGACTGCAGACAGCAGAGCAGAGTGCACAGACCGACAGCGGGGCTGCTCACCCTTGGAAACCTCTCCTTTAAGAGAGGGATAGAAGAATGTCACTTAAGAAAAAACAATCCCCTCCCCTGACCTTCCTCTCTAGCCTCCCTCATGCAAAACCCCATGCCTTTGGGTTAGGATGGCTGTGTTTTGTACTGTGTTTAGTATGTCTTAGGGTTGACCTCACTGCAGGAGTTTTATCACAGGATTCTGTGTCCCCACATCAGGCCTTAAAAAAAGAACTTGAGAGAAGATGCTTGTTTTATGGTCTTAACCCCTTTTTTCCCCCAAGACAATGCTGAGCCAGGAGGGGTATGGTCCCTGTATACAGCCCATAATCTCCACCCTGGCAGGAAGGCCACCTTTGTGGCTATCTCACGGGTGTTTGTTCAGAGATCTGGGAGGAGGCTGATTCTGCTGGGAAAAAAGATATTGATGTCCCAGCCTGAGCTACAGTGGCCACGAGGCAAGGTTGCTCATTGAAGTAGATCACTGCAGCAAGGATCACAAAACATCTTAAACCCCTCAGCTCACCACAGCAAGGGATCTCAACCCTGCACAGGGGCCTGTGCCATGGGTGTTGCCTGCTGGCATCTTGGTGAGTGGGTGTTGCTGCTGTTCTCCTTGCCCAGGGGAGGTGGCTGCTGTGCAGGGCACCAGCTTTGATCTCCGGCAGCCTGTGGAACTGGGAAAGCACTTGAAGAAGTTTTGCCTGGATGGCTTTGACCACAACTTCTGCCTGCATCAGACTCAAGTTCGACGCCTTGTGGCCAGGTAGGCTGGGACCCTGGCAGGTGTTCCCCACCCCAGAAGCCATAGGGTGCCCACTCAGCCTCCGCTTGTGTCTCCCCAGGGCTCGCCACCCACCCACTGGCAGGACCATGGAGGTTCACACTACACAGCCTGGGATGCAGTTTTACACTGGGAACAACCTGGATGGCTCTCTGAAGGGCAAAGGTGCTGTTGTGTACCCCAAGCACTCAGCTTTCTGCCTGGAAACTCAGAATTGGCCTGATGCCATCAACAAGGTGAGCTGTACCACCCACCTCTGGGAGCTGCTCAGGTGGCTCCAGGTCTCTGGGGATTAAATTTATGAATGGAGTCTGCTGGGTGAAGAGATGCTTTGTAGACACCAGAACAGAGGCAGGCATAGGTCACAGGCTTTACCATCTTCTCCCTCTGGGGTGTGAATTTAACCAGGGCCAGGTCAGTGGGTTGACTTGCCCACTCAGCCAGCTCGCAAGTAAGGAGTGTTAAACAAAACATTGCCACTGGAAAAGCCAGGAGGGAGCTGTGGGACACTACCCCAGCAAAGCAGAAGGGATGCAGCCATGCCTTCCCTCCTGACACTTTCTTGTGCTGCCCTGTGTGCTCATGATCACCGACATGCTGCTGTCTCCCCCCAGCCCCACTTCCCCGACTCCCTGCTCCGACCAGGTGATGAATACAACCACACCACGTGGCTCGTGTTCAGCGCTGCTTGAGGAAAGGAGATGCTCACTGCTACCACCAAGAGTGGTAAGTGCCTCTAGCAGGTTAGACAGAAATGCCAGCAAGTGCAGAACGGTGCTTCCCAACTATCCTAGGTGATGCATTGCATCTGGGAACTTTTCTCCTTTGTGGTTTTCTTCTGCTGGCTTTAACACCTATTTCCACCTCTGTTGCTATCCGGTTTGTACAAAGCTCTCACCCTCTGCCCAGCCTTGCCCTGGGCATTAGGTTTTGTTTTGCACTACTAGGTTTTGTTTTGCACAACAAAAGCACTGAAAACACCCTTAGGGACATAGCATGTCACAGCTCAAACTGCAGCAGGGGAATGTCTGGTAAGATTCATGTGGAGCACGTGTGGAGGCTGATAAAGGCTGTTCTTTACAACATCAGCTGTTCCCAGCATCTGAGATGCACTGGCTGCTGTTGTCCCTACCACTGACCTGCCCCATGGCTCAGTGTCAGCTCATCAAAGGGCCCCCTGCCCTTCCTATGCTGGGCAACAGCGCAGCTCTCATGGCCAGAGATGCTGGGTCTGACAGCAGTGTTGGGATGGCATGGCTACAGCTTGGTCACACAGAACGGCTTTGCAGAGGATGGGTATGCTGGGATTATCCCAGCTGGACACCCTGGCTCCTCTGGTTTAACTTGCACTTCAAAGCCAGCAGTGAGACACACATGTGCCTTCAGAAGAGCATCTTCTGTGCTATGTCTTGGCTTCTGAAGTGTGTGCATCCGTCCATATTTCTGAATATACAACTGCAGGAGGAAAACCATCATCTTAGTGTTGTGTTTCCCTGTGAAATACCTATCATCCCCCAAACCCTGTAAAATGCGGCCTGTTTGACGAAAACCTTTCTCAGGTTTCACAAGAGCTTGGCACAAGCCCTGGGGGATGTCAGATCATATTAGGGAGCTGGCATCCCCCCCCCCAGGGACACAGGGGTAGGAATCCTTGGGCCAGGCATCCCATGCCATGCACTGTAGGCACTGCAGCCTGGCTCCCACCTCCTGCCCTGCTGCTGCCAAAGGAGGCACACAAGCCCAGCTCCTGCTGGCAGGCTGGCTGGAGCCCTCAGGTCTCCCACGTGCTTCATCAGCTGCAGAGCTGAGGGAATCACAGAATGTCAGGGGTTGGAAGGGACTTCTGAAGATGTTCGAGTCCAACCCTCCTGCCAGAGCAGCACCAAAACTAGGGCAGGTCACTCAGAAATGCATCCAGATGGGTCTTGAAAGTCTCCAGAGGAGACTCCAGAACCTATCTGGGGAGCCTGTTCCAGGGCTCTGTAACCCTTAGGAATTCTTCATGTTGAGGTGGAACTTCTGTGCTCTATCTTGAATCCATTGCCCTTGTCCTATCACAGGGCACAAGTGAGAAGAGGTTCTCCCTTCCTTCTTGATGCCCAGCCCTCACACATTTATACCCATTAATTAGATCCCCTCTCAGTCTCCTCT
Organism: Phaethornis superciliosus; assembly: GCA_023637945.1. Taxonomy (NCBI): domain Eukaryota; kingdom Metazoa; phylum Chordata; class Aves; order Apodiformes; family Trochilidae; genus Phaethornis; species Phaethornis superciliosus. The sequence continues at coordinate 33,455,265 of JAJQWJ010000003.1, read as the reverse complement.
CCAGACTAAAAAGCCCTGAGTCTCTCAGCCTTTTTTCACAAGGCAGGTGTTCCAGGCCCTTAATCATCCTCATAGCCCTCTGTTGTACTCTCAAGTAAATCCCCATCCCTCTTAAACAGAGAATCTCAGAACTGGATGCAATACTCTAGGTGAGGTCTCACTAGGGCAGAGTAGAGGGGGAGGAGAATCTCCCTTGATCTGGTGGACATACTCTTCTCAATATACCACGGGATACTACTGGCCTTCTTGGCCATAAGGGCACATTGCTGTCCCATGGATAACTTGATGTCCACCAGGACTCCAAGGTCCTTCTCCATGGGATTGCTCTCTAGCAGATTGCATCCTAACCTGTACTGGTGCATTTTGTTATTCCTTCCATCTTGCTGAATGGTCGCACAGAACGCTCTTGCCCCCAGTGGCAGTGCCTGGACATTGGGCTCACAAATGTGGCACACCCACCACAGTCAGCTCTGCCACTTTGACCCCCAAAATGAGCATCCTGGTACTCTCCCGTGATGCTCAGCCTGGGTTCAGAGGAACCTCAGTCTCTGACAGAAACCCAGGCTCCTCTGCTCCATTTTCCACATTGTCTGTGGGTACTGAAAGACAGGTACCAGCACAGCTGTCGTGTAGTCTGCAGGTTTATTGTGGAGTAGGTTTGCCTAAGAGTACAGAAAAGAAAAAGCTGATCAAATTCCAGAGCAGCAGTGTACATGTGCCTCTTACTAGGTACGCTGTACACCGGGCAGACAATGCACAATCAATAAATACTTCAAACACAAGTCAAAGGTTTCGGGCATTTCAGCTAAATCACGGCAGGGGAACATTTGTGTCACCCCCCCTGCTCTCCCAGTGCTGCAATGGTAAACTTTAATGGATGTTGCCAGAATACTGATCATTGTTCCTGGCAGATGAAACACTAATCCTCATCGCTGGGCACCATGGGAGCGTGCAGGCAGACACCAAGCACCATAGCTGTTAGGACTAATCAACAGGACCAGACAATGCTGCAGCGCCATAGTACATTGAGTCTGGACTCGTACACTGAAAAAGCTTCATCAAGTCATTGGTAACAGGAAACCTGTTTTTTGAAACTCATGAGTGAGCCAAGGTGTGACTGGATTTGTTGGTTTTTTTTTTTCATTTAAGATGCTCTACTGTGGTTTAGACATTAAAAGCAAACCATCATGACAGGTATCACAAGAAGGCCAGAGAGGCCTCACTTTCCATTTCACTGCTTGTTAACTGTAGAAACTGGTGGATAAAATGTTTTTTTCCCCCTCCACCTACCAGTCTGTCTGTTCACAGTCTAACATTGTTTCCAGTCTTTTGCTGTGATCTGTGTCAATGAAGTGCCTTATCATGCAATTCTTCGCTACATAATCAGGACAAACACAGAGCTCGAGGTACTTATACACAAATAATTAATCCTGCAGGTGTGTATTTACTGTAAGAAATTACCTTAATTCAATCAAATTGTCTCCAGGATCTGGGTTGCTTAAAAACCGTACCAGTTTCTGTGAAGCAAATTAAAATGCCTGAGGTCAGCTGTGAGAATCTTTCACTTTTAGAGGAAAGTTTGAGTGAGCTGCAGAAAGACTAGTAACAGCTTGCTTTTGCTTCTCAAACACGTTTTCCTAAGGTCCATCAGAAAGTAGGTCAGAAGCCCATACGTCTTCCCTCACAAAAAGGGAAACATGCTTTGAGACACTGAGATTTTCTTTATATTAATAGCCTAAAGAACTGTAAAAATGCAACAGGGGCAAGTAGGAATGGTCAAGTTATTAATGAATTTTGTTACATTAGAGGTTTCTGCAGATGTTATTTGCTTAAAATATGTCAAGTGTTTCGAACAAAATCTCATCCTAAATTTCTGGGCATCTGGTATAACAAGTAGTCAAGCACCAGAGAGCAAGCTTTGTGGAATAATTAGATTAAGGAGAAAAATTAATTCCTGCCAAATGTCATAAATAAAAGGGGCATATGCAAATTTTTAGCCATCTGCAGACAGAGATGGATTTCAAAGACAGCAGAAACTGATCCTTTCACCAAAGACTATTCAAAAATAAATGTGAAAAATTACCAGTTTGAGAAGACACTGATTATTAGTTATTTTTCATCCATGTTACATGGCACACAGCTAAAATTACCCAAATGTTAACAGAAGCAGCAGGGTTACTACAGGGAAGTTTTAGTTAAAAATACACATTTTATTTCAATGTGCCAATAAAAAATTCCCACATTTCGTATCACACGAAGTTAATTCGTACAATAAAAAGAGACCTGTGCTAGTCTATTGGCGTGACTAACTCAGAATACCCAGATCATGCCAAATTTTAGTTGATATACTCTCCTATCTACATTCTTACATTTACAAAGACACCACAAAATCCCTTATAATAATGTAAGCAAAATAACTTTCTTCCTAAAAGATTAACTTCATAATTTTAATCCATTCTTTCAGGACTTGCACTTCTTTGAGGGCTTCCTGATGGTGAACGACTGAAAGGGAAAGAATCCATAGTTAACATTTTGCAGTGTTTTTGGACTCACAGATACAGGGAAAAGCAACAGGAGGATACCTAGACTACTCTGGCATCTTTTAGCATTGTTTTTAAATAAAATAACCAATCACTACTGACAAAATTAATGGGGTAATGATTCAGAGACAAGACATTGTGATTGTGAGATTAAGACTGCACACAACCACATTTATAAATGAAGCAAACTTAAGTGTAGAAGTTCTAAAAGTATGTGAAAAAAATAAAAAGAAACAATAAAACATGAAAGATAAAAGACTTCCAAGGGACACATCCTGGCAAGTCTACTGTTATTCTTACTAGGATATATTCACCTCCCTGCAAATTCTAAACACCAAAGTTGTCACAATTAACTGTTACAGAATTCAAACGAGGGGGAAAAATGCTGCTGATTCTGTCACTATACATATATGCATAAACAGACAGATAATTTTTTACCAACTTATGGGGAAAAAAATAATTGAGTGAACAGCAGCAAATACAAAAAGTTCAATCTTCCATTCCTTACTCTTATGTCAAGTTATTTCCCTCTGTCTTCCCCAATATCAGTGCAGCTGTTAATGAGACTAAAAGCTGATTCCCACATTTATTCTGTGCCTTAAGCTTGCCAGGAAAAAATCTCTGTGCAATAAAACTGTTAATGAAGTGAAATCAATGCAGGAACAGACACACACAAGATGTAATACTGCTCTATAACCAGTATCCTAAGGATTTATTATCACCATGTATGTATTACCATATATAGAGCCACAATGACATTATTTCTCTTCAAGAGACCTTGGCAAAATACTTTTCCAGTATTTTCCTACAAACAGCAGTAAAACTCCTCAGCAGGGATCACTGCAGATACTAAAATGCCATATATAGAGTCTACGTTATTAGTTGGGAAATCAACATACCTTCTCTTTGGAGATGGTGATCGGGACTTTGAGCGACTGTGAAAACAGAGCATCATCAGTGTAGCTCAAAAGTCAAATGGAGCTCTTATATTCAAAAAATAAGTATCTTAGAAGGCAATGGAATTATTAAGGGAATCTAACTGAAGCTCTTTAAAACAGCAAAAATTCTGAATCAACATTTACTCTGACAAAGAATTCACGTCATTTAGCATGGAGATTGATTTTTAGCGACTGTCTTCACTACAGAAAAAAAGGAAAACAAGGGGTAATACTGAGGTGAGGCTTTGAGGATAGCCATCATCATAGATTTCCTGCTGTTTCATCAACAGCATTAAATAAACTAAAGTCCTTTATGTGATGGATAGAAAAAATTTACAGAATTGAGCATAAAGACACACAAAAAAAGAGTACTACACTGGAAACTCCAAAATTGATAATTAAAACTGAGAGATGTGTAAGGATCATACTCGAAATAGCTTCAGAGAAAAATCTTATAATTACATTCACATCACAAACAGATTACCCGGATACCTATGTTTGAGGGGCATTTTTCTTAAGGACCAGGCTCTGTTAATATTGTAAGCCCAATAATGAATTCTAGATACTACTGCAGCCTTTATCTCTGTATGCTTACCTCTTAGCCAGAGAGCCAGATTTTGATCTGCCATGAGACCTAGATCTACAACAAGAAAAAACACTCATCAGGGAAGCTGGTAGCATGCATATTTCCCCATTTGAGAAACCAAGACTCACATTAAATGTATAAGAACTGTCACGTTGAACAGAAAGAATCCTGCACATTTCCAGGGCCTTTCCTGTGAGATTTCAGAAGCTTTTTAAATGGATGCTGCACACGTTGCTGTATACTTTGGTCCCTGGATGATGACTGCTGTTTGATAATGCAGGTGGCAGGGATATATGAACAACCCAAATCCTGACCAATGTTCTCACAAGGTAACAGAAAGCCATGATCTAAGCTCCCAAGTTTTATTAGGCTTGAGTGCCATCTACCACTATTGTTGAAAGTGGACGTAAGCAGCGTGCTCCTACAAATACCTTCTCCTCAGTGCAATTCATCTTATATATGCACTTTCTCAATGTATATTTTTAAATCTGTCTCAACTTTTGTGGAAAGACTAAAAACTTTTAGTCTTTGAGATAACTCTGCTGCACCATAAGAACGCTACTTGTGCCTAAAAGAATAGCTGAAATTCTTATGTTCCCAGAAGCAGTGTCCTACTGCCTACATTGAAGGCTTTCCACAACATCTTCCAGATGTATGCTTTGATGCTCTCAAACCAGCAGACACGATGTAACACTAAGTCTTCCTTATGAATCAAGAGCCTGTCGCTGCATTCTGTGGATTCCATTGATTCTTCTGTACAGAAACCATCTTTTAGTTGCCGTGTGGAATTTTAACAGTGACTTCATTAGAGTTAAGAACCAGTATTTGGCCACTTACTCAGCACTTGTGCATCACTAATTTCCTCTGCCTCAGTCACTTTATCTCTACTTAAAAAGAAAAATGTCACTACAGAGTCGAAAAATTTCACCTACAGCATCCTTTACACTGCAGAAAACCATTCTGGTACTAAAAAAAGCAAAACAATGGAGATAAAATACATTTTTCTCTTGGAGAGCCTGTTGACCATAGCCATTTTCTGCTCCTGACAGCAAGCAGTGATGAGCCACAATTAAGTCATGCTGGAACAACTACTATTGAGATTCAACATATTTTAGCAACAGGTAGAGAAAGTATTCTCGAGCAGTGAGAAACAATACTGCCTCAGGGAATTTCCCTTCTTTTTTACAACCTTCTGGACTGTGTGTGCAAGTTTCTGCTCTTAACTAAGCTATCTTCTGGTCTTCTATCTCCATTCCCAAAAAACTCCTATAATTCCTTCCTGTTCCATTCTTATAAGGTGCCACTACTAGCACCGTTCAGCACTAAATCTCCAATCCTCTGCTGCAGCCTTTTCCACTTTCTCCCTTCTGCTTCCTTTTTTTTGTTTGTTTGTTTCTTCATGGTTGAGTATTAGGTTATTTGTTTCAAAAGACTGTTGTAAAAGAACAGTAGGGCTAGGAAAGGGCTGAGGCAAAACCAGTATCACCTCCCTCCAGAGCAGAGCTTTAATTTACTCTTGTTCTCTTCTGACAGCTGAGAACATCTTATCAACCTACATCAGCCATGCTCCCTGGATGAGGATGCACAAAGCACAAGCCACATTCACTTACTATTAAAAGTGAAAGATTAAGCTGCAACTTAAAGAATTACATCCCTTGTTCCTTTAAAATTTGACCATCACTCTTATGGTACCTTTTTTGGTACAAAATAATTCTGACAAGTGTTTATATAAAATTAAATTCAGGTCCTGCAGACTGATACTTGTTTTCAACAGAGCTGGAAGGAGCTGTAACACAGCACCAGGAAGCCCTTCATGACTTGTTTGTCTATATGCATTACTGCTTTTAACACACTACTGGATGGGCATTGGGATTTCTCTGACAAAAAATGGGAAGAATCCACAAGCTCACGTACACTACACAAAGAAAACTCTTCAGATTAACTTTAAATTTATTTGCTACGTTAGCTGTTACAATCTATCTAATAAAAATAATACTCATGATGACAATCAGGACCTGGATATCAGTGATAAGTACAACAATAAAAAAAGAAAGAATCTTCTGCACTGCTTTTTAAAACTACAGGTCCTTAAAGTCCATGGAGAGAAAACACAGCTGCTGAAAATCTTAACAGCTGTCAGTAAGGATAAAGAGAGTTTTAAGCAGCTTATTACTAAGAATCCTTGGTCATGGATTAGATCTTACCTGCTTCGAGGCCATGTAACAGATCTGGATCTAGATCTGGATCTTGATCTAGACCTGAAATAAAAAATTAATTAATGTAAAACCAAAGAGGTCAAATCAACCAGAATTATGACAATTACAGCACTATTTTGACTAATACATGCTGAAAAGCAAACCTACATCATCATTAAATGTTTAGGTATCAAAATTCATCATGGGATATGCAGCTGTGTAAGACCTCAAAACTAACTCTATTACCATGCCCATATATTCAAATATGATTACCAAAAACTTTTATAGCATGTTGAAGTCTGATCTCTATACATCAACACATTTTAAAGTCTGCTAACCAATACCTTTCTGAATCCCTTAACTAAAATGAAGACCAACATCAAACAACAGCAAAACACAGAACTCTTTAAAAATTACTAATTACCTTGATCTCTTCAAGGAACCTGATCGAGACCGGCGGGGAGACACAGACCTAGACCTACGAGGAGACACGGACCGTGACCTACGATAGGAAGCTGACCTGGACCTGAAAAGAAGTAAATTAAAAGAGTTGTAAAATTACAGCTTTTTCTATGCAAAAGAAACAAATAGGAATAAAAGACAAACTTAAGCATACCTCCTACCACGACTCCGACTGCGTGACCGAGAGTACCTCCTTCCTCGGGACCTTGAACGAGACCTAGACCGGGACCTGGTTTTAGGTTAGAGAAAACAAATATTAGGAAACAGCTGCAGCAATCAGTGCACGTGAGGCCCTGCTGAAGTCAAAACTCATTTCAGAAAACTAAAGAACTAGCATCTGTCAGTTGGAAAAATCTCTGGGCCTACTTGTCTTGAGCATTTTACTACCTAGAAAAATGTTAAAAGCTGAATTACATTGCAGAATTACATTAGAATAGAAAACACTGTAATGCGTATTTAAAATAAACCTTGCAAGTTTGCAGGTCGACCCTCTTTGGCCCAAGGTCTAGCAGATCTAGACGATCTAGAAGTATCTATAGCCGATCGCTGCATCTAGGTGTTCTCTTCAATCTAACGACGATCAAACTGACAGCCCAATGAGCCAGGGTGAGGCTTGATTGACGCAAGAAGATTTTTCTAGGTGGGAATGTGGTCAATCTGGTGTTCCTCTTTCTAAACCGGAGGGGGGCCCCAATTGAAAGCCAAATTTACTGTTACGGCGATCACCGTCTCAAATTTTCTGCCCTTAAAGAATAAGGTGAAGCTACGTGTAGATGGCTCGAGGGGATCTGGCCTCTTATGCTGATCACCTCAAGGTCTAGGAGGATCTTAAGTGTCGGATTTGCAAGGCGCCTCAGCATGAAATCTTAAGGCTCGTGACATTCTGAATCAAGGCGACTGACTCAAACGAAGAAACCTGAAAGGTTTTGACCAGGTTGATTATTAAGATATTAACATTTGATAGAAATAGCAACAAATTGTAATATATACCTATACATTTATTCTAGCTTTAAAAGTTTAAAGAAAACTGGCGTAACATTCTGTTCTTTGCTAACAAGAGCTACACAAAAGTGAACTGGTGAAGGAACACAGCCACTCTGGCCCCACACGTACCTGCTCCTTCTTCGGCGACTATAGCGGTGACAATCATAAGCATAGTGGCCTTTCTCACCACACTCATAGCATCTGTCGTTAGGGTCAAAGGGGCGTCGCGCAGGAGGCCTGTCGTAACGGGAGCGGCGGGGCATCCCTGTTGAAACTTCCACTCTGACCCTGGAGCCACATATCACCCTGCAACAAGTCCATGATGGCTTTAAGTTACTGAGTTCAGTTAAGTTTTAAGTTACTGAGGTCAGCAAATCACTATAGCAGAACTACCAAAAAGGAGAACTAGAAAGAAATCCCTGATATCCTCTCTCATCTTAAAACCGGCTGAAACTTCCACCAAACATCAGAAACGAATACGTACTTCCCATCAAGTCCGCGGACAGCATCTTCAGCATCCCTCGGGTCTTCGAATTCCACGAAAGCAAACCCCGGCGGGTTCCTAGCGATCCACACGGTTCTCAGGGGCCCGTAGTAGCTGAAGGCTCTCTCCAGCTCGCCTTTGCCCGCGCCCGTGCCCAAGTTCCCCACGTACACCTTGGTCTCTGCCGGGAGCGAAACCGATGTCAGCGCCGAAGCAAAATCGGGCCGAACCGCCGATCGGAAGTGGCGCGCCCATCCCTGCCCCCCGGGGCACCGCCATCTTGTTCGAGCGAACCGCTCCCGCCTTCACCACGAGCGGCGGCATGCGCGGGCGCACCCCTTCCCCCACGGCCGCTGACGCAAAATGGCGGCGGCGACGAAACGGCAGCAACGGCGGCCTCGCCTTTTTTCCTCCCCTCTCGCCGGCCGCTCCGCTCTCCGCGGCAATCGCCCCTTCCGCAGACCTCCCTCGCTCTCCCCTCCGCGCAGCCGCCCGCCCCTCGCAACGCCCCGGGAACTCACCGCCTCCATAGCGGCCGTAACGCGACATCCTAACGGCTCCGCTCAACCGCCTCTCCGCGCGCACGCGCTGCTGCCCGCGCCTGCCCTCTGCCCTCCCCTCCTTCCTCCTCCTCCTCCTCCCCCAGGCGCCGCGGGGCTGCGGCGGGAGGCGGGGCGCATGCGCGCGGGGCGCTGGCGCGCGCCGCGGGGCAGAGCGGGCGGCCGGTCCTGCGTTACCATGGCGACGGTGGGGTGCGGCCGCCGGCCGAGGGGGATGAGGGTCGGGGGGGGGATGTGGAGGGGTAGGTGGGAAGCCTCGGGTCCCGAGGTGCGGGTGTTGTTGGGTGGGATCCCCGCGCCCACCGCGGCCTCGGGCGTGGCTCAGTAACTGCCGGGCTGCTGCGGAGAGCTTCCGGCAGCGGTGGGGCTCCGTGCGGGGCTGAATCGGACCGTGGCGGGAAGCCGCCTCAGGGGGGAGGGGCAGCAGTGTGTGAGGAGCAGCGTTTCCCTGGGGAAGTGGTGCAGCAGCACCAGCAGAGCTGTTCGCTCTAGAAAGGCGGTGTTTTTATCTTGAATTGCGTGTTTTCGACTTGGATCTGCCCCCAGGAGCTTCTACTAGTACGGTTACTTGTATTCGGACAGGTGCAACTCTTATGATCGTGATTAAGGTTACATGTACGCTAGGTGAGGTGTAGTAACTCCATGAAAGTGATCTGTATGTGCAAGATACGGCTTAGATGACAGTGAAAAAATACTCAGTGACTTCGTAGTTCAGAACAACCAAGTAACTGTGCTGGCAGCGATGGGGGAAGAAAGTAGGGACTGGCACTAGCAGAAATTAAGATATTTGGAGTATGTTGGTCAAAGGGGACTTTGAACAAAACGTCTTCCAGTCTGTGATCTAAATGGGGTCTCGTTAGGAAGCTATACAGACTGTAAACGTCTGAAATGTGTTATGCATATAAATGTATAAAACCAAAGAACATTTATTCTTTACACGGATTTTCTGTCACAGCAAAGCTAAGCCTTCCGACTGTGTTGCTTGCTGTTGTGGTGAATAAAATAATCAGATTTTCTATTGCCTGCCTTCTAGTGAACAAACTATAGCTGAAAGAGAACAGTAGCTGAATAAAGTGGTATACACCATTTGTAGATAATCCCTACAGCACCATGGAATTGAAACTTCATTAAAAAAAAAAAAATCTTTCTAAGCCTGCAAAACGAGACAGTCTCATTTTATACTTTTTTTCTGTTATGCTCACAAAATCATCATGTGCTTGCTTTCACCTAAATTACTGGAACGATGGCAGCTTGTATCCAGAGGAAGCTTTTCATTAGTAGTGTTAAAACAGACCAGCTTCCGGAGGGGGGAGGAAATGAAGTTTCTCATCTTTACAGCTGCGCAGGAAAGCTTGTGAAGACGGGACAAACCGAGGGAGCAAAAATAGCGTGTGTCGAAGGTAGACACGGTGTGCATTTATACCTATGTGTGCACACAGACTGCTTGGTGAGACCTGAGCCGTGGTTTTGCGTCCTGCAGTTAGCACCTCACAGCATTACCGGCAGCATCGGCAAACCCAACATCATTGAAGCCAGGCAGAAGGCAGAGCCCCGGCTGGATTTCAGTGCTACACGGCCCCACCTCCTTGTTTTGCAAGCTGGCCTCGTGTATAAACCTGTATGTAATTTATATGCACACGCATATTTATAAAATAACTCCAGATCTGAGTATTTCCCTGCCTCAGAAGCCTTACATTTCAAAAGCAAACAAACCGAACTTAAAAAACCCCTAAGCAGCGGCGGGGAAGGCAGTTGGGTTGCAGCAGGAAGCGGAGGTCCAGGCGGGGAGCCCAGGGGACGGACCGGGGCCCGGCGGCCGGGCGGTGTGGGCAGAGCGGGGAACCGAGGGGCCGGCGGCCACCGAGAGGGTGAGCGGGGATGCGGGTGTAGGGCCGGGGAGACCCGGGGTGCTCCCCTCTTTTGCCCGCGTTCGGCAGCGCGGTGGGGAGGGGGGTATCGGGGCGGGCAGCTCTCCGGGCCGGCTCCAGCTCGCTGCCTGCCGTGCCCGTCCCGCCGCCGGCTGCTGCGGCGGGGAGCAGGCGGATGGCAGGGCCAGGGAGGCTGGAGAGCTTCCTCCGACCCTTTGTCCTTTGGCGGGGGAGGAGTGGGATGGAGATGAATGGTCTCAGCACTGCGGTGGCTTTGCTGTCCTTTGCTGCTAGTGCGGTTGCTGCGGAGGCCCAGAGCAGAAGAGCGGTGGCTGCTTGCCCTGCTGTAGGGGATGAGGAGGGAGGCGGCATGCGGGGGGCAGCGCTCAGGCTGTGGAAAGGCTTGGAGACAAAGGGTGTGCACAGAGGAAAGGTGGGAAACTTTTGCCCTCAAGGAACAGGAATCCTGGGGGTTTTGTAAGAAGACAGAGCAATAAGTGGAATATGCAACAGCAAAGTTACGTTAGCAAAACAGTGACTTTCAAGGCTTCACTCAGAACCTTCAAAAACAAGTGAACAGGGTGGAATATTAAAAAAAAAAATGTGCTTCAGACAGAGGATCTTTAGCTGGAGGCAAACTCAGTTCTGACATGAAGAACAAAGCAAGAGGACTCATTGTTTCTGTGAATTGGTCTGGCTGTTTTCTAGGTTCTGAATGTAGGAAATATGAATGACTGGCAGAGCAAAAGCCCTCTAGACTGGAAAACGTATGTGAACAAAATGGTGAAGGTTGTTGCAGTTGAGAAACATGAGTATGAAGGATGGGTTTTAACAGTGGATCCAGTTTCTGCCAGGTGAGTACCAAAGCTTTTTTTTCTGTAAAGCTTGTTAGCAAGTTGTTTTCGGAAGAGAAAAAAAACCCCAAGACTGAAGCAAACTTATTTGGAGCAAAATCTGCAGGTATGTGTCCAGATTTTTTAATTGGCAGGGCCTAATACTGCTTTCATATTGTAGTTGGCAAGGCCAGTTCACCTAAATGTACTTTAATATCAAAGGACTGAGAAGTTTGGGGTATAGATAATATTGGGATTCCTACTCACTTTGTTGTGGACCTGAGTTTAGTACTTTAAATGATACTCACATGTTTAGGTCTAATTTCAGCAATATACCAAGCCTTGCTTTACAAAGAGAACAGGAATGCAGGAAGGTTTTTAATGCTTTAGGTGTTAAAATCCTTATCCTTTGTCCAGAGTTCTCACATCAATGCCCTATTTTCTTCTCCAAACTGGCACCCATGAGGGTGTAGTGACTGCTTTGGAGAAGAAGCAGGGAAGATCAGCAAGGGTGTTGGACAGAAAGTAGTACCACAGGTCTCTAATAGCTATACTGACTAACTTGAAAACAGGGTTTGAAAGGCAAAACTCACCATGGAATAAGCACAAATTTGTCTCCTTGCTGATGGAGCTTTTTCATACCTTTTTGATTGTGAGCTTGTATGAGATGAGAACAGATAGAGGCTAGAAACTACAACATAAAGCTTCTGATATGTTTCAGAAGACTTGGTTATTGCTTCAACTCTGGAATAAATCTGAAATTCTCATCTTCTCGTGGAGTTGCTTATCATTTTGGTACCTAAAGGTGGTGACAGCTGTGAGTGATTCTGGGGATGGCTCAAGTTCAAATCAAGGTATATTGCATTGCATATTTTTCAGAAAGTCATTACTTCCACTAATGGTAGCAACAGTAGATTAGCAAAGTGCTGGCGTCAAATTCTGGAATCTTCCCCCAAGATGAAGAAAATGGTTTCTGATACTCTTCATTGATACATGAGGATGAGATCCTAGAAATATAACAAACTTTATTTTGTGACTCTGGGATGTAAGTGCACTTGGGAAAAGACCAGACTGCTACAACATGAGCCTGAGATTGCTGTGATGTGTTCCGGTTGTGTTACTCAAGCTGTAATTTTCAGTTAAGAAACTAGCAACACCCATTTAAAAAATAAATAAATTTAGGAATGATCACTAATATTAAAAGGTTCTGATATTGTTAGCTGCCCTCATTGCCTTCAGCATTCAAAGCGCAGAATGTGTCAAGGTGTCATTGTTTTTGGCTGTTGGAAGACTTAAAGTTCTTTGGCAGGGCTGTGAAAGCTGCACACAAAATACTTAGATTCCCAGGCCTGATTTTAATGTACATATTGTCTTTTTAAAGTAATGTTCTGCCTGATATGATCCAGAATAGCTTCAAACTCAAGGTCAGAAGTTACTCACAAAGCCCCATATTTTCAGTATTTTAAGGATATAGCAGCATGCTTTTCAAGAAAAATGCTGGTGCTTGATACTGCCTAAATATATCACAGAATCATAGAATGGTTTTGGTTGGAAGAGACCTTAAAGATCATTTAGTTTCAACCACCTGGCCATGGGCAGGGACACTTGTGGCTATATTAGGTTGCTAAAAGTCCCATCTAATGTGGCCTTGAACAGTTCCAGGGATGAGACATCCACAATTCCCCTGGACAACCTGTGCTGCTGTCTCACCACCGTCTCAGTGAAGACTTTCTTCCTAATGTCTAACCTAAATCTATCTTCTTCAAGGTTAAAGCCATTACACCTTGTCCTGTCACTCCATGTCATTGTAAGAACTCCCTCTCCAGCTTTCCTGTAGCTCCCTTCACAGAATTACTGAGGTTGGAAAAGACCTCTGAGATTAAGTCCAGTTTATGACCTAAGACTACCACACTGGTGAGACCATGGCACTAAGTGCCACATCCAGCCTTTCCTTAAACACCTCCAGGGATGGTGACTCTACCACTTCCCTGGGCAGTCCAGTCCAATACCTGATCACCCTCTCTCTGTGGAAGTGCTTCCTCATATCCAGCCTAAACCTTCCCTAGTGCAGCTTCAGTCCATGCCCTCTCATTCTGTCACTGGTTGCCTGCCTGACTCTTCAGGTAATTGTAGAGAGTGATAAGGTCCCCCCTGAGTCTCCTCCAGGCTAAACAACCCCAGCACCCTCAGCCTCTCCTCATAGGACTTTCCCCCTAGTCCTTTCACCAGCCTCCTTGCTCTCCTCAGGACCTATTTAGCACCTCAGTATCTTTCCTGAAGTGGGGAGCACAGAACTGGACACACAGTACTCGAGGTGAGGCCTCACCAGTGCTGAATACAGGGGGAGAATTACATCCCTAGTCCTGCTGGACACACTATTCCTTAGACAAGCCAGGATGCCATTTGCCTTCTGGTGAAGGGCTGCTGTAAGGTCTCCCCAGAGCCTTCTCTTCTCCAGGCTGAACAACCTCAACTCTCTCAGCCTGAGGATGAATACCTGTGTAACTCTGATGCCAGTGAGCATTCATCTCCAGGAGTCTTGGCCTGTGTTTCTCAGTTTTGAGTTAAGTACAGTGGCTCATATATCCTTCTTTTCTTGGCAGTATCATCCTCGCAACATACTTGGAGAATGAAAAAGTGTCCATATCAGTTGTCTTGGGCCCTGCTGTCCAGAAGGTGGAAATACTAAAAGAAGGGGATGATGAAATGAAGCAACGTCTTTCTTCCATATTTGCACCTGAGGAAAGCAAAGCCTACAGCCCTGAGGAACTTGAAGAGAGGAAGAACTGCTTAAAGACTTGGCTAGAAACAAACCACATCCCTGTAACAGAGCAGGGTGAATCAGGGAGAACACTGTGTGTGGCAGGGGTATTAACTATTGATCCACCATACAGCCCAGAGGAGTGCAGCAGCTCCAATGAGATTATTCTGTCACGGGTTCAAGGGTTGATACAGGGTTATCTTGAAAAACAACAGTGATGTCTGCTGTTTAAACCATTTTCTGTAGGAATGGGTCTACCTGCCTGATTTTATGAACTGTTCTGCGTACCAGTATTCACTATTTACAAAAATACTGGGTTTGAGTACTTTTATATGATTATTGTATGTCAAGAAAGGGATGAAACAAGCAGTGTAGACCAAAAGCACAAAGCATTTTCCATGCACTCTTTTTTATAAAAAGCCATTGGATAAGGTTGATGTATTAAACTGACACTTTTGTTTACCGTGTCAGTATCAAGCTTATATATCAGTTTAATAAGTATTTTTTGTCACAGTATTGTGAAAGGTGATAAGTGATAAATTTAAATTTTAGAATTCCTGTTCTGATTTAATTTTTCCTCTGCCTTCAAAATTAATTATCTAGTCATGTAGGCATGTTTATTTGAACTGCTTATCAGAATTTATTTTTTCAGAAAGAACTGTGACACTTGGATTTCCCAAACCAGATGAACTTCACAACTTTGCTCCTGTTTTAGAACATGAACTGTAATGTGGGCCCAAGTTTGTAAAATTATTATAGATTTAGAAGGCAAATATCAGGTTTTAAAAACATTTGCTATCTATACTTGTTATTTTTAAGCAGCAGTGACTGGAAAAAACTTTTTTTCCTTAGAAAGAGAATTTCTTTTAGTTCAGTAAGTTTGTGGTTCTCAATGCTTTGTTTCTACTTTACGGCAACATGCAACAATGTAAGAATTGTTATGTGATTACTGAGATGATTATTCCAGTCAGGAGTCTTTAGAGCCCTCATTTATCTTAGTGTATGGATTTGTTATCTTTTTAAGAGGCAGCAGCAATATTCATCAGCATCCTCACATGCATTTGAAAAGTGTAACTGTTCTTAACAGGCCCTCCTCATTCTTGCTAGGAGTTCTTTAAAATTACTTTGGATTTGTCAGGTTCATGCTGATTTTTCTTAAAAGCCTCTACTGCATCTATGATCCTGTGTGTGCCTCCCTAAAAAGTATGGTAGCTGTTAACACATGAATGCTTCAGCTGCCTGTGTGGATGAAGGGATCAACCTGTGCCTGGACTCCAGTCTACTTGAGATGTATTTGGTTGCAAGAGCTAGCGTCGGGTCAAGCAGCCCTCAAGATGTTTTAACAGCAGCTAGTAAATGTCTCCTTCAAAGGAAGGTAACACCTCCTACCTCCTTGCTGGGTTAAAGAGCTTGGGAGGCTGGTCTGCCAGCTTGACCCTGGTCTCAGAAGGGCCAGAAGCTGTGACTGGTCTGGCATGAAGGATGGTGACTACACCACCTCCTCTGCTCCCTCCTGGCACCACTCTGCCCTCCTCGCGCACAGGCCCGCTACGGTGGGAGCTTTGGCATGGCGTGAGCAGGGACTGTCCGTGTCCATGAGCAGTCTCACTGACGGCCACCACAGCCACAAGCCCTGTACAGCGAGAGTGAAAAGCCTCCCTGTCAGAAACCACCCGGGAAAGGCGCACAGCCCCGGGGACCCAGGGAAGGGGCAACCACTCCTCCCACCCACGCCATCGCTTCGGCCCCGCGCCTCAAGACGCGGCCGCACCCTCCTCCACCCTGTTCTCGCGAGACTTCCGAGGAGCGAGGTTTCACCGCCCCGCGTTGCTTAGCGACCAGAGCCCAGCCCTCCGTGAGGCGGTCGGGGCGCGGCGCGCAGTCGCAACAGCCGCGCTTTCTCATCTATGTATCTATATCTATATCTCTATCTCTAAGGGTTGCGCGCGGGGCTCGGCCTGAAGTCGGGAAGATGTCCCGCTATGGGCGTTACGGTAGGGAGAATGAGGAGCTGGGGGCACTCTGGAACGAGCGGCGGTTGCCTGGGGGTAGTGGTGGTCGTGCCGCCCTGACGATGGGAGAAGGTGGCCGTTGCTTCAGGCGGACGGTTGTAAGCGAAGATGGCGTCGAGAAGGGCGGCGCTGGGGGCTAGGCGCCATTATGGGGGCTTTCGAGACTGACGGGGCCGTGGCCATTGGTCCGGTAAAGACTGTGAGGGGTCTCGGGGGGAGCGGGAGCGCCCTAAAATGGAGGCGGCGTTAAAGATGGCGGCGCCTGCGGGGAGACGGGGGAGGGGCGGTTTCGCCGCGCGCGCGGCGTCGTGTCTCGCGCTGCGCCTGCGCGTGGGGGCCGCCGTGCGGGGCTGGGCCCTGGCCCTGAGACCATGTCCCTCCCGGCAGAGACCAAGGTGTACGTGGGGAACTTGGGCACGGGCGCGGGCAAAGGCGAGCTGGAGAGAGCCTTCAGCTACTACGGGCCCCTGAGAACCGTGTGGATCGCTAGGAACCCGCCGGGGTTTGCTTTCGTGGAATTCGAAGACCCGAGGGATGCTGAAGATGCTGTGCTCGGCCTCGATGGGAAGTACGTCCATACCTGAATCCTTCTTGACTCCACTGGCAGCATTTTCTGAGCTCCTCATACTTCATCATTGCTAACTGTTCTGTGTGCAACGGAGCACAGAAAAATATTCAAGTGATTAATATGTATGATATATTGCAGGATAATATGTGGCTCCAGGGTCAGAGTGGAAGTTTCAACAGGGATGCCCCGCCGCTCCCGTTACGACAGGCCTCCTGCGCGACGCCCCTTTGACCCTAACGACAGATGCTATGAGTGTGGTGAGAAAGGCCACTATGCTTATGATTGTCACCGCTATAGTCGCCGAAGAAGGAGCAGGTACGTGTGGGGCCAGAGTGGCTGTGTTCCTTCACCAGTTCACTTTTGTGTAGCTCTTGTTAGCAAAGAACAGACTATTACACCAGTTTAATTCTAATGTTGTAAGTCAACAGGTGTATATCACAATTACTTTTTTTTTTTGCTAATACATATAAAATGTTAATATCTTAATAATCAACCTGGTCAAAACCTTTCAGGTTTCTTCGTTTGAGTCAGTCGCCTTGATTCAGAATGTCACGAGCCTTAAGATTTCATGCTGAGGCGCCTTGCAAATCCGACACTTAAGATCCTCCTAGACCTTGAGGTGATCAGCATAAGAGGCCAGATCCCCTCGAGCCATCTACACGTAGCTTCACCTTATTCTTTAAGGGCAGAAAATTTGAGACGGTGATCGCCGTAACAGTAAATTTGGCTTTCAATTGGGGCCCCCCTCCGGTTTAGAAAGAGGAACACCAGATTGACCACATTCCCACCTAGAAAAATCTTCTTGCGTCAATCAAGCCTCACCCTGGCTCATTGGGCTGTCAGTTTGATCGTCGTTAGATTGAAGAGAACACCTAGATGCAGCGATCGGCTATAGATACTTCTAGATCGTCTAGATCTGCTAGACCTTGGGCCAAAGAGGGTCGACCTGCAAACTTGCAAGGTTTATTTTAAATACGCATTACAGTGTTTTCTATTCTAATGTAATTCTGCAATGTAATTAACATTTTTCTAGGTAGTAAAATGCTCAAGACAAGTAGGCCCAGAGATTTTTCCAATTGACAGATGCTATCGGTGTGGTTTTGTTGTTTCATTTTGGGTTTTTTTGTTGATTGTTTTTGTTTGTTTTTTTTTATACTGTTTTTCCGATTTATTTTTAGTTTTCTGAAATGAGTTTTGACTTCAGCAGGGCCTCACGTGCACTGGTTGCTGCAGCTGTTTCCTAATATTTGTTTTCTCTAACCTAAAACCAGGTCCCGGTCTAGGTCTCGTTCAAGGTCCCGAGGAAGGAGGTACTCTCGGTCACGCAGTCGGAGTCGTGGTAGGAGGTGGGGGTTCTGGCTTTTGTTTTTCATGTTTTTTTTCTTCTTTCTCCCTCTGTTTGCCACTTTCTATGATTCTTGTGAAAATAACTTCTAGTAATTTCCTCCCCCTTTGTTTCATAGGTCAAGGTCAGCTTCCTACCGCAGGTCCAGGTCAATGTCTCCTCGTAGATACAGATCATTTTCACCCCGCAGATCTCGGTCTGGTTCTTTAAGGAGGTCAAGGTATGTGGTTTTTTTATTAACTCCACAATATTGTTGAAGGTAATGTAACTTGCAGTTAACATTGTTTATATTGTGCAGTACGTGTGTTTGCAGATACCTTCATGAAGTTGAGATCTGTTCTAATTGCTCTTAGAAGCTAAAAATTTTAGGGTATAATTTGGGAACTGCAACTCTAACAGTTATAGCCTTGGTAAGGTAGGAAGCCCTATATACCTTGTGAAGTTTTAGCCTTGTTATGGCTTCCTACTTCTGCTTCAAGAATACAAGGAGTAGTTATGCTTATTTGACTAGGACAGTGGGATTTCTTATGTGGGTGGTAGTGTTGGCCACATCTGCTGTAGCTTTCTATTAAGAAAAGATGTTTCTGTAAAACCAGTAGTTGGCTACAAAATTCTCTGAGGTCAGTATCATAAGAGTTAAAGAACACTATCTCAGCTGTATGAATCTCTTGATAGTAGTTCAACTTTCACTGCTTTTCCCCAGATCTAGGTCCAGATCACGTTCAAGGTCCCGGTCTGTTGTATGGCCTAGAAGCAGGTAAGATAGTTGTTTTAATTCAAACCAGCAGTAGTTTTAGAGATTTTGTTTGCGTCTATTTGGTTTTTTTCCAAAAAACAATTTTTTTCTGTGTGACTGGAGGAGATTAGGAGGTTGTGCAGGATAGCAGTATTCAGGCTAAAAGTTTATAATTTTTGCCTTTTGGCAGTCTAAAGTAGCTGTCAGTTTCTTGTAATACACTTGAATGTGGTCTGTGACTACTGTATGTAGTCTACATAGCAAAAAAGGCATCTGCATGATTTAGGATCTGTGGAGAGAAGTTTTGAAAACTCATTCATGCCTCTGCATGTGGAGACTGCTTGAGCTTGTGTCCTGCAGAATGCTGCTTAGGTTTTTCTTGTCAAGTTCTTTTGTAAATCCCAGATGCCAGGGGGAGGGTGGAAGTGCTAAGATGGTTGCACCACTGCTGACTGAACTCCTGCTTACAGCTTTTCAGCTTTGTCAGCTCCTGTTCTGAGATCAAGTTAAATTGCTGTAGTGCTAAGAACTACATTAGGTGGTGTAGGACACCTGACTTCTGAGGTTTGGAGAGCTAAATGAGTAGGACCCTGAGTCCTAAAGCCATGGGTAATGTTTTGAAGGACTTCTCTGACATGTGTCCCTGGTTTATGAGTCTGGATGTTTTCCCTGCTGAAATGGAAGCTCAGGAGAACAGTTACAACGTGAATGCTCCTGTTATTTTCCTTTATCTTTTGTTGTAAGTCTTGTCTGGAAGAAGAGTGAAGGTAGGATAAAAGTGTGATGGAGACTAGAGCTTTAATAAATTGGAAGAAGTCATCTTTTGTTTGGGATTAGAACAGGAGTTTAAAAAAAAATGATGTTTTGCTTAGGGGCTGCCTGCTACGTAAGGACTTGAACCTTGAGCCTTTAAGGGAACGATGATGATTATTGGTTGGGCTGTAGTGAGTTATTATTTGTACAGGCCTGTGATGCAGGACATGACTAGCCAGGCTCAAATTTGCATGCCACTAGAGTGGAAGAGTCTGGATACTGATGACATTGCTTGGTGATTTCTAGTTCTGGGACACTCATGTTCCTGCATGAAAGACTAGATACTACCACTGAAATTTCTGAGGAATACTGACTTGGCATAGGTCTTCAGATGCAGTGGTGACATGGTAGTTCAGGACTAGAATTATAGAAGTATTGTGTGAAATTTTTTTGTGTTAGCCAGTGCTGGTCTTCTGCTAATACAGCAAAACAGGAATATGTTATCAGTGCTGCCTATGGAGCTTTTGATCTGCAAGTCCTGCTTTTTTGCTGTGCCTCTCAGAAGGAGGATTTGCCAGCAGTTCTTGGAAGATGGTGCTCTTGTGTGCTTCCTTTCTCCATTTTTTACCAAATGCTACAAAATACAAGTTCTGAATAGTTGTGATCAACTCTATCCTGTGTAACTGTGATGTAGTAACAAAACTACTCATCATCACCTGTGGTAGGCGACAGTGGCTTAGCATAATTACCAGGAAGTTTTCAAAGCAGTGCCATGTAACTCTTTAACTTACGCCAACAATGTCCACATAATATATTTGGAAGTTAATGAGCCAGGTAAAGGTGAAACTTGATAACCCCTTAGCAGACAGTTCTGAGGAGAAATAAAATTTTTGTACTTTTTTGGTCATCTGTTAAGCAACTTACTGTATTGAACACTGGACTTGCTGATGTTCAGTATTACCATGTGCCTGAATTCTGACATTCTAGGATGACACATTTGCTAAGTAACAGCAAATACTTCAGTTGGTAAAGTAACATGATAAATAAGGGAGGAAAGTCTCACTGTTTGATTAACTTTTAATAACCTGGGAATAGTTTACACATTAGTAGCCAGATACCAAAGAGAAAACTGAAATGCTGATTTCATTGGGATAACTGATGGAAACTACTTGAACAAAAATTGCACTGGGAGCTTGATCTGAAGAATGCATCAGGTTTTAGCACCATCACCTTTCCTTGTAGTTCAGTGCAGGCTTTTAATGTGCTGTTACTGGATTTTCTAAGATGGCACTTGAAACTATTTGCTTTACAGAAAGGTTAGTTGCAGATGGATAGAGAAAGTTCAGGAGTCTGGTACAAGTGTTGTGGAAGTGGTAGATGAAGCTTTGCTGGGGAGCTTCTTGTGCTTATGCTCTTGTCTTCTTATAAGCGGAGTCTGGAATATCAGAGCTGAAGTATTTTCCTGAAATGTCACAAGAGAAGTCTGCAGCACCAGAGCCTTTGTCTCTGGTTTGTCACGCTGTGTTCTGTGAATTTGCTTTTGCTGGTTTAGCTAACTTTCATTGTATGTGCATGCCACTGGCTGCTTTGCTGAGCTTTATTTTTCTCCTGTTATAGGTCTGGGTCCCATGGTAGATCTAAATCTGGCTTACCTGCTAAAAGGTGAGCGTATAAATGCAACTAGCACTCAGTTTTTTGGTTTTTGTGGGGTTTTTTTTGTCATGATTCAAAAAATCTGCTTGGGCCGGTATTTCAGTTGCATGTGGAAGAAGTTTTTTTTGTGTGTTTTGGTTTCAGTTTGCTTGTTCGTTTTAATTTGTTTGGGTTTTTTTAATAGCTGACTTGAAAATATTTTTCATAAATTATTTTAATGTATTTTTTTATAGCTGATTTTTGTGGAAAAGTAGGAAAATCTTCTAGAAGGATTCTGGACATAGGCTTTTGTTTAACCTGTAATTGTGACAAAAAGACATTGTGACAGGATTTGGGGCGTGTATTTCCCTTTCTTTGTTCTCAACTGCAGTTCTCAGTCTTCCTTACTGTCATCTACTTGATTCACTGACCCTGCTTTGCAGGATTACTGTGATCATTTTTATCATGGTTTTGAAGCAGTGTTGCTCTTTTCCCAAAGGCTTCAACTTTCAGCAGTTTTCCTTTTCAACTGCAGCTTCTTGCTTAAAGTAATTTGGTATACTTGCTATCAGCAGCATCGAGGGTGGTGGCTATTAATGTATTTAGCAACGTCAAGCTTCTTACTTTTTTAAATGGTCAAAAGTGGTTACTGAGTGGATAGAAGTTTATCGCATTGATTGTTTTGGTTTGGTGTTTTGTTTTTTTTTTTTTAACAGTCGCTCAAAGTCCAGATCACCATCTCCAAAGAGAAGGTAGGAATATCTAAAACTGGAGCATGCCATACAGTTACATAGAATTAATATCTGCGTCAGTTGCTACAGAAATTAATTTGTGACAGGATAAAAGCTTGAATACCTGTTTGATTTATGAATTATGAATTATTCTGTAATCCTGTTATGGAAAGATGGAATTTTTATGGTCACTGCTGGTAGTCAAAAAGTCATGGCAGTAACTCTAAAGTACCTCCTTAACTGAAGTTTTAAAGGACAACAGAAATGGGGGCAAATTGGGAGAATAAACTATCCCAGAGTTCCTGAGTAATGTAGAATTGGGGAAAAAAGTGAGTAATGTAAGGTATGGAGCAAACCTGGTATGTGGTAGGATTGAATTCCTGCTGGTGGCTCCTCGCAGCTGGCTCTCACTCAGTTGCACAGCTTCCAGGTTTTGCTGTGCACTGTGAAGAGGCAAGTTCTGTGTAACCAGAGAAGTGCGTGCTGTAATTTACATAGTCTTGAGATTGTGCCTCGTGGTTAGCCCTAAACTGGAGCTGTGTAGGTTCTGGCAGAGTAAGAATTCCTCTGCACAGGTGGTGTGCAGGCTCCAAGATGCCTTCTGAGCAGGCTTGGTGTGTCTCACCTGCCTGCTGATGGCTCTTACTCTGCCTGCTCTTTTCAAGCTTAAAGCTATAACACTTATTATTCATGAACTGTATATGAAGACAGTGTGGGGAGGGGCATTATAGGTGGGAGGAGGAGGGCTTCTGCACAGCAGAAACCTAGGGGGGTAGCACACAAAGTTTCTGTTGGTTTTGCTTTTAATCTTTTTCTTTCCCTTTCAGTCATTCACCATCAGGAAGCCCTTGAAGGAGTGCAAGTCCTGAAAGAATGGATTTGAATTAAAAAAGTTAAAGAAGAAAATTTATTTTGTTTACATTATTATAAGGGATTTTGTGGTGTCTTTATAAATGCAAGGGCTCAGTCCTAGAAGGCCGTTACTATTGACTAATAATTGGCATGAATCTGGATCCTTTAAAGTCTTACAAGTGGACTGCAAAACTTTTCTGTTGTGTTAATGTTCTGTGATCTGGAAATACTGGGCTTTTTTTATTGGCGCATTGAAATAAACTGTGCATTTCTAACTAAGAAATATTTTGTGATAACCCAGCTGTTTCTGTTAATATTGGGGTAGCTGAAGCAGGTCAGATGTTGCTATGGTGAAAAGCAGGAGGCAGGCTGTTAGAGGCTCTTGTGAATCGAATTTTTGGCAGCAGCTGGTCAGTGGCTGTCCTGCAGGACTTTGTTCTCACACAGCACCAGGCAGACTGAAGAGTTGCCAGTACCAGCTGTCATTCCTACTGTTCAGTCTTGAATGTTATGGTGATCTGTACTTTGTGTTTGTATTTGCACCTCCTCAAAGCTCAGTGAAACTGAAAAGCTGTCTGGAAGTGCTTGTACACTGGATGATGTGACTTACAAAAATGTCTACAAAAGGCATTAACAGATGAAGAAAACAAAATGTGTGAATGCTGGTCTCTGTTGATTAAAGGACCAGTGACCTTCTCACTTGAAGGTATTTGGAACGATTCTGGAATGTAAACTATTGAAGTAAATATTTTTAGAAATTTCAAATTTATGTCCTGGTAAACCACATAGTTCTGCTTTGTGATACTTAAGATAAATTGGCAGTTCTGGTGCAGAAGATACTCTATTTGATACGCTTCTTAGGAAATGAAGGCTTTTCTTGCAGTTTGAAGGTCTCAAACAGAACAGAAGGTCATGTTTAAGTAGCAGAACATATGGGGAATCAAGAGCTCACATTACACTTATCTGACCTGAACTGTCTAGTCACATCTTTGGCAGCAAATTCCCAGGAACTGCGTCTGTCCTGATTAATTGTTGCTTTGTGAAACTGGACTGTAGCTGCCTGTATATGGATGGCCCCTGTCTTGCCTCCATGGATATGTTACTGAAGGATTTAATACAGATATGGTAAATGAATGCCATGTATTTGCTCGTTTTGAGTTTTCTTTGCATTTGATGTAGCTATTGTCAGACCGGTAAGGAAATCAGACTGCCTGATGATTTTGACTTGTCTTCCTTGCAGTATGTTCTGGCCTACATTGCTGTGTCTTACAGGCTGTGGGGGACAGTACTTCTCTCGGGGCTTCTCATTTGTCAGCAGTGGGTTGACACTGCTGACAGGGCAGAGCACTGCAGATTGCATGGGTACCCAACCCCGGGTTTTCAGGTCAACGTTGGTCATTGTTGCTTTGTCCAAGTATTAGAAGAATGACAATGAGTCTGTATCTGTGACTTCATAGAGACTCTGACTGTGTACTACAGCAAGTGTTTGTCTTGTTCCTGTTGTCCTTTCTCTCCCCCTTGTTTGTACATTTTAGTGCATTGGTGCTTAGCAGCTAAATAGCTTTCCTTGCTGGAGACGCTTCAATTAATATTTTGTTGTAACCATAGTCCATCATAAGCTTCAGAAGAGGGAGCTGGAAGTCACAGCGTTAAGCTTGGGTGACCCAAAAGCCATTGCTAAACAGTGCTGGGGGTGCAGTATTTATTGGGTTACCTTCCCTCTGCCCCATTGCATCAGTGGTACAATTACTCCATGCAGCAGTGCTTTCAGAGAGGTACCTTCTCTTCTTAACTCTGTACTGCAGAAGCAAGCTGACTCCACAATAAACCTGTAGATTAAAACTCTTCCAGTGATAGCTTTCTTTTGCAGTCATTCCACTCATCAGTGTTAGGAGAGAGGTTGGGGCTGCCTCCCTGTGCTGAGGGGTAGAGGAGAGGGTTTACCAGGGGCAAGGTTTGGTCAGCATTAGGGAGGGAGGTAGCTCCTATGAAGGAGGCTGGCTAAGGAACAAGGCTTCAGCAGTTCCTAGAGGTGGGGGTTGGTTCCTCTCATACCTCACAGGGGAGCCCTTTGGTCATTAATGGTAGCACTGACTGCATTTTGTGCTCATCATCTGCTTTTAATATGGGTCTCAGCCACTTGCTGTCTCCCAGGCAGTTGATGCCGTGCAGTTTGCTACTGGGGGAGCACAGCAGGTAGGCTCCAGCTCTGCCTCTGCTCTTCACCTGGAGGGGCTGCACTGCCTTTACTCTTACAGGTAAATGGAAGTGGGGAGATGGAATTGCATGGACTGGCACTGGCTGCAGAGGCTGAGCACAGCTGCTGAAGGAAGCAAGCAAGAAAGCCACTGTGCCAAGCAATTTCTGAGAAGCCTGTTCTGGCACTAGTATTTAGAAATCCTCTTCAAGCAACTGATGGCACTGCAGCCCAGGTGGTGAGGCATGAGGGGTGTGCTCACTGCAGTATCCACAGTCACATTTGGGTTGTATCTGGTGGTTTGTGCTTTGGTGCCTTCTTGCTCATTTTGCTGTCAAGGCTTGGCACAAGAATGTTTCACAAGCCCTGTGTCCAGCAGGGTGGATGCTGCTCAAGATCACCTGCTACAGCATTGACTCACCTTCACTTCAGGACAGCTCAGGGGAATTTAGCATATTCTTGAGGAGGGGGAAGGAGTCTGTACATCCCCTGCTTGACCACCAGTTACCACCTAAATCAGCACTTTCTGATGGTTAAAGTCCTTTATTCAAGAGGGTACCACTTTGAATATATGGAAGACTGAGGTCAAAAATGAAATTTCTTACTATTTCCCTCTACAGCCTGCACAGAAATAGTCTTTGTTCACCTTCCTGGCAGGGCTGCCAGGCACACACAGAAGCTATGCCCTGTCTAACAGTTGTGCTTCACACAAAGGTAATGGCTGACAACACACCCTGTGTGCCTGAGCTCTGCTCTAATACCCCCCCCTCAACTCCTTAGCTTTAACAACTCTTCACTAAACCTTGGACGAAAAAAAAAACCAAACCCAAGCATCCAGGTATCACAGTTCGAGGAGTACAGCACTACTGTTGACCAGAACTAAGCTAGGAAATCATTCAGCCTTCTGCAGTTCAGTGTATCTGCAGAGACCATTCTACTTCACTGATGTGTCAGTCTTAGGACTCCTGTCTTCTTCCTCAATGGTGTGTTGCTGTGAAAATGCTGCTACAAACATTGAAGTGCATCTTTTCAAATACCAAACTAGGCCCCAAAGGTGTGCCTCCTGCTCATCATTCAGCAGCCTGAAGACTATTTCTAGGCAAGCCTGATGGAACAGTGTTTACTCTGGTTTTTACTTTCACAGCTGACAGTAAAATGATTTCACTTAAGGCACTTGCTGTCACTTCTAATTGCTAGTACATCAAGCAGCTCAGCTGTAGCAATGCTCAGCATTGCAATTAAGCAGTCTCAAAGAGAAGAAGTAACATCACTATTACTGTGGCATTTGGCCACTCACTTTTGTACCAGTCCACTGCCCGGAGCAGGACTTGGGTTGAACATTCCCAGCAGTGGGGCTTCTAAGTATGCAAGGTGGCAGGACTGACACCTACCAGAGAAGGTTAATGGTGAGCAGTACTATCCACCCAAGGATCTATTTTTAATGCACTACAGCAGCCCACCTCAGCTCTTCTACTCATTCCTAGAACAGGGAGGGTACCCAGCTTCCAGGGTATAAACATCCACACTGTAACCAGAACAGCGACTGATCCAACAAGTTAGTCCAGCTGATAAGACAGTCTCTTCGCCAGTGAATGCTCTCTACATACATTTCAGAACCCCTTGAGGTGAACTAGAAGGTACTCACCTTTTTAAGGGCTTTGGGTTGAACCATAAGGAAATCAATTCCTGGTCAGCCAGGACTGACTACCTCAGTAAAGTCTTTTTTACCAAAATGCAGCAGTGCATTTAAACCCATTTGGGCTCAGCTTATGATGTCACACATGCCACCTCCAGACATCAGCAGGTATTTCTGCGACCAGAAAACAACACTGCTAGTGTACAGCCTCATGGAAAAAACACTTTGCTTTCTTACTTGGAGGTTTCTATTCCTCCTGGTACATGTGACATTTTCCCAGAGTGTACTGTGAAGTCACCTTTAAATGAGCGAGCTCTCTGAAAACAAAGGAAACAAACAAACAAACCCAAAACCTTGTAATAGTACAGTTGCCAACTTGGTCTTCCAGAGATGAGCCCTTTGGTTTGGGGAAATAAATGCATCAAAACACTGATATTACTTAGTCTGTTCTCAGGCAGTAGCAAACAGTGAGCCTTTATAGAAAGCAGTTGTAAAGTTACTGCGTGGTCACAAGCTTTACAATCATACCGATGATCCGAGATCCACGGGGGCACATGCATAAATCCATACTGGGATTCTTGATTTTATCCTGCAGCAGCTGGTCTAGCTCACAGCGTAGCTCTTTCACCAGCTCGGCCACCTAACACAGAGAGGTAAAACAGAGGTGAGAGTAAAGCCTGTGAAACACACCTCCTGCAATCCAAACACAGCACTGCAGCACCCCCAGGATTATCCTGCCCTTACCTGGTGAGAGGCAGCCACAAACCGGATCCATCCATCATCGAGAGAAATGACAAATTCTCCCTTCTGTAGCTGGATGTGAACCTGCCCACCTCCAAGCAGGACCAGGGGATACACTGACACCATGCTGCAGTCCCGAATGAACACACGGCTGGTCTTGATTTTCTCATGATACACCAGGTAGGGGCTCTCAAAGTGCCTTGTCTGGAACAGGTATGCAATGTCAGTGCTAAAATGCTGCATCTCTGCCTACCTTCATGCCTACCTTCATGACTAACAGACTCTCTCTGACCTGTAAGAGCTGCCAATTACTTTGTCAGCTATCCCCCCCTTGCTCCTTCCTGCTTTGCTGTGAGCATGTGAAAAATCAGCTAATTCATCAATATTGCCTCAAGACACCAAGTTCTGCATTTCACGCTAAGGACATTTTCACATGTGTGTTTTGTTATGCTCTTTGAAAGCAAGAATGATGAACAGTTCAAAGCCTTTGTTACCCAAACATGTTTACCAATAAAAACCCCTCAGTCTTAA
This sequence comes from Phaethornis superciliosus, assembly GCA_023637945.1. Lineage (NCBI taxonomy): Eukaryota > Metazoa > Chordata > Aves > Apodiformes > Trochilidae > Phaethornis > Phaethornis superciliosus. The sequence goes on along the minus strand of JAJQWJ010000003.1, from coordinate 33,427,320 downwards.
ACCAAGTGATTTGTACCTTGCAAAAGCAATGAATCATCACATTTGGAAGCAGACTTCGTGAGACAAATATTACCATATATCATGGCAGAAAGAGGAAAGCTCTTATTTGAGTACTGGCTATTAACTTGGAAAGGAAATTAACTTCAGAGTATAAGGACCCACAAAGAAACAAGCCACAGTATGTTCCCAAGTTACTTACCAATAAGAGACAAAGCCTGGGGAGGAGGGGCAGGGGAAGTCATCTACACATATGAAGGTGCTATACACGTCTGAAATTTCAGTCAGTACCAAGGAGGAGGCAGGGGAGGATTGAAACTGCAAGGTTTCTGCATGCAGCATTGCAGATGCAGCTTAAGAAAACATGAACTGGGGCATTACTGCATCTGCTAATTTCACTCCAGCAGCTGGAGTTTAAGACTGTCTCCATGGATACACAATTAACTCAGGAATGCAACATTATTTACAATCCCAACAGGGGACTGTTCAGTCATGAAGGTTTTTTTTTCTGAACTTCTGTAGGGACCCTCCACTTTAATTTTAACTGCTCAAGCAAAGGTGACTTCTTTTATAAGAAAGTGCATGTTTTGTAGAAAAAAAAAAAAAAAGAATCCTGACCTGATAATTCACAGATGAAGGGTGAATATGAACATAACCATCGTTTTTGGTAACAAACTTCAGCTCTTCTGCTTTTGGTTGCATTTTGACTGCTCCTGTACTGGTTTTCTGGTATTTGCCCTCTGGCTTTTTCACCTGTATGGTAAGATAAAAAGATACAAAAGTCTGCGGTAACAGAAAACCTTTTTAACCTATGTTTTAGTTTTATCAAAACCGAGAAAATCTCAAGTAATAACATGACAAGTCACTAGAGACAGATATCACACTCTGGGTACTGTCTAACCTTGACCGTTCATTTTGAACCTCAGCCTTCTAAAAAGCTCTAATTTCAAGTAGCTTCCTAAGTACATCTGCTTCTAGGCTCTGTGTGATGCTAAAACCAGCCTGTGGGAACTGCAGCAGTCTCAAGCAATACAGACTGGAGTTTGGCTTCCTGGCTCTGTTGCTACAAGGAACAAGCTTTGGCTTGTTAGCCAAATCAGCCCAGACTGAAAGTAGGCTGTGTGTGAAAGAAGGAAAAAAAAAAAAGCATTCTTTTACCTGGACAACGTTGGGATACAGCGCAGCACACAACATAGCTGAGATCAGCTTGATGTTCTCTGCATTAGAATTTGCCTGTGAAATTAATGCATACATTAGGTTTTCTACAGGTAAGTCTGTAAAGGCTCAGCTGTGCTTCTGGAATGACTGAATTATTGGAACTGATTTACTCTTATAGCTGGGCTTTATAGGGGAAGACCAGTTACTGCTCCTAATGTCTCAGGCTAGACCTGGGCTGTGTTCCCCCCACTATCCATGGAGTAAAATGACCATCTTGATGTGGTGACAGAATCATCCAGATTGGAAAGGACCTCTGAGATCACCAAGTCCAACCCTTAATCCATTACCACCGTGGTTACCAGCCCGTGGTAGTGCCACATCAGTCTCTTTTTAAAAACGTCCAGGGACAGAGAATCCACCACGTCCCTGGGCAGCCCATTCCAATGCCTGATCACCCTCTCTGTAAATAATTTTTTCCTAATATCCAATCTAAACCTCCCCTGACAGAGCTTAAGTCCATGCCCTCTTGTCTTACTGGTAGCTACTTGGGAGAAGAGACCCCCACCTGGCTACAACCTCCTTTCAGGGAGTTGTAGAGTGGTAAGGTCTCCCCTGAGCCTCCTCTTCCTCTTCTCCAGCTTCAGTCAGTGCTGAACCTAATTGTTCCATATGATCTGGCTACAAAGAGAAGACTTGTCTCCAAGAGAAAGCAAGCAGAAGTTGTCTCAATGCACAGTGAGACTCTACCCTTATCACTTCATCACACAGCCATGGGCAGCCTCTGGTTCTGGAGGTGCTGCTTTCTGAGGATTGTCCACAGAGGTGAAATATGTCACTGTCCGCTCTGTAATGTAATTTGGTTCCATAAATACAGTTAGCACTAATCCCAACATTCAGGACAGGTCGTGAGTCAGACATGTCTTTTCTCCAGTTACTGACTTCTAATATATCAAGTCAGCAGTGTGTGACTTGAAGCAGCAGGTTTCAGCTCATTTCCATATGTGGGCCTGTTCTTCCTGAGCATCTAAGGATTCATGCCATGGAGGCAAGTGCCAGCACATCCGATGTACAGGAAGAACAGAGCAGGCAGAAAGTGACAGTTGCCACTATGATTCTTCAAAGCCAGGCTGTGGCAAGCAGCCCACCTGGCACACAGGTCAAATGAAAAACTGCAGCGTCATTTTGGAGCACTGAAATACTGCTGAATTACCTCTTCTCCGGTGGCATCCAACACGCCGTCGCCTCTCTGAGCCCACTTCTTCTCAATGTCTCTGGCTCTTAATCCTTCCTTCACAAACCCAATGTCAGAGAGCAGCTCTGTGAATTGCCGTTTCAGACTGGCAATTTCCTACAAACAGACAAAGGGCCATGATGGGTACCAAACAAATCAAGGACAGTCTTCACCAGCTGCTTATTTTCATCACTAGGATTCTGCTGGTGTCTCAACCAGTGCCTGTGAAAGGCCACAAAAACTGACTTACCTGAAGAACTCTTCCTGACAAAAAGTTCTCCTTGCAGTAGTTATAGCTTGCCTGAGAGCCCTCTTTGATACTTAAACGCCATCCCTAATTGAGAGAATGGGAGGAAACCTTTAATAAAATATTTCAGCTTGAATCACAAGCACATCACAAAACCCTGAGCGAGGCTTCTGAATTTTATCTCACCTTATATGCCTGGAGAAGAGCCAGGTAGTCACTGTTTCCTACTGCAAACTGTAACTTCTTCTTGTTTGCTTCTTCCCTTTTATCCCATGGTGACACCTACACAGGCAGTAACAGATTGTGTGTGTTCATTCTCGCACAATTTAGAAAAGCCACTACAAGAGCCACTTGGCACAAAATCTTTGCTATTTTCAAAGCAGCTCACAGGTCAGAACGCAAATTTTCTCTGTGGATAACAGAAAATTCAAAATTCAAAAAGCCAAAGTGAAAGTGAACACACAAACTGAGATCCAAAATGAACCCTGCAGTCACAGCTCAGACATGTCAGCTTCATCGTTATCACTGCTTTGTACTTATTTCCAATTGCTTCTTATACTACCCAGTATTTTCTGATTTTATTTTACACCAAATTTAATCAAAATGGACTGGCTATACTTCCTAATTCTAAAACTGTTATCTGCTCTGTTTCTAATGTTCATTCAGAATATAAATAACATGTCTCACTGCTGCGTGCCTTTCATCTTCTGCTTATACCTTGGCTTCTTAAATGAGCTCTCATTAATATATCACTGGAACAGGTTGCCCAGGGAAGCTCTGGATGCCCCCTCCTGGGAGGCCAGACTGAATGGGGCCTTGAGCAACCTGATCTAGTCAGAGGTGTCCCTTTCCATGCAAGGGGGTTGGAACTAGATGATCTTTAAGGTCCCTTCCAACCCAAACCACTCCATGGTTCTTCACCATGATTCTTTATCATTCCATAATTCTTTATCAACTATGTAGGCTGAAAAGGAGAATTAAAACACTGAAGTGTAGTATGCTGTAAGCTACCAACAGTGCTTTGCTGCTGCAAGAACACACACCTCTTTCAAAGCTGGGTTATATGGTTAAGAATACTTACAAAAGGTGACTTAAAGGCCAGACTGGCTGCTATAGTTAGAGCAGGATCCAGGCAGCGGAAGATGGTGCCAAAGAGCATTAGCTTGCCAATTCTGACATCAACAGGTAGGGAAGCCAAGTGATATCCCAGAGGGGTGAGCTCTTCATCTGGAGTTAATGCTCCTAAGTCTTGCAGTCGCAGCTTTGATGCCCGCAGAGACTCAATTCTAGGGGGCTCAATCAGTCGTGACAGGACAAAGTGGAGACTCTGAGCAGAAAACATCTCTAGAATCTTAATTCTTAGGAGGAATAAAAAAAGGGGAGGAGAAGGGAGAAAGGAGAGAGGGAGAAGAAAAAAAGCACAAATAGTTTAGTTCCTTACACAGGACAAAAAAATCAAGCTTTTCTAGAAACAAAACAAAAAACATGCTTCTAAGAACATACTCCTTAGAAGAGGGCCTGTAACACATTTTGTCAGGAAACAATGTGAAACAATATCTGGGGGGCAGTGCAACTCATCCAGGCTCACAGAGTCCGTAAGAACAGATTCCTACTTAGCGTTAAGTTTTTATTGTAAAAAAATTATTTATTTTGTTTCCTTTTTGTACAAAGGGATGCACAGCATACAGCAGGGGTAGGAGGGCCTCTCCATTTAGTATTTGCATGATGACAGTGCTTGATCCAGGATGTGGCTTTACTGCATTATGCAGCACAGAAACAAAGCAGGAGAGTTTACAGCCTAAAGGAACAACCATTTACCACGGGACTGGAGTCCAGGAATACAGAAGTCTTCCCTGGTTATCTAAGAGATCCTTTTTCCTAGGAACAGGTGAGAGCTAAGGAACGTGAAGAAGGACAGAAGGAATTGGTGGAGGGTGCAGTTGTGAGGTGGGGCTCTGGATGCAGGTGATAGTAAAACAAAGCAACCAGTCAGCAGAACCTTACATCTCCAGAACAAGTTTCTTGGTTTCAGGATGTGAGAAAATACCGAGGAAACTACTTGGCAATGCCAGTGCAGGTGCTCCCTGCAGTGCAGGAAGGACATTCCACACTGGCTTTTTCAGGCAAGACAGGAACAACAGCTCACCTTAAACAAAGCTGCTCCAAGGGCACCCTTTGTATTTCTGGTAACTGTTGTTTTATAAGCTGATTGTTATAGTGATGGCTACTGAAAAGATGAAAGCAGACACCTGAGGCTACACGGCCTGCTCGCCCTTTCCTTTGCAGAGCATTGGCCTTCGACACAAACGTATCTTCCAGACTTTCCATTCCTTTGCTTGGGTCGTATCTACAGAGAGCACAAAACAGGCTTATAGTCAGGGGTGCAGAGTGTACAGGCTGGAGGTCAAGAAGGCAGATGCTGCCAACTTCTGTATTCCCACCCCTGCACTTGGATCTGAGTCTAGCCTGGATTTCTCCACTTTGCAGAAGCTTTCTGCAGATTAAGTTCCATTAAGTTTTTACCAGCTCTTTGGAAAGCTAATGTATGCAGATTCCCAGATCACAAAGCCCCAAGGAATAAATCACAGTACCTCTTCTCTTTCATTTTTCCAGAATCAATCACATAGACCACATCATCGATAGTGACAGATGTTTCTGCAATATTTGTGGAGATGATGATTTTGATAACTCCTGCAGGAGGCCTGAGGAATACAGACTGCTGTTCTTCACTAGACAGTGAAGAATGAAGCGGATAAACAACACACCTGGAAGGACGATATGACAGCATACTCAGTGCATCTTCAGCCTTTTCCCTCTTGGGAACAATCTGCCTGCACACACTTCTGCCCCAACAGTAACAGTCACTGCCCACAACCATTCAAAGCAATAGAAAACCAGAAAACCTTTCTGCCATATCACCTCTACGACACTGAATCACAGAATCATTTAGGTTGGAAAAGACTGCAAAGATCACTGAGTGCAACCAGCACTGCCAAGTCCACCACTAAATCCTGTCCCTAAGCACCACATCAACACATCTTTCAAACAGCTCCAGGGGTGGTGACCCTGGACACCCCACTTCCCTGGACAGCCTGTTCTAGTGCTTGATAACCCTTTTGGTGAAGAACAACTTTTCTAATATCCCATTAAAACTCTCCTGGTGCAACCTGAGGTTGTTTCCTCTCATCGCATCACTTGTTACTAGGGAGAAGAAACCAAGACCCACTTCATTACAACCTCCTTTCAGGTAGCTGTAGGGAGTGATAAGGTCTCCTCCAGCCTGCTTTTCTCCAGACTAAGCAAACCCAGTTCCCTCAGCCACTCCTCATAAAACTTGATCTCCAGACCTTTCACCAGGTTCATTGCCCTTCTCTGGACACACTGATCACTAGGGTCTGCAAGAATTTCACCAGCTAACTTTCCTGAGAAGGAAGAAAAAAAACCCAAAGACCAAGCCATTAAGACAGAAGAAAAGGAATTACCCTGAGTGGAGTCAAGACCTTCACATCACAAGCTGTCTCATGCATTTAATAACTTTTACTTATCCCTGGATAAAGGCAAGCATTGCGCAGGATGCTATTCTTTAATTACAGGTAGAGACTGATAGTTTTAAAACTTTTGGCCTTACCTCTTGCTGTGCCTGTTATTAAAAAGAGCGTTACACTGAAGCTGCTCATAAAGCATCTTGATTTCTGCTAGACCAGGCAAAAATATCAACACAGCACCTAACAGCACAAAAAGACACATATTTTATTTAAAAAGTTAAAGAAAACTGAAAACTCATTCAACAGAGAGGACAGCACAAGATTTTATCAGTGTGTCAAAGGGTCAAGTTGAAACTCCAGCTCTGATTTGCAAGTATTGAACAAAAACTACACAGGATGGAACATTCCCTCACCAAAGACTTCCCAGAGAAGACAATTCCCTCACCTTCCCCACCCCATGTATATCAGGGACTTGTAACTCAAGTAGAACTTCCCCCCCCCAAAAAATTGTCAGTAACTACAGAAACTCTGCATTTATCTCTCAAGGACAGTAAAATTACCTGGGGGGTATGAATGTCTGCCAGCAACTATCCACTCTAGCAAGGCTTCAATTAATTCCAGATTCACTTTGTCCAAGTCCATGACAGACATTGTTTTCAACACTGCCTTGTCAACTCCTTGGGAAAAAGAAATCAAAACCACACAGTAAGTCCATCTCTTGTAAAAAAACAAACAAGGTATCTGCTGGATGCATTGAACCAGTGATGCTATATCTTGGTTTAAACAACATTTGGCTTAGACCAGACAGGTGTGCAAGTGATGCAATGCATCACATTTCTCTTTCCATGCTTTCCTCTGTTTCAGCTCTTCCCTTCATTTTCCATGCCTTACTGGAGGATTCACATCTCCTCTGGGCATAGCCTAGACCAGGATTCATCCACTAGCAGAAAAACAGGCACATGTACTTGTGGTAAGACAAGCTGAAAACTCATATGGCCACTTACCTCCATGACTACCTCCTCTTCTCCCTTTCAATGTTTCTTACATCTACGTAAAAACACACCTGAATTCCCTTACGCCTGAGACAGTAAATGTTTAGCAGGAATCTGCAGCCTTTAAGCAATGGCTCTCACTCAGTATCACCATGGGGCTCACCACAAGGGTATGCAGGCTGCAGCTCTTCAGGACTAAGCACAAGAAGATTTTTATAATGACAGAGTAGGAAGTTCATTAGGCCATTCACAGAGTGACTGAATTTCTCAAGGAAGGCTTGTCATGCTGAATTGTCCTCCTTGGAGTGGGCATATACATGCTGTGCTTTAAGTAAAGCTGCTCCAGCAATAACATACAGAGAAGAAAACAGAATTAACAAGGTATCTGAAAAGGGATGGAAAGGGACAGTAGCTGAAAACTGCCCATTTTCAGATGCTAATCTGTTTTCAGTCAAGATGTTTGTTCTAGTTTGAGAGAACAGTTGGTTCTGGATGTTGTAAGCTGGCAGGAGGTTTCTGATCTCACCTAGAAGTAGTGACCTGCTTGACTTCACAAGTACAAAACTCTGAATTACATACATGCATTCAACATACTATGTTATATGACAACACACCATGGGAAAATTGTCTGGAAAATGTTACCTATCAATGAATTAAGGAGGAGCTGACCTTTATATCGTGAAAGGAGCTGCTTCAGAGTTAATTTTTGGTCTGGGTCTGAGTCTCTGACAACCATGTTAGAGTCTTCCAGAAGGCCAGCACGTCTTAGGTCCTCCTCTACTTCTTCAAATGCAGTTCTTTTATGTCTCTCATTCTGTTTGTTTTCTTGCTTTGTCTTGCGCCTGTAGGGACTACTGTCCTCTAGAACATACCTGAACAGCAGAAGAACATTTAGTGGTATGGAAAGAAGCCTAACAGTCTCTTTCTAATAATTAGCTACCCAGATAGGTCATCAAAAGCATTTATATATAAATCTGAGAAGAACTTTGTATTGCGTGCCAATTAATGAAATATGCAGCTCTTACAAATTTCATATGGAAAAAGAAGACAGCAGGCAGAAGCATGAATAAAGGTTTTTTTAGCAACATATAGAAAATACCAGTCACTAATGAAGAGTTTTAAAAAATCACCACCATGTCTGCAATGGAAAGGAACTGTTTGGGATGGGCACTTCAGAAACAGGATACCAGCTATGGAAAACAATTAGTATACAGCTACGGAAAACAATTAGTATACAGAAGAAAAAGACTAGAAAAGTAGTATTAGCAGGCAGGGAGCAATCAATATCAACACCACAGAACAGCTGAAAGTACAGGAAAATGACATAACAGAGCACAAATATGTAGTTTATGCCCTAGGCACCTGTACTAGCTTGGGAAGGATGAAATGTAGTAAACTATAAAGAAACACTAAAGTGAATGAGGCAGGTCTTTAAGGCAAATATGATTCTCTTGCACTGCTGTAAAAGGATTGAAATCCAACCAAAAAGGACTAGAAAAGGAGCATCTGCTGGAACTGAGTCTTGGCTGGCAGCTTTAATGGGCTGCATACTATCCATGCCTTACAGTTCTGTATAAAAGAGGGTGCATGTGTAAAGGACTGTATCTGAAGCATCACGCTCTTGGTGGATTCTCAAGAACAAATGATTATAAATTTCTAAAATTAGAGCAGCTTCAGAGGTCTCCTGCTTTGTGCAGGAGTGGGTGACTCCTTGGTAGACTGGGGAACTTTTTGTTGAACTATCTTGGCCTTTTTCAGCCTTCTAGTCTTTTGCTGCATATAATTCAACTAGACTCAAGGATTATGACCTGTCCTTGGAAATCTCATGATCACTAAAAATGACATTGCACAGGGCTGGGAAAGTATAGACAGTATCAAGATCAAGTTGTCATTCCATTCTGGGAAGACTTTTAAGCGTCTTTTAAAAGCTGTGATGCAGAAGACTACGACTGCCAACTTGATAGGTAAGTAGACAGCTCAGAGCAACAAGCTGTCACTCTCCAGTAACTACAAATGGTAACAGAAATCTGATACCAGGACATACAAAACGGAACTGTTTGGTGTTGTGCATTTTTCACCTTCTGTGATGAAATTTACCTTCAGATTTCTTCAGTTTGCCAATGTCTAACCACCACTTTAACACATAAAGCACAAGCACTGACAAACTCTTCCCAGCAAAGGTCATCTTTCCTTGAATAGTTACGTGGTGCCTAATGCAGAAAGGTTTGTTTTGGCATGAGATCCTAGATCCCATTGCAGTATAAAACATATGGTTTGAAGGCAGAGCTCTAGTAGAACTCCAAGTCTGCAGGCGATAGGGAAGATTTGGGAGGATTATGTTTTTAAACTTACACAGAACTACTGCTGTCTCAAGCTCAGTAGTGCAACCTCAAAGGCCAAATACATTTGAGAATGTTTGGCACTTTCATACCTTGTCATTGCAATCACATCTTCCAGAAAAAACTGATCCACAGGAAATGTTCGGCCTGAAAGAAAACATAAGAATAAATCTACATGCCACTCGACATGCAGGAAAGAGGAAAAAGACAGGAGATGGTAAACATTTCCCACAAGTCATTATGTCAGACACTGACTTCACAGCTGTCATCCATACTGCACTCTTCAACAAAATTTCTGGCTAGGACAAACAGTGGATGTTTGGATGTTTTCCAAGTGTGGTTTGGTAATATGGACTTACAGTTCAAGAGGGGCTGATTTGCTTATGGGAACATATCTGCTAGGCTAGTGTTTCTGGCATGCTCCATGTAATGACTTAGCAGTTTAAAACTCACATTTGGCTAAACATTTGGATCCAGCTGGATCCTCTCGCTGCTTCTTTCTTACCAGGATACAGAAGAGTCTGCAGCTCTGGCATGGTGAAACTAGCTGATGAAATTATGCCATACAGACCATGTCATTTTTGTCTTTTGAGAAAGAAAATTCTGCTGGTATACAGACAGCACAAACAAGGTTTCATTTCTCTCTCCTAAATATCACTGGTCTTTCCTGCCAAGCCCTTGGAATCATAGTTTTTGTATAAATCCTCATCTTGCCACTTAACAAATTAGTCCCTTGCACTTGAATTGAGGAACACTTCGGAAGCAAGAAAAACTGGAAACAACCCCCTAAAACAATGAATGTTTTCAGTGATATTAACAGAGGTAATAAAAATGAATGGTTTTCACCTGGTATGCTAATAATTGGACAGGAATGAAAGTATTGAGAAAAAAGCTCTGCATTCAAGGTGGCACTCATTAGTATAATGCGCAGATCTGGCCTCTGAACCATTATATCCTTCAAAACCAGCAGCAAGAAGTCACTGAAGAAAACAAACAAAAAGACATTTGAATATCTCCAGTGTTAACTTTCGAAGTCTCTTTTTTTTTCTCCCCATTCTGTCCACCTTCCTGATGTTTCCAAAAGCACAGCAATACCATTACAAAATGGCTGTCTAATGGAGTCTAATAATGCAGTAAATTAATGGAAGACAATCTGCTTAATTTTTGATTTTCCCTTACTAGTTTCAGGATTACTTTCCGAATTCATTGAAGCAACAAAAAGTTCTAGCTGTCCTACAAGTTCATGACATTAACATCAAGAAGTACATTAGAAAACAAATTAACTCAAAGTAACAGATGAGTTTTGCTCCTCTTCCTCACTGGAATAGTTATTCAAACTAACTCTTCCCAGCTCACTGTATATTCCCCTACATTTATATCTTTTGTGGTATGTCTGGAAGACTGGCTTGGAGTGATTTTAGTTGAGAAGAAAGAAGAATCTTGAAGAGATAAAAGCCCTCTTATGAGGCTAAAGTATAATCTGAGCTGTAGAATAATGGGTCACAGACAAAGCCTACTGGAAACCCACTGCATTGCAGTGTTCTCCAAGGAAAACATCAAAGAAAAGGATCCTCGCCACTCAGTTTACAGAAATACTGACAGACATCTTCTTTTGCCAGGCATCAGCAGGTAAGTGGGGTAAAGCTGCAGGAGGCTGAAGCAGGATGGCACAACACTGTCCAGAATTGGAAGAAAACATGGCACTCGTCCCTTGCAGGTGCTCTGCTAAAGCCTGCATCAAGAGAAACAGTTCCCAAGAGGGCATATGAAGAATTAGGGTATTCGGTAAAAGCTGAAGCAAGGGAAGAATAAGAACCAAACAACTGTGGTTAAAGAGTTACTTAACCCTCCAGCCACATCCACAACCTCTTTTCAACACCACTGCACTTTGAAGGGATAAAAACGTGATTTCTTTGTCAAGCTGCTGCAACAAAACTTCCTACTGCCCAAAGGCAAGAAGCTAAAACCAGACTCCTTCCACCATCCCACAATACTGACTTCAGTTACTTGCACCTTAGTCACCTCTATCTTCCTAACTACGTTTTTTCATTTTGCTTATGGGATAACAGATTATTTACCTTTCTTCTGTTCTTTCATGAACTTCATCAACAATAACATGAGTGACCCCCTGCAAAGTCAGATCTCCTTCCAGTCTTCTCAACAGCACACCAGTAGTGCAGTACAAGAGTCTGGTAGCTGAGGACTTAAATGGGAATACAAAGCATTTAGGCAGGCTCTGTGCTATGTTACATACTGCAAAGAGATTATGTGTAAAGCAGTGAGTTTCAGCTGAAAACCAAATGGGACAAAAAGGGAACAAGAACAAGCAATCCCTGCTGAATGATTTTTCTTTCTTGACTAAAACTTAAGAGCACCTGCTTCTAACCCTCAGGCATTGCCAACTATAAAGGGTAAACAAAAAAAAATCTGAACTGTTTTTCCCATGGAAGTTGCTTTCTGCTAAACAACTCAGATCTCCATCCCTACAAAGATTTTGTCAATCTCCATAACATAGCTCTTGGAAAAAGCAATCAGCTGCCACGTGAACAAAATTTCTCTTCCACAACAGCAATTTGAATTCAACCCCCCCCTGCTAGCTGACTGAAGCTGTATCCTTCAATCTCCACTTGGGAGACTAATGGAAATGCAATTTTCCAGAGGACAAGTACTTTACAGTATACTCTCAGACCCCTTCACTTGTCTCAACAAAAAACAAAACAATGATACAAGACATAGTACTGCACTCCTATTCTGTAAAGCAGACTGTGCAACTTGAGATTAAATAAAATATAGAGCGTATTTCATAATATAATATAAAATACAAGTTATACAGACATTTCACTATATGGCAGATATAAGGTCAAGATTCTGTATGCTGGAGCAGCAATAAGCACAAAGCATATTTTAATAGAACCAAACAAAAGCTAACAGGCCAAGTATATACACCTTTACACTTTCTAGACGTATCTGATATCCAACAGTGAGTCCAATCCTTTCTGTTCTTTCTTTGGCTACACGTTCAGCCACAGAAATGGCAGAGATCCTGCGAGGCTGAGTGCAGATGATGTTTGCAACTCTGCCTGGAGATCCTTCCAATGAAGCATCCAAAATAAACTGAGGAATCTGAGTGGTTTTCCCACATCTGCAGAAAAAAATCAGGGACTAATTAAAAACAAAACAAAACAAACACAAAGCAAACACCTTCCACATCTGTAAAGTAAGATGACTGCATTCCACTTGAAATTTGCTTGTTCAATTAGCATCCTCCCTCACATGAAGTTCCCTCAAGACCACTGTCACTGGTCACAGATGGACCATGACCCTAACAATTTCAGGACATGAGTACATATTCTTTTGTGTATTCTTTGATACATGAAGTCTGTGTGTGTAATCACACTCTTACCCTGTCATGCCGCTCACAACAAGAACTTGGTGGTTCTCCAGCAAATCAAGAATGGTTTCTCTCTCCTGCCATGCAGGGAGCTTCTGTCTTTCATACAACATGGACTGGAAGCGCCTGGAAGACTGATGCACAAAACCAGACAGAATGGCAGTAAGAATACCACTGGAGTGGAACAGAACTGTTTGAAACAGAAGCCTGTAGCTTAAATTTTCCCCTGAAGGAAGCATGAAAACAGATCTTCTGTTCTGTACATCGTACCTTTTTCAGACGAAATTGAGTGCAGAGTTTAACATTTTCATTATACAGAGACTTTGCCTGCACATCATACTTTTTGGAAAGCTTTTTCTTGAGGTTCACATAACTCTCATTCTCCACAACAACTTGTTCAGGTTCATCTTCTTCCTCCTCTTCTGCCTCTACCTCTTTTGCCTGAGGCTCTGACACTGCTGAGGTTTGAGACAGAATATGTACAGTTTAGGTATTCTTGTTACTAAGGAACAGGACCTCATCAGCACTGCAGGAAAGAGACACATGTTCAAGGAGCATTCTCATCAAAGAACCTTGTTAGACTGGAGCTCAGGGTCTGCAGGACTGTTTTTGGTCTGAGTGGCTACCAAGTGAACCAGATTCATAACTGCTTTCCCCTCTTGAAAGCTGTTCATGGGTCTCAGCTCCCCCCTCTAGTTCACCACATGACCACTTTTGTGGCACACAACACTGCAATGGCAGCACTGGCTTAAACTAATTAAAACTATACTGTAACATTAAGTGTTAAGCCACTGACAAGTACTTTTAAACCAAGGCTGAAACTGGACCAGATACTTTGCTGCCTACTGCCTACCAACTGAAGTGGAATTTTCTCAGAGAATGAGCCAGTCCTTGACAGCTTTAATGCTAAATTTATCTAAATGCAGCATTTTACAACATAAGGAATATTACTTGGAATCTGATTTCAATTTCTGGAACAAAGCTGTCTGTCTATGGAGTTGTTAAAGAACTGAATGATTTGTTTTACTGTAACAAAAGAGAAATAGCCTTACACTATTTAAGTGCTCTAAAACATGATGCAGTTGTCTTGAAAATTTTTTTCAAGGAAGTTTGCCTTGGGTAAAACAGATTTGGAACTGAGAACCTGAAGGTCATTTACACCACAGAGCTGCTGTCCCCCTGCCAGACTGACACAGTCCCAACTCTTCCTCTGTGAAATCATCTTAGTTGCACAACACATGCAGAAAAGGGGGCAATACCTTGAACGACATTCTAGAAGCACAACATTTACCTAGCCTTGAATATACCTTTATAAAACTAATTTTGAGGAAGGGTTGGCATTTTTAAGTAATTTATTTTTTTTTTAAATCAGATGTTTCTGAATTGATAGTAGCAGAAGTAACAAAGCTTGCAAACCACCTTCTCCGTTCACTCTCAAACACACTTCTCTGGTCAATTTTGGTCAGCTCACACCACATCTCTCAAGGGCTTCTTACTGATTATGTGGAAATAGCCACTGTTCACACTGCCAACTCAAACTCATGAGCTCTGTGCTCCTTTAACACATTTCTTGCAAGCAGAACACCTGTCTGCTGCAGGTATATTATGGAAGGGACTTCCTGTGGCACAGACAGATGATGGATCTAGCTCACCGTATTTCCAGGAATAGGTTTGGAACAGATACCTAAGTGGGCCTTTCTACCTTTTTTTGGTTTTTTTAAGTCTTTTTGACTGTTCTTAGCCCAGAAATCGTAGAGGGAAACTTGGTGTACCTTCGTATATTCGACTTGAACCAGATGTACTCTCTGTTTTTAGCTTTACAGAAGGTGTTGGCAGCAGAGGCTCAGGAGGAACACTGTATTTGTGATGAGTATTTTTAAGTAACTCGCTTATTTCAGATTCATCTTCTAAGCAAGTCACTAAGGTGTACACCACTGGTTCATTAGACTCTGCAGCTACGAAGGCCTTTCCAAAGAGGAATTCGGCAATGTGTAAGCGACAAGCAAGAGGTAGGTTCTCATTGGTGGAATAAAATGCCACAAGAGGTGCCTGGAGTGGATACTTGTTTCCTTCAGGAAATCTTATTTCAAGTTCATATACAGGACCATCACTGTTAGATCTGAGATGAGCATCATCTACAGAGTTCCTGTCTGATTTTACTGGGTGATCTGGAGGGAATTCATGTTTGAATCTGCATTTTGAACCAAACCTGCAGCCTCCTTGGAGGTAAAACTTGCATATTTCCTTTGAAGTCTGTTTAGTTGCTTCTTTAGTACAACCACCTTTTTGTTTAGATTTGCTGAGTCTGTTTGTTAGGTACTCCAGTTCCAAACTCAAAGTCCAAACTCGGTTTTGAATTCTTTCTACAAATTTTTCTCCATAGATTGACCGGAGGGCAAAAGCCTCTTCTTGCCTCTGTTCTAAATATTCTTCTTGACTGACTTCAGCAGCTGTTGCAGAAACTTGCATCTTCTCTCCATATCTTTCAGTAAAGCACTGCAACAGCAAATATTCCAATGATGCCCCAATATTACCATTGCAGGATCTCAGTACTGTCTTACAACGCTCACTGTCAAAACCATACCTGCAACAAAACAGAGACAACATGGCAAGAAGTGAGTGATTGAGACTGGTATGAAGCAAAATAACCACAGATCTGCTTGATTAGACTTAAGAGTAAGGAAGCATGTATAGCATGAGATACTATTACTACTATGGGAGAAAAATAAAAACAAAACCACACCAAAGTATTTATACTACTTTAAATTACAATGTCAGGCAGTAATTTGGTGTCTATGAGTGCTATTCTGTTGTTTATAAGGTGACAAATTAGTTTAGGTGTCAAGTATCTCACACCTCAGCATGTAGTACCTAGTAGTTACAGGATTAGATTTCCCTGTTGAACTATACAAATTAAACTCTTCAGAAAAAGCCAAATTCTTTCACATACGAAAGGCTCTTAAACAAATGAAAACAGTTGATAAATGCTCGTATCTGAGCAAAATGGATGAAGTCTTAAAAGGTTTTGAAATATTACCTGCTTGGAAGAAACATACATATAACAGCAATACTCCCTGAGCTTTCCAAGACCTGTTTCATTATCTTGGAGAAAGAACTGAAAACTTCACTGAAAAAAGGCTGAAGTGATTTCTTTTCATAAAACCATAATTTTAAATTCATCTAGTTGAGGATCAAATTTTTAGGAGACGCAAAATCATCAGTTCTGCACACAGAACTTCCCCGGAGTCAAGAGAAAGCCCGAGCACTGAGGTCTTTACAGTATTGAGACTAGTGATTTAACTCTTCAGGATACAAATTATTTTCTGAAAAGCATTACCTGGAGAGTTTGTGCACAGCAAACAAAGACACTTCACTTTCCACAACTCTCTGCTCAGCAGACAACCTTGGCGTTGTATCAGAAATCTCCTGATCTGTTGACCAACACTGTTCATCATCAAGGTAATCAGGTTCATCATCCTCTCCATCAGAACTGGCTAATCTGATAAAAAGATTTACCAGATTAAAATTAAACAAAATTATAGTGTTGAGCAGACACAAAACTCTGTCTCTGCTGTTTTAAATTCTCCATGTAAACAGAGTATTCTGCTACCCCTTCCCCAGACTAGGATTTGAGATCAAAATAAAAGAGACATTTCATTTGTAACAGCGTGCCTATTAAAGTGTTTTCATCTGTAAAATCCAGAAGTAATGCCTCCATTTAAACCTACTCTGATTCAGGAGCCAGCTCCTGTCCTTGAAGCTCTTTAAGAAGTTCTTTCACTCTTCTCTGATTCTCTGATGTCATGTGTATGGTTTGTAGTGGCATTCTTGCTTCAGGTCTCTGTTTTGTTTGACCTCCTCTTCTAGCAGGGGTATTTGATCTAAAAATTGAAATTAAACATAACAATGACTTATTTGCCTGGCTCAAATGATCTTGACTGAATCGAGATGTGTTAGGATGCAACTCTGTCATTCAAAATAAGAAAAACAAAGTAAGACAAGTCCATCACTTGAGGATCGTTCAGTTGGGTTCATTCTTACATGACTAGGATATGTGGGTCTATATCTGCACACACATGCATGCATATATGTATTTTGCTCCACCTCAAATCCAAAGTGATTTAATAAACACTTTGCTAGGTAAAGCTGTTTTCAGACTACAGTAGAAGCATGTGTTTCTTAGTTAGAGTGGTCAGAATTCAGGATACTAAACTGCTTATTTTCCATGGCCCAACTTCTGCCTTGCAATACACAAAAATTAATATCCTGTGTTTATATTAGTGTTTTCTGATCAAAGGCATTCTGATACTACTTTATGATGACAGAAGAAAATCAGAGGTTATAATCTTTCTTTTAATCTGTATTCCTCTGCATATTCAAAGATGTACAAAAACAAGCCCTAAAGTATCTCAAACATCTCTACGCCAAACACCCAAAAATTAACAGGAAGACCTGGATTCCAGCCTTGGCTCTTCAAAGAGACAAAAATCATCTCCATCATCCCAGATTTTGGTTGCACACTTCCTACTTCCACCAAATTGAGGCTTGGCTGAATGGCCACTACTGCTTCCTCCTCTTCCTCCCCCTCTTCCACTTCCTCCTCTCCCTCTTCCTCCTCCGCCTCTTGCTCTTCCTCCTCCTCTGTTGGGCTTTCCTCTTTTTCTTGCTGACGAACTCATGTTTTCTTGCTGAGGAAGGGAAAAAAAATAGCCCTTATGAACATAATTTATCACATTGCAAATGTCTGGGAACACATTACCTTCTTTGTTTTTCCATGTGACAAAGATACTCAAACCGCAGTTAATTACCTATACACTGGTGTATTTGCATGCACTTGAAACAGAGCACATTCTTCTAGAACCCTCTTAAATAAGTTCTGTGGTTTTAGAAAATAAAAGTAACATTCCTCAGAGTCTCCTCAACCAACAACAGGAACACTGGCAAATGAGCTTACCAGCGCTGTTGCCTAGCCTGGGAGCTCCAGTTTTGCCACTCTGATGGAACTTTCTTAGACATGGAAACCCAAAGGACAAACCTTCAGGGAAATGCTCACATCACAAAGCAGCTACTTTTCAATTTGGGGGGGTTGCAGGGCTGAAAGGTCAAAGGGGAGCCAAAGCCAAAGATACAATTTGTTTCCACATGAACCCACCCCAAGGAGCTGCCCAGATGGCTGAGTACTCTGTGGAGCCTGTGAAGAGGAGGGATTAGGGACCTGTCTTGGAAAACAGAAGCCCACCTCTCCTTCTCACACCGGGTCCTCACCAACAAGAAGGGGGTGACTGACAACATTAAAACCCAAGGGCAGGCTTGGCTGCAGTGACCACTAAATAGTGGAATTCAAGATCCTTCAGGCAACAAGAAGGGTGTGCGGCAAGCTCGCTACCCTGGGCTTCAGGAGAGCTGACTTTGCCCTCTTCAGGCATCTATTTGGGATAAAACATGTACCATGGGATAAAGCTCTAGAGGAGAGAGGCCCAACATTAACACATGGCCCAGCACCTTGCTCCTGCAAATGGAAGACTATGGCAGGGACAGGAGAGCAGTGGTGGGCAGTCTGGAAGGAGTTCATTACCTCCGTATCTTCGCAGTGGCACCTGAGGAGCCAGGACAAGAACCAATGCTGTCACACATGAAGAACAGACTGGGAGAGTGGCAACGATTTGGGATTTGGAAAGAAGCAAAGTTCCCTTTCCGTGGCAGCTCTCCCCACTGGAGCTCCGCCAGGATTTAGCAGACAAGCTGCCCCCGCTCCCTGTCGCCTGACCTGAGGCGGGGAGGCCTTAGGGTGAGCAGGGCGGCGGGACATAGACACCCGCAGCCGATCCTGAGGACGCTGTCACCCGGGGTCTCACCCCGCTGCCCCACAGCCCCGGGCACACAGCAGCTCCGCTCCCATGGGACACGGCCCCGCAGACTCCGCCAGCGCCGCCGCCGCCTCCGAGGGGTGTCCGGTCACCAGCACCCCGCTGCCAGGGATCCCCCAGCCCCCCGCTCCTGGCTGGACCCTGCCCCTCCCTCACCGCAGGATCCCCGTCCTTCTCCCCGGAACCCCACCTCTCCTCAGCCTCCTTCACGGCTCCCCCGCGCACCCCTTTCCTCTCCACCCATCACCTCCTTCCCGAGAACTCCACCGCCCCGCATCCCCAGGGCCGCCCTTGTTTCTTCCCCCCTCTTTTCCACTCTCACCTCTCCGTTCGGCCCCGTACCGGCCCGGCTCAGCCTCCCTTCACCCGGAAGAGCCTTCCTTCCTTTTCCGGGCCGCCGTTCTCCTTAGCAGTCCCGGCCATCTCCGCCTCTCAGCTCTGGCCGCTTCCCGCTCCCGGCGGCCGCGCTCCTCTCACCCGGAGCTCTGCGGGCAGGAGGGGAGGGGGATCCCCTTCAAAGAGCCGCGCACTCAAGCAGCACACCGATAATTATGTACAGTTTCAAGCTGCTGTGCATTTGAATAGATACATTCGTGTGTGTGTGTGTATATATATTTCAATTTAAGCCAGCAGTTGTAACAGTGATGCTGAGTGTTTCTTAACTGATGCTGGGTTTTTTGAGGTGTCTTTGTGTTCCGAAAAGTCTTCGTAGGGGCTAATTCCTTTTTCCAAAAAAACCCCAACTTTCTGTGGTTCCCTGAAGTGACCTGAGAAGGGGGCTTCATACAAGTTAATAAAGATTGTGGTCTAAACTGATAAAGTAGCACAAGGCATAGGGGCAGCATCGAGTTCACAATTTTTTTACAAGTCATCGCTTAATTTGCAGCTGCGTTTGCAGAACACTAAGACAATAAGGTAGAAACTATTAGGACCGTGGCATGCAAGGGTAGCAGTGAAGGTAAGTGCTGGTCTGAACTAGCTCTGAATAATGGCTCATGACAGCTCAGCGTTTTGAACTAAACGTGGAAAAATTCACTGTGAGGAAGACCTGGAGCCTTCCTCCAGAAGACCCTTCCCGCCACCACCAGATGGCAGAGCGCATGCGCAAGAGGGAGGTGACCTGTAAGTTCTTGGAATTGTAATATCTCCGCCTCTTTCTTAGAAATGTGATGAATATGTGACTGTGGTTGATGAATATTTATGATTAACTGCAATAAAACCGTGATGACTCAGAGCTTGGGTGTGCACATGTGGAAGGATGCCCGTGTCTCTCACTGCAATAAACATACTTGCTTTATAACCTCTTATTGGTTGTAAAGTTTGTTTTCCACACACCAGACCCCAAAGCTTCACAGATGAAGGGGGGAGGCTCCTCTGGTGATTCCACTCTCCTGCACATGAAGGGTGAATGATGATGGCTGCCCTGGACCATGCCCTATTGGGTCTTTAGTTTCTCCATGGATGGAGACCCCGTAACCACCCCAGGCAACCTGTGGCAGGTTGGAGTATAAAGCAGAAAAAATTTACCAGCAATAAAGGGCTATTACCCAAGGAACACACTGCTTTGGCTGTGTTAAGACCACAGAAGCTGCTGTGGGGGTATTTCCTCAAGGTTCTCTTGCAGACAGCCTTGATGGTCCATGCCAGCTTCCCACTGCGGGGCTCCGTGGTGGAGGAAGGACGTGTGACAGGACTGCTGCTGGCTCAAACCTTGGGAATGGCACCCAAAGGCACCTGCTCCAATGGAGTTTACATGCTCCAAGGGCACGTCTCTGGGAGAAGCCTGTCCACAGGAGATGGGCCGTCAGCTCTGGCAGAAATGGTGCCCCTCAAAAGAAAAAAATGGATTGTGTGATCTCATAGGTTTTCACCTCTCAGATGCTCTCTGTCTTGGAGGGAAAATACCTGTCTTCCACCACTTTCATTTCCTAGGGGGAGAGTCCTAAAGGATACCTGAGGGTGCTATTGAGAGCAATGGTCATGGAATCCACACCAGCACCAACAGAACTACATATGTTGGGAGCTGGAAAAATGATAAGGTAATTTAAAGTATTTCTTAATTTTAAACTTTATCTGGATTTGAAATGGAGCCTGTCTCACTATATCTACCCTTTAGAAAAAAGACACAGAGGAAAGTCATAACCTGAGGAGGATCAGACCCATGCAGCGGGTTTTTCTTCCACTTGGGAATCTTGTCCCAGCCCAGTCAGGAGATCAGAGACACTTAGGGTCTTCAGATGTCCTCCAGCCCTATGCAGGCTACTTTGCTAATTTTCAGAACTGCTAGATTCCACCTACTCACATGAGATGTGTGTCAGTTCACCAGATCACTGTGGCTTTCATGAGAGAACATAAATAGGCAGCACCACAGCAACTTGCTGTGACTGCTAGGTGGCTTTTTTTTTTTTTTTTAAGGGAAACAAATCTCCAGTAATTGATTTTAGAAGTTATCTCTCCCTCATTTGCACGGGATGCTGATGCATATAATTTTCTTCCTTAAAACAGTTTCCAGATATAATGATCATAGTTTATAAATATCAGGAGAAACATGGGGTTTATGAGGACATGGCAGGTTTTTTTTTTCTTTTTTTACCTTCCTGCAGGTGGCTCTAAATCTTTGCACTTTGTCATAGAAGCATACAGCAGGATGGGGAGAGGGTAAGAAGATGAATATGTACAGCAAGAAGAGAACACAGTAACTGGATGCAAATACTTACACATCTTCAAGATGCCTCTGATGAAAGTCAGGATAAAATTAATAGGACTTAATCCCTTGTAACTTCAAATAATGACTAGGACTGTGAATTTCACTGTGCTGTCACAAACTGATGCCATTCTCAACAGGATCTATTTATGTCATTAGAGGATGGAACCTGAAGGAAACTTTATGGATGAAAATGGAATGCAGTGGCATATTTCATGGCTTGGCAGCAGTGGGACTGGAGCAGAAACTGAAAATTTAACTATTTGGCATGGATCTGATTTTTTAAATCTATTTTGGATCTAATTACATTCTGGGCTAACAGGCATTGATTTCTTCATGTATATATTTTTTTTAAAATAGCCTAAGGATTAATGTCAAAAGTAAATTAAATTATTTTTCTTTTCAGACTCATCTGTTGAAGTTTCCCAAATGAAAACTTAAAAAAAATGAAGTTGGATAGGGTGAATTTATAAGTGGAGCAGTTGATGACTAGAATTATTTTCTTATTTTAGCTTGTCCTAGGAATGTCTTTCTCCCTGGTGTCCAAAAAAAAAATAAATCCTGTTATCAACAAATGAAGCCTAAGTTATACTCAACTCTTGTAACTTGAACAAACTTCACCACCCACAGAGGCTTTTATAGAGTGAAATATCTCATGAACATGTTTACCTGAAGCCAGGTGTTGCCCAGTGGAGTCAAAGCAGAGAGCAAATGCAGCTGTAGCATTGCAGTTTCTCTGCACAGGTCAGGTCCATAAATCCCCAGCTCTGGTACCAGAGTGCTCAGTGACAAACCTCTGCCATGCACCAAAGCTGCTTTCCTCTAGGAAGGGCTGTAGACAATGAGAGAAAACAGGGGAAGAGTGACCACTGCCGATGTCCCTGTAGAAAGCTATTGCAATGAAAAATTTATTTCTATTCTTGCTTGAGTTTGGTCACCAAAGGTCTCCATACTAAATACTTCGCTTTACAAGCAGAAAAACTGCTTCCTAGTTTTAAAAAAATGACACAGCTGCAACATACCAGTGCTGGCAGCAAAAAGTGTGTGTTGAGCCTTTTCTTGCCAGATATTTAATGGACTTTTAGTAAATACTTGTCCTCGCCTCTGTTTGCAGACACAATGTACAAATGCTGTTCTTTCAGATGTGCCTTCAAATTTTGTTGGGATTTGGAAAAATCTTTGGCTGTGTCATTTCTCAGCAAAATGAAAAATCAGCACATTATCAGCAGACTGAAACATACTGGGCCATCTGAAACAAAGCAGTTCATGGATCATTTGTCAATATAACAGCTTTTCTTCTTCTTAGAGCTGCCCACAGGAAAAAAATATCTCTATTTGAAGTGTTGCTTTCATAGATTTGTGAAGACAAATATTTCTCTTTTTATTTGTTAAAAAAACCCAAAACCTTTTCTGCTTGAACTGTTTGTTGAATTCACAGGTATTGTTGACCCATCAAAAATGCACTTTCCAGCAAACTCCTTCAGAGTTACAATTTTCTTCTGTCCAATTTTGTTGTGTTTATCTCCCGAAATAGCCAGCTCAAAAAAAAGAGAAAACACCCAAAACCAGTGTCCTCTGTCCCTAGTCCTTGACTTCAGAGGCAGCAGCATCTTCTGCAGAGCTTCTGCTAATCTACGATTCTGTCTTTTCAGCTCCTTTCCTAGGACTCCACATCACCCCATTTATCTGTGCTGCACAGCAGTTTACACCAGTTCAGGCTGTGCCATTTTACATTTCAGGTTTTCTGCCTGTAAGGTATATATTCGAAGTAGGTCTTTGTCTTTTGGGGGAGAAATTGGCCTGCCTTTTGTTACTGTTGTTTCTCCTTTCTCTCTTTCTCTCTGCTCTTAGGCTTTGGGGTAACCCACCAGACTGCTCAAAGCTTTTCCTGGACCTGCACTGTCCTCATGATTTCTTGATGCCCTTTGGAGCAAAATGTCTTGGAAGACCTTAGTGAAAAAGTAGAGCTAGCATGGAAGACTGCTTCCTCCCACCCTCCTACATCCCTCCAAGCCCTTATTTATTTTTGCTCAAAGAAAACTATACAGAAGTGCTGCTAGTTGCCACTACTGTGCCTTAGCTACTTTGGCAACCTTGCTGTTGGCCCCAGAAGGTAAGAAGGGAAGCCCTCTAAGCCCTGGCATCCATAGTGAAGCCAGGCATGGTGCAAGACTGAGAGTGTTGGAGAAAGTGGGGAGGGGACACAGAGAGTGTCTCTCTGTCCTCAACTGCAGGCTGCCTTGCTTGGGTGCCACGGGAGGTATTTAAGAGCTTCTGAGCTCAGCAAAGCAGCAGAGACCACAAAGCCCACTCTGCCCATCACTTCATGAGGCTTCTCACCCTCCCTTTGCAGCTGTGTGCAAAGCTAATTAAAAAGGAAAAAAGTCAGTATTATGTTCTTCCAAGCGCAGTCCTGATTTTTGTATGGGGATGCAAGGATGTGACCCGAAGATTACATAATGAGAAGGCATTTGTTCAGCTTGCATTTCGTACCAGTGATTAGCATGTGACAGTCCCATCCTGGGAAAAATCAAGCCACCGTTGCTCTCCTCTCTCACAGTGCTAATTCCCAACTCTGGCAACTCACAGTGCTGAAGGATCTTCAACTAGCCTGGGGTAAGTTTAAAATGTACTCAGCATGGGATGATGTCTGGGATTAATAATATAGTTTTTCCTATTATGGGGAAAAACAGAGCTGTAGCTATCTAATATTGCATTTGCAGTGCATAAAATGGTGATTTGAAGTGTTTTGCATCTTTATTGCCCACAGTTATTTTTAAGCAGTTTTCTTCCAGATCTGTATATAGAGATTTAGCTTCTTAGTGTGCTGGAGAATCTTGTGGGGATGCATTTTTAGCAAGCTCTTTAAAACACCTTTAAAAAGACCTTTTTTGCTTTTAAGAGGTAAGTTAAGGTTTCATGCTGAATTGAAGTATTTGAATGACAACTGTGTTAGAGTTAGCATGAGAGTGACGAGAGTAAATCACTGATTTTTTTTCTCTCTTTAGAAGACTGGGGTTTGTTCTCCAAGCATTTGTTTAGAAAAAAATGTGGCTGTTTAAAAACTGAAGCAGCAAAAACACATGCAGATTCCCTTGCATTGTTACTCAAGTCATGATTTCACAAGCAGAATGGGGCAGCAAGCCAAAGAATAGTAACTGTTCATCAAGGCTAGGTTATAAATGCTTTACTGAACTTCACCTGTTTGCATGCTGGTGCTGAGGGTACTGTCAGTGTTTTTAACAAGTGATCCTCTGCACGGTTGATTGTTTCTCCCACTCATGCCATTCTATGATGGGGGGAACACTGGAAGGGGGAGCACAGTCATGGAAATGCAGTGCAGGCTGCGGGACCTGCCTCCCCTGCACACAGCTTCATGTTGTGATCCCACCCTTGTGCTGCCTCAGTAGCACCTCAGTCTGGTCTTTGCCTTTGACCTGGGGCATAGGTAAAAAAGGCAACACACTAGGACCTCCCTGTCCACCCACACTTTCTCTCTTGGGGATCCTAGGGAAGTAGCTGCCATCTCAGGCTCTGTTAACTTACACACGCTGCCTGCTCTGCTCTGGGGAGGCTGCAGCACCAGCTGCTCCTGCAAGGCACCAGGGCACTCTTCTTTTCTGGACACCAGTAGCCAGAATCATGCTGATCACTAATGGCAGAGTTGGCACGGCTTCTTAGGCTCACCATACTTCTCTGCTGGGCTCACCAGATGCAACTGTTGGAGGGAAGACAGAGGCAAAAGAGGAAAATACTTCCCTTTGCCTCAAAGGACAAATGTGGTGGTTTAACACCCTGAAACTATTCTCTAGGCTTTGCTCCAGAGATGTCATTCTAACTTGACAAGACCTGCAGGAAGGATAAATGAGATTTAATGCTCAGATCTGAAAAAACAAGTCTCTGTCATGTCTTGTCTCTAAAGCAGGGAGGCCATAGGCTTGGGTTGCAGGCCATGACAGTCTGCTGGTGGCTTCATGTGAGAAGCTTTTGAGCCTGGCCAGTAGAGAGCTTGCAGAGCAAAAATAACATCTCCTTGTTGATGAGGAAACTACCATCTGGTGGGCTCACATGTCAGCTAAATTTTGGATTTGCTGTGGGAAGAGGCCTGGTGGTGGTTGATGAGGGCTTGCTCTTTCTGCTGCTGTGCACACGGACTGATGTACATGCATATGGGAAGGGGTTAAGCGTGTGGGGCTTGCTCAGTTCTGAGAAGAAAAGCTGAAGGAGGTAATCCTCTTCCAGCTTTTAACACCCTCAAGGGGACTATAAAGCAAAGTCCAGATTCTTCACAGAGGTGGACAGTAAAAGGCAATGGGTACAAACAAAGGGAAACTCTCACGGGGCACAAGGAAAAACATTCTTTCTCAGGATACTGGAAGGTCCAGACAAGCTTCAAAATCTCCAGTGTGGAAAACATTCAGACTGGAGATGGACACAGCCCTGAGGAACCTGGATTAGTTTAGAGTTAGCCTTATTTTGTGCAGAAGTTGCACTAGAGACATACTCACCTAGGCTCTGCTTTGCAGTAATGACTTGTTTGCTGCCAAGAGAGGTGGGATTGAGCCCACACCCAGGCTCTTAGGGCCAAATGTCAGTCCTCTTTTCTAACCCCTTGTTTGCACCCGTTAGGAACAAGCCGGACACTGTTCTGCCAGCTCAGACTGACTGAAAGCCTTGTCCCTGGTGAGGACAGTGTTAACAGCTTCCCCACCTGGCAGCCAGGGGAAACAGAGGACAAGCATTCACACCAAATCACGGTGTTTATTTGATTGATGAGAAAGGACTGACTAGTTTCACCCCCTCTTTTTGGCAATTCAGAAGAACCAGGGACAGGCAGGCAGTATTATATATTCATAGAGTCCAGCAGTGAGCCCTGAATGCTGGAAAGTAGTGAGTGTAATGCAATTATTTAATGTAGCAAAGAACTGAGGGGGTGTCTCAGGAAACTGCAGGCTGCAGGTAGAGGACACATGAAAGACAGTTACTCGGGGAAAACAGGAAAGATTTTCTGGACCCACTTAACCAAGATCAACCTACTTTGCAGTGTGGTCATATAGCAAGGGCTCCTGGCAGTGCCTGGAGCAGGAGGGAACGGTGGCATCCCCGGTGTCCCAGTTTTAATGCCTCACTCCTGAGCTCTGCAGAGGACACAGACTGTCCTCAGACATTGTCCTTGAGTGTCTGCATGAGTGTGGAAGCTCCTCAGTTCAATTTTCAAGCTGTACAGGTATTGTTTTGCATTCCCTCTAGAAGGAAAAATTACTTCTGATACCAGAAACCCACACCATTTTTACAACCAGAGAGAAGTTACAAAGACAAAAGGCTCCCTTCCAGCTCACGTGGCCCTGAGTTGAAAGCATGCGAGAAGACATATAACATGGCAAAGACATATCATGCAAACCCTTCTTCCAGAACTGTTACATCTCTCTTATTAAAACCTCATGTAGGTAATTCTTCTCCCTATCAGAAAGACCTTTCTTTGTACTGGATCCAAAGATGTTTCATCACCTGTAGCATAGCAGAAGTAGGAATGCTCTCCTGTGAGCTCCTCCTCTTAGGTGCATCACCCCACATTACAACTGCAAGTTTCCATGTGTTAGTAGAGGGTTGCCACAGATGCTCTATGTATTGCATACTTTACTCTGAATCCCTGTTGGTTGTGGGACCTGCTGAAGTGGGACCTAGACAGAGACACAAGCATTTTGAGGTCTCAGGTGCCCACTTTAATTCTGGCGTTTCCTCACCTTGGATGCCCGCCACTGCAACCTATTTATACCCTGTTTCCTCATCCATTACAGTCCCTTGACTCCCCTGTTTAAATCTGTGCAGATGTATGGTTTAGAGATTCTCAATTTTGTGTGCTTCCAAAAGAAGCCTTCTTGGTACCCAGCAGTGTCTGTTCACTCTCCCTTGTGAAGGCTCAAGGCATGAATGTCACATTATTACTGGAGATGTAGAGATCCTCAGAATAATTTAGCAAGTGGATAGTAAAGTGATAAAATCTTTAAGGCAGACTATGTAGTTAGTGTATTTAATGGGATATTAATATAACTGATTCCATACTTCCTAATTAGTAATAGTTAACAATTACATACTGTTTTATTGCTCTAACTGGCATGGTAAAACAAGAATAATATATAAACAGAACAGCTATGTGTGTTTTTGTTAAAAAAGAAAAAAAAAAACAGAAAAGAAAAAGAAAAAAACCAGAAAAAAGCTGTTTTCTTAGTTTTCAGTGAAAATGTTTATGGCAGAGGTTTATGTTTCTTTCATATCTGTTTTTCCTTTCCTATTTGTTCCTTCTCTCTCAATACTGCAAAGCCAATTTTGACTTTTGAAACCAGTTCTCTGTGTTAAACAAGCTAGTCTCAGTTCAACAGCCCAAAACCTCAGGAATTTCCCATGACATCGACTGGTCTAAAATGGGAGCAAAGTTTGACAACTTTGGTACTAAGCAAGCTGCTACTGAAGTTGAAGTTAAAAGCCCATTTCACTCAGAGACACAAATTTAAGTACCTTCTCAAAACTACTAGTGGGGAGACTTAGGTACTTTAAAAACAACTGCATATTTATGTGTTACGGAAGCAAATAATATTCTTTGGAATACCTACCAGCAATCTGTCTTTTTTTTATTATTATTTATTTATTTTTCTGCTAACGAGGGCTGGAGCACACAGCATTGGAGGAGAGGCTGAGGGCGTTGGGTATGTTCAGCTTGGGGAAGACTGGGGTGGGAAGGGTCCTGCAGCCATCTGCAACTGCCTGATGGTGGGTATAGACCAGAGAGTCAGACACTTCTCACAGACACAGTGAAAGGATAAATTGCCATGGGCACCAGCTGCAGCAAGGGAAACCTTCACTGGTCTTAGGAAAAAAATTCTTCCCCATGGGAGCAGCTCAGCCCTGGGACAGGCCCAGAAAGGCTGAGGAGTCTCCACCCTGGAAGATACTCAGACCTTGACTAGATGTGGCTTTGGGCAATATGATCTAGCTTTGAAGTTAGCCCTGCTTTGAGTCAGGTAACTCCAGAGGTCTCTACTCATCTAAACTCTGCCATCAGTCTTCAGAAAAAAAAAATAACTTTTACACTGTCAGCTGATAGAAAACAAATTTAACAAACTATTACTTTTATCTCACTGTAACCAGGTGTCCACCCAGAACCTTTCCTGGTCTGTGTGCACAAAGCTGACATCCTAAGTCCCTCCACCTTTGCTCAGGTTTCCTACATGCATCACTGAAAGATCCTCTGTCCTGAGAAGACAGCAGATCTTCTTAGGGGGAGATCTCATAAGCAGCTCTCTTACAGCTAAGAAGTTTATCCTTTCATTAATCCTCATATCAAGATGCTAAACCCCAAGTCCCACCAGCACTGTGCTGGAAGCCTTTCAGTCTACATCATAGCCTCAGCAAGGGGCCAGCTGGATATGCTGATGGCTATGCCAACCCCAGCCTGACCACAAGAGGCATCCATTGCTGCAGCCCCAAAATGCTCAGGATTGCCATCTCAGGGGGCCCGATGGTGCCACGACCCTCCTCCCCCTCCTTCCTTGGAACTTCCACACTGGAAAGCTGTCAGGTCAAAAGCATGTGGCCCCCCAGGCTACCCCTAGGCATTATCTTAAGACCATTCCCAAAGTCCTTACCCTATTTCTGGACTGATGAGATGCTTTACCAAGGGAGTGACTTGGGCACAGCCTCATGTTTTGTTGGCCCTGGTTTCCAGAGAAGCTGCAGCAGCTCTATACATTGAGGTTGCAACACTCCCATGCCTCCAAAAGTCAGGGAGACAACTGATAGAGAAGGCTGGTATGGGAGTATAAATACCTCCAAAAGTGTAAGCAGGGTCATGCAACAGCATTGTTAAGGCACTATCTCAGTGACCCAAACACCAGTTTGGAGGACATTTTGGGTGTTCTGTTGCATAGCAAAAAGCTGTTTCTTTGATACAGAGCACCCATGCAAGATGTTTATGTGTTGTCCAAAATGCATCTCATTTTGCTTCTGTGATGAAACAAGAAGCATCTTGCTGAGCAAATAGTCTCTGTGGGATTACATGGTACCTCTTAATTGCCCATCCACATAAGCACGAATGGCCTTGGGCTGGGAGGGAAGTGTTTGTACCAGTGCCCACTCTGCTTGTGGAGGCACTGTGAATCCAAACGAACCTTTAGGATGTCTCATGTCCTCTCAAATCCCTCCTCTCCCCTCTATTTTCTGAACTGAGAGCATCTCTGCTCAATAAACCCTTTCTGCATCTTTCTGCACTCAGGGTTCAGACCAGCTGGTGCTCACATGTGAGCAGCTCTAAGCCATGGGATGTTCCCAGTGACCAGCCAGAACCCTCCAGAGTGAGGACAGGAGTCCCTGCGAGGACACACACCCTATAGCAGCCATGGACTCAAACAAACAAGAAGGTAAAACATCCTCTTATTTCACTGCTTGATAGTGTGAAAGACAGCCTGGAAGAAACCTGCTCTCGTGTGACCTGCCTGTTGGCAACGCGCCCTGAGACCACCTCTTAGCCATGGCAGCTGTGGGCAACTCTTCCCTCTTAATTTCACAGAAATATCTGCAGTTGGAAGTTTTAATCTCTTATTTTAGAAACACTTCCCTCTCCCCTCTGGAAAATAATCCTGTAGCATATGTAATATCCAATGTGGGAAGTCACTCCCCTCTCTTGCATTGGACCCACCTTCTCCTTGGGCTGTACAAAGATTCCTGTCACAAGCTACATCTTACATGAGGGCACTGTGATGAGGATCTGTTTCTGTCCCCCATGTGCTTTGTTGCAAGGGGTTCTTGCTCATGTGCCACAACACAGACTTCTGCACTAGTTCCAGTTTTGCAAGCGCCAGTTTGCATCCAGGCCACACTGTTTGCATGCAACCAGTCCTGATACAGTCAACACCTCTTCTAGAAAAGTCCGCAAACCTCAGGGGTTTCAGGTCCATGAATTTTGTGGTTATTAGCTTTAGATGTTCTTCTTGCAGAGGAATGTGAGGCTGGTTGCATTTGCTTTCCACCCCAAACTCCTTGCAGGATTGTTCTCTGCTTTGTCACCTCTGAAGTGACCGTGTCCATATGCTGAGGAACTTCAAACTATGAGGAGCAAAGGAGCAGCTTGCCCATAATTGTCAGCTCAGGAGAGAGCCTGGACCTTCTACCTCCCTCTTTAAAGATGCCTGGTGGTTCAAGTAATGTTCATTCATGGCATAGGTAACAGAAGAGTTAATATCTCTATTATTATTATTCTAATTTGGCTAAATTAGGTCTGTGTACCTAGGTGCCTGCACTACAGCAGACTGAAAATGAAATTAACTCAGGGATTTTTTCCAATTAATTGGTATGCCCCCATGGGCTGCAGATGTTCAGTGCAGAAATTAGGAGATAAGCACAAAGCCCCATACTTCCCACAGTGCAACTGTGAGGAGCCTCCACTGCTCTTAGCAGTGACTTTATAGAAATTATTTGGGTTTTGACTGGGTACATGCAGAGACTACTTCTGCTCATGCTTATGGAAAGGTGGGAGGTAAAATCACAGTAACAGGGATCCTCTCCCCTTGTCTGGACTTGCTCAGGAGCACTTCCTTGCTTTGATTGTGTCCAAGGATGTTATAGACCAAATGGTAACCAAACCCAAATGAAAGATCCCTACAGTCTTCTTCAGGGCTTGGGTCAAGCCCTCTATGTTATATATCAGGTTGAAAAACACCCAAAGAAAATGTGATGAGGGATCCTTCCTTGCTCTGCTGCACTTCTACCTAACACCTCTAGCTCTTCACAAAGTTCAGCATTCAATATGTCCACTATTTTGCAAAAACAGCACCTCCCTGTACTCCCAGCATCTAGTTTGTATTGTGCTATTAAAATGAAGAAACATGTCTTCTTGCTCTTTTTGAGGAAGTCATTACCATCCCACAGTAACAGTCCAGCAGCAACATTTACATCAGAACAGACATGTACCTCAGTTTGCTTGAGTCAGGAGGATCACAGTACACACTGGCTGCCTTCTCAAGCCTCAACTTCATGAGAAAGTTTAATTATTCACTTCAGGCCAAAAATCAATTTATAGTTTGTGGGGTTGGAGAGAAAATCTGGAAAAAAAAAAAAAAAAAAAAAGGAGACCTAGAAGGGCCAAAACTGAAAATGAAAACATCCTTTGAAAGACTAAACTTGTGACTTGGTGCAGGCTGGCTGGCTGATGAATTTTGTCCCCAAACAGATGGTAGTTTGTAGTCATGATTACTTCTCCCAGTCAGCCTGCTGCCCTTTGTTTTACCCAGGAAGAACCTCAAGGATATTACCCTGTGTCTGTGTCTGACCAGCTACCCTACCCCATACCTGACACCAGCCAGCACAGGGAGCAAGTGGCAGATGGACAGACAGGGGTACACAGCCTCTCCTCCTCTGCCTCTCACTCCTACAAGTCACTGGGGAATTTGCTCACCTTCCTCTGAATCAGAACAAATCCTAGAGACAGACCAGAACAGGGCCAATTCATAGGTGCCCTTGGTGGTAACCCATATTCCACCTCAGGGGTAAAGAAATCAGATCAGAACTGTGCCTTGTACAGCTCTGACTTCCAGGCTTCAGCTTTCCACCCCAGGCACTTGCTGACTGCATAGAGTCCTCCCTGCACCCTTTCAAGCCTCTGTGGGACTGAATTTCAGTGAATTTAAAGGCCCAGGTGGGTAAGGTACTAATTCAGCATGGAAAGAGGAAGCTCAGATGCCCCAAAAATTGGGCAATGGGGTCACCAGTCATGTCTATGACTGACAGCAGAGATGGATGAAGCAAATTACTGTAGGCAAGAGGAAGTCCACCTCATGAAGTGACAGTGATAAGAGGAGGTGATCCAGAGGAGAAACTGGGTGGTATGTTTGTTTTTTTCTGGAAGAGGCGGCCAGCCAGGAAGTCTGATGTAGGATATAACACAGGAACTGGTGGCCATTGGACAACAATTCCCTCAAAGAGCAATAGTGGCATGACCAGCAATAATTTCTGTTGGATGACTGACAATTTCTGCACAGAATAGACAATGTTAGAACAGGAAACAATAAATATAGTCTTCTTGGTTTTAGTCAAAACCCCATTAATGTCTAGAGATAATGTCTCTGCAGTGTCCAAAACAGTTCTGCAAAACAGATACAAGCTCCTCCATGGGCTAAGTCTTATACAAAAACATTAAGCCTAGGTCCATTGCACAAGTTCAGGTGGGATCACAATGCCACAAAAACCTGGGAGTTTAAAACTGATGAAAAGATGTATTTTTTGGTGTTACAAAAGACATTGTTATGCTTGGTATGCATTGTGACAAAATATAACTTAAGGCTTAATATACAGATCAGATCAGCCTTTTGTGGAGATAAAAGAAAAATGTACTATTATACCAGAGGATAAAAGTCGCAGTTTAGTCTTAATTGCACATACAAGATTTCTCACCTCTTCTCATGGCTGAGCTTTGGACACAGGACAGCAAATAAGGTGAAGCTAACATCTGATTTATGAGAGCTGTTCCTGTTTTATAACTGCAGTTTATTTCACAAATGATATGGTGTTCGTACCTCCTAAAGTGAGACTTGAGGAGTCCTTTAAAACTGATTTGTACCTCAAGAGGGACTTCAAACCTTCTGTATCGGTTATTTATAGCAACCATAATAAGTCATTTTAATTGACTGAAGTTCTTTATTCCCACAGGAGGGACTGAAAGTGTGCCTGTGAGTACCCCTGCAACACAGATTTCCCAGGTAAAGATGAGCAAAATGTCCTAAATAACTCCAAGACATTAAAGAGTTACTAATAGATAAACAGCAATTAAAAAGCTGAATTACAAGGAAAGAAAAATGTAGGCACTTAGAAGGAACATGGCAACTAAAATGAGTGCAATGCATGAATAAATGTCATATGCATCACTACTTGTGTTCAGACAGGTGATTTGTCAGCTCAGCTAATTAACTAGCTGGCATCATTACTATCAATTACAGAATATCAATTCACTGGGCCAGAGACAGATTTCATGGCTGGACTGTGATGAGCTTTCACCAAACCTGAACTGTTCCAGGATCAAGGATGTGTTGATAGACATGGGGTGGGGTTTTTTTTCCCAGTAGGGAGTTAGACCAGCGAGTGTTGAGTCTTGCTGCATGCCTCTAGGAGCTTGGAAACCCTGTCTTTGGGGCTCAAAGTGATCAGGACATCCAGAGCTCGGCAGCTGCTCTTCAAGTTGACATTCTTGCTGTGATCAACCACCACAGATGCAACAAGACTGTCTATACCACAGCCCAGGGAGCATCCTTCCTGTAAAATGCAGTTTCAGTGTTTCCACAGTGATGTTTCCTACACATTTACAGTATGCAGGAAACACAACAGAGTTTTGAGCACTTTAAACCTTGCTCTAGTTAAATACAGAACAATAGTCTGAAAGAGAAACATCCCTGAACTGGAAACCCTGATTGTTTGAGACATCCCTTGTCACCATTGCAACACTAATGCCCATAATTGTTTGTAAGTGCACCACAGCATGTGGATAATACTTTCCATTAAGTAGTCAGTGCTTCTCTTTGTCTCATCCTCTTTTCCCACCAGACAATTCCAAGCAGGAGCTGTGACTGGGCTGCTGAAGAGCCCAGCACAGTGGATACAACATCCACGGAAAGCTAGCATGCTGATGGGACGGTGTGCTGGGAACACCATGCACATGCATTGCTTTCCAGAAAAAAACATCTGAGATATGGATACCCTAATGAGTCCTTTAAAGTCACCCCTTCTGCTTCAGCAAGGGCCCTATGGACACTGCAGTTACCAAAAGAGACTGCAAGATGTGAAACAAGAGCTGATAAGCACCTGCAGCCCCCTTTAAATATCTCCACTCTTCTCTACAGTCCTTTCCCTGCTGCTCTGCCTTTATTCCTACCATTCTTGCCTAGGAATATAAATACTGGATATACTCCTAGGGCCAGATTCTCTACCATTGTAAACCAGCACAGCTCTGCTACTTTCCTGTTCTGAGGCACTGCAAGCCTTCCTAATGCTTGGCTGTAGAGAAAAAGTTAATTGTTAGAAGTTAATTGTTCCATTTTAAAAGCACACATCATACAGCTCAGAAAACTCAGATCCAGGCTTTGTGGCAAGTTCTGGGCTTCATTTCAAATTAGCTCCAGGAAGTGTCCTCAGGCAGCCTTTTTTTGGGTGACACAATATTTAGTTTTTCAAATCAGCCACATATGAAGATGTGCAAAGTGATGGACAGGAGATAAGCTGGGGGAAGTAACACAGAAAGTACACCTTCATGGCCACAGAAGGTTTTGCTCTTTTCTAGCATGTATTTATAATATCAGAACTGTTCCTGTGCAGTTTTTCTTCATCATGAGCCTGCTTTCTATTTGTTTTGACAGGCTTCAGCTCAAGGTCCCTAAGAGCAGGTGTGTCTTAGTGTAAGGACCCTAGGCAGCTGCCAAGGGCAGCAGATGCAAATAGTCACCCTTTGGAGGCACAGAGCCCTGGACAGCCTGGCTAATGCTGGGAGAGATCTGGGGGGACACAGCTATTCACAGAATCAAGGGTTCTCTCATTTTCTCAGTGGCAGCCAGGGCAGTAAACTCAGCTCACCAAGGTCCCGCCCTCTGCTTTCTCTCCCGGTCTTTTCTTCTATAAGCCATTCCCATCTCCTGGCCATGGCCATCTTCCCTGGGCTGCCTCAAAGTCTGAACAAAGCTTTAGGCAGCAGGGATGGTCACTATCTTTTGCAAATGGCTCAGATTGCTAGTACCCACCAAGGGAGGATAAGGAGGCTCTGCTGTTTTCCTGCCTCTGGCTCTGGAAACAGCATCAGTCCTAGCCACCATCCACCCTTTGAGGACATTACAGACAAGAGTAGGGGGTCAGCAAAAAGAGTAGGGCCCCAGCAAAAAGGGGCTTTTACAGCTGTTATTTTATGCATATATATAAAAATATATATATATATATGTAAAAATAGCTCCCCTCTTGCAAAGTAAAGTAAAAATCAGGCTGAGAAATGCCCCTTGTATGTCTTCCAATCTCACCCTTCTCCTCCCCACTAGCCACCATTACTTCCTCCACGTGGTCATGGTTCCCCCCCAACATGCTGACCCCCATGAGACCCCACCTCGAATACTGTGTCCAGCTCTGCTGTCCCCACCATAAGAATGACATAGATCTTTTGCAGTGAGTCCATAGGAGGGCCACAAAGATGATCCAAGGGCTGTAGCACCTCTGCTATGAGTAGAGGCTGAGGGAGCTGGGACTGTTCAGCCTGAAGAAGAGAAGGCTCCAGGGGACCTTATAGCTGCCTTCCAATGTCTGAAGGGAACCTACAGGAAGGCTGGAGAGGGACTTTTCATAAGACAGTCTGGTAATAGGACAAGAGGAAGTGGTTTCAAAACTGAAGGTTTAGACTAGATCTTAGGAAGAAGTTCTTCAGTACAAGGGTGGTGAGACTCTGGAATAGATTGTGCAGAGAAGTTGTGGATGCCCCCTTCCTGAAGGTGTTAAAGGCCAGGTTGTGTGAGGTTCTGAGCAACCTTGTCTAGTTGAGAGGCATCCCTGCCCATGACAGGGAGGTTGGAGTAGATGATCTCTAATGTCACTTCCAACCTGAGCCATTTTATTATTCGATGTTGGCCAGTGCTTGCTCCTCGATCCAAGTGGACTTCAACAGAGTCCATATTCCTACTGGGCTGAAGAACAAGTGAGAGTTACAAGTGTCTGCTTCTGAGTATCTTATTAATTCAGTCATGCAAATAGGAGAGGAGAATCCTTAATTTCATGGGCAGCTACCCACAGAATACAGTGCAGTTACTTGGTCTCTCTAGAGATTTTACTTGCATGGTCTTCAAACACGGAGCTATAAACATTAGGGCAGCAGGTAGAATGGGAGATGTGGTCCCAAAGAAAAACATAATCTGCAATAGATGGGTGGTGCCAGTTCTCTCACTGCATTGCTTTGTCAGGCTTAAGGACCACACTCCAAAAGCAGAGGGGGGCTGAAATGTCTATCCTGTACTAAATTACTTAGATGCCTATATGTTATGTTTTCTTTTAAACAGTTCTTGGGCAGGTTCTAAGGACTCCCTATGACAATCCACATTCATTCAGCCTCTAGGCATTATGTAGTTCAACTTAAGTTGTTAAGGTGTGCTCCTCTTCAACTGTATTCATTCCCATGAATAGGTGAGCCACATTACACATTACAGTTAAACTGTTGCCAAGTTTCCATGGTAGTATAAAACCTGCCTTTTTTGTGGTTGCTCTTAGAAGCTGAACTTTAGAAATAATTGAAACACTGAACTGGCTTGACTTTCCTGGGGTTCACAAGCCTGTGAAATGTCTCTCTGGTCCCACAGACATAATCATGTAGGCAAGACATAAGCAGGAACTGGTGTCTCAATGGCTTCCATTTGTTTTAACAGCCCATGGAATTTAAAGGATGGTTTTCTACAGCTTGTTGTTAGAAATGAACTCAAATCCACAGTTTAAGCACTACAATATGCTTGCCAGGAGTTCAGAGATAATGGGTTGCTCCAGTACCACTCAATTTTGGATCAAACTCGCATCCAGTGCCACAAGGCTATTTGTATTGCTTTTCTATGCTCTGAGCACTGAGGGTAGCAAAGGGAGGGATTTCTCAAGGTTTCAGCACATACAAGAGTTAGCAGATGCGGGTGATGAGTGTTGCTGGCTGCTTTCATCCATCAAGTGGCAACAAAGGGAAATGCAAGTGTAAGATGCATTTCAGCGTCTGAAAGAGCCACTGCAAGCTGTATGGGGCCGAGGAAGGATGTACCGAGCAGGGCTGACCCAGGGTAGGGTCTGGAGCACTGGGAAAGATACTCAAAGAAACCAAGATAGCACTGCTACTGCAAAAGCAGAGATTGGCCAGCAATCAACCTCAAAATACCGAGTGATTTTCTGCTCTGAGAGGCAGAGGGTATTTTAGTCCAGGCTCTAGTTCAAGTCTTTCTTTTGGCTGCCTGAACTCTGCTTTAACAGAGTATTTCAGTGCACGGGAATACCAAAGTCTCTGCAGTGGTCCCTTTTTGCTGATGTTTAGCAGTTTTTGATCCTGAAACCTTTAGATCAACAATGACTCCCATGTCTGTACCCTTCACAAAGGATCTGTCTAGTTTGACCCCATTGTGGAAGCATCCAAGGAGAATATGGCCAGACTTGTGGGCAGAAGCATTTCATTTTGGGCATTTTCATTTCATCTCCCCAGACACAGTTATCTTCATGGCCAACTTCCAGACTGCTCCACTGTTAGAAAGACTTGAAGCTTTGACAATGTTAGCAAGACTTGAAGCTGTGACATCTCCATCCTGTAGCAGACCTCTAAATGGAGAGCACAGCAAAAAATAGGAATGTGTATTTCAGCTGGAAGGGACAGATGTGAAGAATCACCTCATTTGATTTAAAGTAATGTGTGTTGCCTTAGCCTGATCCAGGCTAGCAGGGAGACTCTGCCTTGGCAATGTTATTTCAGCACGGAAGCATGGCAAGCACCTGTGAGCAGGGATAGGAATATTAACTTTTTGCAGAGTTGCTGCAATTTATATCCCCTCCACTTCTCCAGGCACGTACACCAGGATGTCTGATGGTGCTAAGACCATCTGGCCCACCCCCCTAGGCTGAGATGTCAGAAGCAGTATGGCCATTGCCTCCCCCAGCTGCCATGGTCCTAAGCAGCCCTTCTAACCCTTTGGGCTACGCTCACAAGTGACAACTGCTGTGAAACAGGAGTGTCACATGAAGGTGTTCACTGTGGCCAGGAAGGGCAGATGAAGGGGTTGAACCAAGGAGTCTGGAACTCCAGTTGGTTTGAGAAGACAGGGCTCACTTCCTGAGGAAGAAAGATGTCCTCAGCATCCTGCTCCTCTCAGCACTGTCCCAGCTCCTGTCAGCTCTGCTTCTTCTACCCAGACAGTGCTGGGAATGTGTGTCCAGCCAGCCCAGACTGGGGACTGTGGGGTCAGCACTGGGGCAGGAGTGGGAATGTCAGGCAGATGTCCTCTGTAAAGACACTGCCAGTCTTCACCAGAGGAGGATGGTGCATGCCATTGCCCCGAGGTATCGGAAGCCATCTCTGCTCCATTTACAGGACTCAAGCGCCTGAATTCCTGGGGGTGGCTGTCCTCTTACCATCACTGCTCCAGTTTTGGACTCAGTTTATAACCAGATGTTAGGCCGAATTTCTGTTGTAAAGGTAAAAACCACTGGTTCCTAAGCGCCTTGGGCCGTGACCTCGCCGTGGGCTTTGTGCAGGCAGAACAAGTGCCTTGCTCACAGCAGTGGGGGCTGAGTTCAGGGTCGACAGCCCGAGCTGCCCCCGAAGAGGGTGTCTTCCTGCTTAGCCCTCTGCAAGTTGCCTGCCTCCCCTCACTGCCCACCTCCACACCCGCCTTGTCTGCTCGCTGTGCCAGCCTGGCTTGGCCCCATCTGTCTCCTGCTTCTCCCAGCTGCCAACCGGCTGCCTCCAGCTTAGGTTGTGAGCTCTTCCAGCAGTGCCAGGGTCTCTAGGGATAGGAAACAGGGAGAGCGGGCACAGTGTCGCTGTATGCCAGGAGAAAACCTCCTGCTCCCTCCCCACCATGAGTTAAAGAGCTGCTTCCTTCCTTGGAAAGGGCCTGCTGACCAAGGACAGAGCTTCTCTACAGCCCTTAAGAGAGTGAGGAGGTGTTGGACCTATCTGAGACGACCACCAGCCCCACGAGCACGTGGGGGAGGGGGACCGTCTCAAAACCAGACGTGTTCTTGATTGCTCAGCTTCTGGGATTGATAATCTGGCTGCTCTTGTTGCAAACCTTCTTGGCATGTTTCAGGCTGTCCTCTCCTTCTACAGAATGACAGGCTGCAAACGGCCAGGAAGGCTGGAAAAACTCTGAATCTAAAAAGGGTCACGTTGTCTGTCAAGACAAACACCTCCTACCCTGTACTGAGGCTGCAGTAGGGGCCAAATCTCCCCCCACATCTCCCAGCCATGATAGATGGAGAAGAAAGTGAATAGCACCTTAGAGGATGGGTTCCACCCAGCCTTCATGCCATTCTGAACCATGAGTGACCCTCGGGGACATAGCCACCTGCATCTGGGAGGAGGGACTGAGCCCACCATGTTTGTGGTTCCTCTAGTTACAGGCATTAGCCTCTGAGTTGAAGGCGGGTTTCACAGAAGCAATGCAGGAGCTGTCACGAATCCAGCATGGCGAGTACGCCCTGGAGGAGAAGGTCAAGAGCTGCCGCTGTGCCATGGAAGAAAAAGTGGCTGAGATGAAGAACTCCCTCAATACTTTCAAGGTAGGAGTGTGACCTACCTGTGGCAGGGCTGCATACCTGTCACATTAGCCTGTGTGGCATGGGGCAGCATCTCCATGCCTCCACTAATCCTTCCTGCTTCCAAAGAAAATGAGCTGGCGATTGTTTCAGGTGCATCTGGTGCACTTCCTTTGGCTTTGTGTCTCCCCTGACTATTCCAACCCAAACTTAACCCACACCCTGGTCTGCTCAGCCTTCTCGATGGGCCATGAGGCAGTGCTGTGAGCTACCACGGGCACAAGCAACTCTTGCTCTGGGCTGCACATGCAAGAGGCACAAGGCCCCTCCACAGCCTGCCAC
Source organism: Phaethornis superciliosus (assembly GCA_023637945.1). NCBI lineage: Eukaryota > Metazoa > Chordata > Aves > Apodiformes > Trochilidae > Phaethornis > Phaethornis superciliosus. Next base: position 33,387,285 of record JAJQWJ010000003.1, on the reverse strand, counting down.
TGAGCCATACTTCTCCCTGGGCCCAGTCTCCTGCATTTCCTGCAGGAATCAAAGCCACTGTGGAGCAGGGAATTAACACAAAACCCTAAAGCCTTTTGAAGTTGCATTCCCACACTACTGGGAGGAAGTGCTGCCTTGGTTTGATGCAGCCCAAGGGGATAAAGACAAAGGACGGGAGATAGACCCTAGCAAGAAGGCACTTTAAACCAGCCAGTCTCTCCATGCAGAAACTGGATGTCTGCCGGTGAGGAGGCAGGCAGAGGAACTGTTTTATTGTTTTTATGGCAAATTTTACCCATGGGGTTTTGCTGAGTCAGTAACAACTCATAAAGTTAAAGAGGGCTACTTACTGGAAAAGCCTGTTACTGACCTCGCGACAGGGAGAGACAGATGGTTCCAGGCAAAAGGAGCCCTGTGGTCCCAGGTGAGCAAGGTGAGATGATTAGAAGTGCAAGAGTACATGTCAGAAGTCTCAAAACAACCAGAGGCAGGGTTATCCAGGACATTGTGACGGGAAAAAATGGGTATTTCAAAATCCAGAAAAAAAGAATTATGCAAGAAATGGGAGGGGCAAAGGCTCTTTTCCCTCTGCCTCATGTCCTTGTTGACTGTCCAAATGATGAGATCCTAGTAAAGCCACCTCCTTCTTGGGGATAGTCTCCCTCCTTCGATTTACAAGAAACTCTTAAGTCATCCTGCTGCTTCACATTAATGAAACCTGCAGGAACTTTATGCATCATGGAGCTCTGCATCCAAGTAAGGATTGGCTGAAACTGCCAGAAGGAGGATGTGCTGACAGGGAGGTTGTGGAGGGCTTCAGTTCCCATACACTAGAGAACTGCAGAGGGAAACATGTCCTTAGGCCCACCTCTGAATGCCATTAATGGTAAGAGTCCTCCCAGTGCTTTCAGTTCATGCTGGAAGAAGCCCTATTTCTTCATCTCCCACCAGTGCCCTAACCACGTGGCATCACACCGGCTTGGGTGAGTTGCCTGTAGTTGAATTAAGGACTGCCATGCTATGCGTGGCCATGTATTACTTAAATTGGACTCACAAAGGCAGAATATGCAGAGCCACTCTCCACAGCCCCCAGAGCATCTCTAGTGCACACCAACCAGAATTCAAAGCTGTGCTACTTAAATCTGAAAGGTACACTGGGAATGCTGTGCTTTTGTCTGTGTTTCTCAGGCGGAGCTCAGTGATGCAAAGTCAATGATTGAAGAAATCAGTGCCAAGCAGGAGGAAATGCAACAGAAAATTGAGCAGCTGCAGCAAGAGAAGCGGCGGGAATCACGGAAAGTGAAAGCTAAGTAAGAAGTCAAACTCCACGGCTCCATTAGCAGTGGTGCCCATTTTATTAATTTACTTATAGCTTAGTTTCTTAATCTTTTCCTGTCTAGATATGTTTATCAACCATGATTATTACTGGACGCTCTAGCCTTCAGTTCACCCCAGGCTTTTAGACACGTACCCAACAGAGCAAATATAGCAAAAAACCCACCACTACCTTACTGGGATTCCAACAGCAAAATAGCCCTGGCAGCTCTGAGGGAAACCAGGGCCTGGTTAAACACAGACCTGCTAGAGACATGTTAGGGCAGGAATATTGTTGAAGGTCTGGACCCTTCACCATTACAAACTATTGTTAAAGCCACCCCCCCATGGACTAAAGCACTGCAGTTTTCCCTCCCAAGACTTGCAGGACTCGGACAGTCCTGATGGTTCAGTCATGCTTTGCTTTCCTGTCACCAGCTTTTTCTCCTCTGAGCAGGGTTGTGCAGGAGCATGTTTGCACACTGCTGGGCCACACTATTGCTGTGATGAAGCAGACAGCTTTTCCACTTTGGCCCTGATTAGCCTCCTTCTAAAAAACACTTTTGGTGATGGGTGTACAGCTGCGTTGATACAAATACTTTGCAAAATCTAGGCTAGGACATCAGCTAATTAAGTAATTTAATTAGATGAAATATGCTCTGCAAAAAGCAGATCTGAAATAACCTTCTCCAATAGACAGTGGAAGTTACTTAAGTAACATTGTTCATGAAAGCCAACTTCTGTCCTGGTCTCTGCTGGACCTGTCCTACTTCTGACTCTCTGCTCGCACTTACACTGACGTTTGCTACAACTGTAATGTAGGAGCTTCATCTGTAGCATTCATATTTTCCAACAGTCTCATTACTTGTATTTGTACAGAAGAGCACAGAAGGATGATCATGGGTCACAGACAGTGCCTACACCTCTCCAGGGCAGCCCGTTTCGATCCATTAACCTCCCAGAGCCTGTGTTGATGAATGAAGATTTTACGAGCCTTTTACACAATGTGACTTATGAAAAAGGTAGGAAATAGAAATGCAGTGTCTTCCTCGGGGAAAAAAAAGACATCTCTAAAAAGGTCACTAGGATAGGAATGCCAGCAGCATAAAGAGAGAATGCTCTGCTCCTGGGTTCATGCACACACCTCAGCAGTGTCTCAGGATAGCAGCTGTAGTGTTGCCCCGGATTCAGGAGATGCTGCTATGTGAACGCTGTGTCCCAAACGCCACTGCTTGCCTCCTTCAAAGCTAGCTGGATTGTGCTGGATCTTCTTCTCTGTAATGCTAGTGGCACAAACACAGGGCAAAGTAGGGGTCTGATGAAAATACACCCTGTGAATCTGTTTCCCCGTAGGGAAGCAGGGCACAGAAAGGAGAATCAGAGGGATTGGGCTGGTGTCTCTAAGGGACCACACCAGTGGTTGATTTGACAAGAGGACATGAGAGCTGGTACACATATGCACTCAGCTTCTGGAGTCACTTCTCCTTACATATACATGCTGCTAGGAGAATCACTGTCCTTCACTGCAGAAGCTGCTAGCCCATGATGTCAGGGTTACACCTGGATCAGGAAAACATTGACAACTGCCGAGCACTTGTGAAGGTAGGAATCAAAGAAAAATGATGGACCATTTTCCTCTATAACTAACTTTTGGGGTCTAAACAGGTCTAGCACCCTCTTGCTGTTCAGATAGGAAGACACTAAAAACATTTAAATTTTAAATGTCCACATAGAGACTGGATGAAAACCATGTGCTGTTTTCTACTCTGTTCTGCTCAGAATCTGGCCAGTCATGCCCCCTCCCCCACCCTACTCTGAGGTGGTGTTAGCCCTCTTCCTTACATCCCTCTTGCACATCCACCTCTCTCACCCACTTCTCCTATTGCCCCTTCCATTCCAGTTCTCACCCCTCCACTCTTCAGTAAGCTCCTTTCCACTCAAAACAGCAGCAGAAGTCTCTGTGTCATGTCCCTGTGCTCTTTTTCTTCCTGCTGGGTGCCTTCTACCCAACATCTACCTACTGAGCAAGGACAAGCCAAGGCTGCTCCCATACCTCTGCAGTTATGCAGCACCAGACACAGCAGGGACATCTACATTAGCCTGCCTGCAAGTGCTACTGAAGCAAAGACCACAACTAGAGCCACAACAGTAACATGGGTGTTTCCATAGCAAAAATATGAAAGACTGGAGGCTCTAACCACACTGACTGGGCTTGGCAAAAAGAAGCCTTCTCTACTGCTGTCTTCTTTTGTAAAGTTTCCTCTTGGTTCTTCAACAGTGTCTGACACCAGGATCATGCCAATGGGAGAAGGAAGTGTCAAAGTCATATCAGGTCCAGGTAGGAAAACACCAAACCCTCAAAACCCAGTAATGATTCAATTAGAGTCCTTGCTTTACAGCACTGAAGAAATGCTTCCAGGTAATGCACTTCACAGAAATGTCTTTCACTTTGTTGTGCACCTAATTTTCATACCTATGGTTGAGATGTGAGGACAAATTTGCATCCCTGAAGTGCCAGATACCTGACAGACAATGCAAAGGATTGATACGTGGCAAGGAGAGCCTTTCTGCTGCCGCTATCACGGGTTTTAGGTGTCTTTGCAAAAAGAAAAAATTGAGGCTTTTGCTGTGGCAAAGAATAATGAGAGCATGATTTTGCCATTTGGGAAGAGATGGTCTTTGCAGTGACTTTGCGGTGACTATGCACCAGCAGAACTGGCGAGCTGTTTATTCACCCACCAGCTTCAATTCCTTGTAGACAAGCCTGAATAGTTACACAGGAGTTTTTCAGGCAAAAATAAAAATTGGTCAGGAGTAAGAGAAGGGTATAGCAAGGACCCTGGCCAGCAAAAGGACACATAAGACCAGCCATTAGGTATTTTGCACTGTTCACTAGAAACACTCACTTTTCTGAATAGCTCTTCTGCTTGAATCCACTTGAAACAAAGAAAAAACCAAAATCTATGGAAAGGGGTTCATTGCAACCCAAATGAAAAGTATTGGCACTAAAGCAGTTCCAGCTCAATGGCTTTAACACACCTCCTCCTCCCCTACCTTCTGTGCAATTTAATAGCCTTAGACTATCAGTCCTGCGAGCGCTGGACAATCACATCACACCAACAAAAATATTAAGAGCCATGACAGTTTACATCCACTGAGAATGACTTTTAAATCCAAATTCCAATATTTCCTGTTTCCACAATATCTGTCAATAAATGTCATATTACCAAGCCTCAGAGTGTCCTAGAAGTGCAACCAGATTTGGAATATATATTTTTTATTTTCTAATGGGAATCTAGGTTTAGCCTGCAAATAAATGCCACAAGAATGCAAACCTGGTTCAGCCAAAGTGCTCATTCACTGCACTTCTGTTTATAAATTAATACTACAAGGCTACAGCACCTGTGAAGCACAGAGACCGTTTCATACTCTCCATCCAGTACCTCAAATGGATGATAATGCAGATTATCTGCCTGCTATAGCACAATTTATGAACTGAGATTTCAAGATCCATACAGCTGTTTGTCATTGCAGGAGCAGCCACAGAGACAGATGACAGCCTCAAGCCTTCCTTAACAACAGAGGGGCAGTCGAAAGTGCACCTGCCATCAACAGTGTGGAAGCAGCCCAAGGACACCAAGGACTGGGGAGATGAATATATCTCCAAAGAGCAGCCAGAGAGAGGGAAGGACATGGGCCAAAGCAGATACAGCTCAGCAGACAATATTATATGTGAACCCTCTTTGGCTGGTAAGGGCAGAGTTTAAAACCCTGGCTAGGAAGGCTTAGAGCTGCATTTGTATCTGGCACGAGCTGGTTGGTGCTCAGCTTCTACAGAGCCACCCAAGCCAGTTTCTCCTTCTAGGAGAATGTGCCTCCAAGACTGAGGCCTTTTTTTTAGCTGTTCTGTGACACTGACAGAGTCGCTCTGCACCCAGATCACCCGTTCTCCTTTCCAAGATCTGTCAGGTTCAGAGCACTGATGGAATTGTGACAGTGTAGTTGCTTAAGCAGGTGAAAAATACAACTTCTCATTCTTCAGGAAACTGTATGTGAATCCCTGGTATGAGTTGTTTAGCTTTTGATTACTTGTTTTGTTATTAGAAAAAAACCCCACCAAAATGTATTAATAGGGGGAAACATGTGCTTTGGAGCTTGCTTAGCAAACTGTGGCTCCAGTCATATCCAAGGCATGCTGTAACGTGAGAATTTTAAATGCAGGTTAAATGAATGGCTAGAATTTTAAATTTTGGGGAAAGTAATCACACATAGGCAAGACATTAGTGTCACTTTTCAACAGTTTCTCCTTTCATGACTTAATGTCATATCACCAGCTTAATGTGAGGCTGTCTCTGATGTCAGCATTTCCTTATTTTTAAACTTAACCATTATCTTCTGGAAGCCAAAAGGCAGAACATTGCTTTGGAGCTGCTGGAGTCAGAAAGAAAATATGTCATCAATCTTTCCCTAATCCTGAAGATCAAGGCCACGTTGCAAGGACCAGATATGAAAAGGAGCACCAAAGAGAGAAGGTATTTGATTTAGTATGCTCTCTCTTTTCATAAGTTTTCTTCAGTGTTCTTTCTGTATCATCCTCTCTTCCACTTGTCTTTCATCTACACAGATCTCTGAACAGATCTTTGAATCAATTTCTCATTGAAAACTGGAGGCACTGGGAGGTTTTTTGCAGTGACTAAAAATTTTCCTGCCTGGCCTTCCATCTTGTCCACTTTGCAGCCCAAACTCTTTCACTACTACTTCATTTCAGTCTCCTGTGTCCCATCAGTTTCCTATTGTTGTTTTGCATGTCTCCTACCTGGGTGGGAACAAAAGTTTGTGGATTCACTGCCTGCTTCTCCCAGTCCAGAAGCTTCCACTCTAGAAGGTGCTGTGGGCCTAAGTGGCTCCCATCCATCAGGTATCACCATAAACAGACACACACATGTATTTACAGACAGATACAGGACAAGTGGAACCAATCCAGCTTAGCAGTTAAACACAGCTCTTGTCAAAAGCTATCCCTGACGACAGGTGTCTTAAGTTTCCATGATGGGATACCTCTTGAACTCTCCCCACTTACTCAGCTTTGGCCTGTCAGTTTCCAGCCCCTAGGCACATGTGGAGAGTCCAATCCTTGCTAGCTCTTTTCTGGGCTCTTTCCTCTGTCCCTAGGATTCCTACATCCAAGGAGCCATTTGACAGAAGTCCACTGTAGGACATGTGGTACATGGGCTGATGTGGACTCATTTAAGCAGTTAGATGACACACACAGTTCAAACTGAAGCATTAGACTCCAAAGCGAGTTTTTATTTTTGCTCTTTTTCCCTGGGACTTTTCCATCTGGCAAAATACTTCATTCTGATTCTGATTCTGACATCTTCATTCTGATTCTGCATGAAATCAGCATGAAATGACAGAAAGGTAGTACATTTCAACCATCTCTGAATCAAAGGGTTGGCTTTTTCAAGGGCCTGACAAATGAGACAACGTGACAAAGCTGGAGAGCTCTTTTCCAGGCACTCCATGGAATGGCTCAGGACCATGGACTTGCTTTGTTAGCCAGAGCAGCATTGCACTGATCTTTTTAGCTCTGCAAATTTAGCTCTGCACTGGAGAGTAAGCCTAAGAAACCTTCAAACCTCTCTAACAGTCAACTGGAGAAGGTACCCACATGTACATTAACAGCCAAAACAAGGCCTCTTGGTGCAGCCTTCAATAAAAATAGTTCATAATACCTATATGTTTAAAGCCAGCCTGTGATGACCACCCATGAATGCACACTTCAGCAGTACATGCTTAGGACTGAGCAGCTGCTCTGTGTAACCAGCCTGAACTTATCTCCCTGCAGTTTCTTCCCCAACTCTTTGCGGTACCTGGTCCAGCAGCACATCGATTTACTTCATGCTCTACAGGAGCGAGTCCTGAGCTGGCCACGACAAGGGATCCTAGGAGACATCTTTCTGAAGTTAACAAATGATGAGGTATGTTATACACCTCTCTGGACTCTTCTGCTATGAGCCACAGTATTTTGCTGGTGGCCACAAGTGGGCCAGAATATCTTGCAGCAGAGGAGCTGTGAGGCTGTGGCTAGTGTAAGGGCTTTCAGTCAGCTTCCTTTGAGGAGTCCCCCCAGAAAAGGAGCATGGTAGCCCCAGTGTTGTAGTACACGGTTGGCTAGGGACCCCATATGCCAGACCCACCTGGGGGCATTCATGAGCACAGCACAGCCCTATAATAAATTGGTTTGCAGGAGCCACAGATAAGCCTCAACAGCTTGGATGTCTGTATTGACAGTGAGGGTGTGAGGAGAGTGTGTTTTTTATGCTCTCCCTTCCCCAGTACGCTTTGGTCAGTTATGAGAAGTGGGTGGGCAGGCCCCTTATCCTATGTGGTGTGTAGCCCCAAGTAAAACAGCACCTCCTTCTCAGGGCAAAGTTCTGCCCAATCCCTAGAAAGCAGTAGAACCTCTCTTGGAAGGATGTGTGAAAACTCATCCGATGCTTTATAAAATTTAAGAGTCTTACATAAGAAAAGCTGCTTCCACTCTAGCCTCTCTACTTCTCTCATCTCCTATAAAGCTTTATACCTTGTGCTCAGCAGCTGAAGATATTTCATTAAACAGCATTTCTTGACAAGTCCCAAACGCTCAAAGTTTCACACAGACAGCAGCTCTGCTGCACTGATGAACTCCTGGGAGTGATGGTGGGGAATAGGAGTTTCTCATTCTCATTGGGTCTATGAGCTTTCAAAAATCTCTTAAATTTCTTTGTTCTTTTTTCCTTTTTTAAGAATAATTTTCTGGACTACTACGTTGCTTACCTGAGGGACCTGCCAGAATGCATCTCTCTGATCCATGTGGTGATCTTGAAGGAGGTAAATTTCCTGTCTGCTTCACTGACACGTGATGGCAATATGCAAGCCTAGATCTCTTCCTGTTTTACCTGCCCATGATGGGACTCTTCAGACAATCCACTTGTTCTGTTACCAAATGCCAGCTTCCTGAATGTTGCCATGTCTGACATGCGCCTACAAAAAGCAGATTTAACATGTTACTCACTGTATTTCCACTGTGGTGTAACATCTCAGATCAAACCTTGCCTATGGCCCTCCTATCCAGACCTGTCCTAAGCAAATGGTGTTTCCTGGAACATGAAGGACTCATCCAAACAGGGAGACCAAGAGTGAGACTGTAAGTGCTTTAGAGAAAACAGTCTCTACTGTTCAGCTTCAGGTATTTGGTCTCATACTCTTGATTCCTGTTTAATATTAGGAAAGTTAAATATAAAGGTAATTTTAAAGTGCAATCATCTCATTTACTTCAATTCACCTGAGCCTAAACTAAGAACTTAATTCTGAGCAATAGGGGTTTCAATGAAATTTAACTAAAGCACTTTAAACATACAACCCTACTTAATTAGGCTGAATGTCCCTGTGAGCTAATCCCCAGCCTAAGGAATTAATACTTAGGACTAGTATTGCTGGTGGAAGTAGTTGCAAATATTTCTTTCAGAAGCAAAACGAAGACCAGTGTACTGTCACACAAATGCCACACGACTGGTGTGGTCCTGTGAACTGTTGTGACTACTTACAGCATTCATTAAACCTCAGGAGCATTCAGAAGCAGACATACTTTATGTCTGGAAAAGACTGAAGTTGGTTTCTGTATTTCAGGTAGAAGAAGAAATCAAGTCTGATCTCTACATTCTCTTCTTCCATATAGTCCAGCGAATCCCCGAATACCTTATTCATCTACAGGTAAGGCCCCAGGATTGAAACTGTCTTGTTGAACTCTCATCACAATATATGACTTTAACTCAGAGATGATATTCAGGCCTGTACAAGACTTCTGGATAATCCCAGTGGACTCTGAAAAAAACAAATAGAAAAACCCCCCACAAAACAAACGAACAACCCCCCAGAAAATACCACAAAAGCCTAGACCCCAAACTAACAAAAAGCAAACTACAAAATGCAATAAGCAAACCCCAAACAAAACTTTGAAAGGGGAAGCCAGCTGAGAATGGCATAATTTTCATCATTTTCACCTCAAGATTGCTTCTGTTTGCCAGTTCCTCCATTTAGCCTGACAGAACCTACTTTTGGCTTTCCAAAGCCAAAAGCTCTGCTGCCTGTTGCTCTGGGAGAACAAGAGGCCAGAGATGGGGTACATTTCCTGTCAGCTCTGATCTAACTGCTGTAACAGAGTTGGCTTCTTTGCGGAGTGGTCCACAAGCCTGTTAGTTGAGAGACTGAGAGGGCCAGAGGCTCCTAGGACCCAACAATTTTTCCTATGCAGCACCTGCTGATAAAAAGATTCCTGGTTCACAGGAGGGTTATCTGCATTGTACTAAAACTTTTCCACCAAGGCAAATGACACCAAAAGAAAGCTCTATAGAAACAGGTGATCGATTTACCCAATGCTAAACTTCACCACATATCCCATGATTACATTTACAGTGGTTATGTATGTATTTGCACTGGAGTAGTACGAGGCAGGCCCTGTCCAGGTCCCTCAGAAACCAGTCCTGTCTATAAGAGCTCCCACCTTGCTTCCACAGGGCAGTGCCATGGGCACTCTGGAGCACTAATCCAAGGTCCCAACAACACCTTCTCCCCAGAAAGGGTTAGAACATCCTCCCAATAGCCTGCTTTCCTCTGTCCCAGAATGTCCTGAAATTCACGGAGCAAGAGCATCCTGACTATTACCTGCTGCTGGTGTGTGTGCAGCGCCTCCGGGTTTTCATCTCACACTATAGCCTCCTCTTCCAATGCAATGAAGACCTGCTTATACAGAAGAGGAAAAAGCTGAAGAAGTAAGCACAATATCAGCTCATTCTCTTTATCACCAGGGAAAGGGAGGTGGAGGGGCAAGCCTGGAAACAGGGGGTTTAGGTCCAGGCAAGACAAACAGGTACATTGCTCTGTTGAAATAAAACAAAACCCTTTGTGTATGAATGCTGGAGAAAGCCCACTTACGGTATTTGTCCTCCAAACTGAGATCAGATTTGGGGTGGGTCCTTCTAACTTCTAAACATATGGAAAACTAATTTAATCCTTCTAAACATAGCAGAACATCTGATTCCTTAAACTGATGGCAAAGTCATTCCCCAGTGGGAGAATATAGAGGACTCAGCTGCTTTGGCAGTTCTTGGTGAACGCCAAGACTGCTGTTGCCTGAAGCCCTCACAGGCTATGATTTAGAAAGAGTACTGTTATCAAAAGCATCCCACAAACTGTTTGAGATGAGCTGCAATAGAAATTACCCTGACTGTAGATTGTCAAGTTGTGGTTCAGAAGTGTTCTTTGAAATCAGGACATTTTACTGAAAAAAACCCCCACCATCGGCTTGCCTTTGCTCCTTGTGATGATTCACTGGGGGAGTAGGAAAAGATCAAACTTAAAGGGAAGCTTCCAAATATGGTATAGGGCTTGAACAGACTGCTGGGGAGGGACTAGTATCAGGAGAGGCATTAAGAACAGGACAGAATGCAGGAAACCCTGATGACTGGGACAGACTAGGTAGAACAAGTCCTTTCTTGGGAAGAAGTGAATGGGAGTATTAAGGTCCCTCCAATCCCTGTTTTCTGTGATTCTACATGCTCGTGCTCATTCCCTGCCTTATTTCTTAGCACGACGATGGATTTCTCCTCCCTCAGGTCATCCCTGGTAAAACTTTACAAAGGTCTCACCTCCCAGTGTACGAGCCAAGAGGTTTCTCCAACACCCAGTGCAGCATCTATCCGGGACAGCGGGATCCATTCTGAAGAGACAATACAGTCATTCCCACCAGCACCTTCCTCTGGCACAACAACCCCGTAAGCCTATTATCCTTGTAGAAGGCTTTCAAAGATCTCAGACTAGCCAGAAACATACTTTCCCACAAAGCATCTCACTGAATGGTGGGACACACTGTTACAAGATGCAAGTGCAAATGGGTTCAAATAGACAAGACTAATTCGAGAAAGACAGAGTTCCTGGTAGCACCCATCAATCTTTGTCCATATCTAGCCTACTGATAGGTGCTGAGATGGATCACAGAAGCAGACTAGACTTGCCTTTTATTCTTATGTCAGCAGTTTGTGGCTGATGTGATTCTTTGCATCATTTGACAATAACAAGAAGAGTTTGGCTTCATCACTGAGTCTTCCTCAAATGCCAATGTTATTAGATCAGTCCCTAGCCACCTCCTCACCAGACTATTCAAGGCAATCTCCCTTCCCTCACAGTTGTAATACTCCAGGCCCTCATTTTGGTAGCCTCAGCTGGTGCCCCCCCACATTCCTCCTGAACTGAAGACCCAACACGGGTGCAGGTGGCCCCTCATCAGCACTGAACAGAGTTGGGGAAAATAACTTCCCAGACTTGGCTGTCCATGCAGCTCCTCATACATCTCCAGTCAGGTTTGCCTTGTATGCCATGAGAGCAAGCATGCTGTCAGCTCATCTTTACCCTGGCATTGACTAGAACCCCAAGTTCACACCAGAGCTGCTGCTCAACCCAAATCTCCCAGCCTGGTCTGATGCATGGGCTTATCTTGCCCTAGATGCAGAGCTATGCACATCTTGAACATCATAAGTTTTCTGTTCCTCCAGTTCATTCCTTAAGTTCCTAGAAGATAGCAGTGGGGCTTTACTAACTAGTCTCTGTAAAAAGCCATGGAGGTGCACACTCTGCACCTAATATCTCATCCAGTGCAGTACTCTCTGACAGCTTGCCAGTAACACACAGAGGGGATGAGCCCTCCAAGTACTCCTGACACACTTCTGGGCACACAGTCTTCTTACTCAAGAGAAGAACCTTTTCTACCTGAAAAGACTACCAGGCCACATGAGAGTAAGACACAACCCCTACGTTACATAAAAAGAAGGAAAGTAAAAATCCAAAGTGCAGATGAACAGAAGACAGATGGAGCAGTTGGCTTCTCATCTCAGTTTCTATTAATTTCATGCTGCAGAGTATGTAGGTCAGACAAAGCCACTGGATAAGCAGTTTCACCTCTGCAAGTTTGGTCCTGCTAACTCAGTCAGGCAATTTCTATTAGTGGCAGCTCTGATACTGTTCTCCAAGATGTGAAAATACCTTAAGAGAATGGGCCTGGGGAGTGAGGGGGGGAGGGAGGCTTGTCATGCTGTCTCTCAGTCATCCTTTAGTATTCCACTTCTTTTGTTTGTTTTTTGTTTGGTTTGGTTTTGTTTGGGTTATTTTGTTTTTTGTTTTGTTTTATTTCTCATTTTAAAGGCATTTGATGCCCCAGATGAAGAAACCCCAGCCAACCGTGATAGAGAACATCCAGGCTGTAAAGCCCCCTGACTGGGAAATGGAAAGCAGAAAACATGAGAGGCCCGAGAACATCCTTTCATCCTCTCAGCTCACAGAGCAGGAACTTAAGGCTCTGACAGCCCCCTTACAATCCATCCCTGAAATGGAGTATGAAGCACCACCAGCTGATGCAGTGGGGAACACCGAGAGAGCCATCAGGACCTCCGTGGAGCTGTTGCAGGATGCGAGGAACTTTGCACCAAGCTATGAAGAGTTTGACTACCCTGGGGAGGTTTTCACCTTGCCAGGCCCCTATGAAGATGATGCTTTCCAAAACCTCGCTCTCTTTGAGAATTGCTCCCCGGCTTCTTCCGAGTCCAGCTTAGACATTTGCTTCCTTAGGCCTGTTAACTTCACATCTGAACCAGAGAGGACAGATCATGCCTTACAGCCATTGCCTAAGAGCTGCACTCCAGTAAGCAGCAGTACATACAAACGTGAGATGTTCCACAGCAAAGGCAAGCAGCTGAGTAGGTCTCTGAAGGAGCTGCCGAGAAGTGCTGAGGGCATGAACACCCGACTCTACAGCACACGGAGCAGCAGTGGGAGCCGGCTGCAGCAGAAGCAGGAGAGGAATGTCCAGCCTCACATGATCTCAGCCTCAGCTCGAAGCTCCCAAAGGAGCTACTTCCCCCCACAGAGAGGAGCGGGTGAAAAACAGAGCTTTTTGGAAGTAAGGAGGCTTAAGTAAGAGGAGACAGAGAAAAGAAAAAAAAAAAAAAAAAAGCACGTGGCGGTGCAGAAGCGCCAGCAGCAGCAGGGGAAAAGATCTGAGATACAGTTAGGGCAGAACATGCCAAAATAGCTTCCCATGTCCACATGCTCAAAGTCTTCATCTACATACACATGCCCAAGGCAGCTCCTTTTGACACTCATCTTCCCCAGAGACAAGCATGGGATGAAGCACACAGCTGGCTGAGTGATAGCTAGAGTACCTATGAAACAAGTTGCCCCTTGTGTGTCTCTAGCTGTCACTGAGCTTCCCTCACAAGTAAATGTTATATCTGACTAGGGTCTGTATGAGCAAAGCTGTTTGAAATCAGTGCCATAAGGTGGCACCCTGATAAAAAGGTGCCTTTCCAATTGCTGTGAAGAGTGATGGGTTAAAAAAAATCAATAGTTATCAGATCCTAGGCCAGTGTAAACCAGCACGACTCAAAGGAACTCAGATCATTTACACCTGCTAGGACCTGATGTGTGGGTTTTGTTTTACCAGAGTGTTGCATGGATCACAGACACATGCTAAAGGCTTTGTGAAAACAGAGAGAGCCCAGCAACCGTGTCCCTCAGACAACCACAAGCATGGCAGGAGGCACTCCAGCCCTTCAGGGAGAGCAGGTCTTGCCGGAACAATGTTTCCACAGTCTGCTGTGCCTGTTCGGAGTCAGCTTTGAACTGTCACAAATAAGGGTGGAAGATACCCTTCAAGCTTCCTGGGGATGAGTCTGAGGGTACTGTGAGGTGTTCAGCTAGTTCTCTCTGTGCTCCCTAAAGAAACACCCTCCTGTTAATATGAGGCAAGATGCAGATGGTGGTGGAAGTTACAACAGTCTGACTGAAAAGGCAGTAAGAAAACCTCAAAAGAAGAGACAGGGAAAAGCCTAGTGACTGGAAGAAGTGGAGGAAAGCTGAGCAAGGGAGATGAGGCAGAAGAGAGAAGAGCCATGGGGACACAACCCTCCCAGAAACAGAAGCATGTGAGCTTTTTGGCAGTCACCTGTGCTGAGCTATGGCCCACATCAGCATGCACATGTAGAGCTAGTCCAGAACTGCAGGACATAGTCTCCCCCACAGAGCTAAGGAGACCAATGTGGCAGTGGTAGGCAGAACTGGAGAAAAAGGGACTTGTCCAGAGCCTTGCTGAGAGGAACTTTGCATTCTCCTGAAAAGTGTCATCTTTTAGCAACACCTTTACCACAAGGTGTGTGCACTAATGAGGTCTTGTTATACAGATATAAAACCAGGCAGCAGCAGAGCCGACAGAAGTCTTTCACACTGTATCAGCTCAAGAAGCCTGAAGCCTCTCTGTCCAAGGGTAAACAGAGCTCATGAGCAAGGATAGGGTGGGAAGTTCCTTCAGCTCCCCGCACTGGCTTGCTCCCTTGTTGGAAAAGGGCCTAGTAAGATCCCACTACACAAAAAGCTTAGCAAGGAAGGCTCCAGTTTCTGCTGACAGTGCTTATCCCTCTACTCCTTTGCCACTGCCCTCCACCTCAGAGCCAGCATCCAGCTCCCTCCCGAGTTACCCGTGCTGCTGAGGTATGAGAGACCTGTTGTTGTTTCCCAGCCTTGCCAGCACCTCCTCACCCACCAGGTTCCTCCTAACACACACACACACACACACACAGAGAGAGAGAGAGAGAGAAAGAAGGGGACAAGGATGTGAGGTTTCAAATGCTGGTTAAATTGTCTTTTCCCTTTTAGGAGCTCCATGCAGAAGACAACACCAGGTTCTGCCAGAAGGATGACAATGAGCAAACATCCTTCAGCGACCACAACCCACGGCACGAGCCCAAGGGGGGTTTCCGGAGCTCCTTCCGCAAGCTCTTCAAAAAGAAATAAGCAGCCCCAAGAAAGGCAGGCCACAGCCTAAGTGCAACAGTGCTTCCCCAGGTCCCTGTGGGTGGAGACAGACAGCGAGGCCCCAAGATCCCCCCTGACTAACACAGTAGGTGGAGGGGTGAGGGAGAGGAGATTGTCACAACTGCCTTAAAAGCACATCCTGCTCTTCCTAGCACAGGGCAGGGCCAGGCTATGGGTTGAAACAGGAGCTCAGCCAGCAGGTCCAATAAGCACAGGGACTTGCTAGCTTTCACCCCTGCCTGAGTTAACTTTCCTCAGAGTTTTGGAAAGCTCTGGACAAATCCCACTATCTTCTCCTCCCCCTCATCCCCTAATGCTGCTTGATTTGCCATACAACTTTGCTCTTCCAAATTCAAGGCAGGTGTAATTCAGGCTTACCCACAAAAGAGGGGGCTACCTTGGCAGCCTTGACATCCTGGCCAGAAGCCTGAAATTCCACTCTTTCTTCCAAAGAAAAACCACCATCAAAGATGTTTTCCAGGAGGCCAGCTTGCAATACCTCGCTGGTTTGAGAAAGTCTAAGAAGCATCAACTGAAGCACCTGGGCTTTGTACTGCTTAATCAGCAGCTTCATTTTGGACTTCCATTGCTCCTCAAAATCCTCCTTCACCTTTTATGCAGTGTGCTGTTTCTTGAATTTCCTCCTGCCGTGTGAGTCTCTGCTCCTGCTGTTGGAATTGCCTGTGTCTCCAAGGGGGTGACACAGGTTGAGGCCAAGGACTGCTGCAAGAGACTCTTCTCCACCCCATCCCTACAGTGGATGAATGCAGACTGTCACAGTCAACCAGTGCCCTGATTCCTGGTCTGTGTTATACCTGAAATACTCTTTGCTAATTCTCTTTGGCCTGACACCACCTTGCAAGTCTCATCATATGCAGCACCCTGCTTCGGAGAAGGTCTTCTAGCTAAAATTGAGGCATTAGAGCAGGAAAAGGCGATGGTGCCGTATGCTCAAAGTCACAAGCCTTGTGGATAGACAAAATCCATCCTTTATCTCAAAGTTTTCCCAATATTTCAAGAAAGCGATGAAGCTACACGAGAGATTATAATATTTTAGCTGATGTCTGCCCCATAGATTTTACTGGACTCAAAATAGTTCCCCCAAATCCACTTTTCCTTACAAAAAGTAGCACCCTCACACACAGCCCTCTTCTGCCTGAGGTTTTAGAATTATTCTGGGAAGATTTTTTTTTTTTTTAATTTAAGGTTTTTAAAGACAAGAAGTCTTCAGTCTCTTTGCCTCTCCCTCACATCCTCATTGAACTGCAAATTCCCACATCCTTTAATTAAGGCTGCTCCACATCACAAAGACACTTCCTAGAACTTCACAGCTTTCAGTCAGACAGTGCAGGGCCATGACAGAAATATGCCAGAAGCACCAGATACTTATAACTGAAGCATCAGCAAAGCCTGTTTGTTCTCCAACGGAATCAGCCATGGACAGACCTATTTGTTTTATCAACACAGATGAGTTTCCACTGTGCACTGATGCTGTTAAGGGCTCTGATGCTTGTGTCTTTGGTCTCATATATTACATCACTTTTAGAGAACAAATTTGCTCCTCATGCTTGCCAGGCAGATGCCAAAACAGAAATAGGACAAAGGGGAAAACCTACCAGCTAACATCTCCTGGGTGAGGAAATCCTTCCAAAGTGGCAGACCCTTGCATGTAAAATGCACATGGATCTTAGCTTCTGTTTTAGTGATTTAAGGCATGGTCAGCATTGACTGTTATTTCTTTCTGATCCTGTATGTGTTCTTACTTCCAGTCCTATACTTACCATTTGAGATGTCCTTGTACCCGCTCAGAATCTGCAAATCTTAATAAAAAAAATGAATGATACTCAGTGCCACACAGAAACACACAATCTCTTGCAGGGTCCAATCCAAATTCACCTTTAGTATAAATGTGTGCTCTGAATTGTTTTTCTTCCTGTGACAAATAAATGTTGCTTTTAAATAACGTTGTCTCTTTTGCGCTGAATCAGGAAGACATTACTCAGGTGCCCTTTGAGACAACTTCACAAAATCCTGTTCCCCTGCACACACAGTCATACGAGAAAACTACTCCCATACATCTGGTTCCCAGAATCTTACCCAGCACTTGGCTGATTCACTCTCTGCATTTCAGTTCAAGATCCTATTGCTGCAGCTGACATTTCTTCAATGCCTTCCTCCAACTCCTTTACTCCTGCTGCTGCTTCTGTTACAGACATATGAACTTGCACAAAAAAATTCCAAGAGCCTTACCTGACATACACGCCCTTGCAATATCAACTATCCAACTCTGAGAGATCTTATTATCCGCCTCTATATCACAAATGCCTGTCACATACCTGGGTTCTTTTTTTAAAGATGTAACTTCATTTTTATTAAAACTACCTTACCTTTTCTGCATTCTCAGCAGGTCTAAAATAGTGACAACACAAATAGGGACAACTTTGCCCAAAGTGCTCACACCTCCCCAAGCTGACACCTGCAAGCATGTGTTACGTGCCAGCTTTACTGAGGCTACTTATAAGTTACTATAATGTAGATACTTTACCCTCTTTTACCCTGGAGCTGCAATGTATCCTGGATTCCTCTACAAGTTCTTAGAAGTACTTTCACCTCAGTGGAAGTCATGAACATGTATAAATACAAATATTCCTCAGTAAGAGTAAACCCCACTTCAACTGGTTACAAGGAATCCGGTTGCTTTTTACAAACTCTACAAAAAGTTGTCAGGGCCCATTGCTCATGCCTGAAGAGGAGGAGCTGGGCAATGGGTAGTACTGTCTTTGGCCATTGCTTGGTTTGTGGGGTAGATAAGAGAGAGAGGGCTACCATGAATATTAAGCAGTTTCTACCTGCAAGTGATTTGATCTACTCATTCTATTATTTGAAAGCATGTCTGGCCTATTACCAAATACGAGACATTAACATAATGTCCCTTTCTTTACTGTGACTTGATTAAACAAGGAGACAAGATGTAAGCTCTTGTATGAAATTACCTACCTAAAAAATTCATAGTGTACAATTCAAGCGACAGCATTTACCCACAGACTGCAGATCTTTTGAGGAAGTAAGTTGCACAGACAGCCACAGAGCTGGAGTAACACCTACAATGAAGAATCCTGTGGCAGAGAACAACACAGTTAAAAGATGCTATTTTGTGTCCTACGCCTTGCTTATTTGTCTTCTACTCCTCACAGTTCCCTCTGCTTACAAGCTACTGTGTCTGTTAGTATTTTTCTACCCTGAGCAAAACCTACTTCTGTAGCAGATTCACAACTGCTCTTTATGTAAAGCACACAGTATTCAAGTTTAAGGAAGCCAGACTCATGCTATGAAGACTTCCAGTGTATCTTACATATTCAAAAGTGTACACTTCTGTGATGCATAAGGCTTTTAAAAATTATTTTATTTTTAGGACACATCTTTTAATGCCAAAAGGTAACAGCCACTATTAAATTTTCACTTAAATGCAATCTGAATACCACTGCAGACACAGCATACAAAGATCACCTACAGACACTTACGTACACAGGTCATCAAATGTGGTGCCAGCTTTCTCTCTCTCTCTCTCTTTTTTTTTTTTTTTTTTTTTTTTTAACAACTGGACTAACATAGCTTTTAACACTTGTTTTGGCAAGTAATCATGCCAGCAAACAAAGGCAAATGTACACACATACCTGAACAAACTTATTGGAACCTAAAATTTGTTCTTTTCACAAAAGTTTATTCCAAAGTAGATTCAAACAAATTTGTTCAAAGGAATTCCAACAACATGCACCCCTGATCGTTTACCTCCATCTACCCTTCTTTTAAAATATATCACAGATGTTCTTTGATAAAAGGCACATTTGGCAGCTACTAAAATTTTCATGCATCTGGTGTATGTTTTTTTAATTTTCTTTTCCCACTTCAATTTTTCGGTCACCTGGTATAGGATTTCACATTTGCTGGCTAAAATAAACCAAAAAAGCAAAAACTCGAACTTTACACACTATTTTCCACTGAAGGCAAAAAAAAAATTTGCTCACAGTTAACAGAAAAATGCACTTATGCACTTAAGAGTGGGTTTTTTAAATGGAAATAAGGCATGGAATTTACAGATTAGATTAAAAGTGCTTTTTTTCTTACAACTATATTCGGCCACAGGTTTCTCTCTTTAATGACTAAGAACTCAAAAGACTTCAGCCCATACATCATCCAGATTTTGAACTGACAATTCAACAACTAAATAGGGGATGAGGGGAAGCCATCAGAATTTGCAAACTTTTTAGTATCATCTTCAAATAGCCACCTTGAACAGTCCCTCCTTGCCAGCTGGAAAAGGCAGCAATTACATTTTACTTACTGCAGCTAATTGCACTGCTCACAGCAGCGAATCACTAAGAAACATTTTAACTTGCACATAATTTGTAATCTTTCTATTTGAACTTTAATTGCAGCAGTGCTAGAAATACCGATAGTAGATGCTGCCTCTGTAAAATGCCACACTAGGTTGAGACAGCAGCCACAAGGGAAGTGATGCTTACTACAATGCATTAGTGTTGCCACCCAGCCTGCTGCAATGCAAATTTGTTGGAGCACCTCCTCAGGCTGAAAGGAAACTTCCTAGTATGTAACAAAATAAAACCTCCCTGAACCACAATAATTTACTACCTTCAAGAGCAGTACCTCCAGTGACATCACCAAGCTTGAATCAGACCCAATTCAAAATAAAAGTCTAATTTTAAATCAATGCAAAAGAAAAATAATTAAACATCATGACATCAATCTAAATGTCAAAAGACCTAAACCCAGTGCATTAGCATGAACATACATATCTTGCTTAGACAGACTGCTCTCTCCCTGACTTAAGAGGTACATACTAGAGAAACAATTTAGCCCACACTGGAGGTGGCTTCTTCAGGATGAAGCACTCAAATGCTTCCACACAGTATTGATCCTGAAGCAGGATAATGTCCTCCACTAGACAACAGTAATAGAAAAACTTTGCCTGTGCTGCACAATGTCATGACAACTGCATATACCTTGGGGTAACCATGAAGCACGTGTGATAGCTGACTTTCCATATAGCATGTTGAACAGAAGTAAACAGATGGCACTTGCAAAATCATAGAATGGTCAGCATTGGAAGGCACCTTTAAAGGTCACCTAGTCCAAACCCCTCTGCAATGAGCAGGGATGTCTTCAACTAGATCAGGTGCTTAGAGCTCTGTCCAGCCTGATCTTGAATGTTTCCAGGTATGAGGAATCTACCACCTCTCTTGAGCAACCTGTTCCAGTGTTTCACCACCCTCATTGTAAGAAATTTCTTCCCTACAGTTAGTCTAAATCTACCTTTTTCCAGTTTAAAACCATGGCCCCCTGCCCTATTGCTACAGGCACTACTAAAAAGTCTGTCCCCTTATTTCTTTTTAACTCCCTTCAAGTATTGAAAAGTTGCAATAAGGCCTCCCCAGAGCCTCCTCTTCTCCAGGGTAACAGGCCCAACTCTCAGCCTTTCTTCATAGGAGAGGTGTTCCATCCCTCTGATCATTTCTGTGGCCTTCCTCCAGACCCACCCCAACTGGTCCATGCCTTTCCTGTGCTGAGGACTTGAGAGCTGGATGCAGCACTGCAAGTGAGGTCTTCAGCAGAGTGGAACAGAGAGGTAGATTCACCTCACTTGACCTTCCAGCTACACCTGCTTCTTTTGATGAAGCCCAGGACACAGTTGGCTTTTTGGGCTGTGAGTGCACATTTGCTGGGCCACGTTGAGCTTCTCATCCACCAGCACCCCCAGCCTGCAGGGCTGCTCTCAATCCCTTCATCTTCCAGCCTGTATTGATAGTGGCAGCTGCCTTGACCCAGGTGCAGGATCTTGCACTTGGGACCCGCAGCACTTCCAAATTTCCACAGGGCTTTTCTTGAGCTAACACACAACTATGACAACCTGCAAGATAACAAACAAACCCAGGTTATACTCACTCCACTCTTGCACTAGACTACATGTAAAGTAGAAACCTTGAGGCGAAAGAGGGCAAATTGTTACGTTCCATGTATATAAAGTTCTGGTGACCTCTATATGCCTGCCTACAGAGTTTGCAGTTTAGACTGATTTTTAGCCATACATGAGCACTCTAGAGTAATAAAGCAACTCGCCCAGCCTCCACAAAAACATGCTTCATTGTCCAGGCCATATTATCATTCCAAAGTCACCAGATGGGTTCCATCCAGGGTAATTTTACCAAGGGAACAGATAAAATGATTAAAACTATTCATTTTTCTATGTGAAAATTATTGTTGTTATTGCAATCACGCTCCAAATAAAGTCATTCCAGATTAAATAATT
Source organism: Phaethornis superciliosus (assembly GCA_023637945.1). Classification (NCBI taxonomy): domain Eukaryota; kingdom Metazoa; phylum Chordata; class Aves; order Apodiformes; family Trochilidae; genus Phaethornis; species Phaethornis superciliosus. Next base: position 33,365,744 of record JAJQWJ010000003.1, on the reverse strand, counting down.
AATACAAATAAAGCTGTCATTAGACAAACCACTGGCTTAGCAGTTGTACTCAAAACTCTTAAATGGAACAGGTTTGATTCTCGCCCTGTATTTCCTTTGTGCAGCTGAGTCAACACTACAATTTGTGCACTGTATGACTGATCAATTCTTCTGGGCTCCAAAGCATGTTTAGGGTAGGTTCTTGCATGGTGACCATTATCACCTGGTTCTCCAAGTACCTCACCAAAAAGTAGAGGAATTTTATCCTCAACTAAAGGTGCAAAACAGTATTCCCCATTCCACAAAGGGAAACAAAGACCTACTGACATTCAAGAAAACTGATGATTACATGTGAGGTCTTCTAGTTGAGCAACTTAACCACTGAATCATTCCTTCTGCCTGGTCTGCCTTGGCTGCAAAATAGCACAGTGTGCAGAAGAAGATATAAGATCAGATGGTCTAAATTTAACGATTTTTCCCTGCTAATGCACTGATGAGCTAAAAATTTAGATGGCATTGCCAAGAGTACATCTATTGCAGTGTTTTTATCCAAAGAACCAATAACCTAAACTAAGCCTCCCATAGTTTGAAGGTGTGTTTACAAAGCTTCCATATAACAATCTCCTCTGAAGCCAAGGTTCTTCACTTCTTCTTTTGCCAGGAAATTGTATCAAAATAACATTGTTGAAGACATCAAAGAAAGAACATCACTGACAAATTTCAATATTTGACTATATTGAAAACTGCCATTCTTGTTGATGAAATCAAAACACTTTCTGAAATGCAATGACCACAATGAAGGATCAAGGGGCACTGATCAACGGCATTAGGGAAAGCATTAAAAAAAGGCAATTTCCATCATCATCTGACTAACACCATTTCTAATGGCACAGCTTTCCAACATGCTGAAGTGTATTCCAAAGAGGAAATGGGACAGAATTTTACTTTGACTCATAAGCCATTTTAACTGAAGACGTGGTACTTCATGCTTCACATACATACTGTAGTGGTGATTAAGGAACTTCATTTCTTCAGTAACTGCCATGCATTACTGTCACCGTGTTGTCCAGAGTTGAAGAACAGTACACAGGTTTATGGATAATCCATGTCATGATACTTTTACCAGTATATGTTCCATCATGTATTATGAACAGAGAAAGCTATTGTATAGGTGAGTATCAGTTTGACCTTTTCTAGCAGGTGTCATACAGGAGAAATCTTATAATAATTCACTTTGGGAATAACCCAGCTTCTCAGTTATTACTTTGTAACTCATGAATTTTCTTTAGACTCTTATTACTAAAATAGATACAATGATCTAGGAAAAAGACGTACCACAGTTATTTTATCCCTTTCAGTGCTTAACTGAAAAACTGAGTTGCACACTTGTCCGTGTAATAATTTAACGTATGTCAGCCAAACATATCTGTATCTTTATTTCAATTAAATTAAAAACAATCTGCAAGTATATTTATGCAATGTTCACTATATACACATGATTTACGCAACTGCAAGGCAATTCTATGTATGTTGATTAATCTGTTGTTAGTAAAACATGACAATAGCTATGGAAGTTGACCAGTGAGTGCTCCTTTTCACAAGTGACTGTTTTCATGGCATGACTGAAAAAGAATAGCTACTAGCCATGAAATGGATTATCAGTAAACCTTAAAAAGAACATGACATAACCTAGCAGAGATTAACAGTCTTCTAAACGTAGCAATATATTTACTTCAGATGATAGTGCTGCCTTTAAAAAAAAACAACAACAAAAAAAATCGCTGTCATCTTAATTATTTAAGACTTTCATCTGCTCTATCTAAAGAAAGCAATAATTAGACATAATGCTTCCTGGCAAAAATTTATTTTTGAACTGGCACCATAATATTTCAGAAAATAATAATAAAGTACCTCTTTGGTGAAGCCTAGGTACCCCCTACTATTCATTGTAACAACTTGTAAACAGGACCGCAATACAGTGCTTTGCCTTAATTCTAGCTTGGGTTCGGTACCACAGATCTTCCTCGCAGTCCTTCTCATAATTTTAGGAAGTTATTTTAAAGCAGGGAGTAAAGCAAAGGAAAATTAAGAAGGATATAAAGTTCCCTGTTTGAGATTTAAAAAAAGTGCATAATGTTTTCATTCCAAAAAACTGTGCTACTGTATGGAACTGATGGATACAAGACTGTTTTCCTTCCTGTACTGGACATCATTGATGATTACACAAACACAGTCTCTGCTCATTGGCCAAAGTCCCTCAAGTTTGTTTTCTGGTACAATCAGTTGTCCAATTACTTTAGAACAGTGTCCTCCATACTAAAACAATAAAAGCAAGTTAACTGATTTTTCCACTAGAATTTTTTTTTTCCCCAATTCCATTTCTGTACACTGCATTTCCAATCTATTGAAGAGTTTTTAGTGTTTGGCATACACATCCCAAGTCCTTGGCACCACCAGGTTCAGTGCATCCATTGCCAGCAACAGACGTAGCACCAGGAAAACGCAGCTCCCAGTGCAAGGGATAGTTCAGGAGGAGTGAGCATTCTCCAGCAACGGTGGTCCGTCTCGGTGCACTGATGGGTGTGTGTGCTCCCTTTTGTAAGTTTTTGGAGGAAGCTTTGGGATATGTTGAGAAGTGCTTTGTCGTGGAGGAACAGGTGGTCCAGCAACAGAATGGAGGTCCACATCCTGTGGTATCAAAGGTGGTGATGGAAGATGCCTCCGTGCTACATGTGGAGAAGGTGTCTGAGGGGGAGGGGGAGTAAACGGAGACGGACTGTTTGGGAAAAAGGTGTTACCAAGTTCACTTTTTCTCCCCAATGGTGGAGGTTGGAGGTGTAGTGGTGAGCTAGAGAAAACATCAGGAGTTCGCACAGGTTCTCGTGGTGGTAACACAGGTGGGCTTTCCGGGGGGTCAGAGATGCAGGTCCGGTCAGGCACTGAGTACCTTGGTGAATACACTTTAGAGGTTGGTTGCCTAGGAGGGATTGCTGGTGGGCTGTCCAGGTGTGCAGAAGTAATCTGAGATACACAAACATTTCATTCAATAAAACTTCACAGTGGCAGTGAAGAAAAGGACCCTACAGCAAGCAGTTGCAGAATGAAAATGGGGAGTAAGGAAGAAAAAGGGAAGGGTGGTGTCTGAAAAACATATGTCTCAGAGTGATGCAGACAGAAAAGACAGAGACTGGATGTGCAGGAGGAAAGCCAGGGTATATCAATACAAGAGGTAACAGCCAAGGATGGAAGGAATGAAGATGCACAGAAAGGGACAAAAGCAAGATGAAGAATCAGAGCAACAATTTCCATGCTAGTTCTAGGACTGCTTGCTGGGTAGATCTGGCTATCTTCCACCACCTCCCCCAGAAAACAAGCACTTGGAGTGGGTAGTAACATCAGATATTTCTCCAAGAAAATGAGGAAAAGGGGGAGGCAGATGATGCTGAACAGCTGCACAGGGTAAAAAGTAAACTATGCTCAGAAGATGGAATTAAGTAGTGAACAGTTCCCAAGCTGCAGACCATAGTGATAGGGTAATTGGTTTCCAACATCTTATCACATCTATGATATTTCAATCTACATTTTGCTAGGAACGTGATATGTTAAACTCTGCTGGTTGACAGCATAGTCACCTGTAGTCTGGCAAAAACTTGCTGAAGAGACACCTACAAGCCCTCTTCAAAGACATACACGCTCTGAAGTAATTTTGAGTGGGAATTTCAAATTGACCCAATTGTCTGAAGTCACAAACCTGCTCCCACTGAAAAAACTTCTCAACAAGGGCTGTATCAGATCCCAAACACCAGACAAAAGAAAACATAGCAATGGCTCAAGCAAGCAGGAAGACAGGACTGATTATCAAGAAGGGTAAAAAAGCACTGAGCACTAGAGCATCTGGGTCAAATACCCTAGAGAACCTTTTCAGAGGACTAAGGAGTGTACCTCACTTCCACCCATCACTACTGTTCTTAAGTTCTCTATTTCCACCCATATGCCCCAAAATAATATCCTGGGACAATTATCACATGTAGAAACATCTTCCTGAAGCCTCAAGTTCTCACAGGCAATACGAGGGCTATCTGAGCATAGCAGATCAGTAGACATGAGGCATTTCTAACTCTAAATTTCAGTCTCCTCTGTTAATTTTTATTCATCTGGGATCAGGGCACAATGAGGCAGAGCTGTGAAGACTTGAAATATATGGTTGCTTACTCTTTCACACACAGTTCTTCAAAAATACGTCCTGATTTAAGGGTTATTTTTCTGTCATACTATGTCCTCAATTCCCAGAAAAAAATGCCCTTTTTCCTCCTTACTTACTTTTGATGGGGAAGATTCAGCTGGGGCAGACTCTGGTCTTCTTCGTGGAGGAACTGGAGGGGGAACTTGAGCTTCATCTGAATTTTTGGTGAAGTTTATGGATGACACAGAAGCAGACCCTAGTAGACATAAAAATACTCTGATGATGATGAACTTTTGTTAAACTCAGTATATTCCCCTTATTGCTGCCAATAAAGGTGTCATAAATAATAAAGTTATTGCTCATACAAAGTAGCATGAATCAAGGTGTGAAGGAAAGACAATGAAACAACAACCCTCTAACTTGTAGCTTCCAGACAAACTGCTTTTCTGAGCTGCAATCATCCCTGTAGCCATCCATTCCTGCACATTCTTAAGTAATCCTTGAGACCAAAAGCACACAACAAAGGTGTTCTTGCATCACAACAGCATTAAGACAATGAAACCAACAATGAAGAAATATTATATTTCTTATTCTGAAGTATTCCAGAGAACTGGCTTGGACACTTAACAAGGTCACTGCTCTGATAAGCAACTTCTGTTTCTAGCAAGTCATTTCACCTCCTTGGGGCAACCAGCTGAAAACAAAATTAACCTTTTACTTCCTTTGAAAGCCCTCATACATGACAGGAGATTATGCCCACTATAAGTTACTGAAAGCACACCATAAAATATGAGCTTTCTTGGATGTTGGAGAAGACAGATGGATGTACAGCAGGGAAACACTGATTTTCAGTTCTGCTGAAAACACACCCATGTGCAATGAAACCAATTCAGAATGGCAGGCAGTAGGATATGGCACCCACAGAATGTTCATTTTTATTCTCATTGTTCAACATCAAACAGATCCTCACTGAGTATATTCACCACAAATATATATGGCAGAAAATCCCTCAAATGTTTATTTGTGACATGAGATGTATCTCTGCCTTCTGTTGACAGTTTCTCCAAAGACATGTCATACTCTCTACATAACAACGATTCTGTTCAGTTTCTCCCTTTACAACAAAAAATTACCACAAAAAGGAATAAAACACTGAAAGCCCTTGCTGCCACATAAGGAGACAATGATTTCTGTAGTCACCTTAGAAGACTAAGCACAATTATACCTGTTCAACACCACAAAAAGTTAATACACACATTCTTGGTAGTTTATCTATTAGCACGTACTTGCATGAAAAGGACTTGAAGGATCTGAGTCAAACACACTGCAGGCATCTGTAGTACTTGAAGTAGCAGAAGCAGGGGGAGGGGTCAAAGGCGTTCGGGGAGAGTTTGGTGCAGATGCTGTAGTTTCAGTCTCACTCTCTGGAATGCGGCTGTAACTGATTTTCCTTGGCTCTTGTTGCAGAGGTGTAGGATGCCTCATGGTACCTGGCCTTGGATTAGAGGGACGAACACCTGGGGACTTGAGAGGATAGCTGTATTTTTTCGGCTGAAATGACAAAAAACCAGATAAAATAAAGATCACCTAAATGTACCTTTGCATTTATGAAGTTAGAGATCTAAAATTACTTCTGCTCTCTGGAAAAACAAATGCAAGCATTTAATAAAAATTTAAGAATAAAGTGAATACTAACAAATCTTGGTGGAGGCTTGACATTTCGTGGCTCTATTTCTAGTGACTTGTTGAACAAATAATCTGTAAATTCTGTCTCCATGGTGCTTCCCATTGGATTCAGGTTTTCAAAAAATCTCTGAAACACAAGAAGGTAGCTTGTCAGCTAAGCTAATTCTTAGTAGCTTCATACTGTCTCAGAGAAGAAACAAAATATCAGGAGTAATGATAACTTTTAAAGTCATTAAATCTGTTTGTTGCCAGCTCTTTGCTGGACATTGTTACCAGTATTCTTGGCCTGAAAACCCTTAATACTTTCTGCAGTGCAAAAATCAGACCAGGTTAGCTCAAACACCAGAAGCAGTCATCTATCTTTATACCTATGCAGGGAGGACTGCTCTCACAATTCACTCTGTCAGACTCCAAGAAGAACAAATGAAAAAGAAAATCTTGCAGAATGTCTTAAGATAATCTGTCCTATGACTCTCTGAGAGTATAAAGCTCAAAAGATAAGGAGGGGTGGAGAAGGACAGATGAGAAGGAAGGGCAACACCATTAGAAAGAAAAATGTGAGCATCAGCACCACAGTGCAGTGTAACAGAGAAGGAAAAAGACAACAGGCTCACTGGAGTGAGGGAACAGAAAGTATCAGTTTCTCCCTGTCCTGTTTGACACCGATCATTACAACAATGTCTATCTACTGACATCCCAGCAGTTGGGGGAAAAAAGCAAAACAAAACAAAAACTCAAACCCACGAAACCCACCAAACTGCAAGCACTGAGCTTCTGATCTTTCTCACGGTGAGACCTGAGATTTTATGACAGGTCTTCTGCTCATCTCTGACTCAGTATGATTAAATCTATGTGAATTCATTCTGTCCTTATGGTGTATCTACTGACAGAATCACCACAAAAAACCCCAAACCTCAATGCATGGAGTAAAGGAATTAATGCCACTCACCCTGATATCAAATTCCACTCTTAAACAATATGGCTGATTCTGGTACTGCTGTATCTCTCCAGTTATTTCTGCTACCTTTCTTCTCTTGCTGAAGTTTATAAGTTCTTTCCCATGTCGCTTTAGAAATTCAGGATTGCCTTCTTCTGTTTTTAAAATGTTAGTTAAGTAAATCCCTAAAAAGCACACAGAAAAGGTCCTCAACACATAGTACCAAACAAGGAGGAAGTCACGTGACTGGAATACAAAGAATTCTTAAACAATTTGATTTGTGCCCTCTAGGTGTTTAGAAAAATTCTGGTAGGGTCAGTAAGAAAATCGCATCTAATTTGCAAATAAGGATGACAATTTAAGTTATATGCCTTCTTCTGACAGCTCCCCCTTTTTGCACCAAAATCTCAGTCCGAACATCTGTTGTTCAGAAGCTCACACAGCTGAACAATACTAGCATTTTCCAATACAAGTGTACACTGAACTCAGGTGCTTTCTCTCAGCTATTCTGTCTCAGTTCAGCACTTCTCCATTAGATACTCCAGTTAGGCTTGAAATAATTATTTTCACGTTTTAATTTTCTGTTCCACTCTCCACTCCTAGCTTCATAATTGCATCAAATCATTTTAAAAGAAGAAATGTATCACACTAATGTACACAATAATGTACTATAATGTATCTGGAACTGTCATTATGACTCTAACTTGAGAGAAATAACTGAATCTATTCAATGTGCAATTCTGCTAACCTCTACTCATCTCTAAAGCAGGACAGAAGGTTGATCTTATCTCTTTTTGCAGAGCTCTGGAGTATATCTTTTCCCCGTCTGTAAAAGGCCAAAAAAGCCACCAACACTACTTTATTTCAATTTTGACCTGAAGCCTATGCTGGACAAGTGCAATGTCCAAAGTTGGAATTGATCTGCAGCAAACATTGAAGTAGCTTGCTAAAGAAAAGCAATGCCATGTGCTTAACTTCATGGCTAAATGTCAGAAATTGCAGGAAATGCACTTGACAGAAGAAACACTAAGTCTGACGAAAAAGAAAAGTTTTCCTACCCAAACTCGGTTTTTATAGAAACAGGACTTTTTAATAGAATAAGACTCTAGTGGTAAGAAACTATAAAAATTAAAACTCTCACTTCATTTCCTTGAATACTTGATAGGGAAAGGGGCTCTTCTTTCTCTACTAGTGAAAGGTACTAATACTTCTAATGCGACTGCCCTCCATTTAAGGCATTTATGGTCACAACACACTCTAAGCCATATTCAAAGCAAGAATGTGTAAATATGGAAATAAGATATTGTGTCTATTTATTTTTACTGCAGATTATACCTGCAATTAATAGTAACTTTAGTTTTTCTTTGACACATATGCAATTAATGTCTGGGCACTTGAAATTCAAACTAAATTGTCCTGTTAAAACTGACTTCTCAACACTATTCATACTCTCATTTAGTGCCAAGATCAGTACTTTCCAAATGTTTGTGAATGATACAGTTCATCTGAACCGAATGTACTTACCAAAAAAAGGCACACAAGGAGGATTAATGGACCTGAGTTTTGCCAAGTACTTCTTATAATGATCCTCACTCAGCTCATAAGCTTCTTCTAAAATCTTCTTTTGTCGACTTGGAATTTGCTAAACAGAGAGATGAAACAGGCTGCTTGGAAAGCTAGAGGAAAAGTGTAGCCCTAGAAACAATTTTAAGACTAACAGTCTCCCACTGATACTTAAGATAGTGACAATGAAGATAGTGCCCCACCATCTCAGGATCTTGCTACCTTTACCTGCTTTTCTTAAGTGAGGACTGATTTCTTGCTTCTGAAACCAAGAAAAAAACCCCTCTCTATTATGGCCTTTGTTTGTTGGGGAATTTGTTTTCGCTTCTTGAAGGGCATGCTTACTGAAAACACAGGTTTAGTGTAGCTATGGTACACTGCATTACACTTCCATACCAAAAAATGGAAAACATTTCACTGTACCTCAAATGTGTGATCCAACCTATACACTGCTGCGGAGTTCATAGCGCTGACAATCTCAAGGACACCATTAAAGTTGTTTAGCTCTTGAAAAACTTGCAGGATCTCAATTATCCGGCTCACTACAATTACTCTTTCCTCTAGGTTTTCTGTTTCTACAATGCATCTAGATACAGAAGAACATTTGATTTTGCATTGAAGTGCTGATGAGTTTTACAAAATCAAGTATTAATTGGTAGCATGAACAAGTATGAAAAGTGTATCGTGTTACTTGACACAGTCTGGAAAATGTGTAGACAGAAAAAAATTGAAATATTCTAAGAATAAAAACCTGAGACTACTATGGCAGCACTTAAACATGACTTAAAACTGGAATTCTCCCAGAACAGAGATATTTTTTCTTAGTATACTTCTAAATAGACTGTAAGCTTCCAAAAAAGGAGCAGATACAGATTCAGGATATGCACTTACTTTTCAAACCACAACGTGAGGTTAGTTGTATGCCTTATCATTTTGAGAAGGTTGGGGGAATTTATTTCTTTATCTTCCTTTGTCCACACACTTCCAACTAGTTCAGATGGCTGCACAGCTCTGGAAAAGTAGATGCATGTATCAAAAACCGTAAGTAAAAGTTGGAAAAATTTTATTCTTTTCCCAAAACCTCCTTCTTTCCAGTAAATTTGAAATTAATATTTGGAAATAAACTCTTAAGGTATCACTTCTCTAACATTAGGCTCCCCACGTGACTGAGCGCCTGGTATTTCTATGCTTCGTTTTTAGTGTGTAAATATTTCTTAATTTATGTGACTATTAACCATCTTTGTTTATCTATATGAAGTCTATACATCTTTGACTATAATAGAATGTGAACCTTCAGCACCTGAACCAATTCAGACAGACAGCTGATGAGATCTGATAGAGTCTATAATTTCCTTCAAAAACTAGAATATGAAGAAAATTGATTTAATTAATGTTCATATTTCTCAAAGGGTGTCCTATTCAGAAAACTTAAAACATAAACCTGCAGCACAATGGAATTGTGCATCATAGTATGTGTCAGTCACATGTACTGCACATCAACTCGGAGATAAATGCTTCTCTTTATAATTTTTTTCTGAAAAAGCCATTATTATGCAGCATTGGTAAAGTCCATTGATCTACCATGGGGCTTCACAGCACAGGCCAACCAGAAAATTTCATGCTGAAGAATATATTTTTTTCTGCCACGTGTTTTTCACGTGGAGGAAAGCTACCTGTAAAAATCTGACTCAAGTAAAGTGAGCTGTCGAGCAATTTCTATTGGATGTAGAGTGAGCAAGTCAAAAGTCTCTGTGTGTCCTGGTTTGCTGATGTGCCATTCAATTGCTGGAGGAGGGCTCTCAAAAGTAATGTTGTGACTTGGCCCAATGGCTTGTGCCTGCTTTTTCCGGTTGATTATCTTCGTGATTGATTCAACCCATTTTTTCATTGCTTTGCCTAGAGCACAGAAAGAAAATATACTATTTAGTTACTTAGTACCGTTTTTTCCAAAGAGGTGAATATAATTGAGAATGTTTTTAATTTACACCCCAAACCTGTAACTTAAAGGAACCATATTTTTTTTAGAAGGTTGTAAGTAGTGCTCTTGCACAAGTCTCAAAGTATTTAAACATGTGAGGAAAGATTCTACAACCAATATTAAGGACCTAAAGTTTGCCCAGGCACAATTCAAAACACCCAAATTAGGCTCCTGCTCCAAATCAGCTGTTTTCCTTTCTTCTCTGACTTCAGTTTATGGGAACTAATCTTTTTTTTTTCCAAAATGCTCTTCTGTCAACACCCTGAACTTCAGAATTTGGACAAGAGTACATGCTTACCTCAGCTAACATAGAAGGGCAAAATAATAATCAGGGAGACACTTGTCCCCCTACTGCATTTAGAATCAAGCTCAGAATAAAAGCCAAAGGCCAAATGCCTGCTTAGCTCTACACCTTAAGAATTTCATGCATGAGATGGCAAATCCATTGAAAATTTACCAGTAATCTACATTAAAATAGTTGGCTCATTCTCCTCTTCTTTTTAATTACTAAATAACCACTAAATACTTTTCTAACATAATATTTTCTGACCAACTGCTCCTGTAGCTGTCCCAGTTCTTCTTACAAGGGAAAATGAAAGATCTGTACAATCACAATTTGAAGGTGTCCTACAGGTCTAATAGGCACTGTAAAATAGCTGGAAAACCCTTGCTTCAAAGAAGTAGTGATTTCCACCATCAAACCTCTATAAAAAACTGCTTTTGTAGTTTAAGAATACAATCAAAACAATTATTCAGTCTTGATCATTGGTCAGTTCTTATTTTTTGCATTACTTCAGTCCCTTATAACAAAACCAATACTTATTTATGAGAATGTAGATAAGAATATTCTGAACAGGAGACAGACTTCAAGTAATTGTGTTTTTTAATCTTCTTTGTGAAGTATTCAATAAGCAGTCGGTCCTGGTTTTTTGCTTTATCTGCTCAGTGAAAGGAAAAGTGATCCCATTCCATACCTTTGGAAAGGAATGCTTATGATAAATGCCAGCACTTAAGAAGCCATTAAGTACCTCTTACTGTTCCAATGAATTCCTCCAGACGTTGCAGAAGATCAGCATCTCTTTCAAAGTCATAGAAGTGGTGTTCTACCCAGTGTCGACATACATTTAATACTCTGCAAAAGTAATGAAAAAGTACTCTACACAACAGTCTGCCTTCATATCTAGCATTTGCCCCTTTACTCAGCCCTGGTGAGGCTACACCTCAAGTACTGTGTCCAGTTCTGGGCCCCTCAGTTCAGGAAGGAGATTGAGGTCCTGGAGCAGGTCCAAAGGAGGGCAACCAGGCTGGTGAAGGGACTCCAGCACAAGTCCTGTGAGGAGAGGCTGAGGGAGCTGGGGGTGTTCAGCCTGGAGAAGAGGAGGCTCAGGGGAGACCTCATCGCTCTCTACAACTCCCTGAAAGGAGCCAGGGGGGGGTTGGTCTCTTTTCTCAGGCAACTTTCAACAAGACACGAGAGTGTGGTCTTAAATTGTGCCAGGGGAGGTTTAGGCTGGATATTAGAAAGAATTTCTTCACAGAGAGGGTGATCAGACATTGGAATGGGCTGCCCAGGGAAGTAGTGGATTCTTCGTCCCTGGAGATATTTAAAAAGAGACTGGATGTGGCACTCAGTGCCATGGTCTGGTAACCACAGCGGTAGTGGTCAAGGGTTGGACCTGATGATCTCTGAGGTCCCTCAGAGAGGTCAACCCAGCCAATTCCATGATTCTGTTCTATGATTTAAAGGCTTTTAGTAGGTGAGGGCTCACATGAATACCTGAATCAGCAGACCACACGAAATTACTGTTATCTGTATTTCGTCAGCAACAAGCTATAAATATTTTTCTACTTGAAATTTAAAGAAGTCACAGTAATGCTCATAAAAGCAACATTATCTAAAGTGCGCTTTCCTCCTACATCTTTGTGGTACACTTATTCCCATACAGCCTTGCAGAAACATAGCTTTAAAAAAATGGCAAGTGTAACAAACCAATTTGCATGTTGTCTAAATCATCTAAAAATCAGCACAAGGCTTTCCCAAGTCTTTTCATGTAATGAATTCAAATTCCTACCACATTTTGAAGTAGCAGGGTCAATATGCCTGACTGCCCATGCATGCTCTCTGTCAAAACATCTACAAGAAAGGCTACTGGTATCACAAAGAGCCAGTGCATCCAAAACATGGTACAACAAAAGACTTAAAGGAAATCGGCTTGTCTCACAATGGTGCAATACTCACCGTAGCTGCACAGGTTGGATGTACTCTTTCCTAAATCTTTTTAACTCTGCACTCAGAGGCTGGTCCCCATTCTCCATAGCAATACGATCAGCTTCTGTTGGCTCAGGCTCTGGAATTTCAAACCTAGCACAGAAGATGGTATAGGCACTAAGTTCCAAAATTGCACTGATTTTGCTCACAGTATGCATAAATAAAATGCTGATTAAAGATAGTTTGTAATTCAGAAAATTTCCACATGTCAGAATCTTAAGTCTTTGAAAAGCACATAGGAAGACTTGCTAAATTCAGAAACAACAGATTTCAAAGACAAAACCATGGGATGCTGGAAGCTATATGAGCTACCTGAACAATCCTAAAGCTTCTGGATATAACTTGCACATTTTACTTGCAATCCTTGAATGTGACAATTTCTTAAAAAGTGATCGGAGCAAATCAAAGCGAAACAAGAATCTTAAACTGTACTCCAAGCAAAAATTTTTTAAAACATTAATTTACACTTTTTATGAACATTTTTAACAGTGGCATACCTTTCTATTAGCAGACTCAGCAACTCTTGAGGTTTACAGAAGGATCTATACGTTGTGAGAAAAGTCCGAACAAAGTTGGGATCTAAGATAAAGAATAATTTTATGCTCATGTCAGCAATTACCTAACTTTTTAAAATAACTTTTTAAAAAAATAACTTTAAAGTATCCTTTAATATTAAGGACACTGACCTATCAATTTACAGAGAAAATTACATAAGCCAAAACTGCTTTGGTCACAATTCAGAACCTCTTACAATAGCAATAGAGAGGAGAATTTAAAAACAATTTTTGTTCTTTTGAAAATTCAAAACAATGATTTTTCCTTTTCCTTATATTATTAAAAGACTGGATTATCTTTCAACAACTTTGAACACATATTTACGAGCCACGTAGTAAAATCCTTTTTGATAATCATCGGGACAACGTAACTCAAAAGACAGAGCAAGTAACTTGGTAGTGTCCTGTTAAACAACAAGGTTTTTCCTAAATCAGTACAGCCAGCAGTGGTTATGGCAGGTTAGATGTTAGATATTTTCTCAGTTAACAGCCATTCTTTAACATTACATCTATTTAACTTCAAGAAAAGCAACAAATTTCATTTAAACTGGCTAATTACATTGTTTCATTTAAAATATTCAATTGCTTTTTAAAAACATGCAAATATTCAAATATTCAAAACAGAAAACCAAAGTGTCTCCCTTAATCACAAAAGCAAAACCATTTGTTTTCAAGTATGAGGAAATGCAGTGACAGCACGATGACACTGCTCAGCGCTGACTAGAAACAAGGTTAAGTGGCTTGCAACAGCTTTGCATATTGAATCCATACACAGTCTTTAAAAACAAACTGCAATTTGTAATTTTTCTTACAAAGAGTGGCTAAAGAGCACACAGGTCTTGAAGCAGCAGTTCCTATATGCCATAATGAATTAAAAAATGCCTGTGTAGCTTGACCTAACACTATATTAAGGTATTAGACATGTTTCCTAGAACATGAGGGTTTAGCAGCTTTTTACAAATCTAAATCCTTCCTGATTATTTACCAGTATCTTGTAAACTTGAAAGAACACTCTACTTTCCTTAAATGCTACTAAGCTCTTCATCTGGGCAACAGTTTGCTCCAAGGTGTTGCACACCTTGTGTTGTGTGCTGTGAACCATGTGCTGTGTAACACAGGATCTCCTTGCATTTCTGTAGTATGCTAATTACCATTTCTTAAACAGTTGGCTATTCTGCTTTACCATGTCTATGGGCTTCATTTTTTTAATCATAACACCTTCCCCTACGCTCCTGGAAACTGTACAGTCTAAAATCCTTTTCAAAGGCAAACTCCAAATCCTTTCCCGTGAAGAACATCATCCCTGTCCCCATCATCCTCATCATGAAAAAACACAATTCTTGTTGTCCTAAACAAGAACTACAGAAGCACAGTAACTCATGCTTTCACAATTTGCATTCTGTACACAGCATGAACCCCAAAAGATTTTGTCTACATGAAAGAGAAAGCCGTCATAGAAATTAACATTTTCAGAGCACTGAAAGCTCTGAGTCATATCTATTGTTACTTACAGGTAGGGTCAAGTGTTTAAATCAACAATACATATTGAATTTCAAATAAAGTAGATCAGAAAATAAAATCTACCCTTGTTATCTTAATAGCAAAATCTGTAACTGAAAATAATGTACAATATATGAGCAAGTGTTAAAAAATACAGACAACACTAGTTAGTCAGGATGTCTGGTCATGTGATAATTCTCTCCTCAATACAGCCAATTTGAAAGCTAAAAAAGAACAATAACTTGTTCTACAAGGATTTATAAATAATCACCCTTGAATTCCTTAAGAAAGGAAACGGACACTATGATGACGCACAAGCACTCTTAACATATCAAAGCTTTAAAAATAGAAGAGCACTGCCCTACAGATAAAAAAACTGCCACAACTTTCAAATCTTGGTACCACCTAACCCAGCTGTTTTTAAACAAGAATCAGGCAAAGGAGATAATGAATGCAGAAATACATTAAAACGAGTAAAACCTACCAGAATATACAAATAGGAGCAGAACATCAATTTCTAGTTGAAGGGCAGTTTCTTCCATGTAAAAATATATGGAAAGCTGCTTTTGCAAAGGAGATTTCTCTCCTAATTTGTTGTTCCACCACAGAATGGTTTGGACAGTCAGCCAAGCCTCATGGCCAGGGGGCTGTCAGGGCTGGCTCCCTTCCCCAGCTCTGGCAGTGGCTGGATACCTCCTACCCCTGGCAGCATCGGAGCTAGGCTACTGGGCTGTCCCTGTGGCACAGTGAACCAGAGAAATCAGCTGATAAGTTGTTTTGTGCATTATCAGGAGGTGAGGAAAGAAAAATAAAAAAGGTCCAACACTCAAATACAAATGAGTGGGACTGTGTGGATTTTCACAGATGACAAAAGTTGAGACCCAATGTGAATACCACCTGAACACAGCCCCTACACTCCTTAATATGCAACTAACTTTTTCAGCTACTTGCAATAAACTGGCACCACCTCTGCAATTATATCTGTAAGTATTCCCTTTAGTATGTAACCTACAAATATAAAAAACCTAGAGAAGTCACAGCTACCACAAACACTGTCTTATTTACGCTGTCAGAACAAGGGCTGCCATGACGAGTCACACTGCTTTTGAGAAAAGCCACCTCAGAAAAGCAAGGTCTTGCTATTCTGGCATCGAACATGAAGTCAATAAATTGTTCTAAAATTGCAATCATGCACACACAATCCTATGTGGGGCAATAAAAGCATTTCTATAACCTGTACTATTTGACTAGGTATTACCCAAGTACTCATCTTCCCCCTTCTCCAAGTAAAACATAAGCCTTGAACTCAGTTGATATGTGTACAAAAGAAGAGCTAAAGCGTCACTATGGGAAGTTGGTGCCTTACTCACTGTATCACTAAATGCAAAACCCACAATGATTTGGACAGTATATGGACCTTATTTCCTGTACAACAGAATTTTTGGCTGAGTCACTAAATCTCTTTTTCTTTGTTTCCTTGGAAAAGAAAGCACAGAATGGTTAGGGGGATGACATTTTTCCTCATGGAAAACTAATTATAAAACAGAAGTTACAGAATGAAAGATAAGGGTGCTGAGAAATGGTGTGCAACCTAGCAAATCAGGATCAGGCCCATGTATGTTGCACTGAGATCTTCAAGGCTTCTAAGACAGGCTGAGCAGATCACAAGACAACTGTTTTTATTCTTTTGCTCAAAGTATTTCAGCTTCACAGTACACATACATTCTCAGCTTTGCCCCTCAATAATTTGGTCAGTGTCACTAAGGCTTCAAACAACTTACTTAAAGCTTTAATAAACAGGGACTATTACGAGCCGGGATTTAACTGAATGTGGATGAAGGTGGAGTTAGTCAATCAATCTGAATTCTTCCTTGACGTCCCATGTACTATAAAGGCCAAAAAGACACACAGATGCAAAAAACCAACACAAGAGACATATTTCAACATGCTTTGATGATGCTTTACAACACTGATGTTGCTTTCTGTTTTATGGAATTGGAGAATGTACCCTGGTTCCCTGGACAGAGACAATGTGTCCCAGAGCAGTGCTAGCACCTGGAACAATGCAAAGGCTACACCAAATCAACACCAAAGTACCAGCACGTATGGAAAGGACACTTCTCAATGGTGCACAAGCAAGCCAAAGCAAAGCAAATATTCAGAAGGGCACTAATGAAGTACTGTTTTTGCTAATTCTCTGCCAAATACAATGCTAGTTTTTTGTTTTAAAAATATCTTCCTTTCTCTAATGCTGAATTGTTTTATTTTAACTTCCAAAAGCAGAAAATTAAGTCATAAATTATGCATACAAAACACAAAGCCAAGAGCTAAAAGAAAGTTTATAAAGTTATGAAAAAATAAAGGCAGGCACCAAATTGCTTTGGTGAAAACTGCTAGCATGATACTGCATTTGGGTTTCTAATATATGTTAGGAAAGCTCAACTAAAGAAAATGTGGAGAAGAGCAATAAAAGTAATGGAGTAAAGAGATGTATTTACAAGCATTTAAAAAATAAAAAAAAGGTGCTAAACAGCACTAATTATATTCTGCTTACTCCTCACTCCTTCTAAACAAATATTCCTGGTCCATGTAGGATATCCCAGACTGAGCTGCAGAACAATTTAGGATAATCACAATAAATTGCAAAAACCAAAATTAATCTACAGTTCAATATGAGAAACACTAATACCAAGAGACATGAAATCTTAGAATAATAGACATAAAGGGTAGAATTAAAAAAAAAAAAAGCCAAACAAATCCAAACCCAAAATGTAAGCCCATGCTTTTCATTTCAGCACAGCTAATGAAAATCCTGGGAAATTGTGAAGAAAAACTACACACACTGAGGTTGGTCTGCATGATCAGAAATGCCTTCAGCATATCTTCAACACAAAGTCCAAAGCCCTTTAATTAAATTCCCACTGAAATTATGATTAAGGCAACATTCTGAGGCCAAATTATGCAAGTGACTGCTTCTAGCAAACTGGTAATGTGGGGTTTTTTTCATTATACTTCAGCATGGACACAAGTAGTAGTTGATAGAGTATAAGCTTTAGCTCAAAACTCTAGACCCAAAACTCTCTCCCTCAATATTGGTGCTTCAGCTTTGGAAGTCTTCAGGGAAGAGAATTCTTGTAGCCTGGTGCATACAGGAAAAATGCATTGTTTAGTGCTCTGCTCCTGCAGGCCTCTGCTCCCCCCCTCCCCGATCCCTTACATGAGAATAACCTTATGCACGTGCATATTCCAGTGTATTCAGCCAAACAGGATTCATATTT
Organism: Phaethornis superciliosus; assembly: GCA_023637945.1. NCBI lineage: Eukaryota > Metazoa > Chordata > Aves > Apodiformes > Trochilidae > Phaethornis > Phaethornis superciliosus. The sequence continues at coordinate 33,347,817 of JAJQWJ010000003.1, read as the reverse complement.
TGAAGTGCTCCAGGCAGGGGTGCCTATTTAGATCTCAAAACCCTAACTCAAAATGCATGTTGGAATACATGTGCTGCAAAGCATACTTGCTTTCTATGCACTTCATGTATATTTTCCTGCATGTATTTAACACAAAGAGAAATGTAAAGTAGTCACAACCTTGACTTTTGACTATGTAAAAGAAAAGTCTCACCTGCATACATGTGATAAGTGAGCCTCTCAATGAGCTTGACCACAGTTCCTGCCTTAATGATGGGGATTCCAGATTTGGGCTGCATGTTTTCTTCAAACACAATATTCTCTTCAGAGTCAGGTTCTGCAAATCTGTAAAGCTCTGGATTTGGAAATCTCATTTGCTCCTCTTTTTCTTCCTGCAACATTGTTACATCCAACATCCTTTCCAATGTGCTTCTATATTGCAAAGATATCAACGCTGCCATCCAGTTGTTTTTCTCTTCAGCTGATTTAGCAGCAAAAATAACACTGTTCTCATCTTTTAAGATGATTTCAAAAGCATGTCTGTACTCATTAGTGTCGTCTTTATCGTTGATTTGTACCTTTCTCATGAAGAACTTTTCTTTCAGACGATATTCTGCGTTGCTAGCACCAGGAAGTCTCGGCTGGCCATGATTTGACTTACAGCAAATCATCAAGCCATCAAATAGAAATATGTGTCTCTCGTGCTTTGCTCCTACACGTGTGAGTGTTCCTTCCATGATGAACTCGTTACAGCATTGTCCGATGTCCTTACCCTCCCAACCATCAATATTTTTCTGGATTTCATTCATTTTCTTAATTGCTAGCTGTTTCCCCTTCATCTGCTGAGTATAGAATCGGCAGGCAGATTCACTTCAGTGGAGGATGGGAGAAAGGCAGCTTATTAGCATACATGTATTTAAAAACCACAACCACCACTAGCAGCAAAAACACAAGATCATCTTTCTGAGTGATGAGAATTCCACTGAGAATACAATTTCACCACTCAGTGTCAGCACTACTTTAAGCCTTGACTAATGTTTCCTTTGAGTCTCTCACCTGATAAATTCTCTACTCATCCTCTATGCAATAAATGTTTTACCCAAACATAGGCAACCCAAAGCAGGCAAGCAATTAGTGGTTCTTAGCCTAACAAACCACTCGTTTCCATAGTTAACAAACAATTTTAGATTGCACTGATTTATATCAGCAGCACGTTCAGAAAAAAATGCATTCATGCTGAACTTGTCTGGCAAAGAAAATACTGAAACAATTTTAAGAGGAAAAGCAAAGTTTTAACATGTTTAAATAACTGAACAAATATCTCTATTATACAGCTTTTATCTCTATTATACATCTGTAACTTTAGCCACTACAGAAAAAAATGTTCAGATTAGCAGTTTCAAATTCAAGATCATTCACTTCTAATCACACAGAAATGTATTTTTAGATGGATATTTATTATCTGAGCATAATTAATCCACTTTCTACTTACCAGCAAATTCTCTTAATGTCTCCACTACCAGTATGCAAGGACACATAGAGATTAAAATGGTTTTAAAACAATAACAAGTTATCTTGGCTTTGATGTCACTTCCTCTGAAAAAGTAGGCTTGTCAGAAACTATTTTGTTCATTGTTTACTAAAAGAGGAAACTGGGAGCCCTGGATTTATAGCAAAGCATTAGGAGCAGAAAGCAGGAAAAATGGAAAGATGTTTACCTAAGCCTTCGTTTTGCAAGACTCTTAGAGCATATCCGTTCCATACTGCTTTGAAGATTAAGTAGGGCAGTTATTGCTTGCTTTAAGCATTCTTTATCCTCTTCATCCTCACTTTTTTCTTCCAATTGCTGTGAACATTGAAAGTCAAACACAAAGTGTTACAAACATTTTGGGATGTGCAAAGCCAGAAGTTTGACCTAGGAAGAAGAAATCCAACCATCTGCTGATTCTGCATGCTCCTCCTTGTTATTAACATTAATGAAATAACCAGGTGTATTACTGACAAAGGAAAGAGAGACAACTGTCTGCTAAGAGCTTAGTCTCAGCAAAATGAGAGCAGCAGTCACTAGCTCTTCAGACTTGGATGGATCCAGGCACACATCATTTACATCAAAACCAGTTTGATTTGTTACATCTCCAAGCACCTCCATTAAATCTTAAGAGGAACATGTGAGGAAGGAGATCCTCATACATACCATCCTACAGAAACAGATAAAAATTGTAGCATGCCTGTATATTTGCAACATGTATAAATACTCCTGGAACAGGCAAGCTGGATGGAAAGCTAAGCAAAACTCTTTGGTAGCATTTATAAACAGAAGATTACAAGGGCTTTCACTGGACTAACAACAGGCTAATCAATAATTTAGGGTGGAAGGAACCTTGGTGATTATCTTATCCAGCCTCCTGCAACTGCAGAGCCAACATAGATCAGGTTGTCTAAGACCATATTATGTTTTGAATTGATCAGATGGAAAAGCCACAGCCTTTCTGGACAATCTGTTTTTGTCTGAAATCCCTCCTGGTGAATTTTTTTTTTCCTAATAACTTATCAGGATTTCCCTCACTGCCTTTCCATAGCAGAACATGTGGAAATACTATGAAGCTGCAAGTAGTATTTCTCCATCCTCATCACAGTCAAAGACAGCACAAAGGTTTGCCCTCCTCCTTAGTCTCCTTTTCTCCAGAAGTAAGCAGCTCACTCCCACAAAACTTCTCCCTCCCCACGTGGCCCATTTCTTATGTCATTTTTAAAGGCCCTTCCAGTGAGCTTCTACACCACTCTCAGCAGGATGCCCAAGCTGCATATGGTTCTTCTGATGCAGTCTTGTCAGTACTGAATAGGTAGGCACTGCACTTCCCCCAGTCTGATAGCTACACACTTGCTAAGACAGTAAACACAGGTGTTCGTAATTGCAAAGGTGTTTTGCTGGCTTGTATTCCACTTTTTATCCACCAGGACCGTGGGGTTTGGGTTTTTTTTCATGCAAAAAACCAATAACCAGAGAGAGAGAGTGGGCAGAAATAAGTGCTCTTCCTCTATAGAGGGGTTGCTTAGCTGTTAATCCATAAATATGGGGATATCTAACAGTGGCCAGCTTGTAAAAACAGGGTACATAAGAGAACACAGATACATTAATGTCTTCACATACTAACTCAACTTTTCTTGAGGGACATAAAAGAATAGTTATAAACTGAAAGCAGGCAAGAAGGGTTAATATTTTGTGCCTAATTATTGCTGTGAGAGTTAAGTTTTATAACACAAGATCTGCTGGGTATTTATTTTAAGATGAAATTAATATTTATTATTTTAATCTTCAATCTTTGTTTAAGCATTAAAATGTTTCACAGTATAGTCAGTGAAAAAAATCATTGACTACAGCTGTGGCTTAGACATAAAGGTGAGGTAACAATTACTTACAGGACTACCAAGAGACAAGCATTTCAGACTATTACACACCACGAACTGGCTCCATATGACTGGAAGATTTGTTTTGACAGAGGTGGATAAAATGAAGCAACAGACTGGCATGGACCAAAATAACAGATGCCCTTGGAAACAGTACAATCACACATTTCACATCAAAAGCAAACAGTAAGTATTGTCCTCTAAAATCCAACTGAATACAATATATTCATGTTTGATATTTGAACAGCTCATACAGAATAGCATTACTTTTTTTTCCTGACCGAAGTTAATAATTCAGAGCAATAGCTGTCAATGTCAAAGACTACTTTATTTACGTTTTCAGTCAGAAGGATGACCACAAGGTTTACTCCAGGCAGCTCTGATTCATGTAGTGCAACCTGCCGTAGTCTTAACCTAAGCATCACTAGGCATGAATGCCTAATCATGTGACAGCCACTGAAATAAGCCTGACAATACAACATAACAGGCATTACTTCCCATAGGATCTCAGGGAGAATCCATCCCTCCAAGAAGGAACAGACTACCCTCATCGTATTCCTCTAGTGTCTAGATTTAACACAGAAGGAATCATCTTCCCTTTGCTTCAGTTGTGCACATCATCTAAGTTTAGAGAGGACTTCAGACAAATGAGGCAGGAGCAGCACCACTTGCAGAAGTCCTGAAAGAAAGCTAAGAAAAACACGTAACCACCTCTAAGATTTTGCTGCTTTCCTGCACAAGAGTTCAAAGCAGGCTCTTCGCCTTACACACTGCCCCTTTGACAACTTCCATCAGAAGAGTTTGGTAAGATTTCCTACCACCTCTGGGTAGCCACCCTTCAACACTGGACAAGACAGTTTTAGCCATGTCCTTGAAAACAAGCAGTGTTACATCCTACAATACTCTGTCATTTGCTTGCAAGAGTACCATAGGAGACAAGGTAAGGAGCAAAAGGCATCTAAAATACACTACAAAACTGATGAAAATTAGGCTCAATTTATGACAAAGCTTAAAAAACTCTCTCCTTATTTTTAATACTGTTTATGTAACCCAAATGCTCCAGTCAAACTAACACAGATGCATGGTAACTAGCAATAATTCACAATATCCCAGTAGAAGAAAGTTTTTGAAATTCAGGAAGATCACAAAAGAAATGAGTAAATGTAGGCTAATGTGTATCAGGAGAGCTCTAAATCAAAGAAAGAGAAAAATAAACCCCTATGAAGTAATAATTTTTTATCAATCCTGCACTTTAAATTCAAATACCTAGTAAAAACCACTCCCCATACATTTTTTTCAAGAAGCATCCTTGTAAAGATGAACGTTCATTACTGCAAAGCATTCCGCTCCTCTGCTGAGTCTATAAAATGCTTTTTATAGCAATTTCTCTCCAGTTCCAAAAAATTAATCACAAAGAAAATTCATGATCCATTGGAACTAACTTATATTTCCAGTTGAATATGTCAGAGACCAGTGAGTGTAACATTTAGGAAGTAGTGTGTAGAAGCAGGCATCTTCTGAAGTGTAAGACTAACACAAATGGCAAATCAGGCAGTACTGTGAACTACTGCAAAGACACTTGAAAAGGAATTTGCAAGTTATATTCTGGTATTGTGTAATTATCATAATCTGCTATCAAAAACCACCCTAGACAGAATGGAGCTTAAATTACAACAGTAACTTTCACCTTATACTGGCCCAGGCACCATGGAAGCAAAGGTTACGGAAAGTGAAATGGCATCATTAGAAAAGCATCCAAGTTTCTCTGCACATCTCACTGATCCTTCTACAGCAGTGCAGTGCCCTCTAACGAATGAATCAGGTAGATGATAAATAAAACCATTGGTTTTTTTCAGATAATGCAAAGATACTGTTATTACTATGGGAAGAAGGTACAGATTTCTGATTATCAGTAGTATCACTGTGCTTTTTAATAATCTTATCAGAAAACAGTGGTTTATTACAATTCTAACTTTCCACAGCATTATAGGTACAGTATCCTGGCTATTGAAGGAAAACAAACTTGGATAACAGACTGCTAAGGGAAGTTTCTAATAAAGTATATACTTTCTAAGCTGCAAGCTCTGAAAAGATACCAAAAAGTAGAAGACAAGATGTTTTGTTCTACTTGTTGCATAACACAAGGATTACATATTTATAAACCTGAAATTCCAAACAGGTACAAAAGAAATCCCCCTCATGAAGTGCAAAATAAGACTATGATAGTCCTTCTGTTATGCCTTCAGGTAGGCATCTGGCTAGAACGACAATGACTGAAAATACATTTATACTTACGAGAATATGCAGATATAGCAATACTAGGAGGTGTCACAATTGATACAAAATCTTGTACTTCAGGGCTTACATCATAATCTAGATTTCTGTCTTCCTAGAAGATTATTCTAAATATAACCACTAGAAATCTGTGAACTGCAGGATCCCCAGTTCATATAAGAAGAGAGATCACAAAACAGCTTCTGTACACAAAAGACAACAGCATCCAGCAGGCAAGGAAATCACAACTGATCTTGCTTAACAAGTTCGCTTCATTGTAGCTGCTAACAATCCTGCTGTCCCCTCAAAATATTAATCCAAGAAGTCTAGTGCATAGGTGGTCCCACACTACAAGCAGAAGCTGCAAACAGCAGTACTCAAAACAAGCTTGAATACTGCTGCTTCAGAAAAACTTCAAAACCCAGTATGTAATTTCTTCAGATGTCCTGAAGCCCACAACGAGGCAACAAAACACTTGTTTAGCATTTAAGAGAAATAATACATAGGAAAGAAACATTTAGGAGAACCTGAAGTACACTAACAGTACTCCAGCTTCTGTTCTAATGCCTCATCTTCAATATGTTTCTGCGAATGAGGTACCTACCAAAAGACAACTGTGAACCAGGTTATCCTATGGTCAAGAATAAAAATGAACAGGGGTTCTCCTCTGCAGGGAGGCAGATCTATGGACACCTTGCCACAAAAAAATCCTGGAAGCTGCCTCAACAGTATTGAGTTAACCAAGAGCTCATTCTTTTTGCAAATCCCCCAAATAATAAAATCTCAGCCCAGAGTAGCAATGTGCTGGGAATAAGAATGCTCTCACAGCCAGAAACCTTAATATTTAGAAAGCATCAGGAAATAATCTGGAATAGCAACTGGAGACAACTGCTGAGAACAGTATGCACTTCGAGAAAATGCCAGCAGTCTAAAAGACACTTCACACTTGGAGCTTAAAGGAAACTCCTTCTGTCATATTCCCGGGCATACGTACAGTTTTAACGCACTGGAAATTCTAAAATATTTCTTTTTCCATATAAACGCAGACAATTTTGAGTGCAGTAAAAATATGCATACATTTATATAACTATTTATTTATATTAATAGTACAGTAGAAGTGTTATTTGCATTAAGAGTGGAATGGATCTTTAATATATTACTAAAATAAAAACTTTCTCCACTCAAAGTTTAAGTAATATTAAATTATATAATCTTATATAAACATGTCAAATATCAAGCCACAGATGTCAGATAATTAGTTACAGAAAATCCTCCAGCATTGTCTTGAAAGTACATTTTAAAAGGGACAGAAACTAAAAAATCCTCATGTTATTTCCCATTAAGTTTTAATTCACATAATGTAAAATATGCTCAGCCCGTTGGGCAACATACCGTACAGGTACAGCACTAAAATGGGAGGAAAATAAGAAGCATACAAACTTTTAGTACAAGCTTGTAGTTCTTTCACATGTTGTCTATGTGATTTGAACAGATCTCAAAGTTAGGTTGAAAACTCAAGTACATCAAACTTTATCTGACCCCAAAAAGTGAAACCATTTGGACTAAAGAAATATTTGAATTTACGGAACTGCTACTCTGATTACTCCATGTGGATGCTCTTATTTAGGGAAGATCAAAATTAAAATATATCAATTTCAAAAATAAAGTACTCTAAATTAACTGCCATTTTTCAAATCAGGATGAACACCGAGGAAAAGTTAGGAAGAGCTATTCAGAAATACATACCACACAGAAGTCAGTTCACATTTCAACACTTACAAATTTTCCCACAGGTTTCTCCCATGGCCAATTTGCCACTTAAATTCCCAGGAGTGGGTATAGCCTGTCAGGAGGCCACAATTCAGCCTAGGTCTGCTCAAGTGCCTCTGCAGCCTGCTAGGCATTTTGAACTGGTGTCTGCTCAACAGGAAGGAGTGTATTTTTGCTCTCAGTTTCTGCATCTGGGAAGGGATTCATGTACGTGAACAACTCTCATTGAACTTACACAATCAACCTTTCCTTTTTCAAAGAAGATACAAAAACAAAGCTTTGTTTTCATATAAGTTTCTCGATGTTCTCATAAAACCATTACCTAAACACTCAAGACTTTTTGTAGGCTTCTAGCTGCCACATAAGCATTTCACATGCCTAGATTCTATTCCTAGAGAGATGGCTACTTTTTTTACAGAGTATGAAAAAATCACTTGCTCTGCATTCTTCAAAAACATGGAGTAGGTTTTTTTGCATATGCTGATGTCTCTTCCACAGCAGATTCATTACCTTTCTGCAACAAACGTACAAGTTCACACAGATCCTTCCAGAGCCTTCATGCTCTGAAATTCTCTTCTTTCTTACTGTCACTTTGGTTTGTTTCATCATTATTAGCAGACCTGCAGAATACATTAGAAATTTAAAATTCATAATTAAGTTGATAACATTTAGTTAGATCAGTATTTGAAATATCACAAAATATTTACCTATGTGCTTCCACATTTGTAATTGAGGTCTTCCATTTTCTTCCCCCAAATTTTCCATCACAGTAAAGACAATTCAATTTGACAACATCTTCCCTTTCTCTTTTGTAATTCCAAAACGGATAAAAATCCACTTTCATTGCTTCAACACAGTTCAAGGCTGATCTCTGCTAGCCAAGTTTGCAAGGCCATAAGCTCAAATGGATGGCACCTCTATGTTCAGATAGAAATGTATGAACCTTTGAACCCTACATAAGATGAATTCACAATTTCAGAGATAGTTCTGGGAAGCAACAGTAGAGCCCTGTTGATTTAAGTGAACCCTGTTGATTAAGGAAAAAAGAGCTGGGAAAATGAGGGACAACAAGCAGAATCCCATCTGTAGACTTGGTCTACAGAAACCATGAACAATCTTTTTGTTTTACTTGTATGTTATTTCCTGCATCTTCCCATTGTTTTCTACTGAACGCACCAAAGTATTGAGAGAAAACGATCTCCACAGCTATAAAACAAGAGAAAGCATGCTAATAATGGTACTAAATACACGGTCCAGAAATATTACTACTGGAGAATTCAAGTATCAAATCTCAACCACAGCGATACCTCTCCCCAAGGAACTCCCTTCTGTGCAGAAGGTGACAGGAACAAAGGGAGGAGGACAAAGAAATACACTGCTGTTATTAAAAGACTACACAGCATTAAATATAATATACTTATATAATAGTCACTATATAATGACCGCCACAATCATAAAAACTAATGTAATCCTGTAGGAGCTGAAAATATGAGCTACAATAGGCTTCTTAACATTCAATCCTCAACGGATTACTTGTCTCAAAACTTTTTATTTAGAGGAGAAAAAAGGACCAAAACTTGGACAAGTTCCTATAAAACCCATCTGTTTTCATGAGAGCTTGGACTTGGGTGTTCAGCATAAACTGCTACCATATAAGCTAAAGAGCTATCTACCATCATTAAACACTTGGAAAGAGCCCCAGAGAACAGTCTCCCCCAGTATACCCTTTCTAATTCCCACAGTAATAGGGAGAATTTGCCCTGCAGGTATTCCTAGAGAACGGATCAGAAAACAGGACTTTGAAACCCTTCGGTTAAACACATAATTGAAGTCAAAAGTCTGACTTCAGCTAGTGCTTCATTTGATTGCCCGAAGAGGGCACCATCTACACAAGAACAGTCTGGCCCTGTGCCATCCTACTCCCTGCTTCAAGGCATCAAAGTCCAGCATTTGTTGGTCCTGCAGCAGATTGACAATAACACAGATCAAGTGTCACTGAAGACTGTAAACAAAGTAGAGGGAGGAATTTTTTACTATTTCTTTTGTTAGATTTTATCCAGCTTTTGTAGTAAAGCAATTTTAGTGAGATAACAAAAACAGATATTCCCCAAGGAATATCTTCTCATTAGAAAATTCCCTGGTAAGAGACACCGCCTTCTCAAAAGTCAAGATACATCCTGTTTAAAAAGAAAAAAAAAAAGCTGTGCAACTAGAACAAATGGCCCCATCACAACTCTGTAACAGCTGACATAATCATAATTCATAATAAATGAAATTATAGATATGTACACATATCTGTGACAGACACATGGGAAATCCATCAATGAGTATAACAGCTAGAAAGAAAAAAATTAAATAAATTCTGAATAATTTTTCCAATTGAAGACAGCTCATTTAGTTAAGATTAACAGTAAACAAGTCTGTGGAAGAAGTGCGTACACGCACATGTGACAAAGTTTTGTTTTCCCCTATCATTTTCCCTTTGGCTTGGAGACACACAGCTGCTTAAAAGTATAAACCCACCAGCATTCAAATGAGGAAAGCAAGAGAAATGTTGTCAATAAAACCACACAAAAAAATCAACACAGAGCCTCATTTACCTGCCTGTATCATCTCTAACTTCTGTCTACAACACTGTTTTCATAGTTAAACCATATGAAGAAGTCGCTTACATTTTGCACCAACTGCCTTTTTCTAGGAAATCTCTTCTTAGACTTCAGATCAATTTTTCCATCACCCCAGCTTTTTCTCCCAAGATACACTCAAATACGCTTTGTAGTTCTCATCACACATTAGCAACAGTTTGGTAAAGCTACATTTCCTCCAGCAGATAGGCCTTCATCTGTCACAGACATAAAACTGCATATCATCTCCAGTGGATGTAAAAAAAGTCATCCTCATCTGCAGTTACATATACAAATACATGTAAACCAGTGCTACTTCTGCTTTTACTTTAATTTCAAAACAGAATTGAACATGCGAATTACTGTGGAAAGAAGCACCCCAAAGTCATCTTGGAAAATAAAATCCTTTGCTGGCACTAAGTAAATACTTTCCTAAAATAATTAATAGCTAGTGTGAATCTGTGATTTTCTGTTTTTAATACTAATGGAAGGAGATAAAGAGTCCAGTACGAAATTAAAACCTGCTAATTACAATGCTTGTACTCAATACAAGCAATGTAGACAATGATAATGAAATATAATTGTATATTTAAAACCTTTGCAGACTGCTGAAGTTCAACAATTAAGACTCCGTGATCCTCCACCCTGGGCTAGGTTACACCAGCTACATATGGGATGGCAAAACAACTTCATTGATTTTAAGCTCTGGATCTTGAGCCTGCCTGAAACAATGCAGTGAATTACAGTGAAGTCAAAGCTCAAAACAGGCTGGGATGTGTTACACAGCAAGAGACTTACAGGATCAACCATACAAAGAGACATATACAAAGATACTCCAGCAGTCCCAAATTACTAACATTTCACCACCGCGTGCCTTCTCCAGAAGCATGTAACAGATTGAATACCACCAGACTGGGAAAAGGGTGGTTTCTTATCTTGGAAGACCTCAAAAAAATAATTCTGGTTTGACAAGTGTCATTAGCATCGTGAAAGAAGAACACAACAAAAGTTTAACTGAGGAGCATTTCTAATTGAGCTGAATTGCCAGTCAGTAAAGACTGGCAAGTTACTTATTACCTAAGAACAAAGTTTGAAAAAACAAATAAAACACACTAGAAGATGTTGCTAAATGAAAGCATCCTGAGAAGTTAAGATTATTATAGGTTGTATTACAACTAAAAAATATTTGCAAAGAGACAAGAAGATTCTATTCTTAAATCATGAGAGTGTGTTTTGTTTTAGAGACAAAAATAATATATATATATTAAAAAATCTGTCCTGTTTTCCAGAACATCTTATTTTACCTAGGTAAAGTTTATATATGCTTTGAGCCATCCCAATTTGGAAATAAAGCATTTAAAAGTAACCTTCTATTTACCCAAAGAAAGGAAAGAGTATTACACACACACACACAAAAACTTGCAGCATCTGAAACAGCACCCAAGTAAATTTAAAAATATTTCATACAGTTAGTTTCTTAAGTAGAAGTTCAGGTATTTTCAGGCTGGTTGAAAGAAAACAGCCCTTAATCATATGCTCATTTTCCAACAAAGTTACAGCACGGAGCTTGAGCTAAAAATAGAATATGTATTTGTGCATTCCTGGTGTCCTGCCAGTCTTTACGAGGGCTTTAGTTTCTAAATAGGATAACCATCAGCGGACAGAAATCTATTTTTTCTGTAGTCTGCATAGTTAGAAGGTAACTTTGAGATGTATGTTAAATAGATAACTTCAAAGTATGCAAGATTACATAACATAGCTCAAAGAAAAATGCTAACCCTCTTATCCTTAAGTACATCTATATTAAAGAGAAATAAAGTGTTAAAAACATACTACTTTGCCAACATTTTGTCTCTTCATACTATGAGATGCATTTTCATAGGATTTTTGTTTATTCATGGGTATGCCTGCAATCACTAAATCATGTCTCTTAACATAAAAAAGAATTCAATACAACCTTGCATTAGTGAAATTATCAGGATTCTACAGCTAAATAATTCCACCAGTACCCTTCTGTAGCAAATACCCTTTTCTAGGACACTTTTAAGTATAACCGAGCTGGAATCCGTTTCAAGATTCCTGATATAAGGAAAAAAATGTTATTGCTAGCAGAGACTACTTGTGGAGGGATTCACATGCCCTGTGCACACGTATGACTGACAGATGAAGCTACTTCCACAAGAACTAGTATCTTTCTTGATGTACTCCTATTGCCCTTCACTGCCTATTGTGTCTAACAGACTACAGAGTCAAATATCTCACTAAAATGAGATGAGACTCATTTGTACTACTCTCAGTAGGAAGAAAACCTGCAAAGTTATCATATAGATAACTAACCTAAAAGTATCAGATTTACACAGGGTGGAGGAGTGTGTATGTCTCTAAGGCATGAGTGAGAAAAAAACAGCTTTACACAAATCATAGATCAGGAGCTGCAAAAAGACTCATGCCTTTTTGGAGGTGGGCTTAGCTTAAGACTCCAGTTTGCACTAAAAAAAGGCAAACATGAGCCGCTCTCTTTTTCAATAAGCACACATGCCCGCTTCCCCCCCCTAAATTTACCAAAGGCAAGAAACAAGACAAGATGTGTGTGTGTGTGTCAGGCAACATTGATCCTTCATGCTTTGTCTGCTGTGTAAAGACAATACCATGTTCACACAAAAGTATGCAAAGTCTGTATTGCATATTTAGACTGTGTGAAAAAAGCCCAAGAAGAGAAACCTTACATGTGTGCAGGTATTTATCATACAAAATGCAGACAAGCTTTATCATACCTCCCCTTCAGTGTACTGTTATGAAAGAAAACACTTAATATGTTAAACATGTCTGAGGAGTCAGACCAAACCAATAAGCTAGAAAAACAGATGAAGCACACGTTCCTAAAGTCAAAAAAGCAAGTTATACAAGATGAGCTATGTGCCAAAGCTGTAGATCTAGATCAGTAAAAACGGTGGTAACACTGTAGACATTTAGACTCAAAGATGACTTAACTGCTGTGTTATCCCAAAATAATCAATTAAACATTCAAAAAAAACCCCACCCGGATTCTTCAGAAGAGCAGAGGTTTTGTTTTGGCTTATTGATTTTTTGTTGTTGTTGGTTTGGTTTGGTTTTTTGTTTGGTTGGTTTTTTTACTTCTGATCCAAATTTCCCCAAGTGTGGAACACTATATCCCTTCTGAGTTTATAGACTCCTTCTTGTTACTCTAAAAAGGTGAGGTTGCATTACAAAAAGTCTAAGACATGTATGTACCAACCAAGCCTTCCCTTTGAAGGAAGGAAATCACTTTCATAATCACCATGGGACAGGCACTGCAAGAACACCAAAACTTTTATGAAAATGAAAAGTCTGAAGTGAAATCTTACTGTGATTTTAATATACAAAGTAACAGCTAAAGAAAGTCTTGGACATTTTCTGTAATACAGCCATTTGTTGTTATCTCCTACCACTGTTGAAAAAAGTAATTTCAAAAATATAAGTGCCTAGCTCTCTCTTGCTTTCTAAATTCATGGTAACTTGACATTCTACACAAATTATTAGCTGCTGTAAAACTTTGATTATATTACAAACAGATACTTGGTTATAGTACACACCAAAGCATATAACCTGCTTTTTTCTCAAAGCATTTTTGTTTTTCATATTCTAGAAAAGTCTTTACACCTAACTTTACACAAAGCTCTGGTATTCAACACTGAGAGTTACAAAGAAACAATCAGATTCATACAATGTTCTTACTTTTAGAAGTTCAAAATAATGAAGACAGTGGTAAACAGGGGCAAGGAGCAGTCGGGGTAGAACATACTGAACAGCTTCTTTAAAGCCTTCACCTATTGACTAGAAACAAAATAAGTTTCAGTCTTAAAATTATGAATATGTTGAAGCAACAATACAATGTAATTCAAATTGCAATATCAATAGTATGGCTTACTCAGAAGAAAGTTACCTGTAAATAAAATGCTGCTCCTGGCTTTGATAATTGACTTAGAAAATGATCATGAAAACCAGGTCGCAAAATATCTTGTGCATATGATTCATACGGATCAAATGCTAGTTCCTAAGAAGAAATACAGAATAATTTTACAAAACTGATTCAATAGCTAAGCTTCATAATTCTTAAAGAAAATATATACTCTACATAGGAAAGACTTTTCTGCATCCTTTTTCTAAAACACCAACAGGAAGGATCAATATTTCTACACACACAGGCTGATGCAGTAATCCAATCTGGAAGAAATCTCTGGAGGTCAACTGGTCCAAATCCCTGTTCAAAGCAGGGACCCACCTTAGGGCTGAAGTCAGAACCAGAGTCAAAGCTGAGGCTGCTCAGGGCCTCATTAAGTCCTGAATACCCCCACGAAGAGAGGCACCAAAACCTCTCTGGGAAGCATATTCCAACGTTCAATTGTTCTCATGACAGATTTTTCTCCCCTCACTAACTTTTTACCATTTGCATGCTCTTTCATCTCACTTCACAGTTCTCTACTGTAAACCACCAATAAGAACCTGGCCCAGTGTTTTCTACACCTTCCATTCAGGTAACTGAACGCAGAAATAAAATCTCCTTCCTCATACTTGTAAGACTGAGAAAGCCCCTGTACTCTTAACTCTCTTGGGCCTCAACTCCTTAATCATCCTGGCAATTCTCATGGACATCTCGTACTAGGAAGACCAAAACTGGATAGAATATGCCAGAGTGCTACAAAGAAATGATTCCTCATGCTGCTGGCTGCACTTTTCCTAATACAGCCCAGTAGGCAAGTAGCCTTCACTGATGATTCCTGAGGATCTCCAAGCCCTGTTGAGCAGTGCTATTCCTCATCTAGGCAGCTGGGTCAGTGCATGAGGTTGTTTGGTCCCAGGTGCAGAAACTTTGTTTACCTTTTCTCAACCCCATGAAGCTCCTGTAGGTCCATTTCTCCAGCCCCCCAGGAAGGAGCTCTGTATCTGCCCCACAATTTGGTATCACCTATCAACCTTATGAGGCACACCTTCTCCCACAACACTAATGAAGACATTAAACACTAAAAACCTCAGTATCAAAGACTGAGGGGAATGCCACCAACCACTGGTAGACTTTATATTGTTTATGACATGCCAGTCCAGCCAATTTCCCACTCACTCTATAATTCAACTACCTAGTCTACAGCTTACCAAGTTGACTACAAGGATAGCATCAGAGATTGTGCTGAAGGCCTTTCTTAAATTCAGAGAAGGGATACTAACTCATCTTTCATTTGTCCATGGAGACTGACATCTCTTCTTAGAATGCAGTCAAGTTGGTCAGGTACAGTTTTACCTTTGGAAATCTGCACTGGCTGTTGCCAAATCACTTCCTACTCCTTCAAAAGGCTGGACATGAATTCCAGAAAGATCTACAAAGCTTTTCAGGGATCAAGAGACTGACCATCTTCTACTCTGCAGGATCCTCTCTCATGAGTCTTTTTTCAGACATAACACTTCATCTCCAGTTATTGGAGATGTTTTTATAGCTCACCACTAAATCCCAAGAATTTTCAGACAGTGGCCTTGCCTTAGCACCCTGTCCTGCCCCATAGACTTCCATACAAGTACCTTAGATCAACAGTCTCTAATTTATCTTTGGCTTTCACCTCTCTCCCTCAATCACAGGGAGCAGGCCTAACTGGGAAGCCTAAAAGCACATCTTGCTGGTGAAGACCAAAGCAAAAGAGACTGAGTACCTCAGTCCATTCCATGTCCTCCAGCACAGGGTCTCTCACCCATGAGCAAGACACCAGTGTTTTCTACCACCTTATTTTTGATGCTATTTTACCTATACAAACACTTCTTGCTTTGCTGCACATTCCTCACAAAATTTAACTCTAGCTGAGCTGCAGCCCTCTTAATACCATTTCTACCCACCTAGACAATGTTTCTACATTCCTCCTAGGAAGCCTATGTTTCTTTTTGAAAAAAAGAGTAATTATACTTGGAAAAGACTCTTAAGATCATCAGATCCAACCATGAACCCAGTACTACCAAGTCTACCACTAGACATGACCTTAAGCACCAAGTCTTTTAAACACCCCCAGGGACAGTGACTCAATCACTTCCCTGGGCATCCTGTTCCAGTGTTTGATAATCCTTAGAGTGAAGAAAATTTTCCTAATATCCAATCTTAACCTCCTCTGGCACAATTTGAGGCCATTTTCTCTTATCACTTGCTACTTGGGAAAAGAGACCATCTTCCACCTTGTTACAACCTCCTTTCAGGTACTTACTGGGAGTTAACAAGGTCTCCTCTGCATCTCCTTTTCTCAACTAAACCACCCCATTTCCCTCAGCTGCTCCTCACAGTACTTGTGCTCTAGACCCTTCACAAGCTTTGATCTTCATGGCTCTTATTTAGACACACTCCAGCACAAAAATATTCTCCTTACAGTGAAGGGCCTGACTATGGTTAAACAGGGAACTCAACACTGTGCTTTAACTTGCCTCTGGCTATATCTACTATTTCTTAGGGACTGGGAATGCATAGTCCTTGTGAGTTGAACATACTTGTTTTGAAAATAAACCACCTCTCCCGAGCCCTTTCTGCCCTCAAGGCAGCCACCAATGTGATCTGTATCCCAATAAACTGAGCAAACTAAATCTACACTCCCAAAGTCCAGGGTCTTCAGTCTGCTTATCTCCTGCACTTTTCTCAGGACCTTGAAATCTACCACATCATCTACCATCTACAGCCAAGCCTGACATTAGCTACAATGTCCCTGTCACTTCTTCCTTGTTCATGAAAAAGAGATCAAATGTAGCATCTTTCTTAGTTGGTCCATCAGCATATGCCACAAAAAACTGTCTCCAGAGGCCTTCAGAAATCTTTTGGATTACTTGAATGACAGTAAGTTGTCCAACCAACAGATGCCAGCAAGGTTATTATCCCAAGAGAACTAGGGCCTGTATAAGGAGATGACCCACTCCTGACTTGTTTAAAGGTTTTGGGCACTAGTCAATTGGGCAGTCTTCGCTTTAGAAAAAGCTTTACCACAACATGCCCTTTGTGGGCCTCCTCCTCTTGATTCTGATCTGTAAGCATTCAACCACCTCATAATTAAACCTGTAACAGAGCTCCATGTATTTGAGGTAAGCTTTTGTTAAGGCTTCTGGCCACATCTTCCCCACCTATCCATCTTGAGTGCCTATATTCATGCAACCCTTGCTGGCAGGTCACTAATTTCAGTCACATGACAGCTCTGCTACTGTGCACAGACTCCCAGATCCTCCTATCTGTACAGGAGCACATGCATGCTGGGGAAACAAGACATGTCAGATGAGCCTTTGGTCACCTCACCTTCTCAGGATGATGGCAAAGAAGCCCTGGTTCTACTTAGTCTTTCCACAGCAAACCTGGTCTACAGCTAATTTACAGAATACTTCAATTTCTGTCAAAATCTAGTCAGAGGTAGTTGGCTTCGCTCCTCCCTCCCCCATAAATGCCATAATTTAAATAGCCCTATAAGAACAGGTTTAGAGACTAAAAGGGAAAATACACTCTCTATTCATCATGGTGGTGCTAGAAGAGATCTTGACCCAAACAAAGGCAGCTAGAACAGAGATGCACTTAAGATCTAAGTGCAAGTCATTAAAATATACCTAACTGGCAAAAAAAAAACACCCCAGAAGAAACAAACCAATTTTTCTTACCTCAGCCATGTCTTCAAAACAGCTGCCTACTAATGGATGAGGACTACCTTCATCTGTCATTTCAACAGTGTCTTCTATATGACCCAATAGCTTCACACTAAGTTCATGAATGTCCGATATACGACTAAATATGTTTTCCACATCCTACAAAAAGTAACAGAAGCATACAAAAATCAATAGGGAACTGGACACAATTTCTAAGAGGAAGAATGTTATGTGCAGAGCTACTGTTATGACTAAAAAGTCAAGCACTTCCTTAAACAGGATTTTAGAATATATTTTATTATACATATTTTCAGTTTAACTTATATAATATCAGAGAATTTTTTTTACATTGATGGCTATATATGTACATATATTAAAACATTTACAGTTATTGAAACATGATAAAGAATAATAGTGACAGGCCTGCAAGTAAATATATTGAAGTGTTTTTCCCTCAGTTCTCTAAAATCAGTGCTTCCCTACAAGTGCTCCTTTACTATTTCTATTTCAGAACTCAAGACAAGTGCTTCCTCTACTACAGAGATGTTTAATTGGACAATACCTCAGTTTTGGAAGTTTTCATCTAGATTTATAGATACTAGTGTAGGGTTGGGATATTTTTGTGGTTTGCACAGTACTTACATGAGATGAAAACAGTTTGGAGTTGGAGGCATATGGTTCTCTAAAAACTCTGATAATGAGATTTAGTTCCCTTATATATTGTCGAACCTCTGCCATAAATGACTTCACTAGGTCATAATAGGTTTGCTCCCCTGAGGTGGAGGGTTCCTCATCCGATAAAGTTAGTGCACTTAAATCTTCCACATCTTGATGGAACATATCCATTAATACCTAGGTAGCAAAGAGGAGGAAATCCACAAAATAAGAACAACTTTTCAAGAGCTACCAATAAGTTATCAGTAAAGGAAACCTATTATTGCCATGAAATCAGCCTGATCATTCTAAAATTGGTTGAGCATTACAAAAGCAATATTCACTGTTGTAAATCTTCAAGTCATTTATTTGTAGTTGCAAAATCAGAAGACTTTTCAGTCATTTAAAGCAAACCCGGCATCTGTCCAAGAATGTGGTCCTAAAATCAATTACAATGTTAAGAGGTCTAATGAAGTATACAGCCACATTTAGCTGTATTCTATTATGCTGAATTAGCCATACATAATCTGTACTTCTGAAGATACATTACCTGAAGTCAAAGAGTATGCATTTTGGCTTTTGAGCTTCAGTTTTAACAGGAAGTCATACTTGGTCATGCTCGGAACTCTGTACTCTGGGACAAATACTGCCCTGCCCACACACTGTACATGGCCTGGTTCCTGTCCTTACCAACTCCTGACTTCTCTTGTTTAAACAGACCCACAAGGGTAGGCACCAGCTTCAGGAAGGGTGGCAGTCACATTGCAAAAACTACATAGACAAAAGGACCCTGAAAACTATGACTACCATAGGTCCCAATCATAACCAAGCAAGGCTTAGCAAACACAAGTAATTTGAACTTCAAGAAAATTGGATCACTGAACATTTCTTCAAACATGGCCAGGAATCATTACAATGACTTAGCAAGTCTCAAACAGATAGCAGACTTTGACTTGTTTCCATGATACTTAAAGAACATTTTAAAGGTAAGTTAAATAAGTTGAATGCAAATTAGTAAAAGGCATCCTAACTTGAAATATCTTTATCAGAAAGAAAATCTAAAGAGGGTCCACAAACAATTTACAATGACGTAGCAAATCTTAATAAGCCACTGTTAAGTGTAGTTCAACGTACAAGATTACTTTGTCCTGAGATAGGCAGATGGGACAGTATTTATGAACACATCTACCCAAAACCACACCTCTTTCAGGAAGCCACTAAGTGTTTCAAAATAAATGAGAACTCGAGTGCTGCTTGACAGCCTCCCTACCAAACAGCTGGAAGTGAAGCCTGTCAATCACTGAAAAGACAGAGGAAAAAACTGCCGAAGCAAAACTGCAAACATGCCTCTGACAACCACAGGAGAAAAGGTAACACATGAAACGTGAACTAGAGCTTCTTAAAATGGCAGAAAACTGGCTGAAAAACTGTTTTTCAAAATAATTATACACCTGAAGATCAAGAATTAAACTTCTGAATGAGCCACAACAAACATGTCATTTACCCTGGTATTTACAGGAGAAATCTTTATTTAAAACATGTTACAGCTGCTTTCCCAGATGTGCTGGTTAACCAAGCTGCTGACTACTGACAGTAGACAAACAAACTATTCTGCAACAGAATACTTGGGGATTTGTAAGTTTAAGAGATGGTCTGGTAGGTTCATCAGACTTGAATACACCTAAGAGCAATCATTCTTCACTCAGGTCTTTTCCTAACACTGCTCAAAAATATACATGTCTAGTGAGGAGGGAAATGGGCACTCAGCAGGTTCTTTCTTTCTCCTAGTGAGTCTCCCTGGCTACACACCCTTGTCCTAAGCTTCTCTGAAAGCAGAACAATGGACATTTTGCATTAAGCCCGAGTTCTTCTGAAGCTCTAAGAACAGAAGATGATTCATCTTTCAAAGCCAGTGAATGCACATGGAACTCAACTTAGAAGGAGAATCCTAATTCTGTGAAATGGGACATTATAGGGTCACTACTGTTGGATATTACATGGAATAATGCAGGTATTCAAGGAGGCCCAAACATTTGTAATTCTGCCTCACACAGTTCTAGCGCATACTTGAGACAGAAGATTCCAGGCTGAATTAATGAGGTGCATATCTCACTACTATAAAATCCACAAAGTAACTATATCCCTGATATTGAATTCAGAGCAATTGGAAGCATAAGCAGATAGGAGAAAAGCAGCTTGCATTTTAATGGAGTTTGATTTTTGCAGACATGGCAAAATTTTCCAGACAGATGGATAGCATGTAAGCAAGTATGTAAGTGCTTGAGAAAATAAAAAATTGCATACAGGGCCAAGAAACTGTTCTGGTTGTTTTGTTTCAAAAACAAAAACAAGCAGAAAACGTTATGGGTATGAACATAACATATCATGAAGTCTCTACATGCAACTGGAAAGAAAACACACTGGGAGAACCTTTGAATGGCTTGTTCTGCTGAGGCACTAAACCAACAGGCCTGCTCTAGAGCCTGTATGTATCAAGGAGTTCCTCCAGTGTAATGCAGTGGAAGTTCCTGAATCAACTTCATCACAGCTCTTCTGCTCATCACCTTTCCCAAGACAGAAAGAAGCACTTGTTCCTGCTGCTATTCTATGACAAATATTCAAACATACACCTTCAAACCCTGCCCAGGAACATATGATCAAAACCAAGAGTGACCAGGACTACTATTGTGAGAGAGAAATACTTGACTCTTCAAGACTTCACAAGACACTTTAAGAAAGGTAGAAAAAGTAGGTAGAAAAAAAGCAAGCAGGAACAAGACAAAGGTGTTTATTGAAACACAGGTATCCCAACCCAAGACACTGATTAACACAGACCAACTATTGGTGGTCTTAACTATTAATAAGAAAAAGCAATGGCTTTTTAAGCTCAATTAGCTTTTTGAAAGCTTTGCTCTATTACCGGAACTATATTTCATGCCAGTAATTTCTTCTTTCAAAGGTAAAACACTACATGTATTCAATAAGAAAGAGACATTATCCTCAAAAAACTCCTGGTAACAAGAAGAAGAGGAGTTAGGCTTACCTTATCAGCACACATTGCGACTTTGATATCTTGTTTTGTAATCTCATAATGTCTTATATTCCGCACATAATTCCCAACCAATTTTAAGATGTCTGCAGAAATGTACTCTAATACTGCCACTATGTAAACAGACACTTGATGGTCAATTTTATAGCCTAGAACTTCCTGGAATAAAAAAAAAAAAAACCACAATGAAAAACGACAGGTTACAACTAAAATCAGCAAGTCTAAGAACCTACTCATTCTCACCATACTCAGACTATTTTAGTAATAGAAACACAGAAGTCAGTAGGTCTAGAGAGGAAACAGTATCATTGTAGGTGCTGCTCTAGGACTGTGAAAGTGACAACAGCAAACCACTGTCAAAAAACCCTCACTTAACCATTCAGGGCTATTTCCAGAAATTTCTTAAGTGTTTTATTAGCCATGCAAAATGAAACATGAACAATCAAATTCATAGCAAATGAGTTTTGGCTTTGCTTGTCCAACAAAGAACTAATTTTTAAGTGGTAAGTAATGAATACAATTAACTGAACAGCAACACTTAAAAATAAAACTATGTAAGAAACACAGATATTCTTACTCCTTCTTGTCTGCAATCCAGGCAGCATACAGGCATTGCACAAAACAAAGTTGGAAATTTCTAAATGCATTTAAGAAGCATGATTACACCACTGCTTACCTTTAGTAAAGGATGAATTTTTTCTACTGGGAGAGACAAGGGATTTCTTCGTTTCCTTTTCTCAATAGCAGACTGGGCATCAGCTATTGCCCATTTATCAATAGGATGGGGAAAACTTTTTTGAACACGATCCTTAAAAAACAAAAACAGGACTAGATGGTAAATGCACAATCAGAACAAGTTCAGCAATGTAACTACATCAGCAAATTGCTTTCCATTACTTAACAAAGAAATATTTGTTAATGTTACTATTTCAACTATAAAAGCTTGTGCAACATGCGTAAATTTTATCATTTTGGTACATGCTGCTTGATACATTCAAAAGGCTTTATCAGAGTATCATTAGCATAGAATATCTAGTGCTCAAAATTTGAGAAATGTGAGAATTGAGTTGTCACTGCAGGCACAATTTGCTCCCCTTGTGCCCGTGTCTGCTAATTCAGCATTTAAATATGTAACATTTTATCCTAGCACTTTATTCCCTGTTTGGAATGGTCACTGAGATGATACAAGTTCCCTGTTCTACCTTTACTGATCAGCACATGGTCCAGATTGTACACCCACAAACTGCTCTGATGATGGCAATAAACATAGTAGTCCAACAGTACCCACATATTTGGAAACTTTCACAGTCTACAGCTGGACCGTATATACCCATTTCTTCCAGCAGTGACAGTGCCTATGAGGACACTCATACACTACCATGCACTGAACATCTTTCCTGCTGGAACTCACACACAGATCTCTGAAAGTTCAAAAGTATCATCATTTTTGCTAGCCTTGGTTGGCAGAGATGATAGAAATCTAATTTCCTAAGTAACTTAATATTTTATTTTTTCAGACCACAGCTCCCACTGACCATTTTGGTTGCAAGTGCATTCTCACGTAAATACGATCCCCATTTGAGCAACTGTGTAATGAGGAAGATGACTTTAATGACCACTTAAAAAGAGCTACTACAGGAGAAGGTATACAAACAAAACTTTCTGACAAAAAGCTGGGACAATACAATTCTATAAAAGTGACACCAAACTTGGCAGAACCCAAGGCTTTTCCTTTTTTTTGCCCTCAACAGTTCTGCAAAAAGGAGAAATCCTACAAAAAAAAAAGCGCTCATTCACTACCTAATGCCACTAACACAGTCCAGCCTGCTGACTGAACAATGAAGGTGTCCTGGGGGAAAAACAAATGTGTGTGTCCATATAATTAAAGACAGCATCATTATGCATAAACACAAAGGGGGTAAATTGAGGTTGCTTGATCATCTCTAATTCTTGCATTTCTCATCCTGACTTCACAGTTGTAAGACCTGTAATGCAACACTGTGTGTCAAGTTTTTTGTTAGCATTGTTTAAAACACAGCATTAAATAATCTTCCACAAACCTCTTGTCTCTTGAGCTGCCAGACCAGAATCATGTTGCAAAACAGTCCAGTCATTAAAGGGGACACTGGAACACCATTAGAGGTGACAGTATTCAGAAGAGAAGAGTAAGGATTAAATTCATGAATATTGATCTCAAGAGACAGCTACCTGTTTTGTTTTGGTTTTTTGTTTTGTTTTAAACAGTTGGGGTATTTTTTTTTTCCTTTTTTTTTTTCCTTAGTCCACCGTCTTCAGAACTTGAGGAAGTTGCATCTTTTCTTGTTACATAACCTGGCACAGGCACAGCCCCCAAGTACCGAAACCAACAGGCACACTGCACATGGAGTCTGTAGCTTGTCACTGAAGTCTTCAAATCATGGTTAAGCACAAAGGGCTACAAGGATATTCATGGGCCTAGAAGCTTAACTCATTTAGCCCAACTCATTCCACAAATAGAGAAACTCTCTCAAATCAAGCCCACTTCTCAAACAGCAAGCTGCTTTTCTGAGCAAAAAAAAAAAAATTGGGTCTTTGAAAAGGCAATTGTGAGATAAAAGATTTCTATACAGGGGAAAGAAGTGTTCCACAACTCATTCTGAGAACACGAGTGAACTATTTTTGTTCAAATTTCCAGCAGGGAGAGGGTATACCAGCCTAAATCACCAGGCTGAAAGAGCAGTACAGAGCCCCAGACTAAGCAGCTACAGTTTGCATGCAGTATCACTGGGAAAAAAGGTCTTCTGAAAGGAACCAGTCATCTTTATGTGAAATGATTAATATATTAACTTTTCATGTAACAATTAAAATTATTACAGATTTGCAGTAATTATTCTTGATACCTCTACATCCAGAAAACTTCTTGGTTGGGCTTGGCACAACATATTTAACAACTGGAGAATTAACTCCTCCACATACTGCAATGCATCTTCAGTAGAGGAAAGTTTTGGATGGACTTGCACCTGAACCTACAAAAATAGAAGAATTCAAGCTTTGAGTTTTGCTCCTTCCAAAACAAATACCTCACCTTAAAAAAAAGAATGAGCCACACAGTTCAGAAAAATCCAAACCAAAACGTAGTTCTATTAAGGCACACCAGATGAACACGAGTGAAACAATAATCTGCACCCGACAGAATTACAAATCTCAAATGTTAAATGTCCTCAAATTGTTTTAAGTGATGTTTAATGTCAAGAAAACTGTAAAATAATAACTGTGCTTAGCAGTGCAATTAGGAAAACTGCTAAAAACCTCCACATATATTTATAACTCTCTGCTAACTCTTAAACCACTGTTTGTCTAAGACATTTTAGACATGGGGTTTTCTCCATTTTACAACCTGTTGCTCACCACTCAGTCAATAATCATGAAATTCAGAACATCCTTCATGAAGCAACAATTTCAGCATTAGTTAGACTTCAAATTGTTTAATCCATTCTCCATTAGCCCTTACTAAAATAATACTGGTTTAGAAGTTTGTTTCCATACTGATTTTTTAAAAAGATGTCCCCATCTAGAGTAAAAAACAGTCACAGTGCTGTCCTGACAATAAGTGGCAGTTCAGAGGTTTTCAGTGTTTGGTCCCCATACATTTCCTTTCATGTGTGTCTGTAAATTCTCACTGGTGTAAATCTACTGAGGCACGATCCTCATTGCTCCTCCCATTATTTTTCCAGACACTCATTTAACTTCAGAGACAGTTTTCCTTTGCACTTCAGCAGCTCACAAAATAGCAGTTTTAACCAGCTAAATTTTCAGGTATGCAAAGCTCAGTGCTTCAGAGCTTAAACAGAGAGGTGGTTTCACTGCAATGCTACACTGATGGCAAACATTATGCCAGAACAAGCTGACTGCTGACTTTCGCAATGCATCTTTCAAGCCCCAATTTCATCATTTTCCCATTCCACTGCACACAACTCAAAATGCCTCCAGTTCTCTCAATCACTAATGCAAGAGCTTTACCACCTTAAACAAAAACCCAGCAACCTGTCTCATCCAAATATTAAACCCATGTCCATATTCAAATAATGGTGCCATAATTATTTAATTTCATACCTGAGTTTTCATTCCTGTTTGCAGTTATAGTAAGAATTAAATGTTTTGAAGTTCAAATACACAACAGCCTCAAACAGAAATCCACTTGCCTGCTAAGGCACTCATTAGTTTGAAAACTTCATGTCTGGGCATAGTCCTGGTACTCATTTAACTGCTGTTAAGATTTAAATATGCCAGGTCATGTGTTCAGTTTCTTGCTGATTGCATAGCCTTATGCAGCAGGCCTTAAGAAACATCTCCAGAAGTTACTGCTTTTTTCACTTAAAAGCACTCTGGCAAAAATAGAACAGGAAAGCTTCTCTCTATTTGACTAGCTAACGCAACTGATTTGGTTATGCCTACAGTTTCATTTTTCCTAAGAACTTCACCATGCACAGCTACAGAATGTGTTTGTGGAGGTACCCAAGTAACAGCACGCCCAGCAGTCCCAAGCGTTATTTACAATTCAAACACTGACATCTGAAATACTGTACCAGCTTAGAATACCTTAACACAAGAAATTACAGACTTGTAGAAGTATTCTCTTAAAGATCAGAGCTGATCTGAGCTGCCTGGAAGATACTGCCTTCTAATGGCTTTTGGGGTTTTTTTAAAGCAGAACTGAACAAGGGTGTATTGCATTCTCTCTACAGTATACTCTAGCACCCTGTATTTTGAGAAGTGTTAAATAACCAAGACAACCTGACAGTAAAAATACAGAATGAGATAAACCAGAGTGATGAAGAACAGCTCTATTTTCTCCTTTGCTTAGAAAACAGATTGGGAGACATAAATAGCCTCATAGCAATTCTTTCTGTAACAGAGTCTCTAGGAGTAAGAACAAACAAAAATACCACCTCAGGCTGTGACCTCAAACAGAGTCAACAATGATAACCTACTCCTAGTTAAGGAGATCAAGTTGCAAATATTCTTCCTAACCATTTATGTTTAAGGGACTATTACACCATCCCTCTCAAAGGCCATCATCTTGTGGCGCTTTAGCAGAACACCCACTTGGCAGGGGAAAACACCATAAGGTGCTACTGGCTCGCCTACTTACCTAACACAGGTAAATAAATAAGCTCCACTGGTACTTAAGTGAGATTTAGTATCATTTAGGGTTCAAAGTCATAAAAGCAAGAGCAAGAAAACAACTAGATTACCAAGGAAAATTACAGGATAACTTGGTATACAATTATCACAGAAATGTGTAATTTTAGTATCTGCATTACCTAAAGTACTTAAAGGCTCAGACAGAATTCAACAGCATTATTTCAGGGTACTCAAAAGTCCCAAGAGGTTCGTTATCTAAAACATGATGCAAGACTTAGAAAGATGCAAGATTCAGTAAGAGAAGAAATAAGAACATCTGTTAGCATACACAGTCATGTGACCAGTTTCAAAAAGGATCATCAAGTTACCAGGGGGTTTCCATCTTTCTCATAAAGTCAGCTCAGATTTTAAATTTTTAAAAAAATGGCCACCCTGTCTTATCACTCTTGAAAAGCAGGAGTATGTTTTGAATGTCACAAGATCCTTCACAGCTCTATATTAGGAATAGACATGATGAAAACAGGTTAATGAAATGTATTGATGTTTAGGTAAGATTCTTATCTAAACATTTAACCTTTCCCTTAAATAATGGCAGAACTCATCCCTTCCCTCCTACACACGCACCAAAATGTCTATCTTATGATAAGAGAACTTATTAAAAGAACAGCTTAAGATGTTTTCACAAAAACTTCACTGCTTCAAAACACAAAAACAAATTCTAATGAGCAAACACAATCTACATCAGCTATAAATCCCTGCCTCCATGGCTCTGCTTTCAATCAGCTCATCTGACTGCTTTTTTGAATGCTCAACCTTCTCAATCTTTTTTAATTCTCAAAGGGGAAACAACCAGGATTCTCTGTATTTGGACATAAGCAAAGCCAGCAATTCTTGAACAGCTTTTCATGCTCCGTTTAATAATACAACCAGAGACAAGCAGTGTTTGCTTAAGAAAATTCACAGCACTTCAAGAGAATCTTATGATGGGACTGTTTGGAGCTTTTTTTTTCCCTTCCTCCCACCCGTTCCCTTAAAATCAACAAAAGTAAGGAATGGTAACAGCTTAATAATTAGGCAATCATAAATCTAAACTATCAGAAAAAGTTAATGAAACCAACTAAAAAAAGAGCTTCATGAATAATACAAAACCAATATCTGATCTTACTTTATAACCCCTTGGCAACTTATTTTATATCAAGCTTTCTCAAACCATTCTTTTCAAACTCTATGTAATAAATTAGAATACAAGCACTCCCACAAGCTTCATGGGAAGCTTCACTAGGGGCCTAAACTAAGCCCAGATGCAAGATGCAGTTAAAGGACTGCAGAGTGAATGACTTCAGCTTACACAGAGGCTTGGTCTCCAAATGGTCCAACACAACAACTTCTATGCTGTTCAAGAAAACCCAGTCTGGAGCCCTCACACTCAGCAGCTCACTTTACACTACAAAGAGGTGTTTGATAACAGGTAAGAAAGAGTCACACAGTGAATTTAACAACCTGATACTAAACCACACTTTCTTAGCAGTGGTTTTCAGTAGACATGAGGAAAAGCCTGACTTTCATAGGTCATAAAACTGAAAA
The DNA here is from genome assembly GCA_023637945.1 of Phaethornis superciliosus. Classification (NCBI taxonomy): domain Eukaryota; kingdom Metazoa; phylum Chordata; class Aves; order Apodiformes; family Trochilidae; genus Phaethornis; species Phaethornis superciliosus. Next base: position 33,319,707 of record JAJQWJ010000003.1, on the reverse strand, counting down.
AGCTTAGGATGAAAAAAACTCTCCAAAGACTTCCTAAAGTAACTTCACGTTGTGAGCAAAACACCAGTGTAATGCTCACAAATTGACAATCAATACAATCAGTGCAATCGCAGCTCTCAGCTGTTCTGCTAAATACAGAACACACAAGAAAAATCCTATATATAAAAGGCTGCCAGGAAGACAGTACCAAAATGTCTCATCAGAAGCAGAAGCAGCTCCAGAGAAGTGTAAAACAGAAAGAAAATTATTCTAAAGCTACATTAAAAAAAAAAAAACACAAAAAAACCCCCAACCCAAACCAACAAACAAAAAAACCAAAACCTAAGCATCTGCTGCTGGCTAGAGACAATTTTGTCCTATCTGGGCAAGACTACCTATCTACTGGGATTCTGTCTAGAAGTCACAGTATGAATTAAAAAAACAATGCCCAAAAAAGAACAACTGTACTTTACTGCTGAGTACAGGTACTGCCACGCTGCCAGTCTTCCTCAGTGACAGATGAAGTGCTTGTAAGAAAGCAACTAAAGGAAAAAAACCATCATATTTACCACAGCATTTTGATAATAAAATGGAAGAAGCCATAATGAGACAACAGGCCAAGCTGTCTTCCAAAGCACAATGAGAGAGCATTAAATTTTCCTGATTATAAGCATTTTTCTAAACTTTTTCTAAACATTCACAAGCACAGTTTATTCAGCAGATTATTAGTAAAAATGACTTGGCCACAGAACATGTTCTTTTGCAGAGGAGGAAGAACTTTCTTCACTTCAGTAACTCCAAAAGTCTTACCTACCCTTATTTACAACCCTTAGTTTTACTCAACGTATCTTTTGTTCATCTTCCCTCAATGACTATAAAACCATTGACAAACAACTGCTTATCACTAAAACTCCAGGATAAAATATTTCATGTACAGCTTGCATGGATGAATGTTCTCATACTGCAAGCACTCCCTAAATTTTCCTCTGTTCTTGTACATCTCTGTCTGATATTTGGCAACCCTGCCCATGTTTTGTTATCTTGATAAATTACAAATCCAGGAAATTAAAGCTAATACAAATGTCTTTGATCCACACTTCAGCAACAATTCACTGAGGCCACAAGACTCAGGTTTTGGCTAACATTTCTCTTGATGCTTCAAGGCAGCAGTATTATATTGCACCAGTGAGCACATGAAAAAAAAAACCTCACAATAAAGAATAGAACCTCTGACAATTCAAGTCTTTATCCTCCATAGCCAACAGAGAACCCGAAGTGATCAGAAACCAAAGATGTTCCACAACTGCAGTGAAGAAGTGTCAAGAATAGGAAGTGCCAAGAATAGGAAGTGCCAAGAATAGGAAGTGCCAAGAATAGGAAGTGCCATTCTGAGCAGCAAGTGGCAACTGGGCTGTTATGGACTTGAAGAACCAGGTAATTACAACTCAAGAAGAAACATCATTGCTAGCCACAGCTTCCTAAGCGCTCCTTAGTCAATGAAGCAGCTTGTCCCATCTCTTTTGCTCCACGAAAGAAAGGTGCAGAAGATTGACAAGACAATACATGGAATACCTGGAACACTCTCCTTAACTAAGGAAGCAAATTCCCCTCAGTTGTCAAGCCACAACAGTACAATAATTTTGACCACAACAATTTCCAACATCACTCCTTGTTAATCACCAAGCTGATTCAAAACAACCTGAAGTACATAAGAATTCAGCAAGAATATGTATTCAGCAGAATACATATACAGTATGAAAGTTCTTTCATTTTTATCAGCCAATGAATTGCTTGAGATACCCATCAGTAAGGATGAATTGCTTTCCACTGTAAAAAACAATCTATCAAGAAAAAGGCCAAGTCATAGGCATGCAGAGAAATTGACAGCATTAAAAAAATTGTTATACAGGCAAGATGAAGCCACAAGATACTTAGGAAAAAATATCCAAAAGGTTATGAGCAGAGTAAAGGGTATAATTCACTATCAAAGGAACACTAATGCTGGAAGAGGCATCACTTTGCAGGTCTCCCTTCTGAGTCCTTTTTCCAAGGTGTACTAAAAGCCATGCATCTCCATCTCCAGCCAGCCAAGAGCTGTGGTGTTTCATCCTCTGTCTTCAGTCCCAGCATCTCACCTTCTGTTCATCTCTGCAACTACAATTTCAGATACCAGCTGTTATTCTTACTTCCTTTTCTTGTACCTCATCACCACGACTACCATCTTTCATCAGCAAACAAGGATCTCTGCAACACTCCTTTTTTGCTGCTTCAAAATAACAATGACCAGGCAGAGAAACATCTCAATACACAAAATTTTCTTCCTAATTGAGAGCACTGGAGTCTATCTTGACAGCATCTGAAGGAGAATTGGAAGAAAAGGGATTACATTATGAACTGAACAGTACAAGAGCTTTTTGCAAATGCAGCTGTTCAATGCAAATACAGTTCTACTGTTAAGGTTCATGTCCAATGAAATACAAGGCATGCTGTCCTAAGAATTCAATGATGCAGGAAGAGATTTATTCTTACCACATATTCTTGGCTTTGCTGCTTGATTTAAAAATAATAATTAAAACAATAAATGAAAATAGTTCATTGGAAAAAAGAAAGCAATTTGCAATGATGCAAAAATATCTTTATTTTAAGAAAGTGATTCTGAGGCTGTAAGTTTGAGCTCTGTATTACAAGCCAACTCACAGTTACAAAAGGGCAATAGCATTTTAATGATTCAGTCCACATGTGGAAGCTTTCCCCAGCAGCTGCAAACACTCCGTCCTGGTATATACTTCAATGGCATTATATTAAACGACACTCTCTTCACTATAGATACTCATTCAACATAGATTTTCCCAAACTATTAGGTCTTACTTCCAGATATGCAAGAAAACATCACAATCCTGTTTGTGCATCTGCCTGGTTTCAAGGTGGAGTTCAGAAAGCAGCTTGTTGTCACTACCTGAGACTGAGTGTCAGCACCTGGTCAGCTAATTTGGGAAATCAAGGAAAGGCTCTCCTCTAGTACGGACAGGATGTACACGAGTTTCAGATAACCTGACTCCTACTGAGATAGCATGCTCTGGCAATACAGCAGACAAAACCACTCGGCACCCATTTCCCTTCCGGACAGTCTTGCCCTTTGACCTCCTGGGCTTATCTTGCCACATTCTCTGTTTCACTAGTCCCACCTGTTGGCCTCCAGGTACAGCTCAGATTTTTGGCTAGCCGAGCAAGGGGTCAGTGTCTCCATCCCTCTGGCTGAAGAGCTGAAGTATCACACCTGTCTTGTGAACAATGACAGATGATCAAAGCAAATATGCTTCAATGTTCAGGGTTGTAACTGCCACCTACACCAGGTTCATTACTTTACAGGGCCTTTATCAGGGCTAAGCACCCTAGCCAACACTACTTACTTAAGTTAGTAAAATACCCCATTTGGTTTCTCCATTAATGAAGAGGCCATTAAGATAATAATTTAGTATTTTCATCTGACATTTACTTTTCCTGTAACTCAAGCGTTTGGCTGTTCAGTAAAACAGCTGAGAATATGGACAGACTCTTCATTTCTACCTTTGCAGGGACAGCAATAGTAAGCAGCAGACTGCTTCTGCAGCACAGAGGGCAACAGCCCGAGAGAAGATAAGAAACAGGTGCTGATCTCAAGAAGAACTGAGGTTAAAAGATTTTAAACCTCCCAGACAGTTAGAAGTTTGAGTGTGAAATCTGCGTGACTAACTCCATCTCACTCCTGCCACTCCTTTATCCACAGTAAGAACCAGAGGACAGCACAGCAAAACCAAGACAACTATACCTCGCAGGTCAGTTGGTCATCCTTGGTAGCTTGTCATCACTGGCCTTCTCTGTTGACTTCAGATTCCAGAATTCCTTCTCCCCCTACCCCCCCAAGGAATTTATCAAACTGCTTCAGCAAGTATCCTTAATGAAGGGTGACTCCACGAGTAGCTTGTCCATTGGGAAGGTATCTTGCACTTCAGATGCAGCAAGCAGTTCTGAAGTCTTAGCTCATGCTTGCCTCGAATCCTCGCTTCTACATCCTCCAGCAGTTAACAGTGAGCGCCTCTCCATTTGACAAACCTGTTATACCATGGAATAATCCATCATCCAAAGGATGAGCTCTCGCTGTTTGAGACCTTGAGTGGCTCCAGCTTCCAAGCAGGCATCAATCAGATGGATGTTCAAGTGCTTGCAAGCACCACAAGAAGCAGGGAGTTGTACAGTTGGTGCAGAAGTACAGTTTCAAAGAAGTGACTACTGATGAGGGATAAGACATTAACTGTGCATCTACGGATGAGACAAGCAAGAAGACTTCCAAGAAATGGATGAAACTGCTGTGTTGTAGACCTCGAAGTGTATGCCCAGGAAAGCAAGGGAATAGATCGCAAGAGGAAATTAGGAAGAAATACTAAATGAGTAGAACTGCAACACTTCAGACTTCCAATCCATACTGGAGGATGCAGTAGTTCAACTAGCCCTAGGAGGAAGTCTTTTACGCCAAAGCAGTTAATCACTGTAAGTAGACGGACTCACAAAGCATTGCTGTGTGTGACTAAAAAGCATCAAGTTCTGCAGTCTGAAGCCAGGTCAAACAACAGTGTCAGAAGCCTCTTGTTTCTCAAACATCTGCTTTCTGGGCTCCGGCTGCAGCAGTGTTAGAGAAGCCCTCACCAACTTTTCCAAATAACTTTAGTTGCACACCACAGACACAAGCTTCACCATCCCGAGGAAGCAAGACTTGCTTGCTTGTCCTAATGAAGCATTCTCAGCAAAAAGGCATTTAAACTAAGAGGAGCTAAACTAAAAGTCATTAAGCCCGAACACTAATTAACCCAAATCTCAGCAGTTTCTAACGACGAACCCCCCCGCTAGCCTTGTATTTCTGGAGGCTGCAGGAGCAGCCCGCAGCATGACCTGGGGGCCAGAACTCCCGTCTCCACTGACCACCTTTCACCTACACGGCTGCGTCTCTCACACCAGCGCCCCAGCCTCCTCCCCGCGGCCGCCGACGGCGCCGGGCCCCGTTTTCCGCGGCACCCGCCGAGGCAGGGTGACAAACGCCGAACCCCGCCGAATCCCGAAACCACTTCCGGAGCGCGGGGAGTGCCAGCCGGCCCCACTGCCCCGGTTCGACCCAGGCGAGGCGAGGCGCCGCGGCCGGGTCGCCGCTACAGGCGCTGGGCCGAACCTACAGCCCTACCCGCCGGGGCGGAGATCCCCGCTCCCCCCTCACCTTCTTGAGGGCGGGCACCAGCAGCCCCCGCCACTTGGGCGCGTTCTCCTCGCTGAAGAACTCGTAGAGCAGCGGCTGCGCCTGCATGGTGCCGCCGGGCCCGGCCCGCTCGGGGAGGCGGGCGGGGCGGGCCGGGCGCCGCTCGGAGGCCGCTGCGGGAGCGCTCGGCGCCCTTCAACGGGAGGCCCGGCTGCCCCCCGCCGCCGCCGCCGCCGCCGGCAGGCCCGCAGCGGCGGGGGGAGACGGCGGCTGCCGCCGCATTCCCCGCCCCCGGCTTTCGGTGGTCGCCCCGAGGGGGCGGCGGTGGGCGGCAGGAAGGGGGTGGCAGGAGCGGGGTCACGCGGCGCGGCGCGCGGGCCGCGAGGGGCGGGGTCGGGCGCCCGGAGCGCGAGCGCCGCCGCCGCCACCTCCCCCCCTTCTCCAGGCTCCCGTCCTCGCCCGCACGGTTGGCGGCCGCGGCGCATGCGCCCTGCAGCCCCGCCCCGCCCCTTCCGCGCCTGCGCACCGGCGTCGCGTGGTCGGCACCTTCCTCCCCCGCCTCCCCGCTCCGGCGGAAGTGACTTCACGAGGCAGTCGCCGCACCGCCCCCTTCCTCTCCCTTTCCCAGAGCGCCCCCTGGCGGCGGGAGGTGCCCAGCGCAACCGCCGGCTGGACCGGAGCCACCCTCCGGGCCGGGCTCAGCACCGATGCGCTGCGCACCCCAGAGACCCCGCCGCCCCGGCACCGCCGTGCTGCCCCGGCTCTTCCTGCCCTCGGTATCCGCCGAGCGAGCCTGGGAGAGCGCGGCCCAGCCGGAGCTGTTGGGCAGAGCCTGGGGAGGAGCCAGGGCCCTGGGGAGCCCCTGGGGGGCCAGGCTGCGGGCCGTGTCCCGCAGGGAAGGGTCCGGCAGGGGGGGGGGGGTGGCCCCACACAGCCCCGCAGGCATCTGGGGAAGAGGGAGGGCTTTGGGTCAATGTCAAATTGTAATGGAGCCGTGCTGAAGCTGGCAGGGCCCCTCAGCTCCTGGCCTGGACTCCGGGTGTCTGTTAGTAACGCACCTAAGGCTTTGCTTCCTGCAGACCACAGCTGATCTTATCCCTGCCCGCTCCTGTGCCAGGGTGACCTGGAGCTCAAGGAGGCGGCATCTGCCTGTGACACCCAGCTGCTCAATGGTGGAGTCAGTGGGGTGGTGATGCTCGTCCCTGAAGAGCTTTTGTCACTCCTTGTTTGAAGGACACCATCACCTCAGGTGGGGAACAAGATGGAGAATAAATCAGCACCCCATACAAACAGCACAAGAACAGCCTCAAGGGTGTAAAGTAAGCCGTGTTCTTGGAAAAAAAACACCACCAACAACAAAAAAATGCCAGGAGAAGCAAAGCTAGAATGCAAATAAAGACCAGTGGTTTAAGCAGGGCAAAGTCTGTGGTGGTCTGTGGGGCTTGGCAGGGCAGATGGAAGAGGATAATGCTGGAGGTGAAAAGCCAATCATTGTGCTCTCCTTTGCAAGGCAAGGGGACAGGGAGACCCGAAGAACCAGAAGAGGAAACAGGGAACTGCTATTGGGGCACATAGGGAGAAAGATAGATGGATGACAACCTTGGAAGGAAAGTTTAGGACCAGCTTCCAAGCTGGAAGGAGAGCAAAGAACCCATACAAATTTCTTGGATGGAGACTGCTGAGTCTCCCTTTGTCTCAAGGAATGGTCAGACAGACTCCTGTCAGGAATGATATGCACACTGGAAGGCTCAATTGCTGTTCATGAAGCGCTCTGAGGACAGGAGATGCTCTTGAGATGCTGAGCAGTACTTTAGTAGGTAATGGATGGAGCCTATACGAAGTGGTTGTCTTCACTCTGCATCTGCACCTCAGACGTTCTTCCTTCAGACAGATTGTGCTGCCTGAAAGTCAGACTTCTGCTTTGAGCATGCTGAACAAGGATGAAAGGCAGGAATATTCATCTCTCAGAGCTATTTGCTTGGTCTAGCAGCCTGCCTGCACATTCAGGGACACAATAACAGCATCTCATACACTGTGGAGCTGTTGCACTCACTGCCTTACGGTGGGAAATCAGTCTGATTTTCAGCTGCACTCAAGTGCACACAACACTGAGTGTAAACCTGCACCGGTGCTCTCTTCTCCAGCCTCTGTGTTTGGAGGTGAGGGTACAAGGGCTTACCAATACCAGTGGTCTACAGCATCTCTTGCCTTCAAACAAAAGAGCTTTGGGTAGTGGGAGATTGCAGGCACCATGTTTGGTTAGTATGGCCACAGGGCAGTTTGGGCCTGAGCTCTGCCTCCACCCAGAGCCACCAGCACCAGCTGACAGAGCCTTCTTCACATGGCTTTCAGTGCTTTTCCAGTGTCCCCTGCCTGGGGAAATCCTAGTTTTGTTGGGGCTGATGGGCAGTCTGGGTTCCTAACTACCCTCCCTCTGCCTGCTGGTGCTCACTCGCTTCATGTGGCACAGGGGAGGGTGTGGATTTGCTTGGAAAGCAGACATAACTATCTCCAGGGCTGTCTGAGGAGCTGTTGCCTCACTGCTCATGGCAAATAAACCACCCTGCGTGGCAGGAGGGTGGGAAACGTCTCATGGGCCCACTGAAGGGCAGAGCAGAGCTGAGAGCAAAGGGACTCCATTCACCTGGCAGATGCTGTCCCACGCCGTGGGCTTTGTGCCTGATCCACAGCAGAGAGCACAGGCAGGTGAAGTGCAGTCAGGCACAGACACTGGTGGTGACCACGTTTGGGTGTGCACACCTGGAAGGTGAGGGTGTCCAAGGTCTTGGGAGGAAGGACTGCAGCCACCTGGGTGCTCGTCATGGTGCAAACCCTTGCAGGGAAAAGCTGTGGGCTGCTCTTGGGGGAACGCAGTGACAGAGAGGACAGAAGCAGCTCAGTGTCACAGGAAGCCAGGCAGTGGATTGACCTTAGCTTGTGTTGAGAAGTGATGAGACTCTCACTGCTGTTGCTGTCAGAAGCAGCAGAAACCTGAGGCCACAGTCAGTGCAGTGGTGACTTCACAGGGGTGTACAATGTTTGTGGGTGGTATGGGGATCCCCCATTGCTACTGGAATATGGAGAGGAGGACAAGGTGGAGGGTCATGGCAGCCCTTCACTATACTGTCATGGGTGCTGGGCAAGCAATGGGGGCTTACAAAGAGTTAACATCACTGTTTTATCTCCAGCAGTTGCAGTGAAGAATGTGGCACAGCCAGGAGGGACTGCCAGGAGCTGATTAAGTACTGATCTACTCAGCCTGCAAAACACTGCTAGAAGTAGCTGCCCAGCAGAGAAACATAAGGGGAACCTGAATTTTAACATGTTGGATTTAAAATACCTCTAAAGGAAAACTTTGTAGCTAGGGAGGTGTTACCCTAGAAGGGGAAGAAGACCTCTAGCAACAATAATCCAGCTATACTGTATGGATGATGATGATGAACAGACAACAAACCCAGCATTGCTGTCCACAATGAGGGCATTAGAGCCCACCAGGGTTCATGTGCCCCTCCCCAATCACATTCCCCCAAGTCCTCCTGAACTGCTCTACAGATGACACAGGTCTGGAATATGGTACCTGAAATCTGTATTTTAGGTTAACCTGTGTTTCCTTGAAGGGAAGCAAGAGGTTTTGGCACATTACCTGGTTTTACCAGCTTTCCCCCCACCTTTTCCTGTAGATTCCTTAAAAAAAACAACAAAAACCAAACAAACAAACAAAAAAAAAAACAAAAACAAAAAAAACCCAAAAGAACCAGCAGCACCTTTGCTAAAACTGAACCCTGTGGAGTTTAAGAAACTCCCCTCTGCCTGGCGAACACTTCTACCTCCAGCCCTGCTTGCCCCATTGCCGAGTTCCCCCAGCCTCATCACAAGGTCCCAGTGGCAAAGCAACAAGGAATAAGCAGCCAACATAGGCTTCACCTTGCACAGCTCTTGGGCAGGGGAATAGAGAACTTGAATCTGAACCCCTTCTCTTTAGGTCACCAGATCCTGTTTCTGAGACGGGCAGGCAGCATCTCATGGAGAGATGTGCAAGAACAGGATCAAAGCAGTGGTCATTCCCATCTCCTCCCAGCTTCCAGAAGCATTTCTGCAATGGACCTAAACAACCCCAGTTGTTTTGCTCTACCAGACATGCAGGCTGCTCCTGGGCTCTACTGAGGGCAGCTGCCAGCTGAGAAGCCAAGCAGCTCAGGATGGACCAGAGTAGCGCCCCCAAATCCTGCAACTTTCCTCAGAAATACTTTCCTCAGAAGTAGAACCCTTCACTTCTTCCTCATCTTTCAGGAGGGAGTGCAGCATGTGGAAAGCAAAACTCTCCTGGCTATACCAAAAGATTTAAGACAAGCCTGCCCTAGCACAATGCTCTCTTTCTTACAGGCCATTACCCTGTTCTCTCTTATTTTTAGCTCTTCCAGCATCAGAAATGTCAAACGAGAATGAAACCCAGTATCCCTTAGCTCCTGTTGCCTGTAATTCAGCAATAGCCCAACAACTTCAGATAGCAAGACAGTAGGCCATAGCTGCTGCAGAAACCCCATAGGAGGAAGCATGTTTTATAGCACATCAGCAATACTGTACTCTGTTAAAATTTAGCTGCTTTTTGCATGACAAAGTAAGGAATAGTCCATGGAAGGCAGGATGGAAATCCCCTTTGCTCAGCAGCACAGATATGCTGTGCAACACAAGTCCTTGCCTTTTCTGAGCGTTCAGCTTCTCATCAGTAGAGCTTGCATTACCACTTCTCCCACAGGGGAGATTATAGAATCATAAAGGGTGGAAAAGACCCCTAAGATCATCAAGTCCAAACATCAGCCCAAAACCATCATGCCCACTAAGCCATGTACCACAGAATCACGCATTTTTGAACACCTCCAGAGATGGTGATTCCACCATCTCCCTGTTCAAATACTTTGACCACTCTTTTGGTGAAGAAATTTTTCTTAATATCCAATCTAAACCTCCCCTGGTGTGATATGAAACCATTCCCTCCCATCCTATTACTTGTTACTAGGGAGAAGAGACCAACCTGCTTTTCCCTACGACCTCCTTTCAGGAAGTTCTAGAGACCAATATGGTCTCCCTTCAGCCTCCTTTCCATCAGAGAAAACAGCCCCAGTCCCCTCAGCTGCTCCTCTTAAGACTTGTTCTCCAAACCCTTCACCAGCTCCATTGCTCTTCTCTGGCCACACTCCAGCACCTCCATGTCCTTCTTGTAATGAGGGCCCAGAACTGAACACCGTACTCGAGGTGCAGCCTCACCAGTGCTGTGTACAGGGGGACAATCACTTCCCTTCTCCTGGTGGCCACACTATTCCTGACACAAGCCAGGATGCTGTTGGCCTTATTGGCCACCCAGGCACACTGCTGGCTCATATTCAGCTGGGTATCAACCAGCACCACCAGCTCCTTCTTCTCCGGGCAGCTTTCCAGACACTCTTCTCCAAGCCTGTAGCATTTCATGGGGTTGTTGTGACCCAAGTGCATGACACATGCAGGACCTGACAGATGGCCTTGTTAAACCTCATGCAACCAATCCAGCCTGTCCAGATAGCTCTGTAGTCTTCCTACCCTCAGGAAGACCAACACTCCCAACCCTATTTGGTGGCATCTGCAAACTTACTGAGGGAGCAGCAGTAACTCAATCCCCTCATTCAGATAATTGATACAGATATTAAACACGATTGGCCCCAACACTGAGCCCCAGGGACTACCACATGTGACGAGCTGCCAGCTGGATTTAGTTCTGTTCTCCACAACTCTCCAGGCTCAGCCAGCCAGCCAGTTTTTAACCCAACAAAGAGTACACCTGTCTACCCCATGAGCCGCCAGCTTCTCTAAGAGAACAGTGTCAAAGGCTTTACTGAAGTCCAGGGAGACAACAACCACAGTGTTTCCCAGTGTTTCCCTCATCCACCAGGGAGGTCATATAAGGATTATCAGGTTGGTCAAACAGGAATCTTCAGTGCAAGGGAACAGAAGAGAGAGGGCCAGCAGGGGCAGTCAGTGCGAGGCCCATAGGTAGAAAAAAAAGCCCTAATGAAAAACATAGTTTTGCACTCAAAAGAGGTGGAAAAGCAGGTGGTAAGGGAAGAAATCAAGCTGGAATTTGGAAAGACTTCACTTAAATACACATATTCATAGCCTAAGGGCCAAAAGAAATTAATAATGCCTACTCTCAAGTGCTAGCCTAAACTGAGTTGTGCTCCAGCAGTCTGACCATTCATACATTGAGAAATGCCCAGCTTCTGTGTTTGGCACAAACATTTAATAGCAGAATTCAAAATTCATTATGTTCCATTTTAGTCTTATGTGGAAAATTAGTACAGGTGGTAATCTAATTGTACAACAACATGTTAAAAAAAGTTTATTTTACATTATATACATTAGGGAACATATTTCAAAGCATTACCAATCACAACAAGAATGCAGGCCATAAATCACTTTAAATTTAGTTTGGTTTTAGTGTATATTATCAAAATAAAATATAAAGAACATGTACAAAAAAAGGAGTCAAATGTGTGCAGTTTGCTAAAACTTGGCATTTACATACTCCATTGGAAAACAGCAATCAAAAATACTTCTGATCAAAACTAAGTTCCTGTGATGTGTAGTAACCATTGTGTGAATGAGGTAGTAACTAAATTATTTTGGCCATGCGTTAACATCCTAAATCAAGAAAAGTGTGAAAATGGTTATAAGGCCAAAAAAAGTCAAAATGGCAACATCATTGAGCCATTTCCACAATGTGGAATGTTGCTCCTTTTCATTTTGATGTGAAACTATTTAGTAAGACAAACAGTAATACTAATGTTTAGCATCGTATACACTAATATTACAAACACCTATTGCAGTGTTACAGCCAGGTACCACTATTCTGGGACTGACACCTGTCCAGAAAGTACTTTTTTCAAACATAGAGAGTAATCATAAGGATACTTTTAATTAAATATAAAAATACAGGTGTTTAACTGGCTTGTTTCACAAAGAAAACTACCCAAGTAAACTAAAATAAGGAACTCTGAAGCCCAAGTCATATCCACAAAGTCACAGCTTACCTTTGTGACTGAATACATCACATCTCAATACATTGTGCAAACAGGAACACCAGTGTGTTGCATCAAAATTAAAACAAGATTGTAATCTGATTACAGCCTTGGTTACAATTTCTAAAAGTTAAGATTTATTTGTATTAGTAAATTACATATAATAAAATACAATAGTGTTGTTAAATGTACTATATTTCTTGCTAGCATCCCACTTTATAATAAACACATGAGAAGTCCTTGAAATAGTACCCCGATTTCAATTTTTCACCCTCAGTGACTTTTACATCTGTACAGGTAAGACACTTGTACTTAACAGTATAGGACCACTATCTACAGAAAGTCAGTGTAGGTCTTCAGCAAGAAGTTTCACTGAAAAATACTGCATATGTACAAAGATTACATAACAGTAAATTAAGCACTTCTGTGCTATCATAATGCTTATGTGTCCATACCACAAACAATTCTCCCCTCCTCTCATGCCACAATAAATTATAAAGTAACTGGGGTTGCTGCAGCTTTTGTGCAATTTTAGCCCCTCATGAATGCTGCTGCAGTAGGAGTGTTCTCTTGTCACGGTGAGCTGCCTGCCATCCGCTCTTCTCAGTAACTGTTCTCATGCCCTGCTAGGATATACAAATTGCTGTTGGCTGTTGGGTTATCCGTCGGCCTGCTCTCCAGCACTACCACCCTGAAATGAAAACACAAAAAAAAGCCACAATGTCAAGCAATCCTTCATTTAAAAACATCCCTGGATTTAACTGTGAGTACATTTTCCTAGGATCCACCTGACCAGTGGTCATTTCTCTTTCCCTGGGTGCCTCTAGGCAAAAGGCTACTCCAAGCAAGGCCAACTCAAAGCTAGCTTGGGACCTCATCCAGGCAGGGTCTCCAAGGATCTCCCCACAGCCTCTCTGAGCTCCTACTGCATTCTTCAGCCACTCTCACCTCATGTTTTCCCCTCTTCTGTCCAGCTGGAACTTTCCTTGCTGCAATATATGCCTGTTGCCTTTCATCCTTTCAGTGGGGGATGCTGACAAGGGTCTGTCACTCTTCTACTGCCAGGGCTTGTGCTTCCCCAGAGCTTTGGAAAGCTAACCCATTAACCAAGCTCCAGTTCTGGAAGTTGCTAGTCTTCCCTTTGGCACTGCATGCAACAGATCATCAAAGCTGACTCTTCCGTGGCCATTTCTAGTCTTTCCCTGAGCCCACATAACCTAAATACACAAAAAATTCCTCCAGCTCTGAAAACACCAGAGACAAAGACTTGAGGCAGAGAAAGTCCTCAAAGAAAGGACTGCTATGTGCAGAATCTTCTCTCCTACTCTTTTCTTGCCACCCACTTCTGGCCACCATCGGAGACTGGGTTAGCTGGACCCATACTACATCTGCAAAGACCGTGAGAGATGTGTCCTAGATCAGACCTTTCTCTTCAAAGGAAAAAAATCAGTAGTCACAATTACTTTTCACAAACCATTTGAGATTTTTTTATTCAGGCAAGAGCTGCTAAAACTCCTACATGGACCAGGATGATCATGAGTGAACTCTCTCCTCCACAAACAACCTGAGGTGAAGGGAAATTGTGAGAAATTCAAATTCATCTATTGTCCATTCCTCCCAAAAGAGGTTGCTTGTTTTGAAACTATTGCTCAGAGACTGACCTTCTGCTCCATGTGCTCTAGAAAAGGGAATGATACCTTATGCCAAGAGCTATTCCCTACTTGCCAGGAGAAAGCAACACAAATGCTCTTATCAAACGTGTATCAGGTTTTGGGCTCTCAGAGCCCCAATTGCTATAACTGCCTAGGAAATGGCATGTATTACTGTCAAAAGGTTTCAGAGCTCAAGAACAAAATATGACAGAACTGCCAGCAAAATGGTACTTGAAGAAACTAGAATTAGAGATTCTTGCAGTGCAAAGTCTTTAAACATTGCTTCAGACTTGGGAGACAGCTTGGGTGCAAACTAGAAAAAGATGGAACTGTATTTGGGGAAGAGACTATTATTTTTCCAAGGCAATGATTTGCAACGCTGAGGGGTCCACTGTGAAGTCAAACTCATTTTTAAATTGAGCTGTGCTGTTCCTCAACAACTAAGAGAAAAGGCATAACAACACTGAGCTCTACACACACTTCATTGGAACAGAGTAAAACCCTCAGGTCAGAGATAAGTATTACCAACAACTACCCATTACGACAAAGCTACCAGATATTATTGTACACAAGGAAGAATCCTCAACCCCCAGCCAGCAAAAATAGCTGGTAGCAAGCTGATAAAGCCACAGCACCATTTGTCTGCTGTTAATGTTATGGGTAATGACAGGGTTGTGCATCAAACTTGAAGAAACAGAATACGGAGAAAGCCCTTGCTGATGTGAAGCTTTTTTACAAGTTCTAAGGTGCCAGAAGAGAGTGAGCTTAATGCAAGGAGCAGAAGATAGGGAAGTCTCAAACAAACAAACAAAAAATTAAAGACTATCTTTGCACTACATTAGGAATACATTATTGGTGAAGCCACTACATCTTACAAGACCTGAGCTGCTATGTTGGGAGGACAACTGGTAGAGTTCCTTTCCCTTTCTGAGGTTGGACGTGAGATATTTAAATTTTAAAATATTTTTTGCACTTATCTCAAAAAGTAGTTCTTGATAACCTATACCAGACTAATTAAAAGAAAGATTTCATCAAGTTTAAACAAAAGAAATTCAGCAGAAAAGGGAACACACTCTTGGAGTTTGTGATTGTAGCCAAATAGGAGCTTGCTAGCATGGCTGGGTACTTCTGGAAGCCCACAAACACTTTTTTCCTTTTTTTTTTTTAAAGAAAAGTAAACTTGAATGGCTGAAAGGTAGACATGTACACAAAGGAGTGAGTAATAGGGAATAGGGCTAAAAAATTAATCACAAGAAACAGGCAAAAAGACCTTTTACATGCAGGAGCAACACTAACTTTTCTTCTGTTTTAGCATGACACGTTCACTATTTTTCTTACCTGTCAGATCCCAGAAGCCTGAATATTCTCGTATTATCAGAAATTTCTTGTGTGATCTAGACAATAAAAGTAAGACAAGTGTTTACATGTTGAGTGCACACCAGTGTTTTCATTCTGTTTTTAAAATCAACCTAGAGAAAACAATTGACTGACTGACATTACCAATTTACTGCCAATTTAAATCAGCTAGAAAATTTTATGCCACTGTGGGTTTTAAAAGAAATCAAAATGTTTTGTGATTTCTGCCACATTATGTGAACATCTCTGGAAGAAACTGCAAGCACAACAGCAGGGTTCAGCACTGCATAGCCTCCAAGGACCCATCGCAATTCTTTTTATAGCCAGGATGGCTTTATAGCACCCTACAGGTGCCATTCATTGCACTTTAGAGTAAAATGGGTCAGGTAAATCACACATAGAATGCATTTTGCTGAATTTTGAATCATAGTAATTATGCAGTAAGTTCATATTCAGAAAACCTTAACAGGGATATATAATCTAATTTGTGGCACTTATGCCCCCTGTGAAAAGCAAATATTTCATCCTACTGCAACAGAGCTTTGATTACTGCAGGCAAACTCTACTTGTGTGATACATCTTTATGAGTACATGGATACCAAAGGAAGCATCATGTTAATCGATAAAGTCAACCAAAGCCCACTGCAAGCTCCAAGGATATCAAGTCTCAATGTGAACAGGCAGCACCGTTTACAAAGTTGCCGTTCTACACTGCCACATTACACATTCTTGAGTAAAGAAGAGATTCTTCTCTTCTTCGAAGATCCCAGGAGCATTATCTGACTTAGCAAATTCACTGCTGACACAGAGAACCTGTAAGACAACTGTTTGTTGTGAGGCTGAGGCTGCACAATCTCTGCTCCAATTTTGAGCATCTTGGCTCAGGAATCAGAGTTGGCTGTTTCATTCTTCCCTCTCAATCAAACCACTGCAGAAGGTCACAGTTGTGGAAGGAAGCATCTCTGCAAGTGGCTCAGATCATCCCTAATTAGACCAACTGATATGAGATTAGGGAATAAGAACTAATATCGTTTTCAAACACAAACATGTTGCAAAAGTTAGGTTGGTCAGGTTTTTGCCTTGTGTAACCACTTCCTACATACTACAAAATTCCCCAAAAGTAACAAATACAGTCAGGTGCTAAGCCTGGTAATGCAGGCTTTTCATGTTACAGATGAAAATTAGGTTTTTTTTCTTAACAGTTTTGACTAGAAGGACCAACCAGGAGACATACAGAATTTAAAAAGACCTCAGAGCTTACCCTACATATGTTCTACAGAGAAAAAGTTTTGGGTGGCTCTCTTTCTGACAAGAGCTCAGGTCTGCTTTCTGTTCTTCATTTAGGTGCTGGCTTTAGCTTGATAATAACAAACCAAGATGACTGTTCCTTCTGCTTTACACAAAGAATAGAAAAACCCTTGCACTGTAGTACTCTGGGGCATGTCTTCCAACAAGTGGATCAAAGCTGCTGAGTAATTCACTGAGCCTTGCAGAATGCTTCTAGCAAGAGTCTGGAATTGGAGAGGTGCCCAGTGGTGTCATCTTCTCCCCAGGGACTGTCCTAACAGCAGGGTGCTGCACGTCACCATTATGAGTTCTTGGGAGAAGGACAATTATGCCTGGGGATCAAACATGCACAAATGCCACAAGAAGCATTTGCAGGCTTAGAAATAAGTAGTCTAACTTTTGGTCCAACTTCCCACAAAGAGCCGGCTTACTGACAGCACAGATTAGGTCAGCTGTGGCTTTGAACAAATAAATGTAGTTGTATAACAATGTGGAATATCTAAGCTTGGCATGGTATGACTGTATGTGTACCTTAAAATACAATTAGTCATAATGAGCTCAATTTCTTAGACAATGTGGCACAGACAAAACAACTGGTGAAGTTTGTGAACATTCTCTAGTAACCAAATTAAAAGATACAGTAAAATCCTATAAAGCACAGCATTTCTACTAACAAACAGATGCACAAAGTTTGCAGGGAAGGTACATATCATGGTTTAACAATGTCTAAAAATTACATTACACATTCTGAAAAAAGGGACTAGAGAGAAATTTTAGAAAAAAGTATATAGGTGAATATGACATTTTTCTTACAAGAATGGAAAACACTTCTTGTGAAAGGTGAGTCCTAAAATCTTCAAACTACTTGTAAGCCAAGGGAACATGGAAGAAACTAAAAAATAGCAGGCAACTCATATGACAGTGATAAAAATCTAAAGCCCAGGAATGGTGTGTGCCACCACTGGCAAAGCTCAAATTTTGGTATTCTGCTGTTACAGGATGAGGGACTGACACTTGTCATCAAAGTCATTTAAGGTGAAGAAGACAAATGTTACTAAGAATTAGGCTTGGGTATTTTCTATGGCATAATGGCGTGGTCTCTTGTTTCTCTCTGCTTTGTTAGACTTGACAGGGACTCTTACATAGCTTCACTAATTAGTTTGCAGCTTATGAAACACATTTAGAATGAGACTCCAGCTACCAGGTTTAACTTAAGAAGTTACTGAAATGTTTTTTTTCAGACCACAATATATTTATCCTTTTTTTTCTTGTATCAGAAGCTAGAATTTGACGCAAAATGCATTACTCACCTCATTTGATCGAAAACTCCTTCCTTGCATGCCATGTTTCCAGAATGCTAACACACTGTCTTGTAGACAGACTGGTAACAAAGAACACTGAAATCAGTTTTGAAGCATAACATCAACTTACGCTTTGAAGGCCAAAAGGATACAAGTTCAATTTTAAAATTTGTGCCTGTATGTTCCATTGTACACCCACACAGACTGCAAAACGTCTCACAGGAACTGCTGAACCTGCCTCAAAAGCAACTGCATTTATAGATTATTTTTTTTTTTCTGTTTAATGAGTGGGATTTAAAATTATTCCCACTCAACCAGGGAAAGTTCTAAAACTCTCCTTGTCTCTTCCCAACACATCCTTTCCTTTGAATGGAATGACACCTTCCCTTCTAATACTTGCAGAAATATATATATTGACTTTTAGGAGAAGAAGTACAGGAATACTGCAGTGTCAGTTTTCACTTTCCCAGAAACTACTGGCTAATATGGTCCTTCTGCAATAGCAGTGCATAGCTTTACAGAGCCCCCCAGTTCCCAGCCCTTCCCCTTGTCTCAAACATGGCAACATACACCTACATTTCAACCCCATGAAAGGAAAGGGGCTTAGGGAAAAGAGAAGGCAAGTTTGCAGGTTCCCAGGAAGAATCTGTCCCAGCTGCACCAAGCATCCTGCCTCTGGGCAGGAATGCAGGAAAAGAGAGCAGAGCTCTTTGGAGACACTATCAGGCCAAAACAGGAGACTGGTAGCTCATTTGTGACAAGCAGCAAGAGGTCCCACAGTAAGCAGCTTCAAGTACATGTACTCCTTCCTTCTCTCCATTCCTAACCAACAGAAGCTGTAAAAACGTTTTCCATGACAATGTTATTTTGTCCTCTTCTCTGTGAAACAGTATGTTTGAAGCACCTGAAACTTTAAAGCTTCACCTCAGAAGTAAATTCCCTCCAACTCCTTATTGTTTTTGTTCTCACTGATCTTCCTCTTCTGGTGCTACCCCCATTGGTGCACAAATCCTTCCTCATTCGTCTTTCAAAAGCATGTGATGCAATCCAGGCATATAACCACGCAAGAACTGTCTAAATAAATATATACTGTCCTTCTTTCAGAAATCTAATTTGCTCAGATCCTTCAGAAGAAAACAAAATTCATGTAGTATGACATAGACAATTTAATATTTTAGCTGCTTTATAAAAATGGACCTTGGGAACACACATGCAGAATGTGTGGATGATTCACAATTTATGTAGGTTGTGTTAATTATTCGTTTAGCAGCTGAAGGCCTCCATCATATTCTCAGGACATTTAGCCTCATCAGGAAAGACTCCAGGGTTGTTACTCCATTCCAACTGCTGGTAAGGAAGCAGGTTACAGTGTGTGCTGAACCTCTCACTGAGCCTTCTCACACAAAGTGAAATGCCCGAGACTGCGTTTCAAATGCCAAAGACTTGACAGTTAACATCTCTAATTCTGTACTGTAACAGTAAACAAGTTAATCATAGCATAACTTGAGTTGGAAAGAACTCATAAAGATCACTGTGTCCAACTCCCTGCTCCTCACTAGACTATCTAAAACCAAATAACATGACTAAGCATGTTGCCCAGACGACTCCTTGAACTCAGACAGGTTTGGTGCTGTGATCACTTCTGTGGGATGCCTGTTCTAGTAACTGAGCTCTTCTTCAGCTCTATGAATGAAGAATCTTTTCCTGATGCCCAATCTGAACTTCCCTTGATGCCACTTCATGCCATTGCCACATGTCCTATGACATTGTTCACCAGAGAAAGGGGATGAGCACTTCCCACTTGCCTGTCCTCCTGTCCTTGAGGAACTTGTAGGCTATGATGAGGTCACTGCTCAGCCTTCTCACAGGTGAACAAACTAACCTCAAGTGGCCTCAGCTGCTCTTCATAAGTCTTGCACTCAAGACCTTTCACCATTGTGTTCACCCTTCTCTGGACACACTCCAACAATTTGATGTCCTCCTTACACTGAGGTGCCCAAAACTGTACACAGTATTCGAGGTGGGGTCATAGTGCAGTGTAGAGTGGGACAACCACCTCCCTCAACCAGCTAGCTAAGCTGTGCTTCATACACGCCAGGACATGGCTGGCCTTTCTGGCTACCAGGGCACAGTGTTGACTCATATTCAGCTTTCCATCAACCCAACCCCCTGGTTCTCTTTCCATGGGACTGGGCAGTCCCATGGGACTCATTCCCCAGTTCATATCTATAACCAGGACTACCTCATCCCAGACACAAAACCTGCTACTTGTTAATTTTCATATGGTTGGCTTTCTAGTCTATCTAGATATTCAATATCAGTAATGAAACCAAACTTACCTATTGATTCAATCTGAAAATCAAATGTGAGCTCTGATGACAATTTGCGGCTGGATTTTAACCTGCCTTGCAGATTCACTATTTTTATGCAGCCTAGACAAGAAACAGGATATGTCAAGTGAGAATTAAACTTCAATATGTCTTATTTTGCAGACAGTATGCATGTATATGCATACATATTTATTTAGTTGATACTAAAACTTACAGTCCAAACACACCAAAATGGTATCTCTCTCCAGCTGTGTTACATGTACAACACTTGTCTCTGTAGTGTCTATTAAAAAAAAAAAAGTGTTAGTTCATAACAAATTACCATGATATTTGAAATGGCAATTCTAGAGATTAAGACAATTTAATGGGTTAGGTGTGCTTTTATCTACTTAAAATAATCATCTTACCAGTGACATTTCTCTTCTCTTAGAGAGGCATGACCACTTATCCAAAATGTCAACTGTGACAGGAAAACTGAAGCTTTAAGATTAAATTATAGACTTAATCCAGCCTTTTCTGAGCCATCTCACAAAAGCAAACTAATGTGTTCATTGTTCTCCCTTTATTCTCTGTTGGTGTCATTTAGTATTGCTGTTGCAAAAAAGGCAGATATATGAGATTGTCCACACTAAATCTGAATGCCGTTTCATTCCATTTTTCTTCTGCCTTTATTTCTAAATATTGCTAGGTACTTTTATATTATACTTAATGCTTGCTGCTATTTTCAGGCTTTCCATCCCCAAATATTAAAAAAATCAGGGATTATTTCCTTCTCTAAACTCTTTTAAGAGGGATTACTTTCCTCTCTTCCACATTACAGCTGCAGCAGTCTCCATCACAGCAAACAGGGGGATATAACCCACAAGTGATGAGTGGGATGATGACATGTCAGTTTAAAAGAGAAGTGTAGTTTTGGTCTGTTTGTTAACATTAAAATAACACAAAGAACAGCTCTTTCTTAATAATTCAACAGTACTGCCAGCAACTCTGGCTGTATTTTTTCATGCAGAAAGAATTCTTTCATACAGAAAAGAGAAACTCATTAAATCTGTTAGAGATGAGAAATCAGAGCATGTTAGCTAAAATACAAAAGCAGCTTTCAATTAAATAAGAAAATCTATGATCCTGTTGAGAAGCAAAAAACTCCTCAAGAATGATGGTAGAAAGGCGCTCCTTGAGATGGTCTCTTTTTTGCTGTCTTGGAAGGTATACATTTATTATCTGAATCAATTTTTAATGCATGATCTTTATCATAGGAGGATATAGCCATGATGAAAGCATGCAACAGAAGGTCTGGAGGACAAATATCTGTGAAATTATGTGAAGTGGAAACATGCACTGCACTGTCTGAAGCTAACAGGAGAAGGATGACAAGGGGAGAACCCCCCTGCAGTAAGTCTCTGCCAGATAATTTTTATTTAAAGATCTTTATAAGACATTTATACAAAGAAGCCAAGTGATGAAAACTACTATTTGAAGGAAGCTATTTATATGGTACACACTTTCCTCATTTAAAAAATATTGAAAAATCTGTTGCATTGCATTACCCTTCTCCAACCAGCAGGGGATAGGAATAAACCAATGCAACACCAGGGTTTAAATTAAGAATCAAACAAATAGGAGAGAATAAAAACATACGCATAAAAACATACACAAGAACATACAAATTATTCAAGGAAGCTAAAAAAGGTATTTTTGGAAGGTGCAGCGCAATTACTGTTCTTGTATTTACACACTGATGCAGACAATACTGAGAGAAGAATGACAACAGGGCATAATGCTATTTTTATGGATTCTATTGAAGTCAGTCAGTTACATAAACAAAACTCTGCAAATAAAATGCACTAACTCTGAAGCAGCTAAGTGCATTAATTGGGCATCCACTGATCACTCTGGATTTTGTAACTATGCTTTAAACTGTGTCAAAATCTGATGCAGTTTTTAGCTGCAAGAAAGTCAAAAGGTATCTTCCTAGGGGAAACTACACTTTATGAATTATGTGGTACATAATCAATTGGACACATACATATTTATATGGCAGCACAGGGCTATGTATAAATTAATTGTGAATGAACAAGGGCTCTATAACTGGTAGCGACAAAGCTATTTACTGCTTCTAAACCTGCAGGCTATGATTAAAGTTGCCTCGCTGCTGTTAAAGGTTTTGGGGGTATCCTACAACTCTTGGCAGAGAGTTAAAGAGTAATTCTTGGCACACTTCCTTCATAAGAGAATTTCTACTGTTGCTCAGATGGTGGCCTCCTCATTCATGGTGACCAGAGCAGTGACAGACAGGAGCTTGGTTTCCTGCAAAGAGTGGTCCTCATCCCTTTCACTTTCCAACAACATCACAAGAATAGGAATATGCTTGCTCTCAGCAGGAGAGCTGACAACACCATTTCTAACCACAGTAGCTTATTGCAGGAGAGCCAAACCGTATCTACAGTGATGCTGAAAGAAATAGCTCAGAATGCAATTCTGTTACAATCAAATGAACAGAAGTCATTTGACATATCCTACAGCTAGGGTAGAGCACAGAACAGCACAGTGGGTAACAGTCAAGTAGAGCCTTGATTATGGAAATGCAAGAAACCAAAACTCCATCCTCTGCTATGCTCAAAATCTCAAGAAATCAAATCAATTCAACAAGTAGAAACACCAAAAAAATGTGCATGTGCAAGCCAAGACTCCTTTAAACTGTGAATTTACAATGATCACTTAGCCTTCATGATTTTTCCTCAGAGGAAACTACCTTTCTAGGGCTTCAGATACAACAGAAGAGCACATTACTGAATGTAGTTACAACAGCACACAAACCTGTTTCTGTAAACCATGATGAGGTAGAATTTGGGTTGACAGTCTCAAACTTCACCACCTGGTTGAAGTCTCTTCCTCTACTGACACCAACACAAACCAATGGGAATTCCTGCTCAGGGACTACCAGCATTTCAAACAATCTCAGTGGACAAGGTACAGGAAAATCTATGTGCTAGATTAAGAAACAAAATAGGTATTAGAAGGGAAACAAATTCAGTCTGAGTTGCTAATAGCTATTTAAATTGTATGGTAAATTTTATGCAATACATTTTGTAGCTTTAAGATTACTTCTTTAGATAACAGATAACGGATAGATAAAAGAAGCCTGAGTTAAGCAGTTTAGAGTTTTCATGCCAATTCAGTTAAAATAAGATACTAGTCTGTCAGCACATTTCCTGTGCAGCTGCCCACAGATGACAAGAGTTCTATAATAATAATTCCTCTCCCTGGCTATGGAGTCTCTAAGCCTTCTTTTCCAGGTTGATAAAGCTATAGCAGGTGTCTCCCTACAAACATGAGTCGACCCTGGTGCCATCTCTTCAGATGTGGCAGATCAAGAGATAAGCACTTCCAGGCACCTCCAGTGTCACAATCAGTGACCGCCTTCTCTCTGGTATGGGAGCAAGCTTGCTGCTAACCCACATTATCAGTCTGCCAGCCAGAGCTTTTCTGCTGTGCAACTAGAAGGCAATGCTGATGGAAAGAGGGGCATCATTCTTTAAATGAAGTGCACCCCAAAACCAAAAACATTCCTAAAAATAATTTAAGCCAGTTATTACTTATACTACATCTAAATAGTGATTTTCAACATAATTTAACAGAAAGCAAGAGAAAAATCTAATAAGTCTACAAATGGCTTATACTTATTCTTAATAAGTCATTACAAGATAAACAGAATTGAACACAAGAGTATTTCACCTTCTCATGATATTACCTTGATTAACATAAATTTTTGCATTGGTTCAACCCATTCTAACAAAACAATGCTAGACTGTAGAGCTCCACAAAGGTACTTGTGGCCGGTGTAGGGATTCCTCACTGACAAAAAAGCAGAGGTAAAGTACATTAGTGTACTAAGCAAATACAAATAATAATTTCCAGCTGAGTAACAGTCCCTATTCTTTATGAAAATACCCACCACCACTCTAATCTTTTATATAAGTAGCTGAAAAGTCAACATCCACACTATGAAAATGGTGACAGTAAGCATGCTAGATTAGGGGTTGCCTTTCCACTGGGCATGAACAGCTTGCAGCTGGTACCAAAAAAGCCATAATAAACACAACGCTCTCAAGAGCATTGTGGTCTGTTTCACCTCTCCAACTCAAAATAAGATTTATTGATGTTTTTTGTGGTTTTTTTGACTGGTAGGTGTGGCTTAATATTTTAGATAGTCAATAAAATAGATGACTGCATACACATTTGAAGTATCTTGCTCCACCATGTTGGTTTGCCTAAGTTATCTCCCAATCACCATCATAAGCTGGTTAAAGAGTGGCTTTTTCTATGACATACGTTTGTTCAGTATCACTGTCACTTGAGTGAATGGTCAGCTATCTTCAAGCACTGTCATTGCGAGTCTGAAACCCAGGAGCTCTATATCTCTCATGAACACTTCTAGATCAGCAGAAGATTAATTTTTTTTTTTTAAGTGACATCTTTGATTTTGCCTCAACTCCTGCTCTCCTGTTGTTTTTCAGAACTAAATTAAAAATGGGAAGACAACAGTGAAGTTGAAAAATTCGTCACAGTGTAATCTGAGTTTCACAACTTTAATTCTACAGAACTGACAAAGTTTCACTCCTTAAACACTGCAACCATATTATTTGGATGAATAAGTGATACATCATACTTCATATGATTATATGTCAAGACTAAACTTTAGTGTCCAGTAAAGTGCTTGTAGGCCATCAGGCAATTAATAAAACACTTCAAATGATGAACTTCTACACCCCATTACTATCCACATAAGTGAAATATATGCTCATGCTACCGTCCTGCCAAGGAAATTCACCAGCAATCCCTTGGTATCTTAAGCATCAAAGCTTAATGTCATTAATCCAAGTTCTCACTCAACATAAGTCAAACTGTATGGAAACTGCAGCAAATAATGCTTGGCTTGATCTTCCGTAAGGCTGAACTCAGCAGCAAAATGTGCAATTACCAACACCTATAAGGTGGAGAAACAAGACCAGAAGTTCTTGTCTTCTTCTACCTCCTGTAGCACTGCTGCTTCCTTCAGGCCAAAGGGATAGTTACACTGCCAGCAGGAATCCTGGCTCAGAATGCACACAGTAAGTAGGGCAAGAGAGAGGAATCTATAAATTCTCCCCTTGAACCTGCCTTTGCTGCCATCACAATTTACCAGTTACACCTATCATGCAAGAAGGACTCCAGGCTTATTAGGTTAAGCTATCTCTGAATGCCAGGAAAGCAGACTCCCCCCCTCATTATGCTAAGCTCCATGGCATTCTTGTTAAATTCTGCACCTGTTAGTAGGGAAACCATAAAACTAGAGAGGGGCACACCACCAGGTTTCTCATTTCATAAATGGAGACCTGAAAACATATGGACTTCAGATTACTTTTCATGTCAAAAAGCTAGCATTATTCTGATCCCTGTCACTCCACGCCTTCAGG
This sequence comes from Phaethornis superciliosus, assembly GCA_023637945.1. Lineage (NCBI taxonomy): Eukaryota > Metazoa > Chordata > Aves > Apodiformes > Trochilidae > Phaethornis > Phaethornis superciliosus. Next base: position 33,294,073 of record JAJQWJ010000003.1, on the reverse strand, counting down.
TGTTCCTTTCAGCAGCCATTAACATTCACAGCTTGACTAGATGTGTCAACTAGGGAAAGTCCTGGATGTACACAGTACATACAGTTAACACCCTACCACACCCTAGAGGATTTGTAACCCAGAAAAAGTTTTAACAAATGAGCTGGACAAAGAGGTGATAGCAATCATCAGAGATCTCTGTGAGGATAAATGACAAATGCTCACTCACTAAGTCTCTGAAAATCTCCTCTGTAGTACAACGCACACCAAACAATGTTATGGAATACCAGGTGAAACATTTCCAGGGACAAGAGCTCGACCCCAAGAGATAACCCATAGTTACATTCCCCATTTTAAAACATCTTACACAGCGCAGCTTTGACACTTCAGTAGATGGCATTTTGAATACACTACAAAAGCTTCAGAGACAACACTGTCCTCAAAGCACTGAAAATATTCCTTGCTTTTTATCATCCAATATTGGTATCTGGAACTTGTGCTAACAAGTCAGGGTACTTCAGCCTGTTTGTAACTTCTTTAAGTCACTTCACCCACAGAGATCAGGTCCTTCCTGAGGGCTGGTTTAAATTTGATATGCGTTCTGCTTCTCTGCATTTTCTGAAAATTGCCTTTAAATATAAAAAGCAATTTTATTGGGTTTTTTTAGGGAGAGTTTTCGCTGCTCAAAGGCAAGGATTAACCTGAAAAAGCCCACTGTCTGTAAACGCATAGTTTCATAACAAAGTCAAAAGTCTCTCCTCCCTTTGCCTCACAAACATGACTCAGTAATCTTAATACTGCCACCACTTGTAACTGATGCTTGGATTTATACTGCAGATCTTTACTTACCAACACAACACTTCTGACACCATTTAGTGTCAGGAATTTTTGTAGACACTGCAAACTTCCTGCAAGATATAAATACAGTTACTGATGAAGCAAAACAATTCAATGAATTTGCTTTTTAGAGACTTGTTGGTGGGAAAGCCATATTTACCTCCCAGAAAAACTAAAAATACACTTATTTGTAAATTTCTTCTCAAAATTATATTCCTAGAACATACATAGTGATCCCTCTGTTAGCACTCAGTTATGCAGCATTATGAATGCAGTTAGAACTCAGGAACAGAGAGAAATAGGTTCCTCATTAACTTCAAAAATCATTTACCACCATCTCTTTCTATTTAAACTCTCTGTATTTATACACATGCCTGGATGGTCTACTGGTGCTCCCATGGTGATTCTTCGTAATGCTGTGACTTACTGAATCATGTGCTGGACACTACACAGACAACATGAATTCCACTCTTGTCCCAAGCACACTGTACTTTGAAGACAAGACATGTGGACCCAAGAGGTGTGGGAAATGATGCCACACTGGATAACTTGCTAGGCTACAGTCCTAGCAAACTAACAACTTAAATTTTAAAAACTTTTCGTAGACAGCACAGCATGCATTTTGATAGGAGGTCTAAAGGAGGACTGGAAGGCAGCTTTCCAAGATCTTCTCATGTGCAGGGGACAGTCCTCCCAAAAAATCACAAAAAGCCAAGGAAGATGTTCTTCTACACAGACCGGAAGGTGACAGCCACTACAGAGACTAGCCACAGTAGCCTTGACAGTAGAAGTTCTACTAAATTCATGCTGTAGAAAAGATGGGAATAACTGAATAAATAGATGCTGCAGTATAAGCTATGAACTGGGAAAATACTTTCATAGCATTTCAAATGAAGACACTCAGAATTGACTGATAACATACCAGGACTGAAAAGCATGAAAGCTACTGGCCAAATTTTGGTTGAAAGAAGCCATGGAAGGTTTGAAAGGAAGTGCTCAAAGTCACTTGAGGTAAAGAAGCTGGAGAGGAGACTTACCACAGATATATTTTCTGCTACTGAATGTTTGCCTACCAAGTATTACAAATGGAGCTTAGACCATTCGAACCTCACAAATCACTTTCAATTCTATTTGGCTTTGCACTTTGTCTACCAAAACTTGAGCTTTCAACATATCTACATTTTTCACGTAGTATTCATCTTTATGATATCCAGTAACTTGCTGAAGAACACACTTTGTGGTATAAAAGGAAAAAAATAAATGCTCTTCTACATATTTCAAATGTACTTCTGCTTGGCTAAATATTACTACCCTGATGCCTCACAGCAAGGGAAAAACAACAAAATGGATCATCTAGGTGAACCTCTGCTGCCCTGGTATGACTGGCTTGACACTTGGACATTCAGGTTGTGCTGCATTTTTCTTGGGAAGTGACATGACTGGACAAGAAATTTTCTGAATCCTATGCAACTTGGGTGAGGTGTGATTCCACACGATGTAGTCTGAAGACTTTCCTCACATGATTCTTATGATAATTACAGCTATTAGTCCACTGCTAATACAGTTCTCAAGCCAGAGTCACCTAGCCAAAGTTAGTTTGGAAGAGAGAGAAGCAGAACAGTGTTGCAAGCACTCAGAAGACAACAATTCGAAGCAAATTACTTCTTAGGTAATTAGAATTTAGCCTTTAGGAAAAACACAATTTTCAGACAAGTGTTTGCAGATGACTGAACAAGAAGCCAAGTCCAAGAATTAAATGTTAATAGGCTGTTAATAGAACCAAAGGTAGTAGAGAATCAGGTCTCCTATAACACAATTTCCTAACAGAAAGTTCATCATAGGAGAAGAACCAATGATACACTAAGCATGTTAAGGACCAAAGGTTTCTCTGCAAACCAGATTAGCATTATTGCCTCCTCCTCTTGGATTTTTAGGGGATCCTAAGCTTTGGCAGCCAGCACCATACCCAGTCTTTCTGATTTTGTATGTGTTTATTACTAAATAAAGTTGGAGGGATTGAATGCACAATATGCTGTCAATATCTGAAGAAAAAAGTACTTTCTCTATTGGTCTGTGAAAAATGACAGCCAACCTGTACTCTGTACTATTTCTATTCTTTCCAGCTTTCAAAACAACCCATGAGCCCATTTACCCTGCAGTAAGAGTTTACACATCCTCACTTTTTTTTTTCCATATTTGAAAAGATAATTCCCTAATGTTAGATCATAATTTCTACTTGCCTGAAATATCACAATACTGACTCTAGATTTTCTTTAGCATCAAATACAACGAGGATTTACTAGACTAGACTATACCATACCCAAAAGGGGCTATGCCCAGAAACAAGAGGCTTCATGACACAAAGATGTACCAAACCCCATTTCTCTAAGAGCTCATTTGTGTAAATTTAAGGGTCTACCATCTTATTAATGCCCACATGAGCAATTCATGGCAATCTGCAAACAGAGCTCCATTATGTGGTACTCCTGGGGTTTCACAAACATATCCTCAACTCCCATTATGAAGATATTCTGATATATCTCAAGATGTTTATTTACCTGGGAAGTATTCGGTCAGGAAGTTTATGTGCTGGAATGGCAACTGGTAACTTTTGCATTTGCCTTGCATAATCAAAGAGTCCTGGTAAGTTATGAGAATAAAGCTGAGAAGCTTTACCTGGAAATTAGAAAACAAAACCACACTTCAAACACAAAACCAAATGTTTACCAGCACTACCACTCAAAGACAGCATAGTAACTTACCAGATATTGATAACAAGCAGTTGTTCATGACATATAGCCATGTACACCTTCGAGGAAACAGCTGATAAAGGGAAGGAAAAACAAAGAAAGAAAAGCATTCACATTGATATATGCAAAATGTGAGCACATTAAATTCATCAATTAATATCTGCATAGATGGCAGGACAAAACTAATTACCGACTTGCTCTTTATATCAGAAATTAGCTTAAGCCAAGTTATATTCACCTGGATTCCAAAGTTAAATCAGAGTGAAAACTTAGGCACAGACACTATACTTAACATACACATTAACATTTAGACAATTAGCACATTTTATATTCATGTCTTCAAGCATACTAAAATTAGCCCACTAGACATCATTGTAGAGATCAATCCCTCCTTTTCGAAAAATTGTGAAAACCGCCAACCTTTCTCCTTCAAAGGAGAAAAGCTTAACAACATAAAAAGTAAACCAAATAGAGCCAACAATCATGAACTTCTGGAGTTTGTTGCCATAAGATGTTATGGAGGTGGAACTCATCAACGTAGTAAATGAGGAATTAGATATAATCATGAGCAAAAGGTCCATAAATTGATACAAAAGGCAAATAGGTATGGATCCTCCAACATCCTCAATTCAATAACTGTAGTGGAGTCTAAGAAGGACAAACAGACAGTGGCCAAGTTCATGGGCATTTCCTACAGCCACTTTAGGAAATGAGAGTACTGGGGACCAGAGACACCACTCAGGAGAACATTTCTTTTAAACTTTAAAAAAAAAAAAGCCCCAAACCTCCCAAAGTAAAACAACCACCAAAAACCAAAAAACACACCACTCACAGTTTTTTTATTAGGAAGATTTTAAGAGATGTGTAAATTAATGGAAAGATTTTTCTCCTGAAGAGCAAGAGATTCATCTTGAAGGTGTGCTAACTCCTGAAAAAATTATTTCTGTTTTCTCTGCTAGTGAAGCACAGAGAAAAATAACCAAGGATACTATTTTTGGTTTTACACTGACCTAGAGCATAATGAGGTGAAACACAGAGCCCAAAAATGCTGTTAAAGCCTTATTGTCTGTTGTGATAAATAATAATTTATGTTAAAAATTGTTAGCAAACACAGAGCATTTTTTATTCCTGAAGTATTCTCATAATCTAAGCACAGTGTTAAGCAAAAAAAAATAAAGGATCTCCTTGCTTCCCTGTAGCTGAAGCACAATGTTTGCTGGAAATACTCTATTTTATAATAAAGCTTAAAAGAAAATAAAAACTTTCCATCAGGAAAATCCCATACTATTTAACAAATCATTTAACTGCAGAACAATGCACTATGATACACTGACATGCACAGATCTACTTAAAACATGGTTCAGCCTACAAAAAACTTAAACACGACTGAAAGCTGTCCTCAGTAGTAAATTTTTATGGTTATTTTCAGCATGCTAGTGTCTGTGTAACTGTAGTAAAGACCATTTTTACAAGGGCTACAGAACACTAATCTGAGTGGCTAAAAGAAGTGACAAAGATGGATGATTTTTTTTCCCTTTTATCAAAACAGAACTATACCTGTTCCATTGATGTTTCGTGAAGTTCATTGAGGTTCAGTGTGTAAATACCTTCTTCTGCACCAAATATCAAGTATTGATCTGTGAACACAAAAGAAATCCTGGTTTAAGGAAGGTGTGTTTTATAAGAGTATGCAGCTTTATACCAAAAAAAAAACAAATAAAAAACAACCCAGAAAAAAAAAAAAAAAAACAACAACAAAAAAAAGGACTTAGAATCTAACTACACATATTGAAACAAACCAACCTATAGTAAGGATGATATTTGAAGGCATGGAAAATTGATCATGCTAAGGAAACTTAATTTTAGGAAGCTAAAATTTGTCAATGGGGTTGTTACAAGACATTAGGAAAGATCAAGTTGTGGGGTTTTTTTGGGACTAACTACTGGAATAAAAACCAGCAGTGGAATAAAAACCATAAGCAAGAATTCATGTGAATAATTTCCTTGTATGCAGATTATTCTACTTGAACATTTCCAGACAGTTTGTGACATATCATAGCTTTCTTTTGTAGTACTTTAAAAGCAAGTTCCAAGCCCCCTGCCATGGGCAGGGACACCTCCCACTATACCAGCTTGCTCACCACCCCATCCAACCTGGCCTTGAACACTTCCAAGGATGAGGTATTCACAACATTCCTGGGCAACCTGTGGCAGTGTTCCACCATGCTCACACAAAAGAATTTCTTCCTAATGTCTAACCAAAATCTATCTTCTTATAGTTTAAAGCCATTGCCCCTTGTTCTCTCACTTCAAGCCCTTGTAAAAAGTCCCTCCCCAGCTTTCTTGGAGGTCCCCTTCAGGTACTGGAAGGCCACTCACTACAAGGACATAATTTACAATACAACTATGTTAAAAGGAGTAGTCCTGCTCATCTAAGTACTCTGGAAATAATAGGAAAGGATATTATGGGTAAATTACATGTAAGATAGTACCTCTTGTATCTGGATTTATCCATGATGTTGCACAATGGATTTTTAAAGGACAGCCATTGAAAACCTTTGAAAAGCAAGCACCCATCTGTAGAAGTAAAAGTAATTAAAAATATACGTATGAAAATTTAAAACGTGACATTTCCAATAGGATTATTTTAACTTTAAGTAGAAACAAAACGTTAAGAGTAGTTTCATTTGCCATGTGGAAAATATCCTCATCCAGGTGACAACTTAATACAAGGAATATTTTTTTCAAGTGTTTTTTCCTTTGTTCATTTGTTTTCTGAAGAAAGATCCCATAATTAGCACTTTGGAATTAGCTCTTGAATCAATAGTCTAAGCAGACACTTACTAGAAAGGCAACAAGCCTGAAAAAGGTTCCTGAATCTTGTGACTTCAGAAGGTCTCTACAGAGAAACTTTATTCTTTTCGTATTTCACACGTTTAAAATAAAACTCCAGGTCATGCAATAATCAAAATCTCAGTCTCATATTCCTTACTAGTTGTTTTGAATTAACTTTTGTTCAATATTGATTGCTTCTTAAAGGGATGCCTTTGGGAGAGATCTCACTCCTTGTTCAGCATAACCCTAATCAACTTGCTTTGCCAATTAAATGTGTTGCATAGTATAATATAATAAATCTCTCCATCGTCTCCCTAGTCAGGTCCAAGTATTTGTAGGCTTTTCAAGAATAGTTAGCAAATTTGTTTCAAGATGACAAGAAAAGCAAAAGTCAGGCAGTGCTGCCTCTTTTCCCCTCAAACTTCAATATAACAACTACCCATCCTATTTTAAGACACAGAGCTTACCAACAGTACCACAGGTTAAAAGGAATGATGCAGCAAAAAATCTATTAGTAAAGTGAAATATTATTTATCAAATGATGGTCAAACACAAGAACCAGTCATAGGCAAGTGTTGCCATCCTGAATATAAGCAGGTACCACCTTTACACAAAGTACAGTCTCTAGTTCAGCTACAGAATGTCAATGTTTCCACTTTTATTAATTATTTCTGAATTACTGTTGACATACAAACTGAATTAACAAGACAGTTTTCAGGTTAAAGTTTGGACTTTTTTTTTATTGTTAACATGCTGCAGAATAAGAAAGCCTGCATACAAATCAGTCACTTCTGAAGATAGTTTTATAAGAAAAGAACAATTCCATAATTAACCCTTTAAAATGAAAAGCAGCAGAAATTAGACTCTTTTTTTGTGCTTTGGACATGTCTCATGATACTGAAGTCCATGAGTTTGTCCATATACACTTATGTGAGGGATGCATCAAATTCATTAAGGTAATCAGCAAACCATGAAGGATCCCATTGCACTAAGACAGGGGGAAAGACTTCAGTACTATTGGCACCACTGCAGCAGTCTGAGCACCCATGCAGAGAGCTGGCTTCTTGCAAGATAATGAGATGGTCCTTCTGTAGTCATAAGCACAGAAGTAAGAGAAAAATATGCATGAGGTAGGAATATGAGAACATATTGACCTCAGCATACTGACAGTATCAATGTTGTCTAATTCCTTGGCAGACAGAGAGCTGAAAGAGGAATGATACCAAGAAAAACAATAAAGGGATTTTTGGGGTGGTTTTATGGAAGCCAAGAGCACAAGGCACTGAAACACACTCAGCAGAAAATACAGAAGATGACATTTGAAGCACTGATCTCCTAGAATACTGTAAGAGCTTCTGCTGCTCCTGTAACCAGCTAACAGTTCTCCTTGAGCCTTTCCAAGCACAGTGGAGGGAAGCTGTGCTCACTGCTATGACCCAGCTGAGCTCTGCAAGCTGGTATCATGGATAAGAAAGAAGAAGAAAATGGAAATCTGAAGAGAGATAATTTTCCCCCGGCCATTTTCAGCCCTTATCTCCATGAAGCCTGAGGAGCTAAGATATTGCTGCAGCTGCCTCAGAACAGTAAATGGAGCATGATGCTATCATCTCTACATACGAAGCAAATCTCAAGGATATAGCTGAGAATCAGATCTATTATTAAACTGAGTTGCTAATGGAAAAAAAAAAATAAATCCACAAACATGAGATAAAAGGCTGCTTGATCTGACTGCTGCCATGGAGGCAAATAAGCCGGACTTGATGATCTTAGAGGTCTTTTCCAACCTTAATGGTTCTATAATTCTATGATTCTAAGTCTCAGGGGAATTTCAGCAGGCAAGGCATTCCCTCATTGGTAGGATTTAACAGATGCTGCAATCCACCTAGAACAGCAGGGAAAACTCACGACCAGACTAGGTTATTAAGAAAGTAGAACCAAATCTCTAGAGTCACAGGCAACCATGCATAGATACCACTTCAAACTGAGCCCCAGAACATCTAACTATTGCAGAAGACAGCAAGAACATGAAACACTTCTTACCACAAAGCAACATACTTAAGAACCCCAACTCAAAAAAAATCCAAACAAACAAGAATCAGAACAATGATGTATCACAGAAAAAGGACTTAGAAGACAGAAATATTGCCAAAGTTTTACTTGCAGTAGTAAGGTATTTGTTAAATAAGACTCCTAGGTCATGCTGGCAGGCAAAACATGCGTCACAATAGAGAAAAGTAAAAAGTACAGTAATCTCATTGACTTGGAACAATAAACCCTTTCATACACAAATTTTTGTTATGTGCCAATGGATAGAGCAAAGCAAAGAATATGTAAGTGCCAAATCAGTCTTCAACTTTTAACAGGAAGGTAAAAAAGTTTGTTATATGTAAAAGGTAGGATGGGATGAGGGAAGATGGAGAAGAGAGTTTCTAACCTGGGGACTAGCAGAAACAGATAATTAGCACACTACAAAGATGCAAGAATATGCAGAGCACAGTCCAATACTCATTTGATCAGCTTCAGAAGTTTTCCTATTTTAGTCAGTTTCTTTTTGCATTTTCATTATATTAGGAACTCACAGTCATTCTCTGATGTCCTATCCCTGAAGTTTGTGGCAAAAGTTCAAAACGTATGACTTCATTTTGAACTATTGTTTTCTGCCCTTTTTCTCATTCTAGTCACTGAATCTATCTTATTTGCCCTTCTCTCATGATGATTCTGTTCTTTTCAATGCTAGGAGTGCTTCCAAATTCCTGTCATCTGCTAATTTAAGATATGCACTTCTAGGCCCTGCACTAAGTTTAATAATTTAGTTTGTTAGAACAGGACTGACCCCAATATATGATGTTAAACATATCAAGAATTCAGAGCTTGGGAACAATCCTGTGCACTTATGCAAGAGATACAGTTCTAAGGAACAGAAGCAACAGAAACAACCACCTTAACCTGTCCTGGTTCTCTAAAATGGGTAGCAAGCTAAAATAATATCATTAGTATTTAAACATCCTTGCAGCAATTTTATTTTTTTTATCTAAAGATGAGAAACTGACCACGGTAGCAAAAAGGTTATTTTAAAACCAGATAAATCCCCAATTTGGTGCATAGCACAACTACACAAATGCATGCTACAGCACACAAGAAGTAGAGTAGTTAAGGGCAGAAACAAATGGTGAGGAAGGAAAGATGGAGTCTTAATAATCAGAGCACTGGCTATAAGCACAGTAATGAGTCTGTACAGGCATTACAATGAAATTCTAGTATGTCTGATGTTATGAAGGAGTATATAGATACCACTAAAAGCTATCTGCAGCCCTAAGGCACCAATGAATCCTGTCTTCAAAGTTTTGAAACTTAGAGTTGTGTAGCATGAACTTTGAACCAATGGCAATTCATGAGAGGCATCAGCCTCTCAGTATGCTGACAGTATTTCTGTGACACTAAATCACAGAACTCTCATTCACTTCTAAATGAAGCAAGTAAACAAAGAACCTTCCAGTATTTGCTCAAAGAGCACAAAATCAAGGGTGATTGCTGAAATACTGTAGCTGTGGCTCAACATTTCTAAGAGATACTGGCTTTTATTATTTTACAAATATATTAAAAACATTAAAAAAACATGCTCTCTCAGCTTTAGTAAGAAAACTTGTCCTGCTTCCAATATGCATTTGTATGATTCAGTAAATACTCACGTGTACTTTAGGTGTGGGAGGAAGGCCATTACTAATTGGTTTCTAGAAAATAAAATTGATAAGTATGTTTACACTCATGAGCACATATGCATGAACACACTTATTCTTTCCATCTACTACAGCATAAACAAAACACAGGTATAAAAAGATTTTTTAGAATGCTGTTAAAAACACTTGACAATAATTGAGCATAATTACATTTGCAGAAAAGAAAGAGCTAATACTTATATGTATTAGATATAAATCTCTCCCTACAGATTTTTGAAGACAATAAAGTTGTATTTTAAACTACACCAAACAGAAGGCATTTGGTACCTACTGAGACACTAAACTGTGTCCAGTACCTCATGTGCTAGATCTGAAAGCCATGGCTGACCTTTGACTACAGTCCCATTTTTAAGCATGACATTAGGTTAGAGAGCTTCCTTCCAAGAAACACCTCCATAATTCTGTATGAGTTTGCTAACAATTTGTCTTTTCTGACCACACATCACAGACTCCCAGTGTAATTTTCTTACATTCAAACCTCTACTATGATTCTCTAATATCTCCTCATTGAATGTCTGCATAGCGTGTTGGCCCAAGTGGCTAAGAATGCCAAGCATTTTCACTTTACTATGCCTGAAAGAATGCTATATTCAGTAATACAAAGTTTAATCAATATTGCAGCAGTAGTTCAATATTACAAGCTACATTAAACTATCAATCAGTACTCAACCCACTTTCCCGTACAAGCACCATCTTCTCCTGGTAAATATAAGAATGTAAACGAAGAAATGTATTTTACAGGTAACACAGGAACTTCAAACCCAATTCCAAAAGCAGTTCAGGAAACCATAGTTTCCAGAGTACTGCCAGTATTACTGGCACTTCCTCAAAACAAAACAAGAATACACACAATGTTTCTGGCCTATTTCCTCTTCAGTTCTCATAGAAGAATGACATTTCTAACTTCATCCTTAGAACAAGCCCTCAAAGAGTGCAGTATCACATTACACTTAATATCCCAGTCTTCCCTAACTCACATTCCCACTTTTGCTGTTGCATCATAATAACAAAGTGACCACTCTGGAAGTGGTATGCTGTTTGACCGAAAACCTTGCTTGGAAGATGAGAAAGAGATGCAGGAATATTCCCTTTCTCCAGCTAAGAGCTGGAACTGATTACACGTGCTGTGAAGCTGTACTCACTCCATAGGTGTAACTTCACATGAGTATATGTAGCTCAAGTCTGCCACTAAACCTAAACTGCTAAACCATGAAACCCAGAGCTCCAGAGGCCAGCAGGCAAATAGCTTGCAGATCTGGACCCTCAATCTATACATCTGCATCTTTTTTCCCCTGAACATCAAAAAGCCTGTATGCCTATATCTAGAACAGGAGAGAGGCTCATTTGGCACCAGCCCTAATATTAAGCTCCTTTACCAGGGCCAGTCAAATCTCCAGTAAGCCATCAGGTGGCAGCATATTCCTTAATTTCCTCATTTGCTTTAATAGTCATCACTCGGTACAACATACTATATTCTGCAGAAGAATGCTCTTATTATATGTCTCTCAAATATGTAAATACAAGCAAGTAAATATTGTAGATCCATGACCCCTAGTTTCTAGCGAAAATTAAATACCGACTCAAACGTCACCTTAAGACTGTATCACAACTTGACTTTGAAAAATGCTTTGATTGAAAATAAAGATGACAACCATCACCATTTCTATACAGGAGTGTTCCTGCTCCTTTTCATCGCACATATAAGAGAGTTGAAATAATTTAAAAGTGACACCTAGAAGATGAAATACCTACCAGAATTTCCTTCTTTTCTTTCCTTGAAAAATTAATGTCTCTATCTTCATTCTGAGGTGGTGATCCTTCTCTTTCACCATTTAATTGTACAGAAGTAACTCCGTTACCTAGAAAGATTCATATATTAAAATGTGCTCTTCTACCTTCAGTTCAAAGAATAGTCTAGCCTAAAACCAATTTTGAAGAGTCTAAATTTCCACTTAGGCCAGGACACGTTCCAATACGTCAATTTATTTCTAAAGCATACATGTTCCCATATGTGCATAGATAACCATCTATAGACCCAGACTCAATCTCAGTCCATGGTTTTTGCTAAGTAACATAAAAAAAATCTGTTGTTGGTATTGAAAGGGATGCTGTCATGGTTATGCAGAAAAAATTATTAAAACTTGGCTATAGCTGATGCTTCAACTACCAATTCTTTATAAATAGCCTAGAGGCATTTCTTAGCAGTGGATGCTTAAGTGTCAAAGTCAAATATCTAATACATGAACTGCAGTACTATGTAGCAATGAAGAGCTAGCAAGGTATCACTTAAGGGTCATTTAGCTTTCTTAAAACAAGCCAGTCCCACACAAGTCTCAAAGCATCAGACTTTTAACACAAAAACATAAAAGGAACAGCCTGAGTAAACTGTAAGTGTACACAGTTACTTGCTATACTACCCAATCCAGTTCACTGCATTTAAAAGCAAACTTAGACACTCTATCCTTGACTTGTCAAATGACAACAGCTGATACAAAGGGCCAGACACTGAAACCTACACACAGGAAAACTTTTTTTATTCTCTATGACAATCTTGATATACATTATAAGCCTGTAGTTTAAAAAAGCTATTGTGCCACCAGTGGCATCAGCAGGAATTGGGTCAGTGACTTTACTGGAAGGTACATTTGACCATCTTAAGAGTTTAAGCATATTTGCTTTGTGTATTTTGGCTTTCATGCAGTTTGTTACTTGCAAACTACAGAAAAATTACCACAGCATGCTTTAATGTGTGCATAGGTGAGGAATTAGAAATATAATCACATTAGATTATTTAAGATATATTTGCATATTTTTTTGTGTCACTCATTACCTAAAGCATTATATTTCTGTGGAGGTAACCGAGGAGGTGGTGGTCTGGGTGGAACCTGAGATACAGATTTTGCTGGACTCTCTGATGCTGGGCATCTCTTGATTGTCCTTTGATTATCATTTTCAGAAGAGTTAGTTTCTTGGGGGATAAAGATGGATTTAGGCTGAAAAAGATGTAGTAAGAAGAAAAACAATGACAAAAACATTCAAAGTATCCATGTTAGAGAAAAAAAAAAAAAATAAATCACATGTGCAGTACTTCAGTCCTGGAATTTTCACACGCGAATTGTTAAAGCAACATGTTCTGCCATGTAAATTTTTTTCAAAAAACCAACTAGAAGGTAATGCATAGTGGTAAGAAAAACCTTGTTACTGTTAAATGACTAATTCAAGATCACTGTCTTCAAGTCATGCATTAAACAATCACTGGGCATGTGGAAATGTCACTGGTTTTGACTCAAGATAACCAAACCAGATACTGAAGTAGAAACTACGGACCATTCAATGACACAGCCAGAACTTTGTGTGCAGAATCCCAAATAATGGATGTACCCAGAAAAGGCAACATTGTTTAGGCACTTGCTGCACAAATGCTGGGTACAAAACCCTTCTCAGTTAGGCAAAGATATTTAAAGTTAGAACGTAAGTCATCAAACTTGCATTTTTGCCTGAGGAACTGACAGACAAGAAAAATGTAAGCTTTTTTATTTTCAGTTTTGCTTATATTTAGATAACTTCAGTTTGAAAAAATTAACTTACTCTTCAAGTGGCAGCATGCAAAACAATCTGATGCAAGCATGCCTCTGAAAATTACCATTCAGACACCAACAGTTAGCAAGCAGATGATTTATTTGGCAGCTCTTTATTAAAAGTTACTTGGGGCACTAAATTTAACTACCCAATTTATTGCTTCTGAAGTATCTACTAACATGATCTCCTTCTATGACAACGTGACCAGCTCAAGTGGATGTGGGGAAAGGTTGTGTAAGTTTTCTACCTAGACTTCAGTAAAGCCTGTAATTCCCACAGCACTTTCTTGGAGAAACTGGCTGTTTATGGCTTGGATGTGGTTCAAATGCTGGCTGAATGCCTGGACCCAAAGAGTTGTGGGGAATGGAGCATCATCACAAGCATTCAGGCCAGGGCTCACTATTTGCACCATTTCTGTTTAATTTCTTTATCAATGATCTGGACAAAGGAATCAGGTGCAAGCTCAGTAAGGTCACAGGCAGCAGGTAGTTGGGAGTGTTGATGAGCCTGAGGGTATGAAGGCCCTACAGAGAGATCTGGAGAGGCTGGACTGATGGGCCAAGGCCAGTTGTATGAGGTTTAACAAGACCAAATGTGAGGTCCTGTAATTGGATCATAACAACCCCAAGAAATGCTACAGGCTTGGGGAAGAGTGGCTGGAAAGCTGTGCAGAGGAAGAGGACCTGGGGATGGTGGTTGACACCTGTCTGAATGTGAGTGTGCCCAGGTGGCCAAGAATGCCAACAGCCTTCTGGCCTGTACTGGAAATAGTGTGACCACAAGGATTAGGGAAGTGATCATGGCCCTGTGTACTCAGCACTGGTGAGGTCACACCTCAAACACTGTGTTCAGATATGGGCCCATCACTACAAAGAAGTCTGAGTCACCACCCCTGGAGGTATTAAAAGACATGAAAAAGTGGGGCTTAGGAATATGGTTTAGTGGTAGACTTGGCAGTGCGAGGTTAATGGTTGGACTTGATGAGCTTACAAGTTTTTTCTAACTGAAATGATTATACAATTCTCTTCTACAATCAGAGCAACAATTAGTCAGAAACAGCACTTTCACACCACCAAATACTCCATGGTGCAAGTCCTAATGCAGATTTGCAACTAAGTGCTACAAACATACAGGTCAACTCCTCGGACAGACCCTCTACTTAAAAATTGATTCAAGCCTTCAAGTCACGGCTCAAGTGAGAGAAACATCATTTGAATATTCACTTCTGCATTTTTCATCTATTTAATTGATCTTTTATTCTGGGCAACAGTATCCCCTTCCCTTACCTTTGGTGGTAACGGAGGTGGCACTTTAGGTTTCATAGTAGCACTATGAAGAAAAGAAACAAACCAGATTGTTAATGCAGTGGAGCTCTTTGAACCTCATATTGCAGTGTTCAAGAGGACACAGGATTTTATAAATGCCATACAAGTAAACATCATTAACGTGCCAAAAGCACAATTGTATCCGACTAACTGCATCATGAGTACTTTCAAACATTTTGTTATTACTGTGCATACCACAGATACCATCAGAAAACTTAAGTATCACAGATCCTCCCCCTAGAGAGTACAAAGTAACACAAATGGGTCTGCTGAAGATACACATATTGGTGCAGAAAAAAGCAGGAAGATGCAGAGCAGGCGTATTTACTCTGTTGAGGGAAGAGAGATTTAGGGTGTCAGCTTTTTTAAAGGGGAATTTGTAGGCATATAGGGCAAAAGGGAGTTACAAGAAAAATTATGAATACCATTCCTTCAAATACCAAAGAATACCAAAAAACCTAGCAAAAAAAAATCCTATCTGCAATGGACAGCTAAGACTCATGTCTGGACTCATTGTTTTTAGGGTTTTTCTTCTGTTAGGTTTTTGTTTGGGGTGGGGTTTTTTTGTTTTTTTCAGAAATCTTGGGAAAGGCAACTTTTTAATACAAGAACAATTCAACAGTCTGGTTCAACTGTGTAAGATATCAGCAGGAAACAAGAAAGCTGAAGCATGAGGAGCCTCCTTCCCTCTGCTGGTTCTGTGTTTCAAAGAATATGCTGTATTTTTTTAAAAAATGCTAAATTCCTAATTTAAAAATGTTTTTAATAATTTATGCTATCCTGTTTCCTAATATTTTTGAAAAGGAAATTATTTCCATTAAATAATTTAAGAATACATTCTTGCACTGTATTTTCCTTATTTAGATACTTTCTTCCAAAGTTTTGGGAAAATACCCAAGCAGTAAGTTATCTTGTTGTCTTCTTAACGCATCAACAACTTGTCTGCATTGCTTCATTCTTCCCAGGAGTTTCTGACCTGGTATCTAATCAGTTATTTTTATTTCAGAGAAGCTGGAAGGGGACTTCTGAGAAAGGGTTACCCTGTGCCATGCACTTCAGCTGCTATGGTGGTGGAAATTCTCTTCATACGTGAGAGCAAGCTCAGTCACGTGTGTCCTAGCTCCATTTGGTTTTTTTTTTCATATTCTTCCCTGCATCTCAGACAGCCATCAGTGTTACAGGCAGACAAATACGTTAAAAAAAGAAAAAAAAAACCCAATGATTTGGCATAAACGTGGCAGGTGTCTGTACAAAGGACAACAGCAAGGTTTATGAGCAGTTTGTCACCAACGACCACAAAGGGCAGTGCCCCAATAATTTCTGCTTTGCCAGCTTTGATAACCAGGAAGTTCAAGCATCATCAGTTTTGATGTATATGGGAGGAAATGAAATATCAAAACAATGAAAATTATTAAATGGAGATAATTTCATATTGTTTCCTGAAGAGTGTAGCTCTCTGCTGCTATGAATCACTCAGCCTCAGTCATGCAATGGGATCAGTTTGGACTGGAAGTTGTACAGCTGCTTCACTGGTTTAGTTCTGGATCTATGGGGAGAAGTGACCAACGTCACATGTACTCTTCAATTACATCTCTGTCTCCCAGAATATAAATCAAACAAAAGCCATGAATCTAAAGCTGGCTCCAGAGAAAGATAATCAGAGACCGAGCTTATGAACCAATATATTGCAACAGAGCTTTGGGCTCAGACACCAAGAGGAAAGGCACGAAAGCAGAATCTGTCTGATCCATGGTTGAGGCATTCAAGGCTAAGCCCTGTGCTTACAGGAAATTAAATTCTCTGGCCCTCTCTGTAGGGCAAGAGTACCAAGGCTGAAATATGGGGAAGAACCAAAAAAGACTTCTGGGTAGACCACTGGTTAATGTCCTTAGGCTCAGATTAATTGGAACCTCTCCAGCAGCTGCCAGGTTCTTTCTTGCCTGACCTGAAAACAAAAATCCACAGAAACACAACAGCAACAGGAGCAACTAAAGCCAATGCTGTTTGAAAGTTCTGATGGAGCTTGTGCAAGAAACAAGGATCTCAAAACACTGCACAATATATCAGTACAAACACTTCAAAGCAGCAGGGATCAAGAGGTTCTAAGCACTAAAACATAACTGAAGTTGATGATACCAACTGCAAACAGAGCAAGTAGGAGGGAAAAGAGAATCATTAAGCAAAAATGGACAGACACAGAGCTGTGTACAAAAAAACATTCCAGAGATTAGTACCTATGAGCAAATAAACTGAAGACCATCAAAGCGAAGCTGGCAGTATGGAGCTATAGGTGACCTTTACATCATACAGTGCAGGAAACCTCAGTTACCATTACCAAGGTCTACCCAGCTATGAATAAAGTAGGTTTTCAGCTTGGTCCAAATGCATGGGAGCAAATAAATAAGACAAGACACATGAGCTTCATATTATTGATGAACTACAAAATTAATCATGCCTTATGACAACTGCATAATAACGAAATCTGAAGAATTTCATAAGGAATTAGCCTGCTAAAAACTAAAAGTGTTTCTTCTCTAGTATCAATTGTGCCAAACAGCAAAAACATACTTGTATTTTTAGAAGTTGATTATTAAACAATGAACATTTAATGTACATCACCTATATGACATCAGACATTATCAGTAGCGTTACCCTTCTTGAAGGCGCCTGTTCCTCATGTTCTGTACTAACCACTGCTTTTGTTACAAAAGAACAGCAGTAAAATAACTCAAAAAAAAAAAAAGATAAATACTTGGTTCACTCTAAGAGACAGATGCCAACAACAGATAAGGCATGTTTTACAAGTTTCTGGTATGAAGCAACAGCTTTCAAAATTATCTATTAACAGAAAAGTAAACAAAAATTCTGTCTCATTGGCATCTTTCCCTTTGATACTTACATCAGATTCATTTAGGAATGTAAATTTCTGCACACTGGCTGTGGATTTTAAATTATTTCAGCTCTCTTCTGTCAATCAAAAAATGCCCAAGAATACTTATAGAAGTGAATTTAGTGTGAGAATAATTAATTGAACACATGCTTACTGATACTGCCTTTGTACTCATGTAGCATTGCTCTCTCTTTGGTAAGAGAGCCTGGTCTATTCCAAAATGAAACACTCCTAACAAGCATTCTGCTAGCTGAGAATGTGGACTAAACAAACTCAGCCATCTAGAGAACACAGTTATGTATATATTATATGTATATTTAATGAGCTCTATTTTAATATACGGACATTAGTTCTAAAGAAGACACCACAAATTGAGTCAGATGGCTTAGTGTAACTCTGCCAAGACTGTGTTCAATAACAGAAGATAAAAGAACAACCATATCAAGTGAGGAACAAGATTTTTTTATCACAAGTTTATCAGAAGAATAAGAAAACTTCTGGCAATGCGGTCAAGGAACAACATTTTAATTATTTAAAAAATCTATAGAAGAAAAGTATTTTTGAACTAATAGAGACAAAACATGCTTTAACTATTTTTCATTTTTCATCTATTCAAGAATAAGCTTTTATATGCATACATTTATTTTTACAAGAAGAAAGGACTTACTGTTTTGCATCATCATCTGCATCATCATCATCTTCTAAATGTGCCACATGTCCCCTAAGAAAATGAACAAGGTACTATGGCTGAGTGGGCTTTATTAAAATTACCTTGGCTACTATGAAAAAATTCTGAGCTTAAGGGCTGCTCTCTTTTACAGAATTTTAATGTCTTTAAGCTTTTTATTATTACTATTATTCTTTAAAGGACAGCTGCTATCCACACAACTATGCCTCTCAAATCCTCTCAGCGAGTATAGGGATAAACAAGAACTAGTAGTGAAAGACATAAGAAAACAATGTACAAATGACATTGAAACACGTAAGAGGGGAAAAAAAAAAGGGAATAGAATTACCGCTGATGCAGTTCTTCTTCAACTGATTTTAAGAGACTCCTTCAGCATTAAATAAGAATAAGAACACAGTTTAATTGTGGCACACAAATTTAATTATCAAAAGCCAGGGCAAAGGTTTTATAATTCTATCATTAAATAATCTAAAGTATGTAATTTCAGGTGGCTTTCAGAACACACATCAAACATCCACATACAAAGAAAAAAAATGCAGCTATGCTTATTATTTTTTCACACAATACACTTCCATATGCATTTATTAACATATTGCAATTAAGTGCAGCAGTCCTTGTTCCTTGTATTGTAAAACAAGGACTATCTTAGCTTGATCCAATTTAAAACAAATCCACACTATCCAAGAAAATTATCAACATAAAAAAAAGAAATCAGACTGAAATTTAAACTATTATTGGAATAAGTTCCCTTTTCCCTAACATTCTGAACTTCATTTTTGTGTCTTTGTTTGAAAACACAGACAGAGAGGAATAGCGGGCTAAACACAGGGATGAGAAACAACAGAATTTAAGATGTCAGTATTTCTATTCTCCCCATAAAAGTATCATGTTCAACATGTATTTCTGCATTTCTTTAAATATGATGTAATTTAGGAAAATTACATCATCCTAAAGATTAGGAAAATTAGGCATCCTAATTCTTATGTGCATA
Source organism: Phaethornis superciliosus (assembly GCA_023637945.1). Lineage (NCBI taxonomy): Eukaryota > Metazoa > Chordata > Aves > Apodiformes > Trochilidae > Phaethornis > Phaethornis superciliosus. The sequence goes on along the minus strand of JAJQWJ010000003.1, from coordinate 33,274,462 downwards.
TATGTAAATTAAGAAATTTGGTGGAAAGGAATAAATTATATAGGAAAGCTGGGGGGGGGCTTTTCACCAGGGAGGGTAGTGATAGGAGCAATGGTTTTAAACTGAAAGAGGGTAGATTTAGGTTAGATTTCAGGAAGAAATTCTTCACCATGAGGGTAGTAATATATTGGAGGTTGCTGATGCCTGCCCTGGTGGTGTTCAAGGCCAGGCTGGATGAGGCCTTGTGCAGCCTGGTCTAGTGGGAGGTGTCCCTGCCCATGGAAGGGGGTTGGATCTTGACAGTCTTTAAGGTCCCTTCCAACCCAAACCATTCTATGATTCTATGATATTGGAAACAATTAATTATGATTAATATAACAAAATTACTAAATGCCTGAACGTGAAGTTAAATGACTTCGCTAAGATTGGTAAGTTTTATTTTTTAAGGCACCGAAGATTTTAGGTTCCTAGTACCATATACATGGAGAGGGGTATAAAGCAATGTCAAAGAGTAGCATGGGTAGTACCTAGATGGAATAAAATTGTGCTCTGTGGGACTTGTCATGCAGAACACTTTGTAAACAAGCACACCAAGATAACAGCTCTTAAAAGGAAGGTTATAGAGACAGAGACATAGATAATTGTAATTACTATTATTCTAAAAATAAAGTGATTTTTGACTTCTGTATTATATAACCAAGCTTAAAATATGTCCATTTCAGCTATTGTACATAATCTACATTTGTTATTAAAACAGTCTTAAATTAAAGAAAAAAGTCATTGCTTACTCACTTATTTGCACCCAAGAAGTAGCCACATTGAGGGCCATGACCATATTCTAGCTGGAGATCCTACAAATATAAGAGTACAAATCTTTAAAATCTTTAAAAGTGAGGATCACTTACTTTGTGTTATGTTGCCGTTATCCCCTCTGCCACAACTGACCTAACAAATGAGTTAATTCCTCTGGCCTTCCTGGCTTCTAACACCACCCTCATACTCACTCACTTTTCTCTTAATTCCTTTCAAAATGCTAATCTTACATCCTTCCTTGGACAAACAGATCCTTTGCTCAAATAAAGTTGGCTACAAAAAAGGAAACATAAATAAATAAGAAAACATCAACAAATAAATAAAGAAGAAAAAAAGCAAACAAAGCAAGAAATAAAGCAAGAAAGAAAAAAGGGACTTTGTGATCTACCAGACCCTACAGAGAAGCCAGCCAGCCCTCACTGGCACATTATCATATTAATTTCAGAATTTCAGTTCTGGCAGGGAGCCTGAAATGCCTTTAGCACATGGGAACACTAAAGAAGAAATACATATTGTAAGGATAACTATTTATATTCTCATGTATTCTTTAAAAGATCATCTTTGATATCAAAAAGAAATATACAATATTAACAGCATATTCAAGCACTCAAGCAATCATTAAGTGTGGGCTATTTAGAAAAAAATGTGGCAATAGGCCTTCAACATTATTATTCGATAGATGCCATAAAGAATTCCAATTTAATGCATTAATAGGAATATAGGGATGATATTGAAGCACCATCAAATCTGCATCTGCCAGAAGGATAATGCTATAATTACAGGACATTTATTTTCTTCAAGTGCATCAGAAGAGAAAAAAACTGAGCATAAATTTGGTCCCACAATACTGAGTTGGTTATTGATCACCCATGCTAGTGATAAATGGCAGTAAACTACTCCTTTCCAGGAAACATTTCAAAGAGTTCCTGATATCTTATGTGAAACAGGCCTCTTTCACCTGCAGCCCATATCAAAAGCATGCTACCCTTCAGAAAGATGCCCAGGCATCCAAGCTATAAGAGCAACAAGCTTGGATTATACAGTGACAACTCATGGGACTGGTATCAAAAAAGGGCATTTGTAAAAATTATAGGAAAGAGTCCCACACTAGATTTGCCACTGTTCCAATCTGATGATGCCGAAACCACTGCAGTTTTCAGTTCCAGACCAAAGGGAAATCACTTTAATACAAAGCTATGTCCTTTTTTTTATTTCCCGTTCAGCAAGGAATTTGAAGTTGTTAGCTACACCCTCAATTCTGCTCTAAAAAGCTAAGAAGTTGTTTCTACGTGGGTGTTTCTACCACAGCTGTCAGTTGCATTTAATTGCTTTAGTGAGTTTCTCTATATTTCCAAGACAAGTGAGATATTGTGGAAAAAACAGTATGTAACCTATAATTATTTTATGTGAAAGAATGAACAGATCAGAGGGTTGAATAAAAATTGCAAAGGCAAGCCTGATGCTGGTAAATGATAAGAGACTGATTTTTCAATCCTCATACCAACTTTATTACATGTTTTTTTCTGTAATTAAATGAAGAAACCCCCAAACTCCATCCACTTCTATGAATCTGACTCACAGAGGCAATCTAATTTCCCTCTCAGATATCTGTAACCTCAGACGTTGGGTGACAGGAAAGAAGGGATCACACGTGTTCATGCCAGCAGGGGAGGAAGGCTCACTTCCCTCCAGCAACATGTCCCAGGCTCTGCAAAGTAGCAGGTGGAAGGGGTCAGGCCTCATTCATGGGTATCTTTGTTGCCTTCTATCCTTCCCTTCCTTCTTCACAGCTTCACCCTCCTTCTATGCCCCAACCTTGATTCCTCCAGCTTCTTACTCCAAACAAGCTCAGCAAGTGTCTTTCCCTCAGGAAAGGCTATCCTAAGCAATTTCAGTCTTTTCATCACTCCAAGTATCTGTCACCTTATCCAGGCAACTCCTTTCTGCTGGTCCTCACCACCAGCTGATGTACTCCAAACCACCACAAGGAAACACAGTTTTAACTTTCTTACACTGAGTACTTACATTTCTTTTATGCCAACTCAAAACTTTCCACGTGTAAGCACGGTTATTTTGAGGGCTCAGACTCTAGAGCAGAAATTAAAAAGACTGGAAGCATGTCACCAGACTCACAAACAAGGAGGTTAAACAGGTTGTGTGAGTCTAGGAGTATCCTAAGAGTAAGAGGATGCCAGAACAAAGACTGGGAGGCTGTTGAGAAAAATAACCCCAGATCAGTATAATGAAATCTGAGATTTTCACCTTGACGTGACAAGCCTTTTGTCTACATATTGCAAAATCACATTAATCAGAAGTGGGAAACAAAGATCTTACACTGGGCAGAGTCAAAATATATATGCCCCTTTTAATTTCCACACTGTCATGGCTATATTCATTGACAGGAAATGACAGGAAATTTGCTAAGAGAAAATAAGCTAAACCCCATAAAACTTAGGAAGCCCTCATCTGTCACCAGACTTTTTAAGCCTTGCTGAAATTTTCTTTATGGAAAATGACATCTGCCAGAATTAGTTCCATTGAAAAGCTTTAAAAGGACAAAACCTATTTTTTTATTCAGTTTACCATTGTGCTGCCTATTAGCATTTATTTAAATTTTTTGTCTTAATTAGCTTGCTGCTGTTCTTCTAAGCCCTTTAAGTACTGCTTTTTTTCATTCCAAATGTGAAGTAATGCATTGCTAGGGAAATTCTCTTTCTTTCACATGCTCTTGATAAATACTGAGAGGTAGAGAGCTTTTAAAAAGTGCAACACATTTTTTCCTTGTACTGTCTATTCCAAAGATATCCAGAAGTTATAATTTCATAAAACTTCTAGCTACACATTTGTACAAAAATATCAGTAGATACTGTATGTAGCCTGCAAAGCCTCCAGCAAGCTGTTACATTTTATCAGAATGACCGGTGTAACTAGATTTTTTTTCAAGCCAAACACAAAGGTATTTTTCAACAAAACACAAGTCTTAGCAGCTATAGCTTCCCACTGGGAAGAACAGATTAGCATTAATTACTAAATGATGCAACAGTTGGCTTAATAAAATCTATTCTTTCTCCTGCATCCCTAAAGTAACCCAACAGCTTCATGAATCTAAATTAGTATTTTCATTTGAAACACCTACAGTGCTGATTAGTCAAATTCTTTTTAGATCAGACAACATTCACATGGAATAAATCTGAGTGACTAGGCATATTTTCCAAGAGAATCTTGAGATTCACAGCTAGCAGGAATGAGATGAGGTCAACAGCCTTGATGTTAAATCAAAGATGCAATTCCATGTTATTCTGCATTCACTCTAAGATTACCAATAACCCATTCCTGAACCAACACAAATACGGAGAAGACAGAGTGCTATCTGCTGGCAATGGCAGCTTTGAAAGAAAAGGAATAAATACCAATTCATCTCAACAGCCTGGGTAATATTAAATTAAGAACTCATGCAGAAAGGCAAATCACACCTTCAGATAAATCACATGTGGAAAGTAATCAATGGCTAAAATCAGCATGCAGTTTTCCTCAGAGGAAAGACAAATTTGTCGGTAAAGCCATGCTATGAAACAAATTCCCCAGGAATTATCAAATCTACAATATCTTCTGCAGTTTAAATTTCAAAAACTATTTGTTTTCTGCAAAATTTAACGACAAATTATTTGTTGCTGCAACTCTGACAGTCTTATATTCCTAATTCATTCTGTACGGCTGAGCTGTACTGGAAATCTATTTTTAGGTGTTAAGTGCTTCAAAACCCAAAACTGAATGTATACAGTCAACCAGCAATTCACAGTTACCTCCTACATTTGCTGTTCCTGAAGTATAGTGAGAATAGCATCATTTGATGTGACAAAATTGACTTTAAATCCACAGTGCTGGGGATGTAACTCTGAATTTCAAAGTATACAAATTACCTTTGGACTACTAACATATCAGGCAGAAGGGACATACACATCTCTATCAGTAAAATGATTAAGCAGTTCCTATCACGTTGCTTCATAAAAGAGGATGTTAATTTTAAAAGAAGCCTAATATTATCTGATACATATCTAACACCTTTATTTCATTTAAAAGTGTTTTTAAAATGTTATTTAAATAGCTTAACACATCAGAAATACCAAACTCTATGTATTTCTAAACGTGCTAAATGTAATTCTCCCATGGTGATTGACTGAGGTTTTGCTGTGCATTACTGCTACACAACCACTGCTCCCCTCTTTACCTTCAGTTCTCTTTGTGTTTTGCCTGTTAACGTCCACTTGGCACCAACAAAACTATTTCATACCCATATAATTGAACAATACTATCCCAACTTGCTATGGGAAGGCCTCAGCGCAACAGGCAATTGCACACACCATTTTAAAACTGCCCCCTAGCAATAAAATTTAACATCTCACTTAATTACTTTTGCCAAGGCAGAAATATGCAAAACATAAAGGGAAGGAAAAGAAAGCAGAAGCAATATTCTAAAGCCTTAGGCACATACTTTTCCCCCCCATTTCCACTCAGTTTCTTCTGACAGTAAGAACTACATATCATTTCACTACCTAAAGCTGAACAAAGTATAGGCTTCTGGGCAAAGTTATCTATAATCTATGTTGACTTCTTATTCAGTCTTTTCCTACGAATAATTTCGTTTTTCTGCCACACGTAGTTAACTAACACAGAACAGCTGTGTTGAAACACTGCATACCTAAAACCAGATGTTACCAAAAACTATTGCAAATTATTAGACTCAGAATATATGTATAAGCCAAGACAAAACCCAATGACTAAATTATTTAAATAGAACCAAACGTATAAACACATCTGGCAAATCATTGCAGACTGCATGCTAACTGCAATCCTCTGACTTCTTTGTTAAAGAAGTCTAAAATAAATGCTAAGTTCATAACTGTAGGTTGGAACCTGAGATATCAAATCACAGTTCGGTTCAACTTTTCTGTCACTTTCTAAAACAGCAGAAATCAAAATTTTTCACCGCATTGAATACTTCAAGATACATTTAAAAAGTCTAATGCAGTAACATTCCATTTTTCCCCTCAGTGCAAAGAAACAACAAACAAACAAACAAACTTACTCTAGTGCTGCAAATCAGTATGATGCTCTAGAACCAGGTGGTGCTGAGGCAGCTGGACAACAATATTGTGAACTACTCTCTAACATAAAAAACCCCCACCAAAACAATGAAAAACCAACAAAAAAGAGTGGGTTGCTAGTCAGAGAAGCCTCAGCAAACTGAAGGAGTAGGCACCAAAACCCCATAGGGTTTAACAAAACCAACTGAGAAGTCCTGCAGCTAGGACAGCCCAACCACATGTACAACAAGAGGCTGAGGACAACCTCACTGGGGGCAGGAAGGGTTTCAGAGTCCCAGCAGACAAAGAGGGGGCTGTGATCACAGGCACACACTTGTGGTATAAGTGGCCAACCATAGTGAAGCCAGAGGGTGTTACCCCCTCTATTTGGCACTTGGAAGACCACATCTGCATGTGATGTCCAGCTCTGGGCTTCCCAGGACAGAGACATTGACAGATTTGAGGGAAGCCAGTAGAAGGCCATTTAAGATTGTTCAAATGATGAAGCAAATGGCACAAGAGGAAAGGCTGAAAGAACAGAGCTTTTGTAGCCTGGAGAAAGTAACTGTCTTCAGCTATTCCACAGGAAACTGTAGAGAAGACAAAGCTCAGATGCACAGTAAAAGAACAAGAGGCAACAGGCACAAATGACAGCAATACAAACTTTGGCCATAGGGAACCAACTCCTCCCCATGGGAGCCCTGGGACAGGGTCTAGAGATGCTCAGTTGTCTTCATCCTGAAAAGGATTCAAACTTCAACTCCACAAGCCCAATGTAATATCTGAATCTATCTTGGAAGCTGCCCCTCTTTTAAACAGGAGTAAGCTTGAGATCTCCAGGTGTTCATTCCCACCTCACCTTTTGGGGGAATTCTCTGACAGCATTTCTAACTTGACAAAGTATGAATCTTAGTCTGGAACTAGAATTATGTTTCAACTCATTATGGGAAGAAAACTTTATTGCCACAATATTTTATTACAGATCAGGATAATGTGGAGGAAAATATTTTTATTCGGTCAACCTTGGTGCCAGGGAAGGTCATGGAATGGATAATCTCAAGAGCCATTATAGATCAGTTAAAGGTCAACCAGACAACCAGGCCCAGTCAGTATGGGTTCCTGGAAGGCAGATCCTGCTTGACAAACCAGATCTCGTTCTATGACAAGGTGACCTGCTTAGTGGATGAGGGAAACACCTGATGTGTTCTACCTGGACTTCACTAAAGCCTTTGACACTGTCCCCCAAAACATCATGGAAAAGCTGGCTGCCCATGGCTTGGATGGGCATATACTTTGCTGGATTAAACACTGGCTGGAAGGCTGAGCCCAAAGAGTTGTGGTCAGTGGTCAATCCGGTTGGCAGCCAGACATGAGTGGTGTCTCCCAGGGCTCAGTGCTGGGGCACTCCTGTTTAACATCTTTATTAATGATCTTGATGAGGGGATTGAATGTACTCTCAGTAAGTTAGCAGATGACACCAAGTTGTTGATCTGCTGGATGGTAGAAGGGCTTTACAGAGGGACCTGGACTGACTGGATGGTTGGGCTGAGACCAACTGTATGAAATTCAATAAGGCCAAGTGTCGGGTAGTGCATTTTGGTCACAACAACCCCAGGCAACACTACAGGCTTGGAGATGAGTGGCTGGAAAGCTGCCTGGAAAAAAAGGACCTTGGTGTATTGATTGACAGTCAGCTGAATATGAGCCAGCAATGTGCCCAGGTGTCCAAGAAGGCCAATGGCATTCTGGCTTGTATCAGCAACTGTGTGACCAGCAGGACTACGGAAGGAATCCTGCCCCTGTACTCAGTACTGGTGAGGCCACACCTCAAGTACTGTGTTCAATTTTGAGCACCTCAAAACAAAAAGGACACCAAGGTGTTGGAGCAGGTCCAAAGAAGGGCAACAAAGCTAGTGAAAGGTTTAGAAAATATTCCTTATGAGGAGAGACTGATGGTATTGGAGGTGTTTAGTCTGGGAAAGCAGGATGAGGGGAGACTTTATCACTTTACAAATACTTTAAAGAAGGTTGTGGTGAGAGTGGGGTTATTCTCTTCTTACTGGTGACAGATTACAGGACAAGAGGAAATGGCTTCAAGTTGCCTCAGGTGAGATTTAGGTTGGATATCAGGAGAAACTTCTTTACCAGAAAGGGTTGCTAAGCACTAGAACAGGCTCCCCAGGGAGGTGCTTGAGTCTCCATCCCTGAATGTGTTTAAAAATTGCCCGGATGTGGTGCTTGGGGACATGGTTTAGTGGTAGATCATCAGGAATATGGTAAGAGGGTTAGGACATGGCTGAAGGTCTTTTCCAGTCTGAGCAATTCCATGATTTATGACCTTTTCTTTTGAATCAGAACAACAGTGAACTCTGTTTCTCAGAAACAGGGATTCAGGACCGTGAGACAAATTCTCATCGATTCCCCTTGACAGACCCCACTATTCCTAAGTACAAAACATCACCTCTGAGGTAGATGCAGTTACAGATACAATAACAGTTCTGCAGAAGGTGGGTTTAACATTCCTTACTCCTGGCTTCTCTTTAGCCCGTGCACTTCCCTCCACCACACTGACATAGCCATTTGCAATGCCACACATGGAACTCAAATGGGTAACTCATCTGCCAGGGAAAATAACCCGAAAGAAGTTGCAAGTTTTTCCACAGGATGTCATATATTTGAGATTACTTCTGATCATATGCTTACTTAGAGCAAAAACATTTCAACTGATAAAAATTCAGTCCTGCTATACCTACTCATGTAGATTCCTGAGACTGCTGTCATTGTGGTGGCTGCAGCATTACAAGATGAACAGCCATACATTTAGTTAGCCACTGGATTTTCAAGTGCTTCTCCAAGAATCAACAGCAGGAGACTTAAAACCAATGTTCTAGAACAAGAGTGTACATATTTTTAGAGACAATTACTTTGATTTAAACTATTTCCTGGGCTCACTGAAAATGCAATAGTCAGCGCTTCCACTTACAATTCTGTACCCTAACAACTGCTTTTAAAGTACACAGAAAGACTGTGTAAAACATGGGAGAAGAGTTTGAGATTTACCCTATATAAAGTGTAATATGCACATAAGAATACATTTTTTTGAGTCCAGCATAGCTCTGCTGCTCCTGAGGCAAAGGAGATTGTCAGAAAACAGCTGCCAAAACACATCGCAATAACCAGAATAGGAACATGAGGAACTTGAAATGTAAAAGAAAATCTCAGGCTATGGGAAGGTACCCAACTAAGTTCCTGAGAAACTTGTTCTTATTGTCTAGTTGCAGAAAAAGTAAAAAATATTTATCTTGAAAAACAAAGAGACTGGATTTTTCCTACAAACAAAACCTATACTGAATTCCTCCATTCTTCCAGCACATTCAGGTAACCTGTTTCAGGCTCACAGAGGCAGAGGGAGCATGAAAAGGAAAGTAATTATTTTTAAGGGTAACCACATCATAGGTGTCAAATTTTTAAAAGGTGCGTATTTGGCACCTTGCATATATCTGCATATATGCCTCAATTTCTGATTTTTGTTTTTTGCTAGGATTTAAGAGACACATTGCTCAGCAAGAGAGTTGTTGTCCTAGTCCACAAAAGAAGAATGAATCAACCATTAAATATTTCTTCTAATTTCCAGAAGGATTAGGTCTTACTAGAAAAATCTCACAGATGGGTGAAGCACTAGCACCAAATCAGAATTCTTCTCTCTGATTTACAATGAGAGCATAGGAGGTTGTGAATAAAGCAGTAAAACACCAAAAGTGCTGTTGATTGACATAAAAAAAACCCTTATGACTGTGAAAACAATAGTACTTTTTCAGCTTTATCATGGCAGTAATTTTTGAGGAGTGTACTGAACAGCATAGGGAAAAAGAAGGAGAGAGGACAGTCCAGATAGGAGAGATGTTGTCATTCATCCCACAGTTGAAGCTAGTACGATATGTGACAACGTATCTGAAAGTAACTGTGAAAAGACAGATTTTAAAAAGCATTAAACTGAAAGACAAAATCAAAAGCAATCCAAACTAAAAAAACAAAACCACATTTGCAAATGCACAGGATGGAGGTGTTCCCACTGCCTACATAGAAGATACTGATCTCAAAACAATTTGTGAAACATGTTTATAATCAAGCTATATAGGAAGTTCCTTCTAAGTAAGGGAAAGATAGTCTAAGTTCTCAGTAATTACAGTACTGGCAGATTCAAGTCACATCAAGACAATGGATGCCAAAACAACCAACAAAATCCAAAACAAAAAACATTTCATGAAAGCACAAAGCACGATATTCCCAAACCTCACTGCACTTACAGTAAGCATCTCACAAATCAAAGAAAGCTAGCAGAATGATGCTTCATATTTTTTCATGTTTTTTTCATTTTTTTCCAACAATATAGAGAGATGTCCAAGATTTTAAGATACTACTTTTCTAACTATATAGTGTGTAAAGAGTAGAGAAATAAGGCAACTCACTTTCTAGCACAGCTTCTACCCTGCAATGCTAACAGATTTTTTAGCGGTGGAAATAAATTTGGAAAATGTAGACTATAAACTATGTCAAATAACACTGAAAAAAATTTGACACCAATTTCTGTTACTTGTATTAAGTGTATATTAATCCTGTAACATTCAATCTGTCTTGACAATTCAAAGATTTACATTTATAGAAATTTGTTATCTTGGGTGGGACTATTTCAAGGAACTCGCAGACAAAATATGTAGACAATTACTCTTCTATTTTTAATCGTCCTCAAAAAAATTACCAAGCTATGCATTGTAAGGCAGTTAAATAAAGAAATTAGAATGAGTACGTAACGCTGAGCCCCTTCTATAGAAGTCATTCAACAAAATACAAATACAGGTTAAATACTTTCAATATTGTACATACTAAGAAGTGCTTCCTACATTACAGAAATACACATATGAACTAATCCTTATATTGAATGGCATTTACATAGATGAAAACACCAGTACAACAGGACAAAATATGAGGTTTGAAAAAGGAAAACAGACACAACTAACACTGACAAAGAAAGGCATAAGATGAAAAATACCAGGTTAGATCTTGCAGTGTAGTACATTTCTTCTGAATTGTCCAAAAAATCACTACTGTCAGGCTGTTCATTAGACAGAGATCAAGAAATTCAAGTTATTTGCATTGTGAGTGAAAGCCCAGGTATACATAAAAGGTAAATTTTCTTGCTAAAACAAAACAAAACAAAAGGTGTTATCTGAAACTAGAAACATGTTACGGCAGTTCTGGGGATGGGGCTCTAACAAAGCTAAGGATAAGGTCAATGTTACCAAACACTACCAAATCACACCAAAACAATGAATCATTGTTCATCACTTGAGCTGCAGTTATGAGCAACAAACTGCTTCAGTAAGAGGCAAGAACACACCAGTTCAACATCTCAGTGCAGCACAATGACTAACTCATCATGCTGCACCAGTCCAGGACTTTGGCTTGTGCACTCATATCTGTAAGCAAATAAGCATGAAGTTTAAGAATGCTTTTGTGAGACAGAGGCAGAAGAGTTATTCTCTGACAAAGGTCAGAAGAACCACTTTAATGCAAAGGGCTCCACACTGTTACTGCTGGAGAAAGACACAGGCATCTCTTGCTCCTGCTTTCACTTAAAAGACTGTCTCTCCCGGAGTGCGTAGTTTGTTAAACTTCCCCCAGCCTGCTTTATGCTAATGCTCTTCACTACAGCATCCATGCTTTCAATACATCTCGTTTACATTTTTACATATTTAAATTGTCCACTAGTTCTATATCTAAGAACAAAATATGTTTTTAAATTTGGCCTCTAGACCCAACATCATCATTTGCAAAATCATAGCTCTGTTTTATCCAGAAAGGACAGATTAGAGCTGCATGCTTTATTCTGATATGAACGGTGGAACAGCTAATTTTCCTCTTCAGGAAAATCCAAACAAGTAAAAAAGTTATAGATCTTCCTTATAGCCGGGGACATGATTCAAGCTCATTTTCATTTATGCAAAATCTGACAGGAATTACAATACTAAGAGATTTCCTTATTGGCAGAATTAATCTGGATCATTCAAGCCCCTTCGTGGAGCAGCAAGAGCTGCTGAGATTTCAAAGTGGAAAGGTCCCAATTGCTATCGCAGAAGGTAGAAAAAAATCCGATTCCATCTGTTTGACAACATCTGCCAAATAGTGCTCTCAAAAGTTGTGCTTTAACCCCTGCAGAAAATATCTCTCCCTGGATTAGCAGCTCAGGCTCCTAAGGTTCAATTAGAACACTTCTCTGCCCCAGGAAGCTGTTCAATATCTGGCTTGTACAGTCAAGAGACTGACAAAAAAAGAAAGAAATGGAAAAAGCATTTTTAAAACTTCAGCATCTCTGTGAACATATTTTTGCAATCACTAACCTGTGTGTGTATAAGTACATAAAATTGTTAAACAGCAAAAGCATTATAATGATGATACCAATAGTATTTTCTTTATAATCCAGACAGTGCATCAAATAGCAAAGCCAGGATAACTTGGAATCAGTTCAAAACTCATTCTGAGTTAACTGATGAGTTTATGGTAGAAACACTGACTTCATTGCCATACCTAATAATAACATGGCTCCTAAATGACATAACTATGCATTTATGTCAAGATTTAAATAACATATCTGAAATAACTGCCCAAGTCCTATGTATGATTTTGTAACCTATTTTCCTCCATCTCAAAGAGGCACCAGAATCTGAAGACTGCCTGTCCAGCCAGTTGCTGAGGAACCTCATAGACCCAGAGCCAGCTGACATGCTACCAATTGACAAGACACCAGGAAGAAGACTTTAGTACAACTACACAGCAATGCAAGGAAAACTGTATCAGAAATCCCAATCACATGTGTTTTCTAGACTATAGAAGAGGAAGTACATTCCTAGGTACACACCCTTCCCAAACCAACTCAGAGCAAAGTCTATGTCCCTCCTACCTACGTACTAGGCCAAATTTTTAACCTTAACATCTGCCTTACTAAAACAAAAAGAACACAGAAGGAAGCAAAGGAGTATCTTCTTTTTTTATCCAAAAGCGTGAGGAAACTTCCCAAGTGCACAGATGTGGCAAGCAAGAGTCTCCATAGAAAAGAGAAATCTACTGCCATCATTTGTGTGAGATAGCACATACATCTTTTTTCTCACTGCTCGAGTTCTCATACCCCTTCTGCTGATGGGTCCATAGGAAGAAAAGGTAAAAACTGTGGCAAAACACTTTTTATGGAACACATCAGCTACTAGACTCAGCATGGCTCAGGTGTGATTCAGGGACACAAAGATGCTTTGTCTGTGAAAATAACAGCCTCACAAAACTATTTTAAAAAATGTTATCATGCCTCTTTATCAGGCTCTTGATTTTATTATTTCCACTGTCAGTCATTGTCAATACATGCCTAAAGGAAACATTTGAACACACACAGTAATTCTACAATTAAAAAACTAATTATAAATGAAAGGAATTATATAATTGGCAATGAGATATAAAGGTATAGAGCAAACCCTATAGACAAAGGGCTGCTGCTTAGCATCTACATTACACTTGGCTGAGCCCACAAATAAGGTTTATATATATATATATATATATATTGTAATGGCTCAAAAAAAAAAATTAGGACCAATATATTACAAATTGACAGAAAAATTCCTACCAAGTTTAATAGTACTAAGGCAGTAATGCTAAATATTTTGGATTTATCTTCCTTCATAGATATTTGCAGGGAATAATGTGCAAGGCACAGCCCACGCTGCTTGTTACTCACAAACTCATGATGTGGCTCTGTCTCTTTCCTCAAGGGTGGATCAAATTTTACTTGACCAACTAAAAAGGCAAAAAGGAAAACAATAATTTAAGTCAGATCATGGTTAGACAAAACTTAGCTCCAAAGGCTAACAAAAAAGAAAAAATCCAGTTCAGCGAGTTCAGTATTTCTGCACCTCTAGAAGCTTCTGAACCCCCATCTGCTAGGAACTAATGGACACAGAAAGTACTTTTCTAGCACAAAGGCAGCACAAGCATAATTTGCCCCACCTACTTATTAGAAGTACCAGGAAAATCATGCAGCAGATAGGGCAGTGAAGTGCCCTCTACAGAGGAGCAATAGAACTATGGATTATAGAAAAAACCCACACCCATTCTGTGAAATCACTCTTCGGTCTGTTCTCCTGGGAGATTCACTGCCACGAAATAGACTTGAACGGAGTTTGGAGAGAGCTAATCACATCTTCTAGAACAGCTTTTAGGCAGGTACTCTTTTAACACTCCTCCCCTCAATTTTACCTCAAGAAAAGACCACTAAAGCTCCAAGCACTGCCGTGATTTCATTCAAGCAAAAGAATGACTACAATTTAGGGCATGGAGTCTGCTTTTAATAATCAGTGACCAACATTCTCCTTTCCCAATTTCTACATGAATGTTTCAATTCAAAAGCAAAAACTGCAACAAGGTATCAAGTGAAGGGAGAAAAATCTTCCCCTGTCAAGCAGCAAAATGTGGCATCACTCCAAATATCCTTGCTGGAGTGACACATGAAGCTATGCCAATCAGCTCTCAGAAGAGCTCAGGTTGTGTCCCGTTCATCAAGATGAAACAAGGGATGAAACACTCAGCTGAAGTGCTGAGAAAGTGCTGACATATTTTACATTAATAATTCTTTCACGTAGTCATCTAGAACCTGTATCTGTAAGTGAGGCATTATTTTCCTATGTATCATTAAAAATGTTTCTATATATGTCAGATACCCAGAATACCACCTGAACTATGCAAGCATCAATGATTATTTGAAGAAGAATATTTTGTATTTTCATATTGTGATATTACACATGCTTACAATTTATTTCGGAGCGTGTCTTCTCTTCTCTCACATTTCTACTTGTCGAATGAATCCTGTGTGGCACTACAAGAGGCTGGAAGACAAATACAGAATACTTCAAGACCAAAAAATATTCACTTGAAAGCCAGTATTGTGTACCTAGTTTTTAAAAAAGTTTCACTAACACAGGGTGAGGAAAGAAGGAAGCACAGATGGACAGAAGGGAGATGAAAAGCTAGCCTGAGGTTTTCAGTGCTAAAAAGAAGGGACTACTACTGCTACTTTTGTGCTGTATCACAAGTGATGCTGTAATTTCTAAACATTCACTTTCATATTTACGTTCCACTTCTATCTTTTCCCTGGCTTTAATTTACTTTTCTCTAGTATGAAGTGTCATGAACATTGAGACTTGGATTTCTTTTCATTGGCCTTGTTGGATTTTCCACTCTTTTTCTACATCCACTACTGCAGATTCTTCCAGAAAATATACCTTCAGGTTTCTTAACAAGAATACAAGACCAGCTGACTGCTGTACACAACTAGGCCCCAAAATTAGCCACATAAATCCTAACAGTGTGCTCTCGGTATGTCCTCTGTGATGAAATTTTACTCTTTGGGAAAAAAGTTCATTATCCACAACGTTAGCCTGAAGAACTCATTTTCACCGAGCACGAGCTCTTTCCCTCAAAAATACTTCAATAAGGGATAGGTGACAAGTAATACACCAGACAAGAGAAGAGCCTCACTTAGGAGAGAAGGGACATAAAAGAGCAAACACTGTACTTTAAAAGCTTCAAGTAAATATCAACAAAATGTGTACTGAAGTGATTCCATAGATGAAGAGGGGCTCTCCACCTGAAAAGCCCCAAATGAATGTCAAGATTCCTACTGAAAATATATACTAGTGACACAAGGGATTAACACCTTAGGGTTTCAGTACAATTTCCAGGAAAGCATAGAAAACTCATAGGGCAAGCTCTGACCTGAGCAGCACACTTAAAAGAAAAAAAAAAAACAAACCAAGAAAAGCAAAAAAAGAAGTCTTTCTTCTTATGAGAGCTCAAAGAAGTTTTCTAGTTTCTATAGAAATATCACTTTCACGGGCCTTGGAGCTCTCCATCACTACTGAATAAACATGAGAAATAAAGGACAGCTGATCCTTAGAGCTTACAGTGAGGTGAAAATCCATGTTCACCAGTGCTGTCTCCAGCAGGAAGCAGACACTTCTCTCTCAACACTGATATGAATCTGAACCCCATTAATAGTTTTTTTGTGTGTTTAACTTCACGTATATATTTTTAACAGAAAAATTTACTAAGTATGCAGCACTAGCACTATCTGCAATTGCTTTTAAATATACTGACATCCAACTCTCATAATCCTGTCATTCTGTGACTTCAGCCTTCCTCTGCTTTCCTCCCATTTAGGAAATATGTAAACATTGCACTCTAAAATACAAAGACAACTTATTTCATTTTGACTTATTCCCAGGTTTATTTATTTCACTTCAACTTGTAAGGAAGAATGACTTGGTGCATGCAACTTGTCATTCCTTCTTCCAGAAAGTAAAGCTCACTGAACTTGTAAAATCTCAAAATCAGTATCTTAAAGTAGTTGCTTCTTCTAAGCTGGTCTAAAAAAAAAAAAAAACCTTCAAAGGAAAATAGTTTACCCTTTAAAAAAGTAAAACACAAGTATGCAATTAATGAACCAATGGCATTTGTGTCGGCAGGGGTTTCCCCCCCCCCAAAAAAAAAAACCCAAAAAAGATCATCAGTTAGGGAACTGTGAATGTTTGGAAAGTCTTCACTAACATCCAATTAAGTACGAAGACAGGATGCATTGACTGAAGATCTGTTTTCTTATTTATGAAGCACTTCAGCTTATCTCCACTATTTATCGTCTTACATAAGCATGTTTTGTCCCAGCTGCTAAAGCTGAAAATCAGAAACTTTGCCTTTGACAAAACTGTTAGTGAAATCCAAGTTTCAGAGTATTCCAACATAGAAAATAAGAGTCTGTAAGAAATGAATAGCAAACCATTTTACAAAAACTACAGGATGGTTCTCGAAGGAACTAAATTATGAACAAAAGAAAAAGTTCTCTAGAGGTATACATTGTTTTTATGAATATTTTCTTTGCAGATGAATGGAAACATAACTACAAAGAAACAGGAAGCAAAGCATGAGACAGAATTCAGGACTAAAGTAGTAGTCCACAAGTTCTGTTGCAAAATTATTGAAAGAAAACAAACAAACTTCTAAAGCATTTACATATCTGTTTTGTTGAGCTTCTCCCAAAAATAATGAATTCTGTTAAGTACCTGTACATGTGACAGAGCAGCACAAAAAGAACCCTTGAGACTGTTCCCAGATCAGAAAACATCCTGTGGCTCAATAGATCATGATAAATAAGATTGATCAGCAAAAGACAATTTAGTCTGATTCTGTGATTAAAATATATTCCTACCTCAGGGTCATCATCATCAAAATCATGATAAGTGGAATGATCAGGATTATTCATTTTATCCAAAAGTTCAATAGCAAGACTTCGATTTAATGGCTGGGTAACAAAAGGATGCTGAAAGACAGAATTAAAAAAATGTGTTATAATTCTAACCAATCCAATTAAGCATATTTTCATTTTATAACTTAAAAAAATGAATTTATACCTGTAGCAACTTTTCAGCTGTAGGTCTTTTTTTAGGATTTTTTGTAAGCGCCATTTTCACAAAATGATGGAAACTATTGGACCTGTACAGAATAAAGTGCTAAGCATTAGGATAAATTGTCTAGTGAAATACACGATCATTATCTGCTGGTACAGAGAAGTACTTACCATTTCATTTTGTCCTTTAATTTAGGAGGCTGGAAGTTGCTTTTTGTCATTAGAAAAAGTGCTCTGAAAAGAAAAAACCCACCAGTTTCTGTGGTTTACATTGTAATATATACACAAGATGAATTATTAAATACATTATTTAATTAGAAGGAAGAAAGTCCATCAGTTTAAGAGATGCTACTAGGACAACATTACACAATTACATACCAAAAAGACTTATCCTTCCTGTCATGGACATTCAACCCAGATACAACCCAATACCCTTGCAATACCATCAAACACCACAAACACACCTAGCCACTACTACAAATGGATTGTTTATATATCTGGTTTTACACACCAAACTTTAACCACCTACTAACCTCATTGGGTGTAGGTCAAACATTGGAGGTTGCAGTTCAGCAAGCTCTATAGCAGTTATTCCAACTGCCCACAGATCACAGAGTTGGTTATAGCCACCTTTTCTTTCTACTGCAGCAACTTCTGGTGCCATCCTAAAGAGTAAAAGACATTTTTAGATAAACTTTTCCCCACAAATAATTCCTCTGTACACAGCAGTTTAGTCCTCTTTTTCTCTAAAGCTCTCAATTTATAAACTCACAGCATACAGATTTAGACGTGTGGATATGTATGTGTGGCATGTGTGCATGCCTAAGAAATAATTACTAAATAATTAATTGAACTACAGTAAAATCCAAATACTACTCAAATCCACACACTGCCCCAGAAAGTGATCAACAGACTTTGAAGAGATGAATTCTAATGAAAAAGAACAATTTAACAGTGTCACATTTCTTGTACCCTGAAAGCATGAGTCCTGAAGGCTCATTGTCACCTCTGCCCAGAGCACGCCTGATTTGTGAAGTCTGACTTCCTGTAATGTCAGAAGACATCCTTAAAAGTTAAAAATTTAAAAAAAGTAGTTTCACATCCTCAGGTGGCAAAAGTTAACAAACAACTGACACATAAATGGGAATTAAGAGAATTATTCATTAATTCATTATTCATTATTCACTGTCATGTGTTCTGAATGGCCAAAGAGAATTATGGATCTGATTGGCCTCCATTGTCATATCAGATGGTAAACATACTAGTATTTTTTAGCTTTGAACTTCAATACTAAAGATCACTTGAAAAGCAGCAGTGAAACTTCAGCTGTAACTCAAAAGAGGTCTGACAGATGGAACATCACTTAATGAGTACTCTAAGGTAACCAACTCAAATGATGCATTACTTAAATACAGACATCCTTATCTGCAAATCTGAAAACATCAACAGGTTTGGTGGAACGAATTACTTAAAGCTTGCATAGTTAAGCTGTATTTACCTAATTTTCTTTGAGACTTTATGAAGAAACCCCAACCACTCTGAATCAAAAAAGGAGCGAGTTACCAAGGTAGAGGTAACACAGATTAACTTCAGAAAGACACTGAGGAGCAGCACAAGGGTAAATAGGAGGGTTACTAGAGATAAACGCATTGCAAACCAATTTTGGCCTTTATTTCTCTCCCATCCAAGCACCATAGACTCTCCTGCACAGACACCTCTAATGACCACTAAAACCTTCACACTGCTTATTTCCAACTAAATTTTCTTCTCCACAATCTCAACAATTTTGCTTCCTTGTTTCTCCTCCCAAATCTCTGAAAAATTTAAAAAACAAAAAACAAAAAAACACCACCACCAAAAAACCAAACAAAAAAACCCCCAACCACCTGATGCTTTTAGTCAGCATTTAGTCTGTGTGATGCTCTCAAAATTATTCTTTAAAGTTATGACACGTCATTTGAGAAGCCTGGCATAATTTGGAAGTTACACAGGGATACAAGCCAGGACTAAAGTCACCCAGACATCTTAGGAAAGAGACACAAAACAATTACACAATCATGACTGGTGGGTGTTTGTGTTATTCTGAAAGCAGAGTGAATCCATGCCCTGGCATGATTTACACTGCACAAGAATGCTAAAAATGCTGTGCTTGACTATTTCAAGACTGAATATTTCAATGTAGAGTTTTTCATTATATACATTCTTATCGTGAAACTACTACGCTGTCAGACAACAGAATTTTGAATATCGATCTGGGAAATGCATTAAAAAGTGCTATTTTACAGCAAATAATGTGTCTGATTTACTTCAAGGCAAAAAGCAACAACCACTTGCAGTACAGAGAGGAGAAAATAAAATGCTGAACTTTGAGAAGATAAATTATGAAAAAAAGAAGAATAAAGATGCAGTACAGAAAACAGAAATGTATGCTTGAATTCAACCAATTTAGGCAAAAAAACAGGAAAAAAAATTGGAGGCTTGGAGGAAGCATTTCACAAGTGGCATAAAAATATGTTTAGACAAATGAAACTCAATATCAACTGAAGACTTACAAAAAAGGTGCAGCTATGGTGTAGGGGAAGAAACATAAAACATCAAAACGGAAAATCAGAGAAGAAAAAATTAAACACCAGAATTAACAACAGGCCAAATTGCTCATGGCTTTTAAGTTTTACTATATTGAGATACATTGGTCAACAGTGATGGCACCAAAAAGCCATCAATTTCTCAGAACATTAGACCATTTTATTCTTATACTCAGCTAATGCAGGATTTAGCATAAGTAATACAGATATGATGACTAGAGTCTGACACAGCCTTTAGTGATTAGTCTACCCAGAAAGTGACATAGCATACTTTTAGCACAATTTTCCAACAGTATTATACATGTTACTACTCTAGTAATGGCCAAGTAAACACAGTTACCAATATGGGGTGCCAATGAATGATTTCCTTTTGGCAATTGTAGCTGTTATCTGTGCAGATACTCCAAAATCAGCTATTAAAAAACAAAACCAAGAACAAAACCACAGTTAATAACTCTTCTGATGTAATTAACTGTTAGTGAACACAAGCTTGGTTTCTCCACTGTTTTTAAATATACTGTAAATATTTAACAAAATATAAAAACCAAAAGCTAATGATAGAAACTTGATTTACTCAGATGCTGTTGGTCAGTTCCTCTGTTTACTGCCAAACATACAGACTGCATGCAAACATCAACACAAGAACAAACAAGCTACTACACAAGTCCTAACAGTTACACGCAGTGATTTAAAAAAATAAAATACATCATTTACTATTATCCAAGATATTCTTTCAGGCAGCATTTCAAGGTACATTTCACACTTAAGCACTCAGGATGTTATATTTTATTTTAAAAATTATAAAAACCTGATGATACGATTCTTACCTCCCCCTTATAATATGAGAGTCATTTAACCAAATTACTCTTCAGACACTAATTGAATACTGCAGTTAGCTACTACCAGAAAAAAAAAAAGACTGATATTCACTAATTCCTTACATGCACCATTACATCATTAAAAAAAATACAGAAGACCGCAAGGACATAAAAATCTATGAATAGTACTGAATTGTATTAACTCACCTAATTTTACATGTCCATTATCCGTTAACAGAATGTTTGCTCCCTTAAAAAAAGTAAGTACACTTGAATTAAAATATGCAGATTCATCCAATACCATATTAAAAAAGATTTACCTAAGATCTTATGGCAAGCTAGGGACCAAAACAAGTCAAGGACTGTGTATTCATGAAATCTGAAGCCCTACAAGAAAAATGTCTGTGAAATGAGCAAGTTGCCATTCTGTTATATGAAGAAACTTGTATATATAGGGTTTCTAATTAATTTTTATTCTAGTACTCTTCAGCCTATGGCACTACAGAATTTCCACTGTACATAAAACCCTTTCAGAAGCAGAAAATAATGACTTGTTATGCTGAGAAATTCTTACTTTTTTTCTGTTTACACTGCCTAAAATGAAATAGGAAGTCGGAAGGTCCAAATGAAAGCAATTTGATTTTCTCTTCATATCTAGGAGCCAGTTTTGTCTTGTTTGAGTGCCATTTTAATTATAGCCTTAAGGACCTGCCTTGATATTAAGGTGCTCAAAAAAACCTCTTGTCCTTACACAACAGAGATTCTGTTAATGCTAGATTTGAAGAGATCTGGTTATACATACCACTCCAGCTCAATGGTCAAAACTAACCTGAAGCAGTAGTTGGGACCATAAAATTACGACATAAAAGGACTGAGAACAAACCTGATCTGAAGAATGAAACCAGCTACAGGTTGAACTGACCAAAGGCTAGAGCTGCACAAACACAGCTCCAAATGTCAGCCCTACCCATGAACTAGACAGAAAGGCAGCACAGATGGGTCTCAAAAAAACGTTTTTACAGATTATGTAAAAGGAAAATCAGGCCTGCAATGAAATGCAGCTTAGTTTGGCAAAGGTTGCACAACGATAGTTAATGAGCCTTCTAAATGGTGCTTGGTAAATAGTGCAACAGTGCAGTTAACATGCTGTTGACCTTGTTCACCTTTCGAGACTACCAGAAAAGATATTCTAAATACATAGCTTAGCTATTGATGGTAACAAACATAATGCAACAGTCAGGAGATCTGCATATGAATAGTATGTTTCCATGCTTGTGAGAACTTTTTTTTTTCATTTGTTTTTTAAATTTCCCAATGTAAACACAGTTCTGTTTAGAAACAAGTATCTACGCACTGTATCCTTATAAGCATCATTTTGCATTCTATAAAATATAATGAAAAATGTTTAATTTTTGTGAATAAAGTAATCTTCTGTTCAGAATTTTTTTGAATGATTGCTCAAAACCCCAATATCCTTCTGCAGCCAATGAGAACAATTTGGAATGAGGGTGCATTAGGGCATCTACAGCTCAAACTACTATGTACCTAGTCTGAGAATTAAAACAAAACAACCCAAACCAACAAAACAAACCCAACTCCCTCACACAACACAAAGGAATGTGATAATTTACTGGCAGATTTCCAGGTGGAAGTCTGCCAAGTTTAAGTTGCGGTATGAGCAAGGGAGAGTTTGGAAAGGCAAAGATTAGGTAAAAAACTACAGGGACAGAAAGTCAACAGGAAGCACCAGAAGGAAACCAGAATAGCGCGTAAGATTCTGAACAAGGCGCCTTTAATACAGCTTTGTTGAGATGAAGGTTTAAATAAGTCAGTGCTAAGAGTCTCGTTTGCAGTACCCTCTCTAATTTTAGCATGAGAGGGAGGGGGGCAGAAGTTGTCTCCAGAAACCACCCAGCAGAGCAGTCACTGCCCTGCAATCTGTTCACCAAGAAAAGAAGCAAGGAGTCAAAGCAACAGCTCTGCTCACTAGCGGATTCAAAGAGAAGGTACATAAAGCTCCTTGGAAATGTGTGGGAAAGATCAAACCTTTCCTGTTGCACAGAGCACACCCCTCCAGACATCTGAACACATGTTGCTCTGGACTCTAGCTGATGCCTAAATTTTACAGCACAGGTCTAACTAAAGAGTATGTGGAGACCAATTAAAAGAATAAAACTATTTCCAATGCACGCACTTTGGAGAAAAATTTTTCTTCTTCCCTTGAGCAGAAAATTTAATTTTATTCTGACAGATAGAAAAATGCTGCATATTTTTTAAAAATCACCAAATTTGAGACATAATATTAAAGACACATCAGAGGTGATGTAGCTTATTTTTAAAATATCGACATTCCCTTCAGTTTTTACTTACCTTTATATCTCTGTGCATTTTTCCTTTACTGTGAAGATAATATAGTCCCTGCATAAAATATTTAGAAATTAATTTATTCTGATATTTTAAATTTTATATACATTTCTTATATAATTATCAGACATATCTAAATATGTCATATAAAATATCTGCATTTCATAGAATACCAAATTCAATTATCTAAATAACTCACTGACTGGAGAATATGCATATTTCAGTGTATTCAAACTGCATTTGCAAGTTTAATATATTTAGTAGCATAATATCTAAAGCACAGGACAGATAGAAAGTATACCAGTCACCATATCTGCTGTAAGAAAAGCATTCTCCAACCTGGTTTTCCTCTGGACATGGTAACCATCACCTTTTTAGAATAAGTCAATGACTTTCAAATTATCTAACAGTCTTCTATTCAGCAGTCAGATCACTGGATACCTAGTGAAGTTATTACAGACTTTCAGTAAATTTAGAATCATGCTAGCAGGCAGAGCTTCAGGGTGTAACTTTCTGCAGAAGTATTAGGATGTCTTTCTGGGTCTCAGTGACAGTACTAAATCATTTTAGGACTCAACACCAATTAGAAACTGTAGTTTTAAATTCTGGAAAATCACATCCCTGCACAAAATCAAAACCCTGCACGACAAATCACAGAGCACATCACTTCTGACACTCCAGGCTTTGAAATGTTCTTCCAGGGGTAAAAATGACATGTAACTATCTTCATCACTCTGCAGTAATAACCCTGCATAAAGACTGTATTTTCATGGGAGATACCCATGTAAAGACACCCCTGGTGGGGTTTTGTTGTTTTTTTGTTTTGTTCTGTTTTGTTTGTCAGGTCATCCATGACATCACAGAGCTGACTGCAAAAAACAATTTAGGATTTTTATCAACAATCACCATTTTCATAGATGGTCCTAAACACACCAACAGGAAAAATGAGGAATCAGTTACTTACATGGCTTGGTATTTGAGATTTTCAAGTGAACAACAATGCACAGTGGCAGATAGACAATGATACCATTGAAGATACGTTTTTGGGGTATTTTTTTGTCAGGTACAGAAACCTGAATGCAATGTAGCTGAAGGGCTAATCAGTTAGGAAATTCAACTCCTTAATTAAGAAGGAAATCAAAAGCAACCCTTCACAGATGGTTTAACCTGTTTCTCTGAGGGAAATGACTGACAATACTAAGTTGGTCCAATATTTTTTCAAATTCCTAACTGCAGGCATGAAAGTAGACCTAAAAATTGCATTCTATTTGCTTTTGGTTCAGAGTATCATTAATGAAAACATCTATCTACCATTCCAACAACTGACATTAGCTACAGGAGTCCCATGTACACTCCTTGCATTTAAATGTCTGGATGCTACCGACACAGAACGCCCAACAACTCACTCATTTTGACCACTGGTCTGCAAGACTTTGAGGTCACCGTTTTCAAAATTATATACTGGAGGCAGGTGCTTTAAAGGCCATATTTAAAGGACCTGTACTTTCAGAATCAGTCCCATTGATTCTAAGTGGAACTGATACTGTTTTTTGAAAACAGACCACTTAATGGGCTGTAAATATGGAGACTGAATGCTAACTCCAGGCATTCAAGTGAAACTCATGGAACTTGGTGGCAAAATGGACATTGGATAAATTACTTTTATGGATGGACAGATGGCCTATATTATCATACATTTTACTAGGAAAAGCAACAGCTGCATCATAAGCTACAACAAGATACCAGAAACTATGTGCATTATATTTGGTCAGAGTGATATGCCTGTATTTAGAAAGACAGCTTTAAAATAGACAAAAATGGGTCCATGGATAACACTTAGAAAATACATATAGAGCAGCAAGCTTCCTTCTCACAAACAATTTACAGAAATCAACCAAGAAACCTTCCCACACAATAAACAATGATTTCATAAACTCCATTTGACACCACCAAAATATTCACACCTTGTGAAGACTATGGGTTGGATGGATGCACTATTCAGTGGATAAGGAACTGGCTGGATTGTTGTGCCCACAGAGTAGGGGTCAACAGCTCAATATCCAGATGGAGATCAGTGACAAGTGGTCCCTCAGGGGTTCATGTTGGAGCAGAACTGTTTAATATCTTCAGCAGCAGCACTAGACAGTGGGCTCAAGTGCACCCTCAGCAAATTTGGAGATAAGACCAAGCTAAGTGGTGTGACTGACATGCCTGAGGGACAGGATGCTGTTCAGAGGGACCTGGGTGAGCTCAAGATGTGAGTCCCTGTGAACCTCATGAGGCTCAACAAGGCCAAGTGCAAAGTCCTGCACCTGGGTCAAGGCAACCACCAGTATCAGTACAGGGTGGAGGATGAAAGGATTGAGAGCAGCCCTGCAAAGAAGGACTTGGGGGTACTGGTGGATGAAAAGCTGGACATGAGCTGGGAAAATGCACTTGCAGCCCAGAAAGCCAATTGTGCAACACAAGAAATGTGGCCAGAACTTCAAGGGAGATGATTTTGCCCCTCCTACTCCATTCTGCTGAGACTGCGCCTGCAGTACAATTCCATAGTCCTCAGCACAGGAAAGACACAGAGCAGTTGGAATGTGTCCAGAGGAGGGCCACAAAAGCAATCGCAATCATAGGGATGGAACACATCTCAGATGAAGAAAGGCTGAGAGAGTTGGAGCTGCTAACCTGGAGAAGGCTTCAGGGAAACCTTATTGTGGCCTTTCAGTACTTAAAGAGGGCTTATCAGAAATATGGAGACTGACTTATTTGTAGGGCCTGTAGTGACAGGTCAAGGAGTAGCAGATTTAAACTTGAAGAGAGTAAACGTAGACTAAATATAAGGAAGAACTTTTTACAGTGAGGCTTGTGAGACAGTGGAGTGGTGGTAGATGCCCCATCCCTGAAAACACTCAAAGTCAGGCTGGCTGGGGAGATCTGATCAACCTCATCTAGTTTAAGATGTCTCTGTTCATTGCAGGGGAGAATGGACTAAATGACCTTTAAAGGTCCTTTCCAACCCAAACCATTCTATGGTTCTATGAGAACAAAAGTGTTTCAAGGTTCAAACCCAAAAAACCTCCAAGATGTCATGTAAGATTTCACTGTAAGGAAAAAAAAGAAAAGCCATGTCCTGTAAGACAGAAGAAATCTCTAGCATAGCATTAGGAGATGGTAAGTGGCATGCAAGGAAGTTGGCTCAGGGACACAACTATCTTGAGAGTGTTTAAGAAAGGCAGCATCTCTCAACTGATGGCATTCAAAAGATTTGCATTCACTAGAAGCCAAGAACTCACTCACATGAAAGCAAAACATCCAGCAAAAGAAGCCATTTCTGATTAATTTTTACTGGTAATCTTAACTTTTAATTTAGGAAAGAAAAATGAAAGCTAGCATATCCATGAGGAGAGGCTGGAGACTTTAAGTTGAACATCTCAAGTACACAGAGAATTTTTTTCTTATTGGCACAAATCATCTATTGGACAAGAAAAACTGAGTTTTAAATTTTTTTCTTCAAGTTTGCAGTAGCTAATTTGTACCAGCAATATGGATTAATAAATATGTTGTAGCTGTCCTTTAAATAAAACTAACAGCAAAAAGATGAGGACAGTTTTGTTCAAATGATCAATGATAATTTGAGGTTATGAAATTATACAAATTAGTTCCAGGGCCTCCTCAAAAGCCATCCAAACTGTACCTCCACGGCATCATATGTATTGAGTTTTTATTTTTAGCTTCTAATACTTTTACATTAAAAGTCAACCACAAGAACCTGAGAACACACTGTTGGGATAGAAAGAAAGTAAAGCTAACACTACCTGTAGTGTTTCTCTGCTAACATAGGCAATCTGCTGTTCTGAAAGTGGTCCAGTCACTGAAATGGAAGGGAAAAAACAAAAATTTCTCAAAATCAGGTAAAATACTGCCCATTCCAAACCCACACCTTGATTACTTCTATTCAAACTGATATAATCTTACACTGGAAGTCTCAAAGTAAATGTGCTTAAGATTTTACCCCAGGTTGAGCACCCAATGACCACCAAACATTTTTTAAACACAAAAATATCTAGTCCCATTGGACTGGAAACTACAAACTCCATCTATATATAAATCTCAAATCAGTTAAGAGGAAAAAGAAACAGCAGTTAAAAAGAAAAAGAAACAGAAACAATGATCTAAGCACAAGCCTTTCCCCTTCTCAACCCTTTTCTGCTACCAGCACTGTTGCTCCTGGGCCTGCCACACAATGCCCCTTCTCAAACTCTTCCTCTAAGCAGGCTCAGCAGCTTCCCAAGGGAAGGAGAAGTCTTCCTTTCCCACTAGGGTCCCATTTCACTCAAGACAGTGAACAGCAAGCACCTATGACTTGTTCCCTGACACCGGACTTTGATCCCAAAATTAAAGGGTTTTAAGACCAGGAACCACAGTCCTCACCCCAAACTTTTCAGGTTTTGCAGAGAAAACAAGTAGAAGAATTGGATGGGACTTCTCTAAGGAAACTATAAAAGTAGGGAGTTAAAAATGAAACAAGATTTAAGTACCCAACTGTTTAGCTTCTATAAAACCCACAACCATAATATAAACCAGTACCAAGCATTATGTGTCTTCAAAATAGGCCTAGTACTCTCTTTCCTTTTCTGAAAGAAAAGCTTCAAACCCACATAAAATCAAATACATTAGCACCCAGAATATGTATTGCTCAGCATGTATGTTTATTTTTGAGAAATTTAATTAACTTACAATGACTTAAGATTACAAAGGCCCATAGATCAATTGCAATAAGACCCTTTGGAACATATTTAAGATCAGAAAAGAACCTTTCACTCTAACTACTGGCAAAGATGCCAACAATCAGCTGCAACAGGAAACCGCTCCTGTATGACATCTGTTCAGGCATTTATGTGGCATGAAATCATTTCCCACTCTACAGGTGTTCCACATAACAAGGACAATTAGACACAATACTTTTATCAACACTAGCAAAGATGTAAGAGATCAACAAGGCCTTGATAAAATGGCCAGGCCTTGATAAAATGACCACAGCATGACCATGGTGTGAACTTGTGGACTGACACCTTGTTTGAATTACACCAAACTTAAATGGAAAAAAAAGCCCCCAAAAAACTATACAAGCTGGTTATGCACAAGAGAACTATGTGAAGATTCTAGCATGTAAATCTTCACAAGTTAGAATATGGATGAATTTCCTGTCTGAAAAACAACCTGAGAACCACAGAGCCATTGCTCACAGCACACTCTGTTCCTAAGCAAGTCATAATTTCAGGGCAATAGAATACCTCAAAACTGATTTTGTCACTTGAAAACTAGCAGTCAATGGACTAATCCTCTCTTTATGCAATAGATTCACACATGCCCCTTATTTCTTTGACTATGCAATGCACCTAAGCCTGAAGCAAATATAACAGACCACCCTTGTGACACTATTGCTACACAAACATATAAAAGATCACTGTTTATAAAGAACAAGAGCATCTGTGCTAATCAATCCACTTATCCAGATATCTCTAAGGCAGTGGTATAGATTATACTGAAGCAAAGCTTAAAATCTCTGAAACAAAATGCCTATGAAGACAGCACATCAGGATTTTTTAATTTAATTTTACAATATAATATTGTCTAACTTTACACACTTTGAAAAGTAGTCATGAATATATGAGATACTGAAGGAAAGAAGTAACTTCTGCTGCTCAAAAAAAAAATCCACTATAGGTAATTTTGTTTAAAAAAAAAAACCCTCAGGATGTAAATACATGGGCTAAAATTTATTTTCAATTAATTATTATGGATACTGAACTTAGGTTTCATTCTGTAATTCCAAGTCACTATAATAATTTCCATTCTTGAAAATACAGCTTTACTTGGATTTCAAGGAATTACAGTCTTGACTTACCATGATAAATATCCTGCAGAGATCCACCTCCACAAAACTCCATGCAAATCCATAGCTTGTCTCGTCTAAAAAGTGAACAAAACCATTCATTAGCTGTCAGATAGAAAATATTAGCTGTCAGCACCTATAAAAGATGTCAGAAGACTCAAGCATTATTAAGCACAACACAACTTCTGTATTATGAAAAGTAGTAAGTCAAATAATGAATATGATTTAATCCTTATGTGAAACTTCCTTGTCAAAATAGTAAGTAATGAAATAATGAAAATAATATTCCAGGGTTTACTGAAGTAGTAGAAACAGCATTAGTGAAACATGCCCACCCGATTTTTTTTCCAGATCTACTGAGAAAACTAAATATATTTTTACTGAGAGTAGGGAGAAAACAGATGTGAGTTCTTATTTCTTATAATTTTCACTTCTCTCCTTTTTTTCAGAGCAGAGGAACTGACACAAAACAAAAAAGAAACAAATCCAAACCAAAGAGATCTCTCTCAACTCAATTTTTTTCACAACAAATCGAGTGACTCTAGTGATTTAGTCAAACCTAGGCACAGTGGGAGCCCATGCCATGGGTAAGTGCCATCTCAGATGAAACCTTTTCCCTCAAAAATACCTATGGATACTTTTGGTGGCAGAGGGCAGAGGGAAGTTCTTTAGATTCCTCTTACTAAAGGAAGAACCAATTCAGTTTGACTCACTATACCTCCATAAAAGGTGCTTTCCAAGAACAGACAATGGGCTGAAGGCATAATAATAAGGAATAATCTGAAGTCTGAAGGCATAATCTTCTATTATGGATAACAGATTCTACTTTGAGTTTGTGATTTCCTCTCAGACAGATGTAACACGTATGACCACAGAAAAGCATTCTGTAGAACAGAAAACCTGGGACTTGCCAAGTCATTCCTGACCATCAAAACACACAGGGAAGAAAAAATCACATACAACCACCTTAGGACAGACTGAGACATGGGACAACCAAAGAAAAGACTGATGACTGCTCTGCAGTTTGCCCGTGATGCCTGGTCTTGGGTTTATTGCATTTATAAGGCTCTGTTAGAATAGCAGTACCAACATTCCTTGAAGATTTTGCAAGGCAATGGTGTAAGTGCTGAGCTAATCCCTGCGGCAACCTTCAAGTACTTCTCACCAGCAGGTAACAGCTGGAGCAGCTGTTGTTCCAAGGAAGAACTGGTTTTCTTGGTCTCCATCCCCTCTTTTGTCCATGGTCTGCATGGTACTCAAAGCTCTGCCCTAGCTGCTTCCTTTAGTGGTGGGAAAGATACTGTTCACACCTTACAGAGGTTTTAAACAATGGATCCATGCATTTTGAGGTAGCCTGAAATAACATGAAGGCTTCCCACTGAAATAACTGAATAAAGTCAGACACAGAAGCAGTATGACTGCTTGTGTAAAGAATCAGCAATGGAAGCAGGGAAATATCAGTAAGAAAGAAGCACTGAAGAGACAGGCACATACAGTCTCTTGTTTATTCCCCACAATGTGAAAGTGGGGAAAAAAGTCAGGACTATCCCAGCAGCCTTGGGACAGCAGCAGAGCACTGACAAAGCAAGAGACATGAAGTAGATGAGTATATTCACACCTTTGCTTACTAGGCATTAACTTCCCAGTGTGGCAAAGCCCTACGGGAAACAAGCATAAGCAGATCAAAGGAGGAGGCTCATATTCTAGTTTGCTACCTGGTCTTTTATTGCTGTGTCTAAGTGCCTCGAGACAGGTGAAGATCCATGTAATCAATAGTAAGAGAGTACACAGTTGCCTGTGTCTGCAGAGCATATGGCAAGAGCAGTAAGAACAGAGACAGCATTAGCAAACTGCAACCCAACACCTAGGCTAACAGCAGGGCAGAAATGTGACTGTGAAAAATCAATACTGAACAGAAGAAAAACACAGGGAACAATATGCTGATAAGTGCCAAGTATCAGATGATGCTTGTTTTTTAATTGTTCTTAGCATTGAAAGATACTTGGAAAACAAAAGATCAGACAATAAGAAGCCTCAAAGCCACTCAACTGCATGAGCAGCAACAAAAAAGCAGCACTACACCAAAGAAAGGGGAAGGGGCAAAGCAAAAAGCAAGAGAGCGCCAAAATATATACACTGTATTTTCCAAAATTTAATTCTAGGTCTAAAAAGGTATATTTGGATATCCTGACACAAGAAAAAAACTGGGGATTTTTTTAAATGCATCTCCAGCCTGAATACACCATTGTGAGAAGAGGCACCACTTCAATCTAAAAAATTTAAAGAGTGTTGAATGCAATTATAATATTTGTTCAGTCTGTTTTCACATGAAATTTCGAAAAAACATCAGAAACAGATTTTTACTAGTTCTGCTAAACAATCTGCTCCTACTATGACTACTCGAAAGAAGCTGCTGGTAAAACAACTGGATATATTTGCTAGTGCTTCAACAATGCAAATCAGCTTACCTCCAGAAACAAGTACAAATGGAATACACAAATTCTGGTCCAAAGTTCACATTTTAGAAAAATAGCTCAACGTAACTTTAAGAGCACTGCAGGTCTCCAGGCCTCCCCTCTGCCATTCCTTCCTTAGTTCTCTCATCTAAATTTGTCTTCTGAAAAGGCTCATAACAATGACTTTCAGGTTTGTGGAGCATGCCAGACTCAACATGACACATCAAGAACACTGTGGATCCAACCTCCTTCCCAGTACTGCAGACGGGTGCAAATAAGGTAATCATACAGAGTGGAGGACATCTTAACATACAAAAAGGAGCTCTCTTCAAAAACAAAAGCAGGCTTTGAGGTCAGGAGGAAGATTAAGGAGGTGTGACTGGAGGGTGGGACACTATGTGGCCCCAGCCACACAATTTTCAGAATACGCAACATGCATTTAAGAAGCTTAGTCACCATGACATGGAGCTTCCAAATACTGCCTTTAGGAGATCACGAGATCCCTTTCCAACTTTACCACCTGGCAATCCAGCAAACTGCTGTCCAACAGACTGGTAACTCCAAAAGTTCTCCAAAAATAGTTAGTATGACTCTGAAGGTATGTAGCAGCATTAAGAACTGATGGTTCATGCCCAAGAAAAAGCCTGCCAATAATGCACAGAAGTAATGTACAAATTAGGTTAGCCTTCAAATTAGCCTTAAAGATGCAGAACTTAAGTGCAGACACTCCCAGTTTGGAATACCAAGTCCCTACACGTACACATGCTCTATCTCTATGCACACCCACCCAAACTTACGCACAATGCAGCTCACGGATCAGCTCGGCATTAAAAAAACCACTCAGGTTGCCAAGACAAGCACCCTGCAAGATATGGGATGCCAGAACGGAATAGCTTGTTGATTTTATCTTCAGACTTTGATCCCTTCCTGCTCATATGTACCTGATAATTCAAGCAGTACACAGCCACACACTCCCAGACTGTCTCAGTCTAGCATGCAAATGGTGTTCATCTAATGGACCAGTCAACACCTTGCTTTCCTCTTCGTTCTTATACTTCCAGTGCATTTCCACTTTATTTTATACTTTTATCCTTCATGCTCCAACCTAAACTACATTTGTGAAGTACTAATTTGATGAGCTTTTTCACTAGAGACCTCTGAAATTACTGTAGAGCAAACATGATCCAAACCACAAATTACACTGACTAGAATTGCATCGGTCAGCATGCAATACTTTCACTCTTCAAAGCTAACTTTCACACTGAAAACGAACAAGATATTCACAAAGAAAGATGCAATAAATGCCATGAATTATAAAAGATGGTTTCAGTGAGTGTCCAGGGCTATTCAGGACACTGATTAAAAGCTGCAGGGAGAGGAAACTGCTCAGCACAGCATTAGTCAGCTGAGAACTCTCCACCTCTAGCACGTGCCAGGACTTTCTCTCCTCCCCAACACTGTCTCCCAATTCTGACACACTCAAATTGCCCAATTTGCATCTGCTCCAACTACACAGACATTCAGCATCGAGGTCACTAGGAGCACCACAAAGCACTCTACACCTGCCATTTCTACATCCTGTCCCAGCTCACCCCAGAGCAAAACAAGGAATGCCCAACAACAGCCAAACAAACGAGGGAGCACGAGCTCCTCTTCCGCAGCAATAGAAACATGCATCAAATCAGACACTGCTGGCCACAAAAGCAGCAGTAACTGGGAATTCTCAAGCTCCAGCTGATCTAGAACAAGAGTAAAAGAAATGCAGTATTTCAGAAGATAACTTGTCCCAGGGAAATAGTGGATTCTCCGTCCCTGGAGATATTTAAAAAGAGACTGGATGTGGCACTTAGTGCCATAGTCTGGTAACCACAGCGGTAGTCAGTCAAGGGTTGGACTTGATGATCTCAAAGGTCCCTTCCAACCCAGCTGATTCTATGATTCTAAGGAAAAGATGCACTACAAAGACAGGAGTCAAATTCTGTCATATACTTCTCCTTCAAAGATGGAAATATTTGTCAAAAGGCTTTCACATACCAAGATTTTTCATGTGAAAGTATCACCTGTATCTTCCCAATCCAAAAGCACTTGGCCTATATTGCTGAAAAGCTTTTGGCTGCAGCAGATAGCCATTATGGAAAATTTTATCTAAAGTGACTGAAGTCTAGTACATGAGTAAATCAGCATCATTCCATATTGAACAGTGTCTAGAAACCTTCAAAACATGCAGAAATACCATGTCCACCCTGTATTATAGAACGACAGAATAATTCTGGTCTAAGAAGACCATTAATCATCAAGTACATTAAACTAACTCTACCAAGTCTAGGGCTAAACCATGTCCCTAAATACCACATCTATAGCTCTTTCTAACATCTCCAAAGATGGTGATTCAACCACCTCCCCGGGCAGCTTGTTCCTACTTCTCTAGGCAATCTCTTCCAGAGTCTCACCACCCTCGTACTGAAGAGCTTCTTCCTAAGATCCAGTCTAAGCCTCTTCTCCTTCAGTTTTAAAACCATTTCCCCTTGTCCTATCACTGGATCATCCTCAGTGCCCTAAAAAACTCCATAGATGAACAGAAAAAAAGCAAGGATGGAAGAGCTAAAATGTGTCATTTTTAGATTTCAAAAATCCAAAACACAAATCACCAGTGGGTGTTTTGAAGGCTGCATGGCTTGCACTCTTGGGTACTTTAGCATTAAATAGTTCTTAAAGCTTAACATAATGCTACTACTCTTAACGAAGGAAAAAAAAAGCAAGATTTTTTTTCTCATTTCCCCGTAACATTGAATTTAGAGTTCAACAATTTTACATACCAACACCAGTTAAGTCGGAACATTTCTGAGAACTCTGTTTGTATTATGCAATAATTATGCTTCCCAAAGTATAAATTAAAAAAAATAATTGACATTTTACTGAAACTGATCTGAAAGGTACTACACACTCTTCTTGTCATACTTCTGCTTAGTTTTCCACTTTGTATTAAATTCAAGCAACTCATTTCCAAGGAAGCACAGGAAAACCTTTCAGTGACCAGGTTGTTAAGAGAATTGCTATTTATAGAAAACAGATTTTAAGGTAACTGGAAAAAACCCAACAAATTAATAATACATATTTGATAAAGTATGTTTTGTCAAATACCCCTTACAGGTCTGTCCCCTTACAAAGAGATAAAGAGGCATTTTGAAGTGAGCAAAGTAAACAAACTGTACCTGAGATAGCTGCCAAAATAAGCAACAATGTTTGGATGTTTACAGTCTTTCATCATAATGATTTCCTGCTGCACAACAGCAAAATCTTCTCCTGAAAAGCAGAAGAATATTTTCATTGGCTTGGTTCATACTGGTATTTCAACCCAACTTTCAGTACACGTTTATAAAATAAACATTGAGTAATTGAAAATAATTATCTGCCACTTTAACAGACACATATTAAGCAGCTGTAAATCAGTATTTACTAGCAAGGACTTAGCCATAAGTAACTATACGCCTAAGAAGTTTCGGTCTGTGCCAGCTGGACCTCACATCTACTGATACTTTTTATTATACTGGACAGAGCTCTTTCAAAAGACAATTTTCCCCAATAACTCTGTGTCCATCTGTATATGCCCTGTCAATAGTCCAGGTTCATTAAAACTTGACAGGACTTTGCTATTTATGACCATGTGTCCACCACCCATGAGATCATCTCCCAGAGCAAAAACCATTCAGTAGTACACTGCTGCTGCAACTTTCTAGTGCACTTTGTAAGCACATAAATTTAGGGGCTGTGTATAATATATGTCCAGCTAAAACACTAACATAGATGTGGCAATTACCCAAGTCTTACTATTTGGTATCTCTGTTGTTCCCATCTTTCTAAAAAAGCTTTCAAGAAAAAACTGTTCTTTTAAAGTTCCATATCTTACACTGGGGATCATCTTAGATTTCTTATGTCATAGGGGCAAATCATAGCTAGCCTGGTATATTATTTCCAAAGAAGGTCCTCAGAAGTTTGTTTAGTTATTAGACTGAAGTTTGTCTAGTTACAGTTCACAAAACCAAACTGATTCTTACTTAGTTCAAGGATTTCATACATGAAACAACACTGAAGGTCTAAAATAACCATTTAACTTTATTAAGAACTTATGAGGCTCTCTATATGATTTGAAAAAGAGAAACAGAAATTCAAAGTATTTAAAAACCCTGCTTTTAGTGTATGTCTGTAGCATACTTAGCAAAACCCAAAAGAACTTTTAAAGCAGAAGCCAAAGCTACTGTCTAAAAAGTTGCATACAGATGCCTGGCTCATATTTATCAATTGTTGAAGCCCAAAATAATTTCTCAAATATAGTTTTTAATAAATTTCAAATGTAACAAAATAAATCCCAAGCTATTAAATGAGAAAACATATTTTAAGTTTCTTCTAATACATCAAGATACTGGTGATCTATCCATTTAGTACCTTTTAACCAGATATTCAATGTTTATATGTTTTTATTTAACTGAAAGAAAATTTCAAATCTCAAGCTGCAGGTTAACATCAAAACAGATTGTCTACTATCCATGATGTGTTGCTTGTTGTACCCTGGCTAGACCTTTACATGTGTAAACACTGAAAAGCAACCAACTAATTATTTTCACATACAGATAGGTATATCTGTGAAAGGACATGAGCTATACAGTACTTGACAAGTATTTTCATTGCATCAAAAATGCTAAAGTAGCACAAACTGCAGATTAAGCACCTAGGCATTATTAACCCTCACTCTTTAAATTGTCACCAAATCTGCTTATGAAGAAAACCAGTGCCACAGCACTGGAATGTGGATGCTTCCCACATGAAGCTGTGAGTCAA
Source organism: Phaethornis superciliosus (assembly GCA_023637945.1). Lineage (NCBI taxonomy): Eukaryota > Metazoa > Chordata > Aves > Apodiformes > Trochilidae > Phaethornis > Phaethornis superciliosus. The sequence goes on along the minus strand of JAJQWJ010000003.1, from coordinate 33,238,140 downwards.
GCCTCTACTGCAACCAGAAGCAACAGCCACAGGGAGAAACAGCTCACTGAGCAGAGGGTAGCTAAAGTGTATTTTCTGTGTACCACTCTCATATCCACGGGCTGCTAAAAATGTGATTTAACTGCAAAACTGCCAGTTGTCATCCCCATCAGCACAGCATGAGGGCATTTACTCCAGCTAGAGCACATCCCCAGCCTCTGTCCACAGCTCAGATAACACACACAGCACAATTCTCCGAGTCCTATTCAATGCAACCTGTACTTCCAGGAGAAAAAATGGAAAGAAGTAGAAATTATTTCCCTTCTTGCCTGCATAGACCTTAAGGATCAAATCAGGTAACAGTTAAAACAATCCCCCCATCCAACATGACATCTTGAAAAAAAAAAAAAAAAAAAAAAAAAAAGAAAAAAAAAAATCAAACCACTAACAGGAAATTAAAAAATAATTAGACATTTTACTTCCCAGATTACTGTCCTCTTGTTCAAGTCTAGTCATATTAATAGAATAGCACCTTCAGGCTGATAACTAGTCTGTAAGGCATATGTACTTTGTGCAATCACAAGATAAGCACAGTTGAAAAACATAAATCTAGCACACCATGAAGTCCTAATCAGAGACTTCAAGAGAATTTCAGGAAATATAGCAAATTCTCAGATACTAATGCTCATCTGTAATTACACTATTTCATCTCTTCATTTCTCACTCTGGCTCTCCCCACACAAGTTTTTCTGCCTTCCTCTCTTGTTTTATACATGGGTTTGTATCACATGGGCTGAAAATGTAGTACTTAAGATTAAAAAAAAAGAAAACACCAACACAAAAAAACATAAAACCCCCACAAAACAAACAAACAAAACTACAAAAAACCAAAAGACTCTCAATGACATTTTAAGCAACTTTCCTTTAACTGTTAATTTTTTCCTTGCACATCTTGCTTGTCACATTTGGGTTTTTTTAGAACAGTTTATTTTATTCCATACTAAAAGGCAGCAATTATCCTTTTTTTTCCAGTAAGTGGACTCAATCAATTTTGTACAACCAATTCTTAAGCATGAAAATATTTAGTTTCTCAGGTCTATTTCAGTTAAGACACACTTACCTGGTTCTAGTTTTATTACTTTAATTGCTGCTAGTTCACCCGTGTTGACATTTCGAGCCTACAAAAGAAAAAAAAAGGATTAGAGAGCAGAACATAGCAATCAGCTCTGCATTCTCAACTCATCATTTTCTGACAACAATGAGCCAAAGAACAACTAAGAAACTGAGATAGACAAGGGTCTAAAACAGTGGAAGCACTTGTTGAGGTTTCCTTTTGTAGCAAAAACAGCCACAGGAAGAGCCAATAAATTAAAACACCATGTACATTAATGTTTCATGCAAGGTTAGAATATTTGTTTTTATAAATACACCATGCATTTATTCTTGGGCTTATAGCGTATTTTTTCATTAGATTTCTCACATTCAAAACACTTACTGAAAGTAATCCACATCTGTGCTTAATGTCAGTGAACCAAACAGCAAGAATTCTGTAGCTAGCACATGTTTGTAAGAAGCCCTCTTCCAACAAAACTTCTCATCCTGGATTTATTTTCTAACAAAAAAACACAACCTACATCAAAAAAAGAAAACACACAACCAAACAAAAAAAACGAGAAACTACACACAAAAAAAAAAACCCAAACAACCCCAAAAACCAACAACCAACACCATCAGGAAGCTAACATGTACCAGGAGCTGAAGCTTTAAGTATGCTCAAGAAACCCTGTGCTGCCACAAAATAATCCTAAAGTCCCCTAGCATATCATACTTCCCTGTTAAAATCTGTAACAACCAACCATTGAGGCACAAAGCAGTTATAACATATGTGGGTCTCAAAGCAGACAAGCAGGGCTCAGGGAGCATCAAGGGCTGCACCCTGCAGCATATGTGACTGCTTCCAAGGCTGATGAAAATACTGATGTGATGCTTCCTGATCATTTCACTATATATCCCTTGGTCCTTAGTATCTGCCAGTGACAGCATCCTTCACTGGCTGAAAGGGTGTGAAGAAAGCAAGTCAGCAAACAAAGGGGTGTGAAAGCATTGCCCCTTACAGACATAGCAGATTCATGGCCACCTTCAGCAGCAATTACTCATCAGCTTAACTGGATTTTGTATGGGGCTCTGTCATGCTAAAGCCTACGCTCTAGCAAACAACCAAGTAAGCTAATTTTTTTAAAACCATTAAGAAGCAACATAAATTAAGATAAGAATTACTGTTCTTCTACAATTGCTGCATTTGACTAATAACAGAAAACTGAGAAGCCATTTGCCCACTGCTTTTAAGATATTGCCATGCCCCTGCACACAACTATAGGGACAGAGCAGCAAATCTCAGCACTGAAGGAGCAGCTCCTGAAAGATGCTCAGCTACAGCATATGCCCAGGGGACTCCTGGTACCCAGAGCTGTACTGTGCTGGACCACTGCTGCATTGAATGCTGTGCCCACTCTATCCCTCCCCCACAGGACACAGGAGTGAAACCAGTCCTGCTTTTGCTTTTCCCCCCATCCAATTTATAACCAAAAAAGGCCAGAATTACAGAACTTAATGATGCAGATAGGAGCTCACCTTTCACGTTGCTAATCATCTTATTTAAGTCACTTCAGGAGTTCAAGGGCTCAAACCTTTTATTGACTGGCGACAACAGTCAACAAATACTGTAAGGTATTGATTCTTAATGTGGCAGCTTGAGAGCTGTTTGTGGAACCACAAGTGGAAGTGGAAAAAAAATCCTAGGACTCTCATATATATAAAAAAAGCAAAGGTTAGCAATAAAGTATGGAAATAAATGAAGCATGTATTCTGGTGTCTAGAGATCTACCCAAGTAGTTCCTAGCATGACCAAACTCAAACCTCCCACTGCTTCTTGGTGTGGCAAGGCTCTTCTGCAATGCTGGGAGTACTGCCATTTGGAAACGGTTGGCAGGCAGATGGTTATGGATGGATGGATCCCGAGACCAGTGGGCATCCTGTAAAAGCCATTCCAAACTGGACAGAATGTGGAAAGAATAGTTAAAAAATAAATTTTCTCTGGCAGCCTTCCCAATGTCATAATTTGCCCATGCTACCAATGATAGCAGGGTCTTCATTCATCAGTGAATGGTGAAACAAAGATGCTAAAGACATTAAGAACAACAAAAATAAGAGTTCCTTTTATCTGTACCAGAGAATGAAGAAAGGACGTGAGAAAGTGGCACCACCAAAGCATAAACTAAGATTTTTATTCCTTCTTTCTTTTCTCAAAACATTCCTTTCATAGCAAGAAACAAACACAGAGGCAAGACGTTCATTAATCAAAGGGAAGCATTTTTAACCTCCAGGATTAACAAGAAAAGTTACTGAAGCTTTAACAAAGATCTGAGATCATCAGGGAGTTTTTTCAATACTTAAAGAGCTCTTTTTGGTAACTTGCACCAGCAAGATAATCAATGAGACACAACTGTAGCAAATACAAGGAAGGAGACCCTGAAGTTATGCATCCTGCATGCAGCTGGGATGTGCAAGCCATGCTGAGAAAATTTCAGAGGCGTCAGGTACATTTTTAGCCCGGCAAAGAAATGTTTGGTAATTTATTATTTTTATAAATTTATTTATCTAACTATGGCTACATAGGTTATTATGCTCTGCAGAGGGCTATGGCAACTAAACCAAGACAGAAGATGGGTAGGAGTCTGTGGCGATATCAGAAAAAATCTGCTTAAAACATATGAGGATTCTCATCACAAAGACTTATGTAATGGTGATGCCAAAAACCTATCAATTATAGATAGACAGATCTACAGATAAATCTAATAACATATCTGTAGCAAGACGTGAAATCCCATCTGAAGGAACAGTCTGAGCAGCAGGCAGCCTTGTCAAACCTGCAATCTCCACACCTTGTGGTAAATTTGGCTCCCTCCTATCTTAAAGATTTCTTCTTCGACATCATGTTCTTAAAAGGACTGTTGAAAATCACAGGCAGGAAAAAACAAACCTTGTGTCTTTTCACCTTTGGCTTAGGCATTGCTTCCTTTCTTCAATAACAGCAGTAATGTGACTCTCTGGACAGCTGGCCATTCTATGGACCAGTATCTCCCACGAAGCAAAATCTGATTTCATGTAGGTCACCAATGCCTTCAGGAACAGCAGATTACCAACTACTTAAAGGCATAAATTGTTGCTTAAAAAAATATGACTTGAGGTTGACAATCTGAATAAGTTATCCCTTTGCATCCTAGTTCATTCAGGTTATTAGCATTGAAGGTGTTATCACAAATAAGAATATGAATTGCCTTTGTTAAACTGAATATACACGAGAGATTATTCTGACTGCAGTGACACAAGGGTTACTTACAAAGGATGAGGATTAGGTACCCCTGACAGGTTTTACTAGATGTCCTCAAATACCTTTAATATCATCAATTGTGAAAAAATTCCTTGCCTAGGCTGACATGAATGAGAGACTGAGAAAGACTGAAGTACCATATACTTCTTAACAAGTGCCTGAACTGGCTATGACTCTTAGAGTTCTTGTGTACATACTAAGGTATGTACAATACCTCCATAAACTGAGGACAGTGCCTTATGCTTTCATTCAGCAGAATCACACTAAAGTTGCCCATTACTATGGGCTTTGAGATTGAAGCATCAATAAGGAGTATTGGCTGAAGAACAATTCTAAACAAGTATTTCTGAGATGGCAAATGAAAACAAAAAATTTCAAAGAGGCTTGTGTAAAAAACAAAAAAAATGTTCTTTTTTCTTTCCACTTGCACCTTAAGTGCTTTAATTTCCAGGACTTATGATAATAAGGTTAACAGCAACACCAAGATTTTTTTTTTCTTCCCATCCATATTTCCAAGTGTAGGAGCCTGCAACTAACTTCTTCAAATGCAGATTTCAATCTGGCAATGGGATGTATTACACAGGCCTTCCAGAAGCAAAGATCAGCCTACAATGCCTGCATCTACAACAGCCACATTATTCAAGCTGTTCAGCATTTATACAGTGTCTGCTCTGGAAACCATATAAGGATCCTGATTCAGAGATCTAGATTGCCATATCTAGGGAGGAGGTTTAAAAAAATCCAGTAACCGCTAAGTCAAACTAGAGAAGCACTCCCTGATTAAACAGGAAATAATTGCTATTGTCTTTGTGACAAGAGTGGGATATCGAATCAAAATGCTGTATAAAAAAACTGACGACTATGAGAAAGAAAAGCTAGAAAAATCTAGGTTTTATTGTTATTGAATTACATAAAAATTCATTATCCAAAAGGCCTCACAATATTAAAGACCTGATTAGTCTGTAATAGAGAAGGAAACTGCAATGCAAAGGGGCAGAACTGGGATGGTCTCTATTTGGGAAACACCAGCCAAGCAAATGATGTTCACTGTGTGTGTCTGAAAAGAAAAGAAGAGGAAAGAAGTAAAGAAGGAGAAAGACTAGTAGCTAGCATTGCCCATAATACATGCCCCAACAGTAGATTATAAAAAAGAGAGGTCTGTGCAGCTGAGTCAGTATAGACATAAAATCCAAGGGGGTAAATCTCTTGCCAAATTTATATTTGTCCTCCAAATGGAAGCTGGTAATATAAAGTGTATAATGTTGCAACAAAAACTAGGTCAAAAAGCAAAGTCTAAGACTGTAACAACAGGGCGCTTCTGTTTCTGACTGCTTCCTATGTGAACCGTCCAACAGAAGGCAGATGAGCCATTTCTGAACAAGTTGCAGTCACTTCAGAGGATAACTGCTCCCAGGGCACAGCCAGCCTTCCCGACCCGGATTACCACAGCTATTCAGGAAAAGGCAGCCCAACCCCCTTGGGCTTCTCCTCAAGCACACAAATCTCACAAAGGAACCTATTAAACCCTCCAACACAGCAAAAACACACCTGCCTCCCTTTTTTTGGTTAGTTTTCTGCCAGGTTAGTTAGCTAACCGCACCAGCTCAGGTATCACACTGAGTGCCAGAGCTAAGGAGCAGGGTAGGGAATCACCCCTCTCAGCAAAGGGTGAGCTGTTCCATCCGTAAATCCCAAAAATGACTGCAAAGCCACAGCTGTAATTGTCAGGAATTAAACTACTAAAAATTCTGATACAAATAAGTAGGTTCCACATTCTGGTAAGGGGCGTGATACCAAAACACAACAGCTACAATTTTAGGAAGCAATGCTCTGATAAAGGTGATGTTAAACAAGATGATCTGAAACTAAGGTGAACAAAAATCACTGTGCAAAGCATGGATTCTTGCTTAAGGAAACCACAGTCAGAGGAATGATGCAGCGTTAGTGCTTACTCAGTGCTGTAAAAATAGGATGGCAAAATATCCACCCCTCTCTGCCTGCCTGACAAACTTCAGAAGACAAGTAAAGCTGAAACAGAGCCTTCAAAACGTGGACAATTTATTCCTAGCAAAGTCAAAAGGAGGTTCAACAGCTGTAAGGTCAATCGAGGAGAAAGGAAGACTAAAATACCTGTCAAAAAGCATAAAACTAAAATGCACAGTTTCAATATTTCAAAAGCAGCAGAGATGAAGAAGAATTGATGCTTTACTGCATCACCCCAGAGAAGAGGAGCAAGGGCATGGATATGGAGAGATTTGTGTGCAGGACTCTGCAAAATGGGAGATGACTCAGGTTCATCTGTTCTGGACAAATTCTCATCCAGCAGCACACAGGAGCACTACCAGAAACCAACACAGTTGAGAAGAGAAAGCAGTAACAGTGACCTAGAGATACCCACAGAATCCAAGAGCTTCAGCATGGAGCAGCTTGAGTTGAGCTGATAGATGGATGCATGACCGCCCTCACCAAAACGAGCTCTCATGCTGAAGAGCTGGGAAGCAGAAAATCAGGCTTTTTCATTTTTGAAATGAGACCTCAAAATGAACCCTACAAGAGTTTTGTGTCTTCATTTGTTAACTGTCTGAAGCCATAAATGACACAAGAAACTGAGATAAGGCAGACACGGTATAGCAGATACCTCTGCAGGAATGACAGTTTCACTACTTTATCACAACTATTTGAATTTCTGTAAACAAGAAAGTAAAAGGAAGTCATTCTATTTTATAAGATGCTGAAAAAACTTTGGGTCATTTGATGAATGACCTGTGAGATGGCAAATGAAGTTCAACCTTTATTATAACCAAAGCAATTATTATTTTTTTCCAATATATACTGTGATATAAATTAATCATCTGACCAAAAAAAATGGACCTAGAGTTGCCTCAGAATATACTTCAAATCTATGTACAGTTGTACATACTAACTGTGTACATAACTAAGTACATACTATGTACAGTTACTACAAAAAAGCAAAGCTATTGGGATGGAGGCAAACAGGAAAATTACAGCATTATTAACATGGGCTCTGTCAGAATATCACATGCAGCACTTGTAACCCAAATGCTAAAAGAATGACATAAATTACAGAGGACTTGAGACGAGGCAAATTAGAATAGTAGTGTCATACCAGGAGACAGAAATGTCCTTCTAAATGAGAAATTAAGTCAACATAGAGGAAATTAATTAAGCAACCAACACATTTAATATTTCCTCAAATACTATGGGACAAGGTCTCTTTTTCACAACCAAAATATTTAACTTCTCTTTGAGATTTTACTGACCACCTTACAAGATTAAAATCTTTGCAACAGTGAAATACAGAAAGACAAAAGGCAGAAATTATTTGTATAACAGCATAACTAATTTTCACCCTCTCTAACAGGTGTCAGTTTGGACTAGAATATTTGACAAAAACATAAGGTGAAATGCAACAACTTTACTGACATGTAGCTTAAATTAGAAAAGCAATTTTCCTATCAGTCTCTAAACTAGGCTTTAAATGAAGCTAAATTACTTGACAAGTAAGTTTAATGAGAGGAAACCATAAAAATGCAACACTCAAGAATACTCAGCACCCAGAAGACCGCTATTAATGATCGCCTGTATTTTGTTACAGACATATCTACCACCTCACAAAGTAGTAACTCCATTTCACCATTAACTTTACCAGTCTTGAGAGGAGACATCTCTGTACAAGTGAACTGATTTTAAGTCCTGTGTTTTACTTCTAGTAAGAAGTCTGTAGAATTAAACTTTAAGTATTGCAACACAGCTTCACTAAAAAAAAAATTTAAAACCCTAAACATCATCTCTCTCCCAGATCCCCGCTGAAAAAAGTGCTAAGTCCAGTGTTTATGTCTCTGGGATATGTTAAGAACTAAGCAGATGAGATAAAACTTCCTCTCCTATGACAAACTTGCATTGTGAACATTTGAGAGCAAACGCCATGAACAATTTGCCCATTACCTTTCCTGTGATTCATTCCTGTGATAATGCATTCGTCACTGTCTTCTCCAAGGCCTCTTTGGAAGCTGAACTTGGGTGGGAGGGCAGATAATGATAAAAAGAGTAATTCAAGCCAAAAGCCCATACTTGTGGTGAACTAGTGTATTTCCAGCCAGACAGCAGGATTCAGTGCAGCAGGATCGTATCAATCTGACCCATATTCTCATTTTCTACAAGTCTCTGTAGGTCAGTCCACACCACAGGCTCTTTAAACTCTAAGATATCCAGAGCAGAGACTCTTCCCACCCATTCCCCCTTTCTTTATATATATATAATTTATTGTTTTAAACAAATCAAACATTGGACCCATGCCCTGTTTTAGCTCAGTTAAGCTAGAAGAGAGCAAGGAAGTAGATGCCAGTCTGCTCTGCGTTCAGCTCAACACTTTGCCAGGAAAGCAGGTTACAGAAAGGTCAGCATTTAACAAGAATGTCAACATAACAAGATTGTCATCTTATTAAGGCAATAACCCCTACCTACACACAGAAACGCCTCCCTACTCGGCTCGCCCGGCTAAGGAAGGGGTTGGGGGGAGGGGAAGCACAATTTACAGAGAATAGTTTGAAGCTGCTCAAGTACATCCACCCTGTGCTTGGATCCACTCAGCTGAAATCCCACTACTGATGAGCACTGTCATCACACAGCTAATCCCAACTTCACAGTTTCATCAACCACAAAGTTCGGCTACAGATGAGAAGATGAAATAAATGAAAGAGGCTTTAAGAAACCCAGCACAAATTTAAAATAAAGCCCTAGTAAGCTCATGCATGGATGACACACAAGGTTATATTATTTCCTCTTTGTCACACTAAAAGTAAGCAGCTTTCATTATTATTTTTATGCTACTTTTATGCTCTACTTTGAAGGCGCCTTGGGCAAGACCTTGCCTAAAAATGAAACAGGCAATACTCCACCCAGGAGAAAAACTCATCTCATTTTCCCTACACTGTCCACAACCTAATCAGAAAGCACTTACCTCTCTCTCATTGAGAAGAAATAAGTAACAATAATTACAGCCTATTCTGTCCTGGCCCTGATACATCACCTTCTATCCCAGCTGTCACAGACAGATTGTGAATATATAAACAAATCCACTTCTTTGCCTCAAACAAAATAAGTCAAAAGCAGTGCCAACACCAACCACTCACAGAGCACAGAACTGAAGACTACTGAAACATTAAGTACAATAATCATCAAGAAAATCTTGACAAATCAAATTAAACTTATCAGCTTTCAGATCCATGATGGTATTGCAAATGTAAATAGTCGCTGTACCTTTGGAGGCAACATCCTTAAAATTAAACCATAAACATGGATGACTTAGCTAATTCACATCCATAAAAATCATGTAGAGAGCACTAAAATTTCTGATTGATAAGCTATTACAGAGTCAATACACCAGTTAAAAATTGCAAGAGAAATAGAACTGAACATATCAAGGAAGCAGTCTGCAGAAAATGAAAAAAGAAAAAAAAAAGACTAAAGAGGAAAAGAAAAACCAATAGAGCATAACACAAGTAGACTTGGATAATCAGAACATCAGCATAGTTCACAAATACTCAACTAAAGCTGGCAAGGTGGAGAAAACAACACAAAAAACCCTTTCAATTAAGCAACTAATAAAGCAGGGAGTTAGCAGACTAACAGCACAGTAAAAAGAGGATTTAGTCCTGGAACTTTCTTAACATTTAAGTGAACTGAGATTAAACCAAAATCGCCCCCACTAAAGAAGAATTCCTTCTAGTTGCATTCACTTAAGGGTCAAAGGCAGCATCGGTGTCAGTTTTGTGCACCTCAAACTGTGGAATGGCTCCAAACGTTTCCCTACAGTCTTGTCTACCAAGACTACTTTTGTTCAACACACACGCCCAGCCTGTGATGACAAAAAGAAACCAGAAGACACTTCGGAAGCACATGGTTAAAGTGATTCCTCCAACAGGCTGCACATGACAAACTTCAATTCTCCCCTCTGCTTTGCCACCAAACAGGCGCAGGTAAAAACCAGTGTCACCCTACCTGAGGGACATGCTGCCGCATCCTACCAGGCAAGAGTTCAACCGGATACACAATTAACAAAATATGCTGCAGAGAAAAACGCCAAGTACAGTATGAAGCTCAAAACGCTCAACCTCCGTTCTGCTGCTGTCGCTTCAGTTTTGCTTCTCCTGAAGTTAGAACAGGACCACGAAAGACTCTGATCTTAACTACACCTTTCCTGACTGCCCGGTTTACCCTCCGACTGGTCGGCCTCATGTTTTGCAGAGACACAAGCACAAGACACTGGGATTTGCACCTAAGGCAGCAACGGGAGAGGTAGCCGGGATGAGCGGACCTGTTCACCTTCAGGAACACCTTTTAAAGTTACATTTGGCCAGGAAAACAGCAAGCGAGTTTGCACTTCCCGCATCGCGACAGCCGCGGGCTCGGTCCGGAGCGGAGCTGACCCCCAGGATCCGCCCGTGAAACAGATACCCGATCCAGCACCCGCTGCGGCCAGAACCGACTCCCGCGGCAGCTCCAGGGCCGCAGGAAGCCGGGAGAGCGCCGCAACCCCGCACCGGACACGGGACCCGGCTGCCCCCAGGCACCGGGGCGGCTCCCGGGGGGTTCGTCTTCTCGCACGGTCCCGCAAACGCGGAAACGCGGCCAGAGCGGCGGCAGGGAGGGCCCCTCCGGAGGGCAGCCCGGGAGAGCTCCCGCCCCAACCAGGAGTGGGGCCGGTGCGACCGAACAGACCCCGGGAGAGGAGGGGTTGAGGACAACCTTGCTGCCCGCACCAGCAGGAGCCCCCTCAGGGTCGAGGGAAGGAGGGGAGCAGAGGAGGAGGAGGAGGCGTCCCTTAGCAACAGAAGCCCCCCTCATATTTGGGGGGGGGTGGGGACAGGGGTCGGCGACACCTCGCCAACTCAGCGGAACCCACCACCACGGGATGGGAGAACGACACCACCCACACCCCGGCCCGCGGTGCTACGTCTACCTTATAGACGTCGCCATAGGTACCGCTGCCGATGCGCTGGATCAGCTCGAAGTCCTCCTGGGGGTTGCGCCGAGACAGATCGCACACCCGCCCGCTACCTCCGCCGCCGCCGCCACCACTCATGGTGCCAGGGGAGGCCCCTCTCGACCGCGGCCCTTCAGGCCGGGAGGGGGAGGGCGAGGAAAGGGGTGGAGGGGGGGAGGGAACCCGACACCGGAGCGCTCACCACCTCCCCCCGGCCTGCTCCGGCAACATGGCGCCGCGGATCCGCACCCCGCAAGCGCAGGGAGCGCCGCGCCGCCCCGCCCCACTCCCCCGCCATGCGCATTGCGACTGCGCGGCCCGGTACCGGAGAGTGCGGGGCGGGAGCTTCTGGCGGTGTGTCCGCCGTGCTGTCCCGCTGCGCTCCCGCTGTCCTGGCGCTTCCCCCGCCCTGGACCCCCGGAGCTCGAAGCCTTCGTGCCAGAGACCGGTACCGGGTGGGGCCTGCGAGGAGCGCACCGCGCTCGGAATCTCCCTCTACCTCCAAATCTCCCTCTACCTCCGCCCTGTGGGGCGATGCCGGGCATAGGGCATTGCCCCGGGGCTGTGCCTGAGCGCGCTGGGGCCGCTGGTGGCGGCGCTCGGCATCCACCGCCGGTACGAGACCGACGCTCGGCGGCACCGGTGGTGCTTGCGAGGGCTCCCGGTGGCCCCCCCCGCCGCTTCCCTTCCGCCTCGCCGCCGCCTCCGGGCTGCGCCCGTCCGGTTTTGACCGCTCACGCCGGGCTGCGGCTGGTCTGCTGCTACCTGGACATCGACTCCCGCCTCGGCTGCCTTGTCCGCAGGGCTGAGCGGCTCTGCCGGCTCGGGGACCCCCAGGATTCAGCCGCTGTGCATGAAGCTGGGGACTCCAAAAGGCCAGCCCCGTGCACGTTCACCGGGAGCCCCACCGCAAAAGGCAGCAGCCATGCATGCAGCTCGCACCCCCCAGAGCAGGTCCCTGTGACGGGAACTGCGATCCATTCTATGAGCCCACATACGCAGCTGAGAAACCATGAATTCATCCCTTGGAAGTGCAGCAGGGGACCCCTTCTCGGAGGCAGACCCTCTGATCATGCAGCTTGGGGCCCCTGCAGCACCCGAAGCTCAAGGACCCGTGCACCGGGAACCATCGCCCTTCTCCCTGGTACCCAGCCCCTGGTCTTTAGCTTGGGACATGACACTTTCCCGCACCTCGGTGCATGGGAACAGGATGCTCTCTGCTTCAGTGCACAAACTGGGAACTTGCTGGGACCTCCTATGGCCCTTGCTGGCTCCTGTGGCGTCCTTCCCCACTAGGACCTGTGAACCATGTGTCATAGATGTCCTCACACGTGCACCATACTGTGCACCTGCCAGTCCCCCATACCACTGGTGTAGCCTTCATGCACACCCACCCAAGGCACCCTGGCTGGCCAATGTCTTCCATTTATCTGCAGTACTGCTTCCCCTTATTTTGTGGCTTTTTGGAGTGTTATGCATGCTTCCTTGGAATTAAGTGTGCACCCCCTCTCCTACACCAGTACTGCCCGTCCTGCTTCCACTCTCGTCTTGCACATGGGTTCCCAGCGTGGAGGAGGCATGTAGGCGCTTGCCTCCATCCCTAATTATGCTGCCTGTGTGGGGAAGAAGTGCCAGATGCCTGTGGGAACCCTTCTTCATTGTGTAAATCCTGGAGCATGCCTCTGTGATACGTGGGTCCTAGGGTATCTCTTGCTTTGTGCTGGTGAACCAGGCATGTTTTTTTCCAGCCATGCTTCTGCTGCCAGTGACTGATGAGTGAAACAAAGAGTAGGACAAGAGCACAAAGATGCACGGCCTGCTTCCCGCCCCTGCCTACCTTGCCAAGCATGTTGGCATGGCAGTGACCCTCCTCTCCCCTGAAGATGTCCCCATTTCGATGTGTGACTATCAGAGCAGAGAAGGGGTTGAGCTCTGGCAGGTGTAGCAGTGATGGCTGTGAAATTGCATAGTGTCTGTCAGTGCATTTGTCCCTCCAGCCACTCTGGGCCATGCCTCCCTGTCCTTGGCTTAATTTTTATGACTTTTGCTCTCACATCTAAAACAGTCTCAAACCTGAGACCTCAAACCTCAAATCAGATTCAGGCTGCTGTGATTTTTCTTGATGCATGACCAAAAATAATCATCATACTCTGCTGCTTTCTGCTGCAGAAGAGCCAGGACAGGCAGATTAGCTGCACAGGGTTGCCACAGATGCTCTGAGAGCTGATCCAAGAGGATAGGGCTCTGTGACAAGTTCTGGAGAAGCAGCAGCTTTGAATGAGTTACGGAAGGAAATGCCGGAGAGTTTGTGCTCTGCCTGGAAAGGCAAACGGACATCCTGCTAGAGAGCACAGATAACCTTGTCACCCGCCTGCTCTTGCCTCTCATTTTTATCTCATTGGAGGGGAAATGGGTTATAGTTGTTATCATGTTATGTGCTTGTCAATTTTTGCTTGGGTACAAATGATTATGAAGTAAGGAAGCAAGGTTATTTTTCCCCTTAAATCCTGCATTCGATCCCTGGCAGCTGCCTGTACTCCCTCTGTTCTGGTAAAAACACCCATGGGTTTCTCTGGGAGCATCTGTGTCCCTTCTCCTTGGTAAGAGAGACAGATGGAGCTGAGAGACGTGCCCTCCGCTGCCTTCAGAAACAGGATCAGATGGGTATCAGGCATAATTCCCCAAGCTCTGGGGCAACCTCTCTCACTTTCTCTTTCTCTCCTATTCCTTAGACATGCCTACAGCAGGACAGTTGAATCATATGCTGGAGGGAGGTAGGCTGGGCTCCTCATCTGCACTGCACAGAAAGGTCAAACAACTTCCATAAAACTCCATTTGGATGTTAAATATTTTTGTGACAGTTCAGCCAATGCATTTGCTCTAAGAGTTCTTCTGTTGATGGCAGGAGATTCACTGACATATGACTGCTGTGCCTCCAGCAATCAGAAGCCCCAGCTGTAGTCAGTATCACACCACAGCCACAGAAAAAAATACCTTACTGAGGCTGGATGCCTTGTCATTTCCAGCTGTGCTCTCAGCCCGTCCCTCCTGCTGCTGCTTAGATCCCAAATACTGCTTCATGCTCAACAGCCCAAAATCCTGGCCCCTTCTTCAAGCAGGAAAGCTGGCTCCTCAGCTGCTGGGTGTGTGCAGGCTCCTGCTGGCTCCAGATGGGTGATGCCAATGCAATTTGCTGTGGTTAGAGACCTCTTTCCATTCCTCTGGCATTTGCCATGCCAGACAGAAATGTGAGGTCCTGCATCTGCTGGTGCTGCAGAGGGAAGTTGTGACCTGGGGCCAACCTGTCCCTTTTGCTTATGGGACTGGAGCCACTGTAAGAGGGCGGGTGTCCTTACAGGGACTACAAGAGCACCTCCTTGAGTCCAGTGGGATCAGACATGGAGGCAGGCAAGTGCTTTCTGGAATGCTGAAGGCTGCCTTGGACATGGGAAGAGCTGTGGTTTGTGTCCATCTCAGGGCAGCTTCTTTGGGGTTGTAAGATGTGTCCCAAGGAAAATATATAAAGGCAAGTTTAAATTTAGAGGCCCCAGTTTTCTCTATACATGGAAGGCCCACGTACACAAGTCTCATACTGGTAGATTCCTGCTGCAGACACTCCTAATGTCCAGGGAGAAAAGCTAAGCATTAAGCTTATAGGGATAACTCTATGAGTTAGCAGCAGTGCAGACTATTTTTAGGGAAATGGTGCCCCAGAGAAGCAATGGCTACCAGGACAAGGTAGGGCATATCTCCATGGTGTTTGCCAGATGGTGGCCCTTTGGGGAGTATAGTGTGTGGCAACTGGAATCCAGCCAGACCCCTGTGCTGCTTTTTTTTTCCCCACCCTTCCCTCTTGCAAAAAATAAAGCCTGAGTGAGCCCATTTCTACCCTCATTCCCCCTCCCCTGCAAGTTCTGTGGCTCAGCCAGCACTGCCATGGACTGGCACAGGCTGCTTGAGAGAAGTTAGCAGGAACAAGTTTCCAGCAGGCAGGGTTCCTGCCTGCTATTTTGCATTATTCAGAGCCCTGATTCTCCTGCTGCAGTGCAGGACTTGTCTGAGAAGGCTTTGCCTTTACCAGCAGAGGCACAAGGGTAGTGTGAGAGAAAAAATATTGATTGCCTTTGCTCGGCAGCCCAGTGGTAGGCATTTCCCCATGTTTCTACACCTCTTTATGGAAATACTCACCTGTGTCTTCTGGAGAGAAGCACAGAGAACCTTTTGGAAGGGGCAAGGAGGAGGGAAAAAAAGGCTCCCACACAATAGATTATGTTTTATGAGTGCTGCTGGCCATCAGTGGTCTCCTGGGGATCCTTGACACAGGTACTGGTACTGGAAGATACTGGGCAGAGCTGATTATTCAGAGGAGAAAGGGTGGGCAAGAACCAAGCAGATGGTGGGAAGGAGGAAGGCAGGTAACAAGAACAAGCTGTGAGAAATGGGGGTAATTCCCAGTGCTGGGTGGAGAGGCTGATGCTGGGTTTGGTTGCCTTGCATGGGAATGACTCATCTTCCTCTCCATCAGGCATTGCTCAAAGATGCGCTGCTATCAAGTACCACTTTTCTCAGCCAGTACACTTACACAATGCCCCCTGCAGCCTTACAAATATAACCCCCACCAGGGTGAATGGCATCTGCTCCATAAGTGTTCAGTATGGCCCACTCCTCCCTGGCAAGACCTGCAGCTCCTACTCTCCGATTCACATGAAAAAATGCAGCAATGAGACACTAGTTTCAGAGTGGGGGGCTGAGGAATCCCACCAGGGACCTGTCATCAGGAATTTTCACCCTCATTTTTACTCGTGGGCTGCTATGGTCAGGCCAAGAAAGCATGATCACCACCCACCAAGGTTTTTAAGCTTGTTGAATGAAACCTGTTCTTAGCCACTGGGCAGATCACCTCTTGCTTCTGTAGGGGTCTGCAGGCACCAGCTTGAAATATCTCTATTCTGGTATTACTGGGCAGGGGCCAGCAGGAGACATGTCACAAGTTGACAACAGATGCTATGTGGTAATCAATTATAGCAGAAACTGTTTGCCTGGAGCCTCCCCAGCATTTAGAAACAGGAGTATTTTCTGTCCATCCAAGTTAGTTTAAATTTAAACACTAGGAGGAAATAGAGAACAGTGTATCATGTTGTATCTGCATAAAACTATGCTGCACCCAGGTCCTGAAGGTCATATGGCTCCAGCCATATGATTATATGGGTCATTTGACAGTGGGAAGTTTATAGCACAACTACAAAACCATTACTTTGTGGTAGCCTTGCTACAGGATCACTTTCTAACTTACAGGTACTCACTTGTAGGTCTGAGATGTGGGTCAGCTTGGAATGGGCCAGCTGCACTTGGGACTATTTCTAGGTGTGCCTCCACTTCCTCCTACAGAGAATGGTTTGTCTGTGGTAACACCCACTCTTTACTTCTCGGGTTTGGTGGAAATGGACTTGAGAAAAATCATGGCCAGACTCCCAAGCATGGCTCCAGCTATTCTATTTGGGTGCATTGTGGCATCAGTCAGCTTCATTAGGGAGGAAAGCCCCACCCAGCACACTGCAGGTCTGCCTGGTAATTCCAGATGAAGGCTTCACCAGGTTTCCATTGAGAAGATAGCATGTGCTGTTAGTAAGTGGAGCACACCTTTCCTTCTGGTCTCGGATGCCTGGCATGAAGGGAGTCACTTACTCATACAAGTGAATTAATTCCAATAATTATTGGAAACAAGACCAAAAAATGTAAAAAATGCTCTAGACCTCATGCAGCCACAGAAAAGGACTATGGGCTAAAACAAGGACCATGGGCTAAAACATCCACTCCCTCCTCATTACATATAAAATTACCTCTCTTTTCTCCAGAGAAGAATGGTCCCCTGCTGCAGTTTGAAGTCCTTGATGGACTTAATATTTCTACTAACACTGAAGTAGGAAAGGAAAATACCCTAAAGAAAAAAAGAAGTCTTAGTCACAAAATTAGAGGTTGTTTAAGAGAGGGAGGAAAGGTAAAAAAAAGCACAAACATGAAACCAGCGTGAGTCTGAACCATCCAAACTCATGAGACTAAACACAACGCATTCTCTTGTGCCAGAGGAAATATTTTTATTTGAGCAGCTGTAATGCACAGCACAGCTATATTTTTTTAATACATTCAGAAAGCACAGGCCTGAGGAAAGGCTCATTGTGCATGGCTAATTTAGCTGCTCAGTGAAAAACATAGCCTAATGAAAAATGCTTAAGGAAAAGTGACCCAACAGACACCTTAGGCTGGGAGAAGTGTTTCAGCAGAGAGCAGAGGTATGTGGAGGGCCACCTGTGGAGGTAAGTTACCTGCTAAATAACCTCCAGATCAGATTACAGGCAGCACATGCAGAACAACTTCCACAGAACAGATTCCCACGGCTGCTCTGAGGCATGCAGCGGACTCTGCTCCCACAGGGCATTCGGCATGAGAGTGCCAGCAATGTGATTGTGTCCCGTGGGCTAGGGCTGATTACAGCTGGGCTTTGGCTACCTTCCTCTGCATGAAGGGCAGGCATGACTGAAGTCACAGGGAAGATTCTTATGTTCTTCAAAGTAGCAACCAAGAAGTTTGTTGGATGTAATTTACAACCACAGAGCTAGGTGTCAGCCTTGCATAACTGGGTAATACACAAAAACTTTATGAATGCCAGTAATTATCACCTATGTGCTACCCAAGATAGCTTTTACCAACAAGGCTGGGTACAACTTGTATGATTAGTAAAGCCTAATATTTGTTTTGTTATTCACCCTATGTAACACCTCAAAATAACACCGTGATCAGTTAATTTACAGGAATATTTTGCACCATATCTCTGTGCACTTTTGCAGCCAGTATATGATATGACCAAAACCACCTCCCCACATGTGTCTATAATCTTCCCGATGATGTAGACAGGGATACGTATTTTGTACTTGGTGCATTCTGGGATTTACAGTTGCACCCAGGTGTCTTTGCACAGCTTACTCATTTGTTAGCAGGGGCAACATGCAGCTCAAGTCCACCAGAAACTCCTCTGTATCACTGCTGACCTGCCACCAATACCATTCAGTGATGGCTGGACATTATTTTTCAGGACTTACTCAAAGAAGCAGAAGTGAAGGGAAAACTAAACTCAGGATTCCTAGCACAAATACCTGATTCTTCAAAATCTGACCATCACATTTTACTGGTTCAGCGATCTGCTCTTCCATGCTGCCCAGCAGAGGTTTGAAAAGGAGACAGTTCTCAGGGGATGGAGATGGCTCAGGGATCAGATGCTTCAGTTCAGCATGCCAGGTCCATGCAGAGGAAGAAATATGTACAGGCAGGTAAAAGGGGAGAAAAATAGATGTTAGAATTTTTGACTATTTCTATTTTTTTCAAGGATCTATACATTAAAAAAAAAAAAAAAAAAAAAAAAAAAAAGGAAAAGTCACTGTTGCCAAATGAATACTAGTTAGAATTATATCCCCTCCCCCAGAGCATCATGGATAGTGTTTTAATTCAGTGCCTTCTACACTTGACCCTAAAGGAAGGCTTTGGTGCCCCTCCCCTCCCAGAATGCCCAAACAGGCCTTTTTCTTGTTAATCCGCATGTGTATCCTTTGTCCATGAAGTTCCCATGTCATTTGTAAATAATCAAGATTTCCATTCTGAGGACCCAAGATACACTGTGAGAAGGATTAAATTACTCCTGTGCACTCCTGGATGGTGCCTTGGTTATGAGACATCTATCAAGCTACAGAATCTATAGTAAAATACCCACCTCTGTCAAAAGCATTTGTGTCAGCTGCAATTTCTCAGCTTGGAAATGGTGTCTCCTGCCAGGCAGAGAAAGTTCATAAACCAGGACACCAAGCATCCCTATGGGGCAGTGCAGCATGCTGGAGTTAGAACTGATCAAGAAGCCACCCATGGCAGGGATGGGAGGTGCTAGAAGGGGAGCTGCTGTGCGTTTCCAGTGCTTAATGGCAAGGACATGAAACTGCCAGACAGCAGTCAAACTGAGCTATTCCCCAAAGTTAAGACACTTTAGTGCTATGTAGATCTGTCACAATTCATCCAAAGATGCTTTCACCCTCACCACTCTGCCATGACCTGAAAGCCAGTGTTGCCCTTGATGCATGGTATCCATACATTCATTTCTAGAGCAGTGTTTCACACCTAGTGGGCACAGGGAAAGAATTGGCCAAGCCCCTGGAAGGTAACCCAGGCTGTCTTGCAGGGGCCACAGCCTCTGGAACAGAGCAGACACTGCTGACAGTGCAGAGCAATCGGAGAAGCCAGTTCTGCAGAAAGGTTGGATGGTACAAATTGAGCACAAAAGGGTTGGTTTGGGAGTTTTTGTTGTTTTTTGGTTTTTGGGTTTTTTTGTGGTGAGGGTGAAATACAGAGTACTGTAAACACAGGTCTGAGAAAAGAAGGAAGATGCAAGAGGAAGGTTGGTTGAAGGGCAAAGGGGTTGGGGAGGAAGGAAGGGGAAGAGGCAAGAGTGGAGGAAGAGAGAAATATTGCCTCAGTGCCATCACCATCAATTAAATAACAGCAGGAAAAAGTGCCAAATGAGGCTAAGAAACAAAGACGACTAAATCGTACAAAGACTAAAACCACAAGAAATCAATTAATTGATCTAGGAGCAATCAAGATGCCAGGAATTAATGGCAAGACAAACAAGTATCACCACTAAGCACAGCTTTGGGGCCAGCCTTCCCTGAGTTTCTGTGCTTGGCTGTACCACTGAGCACAGAGAAGTATTTCTCAGTAGTTAGGTCCTGTTCATGTGGTTGTCTCATATACAGATCAAGGCAGAAATACTCTCTCCAGATAGCTTATAACACCAAGAAGGTTTAACTTGGTTCCACCTTGTATGAAGAGCACAAATTGGCATGGCTGACACTAAACTGGGAGGGGGGGCATGGGGGTGGCTACCATAACGAGCAGGAAAAATGCCACTCAGAGGAGCCTCAATCAGCCTGAGAGGTAGCATCTTGTGGCATTCCAAGGAAATGAGCAGAGCTCTGTGCATGGGATGACACAGTTCTGTGTATTCACCCAGGCTGGGAGATTCAAGCTGGGCAGCAGCTCTGCTGAGAAGGACTTGAGGATACAACCAACAGCAGGCTGGCCATTAGCCAGAAGCATGTTCCCACTGCAGGTAAGACAAATGGGTTGTAGTTGGCACCACATGGCTAGCAGAGCCCAAAGAGCAATTTTTACCACTCTGTTTAGGGTTATAGTAAGGCCACACCAGGATTTGCATCCATTGTTAGGTCCTTCAGTTCAGGAGTGATGTGGAGAAACAGGAAAGGGCCCAGCAGAGACTGCAAGAATGGTCAGGAGCCTGGAGAATAGTGCCTGTGAGGGGAGGGAGCTGAGCTTGGGTACTCTCGTGAAAAAGTAGCAGAGGGGAATCCAGCAGGAGGCTGTGGCTGCTTACAAGCCAGTTACAGACATGAAAGAGCCAAACTCCTGTAGTGTCAGACAGTGCAACAAGGGACAACAGCCACAGATTGCAGCTTGGGAAGCTCTTCCATAAGAAAAGATATCCCTCGGGGGGGGCGGTGTCCCCAGGGACACATGCTCAGGCAGGCAGGGATCTCTATCCTTGGAGGTTTAAGACTTGGCTAGATAAACCCTCAGCTGACATGATCTAGCCTAGAAAATAGGCCTGCTCCCAGGGGCAGGCTGGAAGCCACCAGAGGCCCCTTCCCACACGCATGACAACAGGATTGAAAAGAAACTTCAGCACTGTATAAAGCACTTCTCAACATCAGTAAGTTTTAAGAAAAAAAACCCCAAACAAAACCACAAAAAGAAAGCAAAGAAAAAATCACAGACAAGAAAACAAACCCCAGACACATTGCTGATCGTATCACTGTACTTATCACAATGCACGAGTCCACCCCAGCTTGCCAAGTTGCAAATACTTGTCCAAAATAGCATCTAAAAGCAATCTGCAGTCATTTTCTATAAAAATACTTCCCTGTCAATTCAGCAGCCATAGAAAAGCCTTGAATTACACTAACCCCCCCCTTCTCTCCCCAGAAATACCTTTTGCAGAGACTGAAAAAACTGATAAGACCTCTTTCCTTTCAGGATATTTTTTCCATATGCTGCGTTGCAGGTAGAGGTCACTTTAAAATGTTCACCTACTTCACACATTTTTCCATCTTTCATATTGTGCCCTTGAAGTAACCAAGTGAGAAAAAGCATGGTGTTTTTTTTTTTATAGAAACCAGTTTCTTCACCCTAAAAAGCTAAAGCATACCTGTTAGACACAGGCAAACACTACAATGGATTAACACAGAAAATAATTTATTTTCCACTCCAGATTTTAAATAATATCTTAAGGCACATGGAAAAACATACATCCAGCCCTCAAAAAGATATTTCAGACAAGGTGACCATCACTGAAGGTGAAAATCCATTTACTTAATACTACCACGTGTTTTTGCAGTTCTGTAATTAAATAATTTCTCTCCCAAAGAAACTCCTCTCGATGCTGAGGGACTTTGCCTAGACAAGGATTTGAGGACTCTGTCTCATGACAGTATTTTACAGTCAAAACACCTGAAAGACTAGCAGAGATCTTCCACCTCTCTTAAGAACCAAAGAGAGAAAAGCAACACTGTAGGACATCCAAAGAAAGCATGGTGAGCTAACAAGTGGCACAGGGTTCATTTGGATCAGCAGAGTTCCACTGGGTCACTGCCTTGCTGCTTTTCAAGTATATCAGCATTCAGGTTGACTTCAGCTCTGTGCAGGAAAGCTGCCAATTCACAGCAGTAGAGATCTTCCTGTATTTGTGTATGAAAGCATCTGTCTTTCAAAGGCTAATGCCATAGATGCCATCTGGCACCAGAGACCCAAAACGTTTCTGTTGGCTGCTGAGAAAGGAGTCTTCAACACCATTCACCAAAGAGGAAGAATTCCCATCAATATTGAGGGCTTTTGCTGTGGACGTTTCACTTGCACCTTCAGAAATGGCATTGGAAGATTCATTTCCAGCAAACCTGGTAATGCCACCCATGTGGATCACATCCAATGTGATCTCGACTCAGCAGCAACACAATAGTGCCTCCAACACGAAGTACTCTGTCAACTGCATAAAAAATAAAGGTTAAGTGCTCAGCCTTCCTGGAATTCATGTGTCTGTGCAGAACTCAACACTGCTGATGCTTCAGATGGCAGTTGCTTCCGATAAAACACTGAAGCACATTAAGCTCAACTCAGTAAGCTGTATGTCCAAGTGGAATTTAACATCCCTATCTTCACAGCTTATCCTAACTGTAAGTATCTAAAAACCATGTAGATGAGGCACTTCAGGATGATACAGATACTGATAATTTTTTTGGTTTTTTGGGTTTTTTTTGTGGGGTGGGGGTGTTGACAGTTGGGCACAGTGATCTTAGAGGTCTTTTTCAACTGTGACGATTCTGTCATTCTGTGTAAATGGGAGAACTGGGCCCTGTTCTGACACCCAAATATTTCTGAGCCCAGGAGTTCTTTCCATTGGTCTGGCAGGGAAGACGGCATCTGTTTTTTCCCCTGTTAGTATTCTTCCAAGGGCTGTATCTACTTCAAACCCTATTTCTGGGTTGCATGAGCCTCCACCAGTCTGCAAAACAACAGTTTCCTAGGGCAGCAAGAGCTTCTCAGCTGGGTCAGACAATTCTGAAGCTGTTTTTTCCCTTTGGAAATTTTAAAAGGTCTGTCCTTTCTGTGTTTCTCTGATCCTTAATGGCTTTCAAACTCAGGAAACAGAAGAAAATTAACCATTGTTTGCAATCCATTTTCCTTAGCGCATGGACCAAACATTACACTTGGCTTTGAAAGAGCAGAAGAAAAAGGCTATCCTGCCTCTGCCCACAGTAAGTGGATCAAACAGCCTTACTGGTGGAGTTGTTATGGCAATGGTCCCTTCCTCACCCCCACCTCTAAAGGAAATCTTTTGCTTAGGATGGCGCAACAGAGCAAATGAGGCCAGAAGACAAGCGTGGTCAAAGGGCTGGGTGCTCACTGCAAGCTGACACAGGATTGCCCTGACATCCTGTGGAGCTACCTCACCTTCCTCAACATCTTCCAGCCATGTTCCTGCTTTGGTTGAGCAAGATTGACTTCTGTGAAAGACTAACTCTACAGAAAAGTCCTCTTTTCATCCAAGAAATGAAATAAAGGGGCAGATGGTTTGAACTGCCTGTTAGAAGCAGATCGCTATTTGCTTGGCTCAACTGTGCCACAAAATGACAGGGTGAGAGATGAAAGATCTAAAAGCAGACCTGGTGGCTAGATGGATATGCAAGTATATACTAACAGAAAGGAAAATGTATACCACCATTTCCTGGCCTGAGATCTCTCCTGCCAAGGCAGCCTGGCAAAAGCTCTGTTGTGAACCAAAAATGAAAGCCTATGATTTTACACAAGCAGACCTCAATTGAGAAAGGATTATTGCTTTATTTGTCTGTCTGTGCTTTAAGCTTGTCTGGTTCATCCTCTCCTTTCTCCCTTTTGTCACCATCATTCCTCGTCAGCTTGTGATGCCATCAGCACCTCCACAGCTTGCAAGGCAATCCACAGCAGCCTCTAAGGGATGAGTCAAACACTCTCACAACCTGCACAGGATCAGACAGCAGAGCTGGACTGTTTGGAATAAAACAAACCCAATCATGGGCCAAGCATGTAAAAGGCCACTCATAACTCTCAATTTCCTGGAGAATATCTGGTAGAAGCTGGATGTCTTTTGTGATCTTGAACTTCTTCCCAAGTGGAATATCCAAAATCATAGCATCAAAGCTTTCTGAAAGCAACAGCAATGCTGCAGAACAAAGGCAGATCTTTACACATGACTATCTGAAAAATGAACAGCAGCTATTCTGAGAAAGGATCCTCCAACATCATTCACCAAAGAGGAAGAATTCCCATCAACATTCAGGGATTTTACAGTGGTGGTTTCACTTGCACATTCAGAAATGGCATTAAGAGAGTCATTTTACAAAACTGCCACCTTTTTGTGGGTTATGCATCCAGACTCTCATCTCCTTCTGCACTTGTCCTCAAAAATGACACTACAAAGCCACCAACCCAGTGCAGACTTGGAAGAGTGAGTGAGTGAGTGGTTTAGCTCACGGATTCCCTGCCACTGGTGGTGTGAGAGTAAGATTCTTATAACTAAACTGGAGACTGTATGGTTCTGAACTAACTGCTACTTCTCAACACACAGTACACCTTCACAAACCAAATGCAAAAGAAGAGCAAAGCTTGCAAGCACTTCAATTACTGCAGATGTTCAGATGCACATGTACGAAGGGTAAGGAATCGCAAGTTAAATTCGTCTCCATCCCCCTTCTCTCCCCGAAAGGATCCAGTTGCAGCCACAGTCACTCAGATTCTGTCAGAAACAGTGTCACTGAAGTATCGCCACAGTTCCTGCATCCTGGGAACACTCCATTCTCTTGATGATGATGCAGCACTGCACCCTTGTGGTGATGAAGGCCGGGCACGTAGCAGGCTGTGCCGGCCGGAGTGTAACCAGCATGAGAAAGGACAGACTATGGGTTCTCCATCACTCAGGATTCCTGAAACTCAACTGGACAAGGCCCTGAGCAACCTGAACAATATTTGGGTTTAGCCCCATTCCCAGCAGATGACAGGACCAGAGAATCTCCAGCAGTCCCTTCTCACCTAAACCCTACTGTGACTCCATGACAGCCTTTCCAGAACTGGCTGGAGGTGGTTCTTGAACATTCCTTGGATCAACACTGGAAGCGCAACTACTTCATATCAATTTTGTCTACAAATAGAGGACAAGTTACCTACAGTCCTCAAAACATTCAAATATAACAGCTTCTGACCAGTGATAAACATCTGGTACTTGTTCAGTATTAGAAAAGCTCCCCATCGAGGTACCTTCCACTGTCCTAGAAGCCAAGCACAATCACAGCTTTTAAATAAGAAATAAAGCTCTTTCTATATATACCTATCAATAAGAAATAAATATTGCAATGTAAAAACAAATATGCATCACTCATGCACAGGGAAAAACACCCAACTTTTTTCTATAATGAATTTGATAAAGGACTAAATTAGACTCAGTCTTTGAAGTCCAAAATAAGGTCATAAAATTATTGCCTTCTTCCCAGACTAGTTCATGAGAGCAGATTTCCTCCTCCAGGAGAAAGGCATCATCATTTAAAATTCATCTACTGCAAAGCTTCAACAATTAAATTCTGAGCTTAATGGATCCCCACTATTGCTCATTTGATACATTCAAGTCACAACTGACATTTTATCTGAATTTGTCCTTGCTTTGTTCATTAGAAACAAAGAACTCCCACATGGTATGTTCCAACAGTGAGATCCCAGCTAGCTACAGACAGCCACGCTGCCTCTAATGACTGCACTGTCACACCGACAGCTCTGCTCCAAGCGAGTACTCCATACCTCTCTCCCAGGACACAGCTTACTTAGGGATGTACAGATCATCTACATACTCCCACTGAATCCGGTGTAGGTAACAATAATGACTGGTTTACCAGGCCAAACTTGCTCTTAAGAAAGTATAGTAAAAAGTATTAATACTTTCACTAAAGACAATGCATGAATGCATCCAACCTGGAGGTGACATTCAGAGAAACAGATTATGTCTGTGCTGCAGATGGATGTTGGTATCAAACTGATCTGTGGAAAACATCAGACTTGATTCTGTTTCCCTTAGGAGAACAACCCCAGACAAGGTTTGAACCCTGGACAGTAAAAAAATGCCTTGCCATTTGGACATACATATTCATAAGAGAAACAGCACCTCTCCTGAGAAGGACCTGGCATTCCAGCTGACTGCTCCCTCTGATCACAGGTAAGGCAAATCCTGTCCACAGGTATTAGAGCACAGGGCATTAAAATCGCCACACTTTTTCAAAGCTTCCAGCTCCAGCCCTGGTAAGCAGCAACCCCTCCTTCCTTTGGGACTCTACATCTTTGCCATGAGCATCACTCACCCTGATTTCAGCCAGCGATGCCATGGCCCACGCAACCGCTGACCGCAGTCCTGCTGTGCTGATGTACTCTTGGTTTGCCAATGGAAGCCTACAGACAGGGGGGAAAAATAATAATAATAATTTTAAAAAATTAATAATAATTAAAAAAAAATCTTTAAAAAAAATCAATGTCAGGTAATGGCACAGCCACTCAGAAAAGCGTGGTATCAAAGAACAAATGAACTGGGCAGATCTGCAGGCAGACAGATAGAAACCAGTCTGTTTTTATCCAAAACTCAGGGCAAAGTTGGGCCTACGTCCTCAGGTGAGCTCCAGACAGAACATCAGAGTAATGGGACAGCCTAGTGAATCTTGCACCAGAAGATAAATACAGTGGCATAGCAGGACTAGTTAGAAATTACACCCGTTCCAAGATACTGCCAAGACAAATGTGGTGAGGAGAATGCCTACCTGAAAAGAGGAATCCCCGACAAAAAATGCATGTCATTAGGATGTACAAAGACCTGAAAGAGGAAAAAATTGCCTTAGAAACTCTCAACTTGACATAACGACAGCTTTAACACAGAAGATGCTTCTACAAATTTCTGATCTTAGTTTTTCAGAACAAAAATACGCATTTTGAGCAATTATATTAAATAATCTGACTGATACTTTAAAGAGAATTTAATATCTAAGGAAACTGGGAAGGGAATTTTGTCAGCCAGGAATCCATCAGCAAGCAAGTGGATTTTCAAGTGAATTTTTAAGGGAAGTGATTTTTATAACATTGAATGGATATTCTTAATTATAAAGCCATTTACACTGAGCAGGAGAGAATTATTAATTGTAACACTCAGGTACTTAAACACGGAGAACAAATGCCGCTAAGGGGCATTTCAGACAAAATGCAAAAGTGGGTAATCATTCCACAAATACAAGCAACTCAAAGACATTGTCCTCCTGTCCCATAGTGAGCATCCCAAAAGATGAATGAGCTCCCCAGCAGGTCTTGCATGAATGCAGTCCTTTGCCCAGACAGCCCAAAGAGAAACAATATCCCAGTCCTCAGCACTTGAGTGGTTTCAGAGAAAAAATCTGGATACAAACAAGAGCCCCACTTGAGACTTAACAAAGCCGTATTTGATGCACAGCCTAAGAAAACCAGAGCCAAGACACCGACTTTGAGCTTTTACAGAATGCCTCAGAGCTCCCAACACCAGTGGTGAGTGCAGCTTCCATAGGCCAAGCACAGGGATGGAGAAACATCTTGTCAAGAGCAATGAGCCCATTCCAAGGTCTCCAGACAGCCTGCAGGGTGCCTTAAGCAAGGTGCTTGTCAGGGACAGGCTCTAAGAGAAGGATTTTCCATAAACAGTGTTTTAAAGTCAAGTTCTTTGAGAAGATGATCTTGCAGCTGTCTCCCTTCCCCTGCAGAGGCTGAGCTGCCCAATGGATCAGGTAATCTCCATTTTCAGCTCAGAGTTCAGCAGACTGTGAGCATGCCAGATCCTGAGACATTGCCTGTGTGGATCCATCCCCTCATGGACATTCTGGTGTTTATTTTAAGTCCTCTGGAAAGCATGCACACAGTGGCTACCAAAAATCTCTGCTCAGTACTGCCAGGTGATTTCTGGATAAATTCAGCAGCAAGAAGACAAACAGAGAGAGGCCACAGTCCTGAGTGCAAAGGGAAGGGAGAACAGAACCAAAGGTATCAGGGCAATTCCAGAAGCAGCAACAGCCCACCTGGCAGACAGCACCCTACCTCCAGACAGGGGTTCCGCAGATCAGCCCGCCACCCAAACTGCTTCATCACTGCTATGCCAATGGCTCTTCCAAGGCAGAAGAACAATCACAGCAGTGAAAATACTTTAGCATACCTGTGAAGTAAGTGTTTTGGCAACTGTTCCACTACAATGACAAGAAACTCTGAAACTGAAGCTGAGATGCTCATTTGCAATAGGTTCCTCTCATCTGCTTTTGGAAGGGTCTTCTAATAAAGTCTTGCTTCTAAGGAAGTCCTGGTCATTCTTCTATGGTACCACATACCTCTCTCCCAGTTCCACTTGCCATTCCTCAGACAGGCTTTTTCACTTGTTCTGTTTTCTGCCTTTTAGCTACAATATTTGTCTCTTCTTCCAGCTTCCTCTTCAGAGGCAATGGGCTTTTTTGTGAAACACTCTCTTTTTCCCCCTTGCTCCCGTGAAGGTTTGTTCAAATAGAAATAACATCTAGCCAATACTTTGGTTCCTCCATGATAAGGCTTTTAATCTCATGCAGCATTTTCCCTGGAGAAAAAGCAGTTTCAGGTTAAGTAGTTCACTCTCAGCATTTGATTTTCCTATGGATTGGGACCAGCTGTTAGCAGAGACTGTGTCTAAATTTCAGTTATGGCAAACCCAGGAACTGCAGCAGCAGCCACAGAGGCACAGCTGAGCTCTCAACACCCACTTACCACACCAGCAGAGACCCAGGCATCCCTCTGAATACAGAATGAAGATTAAATTGTGCAAATGATGTTAGTTATTAATTAAAATTTTGTTGAAAAAAAAAAATCACATAAAAGAGAACGAAGAGACATGTAGAATAAAAACAGGTCTTACGTAACATTGAAACAGAAAGAGAGGAAAAACTTCCCCAATAGTCAACAACTTGTCCTTGAGAAACAGGCCTGCAAGGCAGATGAAAGGGAGGGAAAGGAGTACTCCTCACAACTTATCTTAGTTATAGCCTTGAGCACTAGCTAGAAAACACTGACTAATATGAATTACCATAATAATGTATCCTTAGTGAATTAATGTCCTATAAACACAAGAAAATACCTACACATAGGCTAGAGGGACCCCTACTAACAAAAAGCACCCAACTCTTTGAGCATACACGGGGAAAATTTTAAACACTGTCACTTTAAGTGGAAGTGAAGAACTAGGTAACCAATCACAAGTAATTAAAGTCATTTTATATGTTTCTGTGTATGAAAGTAGACCTTATGTTTTGGGAAGCTGAGCTCATTTTGTGGAATACCACTTGGCTCCCTTTTCTGTGCAGAACTGGAAATTAAAGCAAAGATCTTGACTCTTGTGTGTGGATGGGCTTCTTGCACACCAGGTGATGGACCCTGATTTTCAGGGCAACACAAGAAGAATTCAGCAGCTCTAGAAAACCAGACCACTTATGACAGTCATTCCTAGGGACAGAGAGGACCAGCTTACCATGCCATCCTCCCCAGAAAGCACTTGGTCCAGGATTAAGAGATGTGGGATACTTTCCAGGGTTGAAAGACACAAAGAAGAATCTATTGGGTTCAGCTCAGAATAAAAGCCACAGGTTTATAAAAGACATCTCTCTCCTTGCTGTTCATCAGCTTGCCTGCAATCCTGCCAAATCTCTGACATACACCTAAACTTATGCCCATGCATAGTCCTCTTGAGTTAATTACAAGAGAGACATGAGGAATACAGAGGCCAATCAACTTTAAAACCCTGCAGCTGGTGCAGGACAGAGTCTGTAAAAGATAGTGGTAGGCTGGATTTTTTGTCTCTCATGACTCCCATAGCTCCTGCTATGTAGCCAATATCACAAGGCGTTTTCAGATAAATACGAAGTAAAAATTATCCTCATAAATCAATAAAAGCTTATCATATGTTTATTTGTATGCCTGGTCTGTTTGTTCTGTGTAGAGAATGCATGTATGGAGAGAAGAACATGGTTGTGCTTGCTGTGTTTGTATACTAATTTATATATAGATAATTCTGAGTAGAGAGAGTAAAAGTCTCGGTGAGATGAGATCAGCTGAGGCTTCTCTTCCTGGCTATAGAGTTTTTAGTGTCTGTATAGGCTCTGTGGGGGTGCATCTATATTCTCAAAAGGCATGCGTTTACATGTATCTCTGTATGTCTACTTCTACATACCCTTTATACTTTCTGTGTATTCTGTATATATTCTGTGTGTGTCAAGATTTACAGACAATGTCCTAGCTGTGTGTATTTCATACCTGGACAGAAGATACCTCACTCAAGCAATGCAGGACTTGTTCTTTATGTAGAATATACACAACCTGCAGATGATGTATGTGAAATGAGGAAAGCTTCAGCTAAGCAAGGGGAGACTTTTCTCTTTCTATGTAAAGTACATAGGCTCTTGCTCATGCCTCATGCACAGATGAAAAAAACCCTAGTGATATTCTTCTGACTGTAAGAAGTAAACATACCATTGAGTTCTGTTCAACCAATAGACAGAAAGCAGGGACATAGATCAAAGCCTTCTGTGTATCCATCAAGTCTCTGCTGTCTGCATGTCTTTTAGCATCAGCCTGAGGTGCTCAGCTGAGTCTTCTGCATTGGCATAGATGTGGATTTTGTGCTGCTTGTTTTTTTGGGAGCTCTCCACCCTGTGGCTTTTTTAAAGCCTTCAATCTCCTGGGATTTTTTGAGTCCTCTATGGAAGAGAGCCACCAATAGCTTACAGTCCTGGCCACTTTGGTATGGTTGGAGTATACAAGGAATCATCTTAACACTGTTGCACTTCATTTTACATTTGGTTATGGTTTGCCCACAGACTCTTACTAATGCTACTTAGTGAAGGCTCACAGGACATAATTTCTTACACTCCCTCCAAAAGCCTGAATACCACCAGCAACTTTCAACCAAATATCCACAGTGTTGCTAGCATGTTATTCACACTTTTTTCACATATCATCAGCACTGGAATTCAATTAATAAATAACATACACATTTTGTACACAAACATACATAATGTATGACAGCTGAAAGAAACAGGCCTACATATGCACAAACAACAAACAGTCAAAAACAAACCAACTCACATGGAAAAAAACAACACTGAAACAACAAGAAAATCTCAAAAAGCAAACAAGAAACAAAAGAGGAACTGTTTTTGAGGCACTGAAGTGTTCATGGCACTGAAGCTGCCAAGGTGGCTGCCACATACCCCCAAGGACAAAAGATATTCCTAATGTTACCATTAATTCTACCTAGACATAAATATGCAATTATCTGTAGCACAGTGGAAATGCCCTTGATCACCTTGTTAAGGCAAAAGGAGCAGGCACCAGGCACAGCCAAGTTATAGCCCGAGACACACTGCTGAGCTGCACCCCCATGAGTATACCCAGCAGTAACAAACATTAAGCAATTAGTGTATACTTGATCTATAGCAGCAGCTAGGGTTGGTGAATCTTGTAACAGCCTCTGCACTCACAGAAGAGACCCAAATAAACTGCAATATGGTGTAAAGCGTGGCAACATGCCATCAAGGCCACTAAGGCCAAAATGTAACCAATCTGCCATAAGCCTAAAACGCACCTAAAGCCACCCTGAAGACTACCTCTTAGCATCCGCAATTAAATAAACCCCACAAAAGCTAAGACACAAACTGGAGTTACATACCCCACTATGCCTAGTTGTAGTTATTGATGCTTCACCAAAGTATCTCCCTGAGAACTTTTAAAACACTAAGGACTTGGCAGGGCCCCAAATCCACATAGAGGAGCCTGTTCTAGAACTTGCTAACCCACAATCCACCAACAGCACAGACTACATACTACCACCACCACCAGCTCACCACCCCTTAAAGCAATAGGGTGAAAACAGTAACCTCAATCCCACTAACAAGACAGGTCAAAACCTATTGGAAGAGTTGTGAAATCATTCCTGAAAGCAGATTAGCAGTGAAATGGAACAACGGAGTTGCCTAAGTCAATCCTGGGGCATCTACATACCATCCACCCCCCTCCTCGCAAGTTATAAACCCCAATAGCTAGTGTGCCCATCAGCTGAAGATGAAGCAAGTTATGACAAGGCAAGTGTACTGGAAGGTGCATTTGTCATATCAAGACATAGCTATAACCTGAAAGCCTTCAGGTTGCACCCGAAAGATACCTGCTACCCACAAGATACTCCTGAAGCCCAACTCTGTCCCAACCAAACCACAACTAGAAATGATGACTAACTAAAACATTCTTTCCACTTAATACAGGAAACAGGAAAGACCCTTTCCACAAGAGATTTGTATTGTTAGGGAAAGGGGAAACAATAATTGAAAACCCAAGCATTAAATATCAAAGATAAACATTTGTATCTCTCATACTGTGATCTAGCAAGGACAATGAAGCAAAATGAATGTAAGCATGACACCCTGAAATTCAAGCAAGCTACAATCAGGCATCACTGCGAAAGCCTGTTTCTGCTGCAAAAGTATGAGGTGTTAGTAGGGGTGAAAGCTGGTTACCCAGGGAATAGAAGTTCCTGTTTTTCCTCCACATTCAATCTATCCGCCATGTAGTAAACTGGAAGTTATCTAAAAGGAGTACAGGTCCTTGAAAAAAGAACACAAGCTCCCCTAGCAGCTATCTACATTAACTCTTACTCCCCACACTGTAGGCTGGTAAGCAGCCACCACCAAAGAGTGCTTCAAAGGACCCTCCATGAAAGTCTGAAAACAATACAACTCCCTGATCACCAGCAGGTCAACCTTCAATAGTAAGAGAATTAACACAAAAATGAATAAGTAGGGGCCTCCTTCTCTCAAGCCTAATCAACATATTACTACAGGTTATAATACCTCAAATTGATGGAACTTTCTTTTCCTTTCCTCCTGGAGCAATCCACAGCTTTCTGCGGATTAAGAAATAAATTCTCAATACCTTCTTGATGAATGATCAATTTTATGGTGTTTTCAGAGGAGTTGGCAATTTGGTGCAGCCAATATGTAGTTCCATACCTTTCCCAAGGATTGAAGAAGGTGGAAAGGGAAAACTGTTGGAAATAATGGGCAGGAATGGAAAGGATGAGGGTGAATTATGATCTAGGGAAATGAATGCTCACCAGAATTAATGGAAGTAGAAGGGATAATAGGTAGGGAATAAAAGGGAACTTGGTAATCAAACTGCACAACCTTCTCTGCCAGCAAAATCAAGGACAGGCAATCTCTCCCTTAGCCTGGAAGAGAATTGTGTCATTCATATGATCAGTAAATAATCACATCCTATTGGTGATGTGCATGAATGGATGTGCATGTTCCCCAATATCCAGCAAAAACACAGCCATGAGAACGGGCTTGGCAGAATCTACAGGGAAAGAAGATACTATCAAGCATGACTCTAACTGGGCACTGTGGAGACATCAGAGATGTAGGATGAACAGGAGGCCCTGCAGTTGCTCAGCTCAGGCCAAGGTCATTGCCAGTGAAATGCTACTGATCATTTTTTACACCTACCAATGAGGTATGTGGTGGGGCAAGCCCTGAATGGCTCTCACTTCTGATGCCAAGTGCCTGGCACAATCTATGCCAGGGGCAGTGTCAGGTGGGGAGATGGATGGGGACAGTACACATTAGACCTTAACACAGGTGTCCTGAGGTGAGCTCAGGGAGGACAGAAACCTCCTCAGTACAAATATCATCCATGAAACCAGGGGCTCATGATCCTTCTGAATTTTTGTGGTTTAAGCAGGCATCCAGAAGACAGTAGATGAGAAACTCAGGCATCTAGGCTGTTCTGCTCTGTCCCTCAAAAACCTGGTGATTCATGTTTTTCCTGTGAGGACTGGTCACACTGGGGAAGAGGAGACTGTCTGGACATCCCCACCACATCCCTCTCCCAGTGGCCCTCTCCCAGAGGTGGTGTGAGGCAAGGAACCCATTTGCCACATAAGGTGAGCAGAGCTAGGACTAAAAACCATGATAGAGGTTCACCCTGGACACTGAATTCCACGAAGGAATAGGAGGAAAAGGATAGGGGGGAGAGGAATAAAAATCAGACCTCTCTCCCTGGTGTGCCCCTGGCAGTTGTCCCATGCCCAGTATCCCCTAACAACCCACATCCCTACCAGATGACACCCAAGGCCTGAGAAAAGGCCTGTATCTCCAAAACCATTCCACAAACCTCTCAATCACCTCTCAAGCCCTGACAGCAGATCTACATCTGCCTCCTGCTGGGCACCAGATGTTATCAACTTCACCAATGCACAGGAATTCTGTCTTGCAACTGCTCCCAGGAACATCAGTCCCCTCCCCCTGCCCTCTTTCCCATCCCTTCTCATACCTCTTACTGTTCCTTGAGCTCCCCAAGAAGGAAAAGCCACTGTGCAGGGCAGACTGCGTGGCCTGTGTGAAGATCCCAAACCCACACCAATTTCACTAATAACTCCTGGAATGAGCACACCCAGGTCACATCCTCCCCCCTTGAGAACATCGACCTCTCCCTTCATACCCACATTCCCCATAGACAACAAGGAAACGAGATAGAAGAAAACAGATTCTTTTTTCAACAGAACATTTTTCAACCCTTCTTCCTTAGGGTTTTCCTTTTTGCAAAGATAAAGTATTATCTGAACAACCTCTGCATATATATATATAATATATATTATATGTGTGTGCATACAGTTATACCCTTATAAAAACAGTGCTGCAACTTTGTGCCACTCAGCAGCTCATCCTGCCTTGTAGCAGAAAAAAACCAGCAAAAAAGTTGTCACCCTCAACCAGAGGAATGCACTAAACTACACCATCCTGTAGCTCTGGAGGGAATCCCACCAGCTCCAGGTGGAAGGCTTTGACTTGAATGTAAACACATCATTTTACAGTTTTTCTAGACCCTGGATGGATTAGACAGTGCCATGCTAGGACACGTGACACACTTATCACCAGTGCCCAGTCCTTGGTGAGAGCCTACCCAAGGACACTGAAAAGTCCTTTAACAGATGGCAAGTAGTCCTCACTCTGCAGCTGCACTGTGACTATCTCAATTAGATACTTTTGGGGAGAAACAGAGGCAAGGGAAAAAAGTGAGTCTCTGAGAGAGGTGGCCACAACTACACAGCCCATCTGTCCAGAGCAATGTTTCCATATATTAAAAGGGAGTAATTGAGCAAGTAGCCCCCAGAGGAAATGTCTCGTTGTTCTTCCTGAGAGCATCTCACTGTCTGAGAGAAAAGACACTAATGCAAAATGGTCATGACATAGTACAGGCAGAGGTCCAGGCTGGGTTACAGCCCACTTCTAGTCATAGGCATCATCATCATCAAAGTAGGAGTCACAATCTATGTTATCGGACTCATCATCAAACAGAAAATTATCTTCATCAAGGTCATCGTCATCTTCATAGTCTTCCTGCCACTGTGGTTCATACTCCTCATCTTCAACCCCTTTGCCACCTTCATCTGTGCTGGAGGAGCCACACAAGACGGTACACGTTGGCCTATTGGGGAGAGCATCAGAGCAGAGCCACAGCTGTGAGCAGCAACCACAACCCAGCCCCACATCACCCTCATCCTCCCTTCTACCATCACCTCAGCATCCCTAACCAAAGTCATGCCACAGGGACACAGCAGCCATGCAACTGAACCTAGGAGAAGATGATTAAATAGCCTTATCCATGAATGCAGCACAGGGCTGTGTCAGCGAGTCACCTGTGACTGGGCCAACAAGCTGCAGCCTGCCTCTTGGCTTCATTCCAAGGAAACCAGAAACCCTGCTCTGAAAGCAGTTTCTCTTGACTCAGTTGCCACTTTTTCTTGCAACATTCAGCGCCCTTTTCAGCTTCTGGAAACACAGCACCTGTTGCAGTCACACTGGGATAGAGGGTGCCAGTTGTGTTTCTTGGTTTAAACCAGAGTGGACCTGAACTGGAGTAAATTCCAATCAACACCTGCCAGCTCAGTACTCTAGAGCACGGGAACAAGACACCTTCCATTTCACTTCTCAACACATCATTTTAGAGCTGTGTCACCTCTTCTCCATTCCCTTCTTAAAATATGTCAGCCCCTTCCATCTCCCTCCATGAATGTGCTTGCATCTCTTCTCTAGACACCTCCTAGATCTCTGATACAGCTCTGAAAAAGTGCAACTCTCCACAGACACCCAGAAGCATCCAGGGAGAGCAACTCTCATAGCTGGGCCCTTCCAGTGATGAAGCCTTCTTAACCACAGCTGCATACCAAGCAGAGGTTTTCCTGTTTTCTCTGTGACTCTTACATTGTTATCTCAAACCACAATACAGGATGCAAGTAACCAGTATCTGTTATTAACTCCTTTGTGTGTCAGAGTGCACAGGAGAAAATTCTGGTTACCTGCTTTTTGTCTGCATGCACCCACCTTTCCTTATTTACCCTGCGAAGAAAACTCACCTCATACCAGCAGGAGCTGAAGTAGGCACATTCAAGAGTTTCACCTTTCTCTGATCAGGATCTGCCAAAGTCTGGAGCCCAACACGGAAATCCTGCTAGCATGTAAAAACAACAAGAAGAGAGATGGAGACTATGTCTGGTTTCGGGGTGTGTTTTGTGCTGCAAACTTCTTCCCTACATACACACAGCACTGAGAGTCTATCCCCTCATTTTAAGCCCCTTTCCAGGTTTGACCACCATCACACTAGACCAGAGCAAGACAAGCTACTAATGGGCATGTGGACTTCACCTGTGTGGAGTGCCAGAGAATTGCAAAGAGACGCTCCTTGATCCGGTGTACCAAGTCCAAACCAGCACTGAAATGCTCTGCCTTCAGGAGGTGAAGAGAAGTGGCCAGGTCCTGGTACTGCAGCAGTGTTTCCTCTGCAATTCAAGGCCAACAAAATCATGATACAGTGCTCTTAAGCAGCGACTGAGTCCTTTGGCTCTGGTTATGAAGCCAGCTACTTAGATCTCTTGTGCACATATATTCCTCTTTTAGAAGACAACACGTTGCTCCTTACTGCATCAGTCTCCACCAGCAGTCACACTACTTCAGCAGACTTCCCAGAAAATATATCAAGAAGGCAAATATAGGCTGGGAGAAGTGCAAGAGACAGCTGGGTGCTAGTGTGTATGCTATTGCCCCACTACAAGAGCTGCCACCCTTTGTACCAAACATATGGAAATGCTACTTTCTACTCTGGAGAAGCTGCAGTACTTACCCAGAAAGATCTGTAGAGCATTAGTGTGTAGCTCTAGGCTCTCAGTCTGCTGTTCCACAATTTCCATGCTCTCAGTGTCCTGGCTATAGTAGCTGTACACACAAGTGTAGGCCAACACCTGCAGCAGTACAGATCATGCTGTAAGCATCCTCCTTCAGCTTCAGAGTGGGAAAGAAGATAGCAGCATCACACCCTTCCAGACTTCAGTATGTGAAGTACATCAGTGGCTGGCAATGCTTCTGGTCTGTGGCAACAGCCCAGAGAACCATTATGCCAAGTGACTGCACTATCAGGCTACCTAGAGCTACTCGCAAGATTGGATATTAATGTGTTATTAGTTTGTACTAAAATCTGAAATAACTGTTCCCACCTGCAAACCATCACAAGAACAGAGACTTTAAATACATAACAAGTGTGACTGACCAACAGGCAAAGCATCCAAACAACCAGCCCAGAGAAGTTACACACTGCTGAGCAGTCCAGATTGAACTCAAGTGTCAATGAACTAAGCCCAAAAGGAAGGAAGCATGGTGCTGTATAGCACCAAGAGTCCACAACAAGGACATTTCAACAGTGACAAACTTCTACTAATGAATAACCCTTAAAGCCATACGCAGGGGCTACCATACTGAAAAGAAACCATGGTTTGTCTTGTTCCATATGCTGCTTTCAAAATCAACTCTGCTTTTACAAACAAGCTGTACATTGCAAAGGAAGTTCTTCTTCCTGTGTTCCAGGGGGCAGGAGAACTCCAGGCCCATGCTGCCATGGGCCTACTGCACACAGGCTGCACTGCAAATCCTTCATTACATGGCTATTGGGGCATGCAGTAGGTAAACTCAGTGCTTCCAAAACACTCATGAAATGAAGCTCATGAAATTAAGACAGAAAACCAAAACATGAGCATCAAGAGGGACTTCCTCATTGTAATACAGCATCAGAAGAGCTTTCCAAAGGTAAGTACCACCACTGGGGCACTTAAAATTGAAATGGACCAAACCCAGTATATAAACAAACCTAAATATAGATCCTTATGATTCCACAGCGTCAGCCTGAGGTAAGCTTCAAATCCTATGACCTGACTGTGAGGAACACTGCAGACAGAGCACAACTAGGAGGAAGAGCAGGGAAAGGCAGACATGAATTCTTTCACTGTCCTGATACTATTCTACCCCTAAAGTTTTTACTGTCTCCTCTTGTTTGGAGTAGAACAAGGTTGGTGTCTCCTTATTTTAAGAAAGCCATGAAACACACCAATAGAGTTAGGCCTAAACCTCAGCAAGCATGTAATTCAATCTTACCTTCTGTGCCTGTTCTAGCACTTTGCAGGCATCAAGAACAAAGGTCAAAGTCCTAATTTTTGGCATGTCACTGATGGAAGAAACCCTGTTCCTCAGACTTGTGGCAAATTCCTGCAGCAAACACAAAAGTGAAAAAATGTTTTCAATGTCATGCTTCACAGGATTGAAAAAATACTACCTCCCACACAGATAATTGCTAAGGTTCCTCAAGTGCCACTCCAGAAGATGCAGGTAGCAGAAGAGCATTTCCTGTGTACCCCTTCAATCTTTTACACTTTCCCAGCTCTTGACAGTTCAACCTTCAGTCACCACTGTGTCCAAGTACTGCATCAGTTTGAGCACATGAACACCAACAGGTTAGGCATTCAGTTTCCACAACAGATTTGTTAGAAGAAAGCAGGCCCAAAACTACCTGCTATGTCAGAGCAAGGGTGAAATGACCAGGCAGCTCCACCTGGATCCAAAACCAGTTTGTCAGCTTCTCAGGTGAAATACACTGAGACAGAAACTGTCCTGCTTACCAGGACTAAGGCAACAGCCAGCACCTGCAAAGTAAAGAGGGGGCCTTACCCTTGCATGATGATGAAAGGTGCATCTCTCATTGTAATCCTGAAAACGCTTCTCCTGCCAAGCTGCTTTACTCACCTGAAAGGGAAGGAAGAAGTAACCTGTAACAATTTCCCTCAAATATCATGGTTGTCTGGAGATGGCTACCACACATGAAGACTTAGACAATATTACCAGTATTACTGGCAAGTGCACAAAGTCCAGAGTAAAGGGCACAATCCTCATCCTCTCTCTGAGAGGCCAGGTGCACCTCAACACAAGCATGAGATGTAGCAAACCACTCACCATAGCAGAGCAGTTGTAGTAATCCTTATGAGTTGGCTTCCAGGGCTTGAGGCAACGCCAACAGAAGCCATGATTACACTTTGCACACGTCATACTGCACAGTAGGAGAAGAACAATTACTCAGTCCCAACAGCCACCTGCAGATAGTTCCTACCAGTGCTCCCTTACATCACAGGGCTGGAGTGTGAAACCCAGCCACACTCACTCACTCAGTACTATGCATTTCCCTGCAGGTATTTTTTAAAGCCTTTGGTGGAAGCAGATGATGCTTAAAACCAGTCACTGTGTCTCCAAAAATGAACTGGGCAAACTGGCAGCACAGCCCCACAGTACTAACTTACCAAGTACTTGATGGCTGAACTGAGCATTCCAAAGTCTGAAGCAAGATCCACAAGATCACCTCACCTCTTCCCTCAGTAATGCACCACTCCACAATGCCACAAGGCACTGTACAGCCCTAGGGCCACACACAACATTTGGGAACAAATCCCATTAGCTGGACACTAAGGGCTATGTCAGTGCAAGAAAGAAACAACATAGGAACTCCTAAGCCCTAGCTTCAAAGCTGGAGGTAACACCCCTGTAATGTACAAGGCTGACAGAGATCCAAGCCAGTTCAAAAGAGGAAGTTAAAACAAAACAGCTTAAAGTTACAGGAATAGGTGAACATGAAAGCAAAAGTGGTGCTGAGATATCCACTCCCCTAATCCATACTTCTGTGTGTCTACAGTGGATGCTGAGACCAGACAAGGTGCACACTATAAAAAGGCACCATGAAATGAGTTTTGGTTCTTCAACAGGGCTACCAATGCATGTAACTCTGAATGCTGAAGAACATTTTGTGTTTCCTAAATTAAGAACAATCACTCATTCCATTGCAACTACAAAACAGAACTGCTACAGATTCATATTTCACAGCCAAAAAAAAAATTTTTAAAAAGCACAATGGACCTAACTGAATGCCTTTGTCCTCCTTGTCTCCAGGGGCAAAAAGAAATGGATACTCACTGCAGACATCCCTCATTCTTCTCTATCTGAGCCTGGCAGCTTGGGCAATGCTTCGAAATGAGCTTAGCCAGATGTTTGCTTTGGGCTTCACTTGTCATTCCCTCATAGTAGCCACCGTCATCCACCCACTGAGACATGTGGCTGCAGCTAGCAGGATAATGGGCCTGAAAAAGAGAGCCAGTCAGTCACACAAAAGCAGTACAGTGTGTGCCAAACCAGACAGCATTGCCCATGATTCACCTCAGCCTCACCTCTGGGAAGCTGCAGTTGAAGCAGGATATCCAGGAGCACTTTGAACAGGCTGCCCCATAACCAAGTCCATCCTTAAGGATGATCTGATCACAGCCCTGAGGGTTGGTGCACCATGTGAGGTTCGAGCAACATTCAACATAGCCTCTGAGGAGGGCTTTTTCATACTGTAATAAGAAGCAAGAAGATTTAACATAGAGAAGCTGCATGTTTAGTTATTACAACTGGGGTCTTGTGCCTCTGCATCTGAATGAACAACTACTCACAACATAAGTTTAGTTTACTCTTTCACTCCCTTTCTGTATATTCCCCACTCCTCATGTCATATCCAGAGGCTGTTCCATATATTAACAGAATAGCTGAAGTTGAAAGGCACTTCTGAAGATGCAAAACAGTCCAACCAACCAGTTCAAAGCAGTGTTGCTGAGGGCCATAGGCAGTTGGATTTTAAACATAACCAAGGATAGAGACTACAAGCCTTTCTCCCCAAGATTATCTGCTTGTGCCAACCAAAATGAAACAGAGCTTGGACACCCAGTAACCACCTCTCCTACTTCACCTTGGCTATAATCTCCTCAGAGGAAACAATGGAACAAATGAAGGCTGTAGTTGGCTGTGCACGGCACTCAGAAATGGGACAGGTGCAGCTGACAACCATGTTCTGTTCAATGCGAGTTGTGAGATACTCACTCCAACAGGGCTGCAAAGGCAGAAGAGGGGAGATCAGAGTTAAACAAGAGCTGCATCACCTGGGATGTGACCCTGAAAGGCCAATCCACCCAGCAAAGGGTGAAGGAAAGCACCACAAACCATGGATAAGTACTCAAAAGCACAAAAGTGGGAAAGATCACAAAAGCTGAAGGATCACAACAAACCACGGAGATGAGAAAAGAAAACACATAAGCTCTATGAACTGATAACACCTTCAGACAAAGCCAAACAACTGCCATCATCTAGGGAGCAGCAATGCCCTACCAAGTTCAGAGGAAAAAGACCACAGGACCATCACCTTGCAGCAGTAGTGCATGCAGCAGAGGGTTGGTGGTTTCTCAGCGGGACACAGCTGGTTCACACAGACTGGGCAGTGGGTTCCTGGTCTTGGAGGCGGCTGGACATCCTGCACCAGCAGCCCTGAGGAGATGAGCAGGGCTTCACGGTTCTCCACATAGCACTGGATAAGGAAATCCACATTCCACCTGCAGTGCATGAGGAGGTGCTGAGCAACATCACTTGAGATGCTCAGAGTATCCTGGACCTGCTGTACTGTCTGGTTCATAAGCAGCTTTGCTTCCTCTGGACTAAGGGTGTGCCCCATTGGCACCTGCAGCATGGCCACGAGGAACTCCTCCAAGACACCTATGCCAGGATTCAACCTGATAGGGAGACAAGTGTCCATGGTATGTCCAATACATACAGAGTGGAGATGCACAACCCCTCCATACCTGTTGACATGCATCCTTACCAATACAGGCAGTCACTGCTGTCCTCATCTGGAGTTACCTCTGGTGGCTTGCTCTGGAAGAACATCTGTGCCTGCCCCCCAAGAGGTGCTGTGGGTTCAGCAGAGATGTATTCCAAGACATGAGGCCTCTCCTCCTGGCGCCGGAGATAGCCCTGGTTCAGCAGGTGCAGGACACAGGACCGCACGTCCACGCTGTGGCAGCAGAAGCTCAGGAACTGCAGCCCTGGCCCAGAATCACCCTTCTGACAGGCATCAATCACCTACAGCAGCAAGGGAGACCCAGGTTGCAGTGCAGCACAACGTTCAGGTGGCCTCCCCCTCAGCCCCTCAAACTCTACATACCCTAAACACCAGGTTGTCAATGTGGAGCTGCTTCTCCACCTTGAGGATGCGTGTGATGAGGCAGCAGAGGATGTTCCTCTTCCTTTCCAGGGCACTGACCTCAGCCCTCTCTGCCCGAAGGTACCTCTGCCGGGGCAGCAGCCTCAGGTGGCTGCCAGAGGCTTGGGCCAGGGCTGCCTGGTTCAGCCGCAGCACACCTGGAGCTAGCACCCGGCCCAGGGTCAGCCAAGCCCTGAGCTGGGCCCTGAAGGACCCCAGGACGCGCGTGGCTGTTGGACCCAAGCCTGAGCCTCCCGTTGCTGCCTTCACAGCGGTCAGCTCCACCCCTGTCCCCAAGCAACAGCCACAAGGACGACCCCTGGCCCCATCCCCAATGCCACCCACAGACCTGAGACCTGAGCACCCCTGCTGACCCACACACCATGCACAGCCCCAAGCTTCAGCCCCGCACACCAACC
The DNA here is from genome assembly GCA_023637945.1 of Phaethornis superciliosus. Classification (NCBI taxonomy): domain Eukaryota; kingdom Metazoa; phylum Chordata; class Aves; order Apodiformes; family Trochilidae; genus Phaethornis; species Phaethornis superciliosus. Next base: position 33,195,215 of record JAJQWJ010000003.1, on the reverse strand, counting down.
CCACACACAACCTCAGGCCCCAACATGACACGCTGACCTGTGCCCTGAGCACCAACTCACTCACTTCCCCTATGAGCTCAGGCACCCCCACCCCAGCACCCACTTAGGGCCCAGACCAGCACCTCCCCAAGCATGCCCCAGCCCCACACTCACCTCCTGGCATGCAGCTCTGTACCAGGATGCCTTCACTGTGGGTCAGTGGTGTCAGGGCATGGTGCACCAGGTCAGCAGGGAGCCCTGTAGCCTGCAGCAAGGCCTCCACAGACACCTCCTGCAGGAGGGTGTGAGAAGGGAATGACCAGCCGAGACCCACCAGACACATGCCCAGCCAGACAAGCCAAGTCCTGTGCCCCAACCACTGCTGGAGACCCCACCAAAAGGGAGGACATGGCCCTGCTAGCTTCACCCCCAACAGCCCTAGCACCTACCTCAGCACTGTTGAAGCACAGCAAGATGTACATCTGCAGTGTAGACACGTGGAGGACGCAGTCTCCAAACTGCAGTTCAGCATGGCCCAGCCACGTCCACTGCAGCTGCCGGGGCTTCCTGCACGCCCAGCCCAGCTGGCTCTGGCCTGCCAGGGAGGGCATCAGTGCAAGGGCTGGGGACACCCCCAGCACACTCCCACGCTCCTGCCACTGCTGCCTGAGCTCCTGGGGGGGGTCTGGGCCCTCCCCAGACCCCCCCTAGACACACACACCCACTGCTGTGACACTCACTGCGCCTGCAGAAGTCAGCAAACTCATCCAGGGGGGAGCTCAGGGACGCTGAGAAGAACCTCCCAGGTTCATCCATGTAGCAGAATGGGGAAATGGGCCAGCAGTGTGGTGACAGGGCCAGCACCTTCACCTCTGGTACACCCGCTGACGAGGCCGTACCTGGTGCCTGGACATGTGCACACGAGGGAACCTCAGGACAGGCCCCAGGATCCCTGTCAGGAATGAAGCAGCCCCCCAGCCTCCCCACTCCACTGGCACGCTCACCTCTTCCAGGTCCCTGTCCAGCTCAAGCAGCTGCTTGTCCTGCTCCTGCAGCTGGAAGAGGCAAAACTGCTGCTGGAGCTCCTCCGACTCAGCCAGGTTGTTCAGCATCTCTTGGGGGAAGCGGCTGGGGAAGCACAGCCCGATCTGCTCCACGATGGCTCCTTCCAGCCAAGATGGCCCTTGTGCCAAGAGACGGTCCCCCAGGTAGTGCCTGCCACAGCGCCACCAGCACCAGGTCAGGGACTGGTCCGAGCCCTGGGACCATCAGCCACCTGCCAGGAGACAGAGATGGCCCCGCCCCAGCCTCGCCCCAAGGTGCATGGGCCCAGCAGCATCCATCTCCCTGCCCTGCCACCAACAGCAAACGTGCCTCTGCAGGCTGGCAGCACCCAAGGGCCCTCACAGCTTTTCCCTCCACACCAAGAGCCAGGAGAAGCAAAGCAGGAGCAAACCACTGCCAGGCCAGGCCAGGCTCAGCCACGGCCTCAGCACCGCCTGTGACTCCCCACCCCATCAGGACCTCTGGTCCCGCAGAGACACAGCACCCCTCACCTGTAGAAGTGCTCGAAGGTGTGGGCGAGCTCCAGGTCACTGAAGATGACGAAGGGCTCCAGGATCTGCTGCAGCCGCTGCAGTGGTTCTGTGCTGCCCACGGCCCCGTGGAGCTCCTGGATCTGCCTGTCCAGGTAGCGGGCAAACTGCTCACTCACCTGCAAAGGGACAGGGCTGGCTGCCAAGGAGCTCACCAGGTGGATGCAGGGATGGGCAAGTGTCTCTAGGGGTGCAGCCAGGAAGACCTGGGGCTTTCGGGCAAGGGCTGAGGCACCAGCCCAAGACAGAAGCAAACTGGGGCCACGGCTGTGCAGTGAAAAGCACTGAGCACCCACAGCTGGGCACCATCCAGGGCTGCTGAAGGGCAAGCAGGCTCTGTGGGGGCCAGGACAGCACCCACTTGGAGCTCGCTGGAGGCCCTGGGGGGCCAGAACAGGATGCCCAGCGATGGGAGCCCCTGCCCGGGCAGTGAAATGCTCCTGAACTCACGTGCAGGCTGCTGAGGAAGGAGAGCTGCAGCAAAGCCCCCGCGAAGCCCTGTCCCAGGGCCAGCAGGAAGGTGGCCTGCTGCCCAAAGAGCTCCTCCGTGGCGCTGCGCAGGCGCCGGTACAGCGCGCAGTACTGCTCCACAAGGTCCGGCGCCTGCCCCGCCGCCTCCAGGAACCGCTGCACCTGCAGGACACAGCAGGAGAGGGGTGAGCCCCACAGCGGGAGGTGCCCGTGGCTCCTGGCAATGTCCACAGCCTCACTCTGCCCACACCAACTGCCCAGGTCCCACCCCGGGGACAACCAGAGGCCCCGGTGCTGCTGCCGGCTACCGGGAGCTTGCGGCCGGGTGGGAACGCAGCCCCGAGAGCCGGGCAGGGGCTGCAGGGGCAGCACAGAAGCTCAGCAGCCACCCAGGAGGGAACAAGCAGCCTGACACTGGACCTGTCTCCAGACTGCTGCACCAGCCTGGGTGCAGGGCCAGGATGACCTCTGAGCCCTGACAGGGTGGCAGGTGTGGCAGGGCTGCCCACACATCCCATGGGCCCCACGAGACCAGGTGCAAACCCACACCCTCCCCATGCTCCCAGGGCACGGCCAGGCCCTGCCCCCTCTACACCCACACAGAGTGGGGTCTCTCTGGACCTGTGGTCAGCCGCCCAAACTCTACCTGCTGCTGCACCACGCCACGCCAGCACTGCGAGATGCTCCACAGGCTGCTCGACTTCTCCACCACCGCCTTGGCAGCCCTGGCCAGCACCTTCCCCTCCTTCCCACCTGCCAAGGAACAAGCCCAGGCTCAGAATGGCTCCAGGGGCAGGCTCTGCACCCTGACACCCAGCAGCCTCTCCCTCTCCCTGGAGGGCACAGGGCAGAGGAGATACTGGGGAGATGTGGCCACTGGGAGAGCGTGGCCATGAGCCTTCCCCAGTTCAGGAGCCTCCTGTGCCATGGGGCCCCCTCCTGTGCTCCCCACAGTCACAGCCTGACACTCTGGGCCACCATCCCTGCAGCCCCACAGGAAGGCAGCCCCTCACTCACCAGCTGCTCCCACCTCCTCCAGCTCTGGGCCACCGGGGTCCACATGTACCAGGAGCTGGGTCAGGTGCCGTACACGAGAACCAAAGGCAGCACCATGGCTGGTGGCATGGTGGGGTGTCTCCTTGCTCTCCAGATACTCACTCAGCAGCCAGGCCAGGGGAGTGATGCCATGGAGGTCTGCAAGGACAAAAATACTCAGAGTGGGATATCTCAGCCAGAGGCACGGAGCGGTCAGGCCTAGGAGGGTGCACGGTACCTGGGCTGGTGATGCTCTGCACCAAGGGGTTCACCAGGGCCTCCCAGCAGGTCCTGCCCAAGGCCTGGGCCACCTCATCGTCAGGAAGGAAGCGGTCAGCAAAGTCTTGCTCGTGCCGCAGTGCCCGGTTCAGCCTGCAACAGGGACCACGGAGCACCCCCGGCCAGGAGGGCTCCCCCAGGGAAGCAGAGCCTGGCAGTCACTCCCTGCCCTTCCCCTCGCCAGGCACAAGAGCTCAGCAGCTCCACTTGCCCCCTACAGCCAGGGCCCCTCGCTCCCCCCCAGGCCCTGCCTGCACTGGGCCTTGAGGTCCTCACAGTCCAAGCCAAACCAGGCACCTCTCTGGTAGGTGAGCTCTGCCACTGTGCCCAGCTTACACCTGAGGAACACCGAGGTGGCCACAGCCCTCTCAGACAGCTGGTGAAGAGGAGTGAAGGCCACTCCCTGCCCAGGTGGGACACCTGGCTGCTCCTCTCCTGACCCTGCAGTCCTCTCACAGGCTGCCAGCACCATCTGCCCAGGCTCTGGGACACCAGGGCCACGACAGTGCAGCCAAGAGACCACTCACCTGCCAAAGAGCTGCAGCAGTTGCCTACGGTCCCGGCAGATCTCCTGGCACCAGGCATGAGCCCGAGCAGTGCAGGAGAGGAATGTCCGCCAGCACAGCTGCTCCTTGAAGATGGGCCAGAACGTGGGCTTGGGACCCAGCACCTCGATGCCACGCACACGTGTGTCAATGCCACCCTGTGGGACAGTGCGACCCTCAGCTCCTCAAGCATGGCCCTGACACCCTACACTGCCAGCTCCCCAGCCTGGCCCCGGCTGCCCTACCTGCTGGCACCGCTTCACCCGGATCTGGATGACACGCCAGAAGCGGGTCATGTTCTCCAGCAGGATCACTCTGCTGTCTGAAGGCAGGATGGTCACCTGCAGGCACACAGTGAGCCCTCAGCACAACAAGCAGCAAGTGATAGCCACCCTGAATGCTCCCCTGGCCACCCTCACAGAACCTCTGCCCACTGTCCCTCCCTACAGCCCCTGCACAGCCACAAGGCACCCCACCAGGGCCCAGCTTTGGGCTCACAGCCCCAGGGCTTTGACACCACAGCAACACCACAGCATCTTGAGGCAGAGCAAGGACCAACCCATCACTCCTGGGGGGCCTGAGCAGCCCGTGCCAGACTCACCGCATTGAGCTCAGTTCTGATGGTGGCAAGGCTGTCTCCCCCCAGCACCACAACACGAGCTGGCATGTAGCTGGAGTCCTCGCTGGCCACCAGCATGCTCATCTCCCTGCAGCACAGCAAACATGGTGCTGCCCAGCAGTCCCCACCTCCCTGCCCTGACCCCTGCCAGCCCCACATCAAACAACCTCCAGGACCAGGACCAGTGGGGCAGGGCTCATGCAGATGCCCAAAGCCCTCTGCACCCTGCACAGCCACTGGCCCTCTTGGCCCCACGCTCCTCGGCCCTTGTGGCCCAGCCCCACCTGACCACCACGCCACACTGCATGTGGACAGTGATGAAATGGGAGCCAGTGCTGCCGTTTGACTCCCAGTAGGTTTTGGGGTTCCTGTCTGTGAGCTTGCTGGCCCGGTGGGGGTTGGAGGAGACCTGCACCTTCTCCCAACACTTGTCCTCCTTCACCTCCACGCTGGAGCCTGCGGGGAGAAGCACACAGAGCCTCAAGCCACCAGGCCAGCACGTGCCAGGCACAAGGCTCCAGCTCTCACTCCTGCGCTCACCTCGGCAAAGGTTGCGCAGAAAGACGTCAAAGAAGGGGATGCTGATGGGCTGGTAGCTCCGTCGGTGCTCCTCAATCTGCCCCAGAACCAGCTATGGGATGGGGTAAGGCTCTCACTGGGGGGACTGGGTCCTCCCCACCTCACCCACCACAGCAAGCAGAGAGCAGAAGACTGCCCCTTGGGTAGCATGGATAAGTGGACAGCCCCAGAGCCCCAGCATAGCCAGGTCTGCCCAGGCCCACCTGGATGCAGCCAGCCAAGATGCTGGTCATCAGCTTCTTGTAGAGATTGGCGTACTTCTCACACTCAGTCACCAGGCTGAGCAGGGTGGGTGCCAGCGACGGGGCCGTGCTGTGCTTTTCCAGGGCTTTGGAGAGGGCCTCGCGGGTGCCCACCTGGCACATCACCACCGCGCAGTCCTTGCTGGCGGTGGCCAAGCGGTGCAGGAACCCAACGACCTCCTGCACCACCTGCTGAGCGGGCAGCCATGAGCGGCCGGGCCAGTGCCAGGAACCCACCGGGCCCCAGGAGCAGGGTGCTGCCAGGCTCCATCCCCCCACCCGGATGCTGCAGCAGCGCCCACCAGAGCCCGGCCAGGCAGGGTGCTGGGCATGCCGGACACCAGGACACAAGCCACAGCCGGGACAGCTGTTCCACACCTCTCTCAGCACCATGGCCACAAGGCCAGGATGCTGCAGGTGGAGACCTCGCTCCACCAAAGCCAGGACAGGCTGAGGCATGGCACAGCCAGCAAAGCCACCCCGTCCTACCGGGAGTCCCTGGGCCCCCTCACCTCCCGGTTGCTGCTGTGGGCATTCAGTGAAGACAAACAGGGATCCACACACTCGTTCCAGGGCAGCACATCCTCCTCGTAGCCCTCCAGGAACTTGTTCAGGATCCTGAGAGATGGAGGAGGCCCACTCAGGTCAGGGCACAAAGACAGCAGTGCCAGAGGCAGCCCTGGGCTCCCCTGCCCCACCAGGAAGCCCAGAACCACCACCATAGCTCCCCAAACACCTCGGACACCCCACCAACACTCGGAGACGTGCTGCTCTGTCCCTACTTGGCCACATTGCTCAGGATACTCCAGTCAGCACCCACACACGTGTGTGTGTGGATGCACCTGCCACTGGTGAAGAAGAACAGCCCCACCAGGACCCACAAACATGCCCCATGTCCCCCCAGCATCACCACCAGCACATGCACACTTGCTGCAGAGGCTCCAGACCCCCACCAAATCCCCCTGGACCCACCTGAGGATGCTGAGGCTCATGGTCTTCTCTGCCCCCAACACCTCCAAGCTGTGCAGCAACAGCCTGAAGCACCTTTGGTCCCGAAGCAGCTGGGCTGCCTCGACAGAGGGGTCAGGGCCTTCACTGCAGAGCTGTCGCTCCAGGGCCACCACCACCTCCTTGGGCAAGATGCCATCCCCCAGGCTGCCTAGAAGCATCTGCACATCCCTCAGGTCCAGCGGGGCCTCTCCACCTGCCACGACAAGGACACAGAGGCTGCATCCTGGCACTTGCCAGAGATGTGCCGGCTGCCGGGGTGCTCTGCCCTGGCAGGAGACAGCCCAGCCCACTGCATCCGCGGGGCCGCGGCATGGCGGGGGGTAGGTGGCAGGTACCTGCCGTCTCCGGGCCCAGGGGTGGCTGGTGCTCCGCCAGGCGGTTGGTCACGCTGAGGGCCAGCATCGTGTGAGGGCAGTCGGTGCTCTGCCCGTCCCACCAGCAGCTCTGCAGCACCCTGGGGAGACCGCAGCTCAACAGCTGCTCGGCCAGGCCCCGGTGGCCGTCGATCAGCATGTTCACCACCAGCAAGCCGTTCCGCACGCCTGAGGAGCCCCTGCAGGGACAGAGCAATGCGGGTGCCTCTCTCCCATGAGCACGGAGCCTCCCCTGCACCCATGAGCCACCTGCCTGCCTTGACTGCCCTCCCCCACTCAGAGGACCCCCCCGCCCTCAGCCATCAGCCTCACTCTGCCCCTACCCTGGGACCCTCTGCATGGTGACAATGGCAGCAGGGATGGCACCCAGCAGGCTCGCCGAACCCTTGCTGGAGGCAGAGCCGATGCTGGCAAAGATCTCCCGCATCATCTGTGCATCGGCGTGGTTCAGGGGCGAGGGCTCCCCTCTGACACCTCCCGGCTTGCCGGCCTCAGCTCCCACCAGCACCCTCAGGGCCTGCAACATCAACAGCGTCAGGAGGGCAGCGCGCATCTTGCCACACTCGGGCGAGTCTGCGCCCCGGCCTGACCCCCCGGCAACCCCTCTGCTGCACTCACCACCAGGCCAGCCTGCTGCACCAGGGCAGAGGAGCCGTGCTGCTGCATGCAGGCCAGCACAGCCCGCACACCACCCTCCGTGGCAAAGTGCAGGCGCCGGTCCTCCTTCGCCATGAGCACGGCCAGCAGCCGCAGCACCACCACCACCAGGGCCTTCTCTGCCACCCCAGTGCTCAGCAGCTCCACTGACGCCTTCATCAGCTTCTCCCTGCATGAGAAAGGACACCTCAAGAGGACCCTCCTGGCACGCCAGCACCCCGGGCCCTGACAGACACCTTCTCCCTGCCCACATGGCTCTGCTGCAGATGGGTCCGCCCCGGGACTGAGACTGCTTGGGATAAAGGAACACAACATTCCACCGCTCTTCTTGCCGAGCACACAAGGACATCATGGCCTTCAGACTTCCACTGCCACCTCCCACACTCCCACCTCCACTACTGTCCCCTGCCCTGACGACATGGCCCTCCCCAGCCCACAGGAGACGCGCACCACCCCACAGCTCACCCACAACTCCTGGGCCCCAGCTCGCCCCGGGCTTTGCCGACTTGCTGCTGGGGCTCAGGCTCCTCCTCCAGGATCTTCAAGATGTGCTTGAGCCCAGCTAAGCGCAGTCCCACCTCTGAGGTGCTGCTCTGGATCATGTCCACCACGGCGGCAATCTTGGCCAGCGAGCCTCTCTCACTCACCTCCTCAGAGCTGCCCAGCACTGGTGGGAGGGAGGCAGGGACACAGGAGTCAAAGGCAGCAGCAACACCCACAGCAACTCCTGGGGTGCCACACACCCACAGACCCAGCACCCACAGCCCTCCTCTTGCCCTGGCAACCTCCAGACCCCTCATCTCCTGTGCCCTGCCCAGGGACTGTCTCAGCCCAGGACACAGACCTGCCCCCAACACCGACCAGGTGTCTCCAAGCATGGAGCAGGTGATTACCTCTGATCTGCTCCTCGGTCACCTCTGGGAGGAACAGCCCTTCCCTCTCAAGGAGCTCGCTGAACAGCTCTGAATCTGACTTTGCTGCCGCGGTGGGGGCTCCAGGTGGCACCGTGGCTGCGGAAAGGTCTTCCTTCCCTGGCTTGGCTCTCGTGGCTTCAGAGACAGTGCTCCTGCAGCTGGCACCTTCCGAGGACACTGCAGTGCTCCCCCCACCACCCTGCTCGGCCCCCTTGCTGAGGAAATATTTGGTGTAGATGCGGGAGCCACGCAGGTCACGCTGAGTGCTGCCCTCACACCGCCTCTCCAACACCTTCAGGACTTTCTGGGCCAGCTCCACAGATACTGACAGCTGGATCAGGGCTTCTTCATCCATCTCCGACAGCTGCACAGATGGGGTCAAGCTGACCCTCACGGACATGACACAGACCCCACGCGGCCCCAGAAAGGCTGCCACTGCTGGACACCCCCAGGGCCACTCTCCAGTGCCACCCTCCTCTGATGTCCCCCAGCCCCAGCCTCCCACCTGCACTCACCACACAGCCCTTACTGGCAGAATCACCCCATGGGCATGCCTTCTCTACCCAAACCTCACTGGACACTCATTCTTCCAGGGTCACGGAAGACTGCATCTCCTCTCCTCTCTCCCCACCCTTTTGCTGTTCCCGGCTCCCCACACTTTGGCCATCCCCTCCTCACCCTCCCATCTCAGTCCCATTGCTGCCCCGTTCAGGCTGTCCCTGCATAGCTCACAGTCACCATCTTCTCCTCCTGACCTGGCATTCTCCCTCCCATCTCCCCATTGCTGGCTCTGGCCCATACCTGCTCTCCCTGGTCCTGCTGGATGAGACAGGTGATTTCCTTCTGCTGCCATGCTTCCAGCTTCCGCACAAAGAAGAGCAGCTCCCACCACTCGGTACGACTCAGGGTCTCTGCGGCCTTGCTTGGCTGCTCCCCCAGGTAAGGCAGGGAGTACAGACCCGCAGAGGGCTTGCAGAAAAACGGCTGTGTAACTGCAGGACAGCAGAGCAAGGAAGGGCACTGTCACCTCTACCAACTCCCCCTTCCTCTGCTACACACCCCACATTCCCCAGGTAAAGAGCTCACACGGACTGCCTGGGCAGAGAAGAACCTCACTGTCCCCCAGCCTGCTGTGGGAGGTGACAGGAGGGCAGTGACAGAGAAGGAACATGCTGGGAGGAGATCCCAGACACTGTAGAGATGGGGACTACCATCTTCACTTGAGCACTTTGGGCTGTAGAACAGAGAAAGCACACACTCAAAATGGACAGCCCTAGCTCACTGCTCCCTCAAGCCTCTTCCTTCAGCATCTGGACCAACAAAGGCAATGTACTTGGACACTCAGCACCAGCAGAATCCACAGGGCCAGCCTGTAGCTTTAGAAGGGGAAACAGAACTAGTCCAAGATGCTAGAGGAGTAAATTTAAGGAAGTTAATTCTGCCAAGAGCTTTTCTCTTTTAAGGACTCCGTTTATATTATGGCTTTTTATATCATGACTTTTATTATAACATGACAGAAGTCTAGAATTCAAAAACTCTCCAATACCACCTAAAGCCAAGTAATTACTTAACCAGCTCTGTGTGGTCATACAAACTAAAAGCTCATAATGCTTCCTAGTTCAAACTTCCTAGTTGCCACATGCTTATCTATATAAACTTTACCACTCCAAAATATGCCACAGCAGAATCACAAAGAGATAATGCAGCCTCACACATGCAGCACATAATAATCTCACCTTTGTCTAGATTAAAGCTCTCTATCAGACCATTTTCTTTTTTCTGGGGAGCAGGATCTTCCCACTGTTCTCCAAAGTCAACGATCTCCAACATGTGAAAACGCACCCAGCAGGTCCAACCTACTGACTGCCATAAGACCTGTGGATGAAACAGATTGAGATGATTGGATTTGTTCATTCATTCCGCCTTCACACGTCCTCCCATTTCCCAAAAGCACAGAGACAGCATGCACTGTTCAAGCAGAAGACCACCTAATTCACATACAGATTTCAACACATGCATTGTCTAATTTTGGAGTAGAGCATCTTTATTAACCTGTTTCCCTAGTTACACCTGGATCTTTATTTCCAGAAAGCCACCAGCTTTGCCTGCAACCACCAGAATGGTACATCATCTCATCTAGCAAAGCAGCAGTGATAGCACTGTATCTACTTAACCATGCCTGTTCCACAAGTGCCCAGAAGCTTGTGCCTTGGGAAAAGCTTAAAAAGGTAGAACTTTGTAACACTACCTCAAAGCAGATGGGTTGTATACAAAGGGTCTTAGAGAACAAACTACCTGCTGAATGCAAATGTACAGAATTTTACCTATTCTGACTTCACCTTCTAATGGTTATAGTTTTACACCAGGTCACTTTTACACTTGGTCATACGCCAACTCTTTCTGGATGGTCCTGGACCTTTCTATCTCTAAGAAGGAAATTGGTTCCTGTGCTTCATCCAAGTTTCCTCTCAAAAGAGAAAGGTTTTTTTAATAGCTTTCCATACTATAGTTTTACATTTAACCTTCTGAGCAGGAGGACCCAGCAACAGCAAGCACAACATGTCAATAATTAAAAATAAAAAATAAGCAGAAAAACCTGGCTTGCCTGATTCACTGAGCTCTTGGAGCTACATCAATGCTACTAGAACTTCCTTGTGCTGGAGAGCTTAAGAGATAAGATACCAAGAGATTTAAAGAAAGCTCTATGGAAGGAAACGGAGTTAAACTCTACAGACATCACCAATTAGTCTTCAGTGAATCCCTGACCACAACCAGTTATGTACCAAATATCATCTCAAAGGAGTCATGGAAAAGTATGACTGAAGGACCAGAAGCAACAGGAAAACTTCTCCTTTGGAGAAGCACAAAAAGCAATAGAAAACAGAAACAAAGAGATGATGTCAGATTCCTGGTATCTCCCTGTGGAAAAAAAAAAAACACCTCACTGAATGGTTTGACTCACATAACTCTGAGGTACTCCTACAGACACATACATGGATAGGCACATGAAAAACAGGGTAAAAATTAACACTACCAGTGACTGCATGTACATTCCCATCTTCCTTGACAAGGAACAAGAACAGTGGCAGAAATGAGGTACTTCCAAATATAACACCAACAAAATTATTAATTGAATATTTATTACCATTCAGATCTGGTTTTGCCAATACTGTGATCATTATAGAAGACTGTTATGGAGAATGGATGGAGCAATTGCAAGTTTGTTCAGCCTAATTAAATCAAAAAATAAGAGAGGAGATGGATCCCAAGGGATCAACTGGACAAAAGGAATGGAAGTTAACAGAACAGTTCACTTCAGCAGTTAATAAAAAACCCCAAACAAACAAATATGAAATTTCTATCACAAGCTACAGGAGAAAAATGTGAAAGGATTGGTGTTCGTTCTGTCCAGAAAAAGTATTTAATGTCCAGTTACATTAAGAGTAAAAGCTAGTACAAGCTTACAAGAAATAGAAAACAGAATTTTATAAAACCACAGATCCTGGAAATCAAGGAGCATAAGGACAAAGAGATAATCAGTAGGAATCTTATTTCATTTGCATTTTATCTTTACATACTTTCTTGTAAACGACAACAGGTTCATCAACCATTTACATATAAGATGCAAAGCAGTCATTCAAGTGAGGGGTTCTGCAGGGAAAAATGACCTATACATGGCCCACAAAAGAATGCAAAGAAAACTGGTAACAGGTAGAGGGATACAAATCAAGAAGTTGCCACAACTAAGACGCAAAATTCAGTTTGGAGGAGAGAGATGAAAGACTTGTGAAGTAACCTGCCAGAAACACAGCTGGAAAGGGGGAAGGATTTAGGTTATTCAGTGGTGTTTCCATGTGACTGACAAACACTAAAGCTAATGCTTCCAATCTGAGAAAAAAATATCATCACTATAGCATCACTACTTTGACTTCAGTAGTGTGCAAAGGCTTAAAGCACATTTTAGTGGAAAGAGCAACTAAAGGTCTTCAAGATGACAATAAATCTCAACAGATAAACCTATTTCAAGTTTCAGTTCTGACAGATTGATGCATTAGCATTGATGCAAAGCATACTTTCTTTGGTGAAGTAACTCATTTTCTACATTAAAAAAAGTATTATTTCAATTGCAAACTTCAGCAAAGCATAGGGCACAAACAGTAAATTATTAAGCCAGGAATAAAAGTGATTAAGCAGAGAAACAATAGGCAAGAAATTCGCTCAACAGAACCCAAGAACTGAGGAGTATGTGGGGAAACAAAGGGACTAGAATAAAGCGCAAATAAGATGTGCAAGCCACATTTGCCCAGCACATGCTGCCCTAACAGTTATGTTCCATCAGTGGAAGAACATACTGATAAATATCCACAACCAAACAAGCAAAGAAGGCTGCACATACACACTTCAGATCATTTTAATCTTCTGGATTAAATAACATCTGACCAAGCCTTCTTACTCCAGCCACGGGAGAGATTACACTCACAGGCTCTCAATCTGCTGGAAGACTTCAACCACCCTGAACATCCATTGGAAAAGCAGCATAGTGAGCTGCAGGCAACCCAGGAGACTCCTGAAGTGCACTGAGGATTAACTTCTTATGCCAGGTAGGAGAGAGAATAGATGCATTACTGGACCTGTTGGTCCCCAACACAAGTGATCCAATCACAGATATCAATGTTGGAGGCTACCTGGGCTGTAGAGATCATGCACTGGTGGAGCTCACAGTCCTGACAAATACAGGACAGGCAAAGAGTAAATTCAGGACCCTGAATTTTAGGTAAACAAATTTTCATCTCTTCAAGGAGTTAAGTCAATGGGACTCCCTGGAAAACTGTGCTCAAGCACAAGGAAGGAGAACAGAGCTGGCAGATCTTTAAGGATGCTTTCAATAGAGCACAAGAGGTCTTGATCCCCATGTGCAAGAAATCAGAAAAGGAAGGAAGAAGACCCTGGCTGAGCCATGACCTGCTGGTCAAACTAAAGGACAATAAGGAAATGCACAGGCAGTGGAAGCAGTGGCAGGTGTCCTGGGAAAAGTGTAAGGGAAAAGTAGGTGTAGGGATGCGGTCAGGAAGGCCATCAGCTGTAACTTAATTAGGCAAGAGAAACAAAGATTAATAAGGAGGACTTCTATAAATGTCAGGAAAGGTTTTAGAAGGAAGGTTTAAGAAAGTGTATCCAGTGATGAACAAGACTGGCCAGCTGGTAACAACAAGAAGTCAGCTGCAATATTCAACAACTTCTTTGCCTCAAGTCTTTGCTGGCAATCTCTATTCATACACCTCTCACATAAATGCACCTTCGGGCGGGGACTGGGGGAGCAAAGTCCCTCCAACCATAAGAGAGGACCATGTTCAAGACCACCTGAAGAACCTGGACATACATAAGTCTACGGGACCCCATGAGATACATCTCATGGCTGAGGCAGTTGCTAAGCCACTCTCTCTGACAGCTGAAAAGTCATCGTAAGAAGGTAAAGTCCCTGGTCACCAGAAAAAGAGAAACACTGCACCTCCAGGGATATTTTACTATTTAAAAGGGGTAGAAAGGCAGACCCTGGGAACTACCAGTCTGTCAGCCTCACTTCTGCATCTGAAGAAATCATGAAAAAGATCCTCCTAGAAGCTATGTTAAGGTACGTTGAGGACAGGGAGGTGAGACAGTTAGCATGGCTTGCCACCAAGAGCAAGTCCTGCCTGACCAACACAGCAGCCTCCTACAGTGGAGTGACTAAGTCAATGGACAAGGGAAGAGCTGCTGATATAATCCATGTGGACCTCTGTAAAGCCTTTGATACGGTTTCCCACAACATCCTTCTCTCTAAATCAGATACGGATTTAATGAATGGAGTATTTGGTGGGTAAGGAATTGGCTGGATAGTCACATCCCAGAGTAGTGGTCAATGTCCAGATGGAGACCAGCGATGAGTGTTGTCCCTCAGGGGTCCATATTGTTATATCCAGTACTGTTTATTACCTTTATCAGTTACACAGACAGTGCAATCGAGTGCACACTCAGCAAATTTGCAGACCAACATTAAACTGAGTGGGGTGGTTAACGCACCTGAGGCATGACATGCCATCCAGAGGGACCTGGACAAGCTCAAGAAGTGGACTCATGTGAAACTCATGAGATTCATTAAGGCCAAGAGGAAGGTCCTGCACCTAGGTCACAGCAACCCTCAGTACCAATATAGGCCAGGGAATGATCAGATTGAGAGTAGCCCTGTGGATAGAACATGCACCAGCCCATTACTCACAGCCCAGAAAGCCAGTTGTATCCTGGGCTGCACCAACAGTAGCCAGCAGGTCAAGGGAGGTGATTCTGCCCCTCTACTTTGCGCTGGTGAGATCCCACCTGGAGCACTGCATTCAGTCCTCAGCACAAGGACATGGACTGGTTGGAGTGGGTCCAGAAGAGGACCACAAAAAAGATTAGAGGGATGGAACACCTCTCCTTTGAGGAAAGGCTGAGAGAGTTGGAGTTTGTTCAGCCTAGAGAAGAACAGGTGCTGGGGAGAGCTGAGTGCAACCTTTCAACATTTAAAGGGGACTTACAAGAATGAGGGGGATAAACTTTTTAGTAGGGCTGTTGTGGACGAAGGGCTAATGATTTTAAACTGAAAGAGGGGAGCTTTAGATTAGACATAAGGAAGAAATTCTTTACAACAGGAGTAGTGAAACTCTGGAACAGGTTGCCCAGAGAAGTGGTAAATGCTCCATCCCTGGAAACACCCGAAGTCAGGCTGGATGGAGCTCTGAGCAACCTTATTTAGTTGAAGATGTCCCTGCATAATGTAGAAGGTTGGACTGGATGACCTTTAAAAGGTCCCTTCCAACCCAAACTATTCTAGGATTCCTTCCCCTCCTCAAATATTGAGGCTTTTTCCCCAATCTCTAGCACAAACTTAGCAACTTGGCTGCAAATTTACAGCTCTAACAGCTCTTTTCAACACAAACTCTCATTTAAGGTCTCCTCAGCCAAGGAGCATTTTTTGAAGGGAAACAGAGCCCAGCATATACTCACAGATCAAAACAAACAACTATGTAGGCTGCGTCCAAATCAGTGAGAACAACGGTACGCCCTAAGTACTATTACTCACATACCAAGGCTTAAGACCTTCAAACACCTTTTACTGTGTCCTCATTTGTGTCATCTAGTCTGTTCCCAAACCACCCCCCTAAGATTAAACCAGAGATAGGGACTGTCCCCAGGAGGTAGGATATAGCCACCTGTTTTAGAGGCTAAATGTTAGCAGGACAGTCCATACTAAACCAGACTGGATTTTCTCAGGACCCAAGCTTCCAGTTCTGCAAGGTGACTTCTTTACTAGGACAGATGTAGTCAATGTCCTAATTATGATATGCCTGTTGTGCAACTTCCTGCACACGAAGACATCATCAGAAAATCATCAGTCACCCCTGGCAGTCCCCTCTGCCATCCCAGCCAGACTATTCCCACCAGTGACCCCAGTGACATACCTGCACTCCACGCACACTATTACTGTTCTGAAGAACCTCGCCTTCCTCCCCAGCTCTAACATCACCACAGTCCTCCAGCAAGCGCACTTTCATGCCATGCACCAGGTTTGCCTTCAAGTAATCCACGTAGCCACTGCGGTCTGCGAAGTCTGACAGAGTCAGGAAGGCACGACCCTGCTTTCTGTGCAGACCACGATTCGAGATGAGCACAGGCATTTGGGCAGCACTGAAGGGCGGGGTCTTGGGCTGGAAGATGGAGCGGGTGGTGCGAGGCTGCAGCTCCTGTTGGGGCAGCAGCTCTGGCTTGTGGCTGTGGTCCCAGCCCATCACATGCGCCAGCTCCAAGATGAGGTTTGCCATGGCCATGCTGAACTCAAACTCCTGCTGCACACGGCTCCTCTCCTCAGAGAGCAGGCTGGGCACAGTGCAGTCCTCCTGCTCCCCTCCCTGCTCCACACCACTGCTGAGCTTGTCTGTCAGAGAAGTCACACACAGGTAGCGCTTCACCAGGACAAACAGCAGCTTTCCTGGGACCTGCAACAAGCATGGCTGTCAGACACTCACTTGCACAGCACCTCCAGCCCCCATCTCTCTCCCAGCCACCACTTTTATCAACTCCAGACCAGCAGCAGGCAGCAGCAGAGACCTCTCAGCCTGCCCTTGTTGCCCTGCTCAAAGCTCTCCATGTGCCTCTCCACCAACCCCCAACCTCAAGCCAGGCCCACATCCTGTGCCAGCTCTTGCAACACCCAGTCCTCCTCAGCTGCCCACTGCTGATACCCTTCTGCCCCAATCAAGGATACCAACTCTGCCCTCCAACCTCTTCTGACCCCTAAAGCCCATGGGCTGGCAGGGCCTGTCGCTACCTGGGGAAGGTGAATCCCCTCAAAGGACATGCAGTGCTCTTCAGAGGATGTTGTCTCAGCAAACAGCTCCAGCAAGGTGTAGTGACTGTCAAAGTCCATGTGTTGCTCAATGCCATCCTGCTGGCTCAGGGACTGCAGGACATAGGCTCGGCTCCCTGAAACAAAAACAGAAGCCCTTCAGGCCCCACAAAGATAGTCATCACCGCCACCCTCCCAAAACTGCAAGCAAAGAACAGCTTTGCTGCTCAGAATAACCCAGAACCTTGTTCTGTCTTTTAATCTGGATTGGCAACATTTTGCATAGCTGAGTAACACTGCTTTTTTTCCACCTCTAAACCTGCAAATTTCCCTCAGAGCAGCAGCACCAACAACTGAACAGGGTTCCAGGAAAGAAAAAAGTTGTTTTAATCTGTATCAGGACGCCACCTGTCCCACTGTAGAGTTACACATAGGAGAAAGCCAGATGTCTTGTGGGCCAGACCACCAGTAGCAACCTTCCAGGGGCACCCAAGCTTCATCAGACACTTCGAAGGCACAGCAGCTTCTCTCAAATGAGAGGACTGAGTGGGGATGAAGCCCCTACCCACCACGGCCTGAGTAAAGGCTCCTGGCCAAGATCAGGCAAGAGCTGTCACATGCAGAGACACCCCAACAGTCTGCCAAATCCCTTGGCAGAAGTCCTTGTAACAGTTATTCAGCATCCCAGCTCAGGAACCTGTCAGGGGAAATACAGGTTCCTCAAGTCACCCACCCAACTACAACCAAGGAGCTGCCTGGAAGCTCAAGTCAGATTCTTCTCTTTTCGCCAGCACACCCGGACACACACTGCTTCCCAGGCATCCTGCACCTACAGGACTGCACCTACAGGACTGTCCCCCCTCAGCAGCCCAGCAGCACCACTTCAGTGACACTGAGGAGGAGGAGGAGGAGGAGCAGCAGCAGCAGCAGCAGCCCCCACCTGCATCATGAGAAGCCAAGGCCCTCAGCATCTTGCCAGCACTGTGGCGGATTTGCTTCTCCTTGTGGCACAGCATCTTCATCAGCAGAACGAGGGCTCCCGTCTCCCTGAAGGCACCCGCCAGAGAGCCAATGCCGGCGTACGCGCTCAGCACGTGGATGGTGTTGAGGATGGAGGACTCGGGGGCCCCGGTCTCAGCCATCTGCCGCCCAGCTCGCCGCACCAGGCTCCTGACATCAGCCTTCATCTCCAGCAGCGAGGCTTCATCCAGCGGGACATCCGCAGCGAACGGGCCGGCTGCCTTCTCCTCCTTCCCCCACTGCCCCTCCAGCTTCCTCTTGCCCAGCAGCGCCGGGCAGCTGGCACAGACCTCTTCTGCAGACATCCACATCAGGATGTTCTTCGGCTTGGTCTCTGCAGAGGAGGCACTGCTGCCTCCCACTGCTCTCTCTTCCAAGCTGACGATACGCCACTGGATCAGGTACTCAGGCTGCCCGTCCTGGCCTCGCCGCTGCCGGAGCAGCTCCTCCGGGTAGGCCTGCAGCTGGGGTCCCAGGGGGACGAGCAGGTTGCCATTGCACCTCTCATTCACCATGATGGGAAACGTGCCTGCAGAGACAGAGGGGAAGCAGAGGCAAGCTTTTACTTCTGAGGTCCATGCCAGGGGAAGATTGAGCAAGTACCCAAGTTGCTTGACAGCAGAAGCAGCTGAGGTACAGATCTTTTGATCCCAAGATCCTGCATCCAGGATAAAGCTCTGAAGAAAACCCCATTTTGCAAAAGCTCACATCTTCCCTCCAAGAAAATGAGGCACTGTTTCATATACAAAACCTGTTCCCAACATTACTGGCACACACAGAAAGAAGTAATCTTCAAAAAAGACAAGGCTAAATAAATGGGCCCAATTCAGATCCTCTCATAAGACAGAAAATAACCACAGCAGACCTGGGTCCTGTTCTCATCTCTGCTACTGTCCATAATACGACCGTACACAAGTTGCTGTTTTTGCACTTCTGTCTTTCCTCCTGTTATTTAGCACGTAGATCTGTTTAGACTACAACTTTACCTAGAGCTCAAGGCTTCAGGCAGACAGTCTACCACTGTGGAGCTGTGGGAAGAAAACAACCGGCAATTTCTCAGATCAAGTTCACATATATCTGTGCTGGTTTGGGCTGGAAAAGAGTTACTTTTCTTCATAGTAGCTAGCATGGGCTGTATGTTTTGCATTTGTACTGAAAACAGTGCTGGTAACACAGGCATGTTTTTGTTACTGCTGAGCAGTGCTTACAGAGAATCAAGGACTTTTCTCCCTCTCACAGTACTCCACCAGCGAGAAGGGGGGGATGCACAAGAAGCTGGGCAGGGACACAGCCAGGACAGCTGAATCTGACTGACCAAAGGGATATTCCAAAGCATTTGATGCCATGCTCAGCATATAAAGCTGGGGGAAGAAGAAGAAGAATGGGGAAGATATTCAGACTGATGATCTTTGTCTTCCCAAGTAACTACTGCATGTGAAGGAGCCTGGCTTTCCTGGAGCTGGCCAAACACCTGCCTGCTCATGGGAGGTGTGGATGAATTCCATATTTTGCTTTGCTTGCATGCATAGCTTTTGAATCACTGTTTTTACCTCAACACGAGTTTTCTCACTTTTAACCTTCTAGTTCTCTCCCCCATCCCACCACAGAAGTGTGAGCGAGCAGCTGAGTGGTGCTTAATTAAACCATGACAACATCAAATCAGCTCACTGTCATAAAAAAGCCACTCAGTATTTCCTCCTTGTCCTCATATATTCTTTGACTTTACAATATTTAGCCAATGGATAAAATCAACAAAATTAAAAGATTACTACTCTCTGATGTCTGATTACTACTCTCTGATGTCTCATTCTGCTGCCTCTCTTGGGACTACAATGAAAAAGCCATGACACTTCTTTGATTTCATCAATGCAAAGAGAAGCTGCCTAAAACTCTATGAAAAACTGTTGTCTAAGATGGAGTGCCAGCAATCAGCTGGACAACTGTAGACAAAACCACACACAACAGACTGATTTCATTATTACAAGGGATGCCAGATCAGATCAGGGACTGGTAAGAAGGTTCTCAGAGATATTCGGGCAGGTGGTTGTAGAAGCACATGACCAGGCCCTCTTGATGTCACACAAACTACCAAGAGAAGCCCTGAAGCAACAACATGCTGTTCAGCTGAAGGTAACACAGGTCTTTAAAAAGGCACTAACAGGCATAGGAAATGATCAATCCATGAACAAGCAAAGATACTGACTTCCAAAGATTATGATAGACATATTAAAAATTGTTCCCAGGTGCAGAGAAAAGCCTGAACACCCAAGAAATTGAAACCTACCTTCAATGGTGTCTTCCTCAGAGTTTGCAGTAAGCCTGCTGGAAATCTTCTTGCAATCGCTCTGTAATAAAAGGATCAAGTTATTTTTCTGTGCTTTCCAACAGTGTTATTTGCTGCATCATAAGCCAAATACTTTTCTCTAACTGTGCTTGTACAGTGCACAAAAAACCAACCCTGCCTCAAGAGGGCCACATAAAATAAAAATTATAGCAAAACACAAGTCTCTGTGAGGCATGGTTTTGTCTGACTTCACCTTGCCCTCTTATCATGTCATTTAGCGTGAAAAAGCTCTCTGTAGAGCAGAGCTATCAGAAGGGGCCCAAAGGGACCTGAAGCAAGGTAGGGGAGAATTTGTAGGAAGCAGCTGCAACGCGTGTGGTGTCCGAGGCACACCGGAGGCTGAGACAACCCACAGCCGGAGTGTTCCACTGCTTAACCACGCGCACTACACTGAGTTTCGGAGTTGTGACAAACGAACATGCCAGCTAGGATGCTGCCAAGCCCTTAAAACATCCCGGCACCCGGCTGAGCAGCAGAGCCCGGCACAGCCCGCGCCCAGGCCGGCAGAGCACCACGGCACCCCGGGCCGGCAGCCGGAACCGGGCACGGCAACCGAGAACGCTTTGCTTCGGCAATGGCCGCCGGGGAACACGCGGGTTTCCTTCCGGGCCGTTCCAGACGCCTCAGCGAGACCCGTCCCGGTCTGCTCTTCGCTCACCGTTACCGCGTCGCCCCCGACCCAGGAGCCGAACTCAGGCCTGCGCAGCGCTGCCGCAGCGGGGCAGAGGGAGGCGGGGAAAAGGAGACGGCGCGGCCGCATCGGGAGATCCCGTCCCCATCCGCCGCCGCTTCAGTTCTCCTTCCGCACCGTTCACAGCCCGGGCCGAGACCCGCGGCTTTCTGACGCCAAGCGGCTGCCGCCCGGCCGCTCCCTCCGCCGCTGCCAGGGGAGGGGGCAGGAAGGGACACCGCAGCCCACACCTACCGGCACAGCCGCCGACCCCCGCTTCCGGGTCCCCGGCACGCCCCCCACGAGTGGCGGCGAGGGCTACGAGAGGGCGGGCGAAGTCGCTGCTGGCCCGCGTCTGCGCTCTGCTGGCCCTGCCCGGTGGCGGGTTGGGCGCCCTCCGCAGGTCCCTGAGCCTCCTGACGGGTTCCGTGGGCCCGGAGGTTGCCGTGATGCCCGGGGGGATCTCTGCTTGATCCCGGGAGCTGGCCCGACTGCCTGGCCGTCTTACGAGGGTCGGAGGCCTGTGCCGGCTCCGGAGAGCGGGGAAGCGGTGTGTGGTGGCATACTCAGACCCTCTGCCATGGCGCTTTTACCCTGCCTGTGCTAGCTGCACGCCAGAATGAGTAAGAAGGACGGGAAAGTGTGAAAAAAAACCAAAAACCAAACACAGAGTATCTTCTGCTTCCCCTAGCTAATGGTTCAAGTTAGATCCCGAAACGCAAAGGGACAGCTGTTGGGAAGGGAGCATTGCTGACTACAGCCTTGCGCAAAGCCGGGTGCTCGGGGGGCTCATGCAAGTCACCCACCCCTTCCTCTTAATACAGGGCTTCTTCTGTACATCAAAATACACAGACATTGTCGTCTACATACTTGTCTTTTGTGAGAAGGGGGGTCCTTCCCAGTACCCATAACTGCTCGTTGCTCTCTGCTACCTGTGGCACCCACCTCCTGAGGCTTCAGGAGTATTCCCCATAGTAGTTTTAACTATTTGTTGTCATGCAACTCACTAGTTATGCTACTGCTGAGATCCATCACCCGTGGCTACAGACATTTCATATCAAAATAAGCTCAGCAAGCACCCCTTTCCCTTGGCCATGCTGGCCTGTCTTTTTCAGCATAACTTCACCCCCCTTGAGAGGGCCTTTGAGACTCTTGTCTAAGGGTATCCCTTAGATAAGGCTCATTCTTGAATCAAGTGCATCAAGTTACTGTGGAACGCTGAGCAACACTTACAGGTGCATTGCAGAAGTACATATAAATACACGAATGCTAACAAGATTATTATGAAAAATTTCTTGAGCCATAGATGTAAATCAGGGAATCAGGAAGTTAAGCATCTCCAAGCCTTTTTGAATCCCAGACACACATCATCCTTTTGAATTCCATATAAGATCTTAGTTTGTTGCCAAATTTCACTTAAATCAGTAGCAATTCTCTTTCTGTAATCTACATGTACACAACAGCTGCTATTAATCGTTGTGCCTTGAGAAGCTAATGGTGTATCTGAAGCCATCCTATTTTGGGTAACTATTTTTGCAACCTCTGATACCCTTCCTTGGCAAAGCAAGGATAGCATTAGAAGTTCTGCTTCCAGTTTGTTCTATAGGCAGGAATGGGCAAGAATAGGGGCTCACTATGGCCTTTTCACATTCACTTACTCGAAGCCAAGGAATAAACCATCTGGAAAAGAAGTGAAATTTCATGTGTCTTTATATTAAAGGGCTATTTTAGCTTTAGTGTCTGATCCTCATCAACTTTTTTTTTTTTTTTTTTAAACTGTAGTACTGGGGATCACTACCCCCAAAGTACACATTCTTGACCAGTCTTGATGTCTTGAGGTAGGATCATTGGTGCTTTTTTACCACATAACCAAAACCATCCAGTACCTCTTGGAATGTTCCAGTTGCCATCCTGTTATTTCTTTCTTTGTAATGGCAGAATGACAGATTACATAAGGATAATGGCTGAAAGATCCCATATATCTCAAATCAGAAGGTAAATTATTCCGAGATGTATTAAAAAGAATTGGCATCCCTACTAAGGGTTGTCCCTTATTACTATGTTCTGGAAAATGGGTAGACACCCAGAAATTTGTTAGATTACCTATTTTCAAAGGTTTCCAATTATTTCCAAATTAAGATTATGATTCCAAGAGTCAGAGCATTCTTCCTGATTCCCCTTAGTCTTCTAGTGTGGGAAGACAAGAAGAAACAGCCACCATATTTCTCTCATTGTTGGACTCTAGAACCATAAAAAAATCAGTGTTATTCCTAAAAACGATACAATAAAACTTCTCCTCCTATACACTTTTAATGTGAAGCTGATGTAATATCAGTCCAAATACAATTCATGTAGCATCCTTTTTAAATTTTGATCTGCAAACGGTTATCTGTTTGAAGTATCACTGTCCACTTGTCGCTGAGTGTTACTTCCTTGATACAGGTGTAATGAAACCAAGTCTCAATTCCTTCAGATTTTGCAGCTGTATATGTTGTTAGCAGAACCTGGAACCATCCTTTCCATTTTTCCTTCAGAGTTTACTGGTGAGTCCAGTCTTAGGGGTGCTCTCATCTGCAAATACCTATCAAGAGAATGCAACACTTTCCCCAAAGATATTAAATATTCTTTATCTTTCTGATTTCCAGTTAAAGATACTGCTTTTGGTTCATTGCTCTTTACCATATAAGGCTTCTCATACATAGTCTCAAAAGAACTTACTTTTTCTTTGGGCTTTGGGGTCATTCTTGCCCTCAACAAGGTCAAAGGTAAAGCATCAAACCTCTTCATCTTAGTTTACTGACAAATTTTACAAATGTATCTCTTTAAGGTCTGTTTCATACGTTCCACCATCCCACTGGACTGTGGTCTCCAAGGGGTATGCAAATCTCACTTTATGCCTAAAAATTTACTAAGTCTTTTTTAACTTTTGATATAGTATTGCTTCTTTCAAAAGAACTCCACTTACTACTTTTGCTGTTTGGTGCTACATGCAATGGCTTCAGGCCAACCTGAGAAGGGATCTACTAATACTGACA
This sequence comes from Phaethornis superciliosus, assembly GCA_023637945.1. Lineage (NCBI taxonomy): Eukaryota > Metazoa > Chordata > Aves > Apodiformes > Trochilidae > Phaethornis > Phaethornis superciliosus. The sequence goes on along the minus strand of JAJQWJ010000003.1, from coordinate 33,171,484 downwards.
AATACTGACACCCATTTTGCTGTGGTAGCTCAGAGAAGTCAATTTGCCAATAGTCTCCGGGCGTATTTCCTCTTTTTACCTCTATTGATGGTGTCTTTGGCTGGATTTTAGGATTGTTTTTTAAACACAGTTCACATTTTTTGGTAATGCTTTAGGCTGTACCAAGCATTCCTATTCTAATTGTTTATCTGACATTACCTACCATCTGTTCTCCATCTTGGTCCCCTTAGGGGCACCTCATGATGATGAAGGTCCTCTTTCCTTCCAAATGGCTCCATGTGCATGTACCACTCCAAAAGCATATTTAGAGTCACTCCAATATTCACAGACTTCCCTCAGCCAGCTCCAGTGCCCATATTAAGGCAATCAGTTCTGCTTTTTGCACTGACATGTTTGTCAGAAGAGGCTTAGCTTCCACCTCCAAGTCTGCAGTCACCATAGCATGTCCTGCTTTTCAGCATCCTGACAGAAAGCTGCTACCATCCACAATCAGTTCCATATCAACCTTTTCCAAGGGTGTATCCTGCTGGTCTGGCTGAAAGGAATATTGCAGTTGCATAGCCTTTGCTCTTCCTGGTATTTCAGTATGGGACACAAGGGGTTAAAGTCATTTATCACATCCTCTAGGATAGAGTTCAGGTTCTCCCTTTGTTCCTAATTCTGTAAAGCAAACACATGCACCTCCAAGACTTTTTCTTCAGGAGTATTGAACACGTATCTTACCTTTCCAGAAAGTCACCTGAGCCCTTAATCTAGTCAATAGGGTCTTTGCTAAAAGGGCAACAAGCATTCAGGTGTGTATGAGAGTCATGAGCAAAGGACTGTTTTTTCTTCTCACACCAGAGGGGCTGGAGAAAGGGCCTCACTTCTCACCACCAACTGGCATAGAAAATTTACTTAGAGACCCCTTGCAAGAGTTTAGAACAGAATAAGTAGCTCCTGTATCCACCAAAAATTAGCCTTCTCCTTCCCCAGCTTTACTGTATTCAGAGGCTCTGCTGGGGAATTTAATTTTCCCACAGTTCCTCATCAGTCTGAGGCCCTATCCATCTATTGCAAGTATTTCAGAGATAGGATCTAATTTAAACCTAGAGGGGCCCTTTCTGCCAGGGATAGGGGAAAATCCCTTCTCTAGTGCCCTTCTTGTTCACAATATGCAAAATAATTTAGCCCTAACAGGGCTGTTTCTAATTTCTTTCCTGCTTTTGTGTTATACTGATCTGTAATGTGCATACCGTAAAATTGAAATTTTTGTCCTTTGCCAGGTCCTTTCCTTGTTCTTTTTCCTTCTTTGATAGGTCTCAGAGCAGTTAGCTACAATCCAGTAGGTGAAAGTTTCTATTGGTCTATTAACATTTGTTTTATATTATTGAAAAAAATTAAAATTAAAGGCTGAGAATCTGCTTTCTTCTTTGATCCTGAAGCAGCTTCATGTATGTGCCCAAACTAATTTCTCTTCTACTACACTCTGCTAATGCAACTGATTAGGCAATTACCATGTTTTACAATAGCAATCAGCCATTAATACAAACAAGATAATTGCAATTAACTATAGACTAGATAAATCAGTGCAGTGCTGCAGCAGTCAGAGGGGACTACCCTCTAAAGTTGTGGAATGAGTGGTGGACTAAATGTGTTTCCAAGCCACCCTCTTTATTTCTCCATTACTACATACAACCTCTGTTGCTGTTAATGCTCTCTTTCCAAAATCCCATAGATGCTCCTGAAAGATGTGTTTTATATAAACATGTCATTTTCCTTCCCCATAAACCCCCAAGGCATTGTTAAAATTTACAGGATAGATCTGGTATTTAGATATATCATTCTTTGCCTTTACATGTCCCTTCATCTCCTGTAGAGATAAACACAGTGTGTTTGCCTTAACAAAGGGGAAAATAACTTCCTAAGTGCCACACAAATGTATAAAAGCTGATACTAGAAGCACAGACATTGCAATTTTTCTTACTTCTTGCCAGCTGGTACTTTGTGCATATACTGCACCTGTAGCAATTTCCCAGACAAGAGGTGATGATAACTCTCTGCAGTGGGACATGCAGCTGGGGTGGTAACACCTGCTGGCAACATCCCATAGCCAGAATTGTCACCAACAACAAGTGGCAGTGGCTGGATAGGACTTGGGCACCTTGTTTGTGATGTTAAATGGTTTTCTGTGGTATTCATATGCTCTGTTAACAGCTTGGCTCTGATGGCCTCAATACCATGCTTAGTCACTCATTTATCCTAAAAATAATTATTATGACTGTGATGTCTTGCTCCATGTTAGGAGTTTTGTCTGTCACACAGAACTTTGTGAACAAGCAACACGGGGTCACTGGTGCTGATATGGGTTTTGTAGTGGTGAGCAACAAGACATATTTGTGAAGGCATGCTGAACATTGGGCTGGCTGTGGTGTGGCCCATAAAAGCAAAGCACCTTCTTTCCAAATGGAAAAAGAGCCGCTTCATCTGCATTTTACTCCTAAGAACTTTCTGGATTATCTTCTCCACTCCTGTACACTGAGATCTATTTTCTCCAAACGGTAGTGTGAGCACTAGTGCAGTCCTTCCACTGACACAGACTTTTACCTAAGCTTTCCTTATGTCCAGTTATGCTGGTGCCTTCTCCAGGACCTGGTGCCACACAGTGGCTAGTAGTTGCATTTTTTTTTAGCTGGCACACCTTGACTGAGAAGCACTGCTGATTGTGATGAGCCCTTCTCCATTTGGTTTCTTTCCCACCTTTAGGCATTTGACTGAGCCTCCATGTGTCCTTGACTTGGCTTCTAGGGACCTACAGGCACCCACCTTTGCCCTGACTTTTACTAATGCCTCTCCAGTTCAGACTTTGGATATTGCTGTACGTTCTCATAGCAGTTTTCTGCAGGAAATTTAAATCTTGGAGTTGGGCTTCATACAGGCAACACTTAAGCTCCACCCTTAAAGACAAAAAGTAATGGACAAAAAGTGTCCAAAAGTAATGGATTTGGAAGAGGGAAGGCAAAACAACTTCATTTTCATTTGAGACTTGGATCAGATGCATATCAGCGTCAGAGGAAGCTGTTTTGCCTGCAGCCTTTAAACAGGTTTCATAGCCCAGTTTCTTCTTCTTCCTTGTCCAGAAGCCTGGAGATGGTACTGCACACACCAGCCACCATGTCTGGGTGCTCAGACACCAGCTGCTTGACATCTCCCACGATGACAGGGTCTTGGCCAGCACTGTTTGTCTGTTGAGTCCCATAACAGGTGAACACTACCTTAGCAACAACTTCTTCATACAGAACTTTGATCTATGCTGGAAAATACCTCTGTTGCTACTAAAAAGTATCCGTCCTTCAGTTTGTCGTAGTTTATCAATATATAAATACATAATCCACCTGAGGCCAGGCCTTGGGATCATCTTTTCTTTGATGCTACAATGGCAAAAATTCCTCTTTCTAGGCCTTAGTTATTGTCTCACTACTCCATAAGCAACATGGGCTGCTTGTCCTCCCTAATTGTTGTTTGAGGTCCTCCTGCTTCCCTGTAAAGACCCATGTATTTTAACAATCCCTTTCAGTTTTTCAGAACCTTGTTTCTGGTTCTTTTATCTGTTAACTTGACACCAAACCCTGCTCACCATCACTGTTCCAAGCTTTCAGGGACAGTCCTCACAGTCTGACTGCCCACCACAGGCCTCCTATGGCTACCCACTGGCTCTGGGACTCCCAGAGTATAAGTCCAGCTGGTCAGGTCTCACCTCCTGTTTGCCACATCATGCCCAGCCAGCCCCCAGCCCTCTGCAGTACCCAAAAAAGGTGCTGGAGGTCTCAGTCTCTGATCCCCATGCATTGGTGCAGATCATCCCCTCCCACAAAGCAGAGACAAGATCCCAAATCTGTGCACAAAATGATAACATTTATTGAAAGAGTAATTTTTTTTTTTTTAATACAAAAGAAAGCTCTGTACATAGTACTGTGATTACTTCCACATCCTTCCAGAAACACAACCCTGGAAACTGAAGGGGAGGGGAAAAAAAATTAAAAAAAAAAAATCCCACACACACTTATGCGTACACACAAGCACACACACACACACACACACAACCCTCAAACCAGTAAAATGAACTAAAAATGTCACCACACTATAAATGCCATTTCATCCCTGATACACAAGTGTTCTTACAAGTCTGCACTTAAATAAAATACACCATTAGCGTTTAACCAGCAGTTGCCTTTGGGGAGCCAGGGAAGGGATGTGGTCAGACAGGCACCCTGTAGCAGCAGGGGCACTCCTGCTGTCCTGGCCCAACAGCTCTGCTCCAGTGCCAGCAGAAAGCAAAGCAGAGCAAAGCCAGGGACACAGCAAAGTGCTGGGACAAAGGACAACATAGACCCCAACCTCTTGCTTCTTCCTGGACAAGCTCCTAGATAGCATCCTTGTTCTGGAAGCATCACTGAGCAGCATTCCTTACACCTAGCAATGGGACATGGCACAGCACTCCCACGTGCTCTGAGCTGTGGGTACACATCTCTCAGAGCAAGGATGCTAAGGGGAGGCAGCATGCAATGCCACCCTCACCAAATGGGCCACCCCACTCCCCACAAGCCCTTCCCAGGCTGCATAACAGACCAGCGGCCAAAATAGGGTTCTGAAAGCTCTTTGCACAGAGGGGGGCTTGAAGGGAACCAGCCCCCCATCCATGCACTACAGAATGGCTGTAGAGGTGGAATTACAGCCCAGATCCCGAGCTAGGACTTCACAAGATGCTACCTGCAAAGTGAGCAAGGATCAGCCACTGCTGGCTGTTTGCCACACAGGGAGGAGTGGGGATACCCATAGCCTTGAGGGCAGTCACAGGTAGCACTGCTCCACACCACAAGCAGTGACAGAACAGCCATAGGTCCCAAGAGTAGAGGTGAACAGGGCAGACATCAGAATACCCAGCCCACCTCTGACTCAGACACACTGCAAGCCTCTCATTCCTGAGGGATGGGTTTCCCACTTCTAGACATTGGCCACTGCTCCACTTTGTCTCCTGCCCATTAAGCCCAAAATGATGGGTATGGAGTCCTCAGTACAGGGAAGGGGGAAACAGGCATCCCACTCAGTTCAGCTTGATTCCTGGCACGTGCTGTTGGGTGGGGAGCACAGCTTAAACGCTAATGCTGAGGGAACATATCCAAAGTTACAATACAAACTCAAAAGCAAGGCCCCTTTCCTGCCTCCATGCCCACCCCCCCTCTCCCATCCCCCTGGTACAAACCCCATGAAAACTGTACAGGAGCCAAACTTTTATTCCTTAAAGAATTACATAAATACTGAGTTTAACACTTAGAAAAATAAAGTCATTTTCTTTTTTCTTTTTTTTTTTTTCCTTTTTTTTTTTTTTTCTTTTTTCTCCAAGGCTTCTTTTGTCTTTAACTTAAAAAAAGAAAAGTTACAGTAGCTGCATCTTCCGCTAAGGATTCAGCAGCTTCTCTCATTTGCTTGCTCTCCCTCCAGGGACAGGGCTAGGCAGCAGAGCCATTCACAGCAACTCCCATGCAGGACCAAGCATGCTCCAGCCCTTCTCCTCTGGCCTTGTTGAGCCTGCACAGGCATCACAGCTGCTCCTCCACAGCCCTGGATGGCCTGCAGGTCACCCCAGAGCTCAGAGGAAGAGACTGCCACCTGCCAAGCAGCTCAGTGCCCCATGGGCTCTTCCCTTTGACTCTTGTTTCTCCAACTTGCATCAGACACAGAAATTTAGAAAGCACTGGCTGGAGCTGCTGGGGGATGTGGGAAAGACCCAGCCACATTCCCCTGGGGGTAGAGAGTCCGCAAGCAGTGCGAGGGCTGAGAGGAGAGCCTGGGGCTGAGCCTTCCATGGAGACCTCCCCCCAGGAACTCTCTGGGGCGTCGCTGTGCTCCTGGGCATCCACCAACCACCTCAGCTGTGCGAGGGCAACCACTGGGGCAGACAGGCAGGCTGCAAATCTCCCGGGCAGCCCAGCGAGGAGGCACTGAGGGCAGAGGGTTCACTGTAGTGCATACGAGGAGGACGGGGCCACTGGTGCTGCAGGCTATGCCCTGCCCTCCAGAGGGAGGGCATGCAGGTCCAACCAGAGATGCACATGCAAGCTGGCCGCTCTCCCCTCTCCAGAGCCCAGGTTGAGCTGCTATGGCCAGGACCTGTCACCCCCACAAAGGCACATTGCTGAGGCCAGCAGCACAGCTCCACCGAGGGCTCTGGATCTGAGCTGAGCCCCACGCAGAGAAAACGCTCGTGGGCAAGGTGATTCGAAGTGGCCAGAAGGAGCCAGAGCCTCCAGCTGGGAATGGCCCACAGTATTTAGTTACAGCACAGGGCAATCCTCCCCTCAAGAGACAAGTTTCTTTGGCTGGCGTGAGACAAGCACAGCTATCGCAGCATCCAAAACGCTCCCAAGCCCTGCATGGCCCCAGCACAGCTCCACCCCAGGTGGGTCCTGAAGCCCCACGTGCATGCCTGTACGTGTGTGTGTGTGTGGGTGGGTGGGTGCATGTTTGTGTGTGTGTGCATGTGTGGATGAAGGAAACGTGAAAAGGCAACAATAAATAACTGGTGCAGTCTGTACGAGAAGGAATTGCTGCCAGCCCCAGCACTGGCATGGCAAGCCAGGGACAGCACAAGGCTGGCAGCAGAGGCCTCTCAGTCACTCTTGGCGCTGTGTGAAGTGTCCAAGTTGACCACTTGCAGCTCCGTCAGGCTGCTGCCACTGCTGCTCTGCTGCCCAATGACAGCCATCTAGAGAGAAAAGGGAGGAGGAAGCGCTGAGGGACAGCATGCCCAAGACCATGTGTGCCAGCACCCAGGGTGCTCTTTTCTGGAGCCCTGTCCAAGGAGGGCAACACTTCCTCACCCAAGGGTGGGTGGTACTGACAGCTTTCCCAGGCCTAAGAAGGCCTGCACAGGCCCAGGTCTACCCGCAAAGGATGCGCAGGCAGGGCCAGAGCAAGGGCACCCCTTGAACACCTCTGAGTACTACTCTGCACCTACCTGGTGAAGCTGGACAGCTGAGACTGGGATCTGAACGGTGCCTGATGGGGCTGTCAGGAACACTTGGGGGACGCCACCTGCCACAGAGAAATAGCACAGATAACCTTTAAATAGTGCTCCCCCATTGGTCCTTTCTCTGAGGCTCTATGAAGCTTCACAGGGATGAAGGTGCACGTTTGCATGTACGGAGACATCCCAAGAGAAAGTCACACAGGCTAGTTTTCAAAATGCTGTGAGAAACAGGTACAAACCCTCAATCCAAGCCTTGCCTGAATGGCTTCATGCGGTTTTGCCCCTTCATGCAACCACAGGCCCTCTCTGAAGTCTCCTAGCTCCCTCCACTGCCTGCCCCGTAATGCCGCCTGTCCCAGAAACCTTCACCCTTTTTTCCCCAGCAAACAGCTAAAGCAGTTCTTTGGAAAGGAGAATGGTGGGATCTAAAAGTACACATCCAACATCGCACTCGCCAGACCTTTGTACAGCCTCCAGGACTACTCGGGAAAAAACTCTTTGAAACAAGTACACAGCATAAATACATGCGAGATGAGAAAAATCTGTATCAGAGCACTTAAGGAAGCACTGACCCAGACAGCTGTCTTACCCTGATCCTGGACCTGGCCGTGGGACACCTGCATCGCTGAGGGTGCCTGTGAGAAAGCGTTGAGGACTGCAAGTCCGCCGTCCGCAAGGCCAGGTGTGGGCGCGTACATCACCGCGTGTGGGCTGGGGTACATCATGTGCCCACCCACTGTGGTTGGCACAGACGACGTCATGATGGTCGCTGGGAGGGTCACTGGCACCAGGACAAGACTACATGTGAGCCACACAAAAGTAGTCTGCTACACTTAGAATCATAGACTAGAATCATTGAATCGCTAAGGTTGGAACAGACCTCCAAGATCACCAAGTACAACCATCAGCTCAACACCACCAGCCACCTAAACCAGGTTCTCTAGTGCTACATCCATATGTTTTTTGAACGCCTCCAAGGATGGCGATTCCACCATTTCCCTGGACAGAACAACTGGGCAACCCATTCCCAGCTCCACGCTGAAAGTAAGAGCAGATGATGTATCTGGAGAAGCTCTGAAGTTCCTTGTAGGGTACTCTATGCACAGCCACATCAACCTAGACATAACATAGCACAGGGGCTTGCAAGAGGGATAAAAACACCTGGGCAATTCAGAAAGGCTGGGATAGAGTTAGTCTGAAGAAGGATCCTGGACAGGGAGCAGGTGTGAGGTCTGTTGGTGTGGGTTGTTAGCAGCAGTGGATAGGAAGACAGACAGAACATGGTTTACCCCAATGTCCCAATTACCTGTTCCACTGGAAGAGGTCTGGGTAAGGTCAGTGCTGCTGTCACTAGAGGGAGTCGGTTGCTGTGGTGCCTGGTGCACCTGGATCGCCTGGACTGGGACCTGCTGAGCCATGGTACCACCTGGGGAGAGAAAAAAGGCCTTGAGCCTGTGGCTCAGTAGGAATACAGGCACCCTAGGCCATGCAAAAAAACCCTAATCCTCTGGCCACACACGGCTCCAAAAGCGTGACTCTGCACTGCACTGAGGAAGACAAGCCAGAAGTAGCATGTGGCAAAACAGACCGAAACCTGCTCTTTCTTGGCACACAGGGGCCAAGAAGGGGTTAGCTAACCTACAGGGCTCCAGAAAGAAGAGGAAAGGCCACAGCAGCTCTTGCCCAGCTGTCAGACATGGTTCAGGAACATCTGGAGCCCTACTCACCACTCTTGGCTCCACCAAGACACAGTACAATGTTGGGAGGAGAGAGCCCAGCCACATGTCCCAAGGACTGTCCATGCTCAGCCTGCAAGGATCATCTCCCTGCACTCAGCAGAACTTCCGAGAGCCCAAACACCCAGGCCAGCTGGGTCCCACTGCTCCATCCTCCACAGGGTACTCAAGGAACTGCTATCTCACCCAGACTGTGACCTCAAGGACATCAGTGTCCTACATAGGGACTAGAGACCACTGGGCCACAGCAATGTGCATCCCAGAGTTTCAGGGACAGGAACACACAGCCTCCAGCCCAGCCCACTTGCTGTAAAGCTCTTCAGCTCAAGATGAAGCTTGGCATAGAAAGGTCCCTCCAGGCCTCATGTCCTGTCTCCAGAGGGAAAAGGAAGGAATGCCTGAGAGCAGGAACCATCAGCCACCTCACTCAGAATGGGCATCTCCCTGTACACCACAGAGAAACACATCCATTATTTTCTTAGGCTTCTCCAGATCATGAAAGGAAGCCAGTCCCCTTGCATGGGATCACACTGCCTGCCAGGGCACAGAGAAGCTACAAGGGGTCCAAGAAAGTATGCAGGCTGTCAGACTCATTGACTTAGGCAGAAACAGGAAGGACACAAGAAACACTGTCTCACTCTCAGCGCCAGTTCTCAGAAGATGGCTGACCTCACAAAGGAGGGCTTAGGCCTGTTCTGAAATTCCAGTCAGGAGCATGTCCAGCCCCAGTACAACACCTCAAGAGCCTTGGACTCAGTGCAACAAGCAAGCCCTACGAAGGACAATGCACACAAGGCAGCACAGCAGCAGCAGCACCACTCCCTCCTCTGCTCTGGGTCTCTCCTGACCTATCCTCTGCACTGTGGTTCAGCGACTGTCTGGAGATCCAAGCAAGGGCAGCTGCTCAGAGCCAAATGCCAGAACTCAAAAAACATCCACCCTGAAGTCTCCTTCCCTCAGTCCTCCAACAGCACAGTTCAGCTGCACCAGGGACCAGCCTCCTCTGCATTTGCTAGCTACAGGGCAAACCCTGGGGCAGCAGACTGCCAACCCAATGCTTCCTGTCATCTGTATCCCCTAGGGTGTTGCTCCTGTCTGCCATTCTCTGCCCTGTCTTCACACCTCTCCCCTGCACCACCCTGAGGGTGCCCTGAGCTCTGCCTTCTCTGTGCTCCTACCTCAGCTGGTGGTCAGCTCTCTGGCCAGGACCAGGACCCCCGCCAGAAGCCTCTATCCCCCAACCTCAAGCAAGCAGAGAAGTGAGTGCTGACCTGTCAGCAACACAATCTGCCCCCCAGCTCTGGCAGGGAAGGGGAAGACTGCTGTGCCTGTTGCAGCTGTCCAGCTGTACCTGTGACAACCTGGCCCTGCTGGCTGGGAAGAGCCAGGGAGTGGGGCTGTAAATGAGTAAAAGGAATGGTAGGGGGGTCCCCAGAGAAAGAGAAGCACAAAAGGATGGAGAAAGAAAGGCTTCCCATCACCACTAGCTCTTTTTGCTCCCTCCAGGCTTCTTGGTGCTGCTCTGGGGTCCCAACTCAGCTCCCTGCCAACACGCCCTTCCCAGCAGCAGGGCCAGCTAGCAGCACTCTAAGAAAATAACTCTAAAAAACCCCCCAAAAGGTATCTACATGACCCTTATTCAGCCATTGGCCTGTCTGGGCTCAAGCAAGGAATCTCAGCCAGGTTCACACAACAGCAGTAACCACTCTGCTTCCTCCTGCCACTAAGTCTCCTCTCCTCTGGAGAGGGAAGCAACACACTCCAGGTGCAGAGTCAGATGGATGCAGTCTTCATCCCCTAAAGGCACTGACCTGACATGAGGGTGAAGCCGGTGGGTATAGGCATGAGGCCCCCAGATGTCACTGCACTGGCTCCAGTAGTCTTCAGCACTGTCCCGTTGGCACTGGTGACGGCATTGGGGCTGATGCTGGCAGACACTGGCGCCAGGTAATTAGTGATGGGGAATGATGGGCCACTGCTGACCTGCATGGAGGTCGAGGTGGTTGGGGCTGTCTGGATGGTTGACGTTGTCCCCGGCAGGTTGGTGACAGTGAATGCTGGTTTCAGTCCATCCTGGGAAAGGAGAGATGGTGACAACTCAGACCAGCCCTTGAATCCGGTCAACATCTGCCCACAATACCAAATCATGCTCTGTAAGTTGCATCCCCATGCTAAACCATTATCCCCACAGCCCACTGCCAGCACAGAGCAGAAATGGGCTAGCAGAGAAGAGTGGCTTGTACGAAAACATGAAGAGATTGTGCCTAAAACACGGCATGAGGAGAGATGGAGAGAGCTCTGCATAAACCTTGGATACAAGCCCAGGGCCACACAGGGCCACTGAGAGCCTTCCCTGCAATATACTAAGGGGGCAAAACAACCCCTCCCAAGGAGCTGTCATAGTACAGCCTCTTTTTGGCATAGTACAGGTAAGAATAATCCTTGCAGAGAGAGACAAAAAGGCCAACACACTGTCTCCTGTCAGGAACACATACCACTTCCCCTATGGCAGGAAACACATGATCAAGAACAAACTGAAAGCTGGCTCTTAAAGACAGCTGTACATCAAAAGCAGCAAGGAAGAGGCCAGTAAGGCCAAGCCCAGACACCAAGAAGGCCCAAATCCAGCCCTGACTGACAGCTGCTTTGGCAGGGCCTGAGAAATGCCTCCCAGACCAAAGGAGAGAACCTGGCCAGGGAAAGGATCCATTTGCCAGTCCACTAGCAGAAGATCAGCACAAGGCAAATGCTCCTGAAGGACACTACATTGGCTACAGCCAGCACACACCACAGTCCTCCAAGGAGCACCAGGGCTTTGTGCTTGTCTGAGGACAGCATCACCAGGGAAGCTGAGCAGCAGAAGGAAAAGGGCTCTGTGCTGGGCCAATGCTAGCCCCAGAGACTGGCCTGCTGGGTCTGGGAACAAAGGAGGAACATGTGTGCCAGGCTGCATAAAACCCCAGTGTCTGCAGCACGTGGATGGACATGGCTTGGATCTGCAGGAACCAACTAAGCCCAGCATGATCCCTGCTGCCCCTAGCAGTGACTTCAACCCTCCTTCCCCCAGATCCCCTTTCAGATATCCAGGGTGTGCACGAACCCTCTCCTGCCCTGCTCAGCTAGCTAAGAGCAACCTGCAAAGACACTGCTCCCCAGGAGACCATGCCATGGGCCACAAGGGATCTGCTTTCCCTGTGCCCTGCCACAGCTGCTGGCATGCCTGGGAAGAGTTAAGGCTGCCACACTCCCACCCCTCCCACTGCAGGCTGGTGGGCCCAGCTCTCCCACGTGCTAAGCCTTGTTCCCAGCTTGTCAAGCTGCCAGGATCTAGGAATTCACAGCTCAACAAACAGCTAAAAAAGGGAAGGCAGCCCATTTTGGACAGGGGGAGCAAATCCCAGGCACTCAGCTGTGCCCCAGGGCCTGGGGAGGGAGGAGAGCAACACCCCTCTTTCTTGGCACCACAGTCCCTGAAGTCCAAATTAGAAGAGGCACATGATAACAGAGCAGAGCCCAGCAGAGGCACTTTCCATTAGCTCAACCACAAACTTCTGCCATCCCACAAGGGACACGGAGGCTGTGGGCAACCTCCCCACGTGGGTAACAGGCCAAAGCTCCCCCGAGCCCACTAGGCCATGATAGCCATAGCAGATCAGGACAGGCCCTGTTCCCATCTGGAAAAGACAGTCTCCCCTACTCCCAGGCACAGGGACACCCTGGAGCTGTACACCCCTCCCGCTTCCCCACCTCCACCCCCCTGAGATGTGGTCCCCAGCAATCAGGGCACTTAGCATCCCCCACACAAGGGTGGAGAAAGCATCCCAAAACATTCACAGCACCTGTCTCAAGGGCATTCTCAGGACTCCCTAGAAGCAAGAGGGCAAATCTTGGTAATATTGAAACAGCAAAGGTGCTTGGGAGGGATGGTGTGTCAGTAGGATTGAAGCATGCACACCTACCCCAGCTATGCCCTCCCCCTAATCTGCCACAAGTGAGATTCAGATTGTTCTCAACTTTTCTGTGTTTCTCTCGGGCTGCAGTATAAGCTTCTAGTACAGAAAGTGAGCTGGGAAAGACCTTGAGATTGGACACCCTTCGCCCTCTTCCCCATGCCTGCTTGGGATGCCTCAGGGCCCTTGGGCACCTTGGCTACCCCGAGTACCTTGCAAGGCCCAGACTACATACATGAGGCCAGCCTTCAATAGGAGCCAAGTCATGGTTCACCTTCAGCACAGATGACCCATGGGCAAGCTCTGAGGTAGCACAGCAGCCCTGAAGACCACTCCTTTCCCAGTCCATCTGCATATCCATTCCCCACCATAGTTCACTGCAAACTTCAGTTTGCAAAGTAGTACATGGAGAACCAACACATAGCAGAGAGGTGCACCATGGCAAGAGATGTCTTCACAGACACACATCACTGTAGATGCTTGATAAATGCTACAGAGAATGGGTAGACCATAGGCCATGGTCCAGGCTATCTGATCCTGGCCCATCCTGGACCACAGTAGGGTACTGGGGAGAGAAAAAAATCCCACTCCACAGCTTCAGGAAGTTGCCTTGAACAATGCTCTTCAGCATGGCCCAGACACACATGCACCCCCAGCCAGCATTATTGCTTAGATGTTGTAGGACAACTTGCCTAGCAGGCACATGGGGAATCCTCAATCTGGTCTCCAACACCCGGTCTGCATTTCAGATGAGGCAAAGTCCTGTCTTTCCCCAAAAAGAGATTAACAGGTCAGGGCTAATCCCATCCCAATCCAGAGTCCCTGAGCTGCCTCCAAAATCCCCTCTCCCACATAACCACACCCAGGAGATTACATGAGAGCAGTGTCCCCTGTGCCTCTGCACACAGACAGGTCAGTGCTATATCCATAAGGATATAGCTGCTGTCTTGGTAGTCCAGTATGCCCCAGTCCCACCTTCAACCTAAGCTCAGCTCCATGACAGGGAGTTTGGGTCTGGCACAACAGGAAGATCAAACAGCTGCTGCTGGCTGCACCGCAAAAGAATCCCAGTAGGCTGCTGAATGCAGGTAACAGTCTGGCTGCATTGCTGCCCCCTCTGCTGCAGCAGCTGAAGACAAGCAGCTTTTGTCCATACAGAGGTTCACAAAGGAGAGTTCACAGAAAGGCCAGGGAGCAACTGTTCAACCCTCTCAGAGCATCCTACATGGCTGGACCTGACATTTAATTTCCTGACACCTCCTCCAATGAGGCAACCCAGCCCTGCGTACCACCCACCCCTCAGCAAAGATGCCAGCCACCTAGCATGGCTCCCCCATGGGCTCCCTTCATCCTCAGAGGGCTTCTTGGTCTATCCGAATTGGGCTGATATCTGCCAGAGCACTGAACCAGGCTTCTAGCCCTGCAGAAGGCATGGCAGGTCTGAGGAGGGTCAGGGTGGGATGGTCTCCAGCCCCAGGGCTTGAAGACCCCTCAGCATGCTGGGTTTAGCCAGAATGTCAAACAAAAGGCAGGGCCACAGGGCTGCTCCAGCCCCTTACCAAATGCTGGCCATGACCTCAAGACACCCCACACTAAGCACTTTCATTCATGAATACTGGGATGGAGCTTGCGGTGCAACAAGTGGGGGCTGCATCAGAAAGCAGGCAGAGAGAATTTAAGACCATCTCCTCTGCAGAATATTTCCACTGAAGGGCACGCTTCCTTTGGGGCCACGCTGCAGTACTTTCAGGGACAGCATGCGGACAAGACCCATGCCAGAGACAGGTCTGCTGCCATGCACAGCGCTCCCTGCACCTCCAAATTACTCCAGGCACAGGTAATGCGTCTCATTACAAAATACCCACAGGACCTGCCTTTTCAGCCGAAGAGATACAATGCAGACTTCACAAGGGGGAAAGTGCTGGTGACAATGGCCTCCTGTGCCTACAGATCTCAAGAGGGATTAGAGGCACCTAGGGAAGTCAAACCAGACTGGGAAAGCCAGGATTGTTGTTGGGCTTCCATCAGCAAGGAGCTTTCTCAGGGTCTCTTCTGGGCTCCAGCACAGAGCTCTCCAGCCAGCAATACCTTCACCTGCCACAGCTTCTCTGCCTACAGGAACCTCTGGGACTACTGATACTCCTCAGGGTTCAGCAGCAATCAGTGTTTGCTTGCTGCAGCACTGCACACATGTGAGGAAGAGGGCACAGAAGAATTGTGGCAGAGGACATAAGCATGCAGCTCAACACCTCTGCAGCCCCAGACAACATGCTGGACATGACTCAGGGCTGTGCTCACAGCCTTTGGGATTACGGCACAGAGAGCTCAAACACTCTTCTCTGGGTTGTCTGCTTAAGTAGCTACAGTATGGCTGTGGCTTATGTACAGCTGGCTGGAGGGCTCCTAGAGCAAGGGCACAGTTCATCTGGAAGGCTGCTTTAGCAGCAAGCCCAGTACTCATGCCATGAGCACTGGTACAACAGAGCTGCAGCAACTCACAGCTAACCCAACAGGACTCCACACAGACCCATGAAGCTGCAGTACAACCCCCAGATCAGCATGTTGTCCCAGCACTGCACCAAACACCTCTGCCTGCCATCTCCAAGCACCTGTGGACCCAAGCAAGGATACAGGAGACAGCTTTCTTGCAACAGCTTTGAGAAACAGCACCAGGGGATACAGGGACAAGATGGGGACCTTCCAGCAGGAAAGGGCCATTGCCCGTCTCTGCACCCACAGGCAAGCCCTCTGCAGCACCCTGGGCAAAAGGCCACAAGTAACACAGGCAGGCAAGGGCCAGTGGCTGCAGGGACACCAGGCAGGGAAAAGAAACGGTCCGTCCAGCCAAATGTTTCCAATCCCTATGTCCTCCCTGCCCCCTTCCAAAACAGCACCAAAGCAAGAGACAGCTGCAGCTTATAAGGAATGTGAGGGGCCCTGCCAGAGACTCTGGCGAGGGAAACCAGGCCTTATAAGGACATGGAGGCAGAATCAAATTTTTATCAATGAGTGCAAGAGCATGGAGACGCCCGGAGAGAGATAACAGCACTGAGAGTTGGCCAGGGGGGTGGGCTGGGCCAGTGGGGAGCCCTGCTGCAAAGGCCAGGACACCTGTCACTCGCTCCCCTCCTCTCCAAATCACCACTAATGCCAGCCAAGTGAAGGAGACAGCCCTGAGAGGCCACAGCAGAAGTGCTGGAGTCACGAGAAAAAGGGACCCTTCCTCAGCTTCTCAAGCTGCTATTCGAGGACTCATAGTACCACAGGCACAGTCCATGCCCCTCCCTGCAGGGTGCCCAAGCACACATCCGAGCACAGGAACATTACCTTGGTTTCCCCACTGCTGTCCGATTCAGAGACCTGGTAGGTGAGGTCTGTCTCCTCGAAGCCTGTGGCACTCATGCGCTGGTCAGTGGTTGGGTCTGAGCGTGGGGGTGAGTCTGGGGAGTTGAGGCACGTTTGGATCAATGCCTTCCCCGTCTCACTGGTGATCATGGGTTGCAGCTTCCGTGTGGCAAACGTGTAGACGTGGCCCGTCTCGCTGGCCACCAGCAGCAGGACTTGAGTGCCGGTCAGCGTGGAAAGCTCGTAGGCCTGCCAGCAGCACAAGGGAAGAACAGGGAGTCACAGACAGCAGGGACAGATACACCGAAGGAGAAGAGTCCCTGTGCTCCCATCACGGTCCTCCTTTTGGTCATGCCAGCTCCAGCTGCCTGTCACCCCAGAGGAGCTGTGGCCTCTAAAACCAACTCAGAATTGGCTCCCTATAGTGCACCATGCTTTCCTCCCATCTTCTTCAGCATGCCCTTAGGAGACATGCATGCCAAGGGGCCACAGCTAAAGACTGATACCCTCAGAAGAGGGCCCCGAGAACACTGGGACAATGGGCTGTCCCCATTCTGAAAAAACCACCCGCTTTTCCAGACATATCTGGATGACTGTCCTTCCCCCTCACATACACCTCTGCGGAGCCATGCGAGAGGATGCTCCTTAGCCCACATGTCTCTGCTACTTCTTTCCCAGCACCAACCCCAGCCAGGCCAGGACTCAGATTCTCCTCAGTCTTCACAGCCCCGAACACAGATGCACTCAAACACCCCTGCAGTGAGCCTACCATCCCCCAAGACCGACCTGTGGTCTAGGGAAAACACTTCATATGCCACCATAACACACACACAGTGGTCTCGCACAAGCTATAACAGACAGGATGGCCTCATTCTGCATCCCACGCTGCCAGGATGAGCCCAGGAGTGCCCCACAACCATTCCCACCTTCCCAGGGTGCACAAAGCCCAGCTCAGCTGGGATGCAGCACTGCCCTGATGTTCAGAGGATGCTGTGAGCACCAGGGGGGGATGCAGATGAGCCGTCAGAACCCAACCGCAGACAACATACCCCAAGTTTCTAATCTATCTTTGCTTGGGTCGTTACTCCAGCCACCAGGAACCTCGGAGAGCACTCTAGACCTAGCTAGACGTGGCGCTAGCACCTTCCGCGGCTGAAGGAGCCAGCGCTGCCGGGCCCGTGGCGGGGTGGGGCAGGGCAGCCCAGCTGTGCCACAGAACTGGCACAGCACCCAGCTGCTGCTCCCAAAGAAGAGGCCCGAAGGCTCCCGGGGTGCCGGTCAGCTCCGGCTGAGGGCTGGAAGCTGCACCGGGACCTCCCCAGCGCAACAGCCGGGCTGGGGACCGCCGGGCACACCCAGCATCCTCCGGCCTCAGGCTGCGTGACCGCCCTTCCCGCTCCCAGCTGCCCAGGTCCCCGCCCGGAGTTCCGCGGTCGGCAGGAACCGGCCGCAGGCGACAAGCGGCTCCGCTGGAGGCTCCCGCGCAGCCCCCCGGAAGGAGCTGCTGCCGGGCCGCCCCCCCCGCCGCCGGGGACCGGGAAGCCACCGCCGTTTCCGGGCACGGCTCCTCCGGCCGGCTGCCCTCCCGGGCCGGGCGCCCAGTGCCGAGGGGCCACAGACAGGTGGGTGCCAGACGACACCCGTGGGCGCTCCCACCGCCGCTTGCCTCCCGCCTCCCCTCCCTCCCCCTCTCCGGTGCCGGCCGCAGCCCCGGGGCCGCACCTTCTTCATGATGCCGGTTTTCCTCTTGCTGAAGGTGGTATAGCGCCGCAGCTTGTTGTCGATGAACTCCATCTTGATCTTCACCCGTCCCCGCGTCTTCTTCCCGGGCTTGGCTCCGCTCACGGCCCCGCCGCCGCCGGCGCCGCTGTAGGCGGCCGCCGCCGCTCCCGCCGCGGGCCCCGCCGCCGCCGCCGCCTCGGCCAGGCCACGCTTCACTCCGCGCCGCTCGCCGCCCAGATCCTCCTCCTCGGCCGACTCCGAGTCTCCCTCACTGCCGCTGTACAGCGCCTCCCGCTCCAGGCGGCCCGCGGGCGGCCCCGCCGCCGCCCCGCCGCCGTTCGACCCACGCGTCACCGGCGACCGGCCCAGCCCCGAGCCACGGGCCAACGCGGCGGCGGCGCCGTTCCCGGCCCCGGCTTGGCTCGGCAACATCGCGGCGGCGAGCGCAGGTCGGGTCGGGTCAGGCCGGCCCCGCCATGGCCCCACCGCCCGCTCCGCACTCACGGCCCCGCTCCGCCGCCGCCCCCGCCGCGCCGCACCGCCCCCATATAAAGCGATACAATGTTGCCTTTTATGGCGAAGGCGCTCCTTATATGGGGCGAGCCGGCGCCCCGCGGGGAGGCGCCATGCCATTGGCTGGCGGCCGCCGAGCGCCGGTGCCCATTGGCCAGCGGAAGGGTGTTTGATTTGCATACGTTCCGAATGCGCTCACGTCACTCCCGGGTTGAAACACGCAAGGAGGCTCTTAAAGGGACAGCGCGCCCCGACCGCCCCGCCGTGCCGGTGTGGGGGGGAAAGGGAGGGTGGCTGTCGCCGCCGGCGGACGTCGGGGGTGTTGCGGTACTGAGGGCGGCCCGGCCCGGCCCGGCCGTCCTGTAGCAGTACGGGTGGAGGCAAGTCTGAGACAGCCGCTCGCCCGGCTCCCGGTGCCAGCTCCAGGCGCTCGTAGAGGACACACCACGTGGCTGAGCCTCTGCCTTGCCCTGAGTCCCGGCCTCGCCAGCCCCGGGATGAAGAACTCCGCACCGCCGTCACCACCCTGCCCGCCTCATCACCGTGACACCAGGTGTTGGTCCAAGCAACCCTGCAGCCCCACTCTTCTTACCCCTTGCAGGACACCAGCGTGCTGCCTGCCCATCGCTGGTGCAGATTCTGTCTACGCAGGGTCTGCCTAGGGTCAGGAGGAAGGGCTGCAGAGACACCAAGAAGGGGCTGGGAGCCACGTGGGTGCTCAAGGGCGTGCACGGTGCAGGACTGGACAGATAGAACCAAAATACACATTGCCCAAGAGCAAGCTGACCACCGATTGGAAGAAAGAGGGTCTCCGTTTAACAGTATCGGCCACAGCTACCTTGGAGTCCACCGGCGGAGAGAATGGGGTCCTGTACCACAGTCATTCGTGGGCAGTGCAGACAGCTTATACACCTGCCCCTTGAGGAGATGCCCCGGTACACAAACAGAGGTCCATGTCCTCGCCTCCTCTGCATCTCAGAAGGTTCCTAGTGGGTGGCACAGTCCACATCTCCTGTGGTTCATATGTGAAACAGCCCCCACAGGAGAGGGACAGCCCACATAGGCAGGACAACCGGGTGCAAGGCAGGCTGCACGGGGGTCAGCACACAGCCCTAGAAAGCTTGAAGCTGTGAGGGCAGACAGAGCCACATCCTCGGCTGAGAAAAGGGCTCTCCCACAGTGTCCTACAAACAGGAACTGCACCCCAGGGAAAGACCTCACCACAGCTAGCACCAGCCCTGACACAGACCCATTTTGCCTCCTGGGCACCTCATGGAAGGTTCTGCAGCTTGAGCCCTTCCCAGATCTGCCTCTTCACTCAGAGAACGTGCACGCTTTCCATCAGCCTTCACAGCTGTCTCCCACTCTCTAGGGCCAACCTCCTACGGGGCGAGGGAGTAACTGCAAAACCAAGCACCCCCCTCACTGCCACCCCCTCCCCCTCCTCCCCTCCAGCCATGCTCCTCCAGTGAGCACACATGCCATTTATAGCTCCCAGCAGGACTGCTGGGACTCACATGCTTCCCATCACATGCCCTGGCCACCCTCCTTTTGAGCTGAGCACAAACTACACCTGGCACAGGTGAGACAGAGGCCTCACCATGTCACCTCACCCAGGATGAAAAGAGGGTCACAGCAAGACCCTCTGCATGGCTGGAGGAATCAGGTCGAGAGCAACTGGAACATGGGTCTGACAGCCAGAGCCACAACATGCTGCCTGCTCAGCACAAATGTGCAGCCACTGCAGGTACCAGGCAAGGTTCCCCTTGCCCAGGGGCCTGCTACAAGCTCCCTCCTTCCCCATCCTCCTGGGCCTTTCAATTGCAGGGCCATGTGGAGGCCTTTTGATCCTCAAGCTGCAAGAAAGCCTGCAGAGGCAAGAAGTAAAAGCTGGCTCTTTTGGGGCTGGCTCATACCCTCTGCTGCCATACTCCCCCTCCCTACCTTCGTACTGGGGATACTTTCCAAGATGTTTGTTTGTCCCATTTGTGGTCTGAGTGGGACCTTAGCATCCGCCTGCCTGAGTTTCCTGGGATGATAACCAAGGCAGTCAGACACACACCATAAAGCCAAGCCCTGTCCCTAGGCCAAAAGTTTCCAGGAACACTGGACTGCCCAAACCCAAGCAGCACCCTGGTAGCTATTGAAAGCAGCTTAAATGAGGTTTTTGGGCACATTGACAGTCCCATTTCATCTTTAAGGCTTCCAGTTATGAAGTTCACATTTCTAACCCTTTTCTTACGCAGCTATGGGCACAACACTTGGTACTATGCCATAAAAGCCACTTAGCTGATTATCCCCAAGGATCCCATCAGACAACCTGCTGCCTGTGCCAGCTGCTGCCAGCTCCACACTCCCCCCCCTTCCAGCATCATCCTTCCCATTCCTTCTCTAGGTCACTGCATGAAGACCTTTTCTTTTCCAGCTCTTAAACCATCTTTCAACTGGGGAACACTCTCTGCACTCAACACTAGGGTTTCATCCTGTTACTGACCTCCTTTCCATTGATATTCTAGCTATTTTTTGAGGGTTTTTTTGGTTGTTTTTGTTTTGTTTTCTGCTAAGTACAGGTAGGTATTCTAATTTGTTTATTTAGTAGCCAGGTCTCTTCTATGAGCAGTAGCAACTAGACTAGAGCTACTGCTGCATACGTGAAATGGGGTTATTAGGACCTCTCTTGAAATGCTGGATTTTCTCTTGAAATGCTGGATTTGGTCAGCAGAGGGGTTTTTCTGCACTTCATACACGGGACCAGGGAACAGAATGAGTAGGGCAACTCCATGAGGAGTGACTACCTAGTATCTAAGGGTCACCCCATAGTACCTGAGCACAGCAGAGACGAGCGCTGGTAACAGGGTCAACCCATGGACCATGTGATGAACTGAAGTCCAGTATCCAGTCAGGAGGCAGGGCCAACATCAGGAATGGATAATAAAGCTAAAATATACGCATAGAAGACATGACCAGAGGTAAGGCCCAAACAGAGACACCTACACCATTGCTCACAACAAAACAAAAGGCCCAGGCTTGAGCTTATATGGAGCGCACAAGGGTGGGAGGTCCCAGGTGAGGCTGCTTAGGACAATTAAAGCCCATTAGTTCCCCCACGGATGCATGATACAGCTGTGTAAGAGCCATGGGTCAGCAGATAAAATCAGAGCAAATCAAAAGCACTTCTTCAAGCTGTGTATCGGCTCTGTACACTCATTGCTCCAGGGTGCTCAAAGCACACACAGTTGGAAGGGGAACTTGGATAACTTCCTAGCAAGAAAAAACATCCAAGGAGTCTTGGGAAGGCCTGGTTTTGAGGTTTTTGTGCCATAAGTAGTTGTCAGCTGGGACAGTGCATACCTGCTTGCCATCCTTCTTAGACCACTCAGTAAAAGTTTTTGGTCACAGCTGGTGGCCCACTAGGTGGAGCTCTGCTCTGATGGAGCCGTGATGAGTTCTTTCTGGGCCTGGATAGCACAGGTAGCCAGTCTTCCTTTCCCGAGAGTTTAAGATGTTCCTTTCATTTAGGCTGAGGCAACTGGATTCCATCCCTGTCACCCGCTCAAGTCCTCATTCTCGTACAGGGGCTCTGATTTCCTGCTCTCCTCCACCACAGTTGGATGGGACAGTATTTGCTCAGCTTGCTGTTTCCAATTAGTTTGCCCACATCTGTCTTGTCCCCAAGGATACAGAACTTTTTCAATGACATCACTCTCAAAAAAACACAATCCAGACCCCTGTCTTTCTACACCCTTTGGGTCTGGAGTTTGTCTCAGCTATGGTGCTTTTCTATTTTGGGTACTTCTCTGTGGTCACCAAGTCCTGACTGTATGCTAACAGGCACTCATGTCCCCAGGATGTGTTGCAACCCATCAGGACACTGCTCACACAAACAGCTCACTGCAGCCACCTTGTTCCTTTCCAGTACACAGAGATACCTGCCTGCTTGAAGCTAGCAGAGCAAGGACGTCATTCCAGGTGTCCTTGGCACCTCTGTTCTCTAGCAGTGGTATCACAGATGCTGCTTGGCTAGGCTACCACAGGTGATGGTGTCTGGCACCATGTTCAGCCCACCTCTGCTGTTATGTCCAAAATGGGGCAGCAAGGTGGGTGAAAAAAGGGATCATTCACTTTGTCAAATAGTCAGATGGACTCTACTGTTCCTGAAACAGCTGGGTGTACTTCTGGGGCAACATGTACTCTAGAGGCAGAGAACACCACAGGGACAGCCAGGCAAGACGAGACACGCTGAGCAGTGACTTGGCTGCAGGAATCAGCCCACAGTCTGCATCCGACCTGCCTGAGACAGAGCAGCAGGCAGGAAAGTCCACAGGAATGGGACAGATGGGAGGGACAGAACAAAAGGACATCCAACAACAGCAGATGCATGTGAGAGGTCACTTGAAAGTTAGAGAGCAGCAGTGCTATGGCACTTGCACACTTCAAAGGGATTGTGTATACACTGGGAAGAACTGGGAGGCACAGTAAGAGAGACATGGAGCTGCCAAGGGGGAGAGAAGGCACATTCTGAGACTTCTGCCTGCTACAGCTCCTCCCAGCGTGCCCAATGCCACCATCCCTATGCTGTGGCCAGGTCATCTGAAGAAAGGTCATGGAGGTACCAAGGGTTGAGTGGTGACAAGCTCCTGCCAAGTCCACTGTGCAAAGGAGCAGCAGATCTAGGGAGGAGAGAGGCACCCAACAGCCAGACACAGATAAATCTTAGCTTGCCAAGAGGCCATGGCTTGGGGACAATCCACAGCTCTCAGCTGCAAGACACATCACAATGTGTCAGGAAAGGGCCAGACATTTTTGGTACCTCTAATAGCCAGCTTTTGATAGCCAGCAGACCTGCTTGTACCCAGAAAGGCTCAGCTGAACCAGGTCCATTCCCAACCCCTGGACCACACTGGCACTGAGACAGCTAGCACACTGAAAAATGAACCCTCTTCACCCTCCAGTATCTCTCTAGTCTGCCAGGAGAGCAGAGGTGGGAAGGGGGTCCTGGACATTTCTGATCTATCCCCGCTTAAAGCAGAGCCAACTAGACAGGATTGTTCAGGCCTTATCTGGTCCAGGGCAGATGATGAAAATCCCAAGGCTTCTCTGGGACTGTCTCAGATCCTTAGCATACTTGGTGGGAAGCATTTTTCCTAATATCCAACATGAACTTCCCTCATGCAGCTTGTGCCCATCAGCTCAAGTCCAGCCTCAAGAAGAACTCACATACTTCTCTATAATGCCCCAAGCCAGAGCTGTACAGCAAGCAGAACTGCTGGTCAGCAGTTTGACCAGATCCAGGATCCCACTCTGGCTCTAAGGGAAAAGACATACCCCATGCTGGCTTGGCTCATGTTCATGCTGTGGGGACCGGGGCTTCATGTACATCATCTGCCCACTCTTTCTTCTCCAAAAAGAGACTGCCCAGGACCCTGCCTTTGTGGAAAGCCATTGGCACAGGACAGAAGGCTGCAGTTCACATGACAGCAGGAGTCCCCCCAGTATCCCCACTAAGCCTGTCCCTGATAGCTCCTCAGTCCTGCAAGATGCAGCAGCTGAAATCTCATGTGCAAAAACACAACCCAGTGGTACCTGAAAAGCTGGGGTGTGGGTATGGGTGTGTGTGCACAAGCCCAATTAACAAAGGAGAAAAGTTGGTACAAAAGCTTGGCTACCTGAACAAGGAAGAAGCTTGTCAACATGACCATTGAGAGCTTACTTGCAGGGGGTTTAAGCGAGCCATATTCTCTTGAGACTCATCTCTCTTGGAAAGCAATCCATGACTGCCCAGAGACTGTCAGTACTAAGGCCACGTGTTCTTTCAGGGCTTGACAGGCTGGGAATGGATTCTCAGATACAGCTAGGAAGGGTGCAAAAGGGTTAAAGACAGGAGACAAATCCTTCCCAGGAACCACAAGGAGAAAAACAATCTAACAGCCATCTGACAGCAGCATATTACAAAGTCAAAGTCAAAAAAAAAAAAAAAGAACAAAGCCCAACAAAAAAAGCGCCTTCTTTATTGAGAGCAGCACATAAAACCCCAATAAAACCCAACCTTTCTTGGCTGCAGTACCCTCTGCTCAAGCAAACAAACTAACCCACTCTAGGCTGCATTCCAGTAACAGAAATACTACGGTAGGGAGGAGCTGGTAAGGGAGTCGGCGCTCTGGAGGAGGAAGAGGGAGAAAGGGTGTGCTTCCCAGAGTAGTGTACAAAAAAATTTTTTAAAAAATGATTTAAAAAAAAAAAAAGGCACAGGGCAGTTGGGAAAGGTAGTGAGCTCCTTCATATGCCAGGCACTTTGTGTTCCTGCTGGCTGGCCTGTACCTGTGGGGCACGGGGGAGACAGGCATGCCTAGCACAGACGGATGGAGAGAGAGGCCGGGCCAGGCTGGCAGATATGCACATGGCGAGCAGGGACCGAGAGAGAGCCTGGTGCTGGAGCCACCCGGCTCACAGGGGGAGGGAGGGAGGAAGGGAGGGAGGGACAGCTGCGCTCCATCCACACCAGCAGCCAAAGGGAGCCAGGCTGGGCGGGCGGAGAGCAAGAGGCAGCAAGGGCTGTCTTAAGGAACCTGTGAAAGAGGTGGTGGAGGGGGGGGCCTGGGGGACACTGGCTTGTGCTTTGAGTTCAGCAGCTGCTGGTGCCGAGCCGCTTGCTGGCGCATTGGGGTCTGGCTCAGCGAGGGGCCACGGGAGTGCCGGGGGCTCCACGGGCACCTACAGACCCCTGTCCACCCCACCGCATCCTTCCCCAGCAAGGGCTGAGATGCTCAGACTTTGCTGTCCGCTGGGCTGTCCCCGAGGGCAGTGGCGAGCTCACTGAAGGAGGGTCGATCCTTAGGGCTGGGGGCCCAGCAGCGCTGCATCAGCTTGGAGAGGCGGGAAGGGCAGCCCTCGGGGGGTGGGAGCTTCGTCTTTCCTGACTGCAGACCTGGCATGAAAACAAAATCCAAAGGGCTGTTGGGAAGAGGTGTGATTGTCTCCTTGGGTTGCAAGGAGGGCAGCACCTCTCCACACGAGCTGGAACAGCCTCCCCAGACAGACCAGCACCATGTCAAGAGTGGGGATGTCACACACCTCAGCTGTTCCCTGCTAGCACAAGAAATCGAAGTAGGGTACAATGCCAGCGACAGCTCAAGGTACTCCACGTACCTGCTAAGACCTCATCATCTGCCAGCGGGGTGTAGGGCATCTCCCCATTCATGAAGACCTCCCACATGAGCACCCCAAAGGACCACACATCTGACTTAGTGGAGAATTCATCCTCCAGCACAGCTTCAGGCGGCATCCAGCGCAGAGGGATCCGGGCCTGGCGGAAGTGGTAGTACTCGCTGCAGGCAGGACAGACAGGAAATGAGACTGGCACCATACCAGCCCTCCCATTCCCCTGCCAGGGTCCCAGCTGACCTGCTGTACACATCCTTGCTGAGGCTCAGGGATGAGACCTTGACCTGCCGCTGGGCGCTGACCAGGCAGTTCCTGGCTGCCAAGTCCCGGTGTACAAACCTGCCATTGGAGAGATGCTCCATGCCCAGGGCAACCTGTGTGCAGAGAGACACCTGGAGAGACACCCCAGAAAGATGTCAGCACTGGCTGCCCTCCTCAAGGTCCCCAGCCCCACAGCACTTTCAAAGCTTCACTGTCACCTTATGTTTGGTAGTGAGAGGCTGCGGCTTCAGAGACTCATCTTTGCTCTTGGAGATCCTCAGGAACTGCTTTAGGTCCCCCTAGGAGACAGACAGCAACTCAGAGGCAGCACCTCTCCATGGTGCCAGCTACATCAGTACCTGCAGTACCTGGATCTGGCAGGCCCACTGGGAACCCCAGAAATTCTCATCTCATGGGCCACGGTCCCTGCTTGTCCTGCTGGTCCTTGCCCTGTAGGGCAAGCCATATCTCACTTCTGGGCCTCAACTGCCTAAGCTCAGGGAAAACAGGCCTAATGTTCCGGGAAGTTTTCCATGCCCCAAATTGATTTCTCTCCCATAAACTCCATGCTCCCCATAGTAGCTCTTAGCATTCACAGCCATTCTGCAGCATGGAGTCCCACTGACTCAGATGAATCCTAGTCACAAAATAGGATCAGGAGGAGTCACAATCAGAAATCAGGCGGATGTAGAAGAGGACGAAGTCACTTCCACGTCTTGCAGGAGCCCCGTTCCCCTTAGGACTCCTCCACATGTTGGGAACAGTGGCAAGCTCAGCCCAGTCTCCCTTGCACCTTGCTTGTCTGTGTTGCCAGCCTTGACCATATCACACCTGCAGGCCCCATGCACCTTGCTCACCCCCCCTCCTCCTCTTGGCAGGGCCCTTACCAAGTCCACATACTCCAGGACCATGTAGTGTGGTTCTGCTTCACGACACAGCCCCAGCAGCCGCACCACGTTGGAGTGGTTCAGCTTGCCAAACATCTCTGCCTCTCTTCGGAAGTCCAGCTGCAGCTGCTCATCCCTCGTCTGCAGGCTCTTCACCAGGACCAGTGCTTCACTCTCACCATCCTCTGCACCTTTTGCCTTGGCCAGGAACACTTCACCAAACTCCCCCCTGCCTGAAAGTGTAGAGCAGCACATGGGAAGACAGCATAGGCTAGGATAGCACATGTAGTTGGAAGCCCAGTGGCTGGTGGGCCCTCTGTACCCCAGCACATCCAGTTTTCTGGTTAGGACATGCTAAGGTGTCAGCCACAGGTTTCCTGGAGTAGTAGGGAGAGGGCCAGAGTGGCCCAGCATACCCAGGGTTGTGATTGTCTGCAGGTTGGAACGTGGAAAGTGCATCTTGTCAGCTGCACTGTGCCGCTTGCTGGCCCCAGTGCTGCTGCCCAGGTTGGTCAAGGCTACTTCTTCCTGGATCTCTGCTGTTGTCTGCCCATTCTGCAGCAAAGCACCACCTGTAAGGAAAGCACAAACACCTTCAGCACCCTGCCAGGCTGTGAAGCCAACGTCACGCTGGGGATCAGCCCCTTTGGGGACTGACACTCCCAGCACCCTCAAGTTGCTCCAAGCAGCCCACTTCATTTCTAGCCCCAGGAGACAGACTGGCCTCCACACAGTTGTTCCCCTCTAGGTTCATGTCTGGTGCCATCTTTGCCAGCCCTGAAGCCACCTCTGAAATCAGATGCTGAGCAATGGCTTTGGTTCCAGAGACAACCAGCCCCATCTGGCCTTGTCCATCTCATGCCACTCAGTCTCCCAAAGGTGTGGCTACATCCAAACTACCACTGACAAAATTCTGCAGAACAGCAGCAGAAGACTGGATGTGTGAGACAGAGGCAGAAAAGAGAAAACCCTCCTTGCTATAACCACAGTCTCTTGAGGCCCAAGAGAACTCTCAAGTCTATCTGGCATTGGCTGCCTGACCCCCTTGCTTCAGCTCTCTTCCCAGCAAGCCAGCAATGCTCACGTCCTTGGTAATCTCAAACTCCCAGACCAGATCAGCCTGGAGTTTACTTTATTGCCTGGGTTAAAGTAGTGCTAGGAAGCACTGTCCTTGCCGTCAGCCCCAGAAAACTTCCTGCTCAGGAACTCTACTAGAAAGTTCCCTGGCATAAACAGAAGCCAGTGAGCAGGACAAAACATCACTGCCTTAGGAAGAGAACTATGCATTTTACAGGCAGCTTGTAGAGGAAAGACTGTACAAATAGCAAAACCTTAATTTTGAATGCATTTACTGCTTGGATTCGACGTGGCACTAGGTATCAGTACTCTCCATAAGCTGAAGTCTGAAGGCAAAGCAGGGCACAGCACCAAGCTCAGGAGTCTGCAACATCACTCTGCATTACTGTGCACATGCTCCATTTCAGCTAGTCCAGGAGAAAGCATTAAGGAAACACTGGATCATGCAAAAAGATTTATTCACAAAATGAAGACTTGACCCAATATGAGTTGGGTCAACTCCAACAGGAATCCTACTGCTCAAAATTTCCAATAAGTGTTATTGTACAGCAGTGTATACAAGAGAGGTACCAGCCCACCAGCACATCCTGAGCAGGTCTGGACACCATGACAGGGACTATGGCTTAGCCACAGGTAGGTTTGGAGCTGAGATGAAGACTGAGATACGTTAGCTTAAGAGCCATGGCTACAGACAGTTGTCCTCTCTCACTTGCTGGAGTAACATTTGCAGAAGACCATAGTGAAAAAACACCTACTCTACAGATTAAAGCTTGATTCTACGCACACTCTCCCTGTGTTTATGCTAATTATTAGTAAGACTGTTTGACTCTGTGCTGTCTGCACTTGTGAGTGATAGTGTCTCAAGACCACAAGGTTTAGGCCAAGAGGATAATACCAGATGACCACTGCAACCATGCCAAGAAAATACCAAAGGCTGCAGAGTGACTATGTTGCCACTGAGAGACAGCACCAGCAGACAGCAATGACAGACTATTTTGAGAGCTGGTATCCCCATGTTTCAGAGTTTTGACAAGACAGTCAGCAACAAAGAGACCGCAGAAATGAAGAGGAAATTTTGTTTACATATCCCACAGTCCAGAGGGGATCCACCTGTCCACCTTCGTCCACCTGGCTGCAACATCTGAGCATCTCCGGGAAAAAGAGGCACAGCCATGCTGCCCGAGTGAAATCAGCACATACCAACACAAAAATGAAACCCTCCCTTCAGTCCCCACAGGTGTTAAACTCCCCCAAATGCTATGTGTACACCCAAAAAAAAAGCAGCAGTCAGAGGGACACTGAGAGCAAGCACCCTTGTTAAAGAAGATGTGGCACACCAAGCACATGACCTTGGAAGGTGACTGACTTGTTAGAAGTGCATAGGAAAAGGAAATCCATAGGAAAGATCCATTGCAAATCCATAGGAAGGTCAAATCTATCTGTATCCTGAGGGCACTGGCAAAGTTAGCTGGTGGCCAACCAGGGACTACTTGTCATCAGTAGGTGCTGAGATACTTCAGGTCACCCAGCTAAAGAAAGACCACATCAAATGGAAGAAAAGAACCCAATCTTTGAAGACCGTGGTGAAGGGGATGAGTCCACGGCAGCTGGCAGCAAAAGCAAACCACTTCTCCAGAGAGGCTATGGAAGTACCAGAAAGGAACGCAGACATCTGAGCAGCTGGGTCTGCTTGTAGAAGTGAGGATGAATCTCTGACAGCTAAACTGGTTCCAAATGAAGGGGATAAGAAGAGGCAAACTCTGGCAGAATAAAAAGAAAAATATAGTAAAGGTAGGCCAAAATAAAAATCTGAGACTACCTCAAAAAAAAAAAAAAAAAAAAAAAAAAAAGAATCAAAATAAATCCCTTCCCAGGAAGAGAATGCTAGCCAGAGCCTGCTGGCATGGATGAGCTGCCTGTGACCTGTGACATATCCACAGGAAGAGCTCACAGTGATGATGGTAGCAGAGCACAAAGCTGTAGAGATGCTCCTGCACCCCTGCTCCCAGGAAGTTCCCCACAGCCAGACTTCTCTTCTGGAGGGTTGGCTCTGTTCAAAGTACCAATACAAAAGGAAATACAGAGGATGAACCTAGCAGTTGTGTCAGGACCTCACAGCAACCCCCAAGCAATCAGGATGCAGCTGTATGCTGGATGATTGGGAGGGGGAAGCAAGATGTCTGCATTTAGAGCAGTGTGGGGGGAGATCCAGGGAATTATACAAGCAGCAAACTTAGCTGTACCCCATCATTTACAAGCCCTCACTGTGGCACAAGGTCAACAAAGAGCTGAAACAGCTTTAGAATATTAAAATGATGCCCCAGAGATCTCAGTTTCACTGAAGGAGTAATCTAGCTTATGCAAAATGGGGACCCAGTTTAGTCTATTTGCACAGATTTTGCAGGGTCTCATGGAAACAGCTATTTGAGAGCAGCTGGGCTGCCACAAAACAGGAGGGAACATCCTCCTACAGAGACGTAGAAGGTAGGAACCAGGGTAGTGCAACATGCTGCCAACATGGAAGGGGCACTGCTGGCAGCTGTTTGCAAAAGCCATGAACTTAGCCAGAAACAAAGGTCCAGAGAAGCTGCAGCCACAGCTGCAGAGGGATGCTGAGCACTGGGAGGTGCAACCGGAGGTACAACATGAAGCCTGGGGAAAGCAACTCCAATGTCCCATCCAGCCCTGTAGACTCAGCCCTGAACTGCCTGCTCTGCATCCAGAGTGAGCTCTGTGGAGAGGGAACTGGAGCCAGTAGCAGAGCTGTGTCACTCTGCAAAGCTGGAGGCACCAAGTCCTGCCTTGAGGCTCTATCTCAGAAGGCAATAGTCCAATCAGAAAAGGCACTTGCAGGAACAATCAGACATAGAGAAGAGCTGTGTGTTCCAGTGCAGAGCTGATTGGTGACAAGCTTGAAAAACAAAGAGATAGTTTTCAGATAACCTGTTATGCTCCAGAAGTCCTTGTTGGAGGATGACACAGATGCTCAAAGCTCACGTGAATTTCAGAGATAAGAGGGTGGGTTCACAGCAGAGCACAGGGCTGTTCAAAGTCTTCCCTCCAGCACCAGGAGCTGCTGAACTGTGATTTGAGCAGGCCGGCAGAGTACTACTATTTCATTACATTGCAATAGGGATACACCCCTCACCTTGACAAAGGGTGTACGTGATGCCATGTACAGGTACTGGAAAGTAGAAGCCATGCATAATTCAGCAGACAGAGAGGGTCACAGCATGGGAATGGGATGCAAGACTCACACTTGCCTATTTGTCAAATGGCAGCAGGTCTGTGCCACCCACTGTAGCCAAAACCAAGAGCAAGAGACTCCAAGGGTAAGGAAGAGTCCCCTGTTCCCTGGGAGCCCCAGGGCCCTCCAGCCCATGGGTAAGGGGCCAGCAGAGAAGCCCCCACTGCCAGGGATGCTGGCCTCACCATTCAGACACTCCATTTCTGGTTCCTCGCCTTCCGGGTGCTTCTTCAGCCTCTTGGCTTTTCTCCGCTTCTTACAGTAGAACATCAGCCCCAGCACAATAATAATGTAGGCGACAGCTGCACCCACAGAAAGCCCAATGGTCTGGATCATCTTGTAGGGCGTGGGGCTGCCAGGTCCCTCATCCTCTTCCACTGCTGGTTTGTCTGTGAGGCAGAGAGCACTGAACCAATGAGGATGTGGAGGGATTTCCCAAATCCTGCTCAGGAATGAGCTGGAGGAATGAGAAAAGCCCCCCCACGCTGCTGTGACCACCTCCTTGTCCAGCCACATCCCACAGCACACTGTGCTGCACCCCAACAAGGACATTGCCATGACTCTAGCAGGCATGACCTGACCTGCAGGACCCAGCAGCAGGGGCAGGATCAGGATCTAGAGCTTCCAGGGCTACCCATAAGCAATATCCCAATGCTGGGCACCTCCCTTACCTACGACGTATAGGAAAGCCTCGCTGTGTTTGATGTTGCAGCTGTTGCCGGCGATACACGTATATTTTCCAGAGTCCTCAGTGGTGACGTCGTAAATGACCAGGGAGCCATTGGGCATGATCTGAATCCTGCCAACCACACAGAGCCCTTTGCAAGTACCAGAGGGATGAGGCAGGCTTGGGGCATCTGCAGCCCCATCTCCCCAGAATGCCTCAGCCCCACATCCCCACTGCAATTATCTTGAATCTTGGGCTGTGCAAAGCTCAAGAACAAATGGTTGCATCTCAACTGCAACTGTGGCAGAAGGGGTAACACTGGGGACAGGAGAGTCCAGGCCCTGGGACAGGGAAACAACTGACTGCATATGCCAGTCAAGCTGGGAACCCAAGACCCATATGCTGGGTAGGCATGAGGAGAGCTATGCTGAACCACATTTCCGTTTGGAATGGAGGCTGTGTACCTGGGCAGGAGCTTGCCGGGATCCAAAATCTTGTCCTTCCCTTTCCACTGGATCTGCGGCACTGGGTCTCCTTCTGCCTGGCACTGGAACATGGCTGTGTGCCCCTGGTACACTGTTGTGGGCTCTGGCTCAAGCTTGAAGGTGACGTAAACTAAAGAGAGGCCAACACAAACACTGTTGGCTCCTGGGAATGGTGCTGAGATCCCACAAGGGAGCAGGGTCAGCGCTGGCATGGTGGCACACAGCCTCTCAGGCTGTATGCAAAGCCCTGACAAACCAGACACGCAGAGCTTGGGGTCAGGCCAAACATTTCTCTCTCTGCAGGGGCATGCCAGTTGGGTGCCACCCAGGTGCCAAACCTACTGCAAGGCCAGCACAGCAGGAAACCCACCTGCCTTCTCTAGAGCCCTCACCTGCTACCATGAGCTGCACAGTAGCACGGATCTCGCCCTGCGGGCTGTTGGAGGCGATGCATGTGTAGTTCCCTGAGTCACTCCTGCTCACCTTGTGGAAGGACAAGATGCCAGCATTGTGGCTGACGTGGGATGGCAGACTGCTCCCATCTGTAGGACGTAAGAGGGGTACAGCAATCATGCATAAAGCACTTGTACCACATGGTGGCTTCCCAGGCAGCCACAGAACCATAGCTTCACCCATGTTAGAAGTGGGCCAACACAATTCCTGGGGCCCCAGGTCAGAAACAGACATAACGTATCCAAGTCCCCCTCACCTGTTTTAGTCCACTGGATGGTGGGTTTTTCCCGGCCAGTGGCTGAGCAGGACACTGTAACCTCCTTATCAAACTCCATGCACTGCAGTGGCTGGGGCGGGGGGGTGAACTTCAGCTTCTCTGCAAGAGAGACAGATGTGCTGGTAAGCCCTCACCCTGAGCCAGTGGAGGCACGGGAGCTGGGGGTATCACACCTGCAGGTCTCCAGGCAAAAGAGCTCCCCACCAGGCATGGTGTGGGGTGCTTGTCAGCTTACCTAGCACGTGCACCCGTGCATATCCCTCGATGCTGCCCGCTGGCGTGCTGCTCACACACTTGTACGTGGTCCCATCATACACCTCCACGTTGTTGATGCGCAGCGTCCCGTTCTCAGAGATCTCAAACCGTGAGTCCTGCCCCTCAGAGGGAGAAAGGGAACGGAGCAGAAATTTGAGTCAGCAGCCCTGGGCTCACACCTTGCTCCTGGTACTCCTGAGACTCCACATGTCCATACCGTGCCTCAGATAGACACAGCCCTGCTGAGACCCACATGGAGGAATGAGAGAAGCTGCAGTGACATCTCTCTGAGGTACATCTCTCCTGTCACTGCCCCAGAAGCACAGGACTCACTTCCAGCCAAGTTGCTAGAGAGCCAGTTGTACACCCATACAGCAGTAGGATGGAAATGGTGCCACAAGAATGGGCAGAGAGGGGATGACAGGGATGCTGGGCCTGGGAGCAGGGCAGCAGAGAAACAGCAGCAGCAGAGGAAAGAGCTGAGCAGGTGCCTGGTAGAAGTGCCAATGAGCAGAGTAAGGGCTTGTCTCATCACCTCACCTCAGAGATGGAGACACCGTTGCGGTACCAGGTGACAGTGGGTTTCAGGGAGGCCTTGCTGAGGCAGTGCAGGTATCCCGGCTTGCTCTCCTCCAGCTGGCTGTCCTTGGGCATCTCCACCCACTTGGGTATCGCTGGGCAGAGACGCAAGGGATTACACAGGGCCACTCAACACCCCTCTAGCCAGCACCAGCACACACAGGCAGTGTGCAGCCGTACACGAGTCCCCGCAGCCCAGCCATGAGAGAAAGGACTCTCTGTATTAATGAAGTGATGCACCATCCCACCCCAGCTCACACCAACAATCCCTCCAGCCCTTTCTCTGCTCCCAGCCCTTCTCTGAAAGCTGCCTACTAGCTACAGTGATGCTCAGCTCCTGCTTCTTCTCTCCAGCCTTGTTGGCAGCATGGCACGTGTAGGTCCCTGCGTCTGTCTCGTTGATACTGGTGAAAACGAGCTGCTCTGCCTCTTGGTGCACTCTGCCAGCAGTGGGAACTCGTTTCTGGTTCCTCTCCCACCAGACTTCAGGAGTGGGTATGCCCCGTGGGGCAATGCAGGCCACGCGGTGCCCCTGGTTTGCTGTCAACACCTTCGGGGAGAAGGGTGCCATTTCTTCGATCTCTGAGAGGAGTAATAGACACCAGGGCTCAAACAGTGCAGGAACATGTAGCCAGCCCATCATCATCATCACTCCCATGGGAGCCACCAGCCCAGGGAGAAAGCACACTAGCTAAGTTTGCTCCCCTCATCCAGGCAGCAAAGATAAGTCATTCTGGGAATAAACCAAGCAGTTTTCCACGTACTGACCTATAGCTATACTGTCACATAGCTCCATTGTGACATTGCAACCCTGGGACCCAGTGCCCACCCTGCTACCAGCCCCAGGACCTCACCTGCTAGCCGCAGAGTCGCCTTCAGCACAAGAGCTTTTCCCCTCTGCCCACGGCCAATGCACTTATAGACACCAGTGCTGCGAGCCCTCACCTGGGTGATCAGCAGGGAGCCATTGGCAAACACAGTGGTCCTGAGCATGTGAGAAGAGGCAGGGATCAGTGGACATCCCTGCAGGATGTGGGACAGAGCCACAGCCCTGTGATGTCCCTCATGAGCCCATAGAACCAAAAGGGAGACTGTGCCAATTCAAAGCTTCCCAGTGCAGGGGGAGCAGCATACATAAAAAAGGAAATGGTGGTGAATGTGCTTCATGAAAGAAATGAGCTAATGGAGGCCTCTTTCTTGAAGAGGAGCTGGTTCCCACCAAAAGATGCATCACCAAGCTTGGCCATCTCTGAAAGCTAGTACAGACAGGAAAGAGGGTAGAGAGCATAAGGTGGCACCTGGGAGCTGCCAGGCCACTGTGCATCTGGCACCACTTACTTTGCACAGTCTGGCCAAGAGACATCCCAGGCTCCAGGATCACCATGCATGGGCAGCCTGGGCTAGGAAGTATCTGCAGTTCTGGGGATTGCCCCATGTGTAGGTGTCTGGGGATCAGAAATATTCCTGGCTCTGGGAATCACTGTGCACTGGTATCTGGAGATGCAGGACAGACATGGGCCCAGTGATCACTGTGCAGACATTGGGGGCTGAGAGATACCCCAAGTCTGCAGATCACCACCTGTGGGCATCTGGTACTAGAACAAGATGCTGGGAATTGTCCTAATTCTGTACCTGGGGTATGAGCTGTCCTTGGCTCCAAGAAATTTCCACACATGAACTTTCAGGGCTGGGAGACATCCCCAGCTCTGAGATCATCATGTGTGGCCATCTAGGGCTGACAGTCCCACAGACTCATTCAAAGACAAACTGCTTGTTGAGTCCTGTGCAGATAAAGGCTATGCATGTGTACTAAGTCCCTGCTACAGCTGAGCCAATCATGGTGAGAAACCAATCCCAGTGACCAGCTTGATGTTGAATACTGGCTCTTGGGCACAGCCAGGGTTTGGCCTCTCTCTGTTGCTTCTGGAACACTGTGTCCCCTTTTCCTCCCAGCCCTGCCCACATCACCAGGGTCCCTATTACTTGGATTTGTTGGTGATGGGGCTGTCTTCAAAGAGCCACTCCTGTGTGGGAGGGGGGACAGCTGCAAACTGGCAGTCAAACATGGCCTCTTCATTCTTGGTCACGATGAGGTCCTGCGGGATGATCACTGCCTGAGGAAAGCTCTCATCTGCAAGGGCAGAGACCACAGGAGGGTGAAAAAAACAGACTGGCTTGTAGTGTTCTTTCACCAATGCTCTGATGGGGAAAATCACAGAAGAGCTGGGTGCACTCTGTGAGCCAAAGGAGGCAGGCATGCAAACATTGCTGTAGTTACACAGCCAGAGCCCAGGACTGCAGGTGGCAGCTGCTGGGGGTAAAGCCCCTTTCATCTCACCCCTGAGCACCTTTGGCTCATAGTAAACAGACCAAACCTCTCTCTGGACTGTGAATTCCCTTGTCCAGTTCCAAATACTTCTCTGTGATGGTTATCTCCGTGGGCCTTGCCTACAAAGGCCAGCGGGGTGTCGCACCCACATGGCACCATGGTGGCACTGGTATTAGCAAAACCAGCAGTGCCTACAGCCTCCAGGGTCCAAACCTATTAAAGGATGAAGGACCCTGGTGCTCCAGCACCAGAGAAACGGCATAGATCTGCTCCAGAAAGGTGTAGGGGCAACTTAACACCTGTAAACAGGGTAGGGTTCAACCCTGGCCAGGCGTGTCAGGACTGTCATTAGTCAGAGGCTTCACACAGAGAAAAGTCCCACCAGCCTGACACTTGCCCCACAGCCTGCCTGCTGCCCTGCAGCAAAGGGGAGGTGACTACCTGAGCAGTAAAACAGCTGAGCCCCAAACCCTGAGTAGCTGGGACGTAACTCACCAATGATATTCAGAGTGAAGTTGTTCTGGCTGCAGACAAAGCCAACAGCACTGCGGGCACAGCAGTAGTAGAGGCCATTGTCATCAGGGCTGGTGCTCTGCAATGTCAGTGTGCGCTCCTTGTTGCTGACAGAATAGGTGCCGCGGCCATCGGGAAGGGGGGTACCGTCCCGAAACCACTGCCATGTCGGGCTGCAAGACAGAAGCAAGAGGGTGACCGGGTGCCAGGCACCAGCAGGGCTCCCCAGAGAGCACATGTGTGGAGGAGGCAGCCCAGAGATGGCCCCATTTCCCTGGCTCTCCATCCCCACCGCTGGCCCCAACACAGAAATGAAGCCATGAGACATGAAGCCAAGTGGACAGGACATGACTGGGAAGCAACAGAGAGTGAGTGACCGCAGCACATCAAGCAGCTCAGCGACCGGACTGTGATGGCCTGTCCTTACTGTGCTCCTCGCTACGCGGCTCTGAGGAAGCCATTTGCCTTCTCCCCCGGTGCTCAGCCATGGGCTCAATCCTGCCTTTCGCCTTCCCTAGACTCTACTGAATCCTCGCCGAGGAGAAAGAGACACAGAGAGAGAGGGGGGGGGGAGGGCATGCAACAAAAGTGCAGGGGGACCCCTGGCAGGGTCCACTCCTTGGGAGGCAACCCTTACCGCGGGTGGCCGTCGATGTGACACCGCAGGACCACTGTGGAGGAGGGCTGGATCTCAGCTATGTTGGCCGGCTGCTTCAGCACCACACTGCCTGTCTCAATCCCTGTGAGATCAAAGAAGATCATCAGAGCTTGCTTTCCAAATCTACAGAGCCCAGGTGGATGATGATGTCAGTAATAATCAGAGTAAGCACCGAGGGCACATGCCTGATTGCAGACACATAAGCCCTTAAGCCAGTATGGAGAAAAAGGGACACCCATCCTGCAAATGTCCCACTTTGTCCTGTATAGCTATTCTCTAAGAGGTAAGAGGGACTCTGAAAGGACCTGCAGTGCTCAGGACATATCCCCATTTCACATATAGAAATAGTAAAGGCAGCAGAAGAAAGCATCTCTGACAGCCCTAGGGACATTAGAAGATATGAAGGACATGGTAGCTGGAGAGGAATCCAACTTGTACAGGTCACACTGCCTTACCTCTGTCCAACCACCCCCTCCACACACACACACACATTAGCAGGCAGCCTGGCAAAGCTGTTTGCAGTCTCAGGCTCTCCCAGGAAGGTGTTTCACCCTGGTCACAGTAGGTAGCACCAGGCTGCAGCATGTGCCTGCCTGACTGCTCTCCCACCCCACACTCACACTTGATATTGAAAGATGCATTGGCTGTGCGGGCCTCCTCCCCAGTGAGCAAGTTCCTTGCTACACACTGGAAGCCCCCAGCATCCCGGTGCCGATCAACAGCAGCAAACTGGA
The DNA here is from genome assembly GCA_023637945.1 of Phaethornis superciliosus. Lineage (NCBI taxonomy): Eukaryota > Metazoa > Chordata > Aves > Apodiformes > Trochilidae > Phaethornis > Phaethornis superciliosus. Next base: position 33,133,626 of record JAJQWJ010000003.1, on the reverse strand, counting down.
GGTTGCTGCCTTCCTTGAAGCGCTGTTCTGTGTCCTGGACAGGCAGCCCATTCTGCAGCCATTCAAACTCCACATCTGCTGGATCCTCCACCTCACAGCGGAGGATGGCACTACGGCCATGCAGGGCATCCTGGGAGTAAGGCTCCTTGGTGAAAAGGATGGTTGCCCGAGTCCCCACAGCTGCAAGACATAAAAAAGAAGGCAGGTTTAGAACATCGGTATAGGGAGAAGGGAGTAGGTTAGCACGGGCTGTTCTCAACCATCTCCAGGCAGCTGAAAATGCCATGCTAGGAGAAACATACCCCTAAGCACACCTACAAAAACACATTCCCTGAAGGGAGAATTTAGACACATCTGTGCTCAGATTTCACCACAGCCACTTCAAGGCTGTCTCTCCAGCAAACACTGGGACGGCTTGACACAAGCCCAGGAGAGCCCTCTGCTCTCTGGGGTCAGGTGCATTAGGAGGAAGCTCCTGGAACCCATTGCTGAGTGCTGAACTTCCACCCTGAACAGAGAGGTGTCTGGACTGTTTCTAAGCTTTCTTCAAAGCTTCTCTCCTTGGAATAATGTGTCTATCTCACCTCTGCATCCTCAGAAATCACCCCCCAAAAAATCGCCTGGAACAAGGATTTGCCACAGGCATAAACAGAGGAGCTGCTGAAGCATATCACAAGAGGACACAGCAGTGGCACCCCACATCTGTGCTGGGTTTTCATCCCAATTTCAAGTAGAAGCAGAAGCAAGAAACTGGAGTGGTTCACCCCAGGGTCTGAGAGCTGCTGCGGTATGGTTCTGGAGGGCTGGAAGCATCTCTCTGCAGTAGCAGAAAAGCCCAGATTGCTCCTGCACATATTAACCCCTACCCAAGAACTCAAGGTCCTGGAGGCAGAGCAGCCAGCACTTCCCTAGGCATTGCTTGACATGGCTGGTGAGGGCCTGCATGAGCATATTCATCAATCTGGCTGCTGCCTGGCCACAGCCAGCCATGCAGACGCTCTGCTCCAGTTACCAGCTGGCCACAGAGAGGAAGGCAGACAAAGGGCAATTCAGCACATGCTGATTGCTGCTGCACCATGCACTGCAGGCAAAGAGGCCAAGACAGGCAAACTTAAGAGCATATCAGAAGTAATCTCTTGTGAAGGCAGACAAGAAGGTGGTCAAAACGGTGCATTCCCACCCCTGCAAGGACAATGGCTTCAGAAAGAAGTTGCCTGGAAGAGTTATGTGAAAACGATCTCAGCGCAGCTGAAGGACAGGTTCTCTGTGGAGACACAGCCACATCCTCCTGTCCAGTGCTTGTATACAAGTCTGGTAAAGGGCCACAATCTGACAGGACATTTCAGTCACCTAGAGCTAAGGGTAAGGATTGTATTTCTGAATGAGGTATTTTGAAGGGGAGATCTAGGTCACCACACTACAGAAAGCTTCAGGAGCCCTTTCCATGCTGGGAAGTCTTCGGAGCTTGCTGTGTAGGGAGAGCACCAAGCAAAGCCTCTTCTGCCTGCAGCTGCTCACAGGTACTGCAGTGCCAGTCAGAGACCTCAGCCTGTGTCTGCTGACAGCCATTCCCCATAGTCCAGGCAGAGGGAGAGACAGCAGTAAAGTCCTCCCATTGCAAAAAACACAGAAGCCTCATCCCAAAGGCACTGGGGCAGAGGAAACATTAGTTTGGAGGTTTTTCCTGCCTGCAGCCTTTGCAAGACAGGACTATGGGTTCAATTCTGGTTTTCAGTCACCCCAAAGAAGCCACCAGAAAGGAGGCAGAAAGGAACTGGGAGGTCACAGGAACAGCAGTGCAAAATGACATACCACAGAGTCTAGGACACAGACCACGTTTAAAGCCACTAGGAGCAGCCACAGAGTGACCTCTATGGCCTGAATGACAGAGCTGCAGTCCGGGCCTGAAGTACCATCTCCTGGCTCTCACATTGAGCATGCTGTGCTTCAAGGGTTAGCATGTCCAGTGACTTTTCTATAGTTACCTACCGTGTACCCCCCAGAGGGTAGGAGCTATCCATCAGTCCGTGACAGTTATTTCATAAACACAAGATGAACACGTACCCCAAGGTAAAACAACAGGTGGGAAGGTGTTCTTGCACACATACATGCACCTTGCTCCCCACACATCAGATCTGTCTCACCAAGAGCACTCAGCAGGGCAGCAGCCACATGACATCAAGCAAACACAGCTATGCACTCAACAGCACATAGAGTATCAGGAGCTGAGCTCACGCCAAAACAGGCTGCTGGGACAGACAGACAGGAGCGAAGAGGAACACAAAAGTCAAATCCATTCAGGTTTGAACCTAGAGGAGCTGAATCTGTCCTTTTCTACAGGCATGCTTCAGGGTACCAAGGCACTCATCCATCAAACCATACCAGAATGGTGTAAACACACATGCAAGGCAACAGTGTTCAACAGAACAGTTGATGAAGGACATTGATCAGTTCTCCTCTTGGAGTTTCAGCATCTCAAAACCTTTCACAGTCTATTAGTCCTGCTAGTGCTGAAATTAGCGATGAGGCACCACTCTCAGAAGGTCTAGGACATTAAGGTATTACAACATGATACTTTAAATTTAGGTGTGCTTCTAGAGGTAAATAATCAGCATTAACAGAATACCCCTAAAAAGCATCAGAACTGTTTTCATCCCATCATTGGCAGCACAACAGTGTTTCACTCAGTGTTGGTCAGCTAAGAGCTTCAGCAGCCCCATCACATGTATCTTGCTGCCTCAGCATCCCCCATGTCCAGGCAGGGGGACATGGCTCTACAGACAGCAGACAAGATGAAGGACTGGAACAAGCTCCACATGTGGAAGGTGACAGGAAACATAAGGACCCAGCTCTCTGGTTGCCCTGATTTGAGTCAGGATGGAGCCAATTTTCTTTTCATAATCTTCCTATTCATTAAGTCTCTTCTATGCTGAAATTAGCAGCACGTTTCTCAGGTCAATAGCTGCTTCTAGGACTTCTAGGACGATAACGTTCGATGTTTATAGTTACTGCTAAGAGCATGTGTTGTGTCCCTAAATTAATGATTTTTTCAAAACAGCCACCCTGACAAAACGGACACTGTGCTCAGGTGGAGGCCTCATTTCATAAACCACCTGCACTCTTGTTGTCACAAGGAGAGACCCTGATTTGGGTACCCATCCTGATAAACGGGGCCCTGGTCTTGCAAGAGCAGCCCCTCATTCAGTGGCCATTCCAATAAACCGAACGCTCTCCTTGCAAGGGGAGCTCTGTTTGATGGCCACCCCCAACCAGGCAGGACACTGTCCTTATTCGATACGGGACAGGAGCAGGCAAGCTGTACTGTGGAGGCAGAGTGACATCCTGTGTGTGCCCCCTGTAAAGCCACTGGAGAGGGCACATGTGCAGAAATAAGGTTTATTGCCTCATTATCCCATCTGGAGGGGCCCAAGGAAACACCTGGCTTTGCAAGATATATCAAGCCCCCACAAAAAAGGTGGGGCAAGGCAGCACAAAAAATGCACTCGAAAGGCTGAATGTATGGGCACCATCCAAGGACCACAACTTCCGACCAAGATCATCCAAGGGTGGTGATATCTCTCCTTTATATCCCTGTGTCTGTTTCTAACCTTATATTGGCACATAAGGGTGACATAGTTTCTAACTTTTTAAAGTTTTGCAACCCCTTGCTTTATTTTGTTACTTGTAACCTGTTGTTTTGACAATTTCCTTAAATTTTGCTAAATTGTAATCCACTGCTTCGAAAGTACAGTAATTTCTATTTCTGCTAGCTGTAATCTGAGATGTTTTATAATCTTTCTCACTTTTAAGTAAAATGGTGTTTTGTACAAACCTCACCCCTAGAGTGCCTGAACCTAATCTTGCCAAATAGGTTGTTAAAAGAGATTTATTCATAGAGGAAGATTTGGCCCAGCTGTACCTAGGCTCCTCTCTGAAGGAGTTAAGAAAGGAAGGGGGACCAGTTCAAATCTCCCTGGGTTGATGCCCACTCTGTGGGACGTGATATTTTGGATTGTGCCCCCTCTTCTGGGCAGCCGTGCACACTTTGTGAGATGTGACAGTGCTGCACCCACCTTGTGGGTCGTGACAGAATGGTATGTAGAACCAAAGGCACCGCTCGCTTCTGCTAAACATCTTATGCTTTGGAAACAAAAGGGAGGTAAAGGGGTCACACCTAGGACCTTCATGTGGGGAGGAGTGGACTATACAGGTGACCAAAATATTTCATCCCATAGGCATCATACTCAGTGTAAATCTGAGGATCGCAAGGGTCAAGCTTTCTTTGTCCACCTTGATCCTGATCCATGTCTTCCTGAATCCATGTGCTTCTACATCCAGGTCCCTTCTAGTGCTGACTCTGGGACTTACACAGGTCCAGGCCACTGCCTTGGTGGTGATGTGAGCATTATTGGGGGGAGAGGGAAGCATGACAACAGTTTTGTATATATTTGTATATTTTCATTATTTTCTTTTTCATTATTATTATTTTAATTGAAGCAGTGTAGTTTAGCTTCCAAGTGGTAAGTTTCCCTTATTCTCTTTCTTTTCCCTTTCTCAGAAGGAAAAGAGGTTAATGGAGAGCATTTGTCATTCATTTAATTACAACCCAGCATTAAACTGTGACACTGGTGAAACAGGAGAAACTATTCATGTCCTTATCTTCTATCTTGAGGAAATGGACACAATCAGTTCAGCTTGAATAAGATCTCTGTGATAAACGTCTCGTGAGCACAAGAGCCACAGCAAATGGGAATAAGTAAGTGTTAAAGGGCAGCAAGAGCCACAAACTTGTGTTTTGTTTTGACAATAGCATCCAAGGTGCTATGGATGAACTGGCTGCATATGCTGGAAACCACTGTTCCAATCATACACCAGATGTGGGCTGAAAGACTAGCAGCAGCTAGATGTGATCCTGACATTTTTGGGGTGTGGAAGACATCAGAAGGCCAAATCTTGACACAGCTTTTGACAGTTCTCTAAATCCAGAGCACCAGAGCTCAGTGTTCAGATAGGAAGTGCTGCACTTGCCCATAAAAGCTGCGCAGCCCTTGTGCAGGAAATGGCTGGAGATAGCAGGGTTCATGCATCCCTCCCACCTCATCTGGGCTTTGGGACAGAGGCATAAGAAAGTTGTCCAGGCAGAGGACTATCTGTGTGGGATGCCATTATGCCAGAGTTTGGATAAAATAAAGCCAACAGACATAACCATCTATAGTAAATGACGAACAAAATGCCTCTGCTTGTTCCACAAGCCCAGCTAGAGGACCTCCCAGAATCACTGTGTGGCAAAGCCAGGGTCATGCATGGCTTAGCCACTGGAGGCTGCTAGAACTGCCCGAGCAGGCATATGAGAGCTTTTACAGCACCTGGTGGGGAGCAAAGATGACTCTTGCTCAGTCTGACTGGACACCTGCTCAACAGCATCTTCCTCCTGTGGTTTCATGACCTAATCTGAGCTGAGTTGGATTGACAGGAGCTGCTGAAAAAAACTTCTTCCCTTAGCAAGAGACACCCAAAAAAAAAAAAAAAAAACCACCAAAAAACCCAGCAACACCAGATTTGCTGGAAGTCAGCTTAGAAAGCCTGTCAGTGAAGAACCCTCTCCTGGTAAGACAGCTGGGCCAGGCACAGTCCTGCAAAGCCAACGCTAAGCAGTCATCCCAAATGTACGTGCTGGCAAACACCCGCTTCTGCATATGTACATGAAGCAAGCCATGCCAGGCTGGGAGAAAAAGAAACCCTCAACACATGTTTCTAGCCTAAAACTATTTCAGCTGTGGCTACAGAAAGCTTTTCAGGAAAGCTTCAGCCAGATTAGATAAACACATTGCCAACTGAAGCACAGCATGCTTGAAAACATCCAGTGGTGTCTTACCCAAAGGATATTTAATAGATATGTAAAACCCTCCTGTAGAGACAATAGAAGGTTAAATGAAATGTGTAGGGAAGTCACACTGGTCCCCATAGGTCCCTAGGGTATCATAATTCCCACGCGCCACAGAGCAAATCATCTGCTGGGAGGAGACAGGCACAGGGAGGAACAGGATGAACAAAGACCAGAGAAGAGGAGGCTCGGATCACATCCTGGCTCTGAGAGCATAGTTGGAGCAAAGATCTGAATGCAAGGAACACAGCACCCTTCACGCAGCACCCCCTGCTCAAAATTAATTTAATTATTTCGGGAGAAAAATAGCAGCTACCCAGAAAAAACATTCACACTAAGATCTGCATCGCCAGCCTGAATTTCTACCAAGTGTATCTCTCTTCACTTTTGGGGCTTGTGATGTCCTCAGCACCCAGCAGCTGCAGCCTCTTACAAAGGCCACGATGGGCTGGGCACATACAGAGTGTTTCAGGGTGACAAACCAGCAAAGCTGAATCCAGGACAGATTTCATGAACAACCTCATGAAATCAGCCACTGCTTCCTGAGTTTGCGGAGCGAGTTCTCAATTCTATGAGCTTGCCAGAGAGCAAAGGGCAAAACACCTCTCGTGAAAGAGACCCAGCCCCACAGCAGACAACCTCCCGAGTGTTGCCAGAGCATCACTGCAGCAATTTGGCAGCAGACTGCAGCACAGCCTCTGAGTGGCTTTGGTTTGGGGCTGTTCAGCAGATACAGAAAAGTCAGATGTCAGTGTTGCTGTTTTCATCAGGCAGAACTGTAAGAAAATGCACAGAAAAAGTAATAACAGTTACCTGAGGGAGCCATGGCAAAGCTAGGGGCTAGGACTAGGAAACTGGGGCTGAAGTTTTGGGGGATGCCACATCCCTGTTCCTACCCGGGCAGCACCAAGTTTGGCAAATCCCAGGCACAGAGACACTGCAGGGCTCTTTGGAAAGGAGGGTGGCAGCAAACTGCCCAGCTGTGTGTATCAGTGCTGACCTCTGAGGCTGGAAACTGTCCTCCAGCACTGTGCTATGGAAACAGATGGACAACAGGCAACAAAACCTCATGGACTGCAGACCCCCATGGTGTGCTGGGTATTACAAGCATGGAGACACAGAAGAAAGTATGTGGGATGGCAGGACTTCCCCCTGGGAGATCAGCAATCTTTAAGGCTATACTTAGGGCTGCTGCCAAAAATAGGATCAGTAGCCCTAGAGTGGCCTGGCAATGAAAGCACCTACCCCACTTTCTGCACCATACCAAGAGTCCTTAGAGCAACTATGAGTGCTGCCTGCTGAATCCCTGCCATGGTAGTAAACTCAAACCTCCATGCTCATCTTCCAGACTGCAAGGGCATGGGGCAGCAATGCCCTTGGGGCACAATCGAGCTGGGTTTTCCATCTGCCACTTAACAGACATCAGTACTAGTGCCACAAACTCACCTGGGGACACTCCAGTAGTCCAACCCCATCTGAGTGCTGCAAAGCAACTGTGCAAGCTGGGGAGATCAGTCAGCACATTGCCTGCCCTGCCTGACAGGCTGAGCCACCTACATCTTGAAGCAATCCAAAATCATTGTCTCCTTGCCTAACCACATCACTGAGGAATGCAGCCTCAACCACAAGGCCTTCAGCTGCTGCACAGCCCCCAATCCCTGCTGTCTCTGCAGCCTTCTCACTCACCTACTCCCTCCCTCAACCCTGAGCTGCCCATCCCTAGGCATGCCCAAGTGTCCAGCTCCCAGGTGCCTCATCACTGAGCTAAAATTGCTCTGGGGAGAGGACTGAAAAAGAAAAGGAAAGGATTAATTTTACTGTGCACCCAAAAGAGCCTAGGTTACCAGCCTCTTGAGACAATCCCAAAGTTGCTAGCAATCAAACAAGGAATTAAAAGCATGGGAATGGGATTTGGAAGAGGTCTTTGTGCAAGTTTAAGTTTTTCTGGTTTGGAAAGGAAACAAGCACTCTGGTTTCTGCAGCTTGTAGCCCAGTCCCACTCTCCAGCCAGGCCACATAAGCATTATACTGCAGACTTGCTTCCAGAGGTACGTCAGCAAAGATCATCCTGGCTCAGCTCAGCCAGATGTGCAAGCCAGCCCCCTTAATGCTTTGCATCTGGAAAAGCAGATTAGAAGAGCTGCAACTCATCTGCAGTGCCCAGGGCAGCAGTGCACTCAAACTGCATCCTTTCTCCCCAGAGGGGAACCATCCTCTTCCTCTTCTCCCCTGACAGGAGGCCTCTGATCTGCCCCAGCTGTGGAGGGAGACAGCTACCTGACAGAAAACAAATAAAACAAAGATCTATGGGTACTGGGATGCAATGGAAGGAGGTAGCTGTAAAAACTAACACACTCAGCTCCCCCAGGGAGCTCTGCTGGCAGAGGACACGGCTAGCCAGCATCTGTTCTGAAGAGGGTATCAAATGCTCCCATGCCAAAGCAGGGGAGCTCACAGCTGCCCCAGCTCCACTGTGGAGCCAGCACTCACAGGGGATGCACAGCGAGCTTGCAGATCTCAGTCCCAAGGTGGGGGCTTTTTTTACAAACCTGCAGAGCCCTTTGGAGCACCCAAGGGGCAAGGAACACAGAAGCTCACCTGGGGAAGGTCCTGGATACCTTGCACCAAACACACAGTTCACTTCCCTGCAGAGAGGAGGCTGGGGATACAGCTTGAAGAGAAAAGTGTGACCTGGCCAGAGAAGCCCTTGCCCCCACCACTAACCTAAGGTGGGCAGTGGAAGTAGCCCAAATCCATCCTCAGGCCACAGCCCTTCAGCCTCAGAGTTGAAGAGCAGGATTAAGAAACACTTCAATCTCTTTCTACCAAGCAACCAACTCTGGATGTGACAGCTAATTAACAAACTTCCGCAGAGCAGGATGGCAACAATAGATTTATGCCACCTGGGAATCCTGTTGATGTATCACCACCCCACAACATCCACACTATGACCTTTATACTTCTGCCACTGCCACGACAGAGACCCATGAGGAAACAAAGCCTCTGCAACCAACCCAGCAGCAACACAGACTATTCCTCTTTGACATAGAATCACCAAGGGAAAAAGAAGATTTGGATGAGCTAATGCACTTGGGACTACTGCCACTTTGGTCCCAGCTCCATGGACCTGTAACAAGGAAAGGAAGACATGGACAGAGAGCATTGCTTTCAAGCTGCCACCTCAACATCATGCCTATCTGCTCCTAGCACCAACAACCCAGGCCACAGCTACAAAGACCACCAGGCTCCCCTGCAAGCCCAGGGGTAGAGCTACAGGGCCACAGGGAAGGCAGTCCTTGAAGGAAATGAGCAGAAGGGACTTAGAAGGTCAGCCAGGTCCCATGTCCCAAGGGAGCTCAGCACTGGATGGACACAACCCAAAAAACGGGACTGATGTATCACCATGTTCTCTGGGAAAGACATCAGGCCATGGCAGAAGTCTGATCATATTAGGGCTTGTGGTTCTGGACTCTCACAGATTTCAATAACATTTCCAGAAAGCATTATCAAACAGAGCTTGTCTTTAGAAGCAATTTATTAAACACTGCTTTCCACAGACAGCAATTCCTTCTGTTGCAGTCGTCAGGAATGGCTCCAATGCTGGGCCTTTGCTTTTAGCCGCTCATGGATCAAAGACCAGGAGACTCTGTGTTCAAGCCCTGGCTTGCTTCTGAAGGCTGGACAATCAAATCACTGGGCTGGATCATCCTGAGCTTACTGGTCCAGAGGAAGCACTGAGCCCCCTTGGACAAGGCTCCACTCAGTGCAGGCAGATTTAACTCTTCACGTGCTCCTTGCCAGCAGCTTAGCCAATGCAGATTTGACAGCAATTCCTACAAGGGAGCAATGTTCCAGCCACAGAAGCACTGTGCTAATGGTCAGGACTGCTACTCTCACCTGGCAGCCTTTCCTTCCTGCTGCAGCCAGGCACAGCATGCACAGCCCCATCAACCCTATGACGTCTGGGCCCAAATGGACTCCATGCATCCTTCTTTTTCCCTCTCTTCCCTATCCACAATCATTGTCCCACACTGTCAGCAGCACTTCGTCACTTTCCTGCAGCACCCAAGGCTCCTTCCAACCCAGCCTTGGCTGCAAACAGCCACATCTGCAGAGAAGCAAGCCAGCCCTCCCCAGGCCAGGGAAGCCACAAAGAGCAGCATGCAGTAAAACCACTTCTCTGGCCTCTAGCCCTGCTGCCTCTGCCGTCATGGGCCAGCCAAGCACTTAGTACCTTGATCCCACCTCCTGCTGCCCATCTGCTGCAGCCCAGAAGATGAAAGATGCCACAGAGCAAGTAATGCATGCCAGCATCTGCTTTTTGTCCCTCTGAGTCTTTCGGTGAGCACAGAGACCCACACAGACCTCCCACTCAGGGCTCGAGCAAGCCATGTGTTTTCTGGCACAATTCATTATGAAGATGCTCCTATAAAAGCGTATTTTTGGCATGCCAGGACTGGGAACAACACATGGGTCAGCTTTTCCTCCCCTCCTGGTCACAAAGAGCCAGAAGGCTCATTTGTGCCAGCTGAAGCTGTAGAAGCAGGGAAGAAAAAGTCACGAATGCTGAATTACACAAGCAATCTCCCTGTCCTAGGGGTTGGACCCCACATAAAGCCACATAAAGCAGCTACTTAAAGCACTCCTGCTCTGCACACAGCCTATTCCACTGCTTAGCAGATACCATGGGAAGAACAGCCAAGCCAAGCACCCAGACAGATTTGCATCTCCGAATGATTTCCAGACAGCATGTTCCTCTGTGCAAGAGGGTCCAGATGGGTAGAGCTGTGATAAAACCACTCTTTCCCATCAGGCCAGATGGAACTGGTTTGATGCAGGCAAGAAGTATATATAGCAGGCTTAGTCTAAGCAAGGCCAACACCTGGAACATCTGTGAACACCCATCATATAAGCCTTTTAAAACCACGTCATTTCCCATTCCAGTTGAAGTAAAAACAGAAATTCACTTTAAAACCAGGAAAAAAAAATTCACTCCTATTTGAGTTCCCAGTATAACTGGATGGATACAATACAGCATTTCCAAGAAATGCTCAGCTAGCAGCTTTGGCTAGGAGGAACTGCACCAGAAACTCCAGGTCTGGAATAAAAACAACACGGTCATACTGGGACAGTTGAAGACAATGAGGGACACCATCTATTTGCCCCTTCAGTTGTTCCACACACCTGGATCCAACACCTCTGCCCAGATAACCACCGAGCCTCTTCCTTTCATAGCAGTTTGCTCTGGACTTGCAGGAGATGAGATGCCTACACACCACCTCTTCTTGCTAGTTATCACACAACAACACAGGCCACATTTAGTTTTTCTCCACATGCTCCAGGGAGGGCTGTGTCAACTCATCCTGTAGCACATTATAGCACAGTCACTTGCATCCATGAGCAAAGTTCCACCTGCAAAGCATGAAGACATACAACCTTCCAGGTGGGATTTACTGATCTAGAGGAGAAGCAACCCAGGATGAAAGCAGACAGAGGCATCTCTATCCTGGAATAGCTGAGGGCATCTACCACATTATCCCACAGTACCTGACTGTTTCATGTAGATCCCAAATGGAAACTGCAGAGCTCCTACACTGTTTCCTCACTTCCATCCCTGTGTACCAACAGAGGATTACATCTGCCGAGACCCTGGCCACACTCCCAGACCTCACCAGGAGCCCTATGACATACAGCAGATGCAAGCCCTTGCTAAGAAACACCTTGGCTGCTGGCTTACCATTTGAGTGACAATTGCTCTGCAATTGGATCGCAGCCTGAGCTCCCTCCCAGTGGCCCACAGCACCTCTCTCCACTGACCTCTGTGTGGAGGAGTTCTTTTAAACACAGGCTCCAAGCAACTGTTGAGAAGCAAACTCTGCCCTTCAAACCAAGCTTTAGCATTAAAAAACAAAACAAAACAAACCTAAGCAACTGCTTAGCTTAGCTCAATTCTCATCAGACTCCCCAGAGCTCTTCCAAGAGGCTGCAGGCTGCAAGGGATTTCCTCCCCCTTGGTTTGCAACCCTCCCTGCCCTTCCAGGCCAGGGATCCTGTACTTGGGAATGGCTAAGCCCAATTTCTGTGCAATTACCACATGACACCAGAAGTAAGCCACTGGGGTTTGAATCCTGTAAATCAGCTGCTGGAGCAGACACACGGGCAGTGATGGCAGAGGGTGCAGCTGCCACAAACAGTGGGGAGGTGCCTGCAGCCTCCACTGCACACAGCCCCAGTCCCAAAGCAAGCAGGAACTGCTTACATGTGTGCTGCAGGAGACAAGAACAGTATAACTGAGAAAAAGGCTCAACACAAGGACAGGGAGACCAGGTACCCACCTGAGAGACTCCTGATGGCTGCTGGCACAGCACCTCACTCACCCACCCACCCAGTTCTAGCAAGACTGGGGCTTCCCCACCTCTATTCCATCACACTATTTCGCCCACACAGACCCTGTGAATCCCAGTCCCCTCCTCAGCCACACACCCCTCAGGTTTGCTTCTTCCAGCTCAGCTTCATGATGCTGCAGCCTCCATCCTCCACAGCTCTCTGCCTTCATCCTTCCACCAGCAGCAAGCAGAGACCCTGCTTTCCTGTGTGCTCAAAGCCAGGCAGCAAGATAAGAGGAAGAGCCACCTCCAAGCAACTTGACGTGATAACCCCTGCAGTCAGTGACAGGAAGGTGATGGGGAACAAGGTCCAGAGCATTTCCCACTGCATGAGGTAGCTGCTGCACTTGCTGTGAGCAAGAACAGCTACAAGGGTGCCACTCAGCAGCCACAGAGCAATGGGAACATGACAGGAGGTTCCTCCTCATAACCAAGCAGAGGAAGGCTGCTGCCAACCAATGCCCCTCCACAGGCTTACTTCAGCTGGTGGGACAGCCACTATGCTGTGCAGTTTGTCTCCAAGGCTGAGGCATGTGCCAGTGATCTTTAGGATATGGAGGAGGTTATCTTCCTTCTCTACTCTGCCCTGGTGAGGTCACAACTGGAGTATCATGTCCAGTTCAGGGTTCCCCAGTTCAAGAAGGACATGGAACTGCTGTAGTGGGTACAGCAAAGGGCTACAAAGACAATCAAGGGACTAGAACATCTCTCTTATGAGGAAAAGCTGAAGAACTTGGGTGGTTTAGGTCTAGAGAAGACTGAAGGGGGATCTTATAAATGCTTATAAGTACATAAACATGGGTGTTAGGAGAATGGGGCCAGTCTGTTTTAAGTGGTACCCTGTGACAGGAAAACAGGTAATAAGCACAAACTGGAACATAGGAAGTTCAATCTAAACGTCCAGATTAGCCTATTCTAAACTGGAATAAGCTGCTCAGAGAAGTAGTGGAGTGTCCACCTCTGCAGACATTCAAAACCCACCTGGACACCATCCTGTGCAATCTACTCTAGGTGAACCTAACCCAGCAGGGGGGTGGGACTAGATGATCTCCACAGGGTCCCCTCAAGGCCCTAACATTGTGATTTTGTGTGTCTCAGATCAACTGCTGGCTGTGCCCTTGCCCCATAGTCTCTCCCATATTCTCAGCACCTTTCTTAAACAGGGGAAAGCTGGAGCAAGTCAGGGTAGTCCCAGTGGTAGCCAAGCTCCTTGGCTCTCTGCAAGTTGGGTCTGCTGAACCAGAACAACCAGCCTTGGCCTCACAGGAGGCCTTTGTCTGTCCTGGGAGGAGGTTGACACAGCTCTGAGCCATGCTCTGCACCAGGGCTTCTGACACGTACTGCAAGAGGAGGCAGGAACGTCTATGGGAGGACACACCTGGGTTCCAAAGAAAGGGATCACTGAGGCAACTGGGTGGTCCCAGACCCCAGAAGATACCCAGGTAGCCCTCCTAAGCCCTCACCCCAGAGAACCAGCCCAAGCTGTGAGCATGGTGGTGCAGCTGGGAGGGGGACAGTGCACAGTTAGCAGCCCAAACAGGAGACCTCTTCCACTTGGCCTTTGGAGAAGAAAGCTTGCTTTGGTCAAGCAGGTGGGCCTGTGTCCACTTGCTGAGCAGCAGAGGCAGCAGGGACCATGGGATCCCCAGGACGGTCAGGAGAGTATCTCAGTAGCAGATAAACAGAGAGAGAGGAACAAGCAAGACAGAAAGGCCACAAGCCCAGTGCAGAAGCTGGGAATCCTGCTGGCTCAACTAAACCATTTTTAATGGTGTGTCAGCCAGACTCCTGAGCAGACATCACCAGCTGTGTTGCCAAGCCACAGTGAGAAACACAAATGATTTAAGGGTGACTAAGCACGAGCAACAAGCCTGCTGCACCTACCAGTCCTGCCAGCCGACTCTCCCTGGCTTGTTCAGAGTCCTTGAGCAATTCCCTCTGGCTTGCTCGGGATCACTGATTTATAGCCAACATGTGCAACTGGCAGCGCGTGGCAGGCTGGAGACACAGATGATCTCCAAGCCAAGCTCTCTGGCCAACAGAACAAAAATATTGCACTTTTCTCTCACACAAGGAAACTTGCAGACAAGCACCAAGCTGGGACGAGCTGCGTGCTCCCTGTGCAGTGGTCTCAATGGATGATGCTCATCCCCATATTTAAGCAAGGGACATGTGAGAATGGAAAGGTCTTTACCAAGACTCTCAGGTGGTAAAGGAGAACTCAGGTGGCACTGAACAGCCAGGTGGGTCCTGCCAGTAAGGAAAGGCTCCAACAAAGCTGTCTCAGGGCTTAGCACTCCTTGCCCTGGGGCTGGAGGTGACACCCTGTGGCATCAAGGGTGCTTTGCTTCACCCACAAGGTGTGGGTGAGAACGTGCCTCAGGGTAGCTGAAGCCAGGACCTCCAAGTATCACAGGAATGCCCACTGCTACATCCTCACACCCCTTCCTCATCCCTAGCCCAACCACAAGGGATTCCTCCCCAATAGCACTGGGTGTGCAGAGGCAGCCCCTGCCCAGGGCTTCAAATTCTTCCTGTTCCAGCTGAAATGCCCAAACAGGAGATGACAGGAAAAAAGAAAGAACAAACTCCATTAATCTGCCTAGTGCTTCTCTTCAGCAAAGAGGAGCCCTGGCCAGCCCAGAGAATGAAAACACAGGCTGCAGAGAGAGACAAAAGAGGGATGTGGAGTGGGAGGAGGAAGAGGCCAGGGTAAGGAGAGCAGTGCAAAGAGAAGCATGCACGCAAGGCCTCCAAGCAAAGCCAGCTGTTTCATCAGCAGACCATCAGACAAGACAAGGCTCCTGCTCAGAGCTTGCTCCCCTCCATGCAGCAAGGCTGTCAGGTCAGCACTTGAGCCAAGGCTGCACTGGGCATGGCACACTCCTGCCAGTAAGTAAGTCCTTGCACTGTCCCAGGGCTGTTGGAGAACAAAGCAGTTGGCACTGAAGCTGCAAGAGAGCTGCTCCTCTTCATGCTGCCACCAAACCCACTGGAAGGAGGAAAATCTTCCCCCAGTACCACTTGAATCTGCACTGGTTTCAGATGTGCTTGGTCAGGATATCTTGCAGGTCTTGCTTTCTGCAAGGGGCGTGTGGGTTACCATCTTACCCAGCGGACTCCCAGACAGACATGACTCGCCAGTAAGCTCCAGAAAGACCCTGAGAGCAACAGAACAGAAACAGCAGCTGGGTGGGAGGAAGAGGCTGGCTGGTGGGAGTAAAGGTGCAGACAAGAACTCACATCTACACCAGCACAAGGACCCTTCATGTCCCTCTGTTTTGACAACAGCTGTGTGTTTACAGTATCCAACAGGGATTTCAAGCCCACCTGTAAACAACTCTCCAGCTCCAAGGAGGACTCTTAAGGCCTGGGGACAAAGGGACAGCTGCGCTCCTGAGCCTTGTGTGCAAGGGAGCAGACAGGGAGCTTATTTATCTCCCAAACCCTGCTCAGGATAAATATTTTAAATCTCTCTGCAGGTCACAGCAATATATTTACAGCCAGTTTTCCCTCAGTTATCTGCCTATAGAGACTCAGATGGATTTGCTATGAATCCAGGAAGATCCAGCTGGCCAAGCTCTCCAGACAGCTTATATATAGCTCAGGGAAGAGTTGGTTCATTCAGCGCTGTAGTCTTGAAAATGACACCCCTGCCATGGCAACTGCTGCAGGGATTCAGCTGTGCACCCCTCCATACAGCTGCCTCTACACAGCCCACCCACCAGCATGCATCCAACCCCTCTGCCTTCCCAGCAGCAAGGGGATGGCACAGAGGCTGTGGGGTGCCACACACATCAGGGGCAATTCTGCAGATGTACTCCCGACGGGGCAAGGCTGTGCCGTGGGTCAAGCTCGAGGTGACCAAGTCTCTGGAGCATCCTGCTTTGCCACTTGGTTTACTGCAGGTTTGACCTGTTTGCTTCGCTCCCCTCCCATAGGAAGAAGCTCCCAGGAAAGGCACTCCCAACGCCATACACCAACTTTTCCTAGCAGCCACCATCGTGCTGCAAGCCAGAAATTGCCCCGAGCATCCAGCAGCGCCAGAGACAAGGGGAGCTGCCAAAAGACATTGAGGAGACACCTGAACTAGGCCTCGTGCTACTGGCTGCATTGGTGCCTCTCCTATTTACATGAGCTCTATACTGGTGGGGTTTGACCTCTGCCTGCACCTGAAGCTTGCAGAGGGGTATTGGTTGCCCAGGGCTTCTCTCTGGGTTGGTATCATTTCCGCGTCGCTCCTCACAAGCATTTCTGGAGTTACTATCACAGCAGTTAATACTGCATGCATGCATGCTGCTGCATGTTGCACATCCATTTCCAGCCTACCTCCTCACTGCCTTCCTCCTGCCTAAAAACCACCACTCACAATTCCCTATATCTGCCTCCAACTAGGCCCCACAGGTCTGCACATTTCATCCAGATCCTTCTCTTTGCATTGCTGGAAAGATGAAGACCAGCCCCATTCCACAATCACCATTTATGGCTGTGCATTGCAGAACTGTTGCCCACCTATGGCCCAGGACATGCCTCTTGAGGGAAACATCACCTGGGAATGAGTGGACTAGCACTATCACTGCTGAAAGCAAAGAGGGTGCAGAGAAGAGTTCTCTAGTTTATTTTTATTACAGCACTTTATGAATCTATATCAAAAGCCACAAAAAAAAGAGGAAAGTAGACAGAAAAGCTAATGCTTCCTCTGCTCATGCAATATTAATTAAAAGGTAGCTTCTCTGTAAGACATTGCTACATTACCTCTCAGCTAAAAATGGAGAAAAGTCATTCAGTGAGAAGAATATGCAAGCAGGGCACTTTCTGGAATACTTTTACAAATCAATAACTAGGCAGAATGCTTGGTACAGACAGATCTAATTCAAAAGCCCAGTGGAAAATTAAAGAAAAACTCAGGTATAATAGACTCACAGAGCCAGAAATTCACAGTAACCAGATCTCCTTGAAAAACAAGTGCTTTTCTCCATAGTGTCAGGACAGCTGATTCCCAATTAATCTGGAGAACAAGTATTTTTTTATCAGACCACCACCAATCCAACAGTGGGAAGAGCACAAGGACATCCTCAACAACCAAATGCCAAGAAAGCACATAAACAGTGGCAACAGACACCCAACAAACAGGTCCTGGGTTGTGAGAAGTTGTGTGGAGATCTCTACAGGTACCTGGGTCTCTATGGCCACTTGGAAATCTGGGTCAAATGGACTGCTCCAGGAAACCCATGGCACATCTTTGTCTGCACAGGAGCTACACAGAAGAGTATCTCCAGCCAGTGGGAAGCAAGGCCATATCCCAGCAAGGCCACAAGAACAGTTCCTGGGCAAAAGGGTCAATACTGCTGTACCAGATGAGACCCCAGCAAGAAGCTTTTCCACTTATGCACCTGAAGGCTGCAAGCACAGACGACATGCAGTGAGAGCCATCAGGAGGTAACTCAGCAGAGAAAAATCACCCATGTCACCTTTACAGCTTGGCTTTTGTTTGGAATATGGTGGAAAAACCTTTGTTCAAACCTGGATGGAGGAAAGGGTGATCTCAAAACAACTGGCTGACATCCGGCCACCTCACTGCTACAGAAGGAGGCTTAGCCCAGGAAACTGGGCACTCTCATAGCACCTGGCAGGTGCTCTCAGATGCTTCCCAGATGTTCACAGAAGGCAGTACGGAGACATTGGAATGAAGAACACCAAATAGCTCACAGGAAGCCCCAATTTCTTTGGTTCAAAGTCTGTTTTCACAATTCTTCAACTGCTGGAGGAGGCTTTCAATGCTGGCCCTTCTCCAGGGCAGCTGCAGAGGCAACTGAACAACTCACCCCCAGCAGCACAAACCCATCTATGCTCCTGTGGATGGCTCAGGAGAGCTGAATGCACTGGCCTGTGAGGTACCTTACAAGACCACCGGGATTTATCTTGCTTCATCTTGTTTTTGCTGGGAAAGACAAAAGCCATAGCCTTTCCTCCCACAAAAGCTTCCCACTAACACAGGCAGTGCCTGTGGCTTCAGCAGAGCCACACAAGCGATGGGCTTCCCCAGCAGGACCAGGACACACACACCAAAGCACATTGCATGGAAAGCCACAAAGGCACTTGCAAGCCATAGCTTGTCCTGCCTTTAACCGTTTGGAGACTCACTGCACAGTTTGGAATCAAAGGCTTGCTTTGTGCTCCTAAAGAGGCTAAGGAGTAACCTTAACGAGGAGGAGTGTGTATAGTTGGTCTTAAGCAATTCCATGGCTATCTTGTGTCAGCATCATGCTCGACAGCAAGGACAACCCTGCACAGAGCTGCCCAGAGGCACATAAGCCTCCATGCTGCAGCCAGAATGGGGCTTGGCCTCCCTGTGCTGTGGCTCTGGTGACAAAGCCCTCTTGCTTGGGGTGACGGAAGACAGAACCAACTTGACAGCATGCCCATATCAACAGGAGGGTGCTGTCTTGGTTGCTTTCCAGAGTGGCCCAAGCTGTACCCAGATGTAAACAAACTTAATTTCATAACAGCATCACAGGAGAGGAAACGTTATAAAGCATGTCACCTCAAAGCTAGTCAGAAAACAAATATCTGACTGAGCACTGAGGTCTGAGTGCACAGTGCTCACAGACATTCCTGTTCTCCAGGACAGAAGTCATCTAGGAACGTATGTCGACCAGGAGCTGAAATACAAGCAGACTTCTAATAATCTCTCACTCTAACCCCAGCCCCTGTGTGCACAAGCTCTCAGTACAGGCAGCAACCCTGCCTGTGTCTGTCATTGCTTTCTTCCAGCCTGAAACATTTTGCTTTCCGGAGCAGGAAGGTTCACAGACCTGAAATCCAGTGTGTCACCCCACTTTTCAGACGGGAGTCTGCTCATTTCAGTCTTCCTTGTTCATCATCCTGAACAACAACCAATCCAAGATATCCCACAGCCTCATAGAGGTCTAGACAATCTTACAGCAGTGGATTCAACTCAAATATATTCAGGGTCCCAGTGCAAACCCTAGTCTACAGATGCCAAGCTTCCCACCTGATGTATTCAAATCACAGCTTAATTTGACCAGGACAAATCAGGCCATTGGTTTCCCACTGCCAAGCTCCATCTCACACGAGGAATTATCCATTAAAAACAGCTATGCCTCATCTCCAGACACACAATTTGTGTTCACGGACTGTGCAAGGGGACAGGAGTTCACAAGAACTCATCATTGCAAGGTTCCACCCTGACAAGTCCCAGACTGAATTCTGTGTTTGGATCTGGATAGTTTTTACTTCTGCACTCTGAGGCACCTGGACAGCCCAAGCATCCATCTGCTCACTATCAACAGGAACGTCTTAAGTATGTCACCTAATATTTTTAAGGCTTAAAATGTGTTTTCAAGAGAAGTCCTTGAAGAAGGAAGGTCAAAAGGGCACTTCAAGAGGGTCAAAACTGGAGAACAGAGGATGAATTTTTGAAAGCTGACCAAATCAAAGAGCAGCCCCAGGCAGTTAGCAGTCTGCAAAGAGTATCAAAAAAAGCACCTTATCCATTAACCTTCCCAAAGTGCTCTAAGACAAACAGGCTCTGGAACAGCCAAGATGGGCCAGCAAACCAAAACTCCTCCTCCCAGGCACACAGACCAGGTTTTCAAAAGCTTGCAAACCACTCTGAAGTCCCCCTTGCCTCTCTTTGCTGATCAGACAGCACGGTATTAGTTACCTCTCAGAGGAGAGGAAAGCAGTTTGTCCTGTGCAAAGGCTTAGATTGCTTCCCCGAAAAAGGCAAGGTTTAAATTAAGACTAGAAGTACTGTATGGCTCAGCCTTTTAAGCTCAGGAAAAACATTTTTGCATTAAATTAAAAAAAAAAAAAAAAAAAAAAAAGAGCTGGCAAGAGTGAGGAACGGAGCTGAAGCAGCAGTCAATGAAAAGCACATGCGCTGCAGACCTGGCTGCCAACACAAATTGATGCTTTGAAACAAAGACCACTTGTGTTTGGCTTGAAGATCTTCCACAGCTACTCAGCAGGGGCTGAACAGATTAAAAGGAGACACAAGTAAACACAGGAGAACAGCACTTGCTGCCAAGTATTTCCCCAGAACAAAGGAATGACTCGAAATGGAGTCTCTGCCTTGACAGGATGG
Source organism: Phaethornis superciliosus (assembly GCA_023637945.1). Lineage (NCBI taxonomy): Eukaryota > Metazoa > Chordata > Aves > Apodiformes > Trochilidae > Phaethornis > Phaethornis superciliosus. The sequence goes on along the minus strand of JAJQWJ010000003.1, from coordinate 33,113,246 downwards.
CATGGGTTCATCCTCACCGTGCTGCAAATGTGCCAAAGCAGGCAGAAACAAGAGGAAACACCAGGCAAACCTTTGGACAAGACTCTATGCAACCTGAATAGAGGCAGCATGCATGCCCACAGCCTGGACCTGGAGAGCTGCAACTGTTTAATGCAATAAATGTGCTTCCAGTCTCAGGAGCCCACATGAGCTTCACTGCAACAACCCTGCACCCAACTCTCCTTCAGTGGAAAAGAACATTTAGAAGAAATCTCAGATAACTGTTCTTCCAATTCAGACACTTGTGAGCAGCAGGATTGCTTCTTCCAGGCAAGCCAGCACAGAAGGTATGCTACATTTCCAGTGCAGCCCTTTAACCCCACTGTGTAAGGTATTGTCTGCTTTTCTAACAGATCAAAGGCATTTACAAGCTGCTCTTGGGTGACACGTCGCAACATCCTCCAGGCAAGCATCAGGACATGGAAACAGGCCACACTGCACCATCACCTCTGCTATGCTGAAATGCCCATGATGACTGAGAACCAATTGTCAAATCATCTCTTCAACTCCCCCTCTCCCCCAAGACACAGCTGATTTCTTATAAAGGTAAAAGACACTACACCCACCCTTCTTCCACCTCGGCCGCATCCAGCCTTCTCCAGGAGGTATTGCCACACCAAACATGTTCACCTGAGGGCTTGGGGAGGTGAACTGATACAGCTGCTTCTTTCACTTACACAGCAAAATCCACTGTGCTAGCTCACAGTTCCCCAAACCCAACATTAACAGCCCCCACCTCTTAAATCCTCACAAAGGAGAATGCTCCTGTGCATCTGCCAAGCATCTTGTCAGCCTCACTGCCCTACAGGCCTCCAAAGAGCTGCCTCTCCCAGCCCATGAGATCGCCACTCATGTCAGGAGAACCAGACCCATTTCCTTGGGGTCTGGACAAACAATTGCATGTCCTCCAGTCCCAGGGGAGTTTTCCTGCAAACACGACAGCAGCAAACTGCCTTCACAAAGAGCACGTTTGTACCCAAGTCTGTCTGCTGCTAAATAAGCATTTGTTCCAAGTTCCCAAATATCGAAAGCAGTGGAAACACCCACTGCTAATGTGAAATATTTTACATTCCAGGCCTGAGAGCTACGCTTGAAAATGTTCAGAGAGGAAAGAGTGTTTATTCACTGGAGAGAGGTGTAAGTCCAGCTATTTACTTAAGTCCACATGTGCCTGCTGGAAGGCAGCTTTGATCTTTGCAGCTCAAATAGCAGATTAATTGCAACAAAGGGAAGAAAAATATTAGTGTAAAGTTCCCCCAGTAAATACCTGTAACCAGGCCTTCAGATCTTTTTTAAGTGCCTTATCGCTTACAGACAGCCTGGCCCCATGTTCTTGCCAGGCTCTTGTCTTCCCACTCCTTTCCTACCTTGTTCTGCATATTCCCTTTGGGCCCCATGGCCTTTGGAGAAAGTCCAGCCTGCCCTCCCAGGACACACATTCCATGTCTGCTTGGATGCAACACGGACCATCCTTTGGTCAAACAAGGTGAGATCTATCCATCTGAGCAACACACAGGTGTGCTGTGCCAGCCACCCACCTCTCTTAAGCAAGAGGGCTTTAGCAGACTGGGAGGAAACATGCTTCAATCAGCAAAAGCATTCATTATCCGCATGCATGCAACTAAATACAGATGCTTGCTGCAGTTTAAACATCTGCCTATCTGCCCTTAGAAGATGGTCTTGTTCCAGACCAACTAAGAGATCACCATCTTTAAAGGATGTAGAACACCATAACCCTCTGGTTGGTGCATGTTCTGAATGGTCCAGGACTCACTGTGCAGACAAAGAAGTGCCTACAGCCATGACCCTGGAACTGCCATGCCTTTGAAGCTCCTGCCACAACAAGGTTACAGCCTGAGCACAGACAAGTCCTAAGTAGGACTGCATGCCTTATAAGAAATTAATATTGGCTTGTTACTGCTTTGGCCCAAAACAGCCCAGAAATGTCCTGAGCAGCATAACTTTTTGCCTGCTTAAGGGATGCTCACTCAAATCACCTATCATAGTATTTGGTCTAGCTGCAGAGGACTTGGGGGCACTGGAAAACAGATGTCAGCTTCGGCTCAAAGAGTGAAAGTCATTCAAGCTGTACTACTGGAAATTTGTTCTGGACCCCGTAAGCCCAAGAGAAATTCCCACATCCTTTCTGATCATTCCTGTTTTCAGAGGTTTTCTTCTTTAGGAACAAGCTTTCTAGTAAGCACAAGAACAGCACTGCCATACAGGAACATACAGCTCAACACTGGACAGGGAGACACTTCTAGAATAAAATAGACCATTAGGGTTTTTTTAGCTTTAAAGAACAGTTGACTCAGCAAATATTTCCTCTGCTAGCATTTCAACCACATGTTCCAGCAGCAGCCAGCTGTAGTGTCATTGTCAGGAAGATCACAGCTTCACTGAACGGAAATGGAGAAACAGGGACCAGGAGTCCAGGCACTGAGCACTTCTGGAACACATACGTGGCAAAGGAGGAACACAGAAAGAACCCATGTGAGCTGTGTGGATAACCCTCAGTTCACAAGTCTTTCCCAACCCCTCTCTCCGAACAGCGTCCACAAGGCAAAGGAAGACACTGCCCTGCAACCCACAAAACTTCTCACTAGTCTGTAAAACCCAAACATTTCAGCCAGGCTGCTGGTGCCTATGACAGACAGCAGCATGCTGCTCCCAGTGCTGTAGGACATGGTCCTGCTGAGCGGGAAAAACGAGGAGAGTACTTGCTTGAAGCAGTACAAAAACTCCAGCAACTGTAGAGGGAAGCATGCTGGCAGGGAAGGTTGAAGACACTCCTCAGGGGCAGGCCTGCACATCCCTGCTGCTGGTGGCAGCACACTAGGAGGCAAGCAGGCAAATGCTGTGGCAAGTCCACAGCACCTGGTGGCTCCAAACCAGAGCCAAATCAAAGCACGAATTCTCCCTCCAGAAACTGCCTTCCCATTAGGCTGCCAAGGCAACTGGCAACTAACAGCACTAATCAGCTAAATAAGCGCTGCTTCTGTGCTTATCAGCTGTAAACTGCACAGGACTTGCAGCCAGGCAGCAGGGCTCAGCCACAGCTGGAGATACGCAGCGAGCAATAGCAGTGCTATAAATACCTTTCCCTCAGTGGCAGTATTGTCCCATCCATCCCCAGGTGTTAGGACTAAGATAAACTCTTGATTTCACAGCAGAAACTGCAAAGAAAATCGTACAACTGTGCACAGTGATGCGGGAGGGACTACAAGTGGGTGCTGGCATGATGCAGGACCCTGTCTGCAGGGTTCTCAACAGAAAGGGATGAGAGAGAAGTGAGGCAGCGTGGCATGAGGAATACATGGGATCCTTCAAAGCCAGTCTGGAAACCAGCTCTTGGCCCCCGTGGCTTCTGCACCACAGCCAAAAACCCGGGCTCCTCAGGCAAGGAAAAGAGCAGTAGGAGGCCAGGAGAGAGAAACAACAGAGAGCAGAGAGAGGGGAGGTGAGTTTGAGCCTTGCAGCTGGAGATGAACACCGCGAAAAGAAGCAGCAGCCAGGAAAATCAAGCACCGCCTGCAAGACTCTGTGCTACCGATGCTGAGGATGGCAGAGCTGGGAACAGGCATGGAGACAGACTGGCCCCATCCCTGCACAACAGAGAAAATGGATGGCACGAAGGGGGTTGGCTCATCCAGACCTGCTCAGCAAGGGATCATAAAATCCCCTCAGCACTTGGCAGTTTTCTCTGGTCGGGAGTTCACTGCGTGCCTGCTGTTTTGTTTTTTTTTTTCTTTTTTCTCCGAGTTTTGATCTGCTCAGATTTCACGGATAAGACCACTGGCTGCTGCACACAAGAAGCTTTCCCCAGTGTCAGCCCTCCCCACAGGACCCGGAGACGCTGCGAGGTTTGGGGCGGGGGGGAAGGGGTGGGCGCAAACCCACGGAGAGGGGGGCTCCGGGAGTGCCTGTTCGCCATTTCCCAGACGGCGAGTGTCTGCCGGATTTGCATCCTCGGTTCATTTAAGCACGGCGCTCCCTCTCACCAGCGGGCGGGCGAGGGCGAGCCGGCGCACGCCAGGAAGGGGAGACGGAGCGAGGCGATCCGATCCGATCCGGCGGCTCCCGCAGCGTGGCGGGGTTCGGCGTGGCGGGGGCACGGCCGCCCTCCGGGAGTCGAAGCAACGGGGGCCCCGTGCAGTCCCTGCTCGGAGCCGGAGCCCCGCGGGCCGAGCGGACCCGTCCCGGACCGCCAGACTCCATCACCGCCAAACTCACGGGAAACTGGGCGGTCCGAATCACCGATTAGCTCGTCCCGGGAGGCCGCCGCACCGCCCCCACCCCGCAGGGGCGGTGGCCGCGGACCCCACTCCGCCTCCGCCTTACCGGCGGGCCCCGCGGGCGGGGGAGGCTGAAGCCGCGGGCGCGCACCGGGACCCGCACCCCTGGGGCGGGGCAGGCCGAGGTGTCTGGCCCAGCCGAACTCACCCAGCATCAGCAGCGCCCGCACCGCCGCCATCCTCCACGCCGGTCAGTGCTCGCCCCGGCCCATGACCATGCCGCCGCCCCGCCTGCCGCCGCCGGGAGGGGCTTCCGGGGGCGGGGCGGACACCGGAAACCGGGCGGGGCGTGGGCGGTGGGTCGGGGGCAGAGGGGCCTCTGTGGGCAGCGGTGGGTCGGGGGGAGTGGGGCCGTCGTGGGCAGCGGTGGGTCGGGGGGAGTGGGGCCTCTGTGGGCAGCGGTGGGTCGGGGGGAGTGGGGCCGTCGTGGGCAGCGCCCGGCTCACCGCCCATCTTTCCTCCCGCCCCGGCCCCTGGGTCTGGTTCGCACCGTCCGTCGAAGGGTCGCTGAGGAGGCGCGGCGGCCGCCGACCCTCCTCGACACACGGGACGAGCCCTTGGCCTGGCCGGCTGGGACCCCCCTGCTTCTGTCCGCAGCAAGCCCCAGTGTCGGGTGTCCGGAGCAGCGAGGCGGCAACTGAGCTCTCTCCCCGCCACGGGGCTCCTCGCAGACGGGCTGCTTGTTCATGGTTGAAGCTCCCCTAATACTGTACCGTTGTTGAGAGGCCCTGTGGAAGCACAGGCGGACCCGGGAACCAGAAGCTCGGCAGAACCAGAGCTTCTTCTGCCATCCCGCGATGGGCAGAGGACCGGACGCGCAGTTCCAGCAGCTGCACAAGACAGGAGCAGGCAATGCTCCTCCACAGCACCCAAAGTCGGGGCGCGGCAGTACAAGCTGTCCTGGCCGCCCTGCACCGTGCAAGCTGAAAGCCTCCCTGGCTGAGCGAACATCTCCTGGGAAGCCTTGCTGCAGCCCGGTGCCACCAGCTCCGGCAGCTGCAGCTCCGGAGGTCAGCTTTCCAGCCGGTTTGTGGAGCCTCGGAAATGCAAACTGCTTTTTGGCACCGTCTGAAAGGTTCGCCATCAGACTCGTCCCTTGAGAGCGCTGCTGGATCCATCAGAGAGGATGCTGAAACCTTGACTCAGCAAAGCCTGTGGCACAGGGCTGGAGCATGCCTGCTGTCCGTGCGGTGATGCCAAGCCGGGTGCTGCACCAGAAGCCACCGCCACCATCTAGCAGGGCCCGGGACACCACACAGCGGCCCCAAGAGGGCGGGTGGCTGCGCGGCTTTGCCACTGGCCGCAAACCTGTCTTCCCTCATAGGAAAGTCACCGCTTCCTGTCACCAAAAGCAGTCCTGATTGTGGTCGGGGACCAAGCAGCCTCAGAGGAAGCGGTTGCCTATTCAGCAAGCACTAGAAAGCAAGTTTTGCTTCCACCTGCAAGCCCGCAGCAAGCAAGCAAAACAGCTGATGTGTAGTAAGCGACAGGGTCTCTGTACCACACGTGCCAGCTGACGTGTCTCTCCCACTGACACCAAGGCACCAGATTCCAGCCTCACTTAAGGGAAGTAATGATTTCTCCTTCCCCAGGAATGAACCGAGCACTGCACTGCCAGTCCAGGTATCGTCACTCTTATCTGAGGAGCACTTGCCACATCAGGCCTCAGAGCTGCAGGCTGTCACCTGCCCAGCTCTACCTGCCTGTAGTGCTCCAGGGACCAAAACTGCAACCCAAGATATGCAGGAAACCACTGTCTGCTCTGGCTGTGCTTGCCCAGGCTCTGCCTGAAGCTACCTTGCTCCCTTGAAGAGAAGGGCTGTGACATGCTCAGCCCTGTTTTCACAGCCACAGGCTGGGCAGCCAGGCTTCCTCACTGCCAGAGGGCAAACCAGCCTGGACAGGGCAGTGAACAGCATCTGACTGGAAAACAGAGTGGCAGAAGTTACTTGCACTGCTCGGGCAATGAGACCATGGAGCTGGCCTTTTCCCTCCTTCTCCCCTCTCCAGCTGCACTGTAGGGCCAGATTTTGAACAGGAGGTGAGGCACACTCATCTCCAGTTATAGGAGGAGGAAACTCCTTAAGAAACTGGGTCAGAAGCAGACAGAAGTCCCTTCACACCAAGACAGTTAGGCATATCCCTGCAAAAATACACCAGTTCCTGCAGCCAACCAGAATGATGTGCAGTCACACTCAAATTCTCAGCCCCCCAAGATCAGGTACCCATATGCAGCACAAAAAAGCCAACCTTTTTCACAGGGGAAAAATGAGGCTAGAGCATACCCCATCCAACAGAAAACCCCCTTACCTGCAAGGGAGTATGGCCACAGTTGTTTGTAGCAGCAATGTAAGCAGCCTGTGCAGCAAAGCAGAGGCTGTGCATAACCTGAACATGAGGTCATAACCTGATCAAACATTAGAGCCCTTCTAATTAGCCACAGCTTTATAGCCTGGTGCATCCTGAAGAGGGAGAGAATGAGGCCCTTCCCAAACCAACCTGGGCACCTCCCATCCCCACCATCAGGAATCTGCAGCTGCAGTGGTTTGAGCTGGGTTTATTTACCATTGGCACCACCAGCTTCCCCCAGGAAAGCATGACAGTATTAATGGACGTGAAACTCACTGGTCAATGCACAACACAGCACACAGTGGTGCTACTGCTGCTGCACTCGGGGCCTGTTGCTCTCAGCTTGCAGCAGGTCTAAAAATCGCACCCACAACTGATGGACAAAGGCTGCCAGAACCCAAGTCCTGGTTGAGGGATGGTGAGTGAGTCAGGGAAGGAACCAGCAGTCCAAAGAGAGCCACGCCAGCAGGAAAAAAACAGAATATACATCTCACTTTTGGTGATCCCTTTCCCCCTTTGAATGCTGCTTTCCTCGTTGCAGCATTTCAATGGCTCCATTTGGGAAAGGCAGCCATTCTCATAGGAAGCAGGCCAGAGCCCAGACAGAGTTCCACAGTTCATACACAGTCATTTGCCTTCTAGACACCATAAGCTTGTGACTTTGCCAACCCACAAGCCTCACTAACACGCCTGGCACAGTTCTGCAACCCCAGCTCAGAGCTAAAAGAAGTCCAGGTCAGGCCAGCACACTGCACAAGCCCACATAGGCCCCACATTGCACAAGGCCCCACCACGTGCTTCCCACCAGCAGCCTGTTGCAGAGGCTCTCCTTGGTGCCAACTCCATCCTCAGCTGGCTCCTGCAGGGGCAGGTGAAGTGCAGACCAGGCAGGTTTTCACCTGACTGGGCCCTTGCAGGGCAGAGTGCAAACCCACCCTGCAGTCTCCTGTCATTTTGTAGGTGAATGGTGGGTCAGAACTGCCATCACACCAGGTCCAGCCGCAGGACGGTTTGTGGTCACAGAGGGACTCACTCTGCTCGGCAGATGAACCAAATCTCATTGCGGCGCTGAGGGATGCTGGGATTTTCATAAGTAGCCACGATGTAGGTTTCCTGGAGCACAGTGTCTGTGGAGCCCAAGAGCTCACAGAAGAGACTGATCTCTCGCAGAATTGTCTCCTCAGTGGTCGTCCCATAGAAAACCCTGCAGCAAAGGCAGCAGTGTAAGTTAAGAGAGACAGTATTCCTTCCCACAGCCAGTGCTCCCATCCCTCTGCCCCACAGCAGCTACATGGGGAGTTCATACACCTCTGCTGAGCTGAGAAAACACCTCTGGTGCTGGGGTCACCTGGTTATAACCCGGAGTGGTGCCCTCTCAGTGATGTGGATTTCAGGGTCTGTGGGAACAGGGGGGTTTTGCTGGAACTCTCCCGGGAGATAATAGGCAGTTACGACCTCGCGCTCCAACTCGGTCCCCTCCTTGGTCAGGTGGATTTCGTTGAGCACTGGGACTGTCATGCCCAGATAACAACCTGGAAGGAGGGAGGAAAACAATGGGCACAGTGAGATGGCTGGGTCCATGGCGGCAGCCCTCCTCCCTGCTACAGACAAAGAGTGGCAGGGCCCTCCCTCTGCACAGCCTGCCAGCCCCCTCCAGCCCCTGCCTGCACACACCTACAGAGTTTTCCTCGCAGATGTAGCGCATGAGCTTCATGAAGCTCATGGAGATGCTCTGCTCATACATGGGCTCCCCCTTGGTGACACACGCCCACTTCCCAGCTGGGTACCACCGTTCCTCGTAGGCTGCTTCCTCACACTGGAACAGGCCACAGACAAGTCAAGTGAGAGGTAAGCACGCTGACAACACTGCAGTGCTTGGGTGGTAACACCAACACTGACAGGCAAGCGGTGGGGAGACAGGACCCTATCAAGATGAGGTCCCTTACTAGACAGTGGTTGGCAGGAGAGGCTGGAGAAGGTGAAAGTAACTGACATCACACGCACCTCGGACAAGGACAGTTAACAGCACTGGGCAAAAATCAGCAAAAGGAAAGGTACAGACAGGGGACAGGGTGCAGGGAGGCTTGGAGGCTCCTGGCGTGCACAAGGAATGCAGCACATCCTTAGCAGAGGGCACAGGACTTTCTGCTCCTCTCCAGTCACTGTCCTGCCTACTCACAAGGATTTTTCTGATTCCAGGCACCCAGAGGCCTCCAGTAAGGCTGTTATGATTCCAAGGTGCACTGCCTTTTCCCTGGAGCACTGTATGCATGGAGGATAGCAAGCAGTAAGCCTCCTGCCCAGCAGGAGAAAAAGTCTGACAGAGGAGCTCTAGCATCCAGAAGAGCTGTGAAGATTGGAACAAGACTCCTCTCAGATCCTTCTCCCATAGCAAGAAGTGACAGGAGGAGAATTAGGCAGGAACACAGCTGGTGCAGAGGGGACAGCTTTGTGGGATGGGTCAGAATCTCTATTTCCAGCACAGATGCCCAGTCTTCTGCAAAAACCCAACACAGAAGAGGGGGCAACGAAGAGTGGAGAAATTGCATCTGGATCTGCTCAAGGCATATTTATAACCACAAGAACCACATAAAAAGGGGCTAAGAAGTTGTAGCCAGCACCTATCTTCCTGCTCTCAGCCAGATTAAAGTAGTTGTGAGACAATCTTGCTCCACAGAGCTCAGGGCACCTGTCCAAATTTCTGTGCTCCTCAGCTGTTCTGGCAGTGAGTGAGCCAGGAAGCTGTGACCAGCCTCAACACTGACTGGAGCTTCCCAGTGCCTCCTCCCAAATTAGGCCTCTACTCAGTCAAATGGCAGAAGGCATCTGGGCTGCTCATGTACATCGGTGGCGTGGCAGGATGAAGAGTGTTCCAAAAGACTGCAGGCCAGCCAGCATTTGCCTTCTAGATGGGGCCATGTCTGCTACTGTCCCACCTATCAAAGCAGAGAATGAGTATTTATTTTCTGAGGAAGGAAACTGCCAATCTCTCTAGACTATTTGCAGCTCTCATCTGCTACACCACCTGTGAATAAACCTACCAACCCAGCAAATCAGAGTCTCTGGTCCTTTGACAGCCTCATCCTTTTATTAACCACCACGACTCTAGAAGATGAGACTTGACTATGAGAAAGAGTAAAGATGTTCCACACACACAGTGGCAACTTGTCCCTGCACTGAGAGCTGGGGAATTTGACTGAGAACTGACAGAGCAAGGCTCTGTAGGTGGCATAATAACCCACTTGCCTCCAAGAGGATGAGGGCTTGCAGTACCAACAGCTCAGGAGGAGCAACCAAGTTGATATTGATTGGGCCCAAGCCAGGGAAATGTGTCCTTGAGGGCATCATCTCCAGCATCCCCTCAGCACTAATGCCAGGAAATGGCTCCTATCTCTTCACCCAGACCCAGAGTCAAACTCCAAGAATCCTCCTCAGGCACAGAGGGGATAATAGACCCAATAACAAAAAAAGATCTTCAGGCTCCACACAGTCCTGGGGGCCTATTCCTGCCTGGGACTGCCACAGATAAAGAAGATCCCAGACTACATCCCTAGGACTCAGAAGAACAGGGGAAGGGGGAGTGTGGTGAAGCGCCAGTTCAGAGCTGTACAAGCTGAGACGTGTTTTCTAGGCAGGAGTGCTGCACCTCAGCCCAGAAGAAATTGGCTAAGCTCTCCTCAGATAAAGGACAACTGACAGATGTCTTCTTGGTAGCAAGCTCAACCGAGCCTGCAGAGACACAGGAACCCGTCTGACAAGTACTTCTTCACAGTTATTTCTCAAAGCTCAGAGGCACCCTTTTGTGCAAGAGATGAAGTGTGCAACTCGGCCAGCAAAACCAAGAGACGCTCCCATGTTTAGATTGGCAGGTGAGACAATCGACAACACATGCTCAGGTCTGATAGCCCGGGCCACAGGCCCTCTGTTCCTCACAGAAGCATCCTTCTCTTGCACCAGCTGAGATCTTCAGCTCAACCAGTAGCCGTGTAACCAGCACAAACAAACGCAGCAGGACTTCAAGCTATGCAAAAAGATGTTTTGAGCAAGGCAGGGAGCAGGCTCGAAACAGAAAATTCACTCTCTTGGATGTGCACACCCTAGCAGAGGATAGGTTGGTAAAGGAGGCAGCTGGAAGCCACGGGACCAGAGAAAGCAGCAAGACCAATCCGATTATAAAATAAAGGCTAGGAAGTTGAGCATTGCCATTGACTCAACATAGGAGAAGATGTAGGAACGCCAGAATGCTGCGCCAACCCAGAGCCGCCATCCGGGCCGCGGTGCTTCTGCAGGAATCTCCGCAAGCCGACCCGGGGCCACCTCCTCTGCCAAGCGGGCGCTCCTCCCGCTCCCCGGGCTCGGCAGCAGCCTCACCAGGGGCAGGCAGTGGATGCAGAGCTGGGTGTGCAGAGAGGAGCAGGGCTCACCTCCTCATGCTGCGAGAGGGTAACGTACGGCACGGGCTCTCGAGCCTGGCTGTGCCGGGTCATCTGGACGATCGGGCCTGCCATGTCTGCAAGGCAAAGCACAGGAGAGGCGAGGCTCGCCCCGGCTGGAGAGCAGAGGGAATCCTGCGGTGCACCGGGCGCCCCCCCGGTACGCGACGCCGATTCGCAGGGCGCTGCCGGCCCTAGAAGGGTTCATCCGCTCTCGGCGGCTGCACCGGGCGCTCCCTTCCGTGTCCGCGCCGCGGTCCGGTTCGGGGACCCCCTCCAGGCTGCCCGGGCAGCGGCCCCCGACCCCGCCGCAGCGCGGCTCAGCGCTCACCTCGGGGCAGGCTCACTCGGTGCGTGCTGGCTACGGCCTCCCAGTGGGAAAACAACCGGCCCCGTTCCTCCTCATCCTCATCATCATCCTCTTCCTCTTCCTCATCCTCCGCGCCACCGGCTGCCTCCTCCTCGTCCAGACCGTCCAGGTCCTCCAGCCTGATGCGCGCCATAGTTTTCACCCCGCCGCGCACCCGGAAGCGAGAAGTCCGAGGTCCCTCCCCCCAGTATGGCGTCATCGCTGTCGTCATGAGGCTGTCCCCTCGCGTGCCGCCCTTGCGTCCCCGGCAGGCGACACCCGCTCCCCTCCAGCCTCACCTCCCCTCCCTCCTTCCCCCCAACTCCGCCCCAACTCCGCCCCACCTCAGTCTCGGAGACGCAGTCGGTTCTAGAGTCAATTTTATTTAATAAAATAAAGTACAGCAATCAACCAGCCGGGAGGAGGAAGGGGGAGAGGATGGGGTGGGGAATCAACGTGCGGCCGCCCCCCCCCCCGCCCAGGCTCCCCAGCGCCTCCCGCTCCTCCCTCGCCCCCGGGGCAGGGTGGGCTGGGGCACTGCCGCCGCTGCCCCGGTCGGGGGTGCATCCCCTACCCCACCCCGGGGCCGCCTCACCCCCGCCGGACCGGCATTTCTACCTGGCTCGTGTGTGCGGCTAGTGCCGAGCGTGCTGCCACCGAAGCTGCTGGCCCTGGGTGTGCAGCAGAGAGGAGCATGCGTGCGGGATGCGATTCCCAAACTAGCTAGGGCCACCCGGCGGCCCTGGGACCCCCGGGGCCCCAGGCTGGGCAGGCAGACGAGTGGCACAAGGGCCGGTGATGGGGGAAAACAGAGCAGTTGAAGTGGGAGAGAGGGTGTCGAGTGCTGCCCAGTGCAGCGCAAAGCTGTGTTGGTGCAGCAGCAGCGGAGCGGGCAGAGGCGGGGGGCACCTGCAGGCGGGTCAATTGGAGGAGAGCAGGGAGCTGTGGGAGGACAGGTCCATGCTGCTGGCGCTGAGGCCTCTGCTCTCCGCACGGAGGCCTTGGGTACCCTGGAAAAATATTTCACTCGTGACGACCAGTACCTGCAAACCACACTCCAAAGCTGCCAGCCCACCTCCTGCACTCCTCGCCTTACAAGCCCAGTGCCTTTATCAGCCACGTCAGGTGCCACCTCTGCTCCTGTTTTATGGCTGGAGGGTTTGCTGAGCTCAAGCAGGGAAGGAGTAATTAGTTGGAGGCAACACCTTGAGTTTTGGAGCCATGATCTCGGAAGGGGTGCTGTACAGCTTGCCCAGGGGATGCGGGTGGGGACAACTGGCCCAGCCCACCCCTTGGGAAAGGCCGAATAGCTCCAGCCCCGACAGCAACTGAGTTCATAACATCCAGTGGGGTCTCGGGGGCCTGCTGTGGCCTCCACCATCTCTGTTGCAGGCCACAGCTCCTACCCCGGCACCCATTCCTGCACCAGACCTGCCATCCGTCCCAGTGCTTACCTCAAATGAAGCATCACTAGACTTGTGCAGGTAATTTAATGATGCAGCTCGTTTCATGCTACAAAAAAACAGAGGAGAGCAGGTGTCATCTTGCTATGCCTGGCCAGACCCCAGCCCCCAAGGTGGCCCCTTCACCCACCCTGGCTTTCACACCTACCTGGTGTTCCTGGGCTCCAGGGGACCATTGCCCTGCAGTTTCTTGACCAACATCTCACTGCTCCTCCGTATCACATCCCGGATTTTCCCCAGGGAGCTGCTGCGCTGAAGGGTGCCACTGCCATCCTGGACACAGAGACAGAAGCCAGGGCAATGGCTGAGTGGCACCAATCAGGCTCTGGCATGCTGCAGCCAAGTGGCCAGGACTGGGCTTGGCTCCAAACACCCTCTTTGCCTGTTTGCACCGAGGCGCTAAAATCTCCTGGTCCAAAGCAGGCTTTCTACTCACTGCATGGCTCATCCTGGTTCTCCATGATGACCATGGAGTTGGGGACCCCCACCCACGGCTCAACTCATCCAGACTGAGCCTCCCTCCTGTCCAGTACCAGCCCAACACCAAAGCAGGCTGCTGGCCTGCAGCAGGTCATCAGCACAAATGGCGCTGGCATCCCCACAACTCTACTTCAAATACGGTACAGCACCATCACCTGTAACAGCTCAGGAAGCAGCTACCAAAGAGGTCCCAGTGGTCAGGGAAGCACTAAGACCTGATTGGAGCCCCAAGCTTGGAGATACCTTTGTCAGAGCAGGACATTCATTTCAAGGACACTCTCCTCGTTTGCTGCTGGCTGGAGACTATCCTCCCCCTCCCTCTACCCTTCCTCACCATGCTATTGCTATTCCTTCTCTTCATCCAGCACTTGTCCTGATGCATATCTTGGTCCTGCATGTCAGGTCTGCAGGCTCACTCATTGTCAGACAAGACCAGTCCACGTGCACACACAGCCTTGTGTCCCACCTCTAATGCCCTTGAGACTATTAGCTTTGAATCTGCTGAACAATTCAGCCAGCTCCATCTCAGATGCATTCATTTGGCTGCACCAAAACTGTGGCCAAGCAGGCCCCACCCTGCTTGACCTCCCATCTTTATCTGCATCTCTCCCCACTAGCTGCCCCAGGGTGTCACTTTTAAAGATTTTCTTTACAGCTTCCCGTTTTTTCAAGAGACCAAAACCACCCCTAAATCTGGTTCCCCAGACTGTTACTTCCCACATGCCCCCCAGAAGTCCCCAGTACTCAGAAAGGCACTCTGAGCACCTGACAGGCTACTCTGGCCCACCTCCTGCATTTAGCTCCACATGCATGCAAGACACAGGCTGCCAGCACCACACCACCTCATGCCAGAGGGACATAATGGAACCAAGTTCTTTTCCTGTGTCCAGGCAGGCTCATTACACAAGGTTATGGCACCACTGCTGATGTGCAGTTATTTTTGCTCTGGTCTGATAGCAGTCCATGCCAGTCTTGATCCTAATGGCTCCTGGCACATCAGAGTAGAAGAAAGAGGCAAATGCAAAATCCCTTTGCTCCTTTTTAAGCATGCACAGGAGCCCCTCTGTACCACTCCAAATGAACAAGATGCTCCATGGCCCAATCTGGCAGAAACAATTGCCCCACAACTGTCCATGCAGTTCTGCAAGCAAGCAGGGTCTGTGCCTTCGGCCACTCACCTGTGCTGACCCTTGTGGACTTTCCAACACCTCCCCTCTCCAGCTACCTAAAGCTGATCCAGCCCCAGACCTCTCTCCAAAAGCTGACCAGTACATTTCCTATAAGCAGACCTTTCTCCTTGTGTTTATCTCGTCCCTTCTTGGATAAGCCAAGTGCATTGAAACTCTTCAGTTTCTTCTCAGGATAGGGGGTTTCCTATCCTGGAGCCATGTGCTGTTGCTGCAAGGGACCCACTCAACAGGAATGCAGAGAGCACCAAAAGTATTAGGGAAGGCAAACAATTCAACCTCTGCACCAAGCAGTCTGGGCAAGTTTTGGATGGTTTGGCCAGGAGTATGCAGCACTAGCAAAGACAGAGGGGGAGGTGGTAGGAATGTCTTTTGCCTCTCCATCAGACTTGCACTGGGTCACCACCCTCCCTGCAGGGTACTGCCATGCTAGGCACTGCTGTTTTTCACAGGGCTCATGAACCAGGGAAAGAGAACAGAGCTGGGGCAGGGGAGCAGGACCATGGCTGCAGGATCCAGCCAGAAAGTATGGCCAGCAGTCAGGTCTGGAGGATGGAGCCACATTTCACCAGCTGCAGTGGTACAAGATGACCACAGACCAACACCAGAACCAAATGCTGCTGCATGCTGGATTAAAAATAGCCACCCCATTCTCCCCACTCTCTTTTCTGCAGTTATTTTTAACCCAGAATATTTCTGGGGCTTGGTTTACCGCAGAGCCCCCACCCCATTGTACTCACCAGAATGAAAGTGCTCAAAGAAAAAGAAACAACTCCACCACTGAGCCTGTCTCCACCACATGCTCCCACCCTGTCTGCCTCATGGAGGCAAAGGACTTGGGTAGGATTGGCAGCACGTGGAGCTCAGCACTGAGGGTGCAGCAGGGCACTTATCTGGCTAATGGGAACAACTGCAGGGGAAGGCCAAAGCTCAGAGACCCACTGCAACCCTACCACCCATGGCTAGGGAGCTGAGGTTAGTAGCAAACCCAGTTTGGAGGTCAGGAAGAAGTACAGTGGAGTTGGGTCTCTCCTCTCCAATGCCCACTCTAAGAGAGGTGCCCTGGGGGCAGCACACCCCCTGCACACACACAGACAACAAGCACCCCACAGCTGCTCCAGCAACATTTGCACCCACCACTCCAGGGCTGACCGACGATGGCCTACAGAACATGGAAAGAAGCACAGGGCAGCAGTTCGGGTCTGTCTACCTTTAATCAGAGGTACAGTTGTTACAGCACCAGGTCCAGGACTTGGCAAACCATGAGGGGCAGATGGCACTGAGGCCTGAATGCACCCTGCACTGGGGACTCACTACTCTCCAGGAGCATTGACCAGCACTGGGAGAGAGAGGCAGAGGAGGTGCAGCCCTAGACCACTGAGCCCTGGGCTCCACACCCCACAGTCCTGAGCACAAATCTCCTTTCAGTAAGTACAAGCTCCCAGGGGAGCATGATGCATGTGTCCCAAAGACTCTGCACCACCACAGGAAAGCCAGGCCCAAACAGACACAAGCACATTTAGTATCACAACATCCCAGATGACTAATAAAGGAGAAACTACCCAGCTAAATAAATAACAGGGGTGGGGGTGGGGGGTGGGTGTCCTGCGCTGGCCTCTACCCTGCTGGCTGCAGCCTTCCCAGCACTCTTCCCATGTAGGGAGGCCAGCAAGGTTCACTTCTATCAGGAGGTGGGATGAGGGTGTACACCCAAGGGTGCAAGGTTCAAGACAACAGTGGTCTGGCCCTGGGAAACAACATCCCTTTGCCAGCAGTGAATGACAGTACCAGACCCTGTGTGGGCCTGGAGTCCCATCAGAGGCACTAAGCCAGTTACACACGTGCCACACACGTGCCTTAGCAGTGATAGATGGGGTTACAGACTTCCCATGTATATGGCTAGAGACAGCCAGACAGTGGGTCACAGCCCCAGGGAGCATGCCTAGCAAGCCGGGTCCTGTGTTCAAGAACTATCTTTCTCCATGAGCAACCTTCCCCCTTCTCCTTTGGAAACCTCCCTCCAACCATCCCATCTGCTCCTATATGCTCTGAGCATCTTAAGTCCTAGCTCTACCTTTCCTTGCACCTCATTTTTCTCCCAACCACTCTGTTCCATTCCCTATCTCAGCCACTTCTAATAGCCTGGAGCCTATCCAGAAGTTCTGCTTTCCTCCCACCCTTCCTCTGCCTCCAAAGAACAGTGAACACCTTCAGTCCTGCCTCTTCCTCTCTCAGCAGCCACACCTGGGGACCTCAGAGCAACAGGGAGATGATTCACCCCTTAATGCCATCAGGTGAGGAACTCTGCTACAGAACCAGGTCAGGAGGCTGCAATCAAACATGCTTGTGCTGGCAGATCCCTGTTCCATGTGTGGCTTTTGCCTGTCACCCCCTCACCTCAGATGTAAAGTAGCTAATAGGACCCTACATCCCTGTGCTCTTGCAGAGAGACCCACATGCTGCCCCTGGGATGCAGAGCTCAGCGGGGAGAAGGATAGCAAGACAGGGACTGCCTGGTGCTGTAGGGAGAGCCCAGCTTACCAATGGCCAGCGCAGGTTTGCTATGGGGCACTAACATCAGCCAAGCCTACAGGGAAGAAAGCAACTGGGCATAGGACAGCCCTGCCAAGGCCAGGCCTCTCTGTCCCAACTCATCTT
Source organism: Phaethornis superciliosus (assembly GCA_023637945.1). Taxonomy (NCBI): domain Eukaryota; kingdom Metazoa; phylum Chordata; class Aves; order Apodiformes; family Trochilidae; genus Phaethornis; species Phaethornis superciliosus. Next base: position 33,095,993 of record JAJQWJ010000003.1, on the reverse strand, counting down.
CATGCCTCTGTCCTGGCCTCTGCAGAGATGGAAGGAACAAGCTAGGAGGGTTGAGGATGTCTAATGATGGAGGAGTTGGCATGCCTGGAGATTCTTCAGACAATCTCCCGCAGGCCTGGTCCCATCCCCAGGGATATGGCAAGGGAAGGCTGGAGGGGTAGGGGCATGCCAGGGGACGGTGTCCCGTCACCCTGGCCTGGGGGAGTGGGAAGCTCCTCGCAGATTCTTCCTGCTCTTGCTGGCCACGGGACTGGAGCTGGGCCATGGGGCCAGGCACTCGCTCCTCTGCTGGCGTTGCGGTGCCCTCATGCACCAGGAGGGTTGGGGGACTGGCGTGGAGGTCTTGCCGAGGAAGGAGGGATGGTGTGGAGGAAAAGTCAGAAGATACAACACAAACATCCAGGTGATTGCGGTGGAGGGGAAAGAGGGAGTCTCGGGAGGCATTTAAGCCTAGTGCACAGAGAGGAGAGAGAGACAATTTACAAGGCCGTGAGGTTGTAGGTCACCCAGGGAGCAGGTGGAGCAGGGCCCAGGCTGCATGCAGAGACATCGGGACATGTCTGGGCAGGGAAAGAGTCTTGTGAGGCTGACACAACGCTCTCACATCCCTGCCGGCGTGCTCCAGCCGGTGGGCAGGAACAGTGAGCTCAGGGGGAACACCTTGAGCCTCCTGTTCTGAGGGGTCCCTGCTCCTGGACCTTGGGCACCCACAGGGTGCCTGCCAAGGCCTCAGCACCCCTGAGCTGCTGCCATCTCTGCCCTCATGGCCCAGACTCTGGCTCCAGAGTCCAGGCCCTGGAGTGCTTCCAGAGCTGCCCTTGGCAGCTAAGGGATGGCAGCAACGACTGCCCTGAGGCCTCCAGACCAGCACAGGGAACAACTGGTTGTGATAGACAGGAGCAATGGGAGCTTTGTCAGCTTTCTTTTTGGGGTTGCTGCTGCTCATTGCTGGGCCACTGGCTGTGGAGAGGAGGCTGGGAATGTGTCCGGCAGGCTGGAAAAGGCACCACACATCAGGTGGTGGCAGCAGCAGCAGGGTGCTGGGCTAATCCTCAGACCCTCCATCTAACAGCTGGCTAGGCCTGGGAACACCTGCTAAAGCCCCTGGAGAGAGGTCATATCCCCCTTGGCTGCATCAGGCTGGGGGACAGGGTGGCATCGCATGCTTGCCTTGGGATGATCAGCTCAGAGACCACTAGGAAGATCTCCCAGGCCATCACCAGTGCGAAGTGATCACCCAATACCAACCACAGCCATGAGGTACTGCAGAGAGACACCAGCCAGAACAGGGATAAGGTGATCCTGATCCAGACCTACAGCCCTCTCTGCTTGTCTAGCCCCTCTACTCATGGGGATTACAAGGACCCAGGGTTGGTCCCTTGCTGGGGCTAGGACCCTCTTCACTCCTGATACCAAGACGTGGGACAGTGGATAGCCTGCATCTAAGCAGGTTTCCCTAGGAGCTTTGCTACCCAGATCCCCTCCAGCCACCTCTGAGGTACAATCCACAATCAAGAGAGCCAGCAGGCTTCAGGCTTGGGTCTTGAGGGGCTGTCATGGCAACAAGGGAGAGAAAAGAGGAAGGAGGAAAGGAGGGAGCTCATGCGGGTGGGGATGGAGCCGAGCCATGTAGGGAAAGGTTAGTGACAGCAGATGTGAGGGGGAAGCAAAGGACTCTGTGCTCAGTGTACATTGCTTAGGTACCAAACTAGGCTATGTTCTCAAGTAGAGTTTGCAGGAGCAAGAGTAAGCGTTAACAGCTCTACAAGTCCTCGAGCTAAGCACCTGCCAGCATCATGCTCACTTCCTCCTCTTCTCCCTCCTTCTCCTTGCAGAAGACAAAAGGCACCTGTCACAGACCTGGACTGCTGTCTTCCTCCAAAATCAACATGAGTGACCAAAGTGCCCCACAGCAAGCCTAGACAGGCTCAGGTTGCCCTGCCTATGCCTCAGCTAAAACTAACCTCTTCTGCCACCACCGGTCAGGTCAGACCAGCCTGGCATCCTGCAAAGTCCTCTTACCACCTCTTCTGGGCCGGAGTCCAGAGAGCACAAGACCAGGGAGAGGGGGACAGCAAAGGCTGCAGACTACTCCTGTGCCCTGCAGTCACTCAGTCACAGACACACCAGGCACATACACAACCCTCCCCAACATCACTTGTGGCGCAGTGCGGGACAGACAGCCAAGTTGCTGACAGTGGTTGACTGGGCCTGAGAAAGGGCTGATGCTTTCAGCCAGGGCCTCAAGAGGGGAGGAGCAGCAAGGAGAAATGTTAATAAGGTTGCAAGGTTAAGATTAAGGGCAGACCAGCTCATGCCGTGCGTTGCCAAGGGCCTGGCAGCCCCCTGGAAGCAGGAGTGCTCAGTTGGGGATAATCTGGCCCATACACCAGAAGCCAGGCCCGGACACACACCTTTGCGGGCTGACTGGCCTGTGCCAAGAAAGAGGGGAAGGAGGTGTGCAGGAGATAGACAAGGATGCCACAACAGGCCACGTGGGCACAGCCCTGAGTCAGACTGTCCCTTCCCTCTGGTAGCCAGCTGAGGCCATTCTTGATGGTGTCTTGTACTTACCCCGCTCCATTCCACGCCCATACTCACTTCCTCGCTACCGTCTGTGGCATTCTCGTACTTGACGCCCCCGAGGCTCCGCCGTCTCTCTGTGCCATCACCCTCCTTCAGGATCTCTACCACCTTTGTCTGGTTGATTGGGTCAATGCCCTGCAAACGGAAAGGTTAAGGAAGCACCATGTTTTGCCCTTCTGTGTTCTTTCCCTCTTGGGATCTGCTCTGCCATCACTGTGGTTGGTCCTATCCCCTTCTATTGGCCCCAGCCAAAACTCTCCAGCACAAGAACGAGGGAGCAAAATGTCATCTTGAACTTAGCAGCCCTTGTGTGGGTTCCCAGCTCAGTCAGCCTCCCACCAAGCCACAAAGCACCCCAGGGAACAAGGGCTTGCTACCCCAAAACTGACACCTTCTTTCTTCACCTTTTTGTGTGTGAAGATTTCTGCTATCCTTTGGTCTTTGTGCTAGCTAGTTACAGAAACTGCTTTATTATTTGAGGATTTGAGAGGAGTTTAGGGTGACAGGTACTCTAAGAAATCCATAGTGTGTTCCCTGGACAGAAAAATCAGTAGGAAGAAAACATCCCAGTGAGTGTGGATCTCCTCAGTATATGACAAAGCACAATAACCTGCCTTAAACCAGATGCAGTACTTTTGCATTCAAAGAGACACATCTGCTTCCCCCCATGTAAACATCTGCTCCACCCATGCATGCAGGCACATGCACAACCCCACACTTCTACATGTGCACAAATGAATCTCCAACCACCAAAGTGCTCCAGTGTCATGGGAATGTAAACCGAGGATATCAAAGTCTGCTAGGACAAAAAAAGTCCTTCATCACACCCCAAGCTAAGTGCTGTGCCATGACCTGCCACCCCGAGCCCCACGATCCCCCTCCACCAGGGAAGGTCCCTCCCAGGTTACCTGCCGCCGAGAACGAACTGCACACTCCTCCAAGGTCTCAGCTGCCTCCAGCTTGCCCTGACGTCGGTACAGTGCACCCAGGTTCCTCAGAGTGGTGTTCACAGTTGGGCTGTAGTAACAGATGGAAGTGAGCAGGAGCCTGGAACCACCCCCTCCGGAGCCCACAGCTGCCCACAAACCACCTCTTACCTGCTGACCTTACAGGCCTTGTACCAGCCACCATACTCAGCATAGGGAGCACCATCTCTGTGCTTGCTCTACAGGGTGAGGAGAGATGAGAGCTGTTAGCCAAGTGCCCGCTGATGTTCTCTGGCTTGTGCTCTCCCACTGGATGCCAGGGTTAGGCCCCAGGCTGCACTCCCATACCAGCCCACCCTTTGGAAACACAACATGCAAATGCAGTGATGAAGCCCAGCAGGTTCCTGGAGGGAAAGTTCATTTGCTGCAACAGACTGGCGTTACAAATAGAAGGGATGTTGCCACCTCAGCAAGGTGCATAATCGTATCCCCTTGCAACTTCCATGGTACCAAAGACAGCAGGGTCTGTCTCCAGACAGAGACCACTGTCTCCACCCTTACAATACTCTGAAAGACATGACACTCCATTCCCTTCAGCATGCAAAAGGGAGACAAACAAAAAAACCCAAAACAACAAAAATCCCAACCAACTAGAACCTTTTAGGTATGCCAGGCAGCATGGGCACTGAAACCCCCAGGCATGGCTAGCAAAGGAACCAACATTCAAGTCATCTGCCTGAAAGGTCAGGCCTCCCCCACAGCAGCTCAGCCCAAATAGCTCTCTCTCCTGACCATGCCCAGCCCTTTTACCCCAAAGCTGGCTGGCTGGCCCTGCCTCAGCCAGGAACAAAGAGGCTGCTGGCCAGAGCACCAGCAAAGGGGGCAGAGCTGGATGCTCAAGGAGAAAGACAGGGCCAGGACAATTCACTCTGCAGGCCACTACTATCTGCTAGTCAGCATCACCGTGGGTCAGTAGGGACCACAGCACCTGCAGGCAGGAATAGCCACTGCTGCAGGGGCAGGGCTGCCTGTCCACAGACTGTGCACCTCGTACAGGGTGAGCACTTGGGGCTGTGCCATGCCCCGGTTCTGAACCCACAGGACACATGGGCTGGTCTGGAAGCACGCAGCTCAGCCCCCTGCGCTGCTCTCGCCAAGCAGGTACAGCGCATCACTGCTCCATAACAGGAGTTTCCCTCTGACCAGGGCCTCAGGTCATAAGGAAGTTGTCCTTACAGGAGCCATTTTTCTTACTCAGCTCCACAGCACATATCAGACCTTTAACCCATGTGCTGGGAGCCTCCCTGAGCCATAGTCACATGAGGGTTTCCTTGTGTCAGAGCCTTGGGCAGGCCTCGGGGACAGGAGAGCTCAAGACACAAAATATCTCTGAGGCTTGCATGGAGGCAGTCCTAAAAGGGTGTCTGAACTCGAGCCGAGAGGCATCAAATACTCTGGGGCAGAAAGAGATTCGCAGGCCAGGGGTGCCAGATGTGCCCAAGGCACTGGTTCTGGCACAAGATGCCAGATGCCTCCTCCTGCTGCCACCAAGAGCTGAGGGAAGAGAGGTGAAGGAAAAAAGAAGTGAAGCTCTGCAAAAGGGGTTTGACGTTTTTTAATAGGAGACATGGAAACACAGCACAAAGCAGAGCATAGCAGCCCCAGCCCCTGGGCCAGCAGAACAGCAGGTCTGTGGTTTCTGCTGCCTGGCCAGGAAAGCCATGACAACCATGCCATGCCCTGGGACATGGGCACAGCTGCAGGGAAAGATGCTCAGCCCTTGTCCCAGGCTGTAAAAAGAATCTTGCTCCAGCTGTAGATCCCTGAGCCTGTTCTCTAACCCTGTAACAGAGCCTGTACTATCTGAAGCATATCTCCACACTACAACTATCTACTTCTGACCTCCTCATTCTCCTAAGATACCACCAGGAGGATCCGAATCCCAGAGGGGCAGGAGGAGCGAGGTCTCTCCTCCAGCTTTGATTTCTCCTGCATGGAACGGTGCTGCAGCAAGTGTAATTTCTTTGCAACTGGAGCAGGGTAATGTGGAGCTGAGCACTGCCCTGTGCTGGGGATGGCACGGAGCTGTTCTATGGGAAGACACAGTGTGCTGGTAGGAGGTAGCTGGTAGTGCCCTGTCCTTAGGGCTCACAGGATGGGACTGGTAGGTCACTAAGCTGCCAGCCTGCTGTCTGAGCCCACACATGGATGAGGCTTGCTCTGAAGGCAAAAGAAAGGGAGAGAGACAAAATTTGCTCCCAATGCATCTAGAGAACTAGACCATTTTGCTGTTTCACCCATCTGCCAAAATGCAGGTGAGATCTTTGACTTGGAAAAATCAGACAGGGCTCTGAGACCTTTATCAGCTGAGCACAGAGAAGGGCCTGGGCAACAAGACTGACAGCTTCTTTGCCTTTCAGCCTAGTCTAAGGCAAGCACAAACCGTGTCTATCCTCTTCCAGAGGACAGATAGAACATAGAAAAGCTAGGGCCCACTCTGTGCAAAGATTGTTTTCAGGTTTGGCTCCACTTTCTAAGCAAGGTGACAGCAGCAGTTTCTTCTTGACCTCCATTTTTCCCCAGGCAGCCTTAGGGCTGCTTCAGAAACAGGCTGTGCTCTGGGTACTAGCAGCTCTTTGGAACAGAGTGCCAAGGCTCTGCAGCACAACCCTCTGCCATCCGCCATCTTCCATCATCTGCAGGCCCTAGAGGGATCACTAAAGCAAAGAGAGCATGCAGCCGTGGCCGAGGGGCTGAACAACTCCCTGCCCCAGGGAAAGCAACAAGCTCTCTGATGGGCCTTCCCTCCCTGCTGGCCCAGAGAGCAGCCATGCTCTCCCCCACTCTCCAAACCCCTCCTGGACTTCACCAGTGACCACAGCAGCTCTTCAGACTGCAGGAAGGAGGGTCTGGCTGTTGTAAGAGAGCACCAAAGCCCCTGGATCTCCATCCCCTCCCAGTGCTCTTGCTGCTATAAACAGGCAGCACCACCAGCTCAGACTCACCTTGCTCATCTCCTCTCTCTCCTCTGCATGCATCCATATTGGCTTGTGTTCATCTGTGTGGGGAAAAATGCAAGACACCTCCATTCACCATGACGTCCTGTTGCCCTGCCAGTTCCCCTGGGGCTCTGCCTCCTGCACAGTCCAGCACTCTGTCCCCAGAACAAGCAGCTCACCAGAGGGAAGTGACAAAGCTTCCAGAACAAGTTCTCCTATGGGAGAATGCCTGTGAAAGGTGTACTGGAGAACCTTCTGTGCATGCCTGGGAATAACTGTGCCACTTGCTATTCCCTCTTTTAGCCATAGCTGTTTCCAACTCAGTAAAGATGACAGCCATAGCTCTCCAAGACCCCTTCTGACAGAAGAGGTAGAACAGCATAACACACTAGAATGGCAGTGTCTCAAGGGCTGCCTGAAGCAGAGGCCTGCAAAGCATCCCATCCCTTTGCCAGAGGGATACCAGAACCAGCCAAGCCTAGGCTGAGAGCCAGGAGACAAATCTGCTTACCCTTCCCTAGCCTCAACAGCTTGTTATACAAACCATCCACAGAGCCAAACTCCTTCACGTGAGCACGGGTGAGGATCTCCTTATACAGCACCTCTGCATCTTTGTATTTGCCTTGCTTCAGGTAACAGGAGGCCTGCAACAAAGCAAACAGCTCCAGCCTCAAAGGACAACGCTAAATTAACTCTTCCTCCCTCTTGCAGCATTCTCTCTGCTTCTTCAAGCACACAGCAAGGCTCAGCTCTCCCACGGCATCACTTCCCACCCCCATGTGGCCTTTTCCCAGAGTCTCACCAGGTTGTTTTTGGTCTTAGCCACGTTGGGGTCATCAGGACCCAGGCAGCTCTCGTAGATCTCCAGGGCCCGGCAGTAATAGTACTCCACCTCATCATACTTGCCCTGGTTCTGGCACAGCAGGGCTAGATTGTTCAGCTGCTTGGCCACATCAGGATGGTCTTTGCCTAGGACCTGGGTAAAAAAACCAAGAGAAGAAAAGTAATAGAAAGTCAACATTTAGAGACTGCAGTGGACTCCTGGAGTTCGTAGACATTGTAATCCCTCTAGGACATGCCTATGTCAGACAGAAGCCAAGGACTAGGGAGGTTAAACAGGAGAAAACTCAGCTTCCACCTCCTGGCAGGCCTCTCCAAGTCTGCACACACAGGAAAGGCAGAAGCAGAAACTACAGAGACAAGATAGGTCCTGGACCTCCCAGGTGCAGTGAGGTAATGGGGGAAAACACCCAGGGAGAGCTGGAAAGAAAGAGAGCATGAAGACCACTACCTTCTCACGGATCTCCAGGGCTCGCTTACAGAGTGGCTCTGCTTCTTTGTATTTCCCTCTCTTGCCGTAGAGAACAGCCAGATTGTTCAAAGTTGCTGCCACCTGCAGAGACATAAACTTCTCCGTGAAACCAAGCTGAATCCAGTGGGACCAGACAAAGGATGCAAGGAGCAGTACCAGTCCCATTTCCTTCATGCCTGCAACACAGCTGCTTCTGAAGAGGAGATCCAGAGGCAGACAGCTACCCTGCCTGCATTGTAGGATCCAGAAGACAACTCCTGACAGGTCAAGCTAAACAAGACAGCAGGAAATACTGACACAGTGAAACAGAGCCCCACAGCATGTGAGCAGCACATTTCGTGTCTCAGAGCACACTGCTGTCCTTGGCAGTCTGGCTGCAGACACACCATATGGGCACCATTCTAACCCCAGCTGCATCCCCAGGTCAAGGGAAGTGACTGAAAGAGGAGGCAGACACTCACCGCTGGGTGGTCTTTGCCCAGAGTCTTCTCACGGATGGAGAGAGCATCATTCAAGAGGTGTGCTGCCTCTTTGTATTTATTCTGATCCCTGCAGTGCAAAGCCAAATCAGTTACTCAGGATTTGGACACCACAGCCAATGGCAAGCAGAACTGTGAACAACAGTACTCCTTCCACACAGATCCAGACCCCACAAGCCCTTTCATTGCTCCATTCCTCCTTACCTTAGCCAGTCCCTAACAAGGGATACAACTCTACCAGGGAGTATGGCAATCCACACATCCATATATCCTCATCTGTGCCAAAACCTTATTGAAAAGCAATCTACTAGAAGCTGGGGGAGCTCAGTGTCACCAGAATGTGCTGCGTTGGGAACTCTGGAGAGGTAGAAAGATCTGGCCCAGTCCTGCCCTCCCTACCATGCTCACCTGTATACTAGTGCCAGGATATTGAGCATGGTGGCCACATCAGGGTGATCGTGGCCTGATGTCTTCTCCAGGTCCTCCAGAGCCTGCTTGCATAATGGTACAGCCACCTCATATCGTCCCTGTGAGGCATACTGGATGACAAGGTTGTGGAGGGTGCGCAAGCGTGCAGGAATCTCATAGCCTCCCTGCTGGGCAGCTGCCACTGCACTGCTGTGTTGGTGGGGCACTGCAAGCACAGAGGAATAAACAGGGAAACAGTTAGCACAGCAGGCTTGAACACAGCCAGCCAGCAACCATGCATGAGTGAACACTTACATCCAGGACCATGCTCTTCCTCCTCATTTGGGAACAGATCATCCAGAGAGTCCTTGGCAGAGTCGCCCTCCTTCTCCTCCTGAGAGGACGGGAATCACAATACCATTGGTACTCACAGGAGGCAGCAGCAGCCTGGGCTTTGTCAGCTGCCAACCCCTCCTCCCCGTTGCAGCCCACCCAACACCCTCAGCTTCCCCTGTTGTCTCTGCCACAATCTTATCTTCCCACCATCCAACAAAACTCATAAAGCCCGATTTCCCCAGCACATCCTGGCATGCTACTCCATGTTTTTCCAGACACCCTGCCCCATGCAGCCTCCCTTCAGTTATAGGCATAGGTGTGCACAGTAGCTGGGAAGGGGCAAAATCCAGGGCAATCCTATCACACCTAAGCACTCCCACTGGGTCCAACTTCTCCCATCACCAAAGATGGTTGGTGGACAGGACAAGGGCATACCGAAGGTGATACATCCTCATCATACTTCTTCAACTGGTTCATGAACTCAAGGTGTTTCTTCTCCTCCTCCAGCTGAGCCACGGTTTGTTCACTGCGCTGCAGCTTTTGCTGGGTGTTGGCAAGCTCATCACGCAGCCACTGGTTCTCCTGGCACAGTCTCCGTACCTGAGCGCGCAGCTTCTGCTTCTCTGACTCCACAGCATTCAGATGGTTGGACAATGCCATCATCACCTTGTCAAGAGTCTCAGTCAGTAACGATCACACTCTTATCTCCCTCACGTGCCCACCCCCGGGGTCATGCTGGCTTTCTACACTCAACCCCTTCCTGACTTTGCAGCTTATGGGAAATGACCACATGCCTGCCTTCCCCTCTCTGTCTTGGGTGAAACCTAGGGGTGCACCCACCACTCTCACCTGAGCTTCTCCAAGCCCCAGTTCAATCATCTCCACTGACTTGCGGAGCAGGTTGGATTTCTCATGCACGAGATTGGCTTCTTCATCTTTCTTCAGGCACTTGATCGTCTCCAGCAAGCTGTGTAGGATGGAGTTGTGTTCATTCTTGAGTGCCTCCAGCCCTTGCATCACCAGCTTGGTGTTGGAAATTATCTCCTCTTGGCTCAGCTTGTCCAGCTTCTCCTCCCTTGGATACACCATGGTGGACATAGTCCTGCTCCTGCAGCCATACACAGAGAGAGAGAGACAAAAGGTTAGTGCTTCAGTGCTGTTTCAGGGAGCTGCAATCAGACAAAGTGTCACAGCCTCCTTCAAGCAATAAGTGTTGAACAGGTAGCCCACATTGAGACCTTCCCCTTCATCTTCCCTTCTCACTTTGGCAGCAGGCACCTGTCAGGGCACGTGTCTCCACTTTTGTGGCACAAAGTGCTGGCAACCAGTGCAGAGTGGCACACGTGGACAGCAGACAAAAAGGCTGGAATCAGTGCTGACCTCCAACACCCCCACACTCCCAGCAGCAAGGAAAGCTGATTTAGATTCTGTTTAAGAGGAGAGATTTGCAGTTGGCAGCTGGGATGGTGATGAGTGCACCTCCTGCCCACAGACCACTGATACAAGGAGGCTGCCAGAGCTCAACACCTCTTCCAACTACAGAAGAAAGGGAACAGAAAGTGGAGGGATGCCAGCTGAAAGCTTTCTGCTTCACAAAAATTTCCCTGGAAAAGCATACCTCAGATGGGCAGGCATCAGTGGCCTTTCTGGGCCAAATTAAAAAATTCAGAAGATCAGAGTACACCCTGACAATTCAAGCACAGCACAGAACGGCCATTGTGGTGACAAGGGACACAACACCACCATCAGGAACTGATTCAGCCTGTGTGGGAAAGCTTACTTACACTAGTGTAACTGTAGCATTTGCTGTAACCCTTGTGTGGGTGTCAGCTTGAAACACTAACAGCTTTTCCAACTTCATTTTGCCCTGCTGGCAGCGCAAGGATTCCGTCACTTAAAGGATTCCATCACATAAAGGATTCCATATCCTTCCCTGCCCTGTTCCACCCAACATACCAAAGCTACCATACCAAAGCACAGGAACACCAGTTCCTACAATCCACAATGTTAGCATGGTTGCAAGATCCCTACATAGAAAAATCCAGGAGCTGAGGGAAACACGGCAGGCCAAAAGACGTCAGAAGCAGGCAAGACCCCTTACAGCAGAGTTGATGCTATCCTGGCTACTCCACCACTCGATCATCTCTGAGCCTACCACCACCACCCTCCCCTTCCACTGTCCCTCCTGGGGACCACTCCAGCAGCCTCTTCACATTATCAGCGAGGAAAGGCAGACACCACCCACCTCGCTGTCTCACTCCACAGCCAGCCTGCTGCAGGACTGAGGGCAGCCGGCTGCGATGCCCTGTGCAGGCATCACCCTCCTGCCTGCCCTGCCTGCCCAGCCCTCCCTGCCCAGCCCTGCCCAGCCCTCCCTGCCCTCCCTGCCCTGCCCTCCCTGCCCTCCCTGCCCTGCCCTCTCTGCCTGCCCAGCCCTCTCTGCCCTGCCCTCCTTGCCCTCCCTGCCCAGCCCTCTCTGCCCTGCCCTCCCTGCCCTGCCCAGCCCTGCCCTGCCCAGCCCTCCCTGCCCAGCCCTCCCCTGCCCTGCCCAGCCCTGCCCTCCCTGCCCTCCCTGCCCTGCCTGCCCAGCCGCTCCTCCCGGCTGCCCGGGGCTGGCAGGAGGCACTGCAGCCGGAGCACCCAGGGCCCTGCTGGCAGGAAACTGGCCAGCTGCCCAGGCACTCTGCAGGAGGAGTTAGCATAGGAGGTGCCCACGGATTTGTCTTTGTCCTCTTGCAGGACCTACCTCTGCGTGATCTGTCTGAGCTCTTTGTGTGGCAGCAGCCTTGCGCCTGGCTTACTGAGCTAGCAGAAATGCTGCCGCAGGTAAAGCAACAGAGAGAGAAGAGCTCCTCTCCTCCCCAGCTGTGCACTCTGACCAGGGGGTCTCAGGGCAATCGATCCCCCAGCTCAGCTACCACTATCCCCACCTAGGAGTGGGCTTTGAGCAATGGAGGAGTCCCTGTTCTTCCTCACTGCAGCACTGACAGTGAAGACAGTGAGCAGTGCTGCAACAATTGCTGTAAGTACACACATCTCATTATACCCACTCCTTTCCTCCTTTTTAGCTTCACTCCTCCAGAAATTCCTTGAGTTCTATTATATACCTGAGCTCTTCTCTCAGCTCCTTTTTGGTTTCTGTTCCACTAATGCACATCCATCCTACAGGAAAGGACAGAAAACTCTTGACACACAGCAGAGACCTCGCTGCTGAACCTCAGCAGGGCAGAAAAAAATTTTCATGTCTCTAGAAGACTGGTAAAAGCCAAGTCCTCCCCCACCTACCCAAGAGTCACAGTGCTGACTTCACATTAATTTCATGACCCAGCATCAGCACCAATCTGGAGCCACACATCACAGTATCCTTCACTTCTGGATATATGCCATGCTTTACATGGTTACCCGATGCATCGTGCATTTTACACTGAGAAGTCTCATCTGGACTGTGATATTTCTCAGTTTCCTCTAAAGACCATATAACAAGAAAGTCATCGAACCCATCACTAAGATAATGATAGAGGACGTAGACTTCTGTTTCAAATGAAAGAACAAGTCTGTTGAGAGTTTGCTGCTACTCATATCCTGTCTTCTAAACTGATTCTTCAGGAACTCACAGCTATGTATTCTGGTCCATAATTCCCCTGGTTATTCTTTTCCCCAATCTACCTAGGGGAGTGATCAAGTACTAAAATCAACAAGGAAAGCCCCACCTTCCGCAGATTTCTGCAGGTGAGCACGGTCCAGGAAAAGAGGTACAATGATCTCCAGCTCCAGAGAAAAAGGCTGGCAGCCAAAGGGATGCTCGTGCTGCCACATCTGGCAAAGTACTGCTGTCCTGCTCTGAAATGGGTCTAGGCAATCTCCCAGGAAAGCTCAGACACACATCTACCTGCTTCCACAGAAGCCAAGGTGACAACTGCTAAAGGGTGAAACAGCCCATAAAAATGCCCCAGACTCAGAAACAGAGAAATCAGGAAATGGGAGTCCTCCAGAGCACGGGCAATTCTTGGAACACCAGGAGATCTCCAGGAGCAGCTCCATAAAACAAACCCAGCATAAAAAAAAAAACTAAAAAAAAAAAAAACAAAAAAAACAAACAAACAAAAAAAAAACCCTCAAAAAAAACCCTCAAAAAAAAAACCCTCAAAAAAAACCCTCAAAAAAAACCCTCAAAAAAAACCCTCAAAAAAAACCCTCAAAAAAAAACCTCAAAAAAAACCCTCAAAAAAAACCCTCAAAAAAAAACCTCAAAAAAAAACCTCAAAAAAAAACCTCAAAAAAAACCCCTCAAAAAAAACCTCAAAAAACCCTAAAAAAACCTCAAAAAACCCCTCAAAAAAACCCCTCAAAAAAACCCCTCAAAAAAAACTCTCAAAAAAAACCTCAAAAAAGACCTCAAAAAAAACCTCAAAAAAAACCTCAAAAAAGACCTCAAAAAAGACCCTTAAAAAAAACCCTCAAAAAAAACCCTTAAAAAAAACCCTCAAAAAAAACCCTCAAAAAAAACCTCAAAAAAAAACCTCAAAAAAAAACCTCAAAAAAAAACCTCAAAAAAAAACCTCAAAAAAAAACTCAAAAAAAAAACCTCAAAAAAAAACTCAAAAAAACCCTCAAAAAAAAACCCTCAAAAAAAACCCTCAAAAAAAACCCTCAAAAAAAACCTCAAAAAACCCTAAAAAACCCTCAAAAAACCTCAAAAACCCCCCTAAAAAAACCCCCCTAAAAAAACCCCCCTAAAAAAACCCCCCTAAAAAAACCCCCCTAAAAAAACCCCCCTAAAAAAACCCCCTAAAAAAAAACCCCTAAAAAAAACCCCCTAAAAAAAACCCCCTAAAAAAAACCCCCTAAAAAAAACCCCCTAAAAAAAACCCCCTAAAAAACTCTCAAAAAAACTCTCAAAAAAACTCTCAAAAAAACTCTCAAAAAAAACCTCAAAAAAACTCTCAAAAAAAACCTCAAAAAAAACCTCAAAAAAACCCTCAAAAAAACCCTCAAAAAAAAACCTCAAAAAAGACCTCAAAAAAACCTCAAAAAAAACCTCAAAAAAAACCTCAAAAAAAACCCTCAAAAAAAAAAAAACCACCTCAAAAAAAACCCCAAAACCCAAGCTATAGCTCTCTCATAAAGCTCACACAGTTGTACAGCACAAGTGCATCTTCATCTGCCCCTCTGTGTACTGGGCCAACTGTGAAATGCTGAGTTTTCATGGCAGCATTACTTACACCCAGAGATCTTGCTGCCATCTTTGGAAAGTACAATACAAACACATTGGGAAGAACAACATGTAACAGATCATCATTCAAAAGCCACCAGAGCTTGCACCTTGCTAGATAACAGACAAGACCCAGATCCATAGAAAATCAACCTCATTAATTCTACTGTGCACAGAACTACTCCTCAACTGAGAAATCACTGAGCTATGTGTTAAACCACCAGTGCCTCTACACCAGTGCCTTAGCAACACCTTGCCTTTCTTCAGCCCTTCCAGCAGAAAAAGCTCTCAGCATTTCACAGTCCCCATGATCAGCTTGATTTTCAGAACTGTAAAGATTTCAGACTGCTTGAGAAGGGAAAAAAATCAGTGTTCTGACGAGCAGCACATCAGTCTACCTACCCTGCAACTTTATCCTCAGGTCCTCAAGACATACCAGTACAGGCTTCTCTCACTGGCCAAGCAACTCTACACAGCTCCAGCCTTTCTCTCCCAGGATGACCTGGTAGCAGCACAGCTCCGATAGGCACCAACATGCTTCCAGTGTGCAAGAGTGGATAGAGGCTAGCCCGGGATGGACAAAGGATGCAGAATCTGAGAACAGCACACAGGCTGTTCACTTCCATGTACCAACAAGAAAGAAAAGAGAACACTGGAAAGAAGTCACTTAAACAGTGCTGCCTTTTGCACAGCAAAGACAAGGAACAAACACTGGTGGGAGATGGATTATTACCCCTCCAAAGTGATAATTCTTTCCTACAGAGCCTCCTCAGTCCTGGGAAGTCTACACTCAGCACCCAGATCTCCAGAGAGGAAATATGGACTATGGCAACTGACACCAAGGTCAGGCGGGCTGATGCTGCTGTGTAAGCACCCTTAGCACTCCCACATGTTCAGTAAAGGGCACCGAGTGTCCTTTATCCAGGCAGAAAATGAGCTCCGCCTCAGCGGATCCTGCAGAGAGGAGGGGAGACACCATTGTTTGCCTTTGGCAGGGGGAGACAAACTAGAGTAGAAAAAATGTTTTTTTCCAACAAGCTCCTCAGGAGCTGGAGTGCCCAGCTCCTAGCTTATCCTGCTGCATTCCTCACGGCTCTGCAGGTATCACGGTCCAGGTCCCCACCAGCAAGTTTCTGCTCTATTTGGCGTGTGTTCCTTACTTAGAGTGAGCTGCTCTAGCAGCCCGGCTTCCAGCAACACCCATCCTCACCTCCTCTCCCCTGCTCCCATTCGGAGGAGTGCTGCAGGAAGATAGGAAAGGAACATGCGTGCCCTGAGCTTTGTGGCAGCTGCAGCAATCAGCTGGGAATCCACCAGTTAGCACATCTTGCCAGGCAGAAACCTTCCTCATGTATTCAAGTGCATAGCCGGGAAATCACTGAGCATCAGCAATTTCAGCAGCCCACTTTTTCTGCCTCTGAAAACTGCTCCCATATGTGAGGGCTTTACGAGGAAAGATCTGGAAGCTTCTCTGCTTATATCCTAAACCCACAACAGCTGCCACAACAGAATAAATGCCAGACTAAATGGGTCCAAGTGAATCTTAAACTTTAAATTATGATGCTCAGTGCTAGAAAACTACAGAGAGAGAGAGGGGAAACAAAAAAATAAAAAAAAAGCACCAAGGAAATCAGAAGTCAAATACAGAAGGACAAAGACTTCACATCTAAGCACGTCTTGACAAATTCAGTTCACTCCACTGTCTCCCCACACATCCCTGGACCAAGTAAATGTGAGACACAGGGCACTGTCACAACGTGCACAAGTGATCCAGTCAAGACAATAATTGTAGCTTCCTTCATACCGTAGATGGCCTGCCAGCACTTTCTGTATAGAAGTGGGCACAGATTTTTAGTAGCAGACTCTTCTATAGGAGAAGGTAATCTAAGGATATGGTAGTTGTGGAAAAGCCATTGGATTCTAGAAAAAGGCTTCCTATGGAAAAGCCTAAGTGACCCACAGCAAAACCAAGTGACCATATTTGAGGGACAGACAGCAATGGTAGTATTTATAAATGGAAACACAGCACTTGAAGTCTCAGTTTCATAATAATCCCAATCTCATGCTGTTTGACACACTTTTGCTACCTGGAAAAACATCAAGATTAAATATTTTGCAAGCAAACTAACTTGAAAAAGCACGGGAGGTTCCCCTTCCCCCTCCCCCCCCTCCAACCCTTGGACCTCTGCCAGCTCATTACTGTTAAACGACAGAATAAAGGGTCTCTGGAAAGACCGATTGACCTCCAACAAAGCTACATGTGAATCACCACTAACAGCCGAGTTTCCAATCCTAAGGGCTACTGCAACAAAACCTAGATCTAATACCTTGGACGCTGAAAAATAAAATAAAAGCAGAAAAAAAAAAAAAAAAAAAAAAAGAGTCCCAAGGCTGCAACCAGCTGCTGAGCTGCACATCTGACAGTACTTCCTGAGCTGTTCCAATATAGATAAAACAAGGAATATAATCATGTGTGTATGGTGCCCATGAACTTTATGGCTAAGAACCACTGCACGCACATGTGTTAAGGATTTAGAAACAAAGGCAAGTGAATGATGTTTTGCAAATGCAGAGACAGATGGATATGCTGTCAGCTTCAGGGTAACATTAAGAACTATGGCTTGAATAAGACCAGAAGTCAGAAGGTATATACTGGACTCCTAGATGGGTCCATCCTGGGTTAAGTGCTGGCTGAGGTTCAAGTTAGGCACAAAACAGGAATGGTGCCCTGTGATGCTTGTTACTGCTGCTAGAAATGCCTGGTACATCTCACGCTTCCTTAGGACCAGTGGGAACACACAAATAGATCAGTCAGAAGTCAGCATCCTGGGAGCTGATACCCAGCATAAGTCTGAGCTGCAATCCCAAAGCCAAAAAGGGGCAATAATAAGAGTCTGGTTTTTGTATTACTTGGTAGAAATGCCTAGAGGTCTTTCTGAGTTCTCTGGTACATCCCCTCACTCAAAACAGGTATGTAATCAAGTATCTATCTCTAGCCAAGGGTTAGAGTATCTCCCAAAATCAAAATGCCACAAGCTCTTAAGACCCCTTGTCCAATGACTTGATCCTCATGTGGGAAGGAAAAAAGAAATTAAAAAAATTCTTATCGGAATTCCTTAGATAAACTCCTGATTACACTTGCCTTTGCTGAATGGCACTCTGGGAAAAACGGGTCAGGCACACAGCACTAGGAACTGCCCAAGAGGAAAAGAATGAAGCACATGCCTCCTTTCAGCCAGGTCCCAAGGGGACATGGACACAGCCCAGAGCAAGAGGCAACGCAATCCACCTCCAGCAGCAGAGCAGGGAGTGGAAACAAGAAGCTGTCTCACCCACATTCTCCCATGCCAAAACAACAAGACTCTCCTTAGCGTCCAGGCACCCACTTGCATGTTTTTAATGCCAATCTCCAAGCCCAGAAAGGCTTCACCCAACCAGCTTCCCCAAGCTTTAGAGTCATACGTAACTCAGTACAAGTTAACTGTGCTGTTGGAAACAGCCCAGCCTTCTCTATCCTCTGGACAGGGATCAAGGCCAGGATTGCTTCTTTCAGCAGCAGCAGCAGCTGACACACGCCAGCTCTAGCTGAGTGTGAAGCTCCAGGGGTTTTTCAAGATATCTGAAGGCCTGTGTTGGAAAAGTCTGTGCTAACCAGCAGGCTGCAAGAGAACCATGGGCCTTTAACAGGACTGAGGAACTAGATTTGCAGCTCAAGTGGAAGGGCTCTCTTGCAAGGGAGATAGGAGACTCTTTTCATGTTTCTTCCCTTCGGTAATTAAACGCTCCTCTCTGCCCCAGAAGTTGCAGCTCCCCACCACCTACAGTCTCTAAGAGAAAACACACTGTAACGTAACCTTCCTGGAACCTAGGGCAAGATGGTGGTAAAATGGCTTTACAGGGACTCAACCACAGTGATTCACATTCATATCAGTACAGAAAGGACCTGGGAGTTTCCCATTCACTTTCCAGCCCACAGCTGGAAATGGCAAATCAAAAGCAACAAGGGTTTGTTCTAACTGACCACAGCAAGCAAGTCCTGTGTTACAATAAGGATGTGTGCTGAGGAATACAGAGGAGATGGTCTGGTTGACTTCCCTCTAGATAACTCATTCCCTTCAAGGCCAGAAAGGTCTGTCTTCCATTCATTAGCAGTCAAAGAATTCAGACACTGAAGGTAAAAGGGGTAGAAAAACCCAACCAACCAATTAAAAAAAGCCCACTCCAAACCAGCACACATGCTGTTAGCAGAAAGCCATCTTGCTCCTTACTGCAGTTCATGCAGTCTACAACCCCAGCTGGCTGGGGTACCATACACCTTTCAGAGGCCACTGGAACAAGAACAGCAGTCTTCACCACTCTCACCAGTAAGATTGTGCTAGCATCTCCAGATCAGCTGATATGACCTTGTTTTTAAACTGTTGCTCATGTCTGCAGCAGGTCACCAAATCCATTCTGTATCTGGTATGCTTGGGACTACGGTAGAACACCATGAAAAACTGTTCCCAGGCTAGCAGAGACAAGAGCTGGAACACAGCCAGGACAAGCATCTCTTCCTAGCTTCTGAATCTGCTCTGCAAAGACTGAGAGCTATTACCTTGCCCTGACAGCATGAGGTAGTATTAAAGCAGGCAGAATAATTCCCAGGAGCCACTGTGTCTGCAGGCATCTGTAACACGACAGCTATGCACTGGGTGCACCTCAGGAGTACAGAAGATGGTCAGGATGCAGCTGGGACCAGCAAGTGCCCTGAAGCCACTCTGTATGATCTGGAGACCTCTGAAGTGCCCACAATCCTTCCACTCGTGTTCATGGGACAGCTGCAATCACCAGCTGACTGCAGGCTGCAAGCCAATTATTTCCAGAAGGAAATGGGTCTTGTAAACTGTATCAAGGCAGCCAAATTAATAGAGAATGCATTGCCTGCATAATAAGCAATAGATCTGTTTTACCTCTGTGTCTCCTGACAAGCTCTAAGGAGTTACATGGCTTATTCCAGCAAATGAAACCTTTCTCCAGCAACTCTGCCAAGGTCAAAATCTTGCCCTGTGTCCTTTGTGTCCTGAGAGACATTTAGGTATTTTGCCTTAATGCTGTTGTTCCTACATAAACCATTCCCCCCAAACAGCAGATGAGTTAGCATGAGCTTCCTGCTCCTTCTGCCAACTACAGCAAAGCTCAGCCATATTTATTTACCCTCTGTCTGAGCTGGCCAGATCTTTGACCCAATGTGTGCTAAACACCACCCTCCTTCACCTCACACAGAGGCTTTCCATGTCTCCAAGCTGGCACAGAAGACAGGTGACCAAGGGCACTAGAAGAGATCTTAGCATGGAGCTGCAAGAGAGTGCCAGATGCCAGCTCTGCAAGACACAGGGAAGCCTGTGGTTGCTGGTAATGTGCCCCTGTTTCCCCCCATTGTGCACATTTTTCCCGGCTGCCTGATCAGAGCATTCTGCTGCAACGCCATACCCCAGCCCTTCTTCAGACAGTCGCTCCCAGCTGCATCTTCTCCCTCCCATAAGCTTACCAGCAATTGTGTGTCGTCGCCCCCAGGCCCCCTCCCACCTTTGGTGGGGTTCACCTCCGCTTTGGAGCAGCTTAGTGAGCAGTTAGTTCATGTGAGTAGGGTTGGAGGGAGAAACAAGGCTCTGAAAGTTTGCGAGCCATTGCTCTAAGACCTGCCTCCGTCATCGTTTCTCTGGCTTTGTCTGGAAGCAGAAGGCACGCCCGCTGCGTATCCTTGGGACAAACAAGCCAGAGAAACCCCTTCATCCCTCCTCGGGATCACCACGGAGAAAATTCCGTGCCCACCTGGCTGACTCAAGCTTCCCAGGGAGAGAAGCTTCCCCCAGCTCCGCCCGAAACCGCATTTCAAAGCGGTCCTTTGTTACAAGGCGGCCGGGCACCCTGCCCGTCCCAGTCACCCGCTGGGAATCCTTCCCCACCCCGCACCGCAGAGGAGCGGTACCTGGCTGCCTGCAGCGGCTTGTCCCGCGGTGGCACTCCCGGAGGCCCCGGCGCCGCAGAGCAGCGGCCGCAGCGACGCGCGGCTCCTACGGCATCTGCCGGCCCCCGGTTCCAGCAGCCCCGCAGGCACCCGGCGCTCGGCAGCCCGGCACACAGCAGCGGGGGGAGGGGAGGGGATGCAGCCGGGCTCCAGAAACAGGACGGGCTGAGCCTCTCCGGGGAGCGCAGCGAGCGCCACGCACACCAAGACCAGGGCTCCCTCCTCGGCGACAGAGGAGCAGCGCAGAGCCCCCAGGCTGTCGCCACACGCTGCCCGAGGGGCTCTCTGCCCCGACATCAGGCGGCCCAAGTCACCCCTGCCCGACACCCAGAGAGATGTGCTCCATCCTACGCTCCATCTTGCGGCAAAGGTTTTGTGTCCCGTACGGTACCATCCTCACCTCTGTCCCCACCTGCTTGCCCCTAAAGTCAAGAGGGGGGGCTGCAGAGAGCCCTCCCGCTGTGCGACCGCTATCACTGCGCCCAGAGAAAGGGGCAGATGCGGGGACAAGACCGCTGGGAGTCCTAATGCGTCAGCACCGTGCGGTGCAGAGCTGGGCCAGGCACTGCACGGAAGCTTTCGTTTGATCATTAGATGCTTTCCACAGGGAGAGGACAAATGCCACAGCATCACAGCATGCGCGGTAGTCAGCGGATTGCTGCTACAGCCATTCCACCCATGGTAACATGCAGCCTTCTCAGTGCTCTCAACAATGTCTCATGTGCCTCTGGAGGCACGCTGGCCACATCTACACATCAGGATTCCGATGAAATCCATAGGGAGAAGGGTTTCAGGTGTCCCAGTAGGGAGCCCAGCCACGTTAACACGCAGGCTTCTCTCTTGCTTCACCTGGTAACACACACTTTTTCACTAAAGCCTCCTACTGCCCTCCCTTACCTTCCCTAGTTATGGAGGGCAAACCTGGCCAGCTATGAGCTACACACGGTAAGAGCATAAAAAAAAAAAAAAAATAAAAAAAAAAATAAAAAAAATCACGAGTTAAGCAGTGGGCGTGCAAACACGTATTATTTATCTTACACTGAGAGCCACTCCTGGCAGTGAAGACACTGCCTAATTATAGGGCAGTGAATCCTGCGGTCTGTGTCCACAGCACCCTGGAAACAGCCAGGACTGGGACTGCAGCCTGTGCCACCGTTGTCATAAACACACACACAGACACCTCCCTCGGGGGCTCCCGGTCTCCGCCAGCCCTACCCGCGGGGCGGACAAGAGCAGAGGCAGCGAGGCAGAGCCGAGGGCACGGGAGCCCGAGGACCAGGAGAAGCCTGAGGAGGGCAGGAGGCGGCGGGGCCGCCCGAGCCCGGGGCTCGCCCTGGTTCCGGAGGGGCCTGGATCCGGCCGGCTACGGGGCACACCCCGCCGGCTCGAAAGTCCTCAGGATCACCTCCCGTATCGCCGGCCTTGCCCGGGAGGCGGGAGCGCGTTCCGACAGACGACGCCGGTACCGGGCATGACAGTGCCGAGCCGGACGCTGCCCCTCACCCCCGCTTCCCCGACGGTGAGACACGCCGGCCAGGGGCCCAGCCCCGCCACGGGCTCTTCCCGCAGGGCCCCGCTCCGCTCCGGCCGCTTGCGGTGGGGCACCGTTCCCGGGGAGGCCGCGCAGTCCCGGCGCGTCCCCTCCCCCTGCCAGCTGCCAAGCCGGGGCCGGGGCCGGGGCCGTGTCCCCCGCGGACAGGCGGGTGGGCACCCACCCCGCGGACCCGTGCCGCGGCCGGTCACTCGGCCAACCCCACCCGGCAACCCCGCCCGTCCAACCTGCTCAGCGTAAAGTCTCGATGGCTGCCGCCGCCGCCGCAGCGCGATCACCGTCTCGGTCACAGTCCGGGCTGAGCGGGGCGGGAACCGAACCCGGCACCACCCCCACCCCTCCCCCCGCAGCGGCTCAGCCCTTTTAAATCCAACATGGCCGCCGCCTCGGACCCTCCGGCAGGTGCGCGCCACCTCGCGGCGTCCCCGCCGGCTGCCAGCGCACGACGCCGCGCGCCACTTCCGGCGGAGACTCCGCCCCCAGCTCACCCCCGTCCTCCCCTCCCCCTCGGCGGAGATGGCGGCGGGGCTCTGCCGCGCCTTCGGGGCCCTTCTGCTGTCGGCGGCGCCGCGCCGACCCCGGCTCCCCGCCTTGCCCCGCGCCCCGCCGCTCGCCCTGCCGCCCTGCCCGCCGCCGGGAGGCGCGCTGGAGGTTGCCCGCCGCGGGCTGGGCGTCTCGGCGCCGCGCTGCACCACCGACCCCATGTGGAAGTGCAGGGTCAAGTACACGGTGCGGCCCGTGGGCATGAAGAAGACGGGCGGACGCGACCACACAGGTGAGGGGGCTGAGGGCTGGCAGGGCCCCGCGGCAGGGGCCGGAGGGGCGGGTGTGGGCCCCGCCCGCAGCCGCTCCCCTGTCCGGCAGGGCGCATCCGAGTGCGGGGGATCGGCGGGGGACACAAGCGGCGCTATCGCATGATCGACTTCCAGCGGCTGCGCTACGAGGAGGGGGCCCCGCAGCAGCCCTTCACCGAGAAGGTCATCAACGTCCGATACGACCCTTGCAGGCGAGTGAAGGGTACGGGCTCGGCCCCGGGCGGTGATGCCTGTGGTGAGCTCCCCTCCGCCCACCGTGGGTTCCCCGTGCAGGTCGGCTGACATCGCCCTGGTGGCCGGCGGCAACCGGAAGCGCTGGATCATTGCCACGGAGAACATGCAGGCGGGGGACATCATCACCAACTCCTCTCACATCGGCAGGATGGCAGGTGCGTGCCCGGGCAGCCACGCTGACCCTGCCTGGGGCACATCGGCTCTTCCTTGCCCAGCTCACCGGCTTCTCTTCTCTTTCCCAGTGTCGGCCAATGAAGGGGACGCCTACCCGCTCGGGGCTCTGCCTGTCGGCACGCTGATCTGCAACCTGGAGAGCCACCCTGGGAAGGGAGCGCAATACATCCGCGCAGCTGGTACAGCTCCGGGCAGGGAACTCGCTGTCTGTGGCCAGATTTGGCTTAGCACAGACAGAGAGAGGAGTGCAGGGGGAGAACTGCTCTCAGTGGCCAGTGACAGGGAGTTGCTGTCCTCTCTTTTCCTTCTGCTCAGGGCCTCCAGGGAGGTGCAGGCAGTTCTGCCCCATTGCTTCCTGGTGATGCCTTGAGGTCATGAAGAAGTGCTGCTGGAGGGGCAACAGTGGGGTCTTTGGGGAGTTCCCAGCATGAGGGTGTACTTGTCACAGAGTCTTCAGTAAGCAGCGCAGCTGCCTCCTCTCTTTTTGCCTGCTTCAGGGACTTGTGGGGTGCTGCTGAGAAAAGTGAACGGGACGGCCATTGTGCAGTTGCCCTCCAAGAGGCTTATGCAGGTAGAGGAGTCATACTGTCCCTGACCTGACCATCTGTAGCTGTGCATCCCCAGGGAAGCCTTGCAATTCTTCTCTGTCCCCTAGGTGCTGGAGACCTGTGTGGCCACAGTGGGCCGTGTGTCCAACGTCGACCACAACAAGCGGGTGATCGGGAAGGCGGGTCGGAACCGCTGGCTTGGCAAGCGCCCACACACAGGCTTGTGGCATCGAAAGAGTGGCTGGGCCGGCCGGAAGATCAAGCCTCTCCCACCCATGAAGAGTTATGTCAACCTGCCACGGATTGGAGTTCAGCAGTGATGCTCGGGGTCAATAAAGCGTTCTTCACACCACTGCTGTCATGTTACTGCTGCTTTTTCTGCACAGGGCCTCAGAGGTGCTTTTCTCATGGAGGATACCTTTGGCTGTGTTCAGCCACCGGTGGGAGATGGATTCCCGGGAAAATGAGCGTGGGTTTGTGGGCTGCCGTGGCTTGGAGTGGGTGGGGGTCTTGCTGTGCTCGGAGGTCTTGCACAATAATGTCCAGCCTGGCAGGCGGGTGCCTCCCCGACCTTCAGCTTACCGAGCAGCAAGGGCAAGTGGGCGGCTCTACGGTAGGGCAGGAAGGTGCCTGCCAGCCAGGGCGACCTGTTGTGCCGCCGGGGAGCCCAGACCTCGGCACCGGTAACGTCCTTTGGTGCTCCCCAGCGGCCGCGGCTGCCCCCTGCCATCCATCGAAGCCCTCCCCGTCCCACATCGCCCTCTACCCTCCGAAGTGCCGTACTGCACCACACCAATGCCCCGTACCGCCTCCAGCTCCCTCGGTCACTCGGCCCCGTGAGGCTCCCGCTGCACCCCCGAACTGCGGTCCCGGGCCCCCGGTACGGCCCGGCCCGGCCCGCCCCGCCCATTGGTGGGTACAGCTTGTCCTCGCGCGGCTGCCGTCGGGGCGGTTCCTGCGCATGCGCGTCCGCCGGCCCGGGAGAGGCGTGGGAGCGGTGCCGGGGGTGAGGAGGCTCGAACCGGCCCGGCCCGGGATAAGGGAGGGTGGCGGGCTTGGGGCGTGCCGAGCGCCTCGAGCCTCCGGAGCTATCTTGGGGTGCTCCCGGGTCTCTTCTTTTTAGGCAGAGCCGGGTTCAGTATCGGAACCTCGAGGTTTGGCAGCCGAACCGGACCGAAGAGGGCAGGGCCAGGTATTTCTCATTGCCCCAGGAGCTCTCGCGTGGCCCGCGGTTAGAAGGAGCTTTATTCCTGGCCGCCTGCGGGGCCAGCCCGCTCCCCGGTAATCGGTGATGCTCTCCTTGAGTGTCCGGGGACCGGGGTGACCGGGACTCGGGACTCTTGCTGGGCCGTGCTTCCAGCACCGGTGGGGGGTGATGTCCGCTGGAATCCTCCGACCCAGGTTTGCGCTGGCGCTCATGGCCAGCACGCATGCTCCTCCTGCCCGGGGGAGTTCCCGCTACCGCGCAGCAGCCAGGCTCGGCGGCCGAAGTTCCTGGGAAGAGCCGCCCCCCTTGGGCACTGCTGTCCCTGCTCCTGCCCTGCCCACAGCCCGTCTAACAATCCCAATATCATTGTGCCCGTCTCCTGGATCTTGTTGCTGCATGTATGCTAGTTTCTGGGCAGAAAGTGAGCTGTATCTCATACTAGACTGGTTTTGTTGTGTTAGATGGCACTGACCGGGAGTGCAGCCGGGCATGCTTTTATTTCTTTAACACTGTCACTTCGCAGGCACTGTGACCTGCAGGAGTCAGATTTCTAGCCATAGCAAAGCCCGTGCCTCAGTCACCTCTCTCCAGCTCCTGCTTCCCCTCTGTCTCTGCAGGCACGTTTCCCATCATGGTGAATGAGAGGTGCAATGGCAACCTGCTCGTCCCCCTGGGACCCCAGCTGCAGGCCTACCCGGAGGAGCTGCTCCGGCAGCGGCGAGGCCAGGACGGGCAGCCTGAGTACCTGATCCAGTGGCGTATCGTCAGCTTGGAAGAGAGAGCAGTGGGAGGCAGCAGTGCCTCCTCTGCAGAGACCAAGCCGAAGAACATCCTGATGTGGATGTCTGCAGAAGAGGTCTGTGCCAGCTGCCCGGCGCTGCTGGGCAAGAGGAAGCTGGAGGGGCAGTGGGGGAAGGAGGAGAAGGCAGCCGGCCCGTTCGCTGCGGATGTCCCGCTGGATGAAGCCTCGCTGCTGGAGATGAAGGCTGATGTCAGGAGCCTGGTGCGGCGAGCTGGGCGGCAGATGGCTGAGACCGGGGCCCCCGAGTCCTCCATCCTCAACACCATCCACGTGCTGAGCGCGTACGCCGGCATTGGCTCTCTGGCGGGTGCCTTCAGGGAGACGGGAGCCCTCGTTCTGCTGATGAAGATGCTGTGCCACAAGGAGAAGCAAATCCGCCACAGTGCTGGCAAGATGCTGAGGGCCTTGGCTTCTCATGATGCAGGTGGGGGCTGCTGCTGCTGCTCCTCCTCCTCCTCCTCCTCAGTGTCACTGAAGTGGTGCTGCTGGGCTGCTGAGGGGGGACAGTCCTGTAGGTGCAGTCCTGTAGGTGCAGGATGCCTGGGAAGCAGTGTGTGTCCGGGTGTGCTGGCGAAAAGAGAAGAATCTGACTTGAGCTTCCAGGCAGCTCCTTGGTTGTAGTTGGGTGGGTGACTTGAGGAGGTCTTTCCCCTGACAGGTTCCTGAGCTGGGTTGCTGAATAACTGTTAGGAGTGTTAAGGGATGTTCTGAGTGGCTGTCTCCTCCTGCAGGCCCAACACCTCTCCTGCCTCACAAGCCCAGCCCAGAGATCCTGGGTCCCTTAGGCTGAGGGGGTACAGCTGCTGTTTTCCTGTTTGCAGGTTGAACCAGAAGCAAAGCTGAGCACCCATCCCAGAGATACATGGATACACACAGGACACTGACACAGCCTGACCACAGACAGAGCACTACCCTTAACAGCTTGTACACATGGGACTCATGTAAACACAGGCACAGACAACTGAGTCCCCTCTTCCTCTTCAGATGGTAGAGACAGAAGGTCACTCGTGCCAGCACATGCTGCACTCTCCAGGTTCACAAGCACACACATCCACAGATTCTTTGAGTACTAGCACAGACCTTCTTGCTGTCCAGCACCCTCGCCTGAATCTGAGCCCCCCTGCCCACCTCAGGGGTCCCCCTGCTCGCCAGCTCGTTAAGCTTGATCCTCACTAGCAAACATGTAACACTCAGACACTTTTCCCTCATGCTGTCCCCATCTACAAGTCCTTTGGACTCCATCACAAACTCACCTACCTCATACTCTGGTCTAGGCCCAGGGCCTGGTACTTGCCAGCTACTCCCATGTGAAATGTTGCTAATGAATTCAGGGTACAACCCATGTGCCCTAGGACTGGGGAAGATCCTTACCCTGAGCAGCAATGCTGTTCCTTGCCTGCAAGTGTGGGAGGGTGGTGGTGAGGGTTATGTTCATGAGGCCTGAAGGACTTCTGTTTATGTTTCAGGGAGCTGGGCCTATGTCCTGCTGTCCCTGAGCCAGCAGGATGGCATTGAGCAACACATGGACTTTGACAGTTGCTACACCTTGTTGGAGCTGTTTGCTGAGACAACATCCTCTGAAGAGCACTGCATGTCCTTTGAGGGGATTCACCTTCCCCAGGTAGCGACAGGCCCTGCCAGCCCATGGGCTTTAGGGGTCAGAAGAGGTTGGAGGGCAGAGTTGGTATCCTTGATTGGGGCAGAAGGGTATCAGCAGTGGGCAGCTGAGGAGGACTGGGTGTTGCAAGAGCTGGCACAGGATGTGGGCCTGGCTTGAGGTTGGGGGTTGGTGGAGAGGCACATGGAGAGCTTTGAGCAGGGCAACAAGGGCAGGCTGAGAGGTCTCTGCTGCTGCCTGCTGCTGGTCTGGAGTTGATAAAGTGGTGGCTGGGAGAGAGATGGGGGCTGGAGGTGCTGTGCAAGTGAGTGTCTGACAGCCATGCTTGTTGCAGGTCCCAGGAAAGCTGCTGTTTGTCCTGGTGAAGCGCTACCTGTGTGTGACTTCTCTGACAGACAAGCTCAGCAGTGGTGTGGAGCAGGGAGGGGAGCAGGAGGACTGCACTGTGCCCAGCCTGCTCTCTGAGGAGAGGAGCCGTGTGCAGCAGGAGTTTGAGTTCAGCATGGCCATGGCAAACCTCATCTTGGAGCTGGCGCATGTGATGGGCTGGGACCACAGCCACAAGCCAGAGCTGCTGCCCCAACAGGAGCTGCAGCCTCGCACCACCCGCTCCATCTTCCAGCACAAGGCCACATCCTACACCCCTGCTCAAGCAGCCCTGACTCCTCCAACAAAAGAGCCCAGGATCTTCAAGACCCGCTCAGCATTCCCAAGCCGCAGCAGCTACGTGGAATACGTGCAGGCACACCTGGTGCGTGGCATGCGGGTGCGCATGCTGGAGGACTACGAGCAGGTCAGCGCAGGGGACGAGGGGGACTTCTGCCAGAGCAATGACGGCATCCTGCCTGTGCAGGTATCCTCTGCTGGGGATGCGGGGACTGTCAGGGGGTCTACTGGCTCTCTTGTACTGTAGGGAGAGCAGCGGGGTTGGGTTTACATCTCCTCACCAGAGTGTGTGTTGGGTGCTCCTCCTCAGGTGTACTGGCAGTCCCTGGGCTGTACTTACTGGGTTCACTGGCACATGCTGGAGATCATTGGCCCTCCGGGACAAGAGAAGCGCGAGGGCCAGGAGAAGGTGTCTACTCTGACACACAACCACAAGATAGCAAGAGGTGAGCAGCCTCTCAGCTGGCCTGCAGCTTTTCTCCCTATCCCTTCTGCAGTTGTAGGCTGGTCGTGTGGATTCTGCTGGTGCTGAGTGTCCAAGTACATTGCCTTTGTTGGTCCAGATGCTGAAGGAAGAG
This sequence comes from Phaethornis superciliosus, assembly GCA_023637945.1. Taxonomy (NCBI): domain Eukaryota; kingdom Metazoa; phylum Chordata; class Aves; order Apodiformes; family Trochilidae; genus Phaethornis; species Phaethornis superciliosus. The sequence continues at coordinate 33,067,534 of JAJQWJ010000003.1, read as the reverse complement.
GCTTGAGGGAGCAGTGAGCTAGGGCTGTCCATTTTGAGTGTGTGCTTTCTCTGTTCTACAGCCCAAAGTGCTCAAGTGAAGATGGTAGTCCCCATCTCTACAGTGTCTGGGATCTCCTCCCAGCATGTTCCTTCTCTGTCACTGCCCTCCTGTCACCCCCCACAGCAGGCTGGGGGACAGTGAGGTTCTTCTCTGCCCAGGCAGTCCGTGTGAGCTCTTTACCTGGGGAATGTGGGGTGTGTAGCAGAGGAAGGGGGAGTTGGTAGAGGTGACAGTGCCCTTCCTTGCTCTGCTGTCCTGCAGTTACACAGCCATTTTTCTGCAAGCCCTTTGGGGGTCTGTACTCCCTGCCTTACCTGGGGGAGCAGCCAAGCAAGGCTGCAGAGACCCTGAGTCGTACCGAGTGGTGGGAGCTGCTCTTCTTTGTGCGGAAGCTGGAAGCATGGCAGCAGAAGGAAATCACCTGTCTCATCCAGCAGGACCAGGGAGAGCAGGTATGGGCCAGAGCCAGCAATGGGGAGATGGGAGGGAGAATGCCAGGTCAGGAGGAGAAGATGGTGACTGTGAGCTATGCAGGGACAGCCTGAACGGGGCAGCAATGGGACTGAGATGGGAGGGTGAGGAGGGGATGGCCAAAGTGTGGGGAGCCGGGAACAGCAAAAGGGTGGGGAGAGAGGAGAGGAGATGCAGTCTTCCGTGACCCTGGAAGAATGAGTGTCCAGTGAGGTTTGGGTAGAGAAGGCATGCCCATGGGGTGATTCTGCCTGTAAGGGCTGTGTGGTGAGTGCAGGTGGGAGGCTGGGGCTGGGGGACATCAGAGGAGGGTGGCACTGGAGAGTGGCCCTGGGGGTCCGTGAGGGTCAGCTTGACCCCATCTGTGCAGCTGTCGGAGATGGATGAAGAAGCCCTGATCCAGCTGTCAGTATCTGTGGAGCTGGCCCAGAAAGTCCTGCAGGTGTTGGAGAGGCGGTGTGAGGGCAGCACTCAGCGTGACCTGCGTGGCTCCCGCATCTACACCAAATATTTCCTCAGCAAGGGGGCCGAGCAGGGTGGTGGGGGGAGCACTGCAGTGTCCTCGGAAGGTGCCAGCTGCAGGAGCACTGTCTCTGAAGCCACGAGAGCCAAGCCAGGGAAGGAAGACCTTTCCGCAGCCACGGTGCCACCTGGAGCCCCCACCGCGGCAGCAAAGTCAGATTCAGAGCTGTTCAGCGAGCTCCTTGAGAGGGAAGGGCTGTTCTTCCCAGAGGTGACCGAGGAGCAGATCAGAGGTAATCACCTGCTCCATGCTTGGAGACACCTGGTCGGTGTTGGGGGCAGGTCTGTGTCCTGGGCTGAGACAGTCCCTGGGCAGGGCACAGGAGATGAGGGGTCTGGAGGTTGCCAGGGCAAGAGGAGGGCTGTGGGTGCTGGGTCTGTGGGTGTGTGGCACCCCAGGGGTTGCTGTGGGTGTTGCTGCTGCCTTTGACTCCTGTGTCCCTGCCTCCCTCCCACCAGTGCTGGGCAGCTCTGAGGAGGTGAGTGAGAGAGGCTCGCTGGCCAAGATTGCCGCCGTGGTGGACATGATCCAGAGCAGCACCTCAGAGGTGGGACTGCGCTTAGCTGGGCTCAAGCACATCTTGAAGATCCTGGAGGAGGAACCTGAGCCCCAGCAGCAAGTCGGCAAAGCCCGGGGCGAGCTGGGGCCCAGGAGTTGTGGGTGAGCTGTGGGGTGGTGCGCGTCTCCTGTGGGCTGGGGAGGGCCATGTCGTCAGGGCAGGGGAGAGTAGTGGAGATGGGAGTGTGGGAGGTGGCAGTGGAAGTCTGAAGGCCATGATGTCCTTGTGTGCTCAGCAAGAAGAGCGGTGGAATGTTGTGTTCCTTTGTCCCAAGCAGTCTCAGTCCCGGGGCGGACCCATCTGCAGCAGAGCCATGTGGGCAGGGAGAAGGTGTCTGTCAGGGCCCGGGGTGCTGGCGTGCCAGGAGGGTCCTCTTGAGGTGTCCTTTCTCATGCAGGGAGAAGCTGATGAAGGCGTCAGTGGAGCTGCTGAGCACTGGGGTGGCAGAGAAGGCCCTGGTGGTGGTGGTGCTGCGGCTGCTGGCCGTGCTCATGGCGAAGGAGGACCGGCGCCTGCACTTTGCCACGGAGGGTGGTGTGCGGGCTGTGCTGGCCTGCATGCAGCAGCACGGCTCCTCTGCCCTGGTGCAGCAGGCTGGCCTGGTGGTGAGTGCAGCAGAGGGGTTGCCGGGGGGTCAGGCCGGGGCGCAGACTCGCCCGAGTGTGGCAAGATGCGCGCTGCCCTCCTGACGCTGTTGATGTTGCAGGCCCTGAGGGTGCTGGTGGGAGCTGAGGCCGGCAAGCCGGGAGGTGTCAGAGGGGAGCCCTCGCCCCTGAACCACGCCGATGCACAGATGATGCGGGAGATCTTTGCCAGCATCGGCTCTGCCTCCAGCAAGGGTTCAGCGAGCCTGCTGGGTGCCATCCCTGCTGCCATTGTCACCATGCAGAGGGTCCCAGGGTAGGGGCAGAGTGAGGCTGATGGCTGAGGGCGGGGGGGGTCCTCTGAGTGGGGGAGGGCAGTCAAGGCAGGCAGGTGGCTCATGGGTGCAGGGGAGGCTCCGTGCTCATGGGAGAAAGGCACCCGCATTGCTCTGTCCCTGCAGGGGCTCCTCAGGCGTGCGGAACGGCTTGCTGGTGGTGAACATGCTGATCGACGGCCACCGGGGCCTGGCCGAGCAGCTGTTGAGCTGCGGTCTCCCCAGGGTGCTGCAGAGCTGCTGGTGGGACGGGCAGAGCACCGACTGCCCTCACACGATGCTGGCCCTCAGCGTGACCAACCGCCTGGCGGAGCACCAGCCACCCCTGGGCCCGGAGACGGCAGGTACCTGCCACCTACCCCCCGCCATGCCGCGGCCCCGCGGATGCAGCGGGCTGGGCTGTCTCCTGCCAGGGCAGAGCACCCCGGCAGCCGGCACATCTCTGGCAAGTGCCAGGATGCAGCCTCTGTGTCCTTGTCGTGGCAGGTGGAGAGGCCCCGCTGGACCTGAGGGATGTGCAGATGCTTCTAGGCAGCCTGGGGGATGGCATCTTGCCCAAGGAGGTGGTGGTGGCCCTGGAGCGACAGCTCTGCGGTGAAGGCCCTGACCCCTCTGTCGAGGCAGCCCAGCTGCTTCGGGACCAAAGGTGCTTCAGGCTGCTGCTGCACAGCTTGGAGGTGTTGGGGGCAGAGAAGACCATGAGCCTCAGCATCCTCAGGTGGGTCCAGGGGGATTTGGTGGGGGTCTGGAGCCTCTGCAGCAAGTGTGCATGTGCTGGTGGTGATGCTGGGGGGACATGGGGCATGTTTGTGGGTCCTGGTGGGGCTGTTCTTCTTCACCAGTGGCAGGTGCATCCACACACACACGTGTGTGGGTGCTGACTGGAGTATCCTGAGCAATGTGGCCAAGTAGGGACAGAGCAGCACGTGTCCAAGTGTTGGTGGGGTGTCCGAGGTGTTTGGGGAGCTGTGGTGGTGGTTCTGGGCTTCCTGGTGGGGCAGGGGAGCCCAGGGCTGCCTCTGGCACTGCTGTCTTTGTGCCCTGACCTGAGTGGGCCTCCTCCATCTCTCAGGATCCTGAACAAGTTCCTGGAGGGCTACGAGGAGGATGTGCTGCCCTGGAACGAGTGTGTGGGTCCCTGTTTGTCCTCACTGAATGCCCACAGCAGCGACCGGGAGGTGAGGGGGCCCAGGGACTCCCGGTAGGACGGGGTGGCTTTGCTGGCTGTGCCATGCCTCAGCCTGTCCTGGCTTTGGTGGAGCGAGGTCTCCACCTGCAGCATCCTGGCCTTGTGGCCATGGTGCTGAGAGAGGTGTGGAACAGCTGTCCCGGCTGTGGCTTGTGTCCTGGTGTCCGGCATGCCCAGCACCCTGCCTGGCCGGGCTCTGGTGGGCGCTGCTGCAGCATCCGGGTGGGGGGATGGAGCCTGGCAGCACCCTGCTCCTGGGGCCCGGTGGGTTCCTGGCGCTGGCCCGGCCGCTCATGGCTGCCCGCTCAGCAGGTGGTGCAGGAGGTCGTTGGGTTCCTGCACCGCTTGGCCACCGCCAGCAAGGACTGCGCGGTGGTGATGTGCCAGGTGGGCACCCGCGAGGCCCTCTCCAAAGCCCTGGAAAAGCACAGCACGGCCCCGTCGCTGGCACCCACCCTGCTCAGCCTGGTGACTGAGTGTGAGAAGTACGCCAATCTCTACAAGAAGCTGATGACCAGCATCTTGGCTGGCTGCATCCAGGTGGGCCTGGGCAGACCTGGCTATGCTGGGGCTCTGGGGCTGTCCACTTATCCATGCTACCCAAGGGGCAGTCTTCTGCTCTCTGCTTGCTGTGGTGGGTGAGGTGGGGAGGACCCGGTCCCCCCAGTGAGAGCCTTACCCCATCCCATAGCTGGTTCTGGGGCAGATTGAGGAGCACCGACGGAGCTACCAGCCCATCAGCATCCCCTTCTTTGACGTCTTTCTGCGCAACCTTTGCCGAGGTGAGCGCAGGAGTGAGAGCTGGAGCCTTGTGCCTGGCACGTGCTGGCCTGGTGGCTTGAGGCTCTGTGTGCTTCTCCCCGCAGGCTCCAGCGTGGAGGTGAAGGAGGACAAGTGTTGGGAGAAGGTGCAGGTCTCCTCCAACTCCCACCGGGCCAGCAAGCTCACAGACAGGAACCCCAAAACCTACTGGGAGTCAAACGGCAGCACTGGCTCCCATTTCATCACTGTCCACATGCAGTGTGGCGTGGTGGTCAGGTGGGGCTGGGCCACAAGGGCCGAGGAGCGTGGGGCCAAGAGGGCCAGTGGCTGTGCAGGGTGCAGAGGGCTTTGGGCATCTGCATGAGCCCTGCCCCACTGGTCCTGGTCCTGGAGGTTGTTTGATGTGGGGCTGGCAGGGGTCAGGGCAGGGAGGTGGGGACTGCTGGGCAGCACCATGTTTGCTGTGCTGCAGGGAGATGAGCATGCTGGTGGCCAGCGAGGACTCCAGCTACATGCCAGCTCGTGTTGTGGTGCTGGGGGGAGACAGCCTTGCCACCATCAGAACTGAGCTCAATGCGGTGAGTCTGGCACGGGCTGCTCAGGCCCCCCAGGAGTGATGGGTTGGTCCTTGCTCTGCCTCAAGATGCTGTGGTGTTGCTGTGGTGTCAAAGCCCTGGGCTGTGAGCCCAAAGCTGGGCCCTGGTGGGGTGCCTTGTGGCTGTGCAGGGGCTGTAGGGAGGGACAGTGGGCAGAGGTTCTGTGAGGGTGGCCAGGGGAGCATTCAGGGTGGCTATCACTTGCTGCTTGTTGTGCTGAGGGCTCACTGTGTGCCTGCAGGTGACCATCCTGCCTTCAGACAGCAGAGTGATCCTGCTGGAGAACATGACCCGCTTCTGGCGTGTCATCCAGATCCGGGTGAAGCGGTGCCAGCAGGTAGGGCAGCCGGGGCCAGGCTGGGGAGCTGGCAGTGTAGGGTGTCAGGGCCATGCTTGAGGAGCTGAGGGTCGCACTGTCCCACAGGGTGGCATTGACACACGTGTGCGTGGCATCGAGGTGCTGGGTCCCAAGCCCACGTTCTGGCCCATCTTCAAGGAGCAGCTGTGCTGGCGGACATTCCTCTCCTGCACTGCTCGGGCTCATGCCTGGTGCCAGGAGATCTGCCGGGACCGTAGGCAACTGCTGCAGCTCTTTGGCAGGTGAGTGGTCTCTTGGCTGCACTGTCGTGGCCCTGGTGTCCCAGAGCCTGGGCAGATGGTGCTGGCAGCCTGTGAGAGGACTGCAGGGTCAGGAGAGGAGCAGCCAGGTGTCCCACCTGGGCAGGGAGTGGCCTTCACTCCTCTTCACCAGCTGTCTGAGAGGGCTGTGGCCACCTCGGTGTTCCTCAGGTGTAAGCTGGGCACAGTGGCAGAGCTCACCTACCAGAGAGGTGCCTGGTTTGGCTTGGACTGTGAGGACCTCAAGGCCCAGTGCAGGCAGGGCCTGGGGGGGAGCGAGGGGCCCTGGCTGTAGGGGGCAAGTGGAGCTGCTGAGCTCTTGTGCCTGGCGAGGGGAAGGGCAGGGAGTGACTGCCAGGCTCTGCTTCCCTGGGGGAGCCCTCCTGGCCGGGGGTGCTCCGTGGTCCCTGTTGCAGGCTGAACCGGGCACTGCGGCACGAGCAGGACTTTGCTGACCGCTTCCTTCCTGACGATGAGGTGGCCCAGGCCTTGGGCAGGACCTGCTGGGAGGCCCTGGTGAACCCCTTGGTGCAGAGCATCACCAGCCCAGGTACCGTGCACCCTCCTAGGCCTGACCGCTCCGTGCCTCTGGCTGAGATATCCCACTCTGAGTATTTTTGTCCTTGCAGACCTCCATGGCATCACTCCCCTGGCCTGGCTGCTGAGTGAGTATCTGGAGAGCAAGGAGACACCCCACCATGCCACCAGCCATGGTGCTGCCTTTGGTTCTCGTGTACGGCACCTGACCCAGCTCCTGGTACATGTGGACCCCGGTGGCCCAGAGCTGGAGGAGGTGGGAGCAGCTGGTGAGTGAGGGGCTGCCTTCCTGTGGGGCTGCAGGGATGGTGGCCCAGAGTGTCAGGCTGTGACTGTGGGGAGCACAGGAGGGGGCCCCATGGCACAGGAGGCTCCTGAACTGGGGAAGGCTCATGGCCACGCTCTCCCAGTGGCCACATCTCCCCAGTATCTCCTCTGCCCTGTGCCCTCCAGGGAGAGGGAGAGGCTGCTGGGTGTCAGGGTGCAGAGCCTGCCCCTGGAGCCATTCTGAGCCTGGGCTTGTTCCTTGGCAGGTGGGAAGGAGGGGAAGGTGCTGGCCAGGGCTGCCAAGGCGGTGGTGGAGAAGTCGAGCAGCCTGTGGAGCATCTCGCAGTGCTGGCGTGGCGTGGTGCAGCAGCAGGTAGAGTTTGGGCGGCTGACCACAGGTCCAGAGAGACCCCACTCTGTGTGGGTGTAGAGGGGGCAGGGCCTGGCCGTGCCCTGGGAGCATGGGGAGGGTGTGGGTTTGCACCTGGTCTCGTGGGGTCCATGGGATGTGTGGGCAGCCCTGCCACACCTGCCACCCTGTCAGGGCTCAGAGGTCATCCTGGCCCTGCACCCAGGCTGGTGCAGCAGTCTGGAGACAGGTCCAGTGTCAGGCTGCTTGTTCCCTCCTGGGTGGCTGCTGAGCTTCTGTGCTGCCCCTGCAGCCCCTGCCCGGCTCTCGGGGCTGCGTTCCCACCCGGCCGCAAGCTCCCGGTAGCCGGCAGCAGCACCGGGGCCTCTGGTTGTCCCCGGGGTGGGACCTGGGCAGTTGGTGTGGGCAGAGTGAGGCTGTGGACATTGCCAGGAGCCACGGGCACCTCCCGCTGTGGGGCTCACCCCTCTCCTGCTGTGTCCTGCAGGTGCAGCGGTTCCTGGAGGCGGCGGGGCAGGCGCCGGACCTTGTGGAGCAGTACTGCGCGCTGTACCGGCGCCTGCGCAGCGCCACGGAGGAGCTCTTTGGGCAGCAGGCCACCTTCCTGCTGGCCCTGGGACAGGGCTTCGCGGGGGCTTTGCTGCAGCTCTCCTTCCTCAGCAGCCTGCACGTGAGTTCAGGAGCATTTCACTGCCCGGGCAGGGGCTCCCATCGCTGGGCATCCTGTTCTGGCCCCCCAGGGCCTCCAGCGAGCTCCAAGTGGGTGCTGTCCTGGCCCCCGCAGTGCAAAGCCCTGGCCCCAGTTTGCTTCCATCTTGGGCTGGTGCCTCAGCCCTTGCCCGAAAGCCCCAGGTCTTCCTGGCTGCACCCCTAGAGACACTTGCCCATCCCTGCATCCACCTGGTGAGCTCCTTGGCAGCCAGCCCTGTCCCTTTGCAGGTGAGTGAGCAGTTTGCCCGCTACCTGGACGGGCAGATCCAGGAGCTCCAGGGGGCTGTGGGCAGCGTGGAGCGGCTGCAGCAGATCCTGGAGCCCTTCGTCATCTTCAGTGACCTGGAGCTCGCCCACACCTTCGAGCACTTCTACAGGTGAGGGGTGCTGTGTCTCTGCGGGACCAGAGGTCCTGATGGGGTGGGGAGTCACAGGCGGTGCTGAGGCCGTGGCTGAGCCTGGCCTGGCCTGGCAGTGGTTTGCTCCTGCTTTGCTTCTCCTGGCTCTTGGTGTGGAGGGAAAAGCTGTGAGGGCCCTTGGGTGCTGCCAGCCTGCAGAGGCACGTTTGCTGTTGGTGGCAGGGCAGGGAGATGGATGCTGCTGGGCCCATGCACCTTGGGGCGAGGCTGGGGCGGGGCCATCTCTGTCTCCTGGCAGGTGGCTGATGGTCCCAGGGCTCGGACCAGTCCCTGACCTGGTGCTGGTGGCGCTGTGGCAGGCACTACCTGGGGGACCGTCTCCTGGCACAAGGGCCATCTTGGCTGGAAGGAGCCATCGTGGAGCAGATCGGGCTGTGCTTCCCCAGCCGCTTCCCCCAAGAGATGCTGAACAACCTGGCTGAGTCGGAGGAGCTCCAGCAGCAGTTTTGCCTCTTCCAGCTGCAGGAGCAGGACAAGCAGCTGCTTGAGCTGGACAGGGACCTGGAAGAGGTGAGCATGCCAGTGGAGTGGGGAGGCTGGGGGGCTGCTTCATTCCTGACAGGGATCCTGGGGCCTGTCCTGAGGTTCCCTCGTGTGCACATGTCCAGGCACCAGGTACGGCCTCGTCAGCGGGTGTACCAGAGGTGAAGGTGCTGGCCCTGTCACCACACTGCTGGCCCATTTCCCCATTCTGCTACATGGATGAACCTGGGAGGTTCTTCTCAGCGTCCCTGAGCTCCCCCCTGGATGAGTTTGCTGACTTCTGCAGGCGCAGTGAGTGTCACAGCAGTGGGTGTGTGTGTCTAGGGGGGGTCTGGGGAGGGCCCAGACCCCCCCCAGGAGCTCAGGCAGCAGTGGCAGGAGTGTGGGAGTGTGCTGGGGGTGTCCCCAGCCCTTGCACTGATGCCCTCCCTGGCAGGCCAGAGCCAGCTGGGCTGGGCGTGCAGGAAGCCCCGGCAGCTGCAGTGGACGTGGCTGGGCCATGCTGAACTGCAGTTTGGAGACTGCGTCCTCCACGTGTCTACACTGCAGATGTACATCTTGCTGTGCTTCAACAGTGCTGAGGTAGGTGCTAGGGCTGTTGGGGGTGAAGCTAGCAGGGCCATGTCCTCCCTTTTGGTGGGGTCTCCAGCAGTGGTTGGGGCACAGGACTTGGCTTGTCTGGCTGGGCATGTGTCTGGTGGGTCTCGGCTGGTCATTCCCTTCTCACACCCTCCTGCAGGAGGTGTCTGTGGAGGCCTTGCTGCAGGCTACAGGGCTCCCTGCTGACCTGGTGCACCATGCCCTGACACCACTGACCCACAGTGAAGGCATCCTGGTACAGAGCTGCATGCCAGGAGGTGAGTGTGGGGCTGGGGCATGCTTGGGGAGGTGCTGGTCTGGGCCCTAAGTGGGTGCTGGGGTGGGGGTGCCTGAGCTCATAGGGGAAGTGAGTGAGTTGGTGCTCAGGGCACAGGTCAGCGTGTCATGTTGGGGCCTGAGGTTGTGTGTGGGGTTGGTGTGCGGGGCTGAAGCTTGGGGCTGTGCATGGTGTGTGGGTCAGCAGGGGTGCTCAGGTCTCAGGTCTGTGGGTGGCATTGGGGATGGGGCCAGGGGTCGTCCTTGTGGCTGTTGCTTGGGGACAGGGGTGGAGCTGACAGCTGTGAAGGCAGCAACGGGAGGCTCAGGCTTGGGTCCAACAGCCACGCGCGTCCTGGGGTCCTTCAGGGCCCAGCTCAGGGCTTGGCTGACCCTGGGCCGGGTGCTAGCTCCAGGTGTGCTGCGGCTGAACCAGGCAGCCCTGGCCCAAGCCTCTGGCAGCCACCTGAGGCTGCTGCCCCGGCAGAGGTACCTTCGGGCAGAGAGGGCTGAGGTCAGTGCCCTGGAAAGGAAGAGGAACATCCTCTGCTGCCTCATCACACGCATCCTCAAGGTGGAGAAGCAGCTCCACATTGACAACCTGGTGTTTAGGGTATGTAGAGTTTGAGGGGCTGAGGGGGAGGCCACCTGAACGTTGTGCTGCACTGCAACCTGGGTCTCCCTTGCTGCTGTAGGTGATTGATGCCTGTCAGAAGGGTGATTCTGGGCCAGGGCTGCAGTTCCTGAGCTTCTGCTGCCACAGCGTGGACGTGCTGTCCTGTGTCCTGCACCTGCTGAACCAGGGCTATCTCCGGCGCCAGGAGGAGAGGCCTCATGTCTTGGAATACATCTCTGCTGAACCCACAGCACCCTCTGCCTCTCAGGTGCAGCCCCAGGTTGCCTTCCAGACTGTAGAGATCAAGACAGCAGCAAGCTTGGCCTCTGCTGAAAGGAGACAGACTTTTTCCACTTTCAGGTAGGTCCACAAGGACCTCTCTAGGCCGGGAGGCCATGGGCTGGGGTCAGTCTCTCTTTCCTGAATACTTGTAAGTTTTGTTTTAAATAAATGAGTCCCAGTTTGTAGTCTGTTGGTGGGCTCAGCTGACACACAGGTGGGAGCATGGTCCAGTCGTACCCCTGGTTGCTGTCCCCACAGAGCCCTTCCCGCTGTGCTCGCCGGAGTGGTGGCACTAGCTGTCCCCCTCCCATCAGATGTGCTGGGTCATGCCTCAGGCATGGAGGGAAACGCATACACGTCCCTGCCATAATGGTACCAGCATTAATTTATTAAAATTAATCCCGAAAAGTAACCGTACAATAAATTTAAAAAAAATAGAATCTTGTAAAAAAAAAAAACCAGGTGCCCCCATGCCACACCTCCAGCTGGCAGCACCATGGGGCAGGGCTGGTTGGGAAGGTATGGGGAGATGAGGGTGACCCCCAGCAGGCTGGAGACAGCCTCAGCAGCACTATGCCAGCCTGGGCAGCAGGGCTGCAGTGGGCTGGGAAAGCTGCTGAGGCTCAGCTCCACCAGGCAGGTCCAGGCACAGCAGCCTGAGGCTGGCAGCAGGGATGGTGAGGGATGGTGTGGAGTTGGTGGGCCCCTGCTCAGCTCCTGCCCCCCACCGTGAGCAATCCTGCTGGCTCCAGTTCTGGGGAACCTGCCTGGGCCCAGCCCAGCTGGGGCCCTGGCTGGCTGGGGAGCAAGACTGTTAGGGGCATCCAGGGAGAAGAGGGGCCCAGAGCCCTTTCTGTGTCCCTGCAGGCTGGTGCCAACCCTTGTCCCAGGCTGCTTTTGGGGTTCATGGGAGGCAGATGGCATGGTGCCCTGGTTGGTGTTTGAGGGTGCATGGACCCAGTCTCACTGGCCTCACCTTCTGGGTCTTGGCCCACAGGGAGCAGTGCGGGTGTGGTATCTCCCTCTGCAGAGCAGGCAGGGGCTGGGCTGCAGAAGAGAGGGGACAAGAGTGTGTCTCTGTCTCCATGTCTCCTGCCACCCTCCACAGCTCCATCCCTGGGCTGCCTCTCAAACATTCTTCGAGTATCCAAAGATGCCCACAGGGAGGTACTTGACATGCGTTGGCCACTGTGCTGCCAGCTGGAAAAACTTCACATCGTTCCACTCCACCCCATCTATGGAGACTGAGAGAAGAAGGTGCAGTGAGGTGCAGCACTGTTAACAGGCAGCCTGGGCTGCTTGGTCTGACACCTTCCCCCATGGAGCTTGTTATCTCCCCTCACCTCGCAACATGGTGTTCTGGTGCTTGGCTGTGCAGATGAGGCGTGTGATCCCTTCGATGACTTGGCTTTTGGGCTCCAGGTCTTTCTCTTTTGGTTTCTTGCTCAAGAACATCACTGGGGGCCAAGGACAGACAGAACCAATGCTAGGAAGTCCCCACCTGGTCCTGGGTAGGAGCCCTCTCCACAGGGCTGGCTGCACTGACTGGGCCCTGCTGATCCAGTCTCAGCCTTGCCCTCCTCAGGGCTCCCCCCCAGGCCTTTTTTGCAATGGACTGTGGCCCCATGGCTGGTGAGCACCCCAGGGTGGGCTTGGTTACCTTTCTTGTTTTTCTCCTTGGTGACCACAGTCATGGCCATGGTGCTAGGAGGCACCAGCTCCCCGGTGCTGGGGATGCGGCTGACCTGCAGCGAGCGGAAGTTGCTCTTGAGCGTGTTCTTGATGCCTATCTCTCGCTTCTCACCCTCCTTCTTCCTGTCCAGCCCTTGCGTTGTCCAGTAGTCCACCTGCAGGCCCATCACCTCCACACCAGGGCTGAGAGACCTGGGCAAGATGGGCAGCACCATGCAGTACACAGATGCTGTTCTCCCTCCTCTCCCTCTGCCCAGCTGCAGCCTGCCCTAGGAGCACACTGGCCCAATGACCCCAGGATGCAGCAGCCCGGCCAGTGAGCACCTCACAACCTCCCACCCCAGCACCCACTGCCTTGGACTGAACAGGGTTTCCTTACCCAGCACCCGAGAGGCCACTGCTGACAGATGGGGAGGGTGGTGGGGTGCTCACAGTCTCCTTGCCATAGGGAGCTGCTCCACTGGCAGCTGGTGCTGAGCTCAGCAGGGAGGGGGTGCAGACTGTGGCATCATCTGAATCCACTGGGGAGGAAGAGTGCGGGTTAGGGGGTGCTGGGGGGCACCAAAAAGAACCTCCACACAGTGGAGAAGGGAGCAGGGACCGTGGACCTCCAGGGACTCACCGGAGGCGCTGAAGGACTGCTCCACTAGGCCTACCTTCACCACCTGCAAGGACAGACAAGTCAGATAATGGCTGGCATGAGCAGGGCTGTGCACTGCCCCTCTCCTCCCCAGCCCCAACAGTGGCCCTTCAACACACTCACCCCCACAAAAGGTACAAACTTCTGGCAGGAGTCCTCGTCAGGGCTGCACAAGGAAGAGAGTCAGGTCAGGGTCTGGGTGTGCTGAGCACTGAGAGCTGTGTGGCCAGCCCTGTGGCCCATGGACCCTCAATGCTGGCAGGGGTCAATGCTGGCTCACGGCCAACGTGACTGTCTCCTCTGCCCTCCCTCCCATGGGACCCCCTGTCCCCAACATGGCAGCACAGGGCACACTACACAAGGAGGCAAGGAACTGACCCCTCCAGTGCTGGGAGAGGGCTTGCATGCGGGAGGGCAGCTCTGCCCCACTTTGGGGTCACGGCTCCTCTGCACGGCAAGAGGGATGGACGCACATGGGGGGAAGGGAGGGGGCCAGGCAGCGGCACAGCAAGCACAAGCCAATACCTGATATAAAAATCAAAATAGAGACTTCTCTTCCTTGGGTGCCAGAAACCAAGAGAAGGGAGAAGTGAGAGTGCAGCTGGAACACGAGCTTCAACCCCCAGGCAGCACCGTGCTGGTTTGTGGCCCCCATCTCAGCTCAGCCCTGTCTGCCCGTCCACCACTGGGGCCATCACACCCACAGGTGCTGGAGGGGCTGAGCGCACTAGGGGGTGGCAGGGGATGGTGCTGAGGGCCTCTCACCGTGGAACCACAGCTCCCCTCAGCACCGTGCTGCTCGCTGGCAGGGTAGAGCCTGTGGCCTCACTCACTTGTTCCCCGTCTCACACAGCCCTGTCCCAAGCACAGCCACACAAAGCAGGACAGCCACCCCGGTGTAACGCTCACCTCTTCTGCTTGTATGTCAGCATGGCCTCAGAGATGGGGAGCTGGTGAGAGAGGCTGGCTCCGGCGATGAACTGGGCCACACGGCCCGCAATGTCCACAGTGTCTGCGGGCACAAAAAGCAGCGAGAGCTTTGGTGGCCACTGGGCTCCCCTTTGTGCGCTGCTGGCCCTGGCCTGCTCCACTCCTCACCTGCCATGGGTGGCTCGGCCCTGCTGAAGAGCTCCCGCCATGCTGTGTCCAGGAAGAGAGTGCTGTATTTGTTGTCCACTGAGGCCAGGTACTTGGCGAGAGGGTGAGAGCCTGTGGGTGAGAAAGGTGACATTGGCTCGAGGCAGGGAAACCCAGGGTGGTGGGAGGGGACAACCCCGGAGCTGGGCTCATGGTGGTTCTCACCCAGCGGCACCAGCAGGAAGCGAAGGTAGTTAAGCCAGTCAGGTGTCTTGCTGGCCAGCTGCTCCACAAAAAAACGGAGGACAACACTCAGGTAGCTCTGGTCCCCTGCCACCACCACCTTCACTGGGGGAGGCATGTGGGAGTTACAGTTACAGCTGCCAAAGGGAGAGAAAAGGAGACCATGAGGGACTCGTGGCTCAGCAGGTGGGTCAGGCAGCAGGGGATGTGCCCTCCCAGGCCAGCCAACCCAGCCCCAGACACCCATAGCTGACAACCTCAGGCTTGCTGAGCACTGCCATGAGCAAAACCAGCACCAGCATCCCCCACTTTCCCTGGGGCCTGCACCTGCTCCTAGAATTGTGTCAACAACCCCAAAGGATCCTAACAAGCCCTGAAGGAGCCAGGGCCCTTCCCAGCCCTTCTTTGCTGGAACCACCCAGCTGAACCCGAGAGCTGTACTCACTATCGCTGGATGCGGGAGACGGTGGTGTTGAAGGCTGCCTGGATGTCTGCCACGGAGCAGGTGGATACGACCAACTGCTTGTGCGCCTGGAGCTGCTCACTCACGTACTGCCAATGCAGAGAGCTCAGGTTAAGGCACCCTGGGGGGCTGTGGCTGTGCTGGCCAGCACCAGCCCACACCTACCTTGTCCCCTGTCCACCCTGGGGAAGAGCTGGAGCCCTTGTCCCCACCAATGCTGTGCAGAGGGGCTGAAACCATCAGGTCCTCCCAGGCTGTATGCCCGAGCTGGCTTGCCCCACCAGCCCCCCCGCGCTCGCCTTTGAGCAAAGCAGTCACCACACTGCGATGGCAAGGGCAAAACTGTCCCAAGAACCAGGCTGTGTTCCTTCAGATAGAGGGTTTGGTCCAGGGACCCTGTGATTTGAATCCTGCCATCCCACAGCAGGGTCCAGATCTAGGCTGAGTTCCCCTCTGCTTGCTCCCTCCCACTGTGACACTCCAGAATCATTCTGTGCCTCTTCTTGCATCTGTGGGCAACTAAACAGTGGTAAAATAGTCCACTGTTGTGACTACAGGGCTTAGAAGATGCCATGACAGGGTCTGGGAATGGGTGTTGCTCCTTTTGCCCCATCAGGACAAGAGCTAGAGCAGGAACATGCCAAGCATGTATAACTCCACTGTTCATCACTCAGAAACCCTTTCTTCTGCCACAGACCTTGTCTTCATTCCCTAGTAGTGTTTCTGGATGTCAGGTAAAGGATCCCCAGAGGGCCTCCACCAGTGTTTTATATAAATGCCGTTCGCATGTTTGCAGACACGTGTGACCCTGCTCACCAGCAGCAGTCAACTCTTCCACAAACATAGGAGGCAGGTGCTTGTTAGGGGCTGTGCCCATCCTCACGTGGACACCAAGGTGTTGAGTATGAGACAGGAAAGCTTGACATTCCTTCCTGTCCAAAGGTCCCATCTCTGACGTTGCAGTTACTGCTCCCTGAGAGCACTGGTCTAAGCTTTTCCCTTCTCTTGGAATGAGAAACAGCACCTCTGCTGCTCCCCAGGGCCTGATGCAGTGGCATCTCCACCAGGACATCCATTGAAGCTCTGACCCATGGCTCTGACCCATTAATGAGCCTATCTGGGACTGCTCAGGGCATTGTGAAATCTGAGGATCCAGAAATGCTGGTGTGTGGCACATAACAAGAGACACGCCAGAATCTTGTGTGTAGCTCAGCACTGTGCAAATGCACTATGTACCTGCAGGAAGGGCCACAATAGGGGAGAGGAGGGCATAGCTGGTGCCAGTTCCCATAGGACACCCTGCCATGGTTGGGAGAATCCTCTGGGACCCTGTTTCCATCTCTCTCCCTGCATCCAGCTCCCATCACACCTACTCACCTGCCCCTGCCACTCAGCGACATTCACCAGCACAATGCTCTCAGGAAGCTGCTCATCTGAGATCAGGATCTGGTTCAGCTGATCATAAACAGACTTTCGAGGCACCTATGGCAGATTCACCAGAAAAGTTAGCCCCAGCTGGTGGCCACACTGCCCACGGCTGAAGGTCTGACAGGGCAACTTAGTGAGAAGCCTCCAAGTGAGATGGTTTCCAGGACCTCACCTGAGTGCTGTGCCATGAGTCTGGAGAGCTCTCACTGTCCAGGCTGCTGGCACGGCCACCCTGTCCCTTTGAGCTCTGCCGGTCCTTCACAGAGGTGCTGCGGGGACGCCACAACTGCTTGTTCTCTGCCTTGCTGTGAGTGAGAAGCAGGAGAGGCAACATTGTTGAGGAAATCCCATTTCCACCAACCCCCATTCACTCTAGAGAGCCAACATGAGCCCTCTCAGCCCAAGAAAAGGGGTACAGAGCCGCCCTACCTGGGGGACACAGCACTGGGGAGCTCGACTTTGGTTCCAGGGCTCAGCTGGGCAAGCTTGTCCACGCTTCCCTCCCTCGTGGCAGCTTCTGTGGGGGCCAGCCGTGAACATGGCTCTTCTGCAGCCAGCTCCTGAGGGCCACACACAGTCACTTCACACACATTGCTCTTCCTCCCCTGCTCCCTGCACCCATGGGTGCCCCCCATCCAGGATAGGTCTTGTGGTCCTGCTAGAGAGCTCAGGCTGAACAGCCTCAAGGGGGATGGGCTGCATCTCTTGCAAACCCTAACGTTCCTCCCACTCTTGCTGCTCTTCAGCCCAATCTACCCATCCCCCAATCTACCCATCTCAGGCTGGTGGGCATGCCTGGAACCCCAGAAAGCAAGGTGACGACAGAAGAAGCTCTGACCCCACTCCACATCCCATAGCCTGGACTCACCACTGCAGGGACTTCCACTCCTGGCTCTTCCTGTGGTTGCAGTGCTCCTGGCTTCCGCTTTTCTGCCTCGCCCTGGGGAACAGGGAGTGGGGTCAGAGCAGGATGGAGTGCCCCAGGTGGGGCAGCTGCCAGTGACCCATGCCTGGCCCTTTAGAACACATGCTCCCACAGGGGAGCCCGGCATCCCCCTGGGACCAGCCCCAGAGGATGCCCACCATCACTACCTGTCTGCCTGTGCTGGGAAAAAGAAGTGGAAAGAAGGGAAGGAGCAGCCCCAGGCAGGTGCTGCTGGGAGCTGTGGTCTCAGAGGGAGCTGCAGGCACTGTGGGGATGCTGAGCTTGCTGGGGAGGGAAGGGGGCAAGAGGTGGTAGTGGTGGTGTAACTCACAGGGCTGCCCGACTCTTGATCCTGCCCTTTCTGGCTGTGCAGACTGCCGATCTCAGTCTGGGAACCAGAATGAGAGACTCCCTCAAAGAAACGCCTGCAGAGAAACAGACAGACGAACGGACGGACAGACAAGACAGATGGGAGAGAAAAAGGCAGGAATAAGAGAGGAATGAAGTCACCATGATCCCAGCACACCCCCACTGGCCTGTCCCAAGCACAGAGTACTGTGGAAAGCCAGACACCCAAGTGTCTGAGTGGCTCACAGTTCAGGAGCAGACCTGTCAGTAGACCTCATACATCTGCTGCAACAACACTGGGTGCAGGGATAGGATGGGGCTACCCCAGACCAAGAGGGCTAAACCTGAAGTTTGAGGCCAGGGTCCCTGTCTCCTAGCCAGCATTGATTTCTCTCAGGTGATCCCCTACAGCTGCAGTGCAGGATGAAGAATCACCACCTTGCTCTGTCTCACTGGTATATGGTCCCTGTCAACACCACATCTCCAATGTGCTATTAGGCCTCTCTGTACCATCACAGCTTCTACAGATTCCTGCTGCCTTCCCTTCTGCTCCCTCTTTGCCAGAGAGGGCATCTTGCCTCTGACTGCTGCTGCTGCACACTGTCAGCTGCAGCTTCCATCTCCCCCTTCTGCTCTTCCCTCTCCCAAGGCTCTGCAGACCAGTACTGCACACAGAACTGCACCACAGGTAGCACAGCAGCATTGCAATGTCCTGTTTTGTTCCCTTGTACTTAAATTTAGGACTTTTTTTAGGTATCCGAGTAGATGGTTTGGTAGAGCTTTACAGTGCAACTCCACGGTTCTGCTCCCAAGGCACTATGGTTAACACAGGAATTCCCTTGGGGCAGCAGGACTGCCTCTGCCACCACGCTGTGAGCTTCCACCTTTGTTTCCCCTTTTTCCATCCATTATTTATTTGCCAAGGACCTCCTCTACATCCTGTGGGCTGCTCCAAGTCCAGTCTTTAGGAAACAAGCAGGCTCTATCACTAGATCTCACTGTCAGCTTTCCCAGGAGCCAGCTTCCCCTTTACCTGTGTGTATGTATTTGCTCACTGCCCCCTAGGAAAAGTTTCTCCCAATTCACCTGGTGTGCAGGTGGGGATATCAGGTTGCAGCATTCCAGGGATGGCCACAGAAATGTAGGATACAGTGTAGCTCTTCTGTTAGGACTCTGCCAGGGTTTCCACCGTTTCTACTCTCCTCATCTGAACATGTCTGTAGCTTTCTTCAGGATACCAACAAGCCTCTGAATATCCTGGCTGCTCCTTCTACTTTTCTTTTATCATGTTTCCTCACTTCTATACAGCATGCTCTGCTGCCAGGCACAACAGCATTTGTCAGGTTATTTCCTTTTACTGCTCCTACAATGTAGGCTCTTCATCTCAGTAAATGATGGTCCACCCCACAGAGTAGCTCTTCAGCAACAGTGTCAAGTTAAAGTTCAATTTTCTTCTCATGGGCTCTGTAAGGAGCTGCTTCATGACGTGTTCATTTACCAAAGCTACAGGTTTAGTTGTGTCCTGGTTTGAGCCAGGATAAAGGTGATTTTCTGGTTTGTACTTTTGCTTTCAGCTAAGTCTCTTGTAAATAGCTGCACTTGCTCAAATTAACAGCAAGTTTCTCAGACAGTGTCTGCTTCTAGGACTGATAACACTCGATGTTTATAGTTACAGCCAGAGACTGGTATGCAGAGCCAAGGACACTGCTCAGCTCTGAGGAACATTTTACCTTCCAGAAGGAGTAAGGAGGTCCCACCTGAAACCCTCCTCTGGGGAGGACCAGATAAGACAGATGTCAGAACTGACCAGAGTATTCCATCCCATGCATGTCATACTCAGTATAAATTTGAGGGATCACAAGGGTCAAACCCTTCCTGCCCTTCCTGCTTCCCTTCCTCGCCTGCTCCCTGTTTTGATCTGGCATCCTGGGAGGATTCCATCCGTTCCTCTGCCTATGGTCCGTGCCAGCCTGAATCTGTGTGTTCCTGCCTCCAGCTCCCAACTGCTGCCGACTCCAGGAGTCCAGCCTGGACTTTCCCAGGGCTGCCCTGCAGCCTTCGTGGTGACGTGAGAGTTATTGGGGGAAAATGGGGAGGAACGTGGTATCAATTTTCCTGTATATTTGTATATACTGAGTAATTTTTCCTATTTATCATTACTGTTTCATTAAAGTTCTATAGTTTAGTTTCCAACCCATAAGTCTCTCTCCCTTACTCTTTCTCCTTTCTTTATCAGGGAGGAGAGGGGGATTAAGAGAGCAATCTGTCATTCTGTTTAATTGCCGGGCCAGTATAAAACCGTGACAAGTTGGCATTGTGCCCTGGTGGGAAACATTCTTCAGGTCACACAGGGTGAAATTATGTGTCCTGTTCTTAACATACTTCTCCTCTCTTGACCCCTCCAACCTCTGCTAAAGGATGTACAGTCGTTACTTTACATTTGCCTTTTCTCAGCCAGCAATTTCAATCCCTACAGCCTATGTCAATAACTTGAGTTGAACCAGAGAAATACATCAATTTTCTAATAATTCACTCCCAATCAGTGCCCCAGTAATCCCATCAGAATGTGACATAACCCTGGTGCCCCTGGCACCTCCAAAAACATCTTCATTCCCTCCTCATTGGATGTGTTTAGATTGTATACGCTTGTTCTGGCTCCCTACACCACATTTAAATGGGGCTGTCTCTTCATTCTCCATGGAAGCTGTGTCTGTTTCTGCCTTCTCTCTTGTAATTCAGAAGCTTTCACCCCTGGAGGATGTGTCACACTGAGCACAGAGCTTTTCTGCAGTTCTCAGCTTTCCCCGTTCCACAGTTTAAGAGCTTTCCTATAGGCATGACTGAGCCTGAGCCTCAGAAGGTTAAGATTTAGGTTAACCCCTCCCTTCTGCACAGCCTCCTCCTGTTTTCAATGAATTAGTCTCCCTTCCCCCATCCATTTTCCCCATCATCAATAAAGACATCTGCTCTGATCTTCAATTAAAAAAGGTCTTGCCTAACAGCCTCATTTCTAGCTCCAGTTTCACCCCACTGCAGCAGCAGTCTGCAGCTGTGTGGCCTTTCTGGCTGATCAAAAGGATGGCTATCTGCTCCCAGTGCCACTGGCCCAGTCCAGGGCACTGACCACTGCTCACCCTTCAAGGACTACCTTGATACAACAGAAACCTTCATCATCTCTATTAAGGCTGGCTATGACAGTAAATAAATCCATTGTGAATATCTCATCTTGAATTCACAGGCCGGTATGGAAGGCCATCATCAGCTGAAAGGAGAGCTTTGGAACTATATAATCCACACTAGAGACCTCAGCAGACAGCTCCCACATCTTCTCAGAAAAAGTATAGACCCAGTAATGTGAATTTAAGGTGCTAACACTCAGCACTGCCAGAAACTGAGACACTAGAGAGCAAATCAAACTAGGGACACTTTGTGGACAGGCTAAAAACTGGCCCAGGGCCCAGTAGGCTGTCCTACCACAGACAGCAGCAAACATGGAGGAAGACTGTAAAGGCATGTACAAGCACAAAACAACACTTTCTCTAGGATGCTCTACCAGTGACCCAATGCTTGCAAAGGGGCATTTGTAGAACCAGGAAGGGGTCTTATGTTTAAATACTCTCAATAGATTTTTCTTACAATTTACATAGTTTGCATATATAAACCATTATCTCACCACAAAATGACCTTCCTCCTTCTCCCACAGCACCTTTGTTTCTTGAAAGCCTTTGAGGAGTGAGCATGTGAAACTCCTTTTGGAATACAAGCAGACCACCTAAGTAGCTCCTCCTTGCCCATGCACCTGCTGTCTCCTTCACAACAACTTGTGGATTTGTTGAAAATATTACTTCTGTTGTATTTCTTTTTTTTTTACCTAGTGCCCATGGGTTCCTGAATCCAGCAGATTTAATTTCACATTGTGTGTGGCAAACAAAAGTCTGCTACCTCTGCAAAGTACTTTCAGCAGGGATTCCAACTAATTCAATTTATATTTAAATATTGACCTACAGAAACAATAATGACAAGTAAAGTTGGCTTGGCTAGGTGAGACCCAGTGCACTGTGATGAGGCAGCCAAGCAGAAAGGCTACTTTGTCTGAAAGGGACAGTATGGAAACAGAACAGACATGAGCAGAGAGGCCAGGTTAATGCAGATCACATGGGAGAAAAGCTGGGTTTCATTGCATGGTCCACTGGAGAGCTCTATGCCAAGTAAGCAGTGCTTGGTGGAGCAAATCAGTCCACTAGGTGCCTGGGGGATGGGGTGAGGAACATTGCTGATGGTTGCTAGTCACATCTTGACAAATAATGGGAATGCAGCATACAGATCCCACAAGGACACAAGGACTGGCCCAAGTAGTCACAAAATGCTCAGAAGACAGGCATGCTTCCATGTGGGGAGTCCTGAAAAGCCAGTCAACAGGAAGATACGAGAGCAGGGAACAGCAGGGGCTTAGATCAAATAGGTACTCTTCCAGCAGAACAGTAAGTATCATATGCTGGATTGGCAGGAAATTAAATGAGACTAAATGTGAAGAAACCAAGTTTTAATGGGCAGGTTTGAGTTTATTAAACAGGATATGCAAGAGAGGAGTTCAGTGATGCCAACAGAAGATGGCGATGGTAGTGGTGAAAAGACAATGCCTGCATTAGCCCAAGCAACAGAGAAGTGTCAGATGACATTTCTCCAGGTCCCATAGACTGTGCTGTCAGTTTGTGATCACTTGCAACCCTTACCTCAGAGTGGGCTTGGGTGTGCTGTGCACACTCTCATTGTCCTCAATCTCCGGGCCACTGTCACTGTTGTTGCACTCCTCCAGGCTGTCATACAGCAAGCCCAGGTCTTCCTCTACCTCTTGGGTCTGGTCTACAGGATCAGAGTCCAGGACCTGTGGGACCAAGCCCAGAGGTCAGTGAAGAGATATGGAGTCACCTGCATCCCAGGCCAGGCACATACAAGCTCCCTCCCAGCCACAAGGCACACTATGGCACCTCAAGGAGCCAAATCCAGGCTGTGGAAGTACAAAGTGACACTATCACTGGACAAAAGGGGGGGTGCCATGAGCATAATATCTGAAGAAGTCTCAGACACTCATCACATTTACTGGGAGGCAGGACACCTGGGAGGATCTCCATTGGCCATGCTGCATGCTCAGTGCAGGTGCTCAAGGGCCAGCTACCCCAGGCTGACACCAGCCTGCCCTCAGTCATGAAGAGCACTGCCTTTGCAATGCCTGCTCCTGGGGAAGAGCCAGTGTATGACAGCTCCCTTCTTCCCCCAGCCTCTCGCCCCAACAGGAAGGTGCTTTTGAGCTGCCTTCTTGAGGCAGAATGCTATAGAAAAGCCAAGGCCCAGTCTGTGCATGTCTCACAGTGCCTTTGGTACCATCCTAGAGCACCTGAAGCTCAAGCCTTGTGCTCTCAGTCAGTGGGAACCAGCACTCGGGACACCTACACATCTGCTGCAGGAGACATTGCCAGGGGGGCAGCCTTCCCACTTCTTACCTCCTCTGTCACTTTAAACCTCTTCAGCAAAGCCACAAATTTCTGCTTGAAGTTTGGTTGCTAAAACAGAACAAGGAAAGAAAAACAATCAGCAATACCATCAACCCATATTCCAAGATCACTACTGTACAGGCCAAAATTGCTCTCTTAAACATGCTGCCAGCTCCTTTCTGGATCCACAAGCCCAGGTTCAGCTATGATGTC
Source organism: Phaethornis superciliosus (assembly GCA_023637945.1). Lineage (NCBI taxonomy): Eukaryota > Metazoa > Chordata > Aves > Apodiformes > Trochilidae > Phaethornis > Phaethornis superciliosus. Next base: position 33,044,794 of record JAJQWJ010000003.1, on the reverse strand, counting down.
TCTTGCTCTTCACATTTGCTGTAGGACTTGGACTAAATTTGGACTCCTCAAAAAGCCTCTGTATCTGGGCATGGGAGAGGGTACAAGGACTCAGAGTGTCTTTGCTACAGGCTAGAATAGAGCTTTCTCTATTTAAATCCCCTATCTCCCCAGACCCTCTGGTTGAGAAATGCTGCCCTCAAACAAAAAAACATGGGGAAGAAAACTCAGGAAGATGGTACCCATGCCCCTGCAGGGCTGAATCAGATGGGGACAAGGAGATGCTTGGAGAGCAGGGGGCTGGCAAGGCAGCTCCTTCCTGCTGCTGACAAGCAGAGGAGCTGCTAATGGTTCACCTTTCCTTGCACCAACCTTCCCCGTTCTGAGAGAGGGAAAGAGAAGAGAACATGTCACAGCAGCAAGTCACAACTGTGCTGCACGCAGATCATCATTGCTATGAAACGAGACTAAAAAACAGTACAGATTGTGAGCTGGGATACAGCTCTAGGAGGCAAGCTAACTCATTAACAGCAAGAGGTTTACCCCTTCTTCTCAGATCCACGGACTCCCTCCCCTGCTCTGCACCACTGCCAGCCTCCCCCCCAAGCGTCCCCTCACTCCCTGCAGGGAAGAGAAGTGAGACCCTTCCATCCCTCTAATCATGTAAATGCTGATGTTACTCTGGCCATTGATGTGGTTCGGATCATTTTCCTCCTAGCCTTCTTGGTTTTCCTCAAGTCATCCTCTTCATCAAACAGATCCTGTGGGCAAAAGGTCATAGCACATCAGAGCAATTTAGAGTGCAGGGAGCAGCATCTCCTGAAAGGTCCCCTGCCCTGTGTTTGCCTTCCATTTTGAAAAGCTTTGGTCCACTCTGCTCCCAGAGTCTTGCTTCTCACTTCTCTCATCTATCTACACACAGCTCCTTCTCTCTCTTCTCATTATCCCCCAAAAGACCTTCTTCCCCTTTGCCTCCAGACCCCTGCAGGGGGCACATGTACCAGCAAGATTCAGAGAAGAGGCAGCAGCTTGCTGTTAACAGCAACTTTTCTGTAACAGCAATCCTTGTTACAAACTAAAACTCTTCTCTCTGCACCCACCAGCCTCCTTATGACCCACGTTGCTCTCCTGCTCTCCCCTCCCCCAGGGTTATCTCAGAGGGCACAGCACCTGAGCTCACAAAAAGCCTTCCTCCAGGAATCAGCCTCAGCAATACATACGGCTCCCAGGGAGACGGGGCCCTGATGTGCTAACCCAGCATGATGGGGCAAGCAATGTGGAGGACCCTGAACAGGGCGTTTGTACCTGTGCTTGATCAGCACATTAACACCAATAGTCTTTTTTAGCCTTGAATGTAGGCACCACAACAAGAGGAAAGCATACAGCAGCTCATTATGGGGCTGGGATGGGTCTGCCACCTCTGACTGTTTTCAGACCTATTCTGTACTTCTTCCTAAAATCTCTGTTCTTTCCAGCGAGAGTGCAGCCTCTCTCCTGTTATCACAGGGAGGTGGGAGAGAATCATGGTGTGAGGTGACAGGGGCACAGCAGAGGTTTTATGCTGCAGACTAGACAGCTTCAAGAACACATGGGTGAGAAATATGGCTCTCCAAAGCCCCATGCCCCACCGTGGACTTGAAAGCAGACCATAGTTCTTCCAGCTGTCTAGTATTGTGTCTGTCTCCCCTTTGTAACTATGACAAATCTTTACAAGGGTGAAGAGCAGACTTGAGGTGACAAAGGCTCTTAACCCCTGACTCTTGACCCAAAAATGGAACCAGGACATAAGCTACCCTGCCAGGCCTGCCTTACCTGACCCTGCACAGCATCATCACTGGCTTCCTGCTCTGAGGAAAAGCTGTCATCCTCTTCTTCAGAGTAGTTATCAATGTCTGGGGAGCGATCTGAAAGCAGACAGTAGAGATGCCACAGCTAAGTATGACACCTGTCACAGCTCCAGTGAAATGACTGGTATTGCTGGCAAGCGCTTGGGGACATACTCCGTTACCCATGTCCTGTCCCAAACGTTTGCCTTCAGGTCTGTGATGAGTGCTAACACACCTGAAGCTTTGATTTTAGGACCCGAGGGGATGCTCCCATCCTCATGGTCAATGGGCTGACTGGACAAAGAGTAGATGCTGATTTCAGCCACTCGGATGCTCATGTCCTTCATGTTGCTGTGAAGGCCCAGAAGCTGCCCACCGTCCGTCGGGTGCTGCATCACCTAGGCAGACAGACAAACCCCCTGACAGGCTGACACAATGCCAGCTGGCAGCTAGCCAACAAACCAGAGCACTCACAGTGCTGAGAGCCTGCCAGCCAGCCCAGCTCCCTTCCCAGCACAGGGAGGCCATGCAAAGCTCCCCTCTGTTCCAAGCACCCTGTACCTCAGCCATGTTAATGATGCCCACTGCAAGGGTCTTGTAGCCCAGGATCGTGCGGTTCTTGTATCTCTTCCTCCTCTGCAGCATGATCTGCAGTTTGTTGCCATCTCTCTTGAGGAAGTGTGGATACTGGGGAAGGGAAGCACAGGGAAGATGGTAGCATGAGCGCAAGGCTGAGCATGATGCAGGCAGAAAACTCTTCCTTAGGCTGCTGTACAGCAGGATCTGACCTTCTGAGCTTTGAGGTGCCCCTCAGAGGCCACCTGCACTGTGCATCATCCTCCAAATCCACATTGCCCAGCAAAACAGCCCTTGGAGCAATGGAGTAGCTGGACAGCAGCAAGAATCTGAGCTCTTATGATCTGGGCATGAGCAAACCACAGGAGGCCCCTCCGCAGAGGTTGCTCCCCTCACACTGAGCTCCCAAAGCCGTGCTTGAGAAGAAATGCCAGCTGAGGGAAGCAACAAGGATCCCAGAGGACCAGGCCACACAAGGTACCTGCAGAGAGAAGGTCAGCTCCAGCTCAGTCTCCATCAGGCCGCCAGGTGGGAGGACATACTCATTTGATCTCAGGACTCGCTTTGAACCCTATAAGATGGGTAGACACACAGAGCTAAGTTGGAGTGCTTAGGTCACAGATTCCACTGTACCACACACAAAAGTCAATGGTGTTCATAACCCACAAGGAAAAATCCAGTGCCTTGCCTCTCATTCTCTTCTGCCTCACGGAACCACATTATACACACCAATCCATGCTTCACAAAAGCCTGCAGTCTCTCCTGAGCTGCCAAAGCCTCCTTCTCCTTGTTCTTCCCAAGACCGGGCTGCTCAGTCTGCAGGGCATCTGCAAGGACACCTGGAGCCCACTGGACACCTTGGAGGGGGACACTTGCTAGAGCCAGAGGGAGCCATGCCAGCAGGAGAAGGAAAGTGTCCCAACACACTGATGAGCCAGGAAAGGGAAAGGTCCCAGAGCACACCTCTGCCCCCCAGCAGACAGAACCAGTGCAGACCCCTGCCCAAGCACAGCTGGCAGGATGGCTCTGCTAGGACCAAAGCAGGATGGCCCAGAGGAACAGGGATCACACCACTTGACCAGCTTGTCTCTCAGAAAACTCCTCCTAGTCTTTCACTTGGGCAACAGTCCATCTCTCTACATATACAAATGCTTTGTTACCCCAGGAGGGCAGCAGGAGAGGTCTCCTAACTGTGTGTCTACTACAACTCTTTCCTTTGCTTCTCTCCTGCCTTTACTATCCCTACGGCTCAGCTGCTGACACACTGAATGACCTGAGGGAAGAGACATGCTCCCTGCAGCCCCATGCTCCAATTATAAAATAGCCCGTGGTGGTTCCTCATTCTCTCCTGTGAATGGCCTAGCAAGCTGAGACATTGATTTAGGGAGGCAACAGGATAGGACAGTAGAGCTGTTCTTGCAAATCAGTAATCACTGCTTTTGTGAGTGCTCTTTAAACTGTGGGCTAGTGAATAGATGGGTCAGAGCTAAGCAACAAGCATGGCAGTCCAAAGGAACTGGGTCCCACCTTATATATGTTGCTCCTTCCCAGGATGTCATTGCACCCCCATTCCCTTCCCAGCTTGATCCTGACAGAGGTGATGGCCAGTATGATCCTAAGGTGGCCATGGCCACAGACCCTTCAGCAACTTAGCCAAGTCCTAGATTTGGCTAATGTTAGGGGAGGTTAGAGCCCCCAAATCTTCATCTCCACTGCAAATGGAACAGCAGCCCAACAAGTCATCCTGGTACCACCTGCATGCTTCTCTGAAAGATATCACAGCTACATCAAAGAGAATGGCAATGGGCACAGGTGTGTTTCAACACCCAGCAAGTTTACTGATGGGAACTTCAGAAGGGTCCAGTAAGCCTGGGTGGTGCTGATATAAGGACTGTCTCGCATCTCTATTGCTCGTGTTACCCCTGATAGCAACAAAAAACCCAAACAACCTATTCTACTGTGACAGAGCACCACAGTTCTCACTGATGCCTGAGCAAAGTCAAGCTCTAGCAAAACCCTCCTTGGTTTTCAAGGGGCCCATCCTGAGCTGTCTCCAACATTGTTCCCAGTGCCTGGGCCAGGAGCAAAGATTTCCTGTGAAAGGTCTTTCTAAAACTGAAGAGAGGAGTTGGAGCTCACCCCCTTTTCCATTTGTGAGCTTTCCTGGCCAAGAATGCACTGACTCCTTGTTCCGAAACTCTTCTTTAATAAGATTTGATAGGTTGTCACTATGACAGTGACCACTATGATGTTAGCATATCTACCATTTGCCGTTTGATGCAGAGCGATTATTCACCAAGGATTTGTTCTTCTGTCAAAACACAGATACCAGTGCAATTATTCCTCTTGAAGATGCTGTTTCCAGGGATAGAGTTACAGCAAAGGAAAGGTGAGGACAGCCTGGGGGTGCATCCAGTGAGTGAAAGTTTCATCAACATTGCTGTCCCATGTGTCACTGTCGTTCAGGTCTATGGACTTACACAGCTCCACTTCTAGGCTCTGGCCCTCAATGAAACACTGGTGCACATCCATGTGGCATTTCAAGGGCTGAGCCAAAGGCTGATTCATCATCACACTGCAAGCAGAAGGGAGCAGCAGTAAAACTCAGAGACCTCTAAACAGCAGCACTACTTTGAGTCAGTCCAGTTCTTAATAGGTGAGATGATCAGTCAGGAAGCACCCTGGCTGAGCTCAAAGCCTAGGAGATACCTGGCCTGTGGAGTCACATGAAGGGACAGCATGTGAGCATTGTAATATCTAAGGTCAGCCAGAGGACCAGGTCCCAGGGCACCATGAAGCTTGGGACATGGGGTAGAAAAAGAGGTATTGCACTGCAAATGCATGAAATACAGTCCTCTCAGAAAGATGAAGCCACTACCTAAGGCTCAAGTTCAGCCTGCAAGATACACTAGGTTTCATTAAATGCATGGCATTCACACAGTGTTTCAGTAGAAAACATTGATCATCTTCAGGGGAAAACCACCCCCCCAGCAGAAACTACCACTGCTCCAATTAAACAGAACAGAAACTAGCACCTTGGGACTAATACCTGCCTATCAGCAAAGAAGAGCTAAGGATTTCTAGTAAGGTTGACACAAACCTCATGAGACAAAAGCAAAGTCCTTCCCTAGGACATCCCATGACTTTGCCATGACAGGACAGATTCTATAGAAAGGGACAGGGGGAATCCTGGGGGACATCAAGATACCCCTACAGTGCCAGCCTGCCCTTTTGCAGCAACGACATCAATCTCAACCTCAGCAATTGTGCAGCCAGAGAAAAGGGATTCTTGCCCTCTATTCAGAACTGGTTACACAAGACTGGCTTCCAGAACCAGTGTGAGCTGCCCAGTACAAGACAGACACAAGAGACTGGAGCATGTCCAGCAGAAGACATCAGGATGGTCAGGGGTTGGAGCACATAACATACAAGAAGAGGCCAAGTGAGCTGGGTTTGTTCAGCTGGAAAAAGAAAGGGGTTTTTGCATGACTTTGCAGCTGCACTTGACAGGAGAGTGCAGAGAAGACAACTGAACTCCTCTCAGGGGTACACGGGGACAAAGCGAGAAGTGAGAGGGATGAGCTGGAACATGGGAAATTAACATCAGATTTTGGGATACTTTTTTTCTCTCTGAGTGCAGTCAAACCTTGGGACAAGACACAGGAAGACTGAGGACTCCCCATTCCTTGAGAAATTCAAACTTCAACTGGACATGGCCTTCAGCACCCAATGTAGCTCTACTGTTCTCCAATTTGAGTCATGTCAGGCAAGATCAATTTTTCAGCAGAACAGTTGAGTATCACCATCAGTGCTACAGAAGGTTTAATCTCAGACTGTTACAGTGAAGATCACAGGTGACAAAGGCTGTCAAAAAAGTGAAAAGAAATAGGGAGAGGCTGTGGTCATAGATTTCACTACCTAATAAACTGAAAAGCTCCTACGGGAGCTTTCACTACTTATAAAACAGCATATGAAGCCGAAATCTGGTTTCCAAGGTGCAATCCCCAGTTTCAAGTATCAGTATGTCCTGATGGGTCTTGTTTAGAATACAGTGTTGAGGTGAGAAGTTCCTACCAAACCTAGAAAAGGAGAGAGAAGTAACATAGTACAGGAGACCAGGCCAGGGCAGACAGCAAAGAATTACCCAGCATTCAAGCTAAGGGTGCATATGAGGAGAGAATGGCCCATTAAATATCATCAGCAAATTTAATTACTTAGGGGATACTGGGATTGCTCAGGAAGGAGTGGAAAATCCTACAAGAGTTTGCAAAAAGATTAGAAACAATTCCTGCGTTAAGTGTAGGCATAAACCTCTGCATGTACCTTCGATGAACAGCAAGGAGGGGCAAAGGTAAGCCCAACAAAGGCAAATGAGCTTCTCAGCCTGACCTATTTTGTAGCACACATTCTGGTCTGCTATGTAAGTGCTGCCAGCATCATCGCTCTACAGAAGCATCAAGGGGTGAACTTGAGTCATCAGCCACATCCCATAAGAAAGGCACAAGAGGACCTGCATCCTTCCCACAGCACATGTCTCAGGAGCTACAAGTTCCAGGAGTGCTGGTGCTCATTTTCTTCTTTCTTTGATCATTTCCTCTATTCACAGCCCAAGACTGTGTGCTTGTGAATTAAAAGTAAGTCTCACTGCTGTGAGGGAGCACTGTGTTTCCCTTCATACCACGATCAGGTACCTGCACCTTTATGGAGCTATGCCAGGCACATCTGAATCTCTTAATGCCATGCTGAACGTAAGGAAATGCTCTGAGACATCTCCAGTCTGTTAAAGCAAACAATGAGGGATAAAGTTTTAAAAAAAGACTTGAGTGAGAAGAGGGTAAGTCCTCTTTTTCACAGTAATCCAGACTTTTTCTCACTGGAAGCCAGTGAACATCAAATATTCAAATAATCTCTAGGAAATTCATATGTTCGGTAGACATAGAAAGCTCCCTTAGTCCTTTGGCAGAGGTCTTTTTCAGACAAAGGATGAGATAAACAGCACATGCCACACATGGAAGATGTCTTTTACAACTAGAAGGACATGATCACTGTGAGAAGATCAGACATTCTAGACAGGCTTACACTATCCTTTAGGTCACGTACATTTAATGAGCAGACTGTCTCCAGAGCTGAGGCACTGAAGCCAGTGGAGTCTTGGTGCCAGCCCCACATGGACAGGGTCAGAATGCTGTTTCCATGCAATCTGCCTTTCAGAGCAGCAACTTCCTGACAGGCAGCTTCCTTAATCAACAGAGCTATTACTGAAATGAGAGAAAATATAGCTCCCCTTTCCACCAGTCCCCAGCTGCATCCCTGGGGAACTTGTGACTCCTCCACAAATTACATGCATCAACTGTTTCCATCCAAAAGATGGCAATGCCTGCTGGGCAGCCATCAAACAGCTTCTTGCTAGAGTGACTCATCTGTTACCTAAGAGAGGAGCAGGAGGGATGGATCCATCTGAGGCCACTCTGTAGGCAGGCTGTGCTGAAGCTGCCTACAATTTCCATCTGCCTTCCAGGAAGGCTCAGCAGTCCCCAACCCTGCCAAGGCAGCTGGTCAGGCAGGTGGAAGCAGCCTAGAGAGCCACACAAGTCAACCCCGCTTCCATAATCAGTGCTGAGGCACAGGATAATGTGGGCAGAAGCATTCTGCTCCAGTTTTATGCAGCTTTGTAGGGTGCCTATGAAAGCACACAACCACAGGTATTTGACCACACAGACAGGAGATGACCATGTTTTAATTAGGACCCTGAATACCGCCTCCATTCCCTGACAGGAAAGCAAGTGAAGGGCCCTTGTGGCCTCAGTCACTGCTGAAGCCTGTAAATTTCTTTTGCCAACAGGGTGCAAAGTTGGCCTGTGGAAGGGCCAGGAATGAGCTGTCTGTAAGAGCTGGAGCCTCTGTGCAGCATCTTCCACATTCTCACATTTGCAACGTATGAGAAGGGGCAGCTGAGGACATACACACTCAGCACGTGGCAGCTCCAGCACAAGGAGGGCTGCACAAGAGCCCAAGGTTCCCCAGTCCAGAGAAGCACAGCTTGAGCCAACAGTGCAGGACACAGAAGGAGTGAGGAATCAGGCTGGCCTTCCTGGCCATGTGGAACCTACAGCCCCCAGTTAGCTCCCAGCCCCTCATTCCTGTGCTGATGGCACCTGTGGCACAGCCTTTCCAGGGGTCAAGCAGCTCCCTCCTGCCCAGGTTGTTCCTTTGCAGTCTGCACTACAGAGGCACTTGGTCTCAGGGCTGAAGCCCAATGCTTTCATCTCTCCTGCATGGCACCATGCACACAGTGAGGGAAAGGCCAGCAAAGTGAGGCACTGAGCAACAGTGTGTGTATCCTCCTGCTATCTTCACCCCAGGCCGCCAGTTTCACACACATTTCACTTGCAGTTCCTTCTGTGCAAGTGAATCAGGTTTGCCATGAAGGCAAACGCTGGCTTCTAGAGCTCCACTAATACTGCAACTTCCAGCACTAATCCAGGATTTAGATCCTGATGTGTGCTGCACAAAGAGCTCTGTGGGAGCGCAAAGCTGCTGAGCTCCCACCCCACAGTGCTTTGAATAGGATCAGCAGCTTTTCTGCCAGCTGACGAGAACGAAGGAAGGACACCAACATCCCAGCTGGGTCAGGGGAGCTGTGGTGAGGACAGCAGACTCAAGAGGCAGCTTTCTTGTGTGCCTGCACCCACAGGGACCAAGCTCTTCACCAAGAGCTGCAGAGAGGGAGGGGGGAGGACTGGACATAGCAGGGTGGGGGTAAATCCCCTCTCCCCTTGGTGACAAAGAACCTCTCCTCTCCCTGGTTCTCAGTAGAGGCAACAGGCGTAGCAGGGATGAACAGAGACAGGGAGGGGACAGCAGAGGCAGCAGTGAGATCACACAGGGTGCAAGTGTCAGCAGAAGTCATGCACAGAGACACAGATCCCTTGCATCCATCCCACCAGTCACTCCCCAAGGAGGGAATCTGGATGGAGGGCACTGCCCTGCAATCATCAAGTGCTGAGGCTGTCTAAAGGGTCAGGAATGGTGGGGTAGGGAATGACAAACTTGGAACATCAATTTGAGAGGAAGGCCTCAGCTGTGGCAGGCTGGGAAGCAAGATGCACTCTGCCCAGTGCAGGGGCGTAACAAAATTCATCCTTGATACAAACCAGCACCAGGCAGCTTGCTGCTGTCCCTGGGGCACCTGCTCAGGAGCCAAAACCTCCCCAAGGATGTTAACAGAGACAGAAGCAAGGGGTTGGCACAAGGCAAGGGACATGCAGACCAGCACTTCACAGAGGGCACAAGGATGGGCTCGCTGCCATCAGACAGCAGCAAAGAGAGGAGCCTACCTGAATCTTCACAGCGATAAGCACAGAGCTCAGCTCTTTGTCCAGCTCTTTCAGCACTGTGAGTTTCTTCAGGCGCAGACTGCAGAGCCTGTAAGACAGAGAGAATGGGACACATTCAGGCACCACCATCCCTGGGGCCCTGCCACATGGTACCCGGTGCTGGGAAGGCAGCTTGGATGCTTGGCCCAGCCGCAGGCACAAGCATGGCCGAGGAACACTGGCATTCATGCGCCACTAAGACAGCTCATTGGGGAGAAAAGGAAAGAAGGAAAATTAACAGAGCTAAAGCAGGCTTAAGGGATTAGCGTGCGACAGGAAGTCCAACAGCAGGCCATGTGGTAAAGAGATCCTTTCCCAAACAGGACTGTTACCAGCTCTGCTTAAATCTACCTTGGCCACAGTGCTGCTTATTTATAAACCAAAGCACTTAAATCTGCTCTTATCCTGGACTCAGTTAAGGCAAATGTTTCTGTGCAAACACTAAAATTCAGCTCTTCTCTTGCACAGTACCACGAAGAGCTGGCTTGGGAAGCTGGGAGGCCACAGCCTCACAGGAAGCCTCATACAGAACAGCCACCCTGACAACCTCAAATCATGGAGATTCCATGTGGTAAGTGACACTTGTAGGAAAAACCCATGAAGAAGCCCGAGACTGAGTAAGAACTACTTTTGCTGCTCAAAGAATTAGTCAGAGCCTGTGAGGCAGCCAGAAACCCTAGCCTCCTGCCTAGAAACCTGCAGCAGGACTCCCATGGAGAATACTTGCAAGGAACTACGTGTCAGGGAACACAGGCCAGACATGTTTTTACAACGAGCAACACTGGCATTCTCACATTTTGTAAGTCAGCCTCTGTGCTCCAGGCTCAATGTCTGTATTGCTGCAGCCAGTGGTACCCAGGACTTCTGTGGATACCAGTGTGCTGTACCTGAGATTTAGGCCACCCTGCAGAACAGATGGGCTACTATCAAATGCCTTTCCGTTTTGATACACTGTGTTGTTTGGTGGCAAGGGATATTCCTCCCTGCTTTTTACGTTTGCTTTTTTCTGTTTTGTTTGTTTTGGGTTTTTTTAAGGAAAAAACAAAAAACCCCCTCTCTATGCTCATGTACAGCACCAGTGTAGAGCCCAGAGGTGAAATGGAAAGGGAAGGATGAACAGCTATACTGCAGGACAGGTTGGGGCCTTAGCAAATGCTCATTTTTTACGACATCCCTGCCCTCCCTGCTAGCATTATTTTAGGTTCTGCACGAGGTTTGATGGGCTGTAACTGCAACACAGATGCTCTGTTCTTCATGTTTGGATAGCAGGGCATGATGGGGACCAGAAGCCAGGAAGCTGGGAGTGCAGGAGAGCTCTGCCCACCCCTTTGCCAGGTGTCCTGAATATCTCCAGCCAAATAAGTAGGGATACAGCCCCCTAAGTCCTCATATCCTGAGCAACTCAGCACTGCAATTCATAATCCTGTCTCTGTCCACTCTTCCACCCTGAACCTTTGCTTGTGGGAAGGGACAAATCTTATCTGGGGCAGGCTTCTTGCTCCCCAAAAATACTTAGGCAAGGTTAGAAGCGAGCTGTGGGCAGCATGGCCTAAGGCAAGGAGGCTAGGGGGCCACATCTAGGGCAAGGGGAGCAGGACTGAGTGCTAGCCAGAAAGATGGCTTCCCTCCCCACAAGCATGTTCTGGAGTCTAAATGTACTTATCTGGAGAACAAGAGTGCACACAGTTTTTAAGAGGGTGCATCCTAGCAGTTTGGCTGTCCCTGATGACCCCCTTTTGATCTATTACTTAACCAGTCCCTGCATCACCCAGATTTGTGTCACCGCCAGGCATTTAGCACCAGTACTGGACAGCAGTGGGTGTCACACTAATTCCTGTAGATCTCTATGGGTCAGGATGGATCCACAGCCATCAGAATGTTAAGTGTCTCTGAACATTTCAGCCAAATCCCACGGCAACCACCTCACAGCTGTGGCCCAGAGCTGATCACTGTGTCATTCCCCTAAATCACAGGGCGTTTTGGTAGGTAAGTTATAAATTTGGATCTATTTACTCTTACTTACAAGGACCACCAAAGGACTGCCTTTGTATCAAGTTGTGGTGAACATGACTGTGTAACACTAACAGCAACAGTAACTAACAGCAACTGTGCAACAGGACAGACTGACAGCTTCTGGAAACTCCAGTACTCCCAACTCTACTACTGATCATTTACTGGTGAGAGGCATTCACCATTTCATTGAATCACAGAACCATAAATTGGTTTGGTTTGGAAGGTCGTAATTTAAAGATCACCTAGTTCCAACATGGGAACTACATGTTCCTCTACATGGGCAGGGACACCTCCCAACTAGACCAGGCTGCTCACAGCTGCATCCAAACTGGTCTTGAACACTTACAGGGATGGGGCATCCACAGCTTCCCTGGGCAACTGTGACAGTGTCTCACCACTCTCACCGTGAAGAATGTCTAACCTAAACTTTCAGTTTAAAGCCATTACCCCTTGTCCTGTAGGTACATGCCCTTGTAAAAAGTGCCTCCCCATCTTTCCTGTAGATCCTCCAGGTACTGGAAGGCTACTGAAGCTGCCTTTTCTCCAGGCTAAACAACCCCAACTCTCTCAGCCTGTCTTCATACGAAAGGTGCTGGTATTTCTTGGTGCTGCCTTCTTTAGGTCACTAACTGGGATGGTCAGTCAGCCAAAAATCCTCTTTCCTCATCATGGCTTTTTAAACATGGAACAAAATAAAGCAGCTCCTATTTTTCACTCACTCTGCCCTACACCTCTTTATTCAAAGTAGTGGTACCAGGTAGCCAAGGAGGTAACAAGCAGGAGTACATGTACACATACACACACATTCACACACCCGGCACTGCCCAGCCCCCAGCTGAAATGACATTAACAAAAAGGAGCAGATGTTAATAGACACAAAGATGTCACCACAGCACCACTCCCAGCTAAGGAGCATGCACACATGTGCACCACCACACTTGCACACAAACACATCCATTTGCTCACCTTAACTAAGCAAGCACTGACTTTTGAACTTGGGATTCTGAACTGCAAGCAGTTACATCGATGTAAGACTGAGAAGGGAGAGAAAGGAGCAAACACAGGAACTCACCCAGTTAATTGCTAACAGTAAAACTTCAATAGTGAAAACTCCTAGAGTATGTTCTTAGACATTTGTATATGACATGACAAAAATAAGTTCAAATCATACTTTTAAAACACTCAAAGCATTATTCGAGGAACATTTTTTCCCCTTTTCTTTCCCCTCCCACTACAGGTTGCAGCTTCTCAGCTGTTTCTTTTCCTTCCTTGCTCTCTAGTTACATGATGAACTTGGAGTTTTTGCTCTGAAATCTGATGACACACTTATAACACCGTCACCAACTAGTCCTCTGAGTTCTTGGAAAGCAAAGCTCCTGTAACACTTGCATTTTGTGAAATTCAGTGCCAGCAGTAAATCACTGGCTCCAGATGTTGTTTGCAAAATCATCCAACCTCCTGTCCCTACAAGGGGCTGCTGCTCACAGATTGTACACACAGTGGCTGGTCTTGCTGCTGCATTTTAAGGCCAATTTTTCAGTGAATGCCACACATCTCTAGAGCTCCTTATGCTGGCAGAATACAAATCAGAAGTGCAGGTGTAAAAAAGAGGTTTTTGCTCAGGCCACAGGCGCTGAGGAGGTAGACGTGCTGAGGAGCACTTCCACTGGGATCATAGGCTTGAGTGTAAATCAAGGCAGCAACAAGAGCTGGCCACTAACGGGACAGAAAATCTTAACAGCAGGTCAGGTCTCCCACTCCTTTTGAGCAGACATGGTACATTTTTTTCTGCTGGCTTCCTGGGCTGTTCAGTGCTTGGCTATCTCACCACGGATCAGTGGCAGCTCATTCTCTGGGCAGTATTGTATTCCTGAACATTTGCACTGATTTCTTCATGTGGCAGTAGGCAGGCTTCCTGGGTTTTGCTTGTAGATCCTGTGCCACCTACAAATGCTACAACACACCCACTTTTTGGGAAAAAGTTTTGTCCCAGCTAGTGCAGCTAGCGAGAGCTCCCCATGCATCCTTGTCTACAGTAGTAACCTTATGAGATGCACAGTCGTGGGCCAGGCCTTCAATAGCAGCAGTTTAGCAGCTCCCCAATATTTTTCCACACTTTGACAGCTCAGGTTTGGTCTTTCAAGGTCCAACACTGATACTGGGCTTCTGAAGAGATGCCAGATGTTCAGTGGGGCTCACAAGGTACGGGAGGCTCCTGCATCCCTGCTCAACTGCTGTGCAGCACCTGTTCCCCCTGCAGCTCCTCACTAGAGGGCAGAAGGCAGCCAGCCAGGACCAGACACCCCGGCTCATAAGAATTCCCTGCAAGCTCACCCTGCAAACTGGCGAGTCTCATAGAGCAGCCTGTAAAAGCAGCTTTACCTGCTCTGACCAGAGCTGTGTCCAGCCCTACACCTCACCTCTGATAGTGACCAAAGAAGGGAAGAGCACTCAATATGGGTGCAAGTAGTGAGATATTTTCCACGATGAGCTCTCAGACACAGCTCTCTGAAGTCACAACACTCCCTGAACTGTGCTCTGTGCAGTGTGACACCACTGATGCACCCAGAGGGGAGGAGAGACCTACTCCACTTTCAGAAACCAAGTCCCTGTTGCCAGCAAAGAGGAGCGATGAGCTGGGACAGCAGCCGGCTCTTCATCACGCTCTGCAGCTCAGGCATCCGGATGGCTTGGCATGTCCATTACATGCTTTAAGACGAACTGGGATGAAGGCCAATATCAGGCTGCTCTGAGAGCCTCCCCAAGAGAAAGTGGGACAGGGCATGCGAGGTTTGCTATCACACTTTTGCCTCTCTGCCCTCAAGCAACTGCAGTTGCTGCAGCCTGGGAAGGGCAAGTAAAGCTGCACTCAAATGCTGTAACACAGCAGGATGCAGAGGCCAAAGACCGTAACAGGATTCTCCTGGAAAGAGCTTAGAGAGCCATGGCCAACTGCCTGCTGTGTACCAGGTCCCCCAGCTGAGCTACACAAGGTGGTGTGCAGCACAACAAACCCTGGTGTGGACCAGCAATCCATTCTCCTCGCTGTGAGAGAGGCATTTCGGCTCCCCAGCTTCCTGGCTGACAGCAGCTTGCTAGCAATAGCACACGCCAGCCCTGCTGCTGGATCCAGAGCAGACTTCTATTACTGCAAATTCCAATAGGTTTAACTCACCCCAAGTCCCAAGTGACATTCCCAAAGCAAAACCTAAAGCAGAAGGGAGAGGGACAGGAAGAGAAAATGCCCCAGGTTGCTATGTCCCTTAATTTTCTATCAGTATTTCACAGCTTTTATTCCATTCCACCTGCCTTGGAAAATTTAGCTTGTTTTCCCATGTGACTATTCCTAGTCTCCTCCATTGTCCCACCTCCTTCCAAGTGCCCCTAGACAGACCAAACCCAAGGCCAAAGCTCAGACAGTCTGGAGGACCAGCTGATGTCTGTGACAAGTTCTGCTTGTCTCTGAGGGTTGTGACAGCAAAGGAACCTCCAGCCTGTGATGAGAAGGCGTTCCTTCTCCCCACAGCAGCAAGTTGGCTGCACTACACTGAAAGAGAACAGGAGGTAATGGCATGCTGGAAACAGCAAAGAATGCCAGAGTCAGCAGGGTATATGCTACCAAGAGACAGATGGCGTCTACAATCAGAACAAATGGGAAGCAAAGGGGAAAAAACACTGTCTTGCAAGTAGATACATCTGCCTTTCCTACTCTTCATGGCTGGCTGCCTGCAGCTGCCCAGTCCTCCTCACAGCCTTGTGTCCTGGCTAGCATATGCACCCTGGGATGGCCATTCAAGACAGACTGCATCCTCTTTTCAAAGAGACCAGTGCAAAGCACTGTCAGGGCAGCACATTAAATGGGACCTCAGCAGCACTATACTGAATTGGAGCATATCCTTTATTCGTGTTTCCTTTCCTCACGGGAGAGGAAGCCCTTCCCATCAGCCTCAACTGTTCTCATCTGACTGGGCAGCCTATTCTTAATTGCATGAAACATCACCATCTCATGGACATTTGTCAGGCATGTCCTACTCTAACCAGCCCTTGGAAGGGTGCCTGACTCATTAATCTCTGGGCAGATGATCTCAGAACAGCTCTCGTTTTGTCAGCGACTTGCCTTGGAGCTTGCTGCACTCAGCTGCTGTATTAAACACACTCAGAACCATCGTTCCTAGGCAGGGACCACACACAGCTCTGCCAGGAGCTCTGACTGCCCCCCCGAGGCCTCCTCCAGAACAGACAGTTCTCCCACCACAAGCTCGTAGCGCTCCTCTATATTCCAAAATATATTTCATACTATTGCAATACGCCTGAGGCAGCAGAGTCACTCGCAGCAGATGCATGGGAAAGAGCAGGTCACACCCCAAAGAGATAAAACAGTTAGGGCAATGCATAGCAGACATACCTGGCTGTGTCAAATGTACCTACAAGATAAGAAAGCTCAGAGGAGGGGAGAGAACATGTGCAGGCTGTGTGCATCTCAGCCACCAGCAGTAGCTACTACTGATCACCAGCAAGGCTATCAGAGCTGTTTGCTAGCCATATCAAAACAGCCAGGTGTGAGGGAGGTTTGAGCACAGCCAGGCAATGAATTCACTGGTTTTGTCTGGAAGACAAAAGATTCACTCAGCATTACAGAGGAGATCTGCTGGGTTTATTTAGGAGAATATAAAAATCTTTCTAAATGCCTAACACAATGCGCAAAAGAACTCTCTTTCCCAGGTCTTTCCAGTATCTGGTAGCTGTAGCCAAACCTGTTCTTGGACCAGCCACTATGTTACCTTCAGGGAGTTTTAACAGGTTATGCTTTTGAAACATAAAACAGAGCAGCCAAGATGTGCACTTGGGTGTACACCAGCCGCAGGCAGAGGGAGTCACACCAGGAAAGATAGATAAAGCAGCCGCTTTTGTCCTCAGGGTGCACAGTATTTTTTTTTCCTCCCCAAAAGCTCCATCTACTACAAGCTTTCAGCTGCTTTTGTGCTGCCAATATGTTAACATGCAGGCAGAGTACATGGAAGAAGATCTCGACTATTCATAACACTGCATTTCTAATGAAAGAATGACTGTTCAGCACAAGAGCTATCACTGAGATCCCTCTGCTTGCTTGCTGCCCATGGCACAGTGAGGAAGGGTGGGCTGTCCCAAGCAGCAGGGCAATGAAGCAGGGGCATGAGGATGCAAGGCTTCTTCAGCGCCATCACAGAGGTTACAGCATCCCAAATCGGGACAGAGACTGCCTGGCTGTGGTCAAAAAAAAGTTCTCACACACATACTCGTCCAAGGCCATACACTGAACCATGGAGTTCATGTATGAACTGTTCTCCAGTGTCCTCACTAAGCACAGACAGTAGTGCCACTTTCAACCCCAGCAAAGGTGTCCAGAGTTCCCACGTCCAGGCCTGCAGCCAACTGCTCCTGTGCTTTCCTTCTCAAGACTGATGAGCTCTCTGTCCTCTGAGGTTTGGAGGTGCCTCAACAGAAGGCAGGTGTATGCCAGCATCCCTCCTTGCAAACTGTTTCTAAACAAGACAGATGCTGCTTTCTTAGACCACTGCAAATGCCATAGTGGAGGCAAGTCAAAGATAAAGCTAAATGACAAAATGTTCCCTTCCTCTTCCCAGGCACATTTCTCTAAGCACAAATGGCCTTTGCAGGCTTCATAGCTACAGTCAGCTCCACAGTTGTGGACTCAGCAATACAGGCAGCCTTGAAAAGAAATGGACCACTCTAGCCTACTGGCTGTTTGTGTTGTGGACTTGTGTCTACAACACAAGAGCTTGCTGCTATGATAATTTCCAGGATGGGTCAGTGTGGGACACTGTACACAGCAGATAAAGAGACAACTGAATATATAACCTGAATGCCACCTCTTGACCCAAGGACTCTTTCCTCCACTGAAATGCCACCTCTTGATCCATCCCTGATGCAGACTGAGAGATCCCACAGGCTTTGCCAGCCTGGAGAACAGATCACACATGAGACATGCATCCATCCTACTGACTTCAGGGTAATTCCTGCCAATGTGGGTAGTTCTACTGTGGGAGGAAAGAGCTTTTACTGTGGCACCAGACCTACCCAGCAGCACAAACTCCCAGGCAGGATAAGTGCTGCCTGCATATGGACCCAGGGCAGAACCTCAGCAAAAGGAATCAGATCATTTCAGCCTGTCAGCCTTGGCAAGGCTTTTCCTGCTCCTCTATCCTAGCTCGTCTTCTCTGTCCAGACAGAATTCAAATATAGTGCTTTGCTCAGCAGAGGATATGAACTAGCAGGGACTTAATCTACCCGTGTGGCAAATTAAGGAAATATCACTGATACAAGCTACAGCCTTTCTCATACCCAGCTTTCCTCTGTGCTATTAAACACTTTCTGAGCCAAACCACTCCAGGGAGAAGCTGTTCATCTCTGATGGCACTGTCACAGCCCTGGACCAAGCACAGCTACCAGCAAGGCTTCTACTATTTTATCACAGCTCCATGCCTGCCTGCAAAGCTGCACTAAATGCCCCCCTTACACTCAAGCCTCCAGCCTGCCCATGCTAAGGCAAAACACAAGGGGATGGTGGCAATGACAAGGCAGAGAATGCCCTACTCTCTGCTGTGATGGGGCTATGTCTTTGAAATCTGAGTGGGCACATTTTGCTGTTCATGAGGCTCCCCTGCACCCTCCTTACACCTAATGATGTGATTTTTAAACTCTTCTCCTTTTACTCTTTCATAAATACTAAATGAAACTGCCCAACACGTTCAAGAGATAACAGGAGAGAACAAAATACTCTTGGAAACTGCATGCTTCCCAATAAAATTCTCTTCCTGTTAACATCTCTTCCATCTAACATCCAGTCAGATACAAACCTGGCACCTCACACCATTTTACAGTCTGGTCATGCTGTTCTGTGCTAGAAAAAGTCAGCAACAGAAAAACACCCTGCTGAAGCATCATGGCCTAGTATTATCACTCCCAGGATCTGCCCAAATTTGGACACTATTTTAACAAAGTTCCTTTCTTGTCTTCCCAGATGGATTCAGCCTCTGTTCACAGCTTCCCCTGATAGTTTTGCATTAAATGTTTTCCTTCTAACCAGTTTGCAATTTGGCACGCATCTGTACCTTCATACTGAAGCACTGCTGAAAGCAATGCTTTTCAGCCACTACTTCAGATCTCTAGATCTCTGTGGACCAGGCAAAAGCAAAAGGGATTCAGGGATTAAAATTTAATTAACTTTTAATTAAAAGGGATTAAAAGCGAGCTTGAACTTTCTGCATGAGTTTTCAACCTCTCTGACACACAGGTCTTTAAATCCCCTGATCTGGACCAGCAAGGCCACTGTGCTGACCACAGAAAACACAAGGATCCTTGCCTGAAAAGTGGGGGAGCTATAGAAGGAGAGGTGTTAAATTCACAGGAAAACAATCACCCTGTGCATTCAGCGTCAAAAGCAAGACCAGAAGGAGCAACACAAAACCTGAGCTCTGCCTAGAAAGACTCTGTCAGACATTCCAGCCTGTCCCTGCCACGGACATACCAGAGCTATTTCCCACACCCCATGGCAAAGAGCTGAAGCTTACCTGGTGCTACAGAGCAGCCTTCTTTTCAGCATAAGGATGCCTGCAAACACTGGTGTGCACTGCTTCTTCTCATCGGTCAGCTTCAGAAATAGCACCCCCTGGCAGTGACATCCATCTTGTCACACCACTGCAATCCAAAGCTGCTGGCTTTTTCCACCCAGTCATGTGTGGTTTTATGAAGCAGAGATGCCACACAACCCATGGCAGCTGGAGTGGAGGTGAGAAGGCTCACACTAGATCCCTAGCTGAGGGGTACCACAGTATTTACCAGAAAACCCCAGTGACACAACAGTTCTTTGTGCTCATGTCTACCCCCTGTAACATCAGGTTCTCTGGGAGCAGGCACCAAGAAGCATGGACCAGCTGCCCTGCAGAAATATGAGAGCAGCCTGAGCTCCAGTGGAACACAGCAAAAGCTGTTTCCCCTTGAGGCCCTCTCCAGGCAAAAGCATGCAGGTGGCTGCTGCTTGCAGTCATCTGTGCTCATGGGCACCATTACATTTCCTAGTGGGCTGACAGGCTGCCCCGAAGGCCCAGACCCTGCTCTCAAAGGTGCTGCAGCTTGGGCTCAGCAGTGTCAGACAGTTACTCACAAGACTGTCAGGGCCCTGGGGGCTTCAGCAAGCAGCACACCAACTTAGCAGATGACACTCCACGGACCTGGAACTGCTCACTTCCAGATGCTGTCTCAGTGGAACAGGACATTCTTTCCAGTGCTCATTGTGCCCATCCAGTATCTCAGTAAGCTGCAAGCAGAGCCAGGAGCTATCATGGCAGATACTTTGTCTAGCAAAAGGGTCCATGGCTTGATGTGCCTCCTCAACACACATCCTGTATTGCAGTCACACCTGGCACACAGCCCATCCAAAGACACCCTGGCTGAGACAATCAGAATTTGTAACATACACCAAAAAAAATCAACATGCTACCAACCACTAATTCTCTCTAAAGCATGCGGGTGTAGTGCTTACCAGAGCACCAGAGTGCCTACTGGAGGACTCTGGAAATGGACAGACGGGTGGTTTACCCATCCCTCCCACCAGCCTTTGGGGATCCGTGGCTGAAGTGAAGGGTTTTCTGCACTATAGGTGCACACAAAACCACCCACTGCAACAGACTCAGCTCCATCATGCCCATTATCTGGGAACATGCTGGGCAAGTCAAATTTGTATGTTCAGATTCTTGTTTTCTTTCTAAATACTCTGAATTTTATACAGGAGGTTGTTAAATGCTTCTGAAATGAGTCATCCCCAGCTCTTTGGTCTGCAAAACATATGCCAGTGCACATACCTTGGGACTGGCCCACAGGCAGCTCTGCACCAGTCAGCTGAAGCAGAAGAAACAAAAATGTGGCTTTTTTGGTTCACTGATCAAACTCTAAAGGAAGCCTATAAAAGAAATAAAAGCTAGCTCATGCCCAGAATAATACTGAAAAGTTTTTGAAAACAGTCATGAGGAGACACCTCTGAATCTGACTCTCTAACATGGAGGAAGTGGTTAAGAAGGGCAAGCAATAAGACTTCAAGTGACTGAAATTCTAGCCAGTTACAGTTCTTAAATGAACAAAAGCTAGAGGACAAAAACATCAGGGGAGCAAACTTAACTAAAGGCTCAGGATCTAGCTAGCAGTTCCTTAACAGAAATGCTGAGAAAGTATCACATAGCCCACCCTAATGCCTGAAGGGAGGGGCAGCCTTGCAGCTGGGCTAGATCACATTATCTTCAGTCCCCATGGCCAAGCAGCAAGCATCTAAAAGATGAAAACAAGTCAAATTACCAAGGGCAGGAACAGCAATATGCAGAAACAAGAAAGAAAAAAAAAACAAGCCCAGAGAAGCTAAGATCCCCAAAGTATTCCTCTACTTGTTAGTAATATGGTGCTCAGTTTGCAGCTCTAAGTAGACCACCAATTGAAAGGAGGGGTGAATCCCTTCTTCGGGATGATTGCATAAAGAGAAGAGACAGAGGAAGCTCTTCCCCCAGGGAGGCTGAAAAGCACTGGTATCCTAGCACAAAAGCACAAGGTCTTTTGTTAGCTTGGTTTCTTGGTTGCAATCGCCCTACTCTTCCCTTGTCTAAGATATAAAAGATCAAATGGAGATTCTACATCAGAGCATCACCATTGCTTCTTATTGCAGGTGACAGGATCAGCCCAGATGTGGTAGAAGGGATGGAGGCACAGAGGCTGAGAGGAGGCACAGGTCCACAATACCTGTAGACCTAGCAACTATCCAGAATCCTGGAAGCTGCAGAGTATCAGACATGATCAGAGCAGCTAGTCTCACAAACACATGCCATACCTGTAGCAGTGGCAGGGCCACGGATGTCCAGCCAGAAAGCAGCAGTCCTGACTGCTCCTGGATGTAAGATAGTCAGAGCTGCTCTTTGGACTAACCTGACACAGAAGAAGCAGTCCCACCACTGTCACTGCAGATAGAACATGCCTCCCCTCCAACGCCTGCACTATAGTAACAGCCAAGTATTTGCAGGATTCTTGTATTCAGCCCAGTCCTACAGTAGGTAAAACAGCTAGGTCACATCAACTTCCCACCAACAAGCACTCATAGTCAACACAGCATGTCACAGAGCCATGCCATGACACAGAGAACTCCCACTCAATCTTAAGTGAACCTCTCATCCACTGCAACCCTGGCTATGCTGTCTAGAAGAACCATTTTGTAGTACCACTAGGGCTGGCTCCAGTAACAAGTAAAATGACACACTGAGGGAAGAGGAACAGATTGGTCCTATTCACAGAAGCAAACACCAGCGAGGTCCTCTAATGTCACCTACATTGAAAGAGGCTTGCTTAAAGTGAATAACTAGTTGTGATGAGCAATTCCACACAGAACAATGTGGATCTCTACAGACCTGGAGTGCAGCCAACCCTACTTTGTACAAGAGGCAAAGTAAGCCCAGGAAATGAACTAGCAACAGAGGGAAATAAAATAGTTTTGTACACTGAAAGAAAGAAGAAAGTCTGGAGGCCTCCCTTTCAAGGCATCAGTCACTGATGGAGGAGGCTTTTGCTTCAGAAAGGCTAAAGAGTATTGCTACTCAACCAGAGAGAAAATCACTGCAGTGCTTTTGAGTGGAAAAGCAGAGGTGCCCAGTGGGGTCTACAACCAAGTACTTAACAAGTAATTAACATGAAGATGCACTGATCTTGTATGTAAACAAGATTCTCTTCACTGGCCCAATTTCTCTAGTATAAGCCCTAGTTAGCTTTCTGAAGCAAACCTCTCTCCCTGCAACATGCCTTTATGATATGAACTGATGACGCACTTCCATCTAGAAAATTATGCCCACAGCTGAGTCTGGCATTTTAAAGCACCCACCCTTTAAGCTTTTCATCTAGATTTGGACTTCAATCCCAAAGCACTGGCAGAGCAGGAGCCTGAGGTTGTCTTCTTGGCACATATTACTCCCTTATTCAGAGTAGTTACTGTGCTAAGAATTGGCAGTATGAGAAACTTGCTCATGCCACCAAAAATCCATTCTGTACACAGAGAACAGCATAAAGCCATCAGCATCCGTGAAAACCTGACCTACAGGAAATAGCAATATTGAATAAAACTCACATTTGAGGAAGCAGAAAACTCGGCATCCATTTGGCTGCCAGCTATGTACAGTGGCACCTCTCGGCAGAGCACTCATCTGACAGGAGTCCTGCTCCAAACACTCTTGTGGGAAGAATGAGAGATGCAAACAACAGTTACTCAAGACAGGCAGGTTGCCAGAATTTAGACAGTAATGTTCAGCCCCAATTGAGCATGGTCGGAAATGGACATGGCATTTCCTTGGCTACCCAACTTTCCTTTCCACTGCTGTAGTGGAAGACAAGCAAGAGCAATCCTGCCACACACACATCCCCACACCTCCTGGCTCTTCTCCAGATAAGAAACAATCAGGCAAAACACAGCTGCTTTGTACTCATCTCTTCATTTTTGCTACTGTAATGGATCACTAAAGCTTGGACGATTCACCTCAATCCCACTGCACAATTTAGCAAAGCTGCTGGTTATTCAGTTACACCTCCTCAAGAACCCAAGCAATGCTCCTTTTTTTGGATAAGAAGACAGGATGCAGAGAGGGAATGTGAGATGCCCAAAATCACAGAGAAGTCAGACCCAAAAGTCCCACTTTAGGCTTGTACCTCAGGTCACCAGATGCCACTCTAGCAGGAACTGGCATTTTTATAGAAGCCTTTATGATGTACATTCACACCACAAATCTCTTCAATAATAACAGATGGAGGTGGATTGTGCTGGGCTCTTACCGCCTTCACCAAATCCCATTTTCTCCCTCCAGACATTCCTGACAGGCAGATTTCCCTGACCTACTTTTCCATAAGAAGAGAAGTTTCAGCTACTTTTCCTGAATTGCAATGAGCTGCCACATGCCAGCAAGCAGCTCAGGAGCAGGGCAGCAAACTGCCAGCACTTGACATGAGGACCAGCAACACCACAGGAGAACCAGAAGCCCCCCAGCCCTGCCACCAATGCATGCCCATTCAAACATTGATGCAAACCCACCCAAACATTGGTGTGTACTGCAGCACAAAGACAGGTGGCTAGCAGCACTGGATACAAGCTGGTATTTTATATATCTGTTTCCCCATGGAAAGTTTACATACATTCTGTTCATCCACATCTCCAGACACAGAGGTCAGAGAAGAGGCTCAGCAGCACTCACCCTCCAGTCCTCATGAGCCCTCTAACATATGTTAGGATGTTGTTGTCCCTCTCCAATGTTTAGAGCCTCTCTGTGAATTCTTGGATTCTCGCACAGGCGAAACGCAGGCAAGACTGGCAAGAGGCAGGAGCAACCACCTTGGAGAGAAGCTCACCAAGGTAAACAGTGAGATTCACCATTTCACTTCTGAAGAGCACAGATGAACATTTGCAGTGCAGTAGGGTCATCATACAGCCCTGTCAGCCAAAGTAGCTACAAGAGCAGAGTCTGAAACGTGACCAATTTCAGCACGTGGGTTTGGATGCCTCCAGAGCTCCTGTGCAACACACACGGTGCCAGCTCAGCCCTGGGTGCCTGCAGAGGCACCACACATTTCATGGATAAGAGCTGAGCTGCACAGTGCTGATGAGTGAGCTCTGTTTTCTGTGTCTGGAACAATGAGTGTTTTCCATCCCCAGTTATTTCCTCCTCACTTTCCACTGCTCTATTAACTACCACTGCTAGCTTCTTAAGAGGGAAGAGTAGAAGCTCTGGCTGGCAGAGCTGATACATAAACATGCCTGAACAGCCAAGGCACTGGTGACACGCGTATAAGGTACAGAATAAAATTCTTGCTACAGCCCTACTGCGTATGATATGAATATAAAAACCACCATAGAGCTCATCAGAACTTGCAGCTGGTTCAACAGTTGCCACAGTCAGCTCAATCACTTGTCTCCAGCTGCCAGAGCACCTCACCCAATGGCTTCTGTCAGAACCTGATCAGAATGTACTTCTTAAGCCATGCTTGATGATTTCCACAGAACTCAGCATCAATGCTCCTCTCTCTCCAAGGAAAGGGAAGAAGTCCAATATCATCTGTTAATTCGCATAAATAAATTGATTTAAGGAATATGCCTACTTTAATACTTGTGCTGATCTCTGGAGAGTTTCAAGGACTCCAAAACAATATTTTTCCAGGAAGAGACACATCAGATTCTTAACACTCTCAAGTCAAAAATAAAAATAAGATTGAGGCTGAACAGCTCAACTTGCATTCCTGAAACGCAAACCTAAGCTACATTCAAGCCTTCAGCACATCACAAACTGCTCAGGCTTAGGCCCAGCTGGCAACACAGAACCACCCATCTGCTCAGCCATGCCTCTCCCCACTGCGGGATGAGGAGAAGAAAATGTAACAAAAAGCTGCTGGGTTGAAACAAGGAGAGGGTTCACTCACCAATTATGGTCACAGGCAAAACACATTCGATGCGGGGAGAAAAACAATTGAATTTATCACCAATCAGGTCAGAGCAGGACAGAGAAAGAAAGAAAAAAAAAGATACCCAGATCTTTATAAATAAATACCTTACCCCAGCGCCACACTTCTTTTGGGGCCCCAATTCTTTTGCTCCCAATTTCTCTACTTCTTCCTTCCCAGAATCACAGGGGGACAGAGAATGGGGTTTGCAGTTAGTCTGCCACAGTTTGTTTGCTACTGCTCCTTCCTCTTCAGGGAGAAGGATTCCTCACAGTCTACCCCTCCTCTAATGTGGGGTCTCTCCCACTGGAGAGAGTCCTCCGTGAATCCCTCCTCCATGACTCCCTCCCACAGGTCCAGTCCCTCAGGAACTGCTCCGGCCCAGGCTGCACAGAGTCACGGCTGCTGCGGGAGCAGTCACCTCCTCTGGCATGGGGAACTCCATGGATGTAGATCCACATCTGCTCCACCATGCTCCTCCATGGGCTGCAGGGGATGCTGCTGTTTCACCAGGGGCTGCAATTGAACCTCTGCTCAGGAACCTCTCCTTGGCTCCTTCCTTACCAATCTCAGTATTTCTGCTATGGTATTGCTCTCACCTCCCCCTCTCCTATAACCTACAGGTCTTATACCAGTTTTGGTTTCCCTTTCTTAAATATGTTACTTGCAGAGGCGTTGTCACCATCACTGATGGGCTCAGCCTTGGCCAGAGGCAGGTCTGGATTTTGGAGCCGTGGGAGCTTCCAGCAGCTTCTCACAGAAGCTGCTCCCAGTGGCACCTCCTCTGCTCTCAAAGCCCTGCCACACAGACCCAACACACAAACCCTCCCTAAAAATTTAGGCAGATAAAGCTCTGCAGAAACTAAGTATATATGAAAATGTGTGAAAGATGGTCCCTCAGCAGACACTCCCAGAGATGTAGTTCTTCAGTGCTACAGTGATCTTCTCCAAAGAGTATTGCTGTTTAGGATTATACTGAGCACTTACCTAAGTGCAGATCCCTCTAGATGTCCACTGGTGAGCTTTCATCATGACAACTGATCATGTATTTATTTATTTAAACAATTAGTTATGTGTGACAATTTCCCCCTTTGTTCCACAGTAGCCTTGCTTTTCAAGAAGCTCTTCTGAGAAACATTGCCTTTTGGAAATTAAAGTAGTATATACCAACTGGATCTCTCAGTTCTTATACCTCTACAATTCTAAAACACCTGAGAAGCAAGTCTTTTTTTTTTACAAAAGGGCCCATACACCAACATAGCTATCCAAGTGCTCCACCACTTCTGTTCTTCAGCTGCTACTGATGTGCTTGATGCTTACTTGTCTACAGCTTCTCAAACCTCCCTTAAAGCCCTCAGAAAAGTGTGGCTTCCCATCAGCTCACAGTCTCCTGGGAAAGACACTGGCTGAAGCAAGAGGCTACACACCACACTCAGCAGTCCAGATACTACAGGCTGGCATCTGTCCAGACTGCTCCAGTGAATCTAGTCCTGAACTAATTGTTCAGGTTTTTTTCCCCATTTTTTCCTCTAAGTTCTTCTGCCACCCCTTCAAGCTGCAAAAGGCTTTTCCAACACACCCACTACAGGGAAAGGTGCCAGCCAAGGGATCACAGAATCATTTTGGTTGTCAAAGATCTTCAAGATCATCAAGTCCAACCATTAACCTAACTCTACCAAGTCCAGTGCAAAACCATACCCCTAAGCACCACATCTACAAATCTTTTAAACAGCTGCAGGGATGGTGATTCAACCACCTTTCTGGGCACCCTGTTCCAGTGTTTAATAACTCTTCCAGTGCAGAATTTTCTTCTAATATCCAATCTCAACCTCCCAAGCTGTTCACATTTAGAGCCAGAGGGCTGTGCTTGCCCTTCTCATACTCTTTCTGTAAACTTTATGTCAGCCACAATCAAGCTGTGGCAGTTCTACATCAAAAAAATACAGACACATTTATGTTCTTAGGTCCACCCTAGCCCAGTGATCATGCAGATATCAAGATAACGTCACATAGCTGGATACTAATTTGGATTTTTTTTTTCTGTTTTGTTAAATACTCCACAGTTTCAAACTGCATTAAAACAAAGTTCATTAATTCAAACTGTCAAGGCTAGGAAAACAGAACTACAGCAAGGCTACATGAGTAGTTTTAATCCAGTCCTATTCGATGTTCTTGTTTCAAACTTCTTTAACAGTGTTTAGGTACGTGCATTCTCCTTGCACTGAAACACTCCAATCCCTTTTGCAAGAGTAATTTCATCTTCTAAATTAAGAGATAAAAACTATTTAAATAAAAGAATCCTCCATTCTTGGAGCAGAGTTCCTTAGTGAACGACTGGCATCCCAGCTACAATTGTGTGACACTATCTACGCAGCACCCAACGCTTCTGTGGGAGGCTGAGCTGTTAGTATCACCTTCTCCACCAGAACAAAGATAGCAAAGCCACCATTCCTTGCAGCCAAGGGATGAGAAGGGATGACAAACCAATCTTGATTTGTGACAGTGATTCTCAAGGTTATTTAATTGCAGATGAAAAAAATTTCCCTGAATACTACTATCAACTAATCAACTAGCCTATCCTAAGAGAATGGGAGGACAGTCACTGATTCTAAATTAACTGAAGTTACTTTGTCTCAAGCCTCCCATCTCTCTCTAGCCTTGAACAGCAGAGCTTGGCAGCCTCTGAAAAGTGTCAGACACACTACTGAACCTATACAGCCCTATTAATGTGGGAGGAAGCAACACTAACACAGAGACTCCTCAGCAGAGAGCATCTCCACACAGCTACACCAGACATCATCTCCTTTCCTCCTTCAAGAAGGCCTCCAGAGTTCCTGCAGGCACATTCAGTCGCTGATGAGACTACCACAGCACATCTGTCTTTATGGGCAGCTGGGTGAGCACACGGCCACAACAGCAGAAAGCCAAACTGCTGATGCTGTGGCACTTGGAGCTGTCTGTCACGCACATGCTGGCACGACAGCCTCCACCATGGTCACTTGCAGGTACTCCATTCAAATCCTAGTAGTGTGAGGTGGGATGAGGGGAGCACAGGGGACTGCTCCCTGCGAGCAGATTGACACAGCAGACTCTAGAACACTGGTCCCCTAGCAACCAAAACAGCAGCCTGTTTGCCAGATTTCTACCTACCAGCTGACTCCACAAGATCCACACCAGTCGCTGTGCTCCTGGCAAGCACAGGAGACATCGTGCACAGCCCTGGGAACAAAGCACCTTTTCTGCAGCCATGCAGAGCATGACAGTCAGTGCTCTTCCTGGAAATGACACTTTTGTGTTGTCAGACAGCTTTAACTGCCCCTCTGCCAAGTCATGGCTGCTCGGCCTGGTTTTCTTAGGTAGACAGGCCCATAATGAGATATTTGAGTAAGAACAGCCTGCAGATTCACCCTAGGAGGTCATCTTAGTGGAAGCTTTAGTAAAGCCTTTGACAAAGTCTCCCACAGCATTCTCCTGGAGAAACTGGCTGCTCATGGCTTGGATGGTATATGCTCTGCTGGTTAACAAACTGGCTGGATGGCCAGGCCCAAAGAGTTGTGGTGCATGGAGTTAAAACCGGGTGGCAGATGGTCACAAGTGGTGTTCCCCAGGGCTCTGTTGTCTTTAGTATCTTTATCAATGATCTGGATGTGGAAATTGAGTGCAGCCTCAGTGTGTTTGCAAATGACACCAAGCTGGCCTAGAGTGTTGATCTGCCTGAGGGTAGGATGGCTCTGCAGTGATACAGACAGACTGGACTGATGGGGTGAGGCCAATTGCATACAATTCAACAAGGCCAAGTGTCAGGTCCTGCACTTGGGTCACAACAACCCCATGCAATGCTACATGGGAAAGTTGCCCAGAGGAGAAGGACCTGTGGGTGTTGATTGACAGTGGATGAATATGAGACATCAGTGTGGCCAAGAAGGTCAAGAGCATCCAGGCTTGTATCTGGAATAGCATGGCCAGCAGCACTAGAGAAGTGACTGTCCCTCTGTACTTGGCACTGGTGAGGTCACATCTTGAATATGGTGTTCAGTTTTGGGCTTCTCACAAGACAGACAACAAGGTGTTGAAGTGTGTCCAGAGAAGGGCAACAAAGATGGTGACGAGTCTGGAGCACCAGTCTTATGAGGAGAGGCTGCAACTCAACTAAGAAGTCAGGCACAGCCAAACAGATCAGCATTGCTCATGCCCAAGAAGACTGATGCAGCTCCAGTCTGGAAATCAATATTTTACTCTGGCATAAAAAAATCTTCAGCAGCCGTGAAATGCAGCCACTGTTTCCTTGGTGACAGGTGGCAGGACATTTCTCCCCCTCACTGCTCTCTAGAGTCCTCCCTGGAGAACCACAACCAAGGCAATGTCCTAAGGAGCATTGGATCTACAGTAACTCAAGAGAGGACCCAAAGGACCCACCTTCAGTCTAGCACCCCACTGTCACAGTAGGTCAACTGCTGTCACAGTAGGTCAACACCATATAATCACTGAACTAGCAAAATATTCAACAGCTACAAGTCCAAGTACCACCTGAAGCTCAAGAACACTGTCGGCATGCTCCTGGGCCTGTAAAAGACAGGGTCTGTGTTCAAAGGGTAAGCAGTGATAATAACAACAGGAGTTAAGACTGCAGAAGTTAAGAAAAAAAAAACACATTATCCAAATCAGGAGTCACTGTTCTTGAAATTAAATACAGGGATACTTGCTCAAAATGGAATACGATACCCACAGCAGAAGCATCCTCTGCAGCCCTAGCCTAGGTGCTGCTTGTCAAAGGGATCCCATCAGAACAATTATTTTTAAGACTCAGAGCTGAAACTTAAGCTTTTCATTAGGCTGTATGGATAATTTGTGGAGGTTTCAGCCACTCACTAGACCTCATGAGGAACACAGAAATAGCCTGGAGTTATCCTATTGCTGACGCTTCTGACCTACAATTTTCTGCACCCCATTATACACGTGCGCTCCTCTGGCAAGGAAGAGGCCAGCACTGCTCCCATCCATTAGCACAGCTCCTCCACTTGATCCCCTGTGTGGCTGGGGACCTCCCTGAGGACAGCCACTGGTCAGGCTCAGCAGCATGGGATACCCATCTCCTGAGCCAGGCCGTGGCTGCACAAAACCCTGGTGGTTCAGCCTCTGAGATCATCTGTCCCAGATCAAGAAGCAAATATGGTCACAGACAGCTGAGACACCGGGAGCAAGTTTCTTGAAGTTAACCACAATGTGCAATGGAATTTCTTTTAATCCTTGCCAGGTGAGCAAAGCAGCCCAAACTATTCCTCCTTTTTGTGGCTGAGCAAAAGATGGACACGCTGCAGTAGTGCCCTGAAGGGGCAGTTCCTCCATCATTTCTCTACACACTGCTGGACAATCCCAAATTTGCACTGGGGCACAGAAGAATGGAGTCTTGGTCATGGGTGCCTGATTACAGAGGTAGGGCCAGAGAGTAAGGAGCAAGGCTGGCATACACACTAACGCTTGGGTATTGCATTGTAACATGATAAGTAACCGATTTTAAACATCTAGCTCAACATTTAAATGAAACCCAAACCAAAGGCAAAGTGAGCATAAAGTTCCACAGTCTCACAGCAAGTCAGCAGTCCAGCAGTCTCTTCTCTGCAAGCAACAGGATTCATTTTTAGTAGAGTGTGGACTGATGTTTCCAAGCAGGCAGCAGTGGCAGCCTCTCATGGCTATGACCATCTCCTGCCCTGCACAACCATCCATTTGCCACCCCAAGGAGAGTCTTCACAGAGGCCTAATAGGTCTCTTTCTCCAAACGCTGCTGAAACCCTCAGATCCTGCTAAGTTCCTTGACGTGGGTTTGTTTGGAGATTTAGTTTCACTGAGGACAGTGGCTAATTTTGTCTTAAGGTATTCAGGATATTCTGTTAGACTTGCACTGAGTGCCCACAAAGAACAGGCTTGTGTTACCAGGAATCCCTTGACTGTGCTCGCAGTAGCTCCCTATCATGTTCAGCTGAATGGAAACAATCAGAGAGAAGCCAATGCACAGAGCAGCAAAGAATACTAAACAAGTGCCTTGCTAGCACAAATTCATGGAGCCAGGGGCTTTCCAGAGGAAAGAGACTAGCACTGTTTTTTTTACTGCAGAATAGATGTTAGGAATAAGGCACAGACATAGCAGGATGCAGCACCACAGGAGCTTCCAGGAACAATATGCTTCAAAGATGGGTTGGGAAATAAAATTTCATTGTCCCAAACTAGGATTCAGGAACACCTGGTAGGATAGAAAAAACCTTCTCTCAAGGCTAAGCAGAACTTCAACAAATACTGTCCTCTAACTATACTCATAATGTAGGCAGTTCCCAAAAGCCAGTCACCTGAGGAATGACAGACAGGACACCAATCCCAGTCCTTCTGCAGCCTGACAGTAAGCAAACAAACAAATGGATAACTATACCAGGAGAGAACAAGGGCTACAGAAGAAAGGTACTTCATGTCAGCCATCAGCTGCTTCCAGCAAGGTGAGACAGCCTCCCCATACCTGCCCTGACTTTCCCACTTAGGATCTTCCACCCAGTCGGTGGGCACACAAGTGCTGGCCCCCAGGGGCTTGGCTTAGGTACCCCTTGGACTTTGCTCCAGCCCCAGCACAGGCTGCCATGCACCAGGAGGTGGCCAGCAACACTAACATGTCCCTGAGAGGCTTGTTTCCTGTTGCAGGAGGGCACAGCACACAGTTCTGTTCACCAGCTTCAGAAAAGAGTTGAGCAAGTTATAACCTTTATTTCTACCTTTGTCTACTCAATATTCTTGTCCTAGTTACCAAAGCCCTGGTGACTAAGGCAACCAGCCATGGCAAGTAAGAGGCAGAACGCCATGAGATGTAACACATATTTAAGATTATGCTGAAATAGCAAAACCAGAAACAAATAACAGCAATTCTGTGCTTCCAGCACCACCCTCTGCCCCTTGGTCTACTACATTTCTCATCATCCCCACAGGAGTTCGGGAATGAATACTCAGGTGGGTTGGTGATATACCTAGGAGACACAAGGTAGACTGCAAACCCAATTTCAATGTGCAAGAGCTCCCATTGAACACTCCCACTTCACACACAGTGAGTTAACTGTTCAGGTGCAAGCATGCACAGTCTGGGGTCCAGACTGAAGATCAGAACTTGTGCTACCATTCAAAAACAGCTCTTCTCTACCTGTATATGGCCTCAGCAGCATCTAGGCTCCATGTCTGTAGCATGCTGGAAGACTTTACAGAGGTATTACAAGGCATCTCTATCTGGGGACTGAGTAACGTGACACTCCTGTGGTTTCTGAGATCAGCTCAGAAACACTTCTGCAGGAATTCAAGCCCTGATGACATATTTGCTTCCCTGCTATTTTTGTAACACAGATACAATACACAGAACATCTCCAGGCTGTGTAAAGCTAAGTTAAAAATGACTTGAAGTGAACCGTGTGGCTTGGATGGCATAAAGTGAACGACTACTGCAGTGACCATGCATCACAAAATGATCAGATGTGCTTGTCCGTCTGGCAACAACCTAGTATCTCAGAAAAATATCTATATTATAAGAAAGCACCATTAACCATGGTTAATGCAAATAAAATATGCAAGAAGTTGAGGTGATCTGGCACAAATAAGGTAGCTGAGGACAGGGGATGCTGAAATCAACCTTCCTCTTAGACAAAGATCAATCTGTAACTATTATTTTGAAGCTATTGAATCCTCAGAAGCTGCAGAAAGACTGTCATGTCTGCGACCATATTTGGCTCTATCACCTTCATATGACAGGTATATGGGATGAAATAACCCTGGTCAACCAGCTGCCTTTTCACCCAGCTGATTAGCCAAGGCCACTCTTATGAGTTCCACATCTTCCAGCCCCTGACTTCCATCACTGAGAGGCGTCATGGTGACTAAAAGCTCAGGTGCTAACACTTGGATGCTGTCAGCTTCCCTAAGCCACAAAGAGAAGCTGTCCACAGTCCAGCACTTTCAATTCTGAACTACTATGATCATGACACAAGTGCATATTCAGTTGCATATAAAGCCCAAAATGTAAGCAATTCTTGCTGCCTTGCAACTCCAAGCAGCATTTTAGTGAGCTAAGCTTTTTCTCCACAGCTGCTATTAAGATTGAGAGAAACGGGAGAAAACCATGTGCTTTATACTTGATTCAAGATGCATAAAAAGACATGCAGAACATGTTGGGTCGAAAAATTAAAACTGGAATGGCTTTTGAAAAACACTGCATGCTTAGTTCGACCTGAACACTAAGTACACAGTTGTGCTGGGCACATCACAAGAAATATGAAAACAAGACTATTATGGTGTGATGGGTCAGATCCTGAGGAGATGATGAGAAAACTTCAATCCAAATATGCCTATAATATTCATTATGCACCATAATAAGTATTTGTTTAAAATTTGATTTAAAATAAACAAAAAGATACTTTTTTTTAAAATCTCTCTTCGACTCTTAATTTCCCTGTATTGCAGCTGTGTCTACCATTTAGAATCAGCTTCTTATCTGTTAGAAAACATCTACATAAAATGGAAAATTTCATTTTCTCCCTGGTGACTCACATGGTCACCCTCAAAGAGATATCCACCCAAGACCTTGTGAGCTACCCTCATAGCTTCAGAAGAAAATTTGTGAGTATGTGAAGCCCACAGTGCTGCACACTGAACTCACAGGGGTGAAGGGAACTGTTCTGTACAGGCTGCACATTCCAGGGAGGACCTCAGATGGGAAGCATCAGGTCCTAAATTACCTCGGAAGATTTAAAAATTCTGCTTTTACGGGCTTTGTTCAAGGTTCTTTTTGAATTTCACTCCAGCTTCAGAGAAATGACCTCCCTTGCAGTAAGCGCTGTTTTAAGAACCATATTTCCGCTTAAGTTACTAACACTTTTTCACATAAAATGAAAACAACACAGATTTTCAAATTACTTCCAAAAAGCTTGATTTAAATTGTGGCTTAGCTCACTCTGGCCCAAATGCATTAGGGAAACAATAAACCCTCTAACTACAGCAGGAATAAACAAGCAAAGCAAAATGCCTCCAGGCCCAGCTCCCACTGCCCCTCTCACAAGTGGGAGGAACAGGGAAGTGAATTGGGAAGCTGGGAACCTGGCTGGGGTCTGAGGGAACTGCATCATCTCTGCAAATCAGAGGTCACTGGAGACCACCATACTCAGAAAATTCAGATGGCACAGGCCTTCTAGCACCTGGATGACAGCCAATTATCCTGCTTTCTGGCAACAGGATTGCAAGCTTAAGTAAGGTCAACCCAGCTCCATCTTACAGAAGGTCTCTAAGGGGCTAGGACATGCAGCACAATATTGACATCCAGCAAAGCCAAGGTGTGAAGGCACCAGAAAGCAGATCCTTGAACCACCACCATGGTTTGGTTCCCCAAGTTTCTCCATTTGAAGGAATTACACACTGGAGGGTCTTTGAAGACTACACACATCAGTTTCAGAGGAGCAACACAAACACCTTGTACTCTGTGTACTCTGTGTTTAAAAAACAGCCTGAGCTGCTCCAGCACAACAGGCAATAGAAACATAAAACTAAACCTACAGGAAAGAGTAGTTCTCAGAATCAATTTATAAAGCTTGACAATAATTCAGAGCACAGCACTCTTCCAGCAGTTTCTGAAATCCAAGAAATAAAACTTGGTATTTTCCCTTACTTCTCTTTTACACCATCTCTTAAAGTTTGAACTTAATATCTGACATTAAACACCTGGCTACACTACAATCCCTTTGGCTCACAGCATTAGCATGTGTTAATGCAATTGCTCCTCTCAGCCCCTCTTACTGTTGTCCCAAGGCAGGGTCTGTTTACCAGATGCGAAGTGACACACACAGAGTCACAGTGGGTATTTCCTTTATTCTAGTTCTGTGAAGTTGATATTTGGGAAGGTACTTATTAGAAAACAATTCAGTGTCAGGATCTAACATGCCACCTCCTAAACTCAGTAAGACCTCCTGTGATGGGGGGGATTCCATATTTTTAGGATTAGGAGGGACATCAATCTTGAAGGTCTTCTGGCCTGACTTCCTGTACAGCACATACAAATATCGTATTTGCTCAGGTAAACAGAAAATGGCAACACACCAAAAACCCACAGAAAATTGGTTAATAATTTATCAGTAACAAAATAACTCAGGATGGTGTCAAGCCATCTCTGACATGTATTGCTCCTTTGTGAACGGTTGTCAAGAGAATAAAAGGCTACACTGGTGAAAAAGTGCCTCTCATCACATACTGCATACAACTCCTTTCAACAGATAAAGAAGTAGCCTTATTCCAGGAGTAACTGCTCCAGCAACATAGTGGCCAATATTGATTCACTGGAGGTGAATTTAACATTTGCAAAGTTGAAACTAGACAATTTAAACAGCACTTGCGCTAAACAACAGCAAAATCTTTACACTTAGAAGCAAAGTTACGGGTTTTTTATGAGACCAGATTCCCATCCCGAACAGCTATGACTGGATTCTGAGATGGCTCTTCAAGTTGTTCCCCTGAAATCTCTTCCTCTCCCAAAGCAAAGCACTAATCAGTAGAAAAAAATCTTCTCTTCCCCACTCCTGGCTTACAAGTCTCTGACACACAGCCAGGGAGCTATAAGATGTTTTTTAGAAATGGGGACAGTTACCATCATCCAACTTCACATCAGGGCACAATCTCAAGCATCCAGGGTGCAGCACTTCTTTTATAAGAAATACAATTTGTAATTAACCAGTCCCCTGCTTTGTCTGAAAGCAGAGCAATGGTTGGGAGATCAGTATCTCTAGAAGATACTTCATAGGTAGCTTTCATACCCCTTCATGCCCATCTCTTCTGGAAAAGGGGAGGGAGGGCAAGGTCTCAGATGCACTGAAAGAGGAGGTTTCTTGGCAGGAAGGAGCACTCATACTTAGGCCAGGGGTGCTCATACCTAGCAGCACCACTGCCTGGAAAGTTGGTATTTCTCCCCTCACCCAATGAGTAACAAACTTACTGAGAAAAGTCTGTAAAGCATATTAACTCCTCTCTACCAAACCCATGCTGACTAATCCCACCCAGTCCCATAAAAGAGAAGACAAGTGTCACCTACCATAGATGAAGAAATCAAAACCAGTATCCTTCCAGCAGCCATGTTTCAGAGTGGATTTTTATCAAACCCTCTTCTTGCCTTCCAACAGAGATGCTGCTAGCAGCAGGCAATACTTTTCTATGAAAGGGCAGATTCTTAGCATCTTTGCCACATTATTCCATTCTCCCTTGGGCTGGTAAGAAAATTAACTCAGCAGAGAGAACAACTCCTACCAGCACTAACTAGAAGTTAGTGCTGAATTTGGAGTCAAATTCCAACTAAACCATTGCTCCAAACATGATTTTCAGACAGTCTTTTCCATCTGTGCTCCCAGGGCACAACAGAGTATTTCACACTGCAGTCATTCCACCTTATGTTTGCTGTAATTCTCATGTGTTACTAAACTGCTCACACCACAGGTGATGAAGCAAGGCAGCAAGACTGGAAGTCTGCCAACAGCCATTGAGAAACAGCCTGAAATGCATCCCAAGGGACAGAGGAGGAAAAACTCAACCACATGGCTTGGCTTCCTCAGATCTGCAGAATAGCAGGTGGCTGAAGAACAACCTCACACTCACCGTGTTTGTTACACTGTGGAGCTATGGCCTCGGGAACTGCCTGCAGTCAGGACCAGGATTTTACATCCAGTTTTGTAACTGGATGTAGCCCAGTAATTCACAGCAGAGAGATAGATCCAGTCCTAAAATATATGTTTTCGAAGCATCCCACTTCATCCAGAGCTGTAGCCACCAAGAAAGATGCAGCTTGATGTGCTGGAAAATTCCTTATTTTATTAGACAACCTCCTTCACAGCAAAATTTGCATTCACCTTCAAAATCTGATCTTTGCTTTTAAGGAGAGGAAAACTGCTACCCTTGATATTCAGAGGATGACACTGCCCAAAACCATAACCACAGAAGCAAAGTAAAAAGGAACCAAAGCCTGCCTTAAGAATCACAAAGCTTCACAGGAAACCTCCTACTATCAATGCATCAGAAAGCACATGCCAAATGCTGCGAGGGTGGGGAAGAAAGATGGCCAAGAAAGAAATACCCCCATGGGTCCCAGGCAACTCTAAACACTTTTGTTCTCAGGCACGTCCACATGGTAGAGCAAGATTTTTTCCTAGTCCCTCATGTCTCAAGGCATCATTAAAGATGAAAAATAAAAAATCATATATAGGGGGTAACTTGTGGACCTGCATACATACTGTAAGATGGCTTATGATGTTCACTCACCAAAGGACAGCAGGTATAAGTCAGAGGAAAGGAAGCTTTCAGCTGAGAATTTGCTCTAAATTTGTCCTCCCGCGGGCCAATTTACTGTTAGTGAAAGGACACAGTGAAACTCAACACAAGCAACAAATTAATGTGTTTCAGACTATAAATCTTAAAACAGGATGCCTAAACCAAAGTCAGGAGATCTGAGACTGGCTATGTCTGCACGTTTGCAGCTTTTAGTTCAACACAGCAAACACTGAATCATCTCTCAATCAGTCATACACAAGTTTTTATATATTCCCAAACTTGAAAAATCTGTCTGCTACTCCCTTTCATTTGCATGGCTATTTTACTACCAGGTTGCTAACAGTTGCCACCCCACACCATCTGTCATTAGCAGACTTGTTCAAGGAACAATTTGTTCAGGAGCTGCTTCTCCTCACAAACACTGCATGCTGTCCATGCACAAGAACAAGGTCACTAGGCATAAAACAGACTCCTTCCCTTTCACCTCATCCTAAGCATTGAGACTTAATCCTTCAAAATACATAGCTAAAATATGGGAAATCTCAAGGTAGTACAAAACCTGAAAATATAAAGGGAAGAAATTTAACAAGTGCAAAGCATGGCTGGCTCTCACCCAGCCTCACCTGTCTTTTATATAACCTGCACATGGTATGAAACAGAGAAATGCTTGAAAACTGTGGGAACCAGAGAGATCCAAAGCAAACATCACAAGCTTGCGTTCCTACTCTGCCTTACTTATACAGATGCACTGCCAATACCCTCCATCCCCACCTCTCATCCCCAGGTTATCATTCAGAAGCAGCAACTGTCACTTGTACCCCATGAGCATCCTGCAGGTAGGGAAGCTGGCATGCAGAGCTGGCACTCCAACAAGAGTCCACAGGTAGACGGGGAAGCAGGAATAACTAACAGGCACATCACCACACCTCTTATTGAAAGATCTTTTGCAGGGCATGCATTTCCCAGGTGTCCTAGACACAGGTGGTAACTTGTCACAGAGATCCATTTTTTCTCTCAAGTGGGTGGGAGGAGGTGCTTGTGCTCACTTGTGCCTGCTTCAGTTACATGCTCAAAGAGCAATAGATGCTCTACAGAACATACATCACATATTTTATGGGAAGAAAGTATTTCCTATTGCAAAATAAGGGGAAAAGAAGTTGAAAAGGTTCAGGCACTCAGAGATTCTCTCTCAGCCCCAGAAAGAAGCAGAATCAAGAGCCAGGACTGTCACAGGGTACTTCCAGAAATCTTCCTCGTTGTCTTCCTTCCTTTCCTTCCTCGCTTCCTTTCCTCCTTCCCTCCATTTTTTTTTTGTAAAAAGAAGATTCCTTTTTTAGCATTTGTTATTCTACCTGCTGCACCTTTTGATAAAGTCCCTCATCTTGCTCTCTGTCCTACTGCTTAGAGAGAGATGTAGCATCAAATATCAATTCATCTGCATCAATGACAACTCAGGGTTCCTTCCTGAGGGCTGTCAGGAGGAAATGTTTGTTTTGGATAACAGGAATTGAATTGCTTTACTTTTAACACCAAATATAACAAGTGCTGGCAAAATAACACATAACTATGCACTTCATAACCTCTTTCAGGGTGCAGTAATGCTGGGTATCCCAAGGAAGATGCTCTGTAGAACTGTCTTCATCTGGATAGCTGAGGCTGTAACTACCCTGGAAGAGATCTACACTGAACACTTCTAACCTCAACAGAAAGTTTTTTTGGCTTGAAATCACATCTAATCTGAAGGCAGGAACCATGCAGCTTCTCTCACACAAAGATACCCTGGATTTTAAACCTTGATCTACTTAGTTTTGCCTTCTTCCCAAAGAGAGCTCCAATATCTCACAGCTGGCTCTCCTTGAGAAGTCATTTACTCTCAGAGTATTTGGGAAAATATAGGTTGTAATTACACAGAGTTATTACTCTTTTGTCACTTGGGACCCAAACCCAACTCATATTCATGTCAACAAGAGTGTTTGCCACTACAATGAGACACAAGTGCCTGGTAACATCTGGAAGCCAGTAACTAGCTGCTCTGTCTTGTGTTCACAGCAGTGTTCACCTGGGATATTGACCACTTCTGTTATCCCAGCACCAACCATTTTTGCTTTTCTGTATCTCACCTGAAAAATAATATTTCCCTGGCACAGGCACAAGCTACTACAGTCTACTGCCCAGTTTCTTGCACACCTCACACCTCTGTTAGCTACCTAGAGAAGAGATAACCATGGCTACAGTGATCTTTGGAACATGCTTTTCAAAATCGTTCTTTGCAAAAGGAAGGAACTGCCAAGATCTACTAGAATCTCCAAATGCCCCCCAAAAGACACTTAAATCTATGAAGGACTTAAAAAGAGAGGCTGGAGAACCCAGTGGCAGCCAGACTTATCTGGACATTCCTTATCTGGACAAACAGGCAGAACTCAAGTTTTGGGACCAACTACTCTCATACTCCTTGGACAAACTGCAAGTGGTCAGTGTGAAGCCTCATCACAGTTTCTTCAGGTAT
This sequence comes from Phaethornis superciliosus, assembly GCA_023637945.1. Classification (NCBI taxonomy): domain Eukaryota; kingdom Metazoa; phylum Chordata; class Aves; order Apodiformes; family Trochilidae; genus Phaethornis; species Phaethornis superciliosus. Next base: position 33,004,691 of record JAJQWJ010000003.1, on the reverse strand, counting down.
TGGTCAATACAGAGAGAGAGAGGTTCATTGATTTCCTTCTACAGACACCACATCCCCGCCTGCAAGGGTATGAAATCAAGACTTGTCTGTTCTAATTGGTGCCAAACAACATCAGGATTAAAGGATGGCAGTAACAGGATCCCTTTCTGTAGTCACAAATTAAAACAAGGTTAAGAGATTTCCTTTCCCTCCTCTTGGCGGGGCTCTAAGTAGACAGAAGTCATAAGGTAAAAGGGTGGCTGTTAAACTTTTCTTCCTCCAATTGCTTAAGCAAGGCGTTTAGGGTTGATAATTTTGCCTCCTACTCATGGCTGACACCTCACCTCACTGGTTTAAAGGCACATTTACTACTGTATGAGGCACATTTACCACTGTATGCAGGGAGAAAGTCCACCTTGTTGCATAAACAATGAATGAAACAGGCTCCTTGAAACCATTCCCCCATCACTCTGCATCCTGTCACACTAAATACCCACACAGATGCATCACTGAAAGGATTACTGTTCAAATTTTGCTACTGCTGCTAGTCATGAAACAGCTTAGCCTGAAAATGCACTGTTCTCTTCCACCCCCTTTCCTGTACTTACATCAGCTCTTTCCAGGCTGATTTTTCTCCTTTTACCATCCTGGCTCTCAATAAAACCCCACTGGGAAAAGACAGTAAACCTTGAGGATGTTTGAGCATTACCTCTGCAAAGCCTCCCAGGCACATCAGCCTGCAAACACAGGGTTGGAAGGGAGCCAAGTTTTCCACCAGAGGGGATCTAATGGGACCTCCAACCTCCCTCTAGCCACTGATTTCTATAAAACATGGTTCTTTGAGGCAGTTGCCCTTGACAAGCCAGGATAAAACTGGGCAAATAGATCCAAAATTGAGAGAGTTGGACAGACACTGTGGATTTCCTTTCTTGTTTCCTGTGTGAGGCCACGACTCATTTGCTGTATTATCCACAATGTCCATGTGTTTGGGGCAGGGGAAGTAAAATTAATTGAGGACAAACCACATCAAACTACTGGTGCCCCACCATATGCACAGAAGAATGCAGTGAGATAACCACATCCCCCAGGATCTGCTACAGTGAGACTTTATTGCTTCTACAGAAGGAAGTAATTTAGAGTTACAATCTAGTTGGAAGCAGAGAGGGGAGATTTAATCCATCTCTGTCACTTTTTAATTGTTGGATGCATCACTTCACCTCTGCTTCCCCCCTCACCCGTGCCTATCCAAAGCACAGAGTAAAACCCCCACAGAATAGGCAGCGTTTCATTACAGCACATCATGCAGCATCAGCCACAACAGGACACAAGACTCTGCCACAGCCTCCTGGCGCCTCCTGTCACACAAGCTGATTTCCAGATAATAAGCACATTGTCAAGAACCATCTCCTGAGGAAGCATTAGGATGTGCCCAGACAGGCAGTCCCAGCATGCACAGCATGCTACTCAGTCACACTGCCATTAGCCTCTCTCATGCTCCACTGCAAGATATGCAGATATTAACTTGCCCCTACCAGGAGCAATGTCTTTCCTCAGCACAAGGAGACCTTAAAACCACAGCAGAAGGTAAAAAAAAAAATACCCCAACTCATTTCCACACACTGGTCCCCAAGTCCTCCTCCAGACTCCACCAGTTCCCATGCTCCTCTGAGCTTCTTCAGGGGATTCCAGCTGTCAGCATGCAGATCAGACAGCAAGAAAAATTCTGATGGTGGTCTGTCTCTCTGATGGTTTCTCCCCAGTTGCCTCTTTCTGAGCCCCCTCAGGCTTCTCCAGTCTGAGAACCGCCAACCATTTTCTCTGTCTTCAGCATTGTCTCTCCAGCTCAAATAAATAAACCAGACTGCATGTGCTGTCTTGTAAGGCTCTATTTTTCCCTTAAGAAGGACAGATTTCTTCCTTTATGAGAACTGGCACCATGCTGCAGGACACTGGCTTTGGGAGCAACCCTTACAAACTCCGAGATCACCTCTGCTTTACAATACAGCTCCCCAGTCACCCTGGCACACACAAGGAAACAGCAACACCGCAGCAGGGAAACCAGCAGCTGGGAACAAAGTGGAGAGACCAGAACATGAGTCAGTGCCATGGCTTCAGGCAGGGAAAGGGTTATTTGCACTAGAAGAAAAGCAAGTAACTTCAGATTCTGGATCTGAGTCTAAGCCTCACTTCAGTGTCCAAACCACAGGGTCATTTTTCTGCTCTATTTTCAAACAAGTTACTTGTTTAACAAAAAGCGCGTCACCAAATATATTGCTGCTGCCTAACAGCCTCCCTGGAAACGTTAGAAAGAGCTTTCTAAACAATCCACAGGTCAGGGGAAAGGCTACACGCTGATGCAAACTTTTTAGATTTTTTTTTTATAGGCAACACAAACGGTACATTACTTGGGAAACATCACATCTTTGACAGGCCATTGCTTTACCTAAAATCACTGTGTTTGAACTTCCAGCTGTTCACTTGGGGTCTGTCCAAAAGCAACCTCAGGGCAGACAGAAAAAAAGTGTAAGCCTGCAGCCACATGGAGGTGATCTCTCATTTTAGCCATGCTAAAATTAGGCGTCTGCAACAGTACGGCTAAAGTCACAGATCTTTTTTTCACAAGAACAACAGATTTTGAGCATTTCCATCTACATAGACAGCAGAAATGCTGCAGTAGCTGTCCCCAAATTTTTTAAGAAAAGATGTTGCCCTGTCAGCTTAGCTGAGAGCAGCTGTCAATGGCAAGTGCACCACAGGCACCAGCAATCTGCTGAGATACCTGTTGCTAAAGAGCTCGTGTGCTGTGTCTCCAGGCTAAAATAAAATGCATTAATTAATTAACCATCACCAAGCAATGAGAAATTACAAGAACACCACTTGCAGTTTTGTCTGCAGAAGGAACAGAACAAATGCTTAAGACACACAGTGACAAGTACCTTTCAACCAAGTTTGAAAGTACTAATGGGCATCCAGGCCAGGCTACACCCTAATGCTCATCACCTGGCAGAGCTTGCTGGGGTACACCTCTAAGTCCACTGGAGATGTGCCAGTGCAGCCAGGCTGGGAAAAGCAGTGAAATGATGTCAGGGTTGGTCCACTGATCCACACCAACCTCCTCCAGTTCTATGCTGTGGGCATTTGTTCAAGTGCCAATAGACACCTGTTTGGCAAACCCTGCTTACAGTGACTTAAAACACAGGGCATCCTCCATCGCCCCAGGCTGTCCTGGCAGAGATCTCCAAACACACTGACAAAAAAAGGAAGATGTGCCACATTCGTTCTGTAATGAATGCACTGTCTAACAACTTTCCTACTAATAATGAACACAGAGTTAAGGTTTCATTTACAGCTTGCCACTTCTGAACCAGCAAACCCACCAAACATCCCATCTGTTTCCTTTGTCAGTTATCTTGAACAGAAAGACACTTTAGATCTGATCACCTGCAAGCTCAGGAACATGGTAAGGTACACCTGAGGAGAGTACAGGGAAGGGACTGAAGTGATAAAATAGCAGTAATGCAGGCCCACGGAAGAGGCAGTGTCAAATCAGAATGGGTATCCATTTTTGAGGCTTCTTCATAAGCATAAGGAAAAATTGTACATTAAAAAAAAAAAAGAAAAAAATTAAAAAAAAAAGATAAAAAATTAAAAAAGAAAAGAAAAAAAGAAAAAATTAAAAGAAAAAAAAAAAAAAAGAAAAAAAGAAGTTTAATTCTAAAGAGTTTCACAGTTAAGATTCTCACTAAAATGAATTATTCTCACCAAAACTGGTAAATTTGTGCGTAGGATTTTCATCCGCTTGCAACACAAGCTGTTATTAGCTAGAGATCTTGTAGAACACAGTTCTCTGCTCAGATCCTTGTGGGTGGAGCAGATCTCTGAAATAAGGGTGACTTGTCCACACTTCCATAAATCAGCATCACAACAGGTTACCCTGAAGTGTTATCCCACTACAGGTGTGAACATTTCATCCATGCACAGGTAAGATGAATAAAGTGTAAATGCAGAGTAATGGGAAGTTGTCCTTTTGTCTGACTGGAGATTAAACATAATAGGCAGAGAAAAATCTTGAAAAGTATATAGGTACTTGTTAATCATCAAGGAAAATATGAGTAAACTATTCATATATACAGTATGCTGTGAAATCTAAATGAACATCCTGAATCTACTTCTGAAAAAGAATCATGCAAGCAAGGAAGAAGTACTTGGAGCAAGCAGCCTCAAGAATAAGGTATGAGAGAACTGAAAGAATGTCAGCTTATGGGACTGTATTTCAGGCATGTACATAGTAGAAAATTCAGTAAGTCTAACAAAAGAAAGAAGTATCATTAACAGTGGAAAAATCTAAAAGCCATTATAAAACAACCCAGGCATATCAAGACCATAGTCCAGCTGAAAAATACAGCCAGACACAAACAAGATGTGGCCAATGTACCTCCACAAGGATTAACCTCTAAATCCTGAGGAAAAAAAAAGCAAACTACTTTGAAAAGAGAAAAAGTAAGATTCAGAACTAAATATCGCTCTATTACAGGTGTGTAAGGCAAGCCAGAAGCAAGGGAAGAATGTGAGAACAGTGCCAAAATTACCAGCAGACGTCTGCAGGGCTTTTGAGAAAAAACAGCAACGAGAAGAAAGTGGAATGTATTGCTAAGGTTGAAAATACATGTACTAGAAGATAGCTGAAGGAAGACAGGTGAAAACACAGAATAAATACTGGGGAGCTCTTCTAAAATATATAAATAATGTAAATCTAAAAAAAAACCCCCTCCTACCTGATCTAAATAATACAGGTTTAGAGATACTATCTGAACTGTTACAGAAAATCAGACAGCAAAATAATCAATGAGAGGCTTTGGAGAAACATGGTCTTCTCTCCTGGTAGACATAAGAGCCAGAAGAGTAGCAGGACCCTCTACAGGGGTATTAGTCTTACTCTAATTCTGCTACCATTGTAACAGCACAACAGATAACTGTTCATTTCAGTTTTGAAAAATGGAACCAAGACATGAGTTCTGCCATCATCCCATTTACTGATGAGAATCTAGTTATTGTATGTACAAAAAACCCTAAAAATACACAGCTAGGCATGGAACCCAGACATTTTTTTTGCCCAGGAAATAGTCCCACATGCACTGGCTTTGGATGCTACTACTTACAATGTGCTCATACTGAAGAATAAGAAGCATGGCAAGAAGGATTCACAGTGGAAATATAAAAATTCATATGAGTATAGGAGTTTTTAAATACTAAACATAATCTCTCACATGAGAAAGGAGAAGCAGAAAGAGTATGAGAAATGACAGTAGGCAGTAAATAATAAAGGAGATGGCATTCCAACAGGCCTGCAGAAAAAGCCAGTGTCATTTTGGGCTGTGTGCACAGCAGCTGAATCACACTGCAGAGCAGGGAGTGGTCCCTGTAATCATAATTGCAATATGTTCAGGTACCTGAAATACTGCATCTCTCCTTTGGGTGCCCTGCAACGAGTATATTGAAGTATTTCAACAAAGCCTCATTTATCTAAGAGATTTCTAACTACAACTGTCTGCTTCTCAGGAGGCAGTGACAGATTCCTGCTGCCATATCTCACACAGAGGAGCGAGACACTCTCACTTATTGTTTCCCAAAACAGTTTCCACCAGCGTTGATGTAGCTAATGAGAAACACAACAAAACTGAACCAAAATAAAACAAAACATAAGTGCAGCACAACCATCAGCTGGGGTGCTGAAAGCCTGGACCAGACAAGAACACAAGGTGTTTGGAAAACAGCCTTGCCTGGATGCTCATCAGGCATGCAGTGTGCTTTTCACCTATGGCTTTTTCTTCTGAAGTTGACTGGAGACATATGTTCAATCTCAAATCACCCCACGTTCCAAACAATTACACAAAAGCATCAGCACAGACTTAATCAAAGAATGGATCTGCTACTAGAAACCCGTAAGACACTGGTAATCAACTACTAATTCTTTTGACGGGATAAAAGTCAGGGGATCCCCACACCAGAGGAGGGTGCACTATATGCATACTATACAGCCATCAGTAATCAATCACAAGTAACTGCATACAGCAGAGAAAGCAGGATGAGCACTCACAGCGTACTGGCACAGTAAGAACAATGCAACATTTTTGATAAGCCATCAGACAACTGAGCTAACAGAGCCTATCTAATGAATGAAAGACTGGAGAGCAAGGCTCTGTGCCAGGTACTTCAAATAAAATTAAGCCTTCAGGAAAGTCGCTATTAATATTCTGAAAGGAGCACATTCCCCTATCAATCATACTGGCAGGGGACACTTGTCCCAAGTTCCACTAATGAGCAGAAAGGAGTAACAGATACCAGCTCAATTATGATATGCTCAGAAGGGAGAAATTCCAAACATGCTCCTCTGTGACAGACAAGGCACAGAGCCTTTCAGATAGTGGACGACATATCAGACATTTTATGTTGCAGGCTGGTAGCCAAGCCCACAATATTTAGAATAATAAGCAATCTGATGGCTATTTGGAACATTCTGTTTCCTATATAGGAGTAAAAGATCATAGTCAAACATAGCAAATACCACCAGTTGAAAGAGACTGTTTCCCTTCAAGAAACTCCAGCCTCTTCCAAGCATCCCTTGTCTGGAGCTACCCCCCTTGGTCATGGCATCTTAGTATCTTCTGAGAGAACAATCTGGAATCATTTAACACTCCCAGAGGCACTCTGCAGCTTACTCAAACCAAGCAGATTTTGCTGAGGTTGTAAGTTTACCAAGAAAATGCCTGATTTCACCCAGGAAACTGCTCAAGAACATGTCAGGCAGATAAATGGATGTTATTCCAACCGGAATACATGTTCTTAAAGGAACACTGATTTCAGAGGCTCCTTGTCACCAAACCATCTTCAGAAAAGGAAACTCTTTTCTACAACTCGTTGTAGAAACAACAGGTGATACTCTCTGTAAAGGGAAATTTAGTCCCTGAATCCACAGCTTACAGAACGTCTTGAATGCAGCTGTGCAAGAGGGGAGCACGTTCCAATATGACATGTACTGGTCACTGCAAGGCTTACCAGGCCTCAGGCTAAAGAAAGCACCCAACCAGATGCACAAAAAGTCTCACCCTACTCTTCATGAAGTGTCAGGTAATAAGTACTGTCTGCTTAAACAGGGCAACAGGTTGCAGAGACAAGAACTTCTGCCTCATGGCACTTCAAAGCTTCACAATAGCTGGCACTTAGGGGATATTTCCAGTTGCACTTGCAACAACAGCTCTCCTTCCAAGAAGACAATAATTAGGCTATAACTTTCCAAAACACACATTTGGAAATTTTAATGATAGAGAATTTAGAATACCTTCTGAAATATAATGTCCTGCAGGTGCACATACACAGCCTCACAAATCGAGCCTAAACCATGCACACTTCCCTACGTCAGTGCTTTTCTAACTACCGTAAGCAGGAGGCACTGTGTTCAAGCACACCGTGTAGACTGAAGCAAGACTTGGAATGTTTTTGAGCTCAAGCATCACACCAAGATACGATGTACTCTGGATGACACACAGTGTACATGAATCCTTGCAGCGTCACTCACAGCTCAATTTTTACAAGGAGAATCTGCCTCTGCAGCCTGAGCAAAACAATACTGATAGATGAGCCAAAACACAACCTCTGACTAGAAATGTGATAACTAATCACTGAAACAACATCCACACAACACTGAGCACAACAGCTGTGTCAAAGAAAAAGAGTAAGAGTGAACACAATCACACAATCTTATCTTGTTTCTCAAGTAAGAACTTGCATTTGTGGGCTCTCAGATCATAAAGAGGAAGAACGGAAGAGCAGCCCTATTAACAAAGGTTGAAAAATACCACTATTGGAAAGAACAAGAACCCAAGTGTGCTTACACAAAGTCCTTTCACGTATTTTTTTCAAACGTACTGCCTAATCAGCATGTAAAGCAATGAAAACACAGTAAGACATTACCTTGATGAGAACAGACATTTTTGTTTGGCAAAGCTCTAGTTCATTTCCTGACGCACCAATACAGCGAAAACCCTTATTTGCATTGTATCACAATAAAGACATTTTTTCCCACCTCAAAACATGCTATGAAGTCTTACTGAATAAACTATGAGTGGAAGTTAAGGCTGACTGATTGACTATTTTTGCAAAAGCATGCTTCATGCCCTTCCAGCCTGAATCAAACAGGACTGTTTTCCTTTTAAGGCATCATGATGGGAAGCAAATAACGCCTATCCCAGTGGGTAGGCCTAACTGAAGATGCAAAGAGCATTTTCCTTGGTTTCCAGGTGTTTTTTTCCTTCTGCATCTCAACAAAAATAGCCCACAGCCCAGAAAAGTTTACAGATCACTCTCAACTTGGTCCTGAAAAGAAAAAGGCTCCAGCAGGAGGAATGATAACCCAATTCTAGGAGCAAGGCAACTTTCAAAACTATATGTGGATTTAGTTCAGTGGTGCATTCCTAATTCAGCAGGGAAAATTTCCTTTATGGACATCAGTTAATCTTAGCCAAGATCCCCTTACAAGGCATCAAAAGTCTTACAGTCAAACTAGTGAACTGTTCAGTACCTTCAGGCTTCCCCTTCACAGTGCCCATTTCACTGGTCCAGACCACCATTCTGAAATCCTGAAAGCCTGGACAAAACCTCTCAACTGCCCTGCATGAACAGCCACACACAGACCAGCCCCACAGAGATTGACCTAGCTCAGTCCTGCAGCAGCTGGAGATACATTTTCAAAAATGAAACACCTAAGAAGGAGGACAGGGACAGCAAAGACTTACAATATAGAGTCTAGAAAAACGAAGCACCTTCTGCAGCATTAAAAGCAGTGTGAAGTTCTCCTCTCCCTAGATATGCATAAGGCTGGAAGAACTAAGACTACACATGTGTAAGAGGCTGATAGTTCTGAGGGAGAAGGATTATTGCCCTTAAAAAGATATTATTTTGCCATTACTACCACCTCCAAAACACAGTAAGACCACAGACCAACTGCTCTGGGCACTCAGACAGTACAGCTGAGTCTCTACCTTGAAGAACATAATGTCAAGACTAAAACATTGTATAAGCAGAGTAAGCACATGGGCAAGCAGTCAGTTCACAGATAGACCAATAATCAAGCTCAACAATCAGGCTTGGGGCTTGATCTGCTTTCAGTTTCAATGAACACAGAAACCTGCCTGATAGGTGCCTACATGTGACCTACTCATTCGAGAAAGCTTGGGCAAGCTGAAGACTAGAAAACACAGAAGCACCAGTCTCCCACATGGATCACTCTGGCCCGAAAGGACTCGTCCACACATGTGCTGACTCCACAGGCACAGCAACACATCATGGAAGAGCCATGGCCTCTGAAAGAAGAGTCAGGTTCCATCAGCTTCTTCACATACTAGCAAACACTGCATTTGAAGACATTCCAGAGATGAAAATTCAGATTAATTTTACAAAAGTTTCCTCCAAGCTGATGTGTCAGGTGGCTGTCCCCCATGCCTATCAATACACAAAGAAGCTCATACATGAGAACAGGCATCTGACACAATACTAACAGAAACTGTCCTGGTAAAAAAGGCACAGGATTCACTGGGCCAATGAGTGGTTCTTCCAGCAACCTTCAGACTAATAACACACCATTTCCACTCACCCGCTGGCCTCCCGACACCTGTGTAATCCCACTTCTAGGCTCAGTCTCACTGTGCTCAGTCACTTGGCCTTTGGTTTGCCCAAAGCAGTTCCTCTTCTCTCTAGCTCTTGCAACATCACCATTTCTGAAGACAATGTACATACACACATCCTTCATCATCACTAAGTTCTGTGCTCTATCTGCAACTCCTACTCTTTCTGCAGGACGTCAATCTGATAGTTCAGCCTTGCTCTCCAAATTCCAGCTTGGGAGTAACATACCCACAAATAAACAATATTTCAAGTTGCTTTAAAGCTATAGAGTGATGGCTGCTTCCTGCTCCACACAACAGCCTCAGCATATGTCATGAAAAGCTGCACTGGCTTTTCAGAGGCACATGTTGCACCCTCCTTCCTGTCTGCTTACTGCTCAGCCCAGTGCCTCCTTGGGCCTTGCAATCATACAAGCTTTCTCAGCTATCCCAGAGCATTTCAGAACATTTCTACACCAACTCATCTAGCCACTCAATCACTGAATTTCTCCCTACAAACACATCAACATTCTGAAGTCCTTTCAAAAAGGCTGGTGTTCTCCTGCCCTACAGGAACAATTATTTTTCTCCTCTTGAATATCCTGCTTCTAGATTTTGTGCAGAATTTTAATGCATGACTTGCAGACAACACACACGATCCAGAGACAGGTGAATCCGGAGTGGTTTCCTGAATGTACCCCTTAACTCTAACTATAAGACCTCCTGATATAGGTCCCCCAAGGGTAGGATGAGTGGGCCAAAAGACACGTAGCTCATTAAAACATTCAGCACCTCCTGGCTCCCAGACCGGTTGGTCTTTGCATTCTTCCCAGAAGCACACCTAGGCTGGGTGTCCAAAACGACATACACACCATGCAGCTTCTCCTCCATCTCTGCCAGTCGTACAGCTGAGTTCAGCTGGCCGCAGAAACAGTCCTTTTTGCTGCTGCCTACGGTCTGGAGGGCAAGTGGCACAGGTAACCCCAGGGGGATGCCACCGCCTGGCTTCAGGGAGGCGGCGGTAAGGTCAACACTCCCGTCAGGGGCAGCCTTCGGAAGCAGCACGGCCGCGAGGAGATGCCCCACTCCCAGATCTTCCACGGCCATCACGGCAGACACCAGCTAGAGGCCGCAACAAGAAACCAGTGCGGCCACGGTGGTCCGGTGCTGGCACACCCAGCCCCACCGCTCCCCGGTGCTGCCGCTGCTCCCGATGGAAGCACACCGGGCGCTACGCCGGAGTAACGGCGGCCGGGGCAGCCGCCCGCCGCGCATCCAACCTCTGGCCGAGGCAGGGATCAGACGCCACCGAGGGGGCGCGGCCCCAGGCCCGGCTCGGCCCGGCGGGTCAGGGATGCTGCAGGGGCCGCCGATCCCGCCCCTCCGCCACCCGTGCCACCCCCGGCGGGACCCAGGTTCACCAGGGACCCCCACAGCGGAGCGGGGCGGCCCTCGACGTGGCCCCGGTCGGCGCGGCTCACCTGGGCACGCAGCTCGGCGCCGAACGGTCGATCTCCCACGTCGCGAAGAGGTTCATGGGCACGGGGACCGGACCGGGGCCGGCCGCCGCCATCGCCGCCGCCGTCGCCGCCGCTGCCCCGCCGGCCACTGCCGGGGGCCCCGCGGCGGGGCCTGAGCCCAGCGCGCCGGCCGCCGTCGCCGCTGCCGCCGCCGCCATCCTTGCCGCCGCCACAAGCGATACGGGGGGAGGTGGGAGGGGGGGGGGCGGCCCGAACCCCTCGCCTCAGCGCCGGCCTCCGCTTCGGCGCGCGCCCGCCGACCCGCTCGCTCGCGCGGCCGGGCGGGCCCGGGAGCCCCGCGGCCGCCAACGGGAGCTGGGCAGGGCGCGGCGGCGGAGGCCCGGGACCAATCAGAGAGCAGCCAGGGCGCGGCCTGCGGTAGAAGAAGAGCCAATGGGAACGGGGAAAGGGCGAGGATGGCGACTTTGGCAGCCAGCCAATCGGAACCGAAATGGGCGGTGACCGGAGCCGCCAGGAGCCAATTGAGGAGCGGCAAGGACGGCGGCGCCGGGGCGGGGACAGCCAATGGCGACAGCGCCGCTGCCCCGGCTGCGGGCGGGGTGTGGCGGACATCCCCCTTAAAGCGCAGCGGCGCGGCCCCCGCCAGCTCGCCCAGGGGCGTGGTCAGGCGCGCGGCTCACGGTCCCGAGACCGCCGCCCGCGGGCGGGGTTGCCATGGGAACCCGGAGCCGAACGGCCGGGGCCGGGCCTAGCAGCCCCGTTGCGGCCTGCCGGGGCCGTGCTCCACTGATGCCGCGGCCGCTCTCCGGGGCGACTGAGGCGAGGTCCCCGAGAGCCGTTTCAGAGCCTGGCCGTGTAGGAGCAAGGCCCCGCGGCGGATTAGGGAATATCGCGGAGGTGCCTGCCAGAACCCCGCGGGGAGAGCTTTCGGCTGTTGCGGGGAGGGCGGTGCCAGGGCCCCAGGGGGACGGGGTGGAAGGCGTGATTGGAAGCGGGAGCAGGCGAGCAGCAGGGAGGTCGGCGGGCGGACATGAGGAGGAAACAACCTTCAGGGCGCGGGAGCAGGGAAAATAAGACCACAGAGACGGGGAGTTGAAGATAAAAGCAAGGCAAGCCTGGCAAAAGGAAGCTGAGAGCCCAACTGACTCGCTCCTCCCCTGGGAAGAAGGACCCGCTGGAGCATCTGTTGGACCAGCACGGTGTGGAGGGGCAGTGCCTGTAGCGCAGAAACTGAGCAAATGTATTGATGTGGTGCTGTTCTAGCAGAACACGGAAGGATCCCCTATTGGACTTCATCTTTCGCAGGACCCTAGCAGGGGATCTGTCTGAAATGGCGCTGCCGGTGGAAAAAAGTGGAAAAAAAACCCCAGTACTGAATGGTCAGAACAGGCTGATGCTGGCTGAGGGATCCTGAAAGGAGGCAGAGGTTAACTGAGAGCTGCCGTGCTCCTCATTTAAAACTATCTGAAAGAAGTGGCAGAAGCAATAATGGCCTAACCATTCTGTTTATTTTGTTAAAGAGAAGCCCCCAGCATCTGTAGGAAACCTGTAGCCAGAACCGGTGCTGTTCAATATACTCGTCAGTGATTTTTTCCATTGATGCACTGTTATTCCAAGCAAACTACAATGTGTCTTATGCCAGCAGGATTGGGATTTCAGAAGCACAATCTTGCAAAGCACTGTAAAACATCTGCAGCTTGACCACAACAGTGGTGTTTTCAGACCACTATCAGTAAGCATTTCAGGTCACTTTCCAGAATGTCTGCCCCTTGGGCTTTTTATCTTTTTACTTGCATTTGTCAGTTCTACATTTCCGCTGCTGTTGAGCTTCAGGTCTCTCAGGAGCACATAGGTATTCATGTCAGCTTTCTGTTTGACTGGTTAAACTTTTCCACTTTGCTCTCTGCCCCCCTTCCTATTCCATTTCTGCTTGTGGTGAATAGTATGGATCCCAGCAGAGAGTTGCCCAGGCCTCCTGTCTTGATCACAAAACAGCTTGTTTGCTGCTTTGATGCATTTTCCTTCCTTTAGGCAAGTCATTAATGCATGAAAGGACCTTTCCTTTCATCCTTGACAGCCTTTGTTCTCTAAAAGCTAAAGGGATCTTTGCAGAGGAAGTCCAACTGGATCAAGGCTGAGCTGTATTTTCGTACCACTCTGCATAGGCATGTGAAAACCGTGTTCTGCAGCAGGAGAGAGCCAGCATGGGATGGTCATGCTCACCTGGCCTTATCTGAGCATTTCCACCAATCATGGTTTGATCTCAGCTGGGTACCATCATTGCCTTTCCCCCAAAGCAACTCACTGCTCCAGAGGAGCCTGCTAGATCTGGGGGATTGCTTTGTCTGTAGAAAACTCATTGCAGTGCCTGCCCAGCTGTTTGCTTTGGTCTGTTTGCCCTCCAGTCTTAGCCACCATTCCCAGCTGTAGTACTTCAATTGAATTGAGTGTTTCAGGCTTTCATGGATGTCTTCTCACTTCCATGAGGCCAGAGGTGCCTCTCTGCACGCTTCACTGGTGAAGTGAGAGCCCCTGAGTGAAGCCTTCCAGGCAGCCCCCAAGGCAGCTCTCCTGGGCCACCTCTCTGGCCTGTGAGGGCTTCTTCCCTGCCTTCCTGAAGGATGCCCATCACTTCCAGCCACCTCTACTCTGCTCTGTGGATGTGCCACTCTTTACAGTCTGTGGTGCTTTTTTGTAGCTGCTGAAGCTCTCAGCATGGGCCCCAGGTCACAAATGGCCTTTCCCATTGCATACACCACTTGCAGTTTCTTGCTGATGAGCTTCCTCCTTTTCTGGCATTTCCCCTGGAGGGATGTTCCGTGTGACTGAAGTGGATTTTTCTGGCTCTCTCTGTGCAGCCTGTTCCCTTTGAGTATCTCTATGCTTTGTGCAGCTTACTTGTTTGTTTCAGCCTTCTGGCTTTTCTACAGATAAATTTATGCATTTGTTCTCAGGCTGTTTCAATGTGCCTTGTTTATGTGGTGGCTTGGCTACACAGCCTGCTCTTCATTTTTTCCTACCTTCAGTGTCATGTTGACCCTGTGCTTACAGGATCAGCAACCCAAAGCTGTGCTGTTCCATGCTCAGTGGCTTTTCCCTATCCTTAGGGTCAAAGTTTCCCTGTGTTTTTCATTGTATCCTAGCCTAGGTATCTTTCAGCTTAAACAGACCCTGGTAGAGTCATCATCTCATGCAGCTGTTTCCCCACCACCACTTCAGAGGAGACCTTTGTGTGCCAAGAACCATCTGAGATTGCCTCATTGTAGATATGATCTCTGAGCATATCAGGGAAAGCAGCCAAGGAACCCCTGCGCTTTAGCATCCAAGTAACCACCATGAAATGTGACTCTAGGTGCCTCCTTCATTGTTACTACGTGTCACTGCTATCCAAATGGGCGGTGCCCACCAGCCTCTTCTAGGCACTTCAGCATTATTTAGAAACTCCATAGCAGCTGGTGTCTTTGTACTTGACAGACAAGGTGCCACAGTGTGCCTCCATGTGTCCATCAAGCCCACCCATTCAGGACACCTGATCCTTTTGGGCCAGCACTTTACTCAGCTGCTGCACTGCTCCTGGAAGAGCCATTTCCATAGCCTTTGCAGCCTGGATGAGGTTGAGGTGCAGCAGGACACCACAGCTGCTCAGAAGTAGAGCATTTCTCTTCAATACACATCTCAGAACACCCTGGTTTTAGCTGTAGGAGCGTCTTCTGTGGTGCAAAACAACGTCGGCTCTCCTGTGACCACAACCTGCAGGCCCCTGATGCCAGCAGCCCCAGCTCGGAGTGGTGGGAAGTGCTATTGTCCTTAGGTGGCAGGCCTAGTGCAGACACATCTGGCTGTGCCATGGGCATCGTGGGACTGGGAGGAACTCAACCCAGTGGTGCTGGGGGTGCTATGGCCAGGGCTGGAGGGGATGTGGGGGTGTTAGGAGAGGAAACGCTGGCCCCAGAGCCTGAGTGGGACAGGTCACACATACAGAGAGGACAAGAAGCCAGGAGTGGCTGCAGAGGTGGGCACTGGCTCCCAGAGGCTGTGGCACAAAAATAGCCATTCTGTGGGTTGTCCCCCTCACCCAGCCCAGCCTCTGGGCCCCTGGGACAGTGCCACATCACCCGTGCTTAGGCTGCTGGTCCCTGCTCTGCCACTCAGGTATCTCACCTTGTGGGTCCCTACCCTGTAGAACCTCCAGAATTTATGTGTTCCAGACTCAATGCCATGAGCCTCAACTTTCAAAACCCTATTGAGCCCAGGTTGCCAGGACTGCCCTACTGCCTTCCCCTCTGGGTGCTTTGGGGTGGTCCAGCACATGTGCTGCCACAGCTTTGGGCCAAGTACCCATTATTTCATGTCCAAATACTACCATTGTCATGTTGTTTTCTATCTTGATACATTCATTCCTCCTCGAACTTGCTGCCAGCAAAAGTAGATGTGTGATGCTGCATGTGTCTGTGAAATTAAGATTTTTCAATAAACACCATCTTTTCAGAGGCCCAGCCTGCACCCCAAAGGACATTATCACCATCACTTAGTTCAGGCTCCTGCATTCTGCATTTTGGTGAATGGTTACCTGGATTCCCTCTGTATGTTCATTCCTTTGTTTTCCTGTATGACATACCCAATTTCTTGCTTCTTCACTCTCATGTGACCTTCCAGCAATGTTAGGCCTTTTTGTGATGTTGATGTACCCTTCAGCACCTGGGATCCTTTGTTCAGATGCTGTTCCAAATGTGTTTGTTTTTTTTTTTCTTTTTTCAAATTGCCTTCCTGATGGCTGCCCATCATCCCAGCCACCTCTTGCCCTCAACTCTGGCCAGGTTCTGGGGGGGCCACAGAGCAATTCTGAAGCAGTTGAAGTTCTCAGCACGGTGCCCAAGTCACTGCCAGCCTTTCCCCACTGCAGCCACTGCTTGCTATTCCTTGCTGACAAACTTCTCCCACTTCCTACAGTTCCTCTCCAACAATGTGCAACACGACTGGTGGATTTCCCTGGCTCTCTCCCAACAGCCTTTGATTACACAGAGGGACTCTGCAGCTTAGCCCTGTGGTGCAGGTGTCCTAGGCAGCACAGGGTTAAACTGAAGATGCTTTTTCTCACAGGTCTGGAGGCAGTAGCAGCCAGAGAGCAGTTCTCTGCCTAGAAACCCTGGTGTAACCCACTTCAGTTTCCTTCCATTTTGTCTCTGATCACAGCTGCATCCACATGTGAACTCTGGCACCCTGGTACTAGCATCCATGTTTTAAAGAAGCAGATATTTGCTCATGCTCTGGTTGCTTATTTTTATGGGCCCTGTTAAAGCAGCTCTTTACTGCTTCCCACACGAACGTCATCACCTCCTGTCCTAGCCTCCGGTGAAGACTCTGGGGGTTTATGATTCCAGCCCAAGAATGAATCATCTCTAGCACCTCTCTCCTGCCTCTGTCACGTGGGTACTTCTGTGATCACTGCCTTGGGTGCCTCCATGGACAGACACCCTTGTTCCTCCTCAGACACAGCAAAAGACTGCTCTGATATGAGAATGAGAACTGATGCTTCTGTGTCCAGCAGGAAAGATCTGTGTGTCTGTGTTGGCATCCCTTCTCATGCTTTACAGTGGTCTCCACTCAGCTTGAGCTGCAAGGTCTCCTTTCTGGTTTTTTGGAGACCGGTTGCTTTGGCTGTTTTGTTTCCCTGCCATTTCGGTCCCTTCTGGAGTCTGCTGGGTTTTTCTGGTCTAGGAGAATGATCCCACAGCCAAACTCTTTACCTTTTTGCATCTCTCTAACCCAGAGCTCTTCTCCCCTCACCTGGGCTCTCTACCTGCCCGCATATACCAGCCCAGTCTCACTGCAGGACAGACGAGCTGAGCCTTGTTGCTAGTTCAGTGTCTCCCTTTGCCACGGGCACTGCAAGCTGCATTCATATGTTCCTGGTGCCACCCAAGACGCCTTAGGGCATCAGATACCACATAGGACTTATGGCCACCCTTTCAGAAGCTGGAGGTGATGTGGGCTGCACTTCTGGTACTCAGTGACTGTGACTGGCACTTGCCCTCTTACTCAGCTCTTGGTCTATGCCTGGGTTTGCTTGTAGCCCACCTCCAGAGATCTGAGCATCTTCCAAAATACATATATATATTTACAATTACC
This sequence comes from Phaethornis superciliosus, assembly GCA_023637945.1. NCBI lineage: Eukaryota > Metazoa > Chordata > Aves > Apodiformes > Trochilidae > Phaethornis > Phaethornis superciliosus. The sequence goes on along the minus strand of JAJQWJ010000003.1, from coordinate 32,987,443 downwards.
GCTTCAAAGTCTGCTTTCAAATTTTCCCTGCGTAGCTAAGACCTAAATCAACCGGCAGCAAGCTCTGAGTTAAATGCAGCAAGCTGCTCGGGCTGGTAGAAGAGCACTTGCAGAGGGAGGGATGTCCTCCAGCCTGGGGGAAGCCTTTTGCCTTTGCTGGTCTGGTTGACTTGCACACAACCTGCTGGCTATGCCCCGCTCTATCCGTGTCCTGCGGAGCTGGAGACAGGCACGGCGGGGGTGCCAGATCACAGAGGTGCCTGGGTTCCACATCTGCCTGGTCCACCAGTGGGGCATGAGCGACCAGAGGTCCCGGTCCGGTAGTCGGCCAGGGGGCAGGACCTTTGCCAGCTCAGGCTGCTCCGGTGTCCCCAGATTTTCCTGAGACGTCTCCTGCGCTGCGGCAGGGAGCACCCATGGCTCTGCTGGCTCTGGGTGGGTAAGGGCAGAGGCGCCGGGGCAGAAGTTTGGCTTCTGGGCGAGAGGGGGGAGAGGGCGGCGCGCAGGATGCGGCCCCAGGGCGGGAGCTGCTGGGGGCGGGAAGGGAGAAGGAGGGTGCAAGAGGCGGGGACGAGGGACGGCGGCAGCCACGGGGTTGCGAGGGGAGGAGGGCAGAGGGGGTGGCGGGCGGTGCCGGTCGCTCCGGTGAGGCGGGGGCTGCATCAGTCCCCGCCCGCCCGCCGGGAGGGGCCAAGCGCCGCCGCAGAGCCGCCGCCGGGGCGCGCTGGGCGATGCCGCGCCGGGCCGGGGGCCGCCGCCGGGGCCCCGCCACTGCCGCTACCGTCCTGCCCCGGCACCCCGGGGAGCCGTCCGAGGTAAGCACGGCCCGGGCGGGGGCGGCGGACCCCGTCCTCTGGTCGAGCCGCCACGACCAGCGGGCATGGCCTGCCCTGCCCTGCCCTCCCGACGCCCCGGGCCCCGGCCAGGGCCGGCTGCTGCGGGCTGGCTGCGGGCTCCGCGGGGAGGGGAGTCGGGACAGACAGGGCCGGCTCCGCCCGTGTACCCAGGAGCCCCTCGGCACCCCGGGGGACGCGGCCCGCGGTGCTTTGCGCTTTGCCGGGGGGAGAGGCAGCGCGCAGGTTGTCCCCGCTCAGCCCCCGGGGCGGGCGAGGGGGCCGCAGGCCCTGCTGGCCAAGTGGGAGCCGGGGCTGGGGCTGTCTGCGGCTCCTCTGAAGGCTTGAAGAGACCGGGGGGTGAAAGGAGGGAGAGAGCCCACCCGTGCAGCACGCCCCAGATGTGCCACATCCTCCAGTTCCCCCGCTCCTGCCAGCGTCTCCTCTCTCTCGTAGCGAGAGGCACCTGTGCCTGGCAGGCTTATGCTTCACTGCCTCCCTCGGCGTGCCAGGATGCTTCTGGGCCCAGGGATGGAGGACGGCGCAGGATGCCTGCTCCCTCAGCCAAAAGGCGGGATTTGGGGTAGCTTGTGCCCTGTCCTGTCAGCACCAAGACCATCGGTTACCTATAACCACATGGCCTCCGTCCTGCTCCCTAGTGCTTGCTCTGTGATCTAGTGCCATCTGCATGCTGCCCACCGGTGACCAGGATCGTGTCCCAGGGTCCCTGCATGGACCAGGTGTGGCTGAGTGGTCTCTGTGTTGGCAGCCATCGTGCAGTGCTGTGCAGTCAACAGGCTAGCTTCATCCTCCTTTAAGCCAGGGGACTGGCTCCCCTCCAGAGCAGCTGCTGAGCTGTGCCTGGAGAGGCCCCGGCTCTGTCCTTCCTCTGTTTCTGGCAGGATCTGCCTTCAGCTGTGCTTGGACAAGGAGAGAGAGCCTGACAGCCCTGGTGCTGTCCAAGGCAGGCAGGGTACTTTGGGGGACCACACTTTGCTCTGCCCCACCTTGGGGAAGCTGAGCATCCAGCTGGAATTGAGGGCCTGTTGCAGAGCTCCTTGTGTCCTGGAGCTGCTTTTCCTTGCTTTTGGTTTGTCATGCTGAGGCAGGGTGGGCATAGGCAAACAGCTGTAGGCAGAGCTCTTGGGGAGGGAGAAGCTGAAGGAAATGTAAGATGTTGGGCTGATTTCTTCCCTCCCACCTCACAGGCCAGCCAGCCTAAAAATAATCCTTCTCCTCATGCTGTGCATGAAAATAAAGGAGACTGAAAAGAGAGCAGTCCTGGATTGTAGCAGTAAAAGACCTGCTTGGGTTAAGAGCATTGATATGGTCTTGTGTGCCTTGGAGGAGAGAATATAACCAATGCTACTGGGTGGAAAAGCCCATGAAAAAATAAAGCATGTATTCTTCACAGTGACAGAGATGAACCGATGGGATGTGCTACTGGAAAAGGCAGTGCTTGAAGTGCTTGAGGGCTGTCCAGCCTACCTCACCATATCTTCATGTGCCAACTAGGAGCTGTATTTCAACCAGCATGTGCCACCAGGATGGCCTGGCTAGGAGTCTCAAGAGTGCTTTGGTTAGAAGTACGTGGGTTTGGAACAAACTAGGTACATAGGATGGGAGTCTATGAACTCCCTTGTCTTCTTTCATCCATCCACAGTTGTTGGGGAGGAGGAGTAGGGGTAGAAGGGTGCTCAAGAGTGTGGATGGGGAATCCCAGCAACTCTTTGACAGCCCTGCTTGTTCCTCTGTGCAGGATGGTTCCCCCACCACCTGTCAGCAAGCCCCATGTGTGCATCTCCACTGTGCTCATCATGACCAGCCTCATCCTCATGGATGCTTACCTGGTGGAGCAGAGCCAAGGATCCAGGAAGTTGGGCATCTGTGTCATGGTGGCAGTGGGTGACATCTGCTTCCTGCTGGTGCTCCGCTACGTGGCCATCTGGGTTGGGGCAGAAGTAAAGACAGCTAAAAGGGGCTACGCCATGATCCTCTGGTTTCTGTATGTCTTTGTTCTGGAGATCAAAGTCTACTTTGTATACCAGAACTATAAAGCTGACCGGAAAAGCCTGGATCTCATAGCCCGCAAAGCACTGACCTTGCTGCTCTCCATCTGCATCCCAGCCCTCTATGTGTTGTTGGTGGCCACAGAGCACATGGAGTACGTCAGGACATTCAAGAAGAAGGAAGATCTCCGCAACCGCCTCTTCTGGGTCATCGTGGACATGCTGGATGTGCTGGACATCCAGGCCAACCTTTGGGAGCCCCAGAAGAAGGGGCTGCCACTCTGGGCTGAGGGCATCATGTTCTTCTATTGCTATATCTTGCTCCTGGTCCTCCCTTGTGTGTCCCTCTGTGAGATCAGCATGCAAGGGATCAGCATCGTGCCGCACCGCATGATGCTGTACCCCATGCTGAGCATGCTCACTGTCAACATCACCACCATCTTCATCCGAGGCAGCAACATGATCTTCTTCAGGGACGCCCGGGTCTCCAGCATTTTCATGGGCAAGAACATGCTGGCCATTGGGCTGAAGGTCTGTATGTTTGTACAGTACCAGCGACACCAGCACCATGCATCCCTGGGGCTGGATCTGGCCCTGCAGCACAGCTCCCAGGCCCAGACCTCCTCAGGACTACACAAGTCCCGGGACCAGCCTGCCTGCCCCGAGAAGCTGACTCAGGACAACACATGACAAGTCAGCAGGAGCCACAGCCTGGGCACTGCCATGCCTGGCCATACCTGCAAATGAGGTGGGCTGCTGAGCACCCCACCTGGACAGAGGGCAATGAGCAAGCTCCCTCCCTCCCTCCCTGGGCAAGGCTGCTCCAGTCCCCAAGGGTCGCATGGCAAGAGTCCCCCCTAGCAGCTTTTGTCAGGCTGCAGAGCAGTTTGGGACCTCAGCACCCCACCGATAGGGGCAGCAGAGCAGAGGAGGCCAGGTTTGCCTGCTGCACCCTGTGTTTGGCTGAGGCCCATCAGTGCTCCCCACACAGCACTGCCCACAGCCAGGACTCGAGCCAGAGGGCTGCTGAGAGACACTGTGGGTCACCTGCACCACTGTTAGGGTTGTCCCTGGCTCCAGCTTAGTGCTTGTCAGCAGCCTTGACTCCTGTGATATGAGCCAGGGTCCCTGTGCTGAGGGACTGAGGCATGGGCCTCCCTCTGCCTCTCACCCCTCTTGGACAGCTGCAGGTGTGCGGGGCTCAGAGAGAATGAAAGTCTTTTTTGTATCTCCCTCTTTGCAATAAAAGGCCCAAGCCCTGCAGTCTTCTCACTGTGTATGTCCCTGCTGGCAGGCAGGTCCTCCCAGCTCCTGTGTGTGCCTGTCCCTTGCAAGCCTGGATATCCAGCTGCAGAACACATCTGGGGTGGAGCAAGTTGCTCAGTGACCACCCAGGCCTGGGAAGAACATCCCAAGCACCTGGATCTGATGCCATTCCTCCTGGCCATCAAACAGGAGAGTCAGGTCCTTGTGAGAGTCTGAAGGTGTCGCTGTCAAAGTAGGTGTGGAAGCTTTGTCAGCCACCCCTGCCTGTGCAGCAGCTGCAGTTACATAGAATCACAGAAAGTCAAAGGTTGGAAGGGACCTCAAAAGACCATTGAGTCCAACCCCCATGCCAGAGCAGGGTCACCTACAGCAGGTTGCACAGGAAAGCATCCAGGTGGGCTTTGAATGTCTCCAGAGAAGGAGACTCCACAACCTCCCTGGGCAGCCTGCTCCAGTGCTCTGTCACCCTCACAGTGAAAAAATTCTTCCTTATATCTATGCAGGATTATCCTATATATTTATATATGATTATATTATCCTATGCTCGAGTTTATAACCATTGCCCCTTGTCCTATTGTTAGTCATCCCTGAAAAAATGTTGAATCTGTCCTCCTGGCACTTGCCCCTTACATATTTATAAACATTAATGAGGTCACCCCTCATTCCCCTCCAAGCCAAAGAGCCCCAGCTCCCTCAGCCTTTCCTCATAAGGGAGATGTTCCATTCCCTTCATCATCTTGGTCACTCTATGCTGGAGTCTTTCAAGCAGTTCCCTGTCCTTCTGGAATGGAGGGGCCCAGAACTGGACACAATATTCCAGAAACAGCCTCACCAGGGCAGAATAGAGGGGGAGAAGAACCTCTCTTGACCTACTAACCACCCCCCTTCTAATGCACCCCGGTTTGCCATTGGCATTCTTGGCCACAAGGGCACATTGTTGGCTCATGGTCATATCGACTGGTGCCACCCATGTCCAATGGCTACCCTCCTGAGGGGCACCCATAACAAGTCCCCACAGTTCACCTTAACACCACAGAGCTGGCCCATCAGATGCCCTTGCAGGGCAGCATTAGAAACAGAAGGAAAATAACCCAACTGACTCCCTGAGGGTAGGACACCACAGGGAAGGGCAGTTCCCCAGCAGTAGAATGCTCTCTGGGGATTTTGGAAGCATCTACTCCCATGAGCTCCTGTTGCCATGCTACTGTCTGCCCTAACACCCAGTGCCTAGAGCACTCTCACACTGGCTGGAATGGGCCATGTCCTAAGGCTTCCCCTGATGCCAGGTACCGGCAGGGACAGACACATCACCAGACCTGCTCCTTATTGCTGACGTGCTGAAGCAGGCAAGATCCCTGCAATGATGTCCTCTTTGCAGGCAGGCACACAGACCTCATCAGGAAGGAGTCATCTGGCTTCAGAGAGGAAAGTAAGAACATTTTAGGGGTGCACCATGTTCACTCCCTGCTAGGCAGGACCCACCAGAAGCTGAGGATGGGGACACATAGACCCAGGTATGCCAGGCACTGACAGCAGTGACACAGGGATGAACCACCTCCAGCCTGTCCAGGCCCCAGCCTTCTTCTCTTCCTGCTTTAAATTCAGCTTTAGATTAAAAACAGAACATAAAACAGCAGACCAATACCACAAAGGGACCAGGATAGCCTTGTGTTTTGGTGCTGCCACCTAATTCCCATGATAACTCTCCTCTGAAAACACAAGGAGGCAGCAGGCTCTGCATTCCACATCATGAGACAAGAAGGAAGAAGCAGCCAAGCTCAGTCCAAAGCAGTAAGCCAGATGCAGGTTAAAGGCAGCTGGGGATTTCCATGGGGTCTGCAGCCAAGCTAGCACATCCCATTTCTACTGCCTTTCCACAGTTACACTAAAACCTGTCACCAGAGCAGAACTCACATCACAAACAGGAACTGCAGTGGAGGCAGATGCTTTGGCAACACCCTCAGGTGTGCAAGATGGAGATGGAGAGAGGCATTAACTCCCATAACTTCAAACACTTGACTGTAACAGCACCAACACTAGGAATAAAGGGAAGCTGAGGTATTTTTTTTCCTACATAATCAGTTTCCTAGAAGCACTAGTAGCCCTGTGGAGACCACACCTCGAGAAGCTGAGGAGAGGCAGCCCTGCTGGAGAGATCCCAGGCAGCAGCACCTGAGCAGTCAGCAGTGTGCCCTAGATTCAAGGAAGTTGAACCAGAGTAGGGGCTGCATCACTAGGGTGGAGCCCACACAGAAGGGTGGATCACCTCTCCTTTACTCAGCACTTGTGAGACTATACTGCATCCAGACTGGGCAGCCAGATGTTGGTCATCTGGGCTGACTCCAGTTGAGGACATGAAAGTTGTCAGAGGCTGAACTGAGGCACAGAAAGGCTGAGGGAACACGGTTTATTCACCCTCAGAAAGAGAAGGCTTTGGAGACTGCTAACAGCACCCCTTTCCCACCCACACCCCAGACTTGACAAGGCTACTGAGAAAACTGAGTCAGGCACTTTGCTGAGACCAAGACAATGGCTACAGACCAAAACTTAGATTTAGGGTCTGAGGAGAAGAAAAAAATTTTAATCTTGAGAACCTGAAGCAGGGGAGCAGAGGCCAAGACAGGTGTTTGCATCTTGGGCATTCCCAAACCCAGCTGAAGCAGCCCTGGGCAACCTGGTCTGTAGTCAGTGCTAGGCCTGCTCTGCAGGTATTGTACTAGAGCCCTGCCCCCCCGAGGTCCTTTCCCACCTTCCAGTTGGTGTCTGGTAGAAGTTAGAATAGGGTAGGGCTTGTCCTCTCCTACCTAGAAGAGATGAGCATGTGCAATGTCAGATACAATTCTTTGCACACACCATGTGGATCTGCATGACAGACTTGTTATCATCCAGGCATGGTGTAAACCATAAGTGAAGAGGACATTACAGCTACAAAAAGCACTACATCCTTCAGTTCAGTCTCTGTTCTGGTCCTGTTACAACAATATCATTGTACAGCACAAGGCAGGTGCTTGGAAGAGGAATGTCCCATCTTCCAGGCCTAGCTGGGACAGAGTAAGACCCTGTGCCAGACAACAACGTGTCTACAGTCACAAGTTCTTCTGTGAGGGCAGACGGCGCTTGTCTTTGATGGCATTCCTCTTCCTCTTCTTGCTCAGGAAGCTCTCCAGCTTTCCACTCCTCTTCAACTCTGCATACTTCTCAGCGAGCTCCAATTTCCGCTTCTCAGCTGCAAAGGAGAGAGGAGCAAGGTTTTAAATTGAAGCCCAGATCGCCTCTATAGACCAGCCCCTTCTCAGCTCTTCCTCCTTGGCTCCAGGCCTGGCTTCTCCCTGGAGTACCAACACTAGAACAATCCCTCCAAAGCTCTGTGGAATATTATGGACAACTTGCTTCCTCTGCTCAGACACCTGTTAGCAATACTCACCATGTCTTCCTGCAGCATGTTTACACCAAATACTTACATTTCTTTAAAAAGAAGGGTTTCTTTCCCTGCTTGGCCAGTTCCCTCTGTTGTCTCTTCAAAGACAGCTCCCTCTCCCTCAATTTCTGCTGTTTTTTCTGTGCCTGTTCTTGCTGTGTCTGTACAGAAAAGAGGCCTGTGTCAGCAAGCATTTAGGCAGACCTCAGGTCACACATTCATTCTTCTTGTGCATTGTCTCACAGGCGAGGAGAAGCTACACTGAACTCACCATGCGGTTCAGGAGTTGCTGGAGTTTCTCTTTCTGCTCCATATTCCGACATTTTTTCAGCTGTTTCTGAACCATCTGAAGAAGAGAGCGGAAAGCTGTATGACTGCCTGCCTGCCACCTCCACTGTGAAAGGCCTTTGCTGTAGCTGCCCTGACCAAGCAAGACTCATTTGATCAAGGACAGACACACAGCATCACCTCCTTCTCCTGCTTCTTGATGCTATCCAGGAAGCTGTACGTCTTCATAAATATTTCAGGCTTATATTCTCCAGACAAGTCATCAAATCGAGGGTCTCTGTGGACCTGAAGGCAGGAAAGGCAAAAGTAAGAGCTGTGTCTAGCATTACCCTGTTAATAGCCTGCTTACCTTCCTTACATGGATCAGACCTTTCCTTTTTTTTTTTTTTTTGCTAGCAATATTATGGGCCCACCACTGAAAACATCTGCAGTTGGAAAAGACTGAATACCATAATTGAGGTGGCAGTCCCTCACAAAGTCATGCCTGCAACCCAGTCCACCAAATAATGGGCATTTACATATGCAAGTCTACCTCCCAAAAGCAGCCAATTCAAGGATTGTCAGTATGAGTGCTGACTCCAAACACTTGCAACTGCCAGACCAAGAGCTGGATGACCACATTTGTCAAGGCGATAGATTGAGGAACTCAAATCTATCTAGATTTTCACAGATGAGTAGAGTCAGGTCATACAAAGGCAAGAGACAAAATGAGATCTCTAACTGTAGAAATTAATGTATAATGATCCAGCAATGATAAATCAAAGTTAGATTAGAAATGAGATGGACATTTGAACTTTCAATGTGATTATTACTGAACAAGGACCACAGCTTGCAATGCAGCTGTCACTGCTGGCAGCCATTACATCTTCTAGAAATATTTAGGTCTCAAATGTTCAAGTTACTCCTCAACCTATTTGTTCTGCAGGGCAGCACGTTATAGAGAGAGCAGCTGCTCCTGCACCCAATCTCTTGCTCTCCTCAGACACGCTAGCATTACCTGCACTCATCAGTGATCAAAGCCCTGTTTTCCAGAAACAGCCTGTCACCTTCAGCAGTCACATTACCACATCTGTGCTCTATTAAATCACTAAAGGAAGTCAGCTCCTGACCTGGTGAGAGCACCCACCTTCTTTGTAACAGAGACAACTTGTCGCAAAAAAGGTACACGCTTCTTGGCAGACATCTCCAATGGCCTGAAAACAAGAAAAATGCATTTCAGAGGAGCAGAGAACAGAATGAGGGCCAGGTTAACATATCAGGAGGTTAGCTAGATCATCAGGAGAATATTACTGCACAGTGCTGAAGCAGCAGACTCTCCCACTCAGTCCTCACCATGATAACTACAGAGAGCTAAGAGGTGACCAGGGTATTACTTTCCCCATACTACTTGTACACTGTGTCCCCTAATTTGTCAGTGCATCAGGTAACTTATTAGAACACGAAAATACAAGTGAGACATGCACTGAGTACACAGAATGTGGGTATTATCCCCCAGTTTAGCAACACCAGAGCAAGAACATAAACAACCCCACAGGCATGAGTGAGTTTTCCAAAGCCCACTTAGGGCAGCATTCAGTGTATCTTCATGTGTGTCGATGTGCCTACACCCTTGTGCAATGCTCTCCAGTCAGCTTGACACAGCACTCCTGAAGCCAGCTCAGTTCTGGGGGATTTCCCTGAAGTTCTTTTCTTAAGAAGCTCACTTCCGTAACAAAAACATGAGAGAAAGAAGAGCATGCAGGATTTACAGCAAGGCATCACTTAAAGAATTACGGGAATTAAATAAAAGCAGCATTATGCAAACTGTGTGGCAGAAATAGAAACACTGTGTGAAGATGCTGTAGTGCAAAAAAAAAAACCAGAACAGACAACCAGAGTCTTGGGTAAAGGGTACAGAAGAAAAATTATTCTAAACTGTTTACAGCAGAATAAACAATTACTCAGCAGCTATTTAGAAACAGGTTATGGAATGCCAGTGTAACTGCAGAAATCTGTTCAAATCACTTGGATATCACTCTGAGGACTGAAAACCGTCTAACTACTCCAAATAAAAGGTATTCGTGTAACAGTTGTTACCACTAGGGGCTGTGGAGGACTGTAAAAAACATCTGATAGTTTTTGTTGTGTTGAATACATTTTACAGTAACCACATCAACAGCAGCTACAGAGTATGCAAAATTTAATGACCACTGAGGACAGGAAAATGGTTGTGACCATAAATAGTGCAGGGGGGTGAAGGGGGTGAGGAAAAGCAACACAGACAGGAGACAACTGCAGAAGGATTCATCAAATTCCAGAACAAATGACTGTCAAGGCAACTCCAGCCAGTGGGAGCCAAGCAGAAGATGCTGATAAGCTGGAAGGGGTTTAGAAAACAGCAGGATAACTATTTCAGTGCCCAAGGGACACACGTAAAGGACTACCATACAGCTCAACAGAGAAAGATACCATGCCATGGGTTTAAAATTGCATTAATACAGAGGGTGTAAAGTAATTATATGCCAATTTAACTATCAAGTAACAGGTGGCTGCTGGGGATTTGTATATTAAGAGCTCTGTAACAGCAAAGATCATGGCCAAATAAAATGCAGTAGTAAAAGGCATTATTGTATAGCACATGAAAGGAGGTCTGCATCAGCTCCAAGGCAATGGCAACACTTTCAGGAGCTCCCAGCATAACTTCTGGAGTGCAGAGAGCACACATCCACGTTTTTCTGATCACAAAAGAACCTCTTTACCCTTTTTTGCCTTGTTGCTGCTTCACTGTAGCTTTGATAGGTTTTGAAGTTTTCTTCCCACTGGTCACCATCTTGCACACTCTTGTTCTTGTATTGCTCTGCACCTGGAGTAGTTCCTCAAAAGACATGTAGCATTGATCTGGAAAAGAGTGCAGAACACACCTGAACCAAACAGGTTCTCAAAGCACTTCCCACCCCCAAAGTCCACTAAGAGGGATATCTCAGAGCCTGTGACAGTGACACAAGCAGAGTGGTGCCATCCGTGTACAACTGTTTCAGAAAAAATGCCACTGCATCACTCAGCCTTTGATTTCTTTCTCATTAATCACTCTTCAGCACTAGAAGAGTGTTCCTCTCTCCCCAGAGTGCCTTTCCTTCTTTCTCCACTCAATAGCACACACAAGATCAGTTCAGAACTTTTACCTGGTACAAGCAGCAGTATGAGTTCTGCACTGAACTATATTTTAGCCACATTATAAAATCTGAGGGGTCACTTCTTAATCCTGACTCCCTCATGTCAGCAGCCTCTTCTTGTCCCATTGCCTTTAAATGAGCATCACCACACATCTCACACCATGAGACAAGCCAGAAGGTGCAGAAAAACCATGTGGCCTGTTCTGTCTGTTAGGACACTCTCCCCACTGTACATCTGTGACAGCTCTGGTCAATCTGCAAAGAAGCAATTCACAAGGCAGAGCCTCCTCAGCACCTCAGAGGCCTGTAAACTATTGAAATCCAGACATAAAACCTTCACCATCTCACCACCAGTAAGAATAGCTTCTAGCCTGTGTCACTGGGGGAAGAACAAAATGCCACATCGATTAGCAGTTTCATATTCTAGCCCTGCCATGTGTGATTTTTACCCCTTGTGTTTCAGGAAATTCTCCCCCTCCCCCTTCTAGTCTGCTGACTAGAAGACCAATACAAACAACACGGGAAGCAGTAAAACCAGTTGTACCCAAATTACTACTAATGATTACAGCATGGACCAGGCAGATTCAGCTTGGGGAATATCAATTTAATTTATTACCAGTCAAATCAGAGTAGGATAATTGAAATAAACCCAAATCTAAAAGAACCTTTCCTTCACCTCTTCCCTTCTTCCCAGGCTCAGCTTCACTTCTGACTTTTCTTCCCCTCTCCTCCACGCAGTGCAGGGAGATCGGAAATGAGGGTTGTGGTCAGTTCACCACATGTTGTGAACTTTACAGTGTGGGGTCCTTCCCACAGGAAAGAGTCCTCTACAAGGTTCTCCAACGTGAGTCCTTCCCATGGGCTGCAGTTCTTCAGGAACCACTGCAGCAGTCCATTCCACAGGGTGCAGTCCTTCAGGAACAGGCTGCTCCAACATGGATCCCCCACAAGTCCTGCCAGAAAACCTGCTCCAGGGTGGGCTCCTCTCTCCATGGGGTCACAGGTCTGTCAGGAACCTGCTTCAGCACAGGCTTCCCATGGGGTCACAGACTCCTTTGGGAATCCACCTGCTCTGGAGCAGGGTTCTGCACAGGCTGCAGGTAGATCACTGTACCACTGTGGACTTCCATGTGCTGCAGGGGAAGAGCCTGCCTCACCAGGGTCTTCACCAAGGGATGTAGGGGAATCTCTGCTCTGGTGCCTGGGGCACCTCCTCCCCCCCACTCTTTCTCCACCAGCTGCAGTGTCTGCAGGCACCACTTCTGTAGCATCCCCACTACCAAAACCCAATAAACTGCCCCAAGACACAAGGTTTCTGCATGCTCTGCCCCAGTCTGTGGCCAAATACAGGAAACAACATCAGGTCAGTCACACTGGCTCTAAGCATGGACTCATCACCCCAGTCACCCTCATCTTGGCAAAAAACATGACTTCCTGCTTCAGAATCTACTCGCATCATCCAGAAAACATGGTGAGCATACCCAAGTACTTCCTCAAGAACTGCTTTCTTTTTCCTTGTTCTGAACACACACGAATTCTGCTGTGGCAACTTTCATCAGTCTTCTGAGGGTTAATGGAACATAATACATGCTGTCTGCCACACAGGGGACAAAGGAAGTGGGAATGCAGCACTCTTTCACTGCACTGCTTCCCCCAAAACACCCTTCCCACTTATCTTGCTGCAGTTTGCTACATCTCTGGCCTTGGCTCCTGCAAACACCCTTGCCCCCTGCCTTCTTAAGAAGGCCTTTCTCATCTCCCTCATGTTCTCTATCTTTTCCAGTGTCACTCTTGTGCACTCACTGCCTGCCTGCCTGCTTTCCCAGAGTGTGAAATTGCCCTCAGACCAAATAACGGGGTGAGAGCTGAGTGCCAAGCAGTTCATGAATTTAAAGTAATCACACTGGATTCTCAAGAAATTCACAGGAACTTAAGAAAACCAGTACATTCTAGGACTTGGCCAAGAGCATCTGCCACCACACTGTTCAAATTCAGTGGAGATAGCTTTAGATTGCTGCACTACGTGAAAAATCTGCGCTAATTACATAAGTTACAGGGGTCCAGAGCAATTAATCACTATATAGGGAAATATTTGAGCATCTCTGGATATTAAAAACATCACTGGACAGGCAAATGAAACACTGAGCAACAATAGTCAAAAGGGCATATAAAGCATTAAAGGAAGAGGCCGAGGGAGCTGGGGGTGTTCAGCCTGGAGAAGAGGAGGCTCAGGGGAAACCTCATCACTCTCTACAACTCCCTGAAAGGAGGCTGGAGCCAGGGGGGGGTTGGGCTCTTTTCCCAGGCAATTTTCAACAAGACAAGAGGGCATGGACTTAAATTATGCTAGGGGAAGTTTAGGTTGGATATTAGAAAGAATTTCTTTACGGAGAGGTTGATCAGACATTGGAATGGGCTGCCCAGGGAAGTAGTGCGCAGATATTTAAATATCTCCAGTGCGCACCCTGGAGATATTTAAAAAGAGACTGGATGTGGCACTGAGTGCCATGGTCTGGTAACCACAGTGGTAGTGGATCAAGGGTTGAACTTGATGATCTCTGAGGTCCCTTCCAACCCAGCCGATTCTATGATTCTATGATGTGGAAGCTACTCTAACATTTTACAAAGACAGATAAGACATCCCCTACACTACAATATTCCATTTGGCTGCAATTCAAAACCAAAATTAATAAAACTTCAAAGGTTACATGTCAATTAAAACAAGATAAAGACACCATGTAAAAAGATGCAGCATTTAGTAAAGGACCAGGAAAGAATTTTGGTATAAATGAATGTGAAGGTGTGCACAGCTTCCACAGAGAAAATATTACAATACAGGTACAGGAACACCAGATGAGACTTGACAACCCAAAACCTAATGGGTGTTTTCTGCACAGTTAGCATCAGTCCATGAATTACATCCTGCTATAAGCATGTAGAGGCTGAATTAGCCACTCACACTGATAAAATCATTTGATACCATCATAAAAGAAAAAGCCTGTTCTAAGATAGAATTGAGCAGTCCCCAAGACAAACTTAGTGCTGGACTCAAATACAACTACTTCTGTTCCAGAAACGACATTAGAGAGGTCAGACAGCCAATAAAAGTAAAACTGCTGTTTTTATTCACATCCAGCTGTGTGAAGAAAAGGGTGATAACTACCAGTGGTCTTCTCTCTTGAGCTTTGCTATAGCTCACCATGAAGAGCGGTAAACTAAATGCCTGCAGATGGGGGAGCACCCCACCCTTTGGAACCCCATTCCTGAAAGCCTTCCTCTAGACATGGTGCTCCTCTCCCCACAAACACACCTCAGAGACTCCTCCTGAGACCGTCAGTAACTTCTCACACCCATGACACACCGTGCCATGTGTTTAACAGCTCTTAACACTGATGTCCACTCCCTCACGATGCTCTTCCAGGGCCTTAATTCTCACATGGTTTTAATCTTCACCTTGACAATTTTAAGACAAGGACGTGTTCCGGTGTGACCCACTGTAGGTGACCCTGCTCTGGCAGGTGGCTTTGACTAGATAATCCTTCCGGGTCCCTTCCAAGCCCTAACTTTCTGTGATATTGCTGCCGAGAGCAACTGCCTGAGTGCACTGAGCCTAAGCACCATTGCCCAGTTCTTCCCGTTCACCTCTCCTGTCGAGGACTTTCAAAGCTACTGTGTATCTAAACTTTCAGATGTTCTCAAGATGTACGAGATCTTCTACAGACGGGGTGGGCGACTGGGGAGACGCAAAAGAGGCGCCTGGAAGTTTTTGTTCCAGAGCTCAAAGCTGAGCCCTGCTCTTGATTTCCAACTCGTCCTCTGCGCTGGGCAGGCGGGAAGGGGGAAAGCAGGAGGACGAAGGAGCTGAAGCACGGACAGGGACGGAGCTGCCTGAGCGAAGGGGTGGCCCCGACACCCCGAGCATGCCGGCAGACGGGCTGGGGGCCGCCACTTCTCCCCCCGGGCGCTCCCGGCCCCAGAGCCCACCTTGGCGGGACGGTCCTCCCTTACCTCCCCCGACAGATTCCGCCGCCTCCTCCATGCCGCTGCCCGCGCCCTCGGCCCCCGCGGGGCTCCCGCTGTCGTCGCTATCGCTGCTGTCACCGGAGCTCTCGTCCTCCGCTAGCTGCAGCCTCCCGAGGGGCTGCTCGGCGCTCCGGCGCAGGGGCCACCCCCCCGCTGCCGCTTCCTCCTCCTCCTCCGTTCTTCTCTGTCCCGCCGCCAGGGCCCGCCGGTGCCGGCCCCCCGCGCCCTCCTGACGCCGCCGCGGCATCGCCACCCGCTTCCAGCAGCGGTACCGGGCCCCCCGTCCCTCGCGGCTTCCCGGTTCTCCTCCCTCCCTCCCGCCAGCGCCCGTACGCACGGAGCACCACGTGACAGCCCCGAGCTCACGCGGATCCGGGAGCGGCGGCGCGCGCGCGCGGGCAGGGCGGAGCGGGGGCTGCGGGGCGGAGGCTGCGGGGCGGAGGCTGCGAGGCGGAGGCTGCGGGGCGGAGGCTGCGGGGCGGAGGCTGCGGGGCGGAAGCTGCGGGGCGGAAGCTGCGGGGCGGGGCTGCGGGGCGGAGGCTGCGGGGCGGAGGCTGCGGGGCGGAGGCTGCGGGGCGGGGGCTGGGGGCGGGGAAACCAGGATTTATTGGCGCGCGCAGGGCAGGCAGGGCGCGCGCGCGGCAGGGGTTCCCCCTCCCGGAAGCGCCTCGCCCAAGGAATGGACCGGAAGGGACCCGGCGGTACCGAGCGGGTAGACGAATGGTTGGGGCCAGGCCGGAGCGGCGGGCGGCGAGAGGCTGTCGGCCAGGGCGCGGAGCTGTGCGGCCAGGAGGCTGAGCTCCCGTCCTGGCGGCGGGGCGGCCGGCGGCGGCGCGGCGGTTCGGGTTGCGGGGAGGTGCTCCCGGGCGCGCAGGTAGAGCGCCTCTTCTTCCCTGGGGGGAACACGGCGGTGAGGGGTGGCCCGGGGGCACCGCACGGCACCGCGCCGCCTCGGTCCCCGCTGGGGCCCTCACCTGAGGCAGCGGCTGGTGCAGGTGATGGCGTGTCCCCCGCCCTCCCGCCGCGCCGACACGCCGAGCCAGGCCCAGGTCCGGTCGCTCCGCAGGACGCGTAGCACTGCTGGTTCTGCCGCCGCTCCGGCCCCCAGCGCTGCGGGCAAGCGGCTGCGTGAGGCTGCGGCAGGGCACGGCTGCTCCTGCTGAACCTCGTGTTGCCCGTGGACCCCGCTTGCCACCCTGGTGGGGGCTGTGGCCAGCCTGCTGCTCTTGGCCCAGCTGGATAGAAACACGGGGGGCAGTCAGGTCTGTAACTGCTCTGCCCTCTGGAAAATCTGGAGCTTGAACGGGTGCCGTCTCTCCTCCACTCTGCACTGTGGCAAAGCAGGGTGCTCTGCTTGGAAGCTACCTCTGACCTTACAGACTGTCTAACCAGTTCTCTGCTTCATCCTTTTTTTAGAGCAGGGAGCCACAGCCAGCAGGAATAAGTTCATTTTGTTTCTGTTGTCCTGGGCAGCTATGTTTTGGGCATAACCAGACCATGCAGCCAGAGGAAGACACGCCTGTTCCCAAACCTCACACTCACCCACAGCTCTGTGCTGGGCTGCTCCTCGGTCAGCATCCTCGGGGTGCAGAAGGCTGTACCATGACTGACCGATCAGTTCCTCCCTGTGGTAGCCAAGATGGTAGGTGACGCTGGATAAGACAAGGAGAGTGGGGACTGAGAGCTTTGCAGGGTCCGTGCTGTGTCAGCAAGGAGCAGCTGTTGCATGATGGAGGAGAAAGCAACACACTGGGTACAGAAATGGGTTGCAGACAGGGAGGGAAGGGTTTGTGGGAGAGTCTCGCTGCTCAAGCAGGGTCCCACACACAGCTTGGTGAAGGGAAAGGATCCTTGCTGTCCAAGATGAACAGCTGAGGCTGTGAGACAAGCAGGCACCCCTCACCTTTCCGTGACATCAATGAACGTCATGTCTAGGATGTGTGTGCTCTGGAATAGGTCATCTTGGGAGCAAACGTTGCCACTGACAGGGAACTGTGCAACTGGTGTGCAGAGTGCCAAGAAAGCTGTGGTGGAGGGGGTGGCTGGCCAACGCAGGGCTGTGAAGCGCCCACGCACTGCCACAGCCCGATTGCCCCCGTGCTGCAGCCGGAAGGCCTTGGATGTGCGCATCTCGCAGACAAACGTGACTTCTGTGGGGAAAGAAACAAGCTGGAGCAGGTCGGGATACCTTGCTTTGCTCTCAGCAGGGCTAGCCGGCCCTGGCTCTCTGACCACAGCTACAAAGGGCCAGAGCAGGGCAAGAGCATCTGTGAGATACCTGCCCAGGCCTCCCTTACCCCTGCTGGGATGCTCCTGAGCAAGGAGGAGCTTCTTGTGTGCATCCTTGTGCGAACCCCCATCTAGGATGTCAAAGACTGTGTCCCCCTGGGCAAGCAGCTCTACCTGATGAAGAAGGGGCTACCATTGTGGGTTGTGCCTGCCCTGGTGGGCCGTGTGCTGACACAGAGTGCACAGGCCGTTGGCACCATGGGCCAGCATCTGCTGGGGCAGCATGCTGTGCATACAATAAAGGCACAAGGAGGGATATGGGGACAGTGACCACAAATGCCCAGGGGGCAGGCCTCACCACAGAGAGGCCCAGGATCTGAGCCACGTTCTCCGAGATGTAGACCAGCTTGCCGTTGGCTGAGAGCACCAGCAGAAATCCTGGCAGCAGGGAGAGCAGCTCTGTGCCCAGGGCTGGTCCCACAGGAGGAGCTGAATCTGCTGGGCAAGCACGGAGTCAAGCTCTGTCTTGGGAACACGAACAGTGTCCTGTGCAGAGCCAAGACAAGCCAGTGTAGGGTACAGCGGTGCCATGGGTACCTGGAGGGAAAAGCTGAGCTCCACGCAGCTGGAGGCACACCAGGGCCATGGTGTGGAGGTAGGAGAGCCGTTCCTTCTCCTTTGCAGAGATGGGTAGCAGGGAGCGTAGAGCTTGCAGCTCCACATTTATCAGGTCCCGGCGAGCCTTGGAGGCACTCTTGGTTGACCTGCAATGCCAGCTGATGGGGAGAGCTATCCAGGGAGGGACAGCATTCCCTGCCTGCCCTGATGGGGGTAATTGCAGGTATGGGGACATGGAGTGGAGATGCTCCCTAGAGAGGCTCTGCCCACGCTATCTGCCTGTAGAACAAACCTCTGGTGGCTTTTTCAGTGCAGCAGGCACAGGTGCTCATGGCTACCCTGGGGTAGCCATGGTGCTGGTGTGGCTGGTGCCCCTCTTGTTACGGGCCAGGTTGGACAATGACTGATGCTTTGGGGGGGAGCACGAGTGACACAACCTTTCTACCAAACCCCATAAGGGTGGGAACTCCTAAACCACCTGAAATCCCTCTGCCCCTTCAAGCACCCACACCTTCTCCCCAGACACCAGCTGGTAGCCTTACTCTCCCAAGTTGGTACCAGCCCCTTGCAAGTCCCTCAGGCACTGTCCAGGGGCTTTCCCTAGCTAGGATGCCATCACTGCCCCATAGGTGGGAGGCAGTGGGGAGCTCACCTGAACGGCTTCAAGGCACTGGGTGCCTGCTTGTCCCTCCTGGTCAGGTAGCTCATCTCTGCCTGCAGTGGCCTGTGGCAGTGGCTGCAGAAGATGGTCATGATGCCGGCACTAGGATGCCTGAAGCTGGCAACGCACCGCTGCGTCTGTCCGTCCGTCTGTCTGTCTGTCCTCTCTGGCTGCTGTCTAAACCCGCTGACCCTGCTGCTCCCAGCTCCTTTTGTACCCTCCCGGGGCACAGAGGCCAGGCCTCGCATGGAGAGGGTTACCTCTAGTGACGCAACTCCAAACAGCTCGAGGCTATTTTTAGAAGGCAGGCTGCTAAAAATAGCCCTGGCAGCTGGCTGCAATCTGAGAGAGGAAGCAATAAAAGGAAGCCAGGGTCTTTAAAACAAACCTGGCTGCTCAGGAGGGGGTGATGATGAAGGTAGCAGGGATCCCCCCATGGGGCACACATCCACCCTGCTCCTGGCCCACAGTTGTTGCCAAACCAGCAGAAGTGCCACGATGTGCAGAAGACCTGTGGCTTGTCTATGTGGCTAGTCTGTCCACTTGGCAGCGGCCCCCCAGCACTGATGACTAAGTGCTTGGGAAGGAGCTGATATGCCAAGAAAATGCACTGTGGACATTCAGACTGAGATGGTGAGCAGTGTCCCATCCCTGGGTGTGCTGCAGGGTCCTGGCAGAGGGATGTCAGAGCCACAGTGCCCAGGAACCAGAGGGAACCTGTGAAAGGGGAGCTGGGTTCCTGTGATCCCTCTCCCTGGTGAGCCTCATCTTTTCTTTCCAGAGAGGCCTTCTCCCTACTAGGATTTGCTCTGCTAGAGGAAGCTGGCATGGGGTGGTGAGCCTTTCTAGGGCCTATTGTCTCCACTCAATGTCCCAGAGATCACAATTCTCCCCAGAGTTACAGCCGTCCATGGACAGAGCCAGCAGCATCTTCAGGAGCCTCTGTGCGGAGCACCGTGGTGCCCAGTGCGGTGAGCCTGGGTAGTTTGTGGGTGCTTCCTGCTATCTGGCACTCTACAAGGAAAGTGAGCTTGGTGCTTCGGTGCTGGGGAAGGGGATGGCATGGCAAGAACCCCCCATAATTTCATGGCATGACTTGAGAGGGAGCCTGTGGCTGAGGTAGCTGGTTGAACAGGGGAGCTGGAGTTGTTGGACCATGCATGGGAGATGCCCCCACAACCATCACAGGTAACCTGCGTGTGCCAGGGATCATAAAGTAGGAGCCCAGGTTGAGAGTGCTCTCCCTGAGTGAGATATGCTGTCAGCACACCCTAGCTCCCTTCAGGCCTCAGCCCTGCCATTGATGCTCATCACTCACCACAGCGAAGTGTTGCCAACATGCAAAGAACAAGCTCTTGTCACAATTATGTTGCCTTCTGTTCTCTTGCCATGGGGTTTTCATCTCTCATGCCACTCGAGGCTGCTTTGTTGCAGCCATAGGGGCTACTTCCCAGACTGAGGAACCCAGACACCTCTGCAAACCCATGTTGCTGTATGAGCAGTACTTGACCCTGGGTACATGCCAGTCAGGGCCCTCTGCCACCTGTTCCTGGCAAACAGCCACCACCATCTCTCAGCTGCCCTGTGACTTCATCCCAGGGAATACCCTGAGCACTTCCCTTGCTTTCCCTGTTTTAGCTCTACTACAGTTCCTGCAGGAGCTCCTCTT
Source organism: Phaethornis superciliosus (assembly GCA_023637945.1). Lineage (NCBI taxonomy): Eukaryota > Metazoa > Chordata > Aves > Apodiformes > Trochilidae > Phaethornis > Phaethornis superciliosus. The sequence goes on along the minus strand of JAJQWJ010000003.1, from coordinate 32,967,277 downwards.
CATTTCAGATACGTGATCTCCACAGAAAGGGGCATGGGCACAGACCTCTGCCCTGCCTGGAAAAGCTGCCCCAGACATCCCTCCCTGGGGCAGGGCATTTTGGGGTACCTGCCTTCCTGAGGCAGCACATCCCAGGAGATGTGGACCATTTTCCTTCCTGCCTTTTTGAAGGCCAGCACAGCCCCCAGCAGGAGGCAGGTGTGCCAGAGCACTGCCCTGTGTGTACCTGGGCACCCAGCTCCCATTCTCCCACCCAGCCAGAGCTGCAGCTCACACCAGCCACAGCCACCACAAGTCCCTCCCACCCCTTCTCTCCCCACAATGTGCCTGCTAGGAAAAGCAGCAGAAACCACATCTGCTTCAACTTTTATAAAACTCCTGCTAGTTGCTGTTTTACAACAGGAGCCGGGCAAAGGGTCCAGCTGGGCCCAGGCTCCCCACATCAGGCCAAGCTCAGGGCTGGAGCTTGCCATCCAGAGCCAGGAAGCTGGTCAGCACTGGTGGGTGCAGGTGTGGAAGTTCCTGCTCTCTCTAGGCAGCACAGGAACAGTTCATAGCCCAGGGCAGTCCTGGGGCTGTGGCTGGTGGTAGGATTTGATTCAGGCCCTTGGAAGATGGCCGGGGACCAGGTCAGCACAGCTGCAGCTCCAGAGGCAAGGAGAAGGAAGGCAGAGACACTGGAGCCATCAGCAAGGAGGAGGGTTCACAGTTGTGCTGCTGGGGTGAGCAGATTTCTTCCCTGGCAGCCTGTTCTGCCTGCACACTCATGCTGCCCAAAAGATGACAAGGACAGAGGGAGGTCTGGCTAGGGCAAGACAAACTGAGCTCACATGTTCCTCATTTGAAAGGGCTAAAAACTCATGCAGGCAGTGGAGCAAGAGATCAGTATGTGGAGAGGCGAGGGCAGGGTGGTAGAGGGATGAGCCGGTGTCAGCCCTGAGAAGAGACGATGGGGCGGCTGATGGTGCTGTTTGTCGTCATGGCAGAGAGCTCCCATCTGTAACACACCAGGAGATACACTGAGAGATGGCACAAACACAATGCCCAGGGCTGAAGCAGCTCCTGCTACATGCCAGCCTCAACTGTGGTCTCCAGCCCAGCCCACCCTGAAGCTGCACAGGCAGCCCTCAGCCAGGCCTGGAGCATCCCACGGATGCAGTACACCCACAGGGTGACTTCCCAGCATGGCAGTACCTGATGTCATGGGGAAGGCCGGACTGGTCCAGGCTGTACTGAATCACTGCTAGTTTACACAGAGTCTTTAGACTGGGGCCTGTGGAAAAAGGGCAGTTAGCTACAGCAGTCCTCATCTGGGCTCTATGGGGGTTAGGGGTCCAGACATCATGCTATCAGTGCCATAGGAAACAGAAGTCTGTGTGAAAGGAGTGCATGAAGAGCCACGAGCTCAATTCAGGTCTAAAAGCACAGCTGCATTTCTGGCTTGTCTGCTTTAAGCCATATACACCAGCCAGTGGCAACTGCCCGCCTCAGAGAGGTAGGCACCTGGAGCCATGTGGGACATAGTATGGTGCTTCACAGCAGGGCCTGCTCACAGGACACCTTGTGGTTAGCAGCACAAGCTGGGCAAGGGGTGCTCACGTACTGAAGTCAAGGATGTAGAGATCCGAGTGATCCATCAGGTCAAATTCGTCACCCATTCCCTCCTCTGGAGATGGGCTGCAGAAGCCAAGGAAAGTGTGTCAGTGTCAAAATGCTTGTACATCATTTACAGTTCCTTGGGCTCCCCAAGGGCTGAGCAAGTCCAGGACCATTCCTGGTCTGCCTGCCCCACGCAGGGACCTTCCAATCCCTCCTGTACTTTTGCTTTCCCCTGCAGCACCCAAAGTCATTATCCTCCCACCTCATTACAGGGTAGGCAGAGCTGCACAGAGCCAGGGCTGCCTGGCTACCCCAGCTCTAGCAGTTGTGCAGGAACACACACCATCTCCTCTGCAAGCCATAGCAGGGAAAGGTGAGTCCTTCTTGCACACAGCCACAGCTGTAAGCCTCCCCCTCACCTTGCCTGCATGTTACTTTGCTGTACCTCCAAGCACAATTCTCACTACGGAGGGAGCATCCCTCTTCCCTCCTTGTACACTGACTGGACTCTGGCTCTTTCACTCTCTTCCTTCCCCAGGTACCTCCCAAGCTGCTCTTCAACTACTGGGCCTCCCCCAGAACTGTGGCATCCACCCTCAGGGCATGAGGAGGGTGCTGGAGGCTTGTTTCAGGGCTCTATTTGCTCAGCAATTCCAGTGGATCTGACTCTTCAAAGAGCTTCACTTAAGTGAGGCAAAGCTGAGCCCTGCAACAATGCTGAGGGTAACTCTGAGCAGGCTGCAGAAGGGATGTTACAGCAGATCCTGAAGGCACAAGCACCTGTCCTGCTCTTTGGGTGATAAACAGGCTCCATGGGCTGCCCCACAGGAGGCAGGACAGGCAGGCTGGCATCACCAAGAAAACCCACCTCTCTGTTGGAGACTAGCCAGCTTCACCACAATGCTGTATCACAGAAGGCTGCCTTAGTAACATGTTAGTAAACACATAAAGATCAAACTGCCTGGGCAGGCAAGGGTCAACCCATCCCTACCTGGCCTCAACACATAGGGCAGGAGATCACAGTCCATACTGTGTCTTTTTACAAACCTCAGGCCAGCTTCACCTCATGGCCAAGGGAAGAGGCATGCAATGGGAAGTACAAAGACATGGGAGAGGCATCTGATCTAGGAAGAATCAAGCAGCACATAATGGCACAGTACAATGTCCAAAATCCTGTACTGGCATCCCCAGTGAGGTGGGTAAGCTGGAAACCCAAGAGGACTTTTTGCAAAGTGCTCTAGTTGTGCTGCAGGGCTGCAGATCATGGTAGCCATGACCTGTCTCCAGAAATGGTGGCAGACTCAGCAAGTAGCTAGTGGCCATTCCAATTTTCTACAACCTAGCTAGAAAGACAACAAAAGGAGCTATATGCTGCAGACAACTGCTGTGATCTCCCTGCTCACCTCAGTTCTAGCTTCCCAGGGCTGCATGGAGCATCTGCAGAGTGCCATGTTACTCATGAGCCATGCCATGGAAAGCTGTGAGCTAGATCCTCCTGTCTATAAGCTCTCAGGTGCACTGATGCTGTGGGGGACAGAGGTAGCACACACTGTACCACACTGCCTTAGCACTGCAGTAGGCTAAAGCGAGATAAGCCAAGATGCTTTCTCTGAGGACAGTATGGAAGGTGCTCTGCACAAGTTCAACTTTTTCTGCAGAGAACTGAAGGCAGCAGCAGAGAATAAGCACCTGAAGCAGATGCCGAGGTCTTCACCTGGCTCAGTGGCAGTGCTTTCCCTCTTTGTCCATAACAGCCATGTGAACCTGCTGCATTAGCACAAACTCTCTAGCAAAAGCTCACAGGTTAGCAACCTGCAGGCCAAAGAACATTAAATTTTCTAAGATCACATTCCTTTGACAAGGCCAGCAGCTGGACTGCTTCCAAGTTCTGCTGCATGAGCTGAAGTTGTGTACCGAGCACAAAACACAAGGTTTGAAATGGATGCTGCCCAGCCTCATGCTGAATAATTGCAGTTAAGATCTACTGCAATTATTTCAGCACAACCATTGAGATGTTGCAAGAGAAATGTAGAGAAAGCTGCTAGGAAACATCTGCATGGGCGTGCAAGCACAGACATTTCTCAGTCTGCCTGCAGGAAGCACTGTGGGCTCCAGCCACTGCTGCCTGGCAGTACCAAAATGGAGACAGCATTTCAGAAGACTCTGAGTACACACCAGGCACTGATCAGTGCAGCAGTCATTTTAAGCCACTTTGCTGATACTCCCTGATGTTAGTCCTGGAATACTAGTGAGGAGCTATGACCTGAGGGGTTTTGGGGAACAGCCTCACTTATGGTTCCTTGCCTCTGCAGTCTTGATGGAACAGTTAGAGTACCCGAGAGACTGGCTGCTGCATCCCCCAGCACAAAGGCCAGCCTGTGCTGGAGCATTTGTGTTTGGACCAGGGGAAAGCACTCCCATGGCTGATGGTCGTTTGCAGAATTTGAAAGAATGGAAAGGTGTTTTAAGTACTGCTTTGGTTTGTGAAAAGGCAATTTTGCATGTCCTCACTGATTGTGACCTCATGCAGTGACTTCTCACCTCAGAGTCACTTTTCTTTCCCACCTATAGCCCACTAAGCTTCACTTCTCATGAGACAGTGCTGCCCATACCCACAGCACAAACTGCAGGGCACATCACACAACTGGCAGAGTGGATCTATTGCTGATGGGTCCCAGCTGCCTAGATACAGGCAAGGGCCCTTTTAATTCCATCCCTGTGCGCTCACCACACCACAATCTAATCTCACATCCACATCACAGGAAACCCTAGACCATCCTTTATCTTTCAAAGAAAAGCCAGCAGGCACCAGTCTGTGGTTTTAATCACCAAATTGCAAGCAGCTAAGGAAAGCCTGGAGTTCAAGAACAGGAGAGAAACAACTCCCAGACAACTGGGTGCAGGGCACCCTTCTGCCAGACAGCACTCTGGATGCTCCAGCAGCAATGCAACTTGGTGTGTTGGTGAACTCTTGCATCCTGCACCAAGCACCCAGTGAGAGTCCCTGCTCCTGCACCAAAGCTGGGGATTTCTAAGCCTTATCATGGAAAACTCAGCTTCAAGCCAAACCTGGATAGGTATCTGCTCAGCTAAACTCTGTTTTATATTGTTCCCTCTCCTCCTTGTTCTCCCTTGTGGATGGTCTCTGCATGCTGAAGTGCTGGTGGGTTTAGGAAAAAAACAGACCAGCACCAAAACTGTGGCATAGCTAATAGGAGCACAGAGTTTAGTGCTACATGACTTCCTGGTCACTTAAATGGGACACAAATGACAGGACTGCTACTGGCCATGTGAGAGACCATGTGGGTTCAAAAAAACAGGCTCTGGGCAGGACCAAAACCAACCAAATTAAAAGAAGAACAAAGAAAGAAACTAAGTATTTGGATGCTGCAGGAGCAGGCAACCTGCAGAAAAGTCTACAGTGAATTCTGCAAGGGAATGCAGGACACAAGACCCATTCCCAAGTACTGCAGCCTAGTAAGCTGAGCCTACTGGCTCATCCTCCAAGGAGCCCTGATGGATCCCTGTGCTGTGCTTCCCCCCACCCCCCTTCCTTCCCGGGCAGGGGGGCACAGGTCAGCCGGCAGACCACAGGGAGTTCTCCATTACAATGACTTCCTGGAAAACTTCTTATCTCTCACCAGGCAGCTCCAGAATACACCTGATAACTGTTACAGGAAGTGACTACAGCCCCCACCCCCCTGTCTGTCTCCCCCTTCCCCAGCCTGCAAGACCCTCCCTCCCATCCAAGCAAGCTGCATTCCTGGCCACCAACAATTCTTCCTATCCCAACCTAGTGCTGCTGAACTGTCCTGTATTTGGGTTGAACCTGGATTAGGGAACAAGTTGAATACTGAAGGCATTTGGTGGAGAAAACAAAGCACTGCTGCGTTGCCTGCCAGAGGTGGACCAAATTCCAAAAAGTTGGTGTTAAATTTGTTGTGGTTTGCTAGAATTTCCTAGGAGTCTAGGAGTGCCTAGGTTTAGAATCAGAGTGCGGGGGCTGCTGTAACACAAACCCACACTGGTAGCATCTGAGAGCATCCAAAACTACCATCAAGTCCTATCAAGCCTTCTGCACAACTCACCTACACTGAGCACTCCCTCATATCTACACAAACATCCTACAACTAAGCACACATCCCCAGCATCCCTGGGGCCTGAAAGCCCTTCACGCATCACACACTGCTCACTAGCAGAACCTGCCTTGCCTTGCCTATCTTCAGAAGTATCCCTGGAAAACCATTGCCAGTGTGGCAGAGAAAGCCCCAAAGCTTTCTAAACCATGAAATAATTTCAGATGTTTCTGCAAGGTAGATGCTGGCAAACAGGCCTGTATGCCAGAGCTGCAATTTGTCATTCCAGACAGCACAGTGTCCTGGTGATGATCCACTTCCTTTCTTTCAGCAGCTGTTAAGGCTCTTGGCCACATCCAGCTGCCCTGTACCCTGACTGTATCACTTCCAGTGTTTGACAAACAAATCCTTAACACCAGGCCCCTTTTGTGAACAGAAATTTTCTTAAGGGACACTGGCACAGAAGGGAATTATGCTTTGTTGTGTGTGGGCTCCTCAAACAGCTCTCAACTCAGCTGACATCCCACTGCAGGTTTGAAGACACCACACTTGCCAGTGGAAGAAAGAAACTCTAGTGGGAGAAGCAGGGAAGCACATAAGGGAGGATAAGTAAGTCTGAGGTCTGCTGCAGCACAGCAGATGGGGATACTTCCAGTCCTTCTGATGGCAGGATCTCCTCCTTTCTCCCCCCCCACCTATTTCACAGAAAGTCCATCCACTGCACAACCCCTCTTGAACAGCATCTTACATACTTCTGCCTTTACTTGTACAAGAAGGTTTGTTATCAGCTACTTTACAAGCTTACACAACATCTTCAATCTCCTCCTCGGCCTTTTTCCAGAGAAGCCTGGGTCTACACGATTTCTTGCATTTGTAAGGCAGAAGGACAGTTGCCATGTGCCTCTGAAGTGTGTCTGACTGCAGCATGGGGCAGGGTGTGGTGCAACACACAGACAGACATTGGAATGGGCTGCCCAGGGAAGTAGTGGATTCTCCATCCCTGGAGATATTTAAAAAGAGACTGGATGTGGCACTCAGTGCCATGGTCTGGTAACCACAGCAGTTGTGGATCAAGGGTTGGACTTGATGATCTCAGAGGTCCCTTCCAACCCAGCCAATTCTATGATTCTATGACACTGTGCTTAAGGGAATGGCAAACCCTCTCACAGAGCCACCCCACACAACTCACCTGGTGCCTCCAAAAAGAATTATTTTGTCCCCCACTCTGCAGCAGCACTGCCGGCGTCGAGGACATGGGCCTTTGCCCTTGGGCTCAATCTTCCTCCAAGAAAGAGAAACTAAAGGGTGGAAAAGAATACACCAGTTTATCCTAAGAGCCTGGCCAAGACCTGGGTACAAGCAGGTTACAGATTTAAACAGATCACATCAAAACTGGAGGCCCACTGCCCCTCAGACTGCAGCTAGCCAACATTCACCTTCCTTGTCCACCTCTTCTTCTCACTAGCAGCAAAATTATGTACTTCTATGAGGTTATTACTAAAGTGTCACTTAGATGACAGGCACAGCCCTGGAGGTCTGCCTGCAGGTTCAGTCCTTTGACACGCATACCGCCAGGACCCGCGGGCTGCCACAGCATCAGGCTGGACATCAGAGGGAGCTGTACAGGGCAGAACTCCATCCAGGACAAGGCAGGCAGGCAGCATCCTTTCCTCAGCTCTCTGTCACCATACAGCTCTGGAGGAAGACCCAGCAACAAGCTCCATCTGCTGGCAGCCACCCTGAATGCAGAGCATCCTAAACCAGAGACTGTTGGAATAGCCTGGTTGTGGGAGGACAGGAAACTGAACCAGATGGAGAAGATAGCCTTTGTTCTTGCTGCTCTCTGTGGCAAGGATGCTGGAGGGTGATTAATCACAAATGCACAGCACCAAAACCTTCAGGAGCTCTCTCCCACTAGCTCATAGGTCAGCCTGGGAAGCACCAAATTGGCTGCTCTCAAGTAACTTTACTATGCAAAGCAATTAGCAAACAAAATAAGTGTAATGGACTGTGAAAAGTGCCTGCCTGAGGACTAAAAACTCCAAAACATCTCACAGTTGACGAATTTTCAGGGTACCAGCTTAAGAACCACCCCTTCTGTTGCACAGTTTTATTTGGTGCCAAGAGACCTTGGTATGGTGATGCTGCAGCTCAAGTTGAGCTGTTTCCCCAGCTACAGTCTCCCGTTCTAACTCTGTTTCTTCCCTATATCTTCTTTTCTGCCAATACTCCTGCATATCTAAAAACAAGACCATGTTTTGCCACCCACCCTTTCATTAGCTGTGTCTTTCAACAGTATTTTCTTTTCCACTTTGTAACTGAGATTTGGTGACAGTCTGAGGCAGGGCACAGCAACAAGTTCCTGTCAGCTGTCAGAAGAGCCATTTTCCCACACACAGAGACTCCTTGTCCTTGGAGAGCATCCTCACCAGAGCACTCACACACTTGAGGACCTTGAGCATTCTCACTGTAACAAGTTAAAAGCACAAATACCTGGGTTGAATTTCCAGAGATCGTGGAAGTGTCTGTTCAGCCGTGCGTTGTAGCCACCAAATACATATAGCTCCCCGTTGTAGCTGACTGTGGGGAAAGCACAGACATCAGTGTGCCACCCAAGGCAGTGCCCAGCAGGTCCCTGTCCTAACATCAGACACAAAGCAAAGTGTTTCACAGAACAGGCTCTACGCACCCCTTGCACCCCCACATCTCCACCTAGCAGACCAGACACCCTGACTGATGCAGCCAGGAATTTCCTTCTATTGTCCTCCTCTCTCAGCAGACCCACACTCACATGCTGAATGGCTCCGACGGCCTTCAGGGAGTACTGGAGTTGGAGGAGAGTCCAGCCAGGAATTTGTTTCTGTATCAAATACTTTAATCCGGTTACAGTAGATCTCATTGTTGGAGTGAAATGGCCCAAAACGATCAGCTCTGCCACCAAATACGTACATCTTTGTTCCTATGATGGTAGCTGAATGAAAGTCTCTCCAGCGTGCTGGTGTACCCTGCAGGGACAAAGTAAAAACAGAAAAAGAGAAAGAATGCAGATTGCCCAAGGAGATGACACATTTTGATGGGGAAGTCAAGGGGGCTGCCTTCTCCTAGAGAAATTTCCCTCTTGCAGATCCCAGCCACACTATACAGAAGCTGTGAGACAAGTGTGGGCAGCTGCCACAGAGAATGGCAGATATGAGACTTCCTCCACAAACCAGCATGAAAAGTAGACACTGACCTTAGCAGAAATTAAGGTCCACATCATGTTTGTGGTGTCCAATTTATGGATATCGTTGGAAAAGCAGTCAGCCTGGAAGACAGCATGGAAGCCTGGTCACAAAGGGACTGAGAAGCCTGATCACATTTGGCCCCACAGACCTGGAGCATCCTTTTGGAGTCAGTGCTTCCTAAGAGACATTGCGCTTGCTCCAAAAAGTCAGGGTAAGCATCACACTTATCACTTAACAAGAGGGAAACAAGGCCCATTTCTCCTTAAAAGTGTCCTGTCTCACCCTGCAGCTTTCCCATTTAGTTGGTGCTCTGTTCCTTCCCCCAGGGCTGCCCTGCACACAATACAATTCACAACAGAACCCTGCTGCCACTTCATACAGCCACAGAAGAAAGGGGCACTAATGGGACAGCCAAACTGTCTCTCCTAAGGTCACCTGATGAGAGGCAGAAGCTAAGATTACTTCCAGGAAACTAAACATCCAGGAAAAAATACACTTGGTGGTCTGAGGATCCTGCAACACCTGTCCGCAGCTAGCTGCCTGGAAGAGCCTGCATGCAGACAGAGAGCACAGACTCCTGCTCCTCCAGGCAGGGGAGATAGCAGTGAGACAGCTACACACTTGTTTGGCCTTGGTTAAAACCAATTTGAAGTGCCTCATTTGAACTGCTCCTCCTGTTGTAATCAAAGGCATGGATTTGGCACACTTCTGTCCTCAGAGGGAAATAACTCAAGGACTGCTGTAACAGAACCCCACCTTTCTTCCAAATAATAATAATCTGCTGTGAACTCGCACAGCTCTTCCGGAACCTGGAGTTAGGCTGAAATTGACATTTATCCACTTCTTAAGCTGGGTGTGTAAGGATTTGTTCAAAGGAGCATTTGGCACAGTGACAGCACAGGGTGACCTTTGGCTCAAGGTATTCTTAATGGGGGGGCAAGTGTTTGCTGGAGGTGATCAGCAAGATGTGAGAGCAAATGTGCAGATATTGGAAGTGGACAACATGGGCATGAAGGGGTTCTTTTGTTTGGTTGGTTGGTTGTTTTTTTGGGGACTGTTGACAGTTGAATGTGGTGATCTTAAGAGGTCTTTTCCAGCTGTGACAATTCTGTGATTCTGGCTCATTTCTCAGCCTAATTAAAATAAATGTACCTCAATATGTATTTATTAAAAATTCTGTGTATTTATCTATCTAAATTTGGCTGACAAATGAGATAGGAAAAAAGGCAAAAACATATTCGGGTTTACCTCTATATATCTATAATGTTTTGGGGAAGAAAAAAGCCCCATGATTTTTTTTTTAGGACTACTTTCCTACTACATCATCTCTGCAAAAAAAAATGACCATAACTTGGGTAATAATGCCATAACTTCATTTAGTTACAAAATGAAAGCAACAATGCACACAAATATGTTCCTCTATCCTGCCTCTACCCATGTCCTGGATAGGAACACCCTCTTTCCCAATGGATAGCCAAACAACAAGTTACAGAGATTACTCACCAGCTGTTCGTAGCCTCCAAAGATAAACATGCTTTTTGCCAGGACACAAGCTGAGTGCCCATCTCTTGCTCCTGGGACCATTCCAGACACCTTTGGCGTGAACCACTTGTGCGTATCTGAAACAAAACAGGAGGCAGTGCTAAGAAAATACAGTAGATGTTGGGATGGGACAGCTCTTTACTACTGTTCTTCACTTTTAAGACAGAAATCCTTCCCTCTCTCAAACACAGCACCTACTTCTCTGGTGAGGCTGCAAGGCTCTTCAGGCAGGGCTACCTGCTTGAGCCTCCACAGAGGGGAACAGTGACAGAGCTCTCAGATCCTGGCCATGGCTTCTGACTCTGATGGACCTGACAAACACTCTCATTTTAAGTAAATAGTACAACACTGCTTGAGCAATGTTATCTTTATTTAATTTCTTGCAAAACCTACTTGTCAGTCACCCATCAACTCTGCATTTACAGTTCCAATTAAAATGAAGCAATAACGTTAAGTGGCCAAACTGACCTCAGGATGTGGAGATGCTGGGTAACTCACCAAATTAAAACAGCTCTCAAATCCAGGCAGAAGTCACCTAATCACAAGCTCACCATGTCAGCAGAGCTACTATACACACCTCCACCTCTGCAGTGCAGCTCCCTCTATCTGATCTGCTCCTCTTGTTATCTTCTCATCCCTTCTTCAAGGGGAGCCTTCCTCACCATCATGGTTCCCTTTGCACTGCTCCCCATAAGCCTGTACCAGCCAGATTTTGCCTCTTTCTTCCCCTGCATGCTCCAGAGGTTGGCTTAATTTAGAGGAGCACTTTAAATCCAGCCAGAGCTGTTCTCCATGCCAGAGCAACATGGAGCCCAGCCAGCGATTCACTGCCAAGCGTAAACAGGCACCTGTCCCCAAGAGCCCAGAGAGGCACAGATAAGCCTTGAGGCATCAGGAGACATTCCCCCCATCCTCCTTAACTTGTGCGAGCTGCCAAGAGCAGTGCTTATTTCAGGAAGTGGTAACACTGGAGCCAAGCAATATTCCTCATGAGGATAACTTCTCTGAACTTGGCCTGCAGCCACAACTACCCACCTTGGTTCCAGCTGGAACCACACAAAGGGGCATGCAAGGTCAACAGAATCCCTGGACAGCCTCTAGTGAGAAAGCTGCAGCAGCTATCAAATTCTTTTCCTTCACAGTGCTGCTTCTAAGCCCAGTTACATGGTAGCAGCAAGAGCTCACCCAAGTGCAACATGTCTAATTTCAGACGGAACAGACCTTGGCTTGTGATCTGCTCAGCACCACGGGGGACAAAATTGCACTCAGCCAGGACTTTATCCAGTCTGATGCAATTTCTAGTGGGACTTTCACCACAGACAAGAGAACTGCAACTGCTAGCCTCACTTTCCAGGATTGGCAGGGGAGAGGCACAGCGTATAGACAGCTGCACAGGGTTCTGACCAGGACTGAAGTCTGACCTTTCTCTTAATTTTCACTTAATTTTAGTGCTGAAACTGGTATGGAGACCAGACAGGTCCCACTACCAAGACTCTACAAAGGCAGAGGTTTACTGGTGGCTTCCCAGCTGCATGTGTCAGAGGAAGGGGGAAACCCTGTGACCAGAGAGCAGCTCCAAGCTGTGAGACATTTTTTGCTGAAGAAAGGAACCCATCATCAAGCAACAGAGCAAGCTGTTTCCTTGCAAGTCCAACAAGCCAGTTAGGGTTCAGTATTTAGATGGACTTGCCTCTGGAATCCAGGTACACTTCCTTCCTTTCCTGACACTCCTGTCCATCCCGTTTCTGATGGTGCCTGTTCTTCCCAGGTGCTCCAGCAGCACTATGAACAAGCTAACCAAAAGGCTTTCAGATTTATCTAACTTGATTCACACCTTCCCTTATTTTGCCATCCTGTCCCTGACCAGCTCTGTGTTTTATTCCTCCTTCACACTTTCAGAAAGGACTACCCTGGAGAGGAACCACAATCTCAGAGATCTGTAGCCCCTCTTTGCTGCAACCTTCAGCCACAGTAGTTGTCAACAGAGAGAGAGCACAAAAACCTGATAGAACCATGAAAATCAGTTTGACTATCAGATAAGCTCAGTAATCTCTGTTCAAATGTTTTTTACAGTCAAGTATGCAACCACACTGCTCCCCTTCTAAATCTGCTGAAGCAGCCAGGTACACAAATCACCCATTAGCACCATTTCCTCTAGACAGTCACTTTGTAGACAGACTGAGGGACAGGAAAGGAAGTTAGAGAGCAGTGCTGTGGGCCACAGAAAAGGTCTCATCAAGAACAGTTGTGACAAGGAAAAGTGAGAAGCTGGAACTTACTGACATCAAAGGCATAGAGCACGTTGCAGGCTCCCTCAGTATCGTTTCGACCACCCCATATGTAGACAATGTCATCTATGAGCACTGCTGAGTGCCCATACCTCATGTAGGGCACCTCTCTCACATGGTCTCGGCTGTTTGTCCACACTGGAGGCAGCTTGATCCAGCGCAGAGACACTGAAAGCACAAGTTTGAGCCCAAGTCAAACGTTAAGCTCACTACGTGTTCCCAGACTCACCCATCCTTCCCAGCTCCTTTTCCCCCTATGACAAGGTGCCGAAGCAGTCTAAATAAGCAAGATAAATCTGTGTCTGACCCTGAGTTAAGAAATGAGGAAGCACAGTTTTATACAGACCCCTGCTACAAGAGAGACTAGAGAAAGCACTGGAGGACCAGAAGACTCTGGACAGAAATAGGCTGTATTCTGCATCAGATACACTGAAGAGGTTTTCCTAACCCTAACCTAGGATGTGAGTGAAGGTACAGCACACACGGACACAAAAATGGAAACAGGGAAAAGAAAAAGTGCAGAGGTGATAATGAATACAGACACGACTTCAGGGTAGTGACATTTCTGAAGAGACTCAAGAGCTGAAAGAATGGGCAGCACAGAAATAATTCACTGCAGCAACATGCATGGAAGCACACCTGAAGGCACCATTTGGGCTTCCAGTTTACATAAAGCAACAAATCAGCTTTGCAGGCACAGGGTTTGTTTGCTTTTGGCTTTTTTTAGATGTTTTGTTTAGATGAGACAGCCATCTGCCTCCTTTACCCCCATCCATACCTCAGTTCTCTCTGCTAATTTTGTGTTACTAATAGGAGTTCCTTGTGATTACAAGATCTCCTTCCTCATAGTCTGTATGTCACGTTCAACAGCAGCTTGAGCAGTTAGCAGGTAGGACAGGGTTTAATGACAGTGCAAGCATCAAAGTCAGCCTCATATAGCCATTTCATAACAGCACCCACACACCCTCCCTCTACCAACACATACAGTCTTTAGTTTTGTTTTCAGAATAGAAATAACACAAAATATATCAGAAGACAGCCTGCAGTACCCCTGAAATACTTAAGAAAAGGATCAGGCATATAAAAGGTGAGCCAGTGGCAGAATGGGCACAGCCTATGCTAAACTCAAGCTAGATGAGATGTTCCCTGACTAAAAAGCATTTTTCTTTGGAAGATTGAAAGAAACAATTAAAAATCTGGTATCTTGGCTTTACACTGGAATCTAGCAATCCTAATTGAGTAAGGGCTTGGAAAGTCAGTGTCACCTCTCACATGGTGGCTGCAGCATCATGACCCTTTAATATTTGGGTGTGGTAAGAAGGGAAGAAAACACAAAAGCATTCCTTGGGCACAGTAATTATGCTTCTACGTGCTCTACTGGCACGTTTTACAAGCTACAATTTGAACTGTCTTAAGTGTGAGAGACCAGTCTGCCTAGACAGACATGAATGTCTTTATTCACAAGATCCTGAGCTGCACACCCCTCTACACTGTGAGCAGGTCACCTTGGCAGCCCTGAGTAACCAATGCCTCTATCCAGTACTGCACAAATCAGCTTTCTTCACAGTTAGATTTAGAAGAGTGCATTCACTGCATCTTATGGACAAACCAGTTGTATCTACATGTCACCTACATGCTACGAGAGCATTCAACATGCTGTCCAGTTTGCAAAACTTGTCTCTGTTCAGCTGCACCCACCCAAGTGTCTGTGCTACCTGCCTAATTATAGGAAAAACTGACAGATACTGGCTACCCTACACAAATGGCTCCATCTCCAGTTGCTTTGCTAAGCCATGTTGTAAATCTGCATGATAGGTGCTACAAGAACGGGAAGGCCTCCATTCTATCCACGTGTCTCTGTTGACTCCATCATGCTGGCAGTGGTTGTCAGCTTCCTCCACAGGAGTCTAAACCTGGAGACTCAACAGAGTGTACTGGCTCCCACCCTAACACTTCCACGCTTTGGGCAGGTGGTCATGGGTATGCTGCAAACTAGATAGGAGACCTAAACATCACCTCTCTGCACCTAGTTGAGTTAGTGTTCACAGAGAAAAAGGAGAAAAAAAGCTATTGGTTATGTGGTTACTTCTAGTGGGTCGTTATCCTTGCAGTATGCTGAACTACAGTCCCTCTTGTACCCTGCCCGTGAAGGTGGAAATATAGGGCTTCACAAGATGGTGCCACCTACACTGAGAGCTTCTTTTGAAATCAGTCAGACAGCCTGCTACAGAGTGTAACAGGTTAAGCAGCGGTGGGCAAGAAAACTACTAACCAAGACCAGCGAGACAGTCTTTTGTGCACAAGGACATATCTACCTGCATTAAAAACATGGACATCGATCTGTCGCAGAGTCTCATAGTCTTCTCCAGAACAATATCCACCAAAGGAATAGACCTTGTGCCCGACGGCCACAGCCGCGTGGTTCACTCTCCGCGGCCCACCTTCCAAGTGCACCGCCCACCGTAGCATTCCTCCCTGCAAGCCAGACAGTCTTCAGGGCCCCCAGCACCACAGCAGCATGCTTCCTGGGCCACCACGGTGACACCTGGCCCTGCAACAGAGACAGAATGCTGAAATAAGAGGATCCATCTCACAAGTCTTCCTTGAAGGCCAACTATAAAGGTTACATTGCTGTATCCTCACTCATCTGCCTCTCAACTGGAGATGGTTTTACTCTGCCCTTGGGAAGGAGACATAAGGGAGGTATTGTAACCTGAGCAAGGCTTGGAAGAGCAAACAGAGATGCCCTCACATACAAAACAAAAACAAAACAAAAAAACCCTCAAGATAGTTGTACAGGCTGCCCAAGTCAAGCATCTTTGGCAAAGGCAGCCAAGTGCTGTGTGCCCAGCCGGTTCCTAGTCATGTATCCACCACGTAGCCGCTGTAACAATTTGTCAACATGAATGAAAATATACAGCGAGAGCCAATTGTGAAGGTGAGAAGAACTGAGTCAGAGGGAAGAGAGCTCTTCAGGTCAGTTATGAGAAACAGCAGAGGAAAATATTAAAAAAAAAACAAAACAAACACCCAACAAAAACCTTAAAGAACCATCTCCACAAAAAGCAATTGACTTCCGGAGACTGAGACAGACTACAACTACCAGCATTTGGACGTGATGATTTGAGCACTACGGTTCAGCTTAATTAACCATGAGAGAACAGAAGCCCCCTAGTCTAGGGAGAAAGTTCTTTGCTAACTATCAGAATAAGGCCTTTTGTTTCCTGCAATGAATCCAGGCATAACCATGAAAATTTTGTAACTTCAGATCAGTTAAAAACCTGATGTGTTTCATGCTTCAAATAGATGGCTTAGATCAGCTCTTAGAGAGGTCACCAGTGCTAATTTTGCAGAGATTCTGCTTTCTATCTAAGGATCTGGAGCACAGCCTTGCCTGGGTGCCTCTAAAAAAGCAGATCAATTCTTTAACAGTTTTCCCCCAGCTGAAAAACAGCCATTAGAAAATATGCCAGTGTTTCAGTCAGCCTAAAGAAAATTCTCTTTTTTTATTGCATGGTTCCAGTGTCTTGAAACACAGTCAGCATACTCCCACCCCATGCCCAGTTTTAGCATTTGCAGAATGCAAAGAAATTTGCAGATGTCTTCCAATGAGGACTAAAATTCATACATATTTTTCTCATTTCCTTTTCTTTTTGGAAAGTAGTGACTTTTCCCAAGGAGAACTTTCCTCCTGTATACAGTTTCTGAAGTAGCTGGAGAGCAGCAAGAAGGGACACTGCCATGGTGCTCTGCTCCAGTCAGCCTCCCCAACTCTTCAGCCAAGCAGAACCACTGCTCACAAATTGGCACCTGTACAGCACATCAGCAACCTGATCACTGCAGCTACAGTTCACCTGCATGCTCCCATCTTATCCCCACCTGGGAAAAGAGTCAGAGATGACACCCAAAAGGAAGCTCTTGGCATGGAGATAAGCTCAGGTGTCCAGCTCCAGCCATGCATACTAGACAGTTCAAAAGCATCCAGAAACCAATTGCCTCATTCCAAAACTCCTAAATCTCAGCAAAATTTGAGTAATTTCTTTTAAAATTCTTTTTTAAGTTGTTCCCAAAATGACTGGCAACCAGAGCATGCTCTGAACCTGAAAGCTACAGCAAGAAGACGTGCAAAATCCAAACAAAGAGCACCTTGCAGTCCCACTAATAACAGATGAGTGCAGACCAAGAAGTCCCTCCTGTGAAGCTGCTTCTTGCTGAGGCAACCACCATAATCTAAACTGCAGCTAGCAACCCAGAAAGCCACATCAAGCTTCTCTCCAGCAGAGCTGCTCTAGAAGGGCCCAGGAACAGTCCCCCTCTGCTACAGACCATGCTTCACTGCATGTCTGGGACCAACCCAAATTCAGATCTAGCAAGCCTTGTTTTTATTTATTTTTTTTAAGTTACTATTTTATAATTTTTTTTAAAGCCAGGCAGCAGCTTTGGAATAAGTCCTTCACAAAGCTACAGAATAGATGGGTTTCCATGGAGACCAAAGTCATCTTTTAAGCTATTTTGAAGGCTTCACATATCTAAATCTGTTTCCTGCCTCACTTGTAAGCTACCACTGAAAAATCTAACCAACATTTTCCTCAAAATTGCTTCTTGGTTAAGGGATTCTGTAGGAGACTCCTCACGGAGCTTAACTGGACTTTATCACCAGCGTCGTTATATTCAACACCCTTCAGACTGAGCCTGATTCTGGAAGATTAAGAGCATTAATCTTGCTTCCAAGTTGTACACTTGGTTCCTCCTGGGGTGGAGGAGCACAGCAGACTCTTCTTCACCCTTGGGACTTCACTTGAGGTGTGTGCTGAGGAGCACGCTGCTGCCAGAGCAGGACACTGGTCCTCCCAATCCAACAGGAGCCAGCTACCCTGCCTGAGCTATTTCATCATTAACATCAGTTACAGGTATGCAGGAATCAAAAGGCTGCACATCCTAAGGAGTGAGTCTGGTCAACTGAGGGGCAGCAGGTGAAGGCTCACCTGGTTACACTCCTAGAATTACAATTACTGTGAAAGGTTTCTCCAGAGATCAGCCCTTCCCAGGCAGCAGGCCCTGGGGGTGGTGGTGGTGGGAGTGAGAGGTTTGAAGTCAGCTGTACTTCACCTTGGCTTGTGATGGGGATAACCTTCAGAGCAAATACAAATATTGGCCAGAAAAGCCTCTTTCTGCCACTAGTCAGACACAGGGCATGCAGGAACTCTCATTCACTTTATGAAAAGAAAACAATCATAAATGTGAAGTGATCCTTACAGGATCATACAATAAAAGCCAAATGGATAAATAAAATTTAACAAGCTGCTATGGGTTTTCCAAACCCAAGTGCTCTTCACTACACTGTAATAAAAACATTCAGCCAAGCTCCATCTTCTTCTGCCACTGGGCACAATCCTATCCCAAAATGGTGACAATATCTTCTGCCTTCACCAACCACGTTTTCTCCCTTTTAGCCACACAAAGGTCCATAGCCCTCTCCTCCCTGCACAGCCACACAGCCCTGTTTTCCAAGAACCCCTCACTCCCCCCTCCCCATGCTTCTGCATCCAGCTCCAGCCTCACTCCTCTCCTGCACTTTTTTTCCAATGGTTTAATTAGAACAGTATCCTACCCCAAAGTCAGTTTTTCTCCTTTGCAATTCCCCTCTCTCCACTACATGCAAATATGAATTTAACACATTTTTTCAAAAAATGGTATTTCTCTGTCCTGCAACTATACACGTTGTCAAGTCCCGTTTCAGGTTTTGATTTCCAATTATAAGTTATATGATATAAACGAGGACATAAATACATGACTTTCCAACCTAATTCCAGTGAGAACTTCTTAATACACCAATACACTTCACATTAGGCAGTGTGCCTTAGATTTCTGTAAAGATTACACAAAGCACAGCTGGTAGGAGAGAGGAACTGTACAACAATATGTTATGCAAAATGCATTCTGTGATTTCTCATGGAGGACACCAGCAACTGGGATGTAAGCTATAAAACCCAGAAATATTGATAGGACACAAATTGTACCAGAGGACTGAGAGGGCTCTGGCTGCAGTAGGGTACATGTCCCAGCTCAGGCAAACCAGATGCTTTGTAACTCTTCACAGCCAACCCAAGGAACTGTTACTGACACTATCATTCACCGTGAATCGGAGGAAAGGCTTTAACGATGCAGAAAAATTAAGCTTGAAACATTTAAATCACAGAAGCTATTGCTACTGCCAAAACCCAGCAGGATGAGAAGGGGGTTGTCTTCTACAGGGATTCATGCAGATACCATGCGTCCCTTTTCTGGATCCTCCTGAGCCACCCCTTTCTTGTCCAGAGCTGCACCTCTTTTAGAGCAGCCTCCACAGTTCCTCTGTGCCCACAGCAGAAGCTGGCCGAAGGTCTGAGAAGAGTCAACATGTCCAGATAGAATTGTCCCAAAAAAGAATTTAATCAAAACAAGCACAATTTTCATACACAGTGAGAGTAGATATTTTCTAGACAAAACAAAAACAAAGAAGCTGCACTCCCACATGCTCCACTGGCTTGGGTCACCTTAGAGTAGGGAGCTCTGGTTGCCTCCCAGTCTCAACTGGGTGTGCTGAGCATATATGCACTCAGGGTCTCCTTTGCAGCACGGCACATGTTCAAGCCACCACTTGCTTCCACCAACATATGTTACCTCCCACTCCACCTCTACAAAAACTAATACATTTTCTCACTTCGTTTTGCACTAGCACAGGCAGCAATCATGCAATCTTCACAATTTCTCTGATCTGGCATAATCTATCCAGAGTTACAGTCAAGCATGGAGAAAATAAAGAAATTTGGGTAGTAATCCTGGTAGGTCCTGTCAGTAATTACCAGAATATGAGTATTTCTAAAAATCAGGTTACATCTGCCCTACTGTTGAGGTACCTGATGTTGATAATGTTGGAAATTCAGTGAGCACAGCAAGAGTTGTTCCTGTGCCTCTAAACACAGGGAGGTTAAAATTTAAAAGTGCACAAAATTACCTGCTGTGGTCCCACAGAAGCACCTAAGCCCACTTCTGACTGGGAAGCAGAACCACAAGCTCAGGCACACGCTTTCAGATGAAGTGGTGGAACCACAGCTGTGGGATGACTGCAGACTGGCTGTGCCACTGCAGCGAGGAGTGACACTCGACCACAAGTGGAAACTCAAGTCTGTCATCAGAGAAATTGCTATGGACATCCTTCAACACCTCCCTCGCTCTTTGCCAGCACTTACATCCAGCAAAGGGAGCACAGCAGTTCATCTGGAGCATTTCACTGCTAAGCAAGGAAACCACCAGATTTTAAATCAACTCTGCATTCTTCCAATACAGCACCTAGAGACAAAACTCTCAAATCTTTGGCTGTGCTGTTGTCTGAAGATGCCCATAATGCCTGAAACAACCTTCATCCTAACTGCCACAGCTTAACACTTAACAAGAGTCTACTGACCCAGCATGTGGCCATCTGACATGACCAGAAACATCACTTATATAGCTGCTCAATAGCATACCTTACAAACTGCTGTGGTGACTTTAGCAAAGTGGCATAGGCAGAAAATATAGTAAAAAAAAAAAAAAAAAAAAGTAATCATATTTTTTAAATCAGCTTTCTCAGATGTTTTTCTGTTTGCTTTTTAAAATTTCCAATCCCTACAATTAACGATGAAAATATTTCATTTGAGATAAAAAGCTACTGACCATCTCCAAATACAGCAGCCAGATCATACTTTTGGAACAAAAATATATACCCTCGGATAGACTTTTTTTTACAAAGAGAGTTCACTGGGTTGCCTCATTCCTCTACACACACAGAAAGAAACATAGAGCCATTTCTGAAAGCTGCTCAGATTAGCCTTGCTGTAGTCATTTCCCACAACAAGGGGGAGAAACCCAGCTGGAAGCTCCCCAGATTTTCCAGGGCTCACTCTGTCACCCCAAGAATTGCAGCACCATCCCAAGCAGAGCAGCCTCCTGCAAAGTCCCTCCAGAGAGCAAATCCTACCTTGTGTCTGCCTCAGTCCCGTCTCCCAAAAGATGCCAGCCACAAGGTTTAGTAATACTTAAAATAGCCCAACCAGCTCACGGCAGTCCATATATACAGTTCTATTTCAAGCACATCCAACTTACTGTTAGAGATAGCATGAGAACAACCCGCTTTCTTCACTCACGCTTGACATTTATCTGATGCTTTGACCGTTCGTGCTAAGGCAGTGTGAAATTGCAAGCTGGCACATTCACCAGCTTGGACACTCAGAACACAATTCCAGCACCAGTAAACGAGACGGTGCTAGAACCGCCCCTGAGCTTGTTAACCGAGACCCATCTGGAAGCTCGTGTTAGACATGGGAATCACAGACCACACCGTACTGGCAGAAATTTATTCCAGTATCCCTCCCTGCTGACAGCAGCACAGCCTCCATATTTTTGCCCAGATATTTTGCACCCTGCCGACTTGCTTTTGTCCAACCTGCACTCACTGAGTTTAATTCTTCTTCTCACCTTGCCTCCCAGGCCCTGCTGCTGCTGCTTCTCTACAGAGCGGGTGTAAGTTTTGGAGATACTCCTTGATCATTCCTGGTTCCCTGCCAGGAATTTGTCTCGGCCCCTGGCCACCGTCAAGCTGTTTCTGCCGTGCCAAGTGCAGCCCTTGGGAGGGAGGGAGGAGGCTCAGGAAAGCCGAGGTGAGAGGTACTGTGGCAGTTTTTGCTTTACACAAAGCCACGCTGTTTTCTCCCTCCGCACCTGTTGTTAACACCGAGACCAGGATCCTCCAGGCAGAGCCTCTGGCGGGGGTCGGGGAGCGCCTCAGCGGGTGGCCTCCCGTGAGGAGCGAGGGAGGGCAGGCTCGCAGTGCCCACCTGTGTCAGTCCCTGCTCTGCTTTAACCCACGGGGCCAGGGAGGACCAGGCGTGAAGCCCCAAGCCGAGATGAAAGCGTCGAGGTGCTGAAGCGGCACAAGCCCACAGGGATGGAGAGAGGCGGCGCGGCGGTGGTTACGCCAGGGCGAGGAGCAAGGCAGCCTCTCCGGCAGAGACCCGCCGGCGCTGAGAGGGGAGAGTGGGGTCGGCCGCCCGCCCCCTTCCCCTCACGGGCCCCTCAGGGGCGCCCCACGCCTCCAAACGCCGCCCGAGGGCCCTGCCCTGCCCGCCCCGCGGCCAAGGGCAACCGGGGAGGGAGGCGGCCCCGGGCCCCAAGCCCAGCCCTCACGGAGGGGCTCAGCAGCAGCTCCAGCCCCCTCACCCGCCACGGCCGGCCCCCTCGCCGCCCCCCGGCCCCAACACAGCTCCCAGGGAGGGCGGCGTGGACTCCCCGCCCGAACAGCTTGTGCCTCTCATTCCCGCTCCCTCTCAGCCCCAGCCCCGTACCTGGCGGCGGGAAGGTGGACCGACAGCCCCACTCCAACGGCCACACCCGCCTCTCCCTGGGACTTGTAGTCCGGCCCCGCCCCGCTCGCCTGGGACCGTGGGCGCCCTCCCTCGTCGAGAAGGAACGACCTGGCACGGCCCCGCAGGGCCCCTCTGAGGGTGCCGGGCCAGGGTCCCCCCTCCTGGGTGGTGCCTTCGTTCTTGCCGTACTGTGCCCCGCCCCGGGCCCGACCACACCGCGGTCAGGCACGATATGGCGGCGCACGGAGAGGCCGCGGGAGGGAAGCGACCGTGCGTGCCGGCGTCCTTCCCTGCCGGACTACAACTCCCACAGTGCCCCGCGGCAACACCGGCGCTTCCGGGCGGCGGCGGGGCCTCCCCGGCGCCGCGCCCGGTGGATGGCGGTGGCGCGGAGGATGGGGCCAGAGCGGGTGTGTCCCGAGGAGCCGGGGCCGCCGGAGGCCCCCGACGGTGCGGCGGGCTGGAGCGGCGATGAAGACGAGGAGGAGGAGGAGGAAGAGGAAGGAGGCGGCGGCGGCGGGTACTTGTACCAGCCGCTGAGCCAGGAGCCTGAGCAAGGCCCCGGCGAGGCGGCCCCCTCCTCCGCCCCGGCGGGTTGCGCCGAGTCGGGCCCCAGCCTACAGGAGCGGCTGCAGGTACCGCCCAGCGCCTCCCGCCGGGCCGGGGGAGAGCCGGTGGCGCGGTGCCGCGGGCGGGGGAATGGGCCCGACCACTCGCTGCCCGCCTTTCTCTGCAGATGCTGAGGCTGCACCTGCCCGACCCGCCGGTGGATAGCGAGGAGGAGGAAGAGGCGGAGGCGGAAGGCGTCGCGGCTCAGAGCGGCCGCAGTTCCATCCCCATGGATGCAGGTAACCGCATCCCCGGCCGGGTCTTCTCGGACGCCCCGCGCCGTGCTCGGCCGCAGCCTCATGCCCTCTCTGTCCCCAGAGCATGTGGAGCTGGTGAAGAGGACGATGGCCGGTGTGAAGCTCCCCACCCTGGGCATCCCTGCCTGGGCCAGCCAGATCTCGGAGGAGCAGTGGAGAGACGTGGTGCAGCGCACGCTGCAGGCCCGGCAGAGCCTCGGCGGCCCCAGGCCCGAGTGGAAGTGAGGACAAAGCTGCGGCCCGGGGGCTAACCCCGCGCCTCCCGCCACCACACAGGTGAGGCAGGCGTCCGCTGCCTCGGAGCTGGCTGGTGGTGGGACTTGGCTGCCATTGACCTTCCACTTTCTCCCACTGAACATCGTTAGGCTCCCCTTCCTGCTCCTCGTTTTTGGTTCTGACTGTGTAAGATGCTGTGATGTCCTTTTGCTGGCTTCCTCTGCCTCTGAGAAGCCTGACCCATTTCCATGTGTGCATGTGGAGGGAGGGGGCTTAGTTGGCTTTGCCCGGGTTCCCTTGGGAAAAACACTGGATTCGTCTCATCGGTGCTAGAGAAGTCCCTCTGCACACTAGGGCTCCTCCTCCCGGGACAGGGGCTGTGTGTTGGAATATCAGACGTGGAGTCCAATGTGTCTTTCCAAGAGGTCAGTTTTATTTAGTTCTGTACATACAGGGACATCTGTACAAAATCCAACACTTTCATACTATGTAATGCTCTACTGAAAATAAAGTACACCATATGTACATATGAACTGTAAGCAGCTTAATACTTGTGTCCAGGGGGTGAATGCAGTACTTAGTTTTGCTTGTTCCCTTGGGAGGAGGGAGCCAGGTGAAGTGGAAGAGGCAGCTCCAGTTCTGTCCATTTGGTTGATAAGGGGAAAGGCATAGGCAGAAATGAGCAGCACTAATGCTAGAAACCAAGTGCTGAGCAAGGGGCAGCTGTAGCGTGGCAGACGCAGGTCTGCGAATGAGCAATACATGTGCTGGAGAGGGTGAACACACTTCCCCCTTTCTCACATGGTCCCCTTCTTAGATGTCCAGGACACTGGAATGAATAGACAGCAAACTAATGGCAATTCGAAAGTACTAAGCATTGGATCCCTGACTTGGAACAAGACACAAAAAGCTATGAGAACATCGAAGCTGTACAGCACGTAGTTGTAACATATTACAGTCCTGTGTCTACACGCAGTACAACCCCAGCAACCTTCCTCTGGCTGCGCTCGGGACCTGCTGGCAGACAAATCATCTGCAGGACAGTGACCACCCTGCACACCACACATCTCCCTTCTGCAGGCAGCCACTGCCTAGCAGCAAGCAGGCTCCAGCGAGGGCACATGTCGTAGCATTCCAAGAATGAGGTGGCAGCTTATAACGCAACGCTAAGCAGAAGAGTTGTAGTGCAACAGTCATGCTGTTGCCTGTACTGCAACAGGAAGAAACATCCTCCCAAGCCCTGCTGTGGGAGTCGCTCAGCAGTCCTTGTTTCTGCTGCTGTGCCGAGACACCTGCCACTCCTGTGAGCCATCTGGCACAGCTACATCACCCAGCGCATGTCTACATGCTGTGCCAGGCATGAGGTAATTGATTGGCAGCTGACCATGAGCTTGGACTAATGTTCAAAATAAGCAATAACCTCCCTGAGGTGTTTCATAAGTCTCCTGATGAACTGGGCCATTGCGTGAGGCAGAGGGGAGGCAGGGTCCTAGGGTGACTGTGGGTGATCTCACAGGTAGTCACGCTTCCCAGCCGCTCCTAAGAGACGGTGGCATGTCTAATGAGGGCCAAACTGAAAGAGCTAAATGGGATGGGATAGAGGATACACAGGGGAAAAACCATCTTGGTTTGTGTTGGAGGAAAGGTGTGCTGCACACCGACAGTAAGATTAGTGGGGACATCTGACCTGGGAATGGTTTATTGGTGAGGATGAGCAGATAACACCGGGACCTTCTGCAACATCCCATGATGCTGCAAAGCAGTGTCAGACTAGCACTGATGCTGTGAGCTCCCTGCACTATTGCAAACCCACTTAAGCTTCGGTGTCAACAAAGCAAGCACAGCAGGTAAGAAGCAAGGAAGACTCCCTTTTCTATCACAAGCCATCCTCTCTGAGGTGGCACCTTGGCAGGGCACTGAATCTGCACCACAAAAGGTGGGGCAGTAAGCCAGATCACAGTAGCACCCAAGTGCTGCGCAACCCCCTGGGCTATCAGCAAGGGTGCTCTAAATGCTAAATTAGCACAAGTCCCTGATGCACCATATGATAACAAGGGCCCTGGGCCACAGCAAGTGCCAAAGTAACAGGGTGAGTCAAACTTTGCTCAGCAATTCAGCAGTAGCACCTCGCCGTTGATCATAAAGAGGAGACAACTGAACACATAGAAACTCAGCCTGGCCCCAGAATGTGTATCCCTTGCTTCCACTAGTTTGCAGAAGTTACTTTGGCAACACAAGCTTCCTAGAAACCCTGGCCACTGCAGAGCTAAGGATGAGATACAGTGACAAAGGGAGAGCTGTAAGTGTATTCTAATTGAGCAGCTAGAGGAAGAAAGCAGAAGTCAGTGGCTGATACCTGCTACAAA
The DNA here is from genome assembly GCA_023637945.1 of Phaethornis superciliosus. Taxonomy (NCBI): domain Eukaryota; kingdom Metazoa; phylum Chordata; class Aves; order Apodiformes; family Trochilidae; genus Phaethornis; species Phaethornis superciliosus. Next base: position 32,941,717 of record JAJQWJ010000003.1, on the reverse strand, counting down.
CCAGGAATTCTGGGACCACAACTAACCCAAGACACAAAGATGAAGACGAGTCAGCACAGATCAATACAAACAGCTGAAGGAATTCACTTTCCCACAAGAGAGCTTCTAAAGATGCTCTAAAAGGAGTTCTGCAATAGCATGTAGTGCTTGCACCCCAGCTTTACTGGGGGTGGCAAGCACTGAGCCCCCTCTGCGCTGACAGGGGAACAGAACAAGGGGCTTGAAGCAAAACAAAGGTGAAAGCAAACATCTCCTCTGCTGTATGTGAGACCCTCCAGTTGTGGAGCAGCACCCCAAGGCAGGGCAGAGAGGCAGCAGAGCCCCCAGAAACTCTGTCACACACTCCTGCCCCCAGCTCAGCCTGACCTCTGACTGCCACGGGGCCTGGCTGCACGGGCAGCATGTGGGCAGGCATGGCAGGGATGGGCACTTGGGGCTTGTAGGAGCACACTGAGCTACACGTGGTAACTTCTGGCCAACACAGAGCCTGTGTCAGAGGGCAGCAAGGCTCTGGCTCCCAGGCAGGGCTGGACATGAAGCAACTCCTGCCTGGGCTGATGCAACTGCAGGTCAGAGAGGCTTCCTTCACACACACACGCCCGAGGTGGAAAAGCAGGAGGAAGAAGGATAAGCAGGAGGATATGACAGTGGTGGGATACAAGTTATAACGTAAAACCAGATCTACCCTGGAGGGATGCAGATGGAGTGGAGGACAGGCACAGCTCACCATGTTCATTCCTTAATTTATACATGAGAACTGAGTGCATTTCCATGACCCCTGGGGGAAAGGGATGGGGCAGAGCTTCCTGGGCCAGCTCCTGAGCCCGTCAGAGAGCCTCCTGGCTTGAGGTGAGAAATTCTTCTGCTCTCTTGTGGGCCTCCAGGGCTTTTATAGTGTAGACGTCCTGAGGAAGCTCAGATTTTCGACGCAGCAAAACCTTCTCCTTCTTAATGTCTTTCAGCATCTACAGACAAACCAAAAGTGTCAGGGATCAGTAGCAATGGCCTTCACCCCTGCAGCCTCCCCACTCTTGACTCCAACTGCTCTAGGATATGCTGGGTGACACTGCAGCATGCTGAGAGGCAAATACAGATCAAAAAGGACAGAGAAAAGTTCCATTTGCACTTTTTCCAGAGTGTGAAGGTTAGATAAACTCCACTCTTAGGACTCCAACAATCAGGGATGAGAGGAGGGGCATTTACCCTCAGAAAACTTGGAAAAAAACAACGGTGGCTGCTGGACCCTGGACTGACTATGCTGATGTCCTTGCTGGTGTGAGAGTAATTGTGGAAGGACCCTAGTCACCTACGTACCTGCACAGCCTCTGTCTCCACCGTTTTCTTCAGTAGCTGTATATCCTCTGCAGTTGGGGTCTCCGTTTCCATACAGCAGACAGAGGGCAATGATGGAGGTGCGTAATACATGGGGTACTGCAGACAACAGAGACAGCTGGAGAGTCAGCACACCACCCAATATCAAGCCTTCTCCCCCAGCATCCTAACAGCATGGCACACTCCTTCCAAATGCCCCCTCTGGCACCTGCAAAAGTAGCACTAGGTACACAGACCTACCACAGCATCTTCTCCTACCCATTCTTACCCGTGCCCTCTCAGCCACAGCACACTGCATGCACAGCCACAGCTGAGAGAGGAGTCCATAAACACATGTAGGCTTACTTAGAGGTTGGTGCTACAGAGTGCCAGGCTGGTAAAACACTGCCAGCATCCCAAAGACACTGGGCTTTGGGAGGGACAGACCACCACCACAGCTATGTGCACAGGACTGAGATCAGGTGCTAGAACCTGCCCTCATGAGCTGAGGAAGCAGGTCAAGACCCCCAGCACATTCCCGTCTCATTCATCCTAAGTCCTGCGGTTATCCACCTGGGGGTTCAGTCGGGCCAGTTCCTCTATTTTCTGCCACATTTCTTCTCGTTCCTTCATCCTGAATCTTCCCCTGCAGAGACAGAGAGCACACAAGTGTGAGCTCCTGGGGAAAGTGCAGCTTTCACTCACAGGAAGCCAAAAGCAAGAGATAGCAGAAAGGTGCAAGCCAGGGGGACAGCTGCTCTGCCCTTCAGAGATCCCTAATTCTATCTACAGGTGATATGTAGCAAGAAGAGGGGATATTACAGCCAGCAGCAGGTAGGCAGACACGCTCTTTGCTCACTTCAGAGCAGAGGGTGGTAGCAGTAAGCTGTACAGGTACTTTTTTCCTGGCTTTGGGCTGCCAAAGTGGAGCAGAGTGACTGGTTTGTGGAGTAAAGCAATGACACTAGTTTGGATGTCAAACACACATTTTACTGGTGCCCCACAGATGCAGAAGGATGACCTGTCATTTCCAGTGGAGCTCACAGTTCCCCTGCTCTATGGTGGGAACACACCACAGAGCTGCCCAAGCCCTCAAGCATAGCTATTGAACTTGGCACAGATTTTGGCACAGACCTTAAGTGGCTTTTCAACTTGAGCACTTATAAATCACAGGGCAACGAACATTCACTGCAAACAGAAGTAAGAATCCACCAGCCCTTGTCATTATTTTCTACATTTTAAACATCTGCACTAAAATTTCTGCTTTATTTCTGATTTTAACTATCTTACTTTCATCTCAGGTACTGGTCTCTCTTGTGTCCCATCCATTCTAAGGAAGTTGTTACACTCTTTAATCACCTCACACTCTTGAAACATATGTGAGAATGAAGCTAAAACCGAGAATGAAACTGTGAAGCATTCAAGCAGCAGACTAGTCCACCAGAGAGCAGAAGGTAAAAAAACAAAAACAAAAACAACAAAAAACACAAAACAAAAAACAAAACCAAAAAACACCACACACTTCATTTTCTGACAGAGCTCTGAAGAACTCTTGTAGCAGCAACTGTGACCAGGAGTGACTGCTAACTCCTGTGACCAGGAGTTAGCAATGATCTTCCCTATCTCTTTCCTGCCTCATCCTCAATTTCTCTAGAATACTTTTAAATGTGTGGTAAACAGAAATATAATTATTACTCCAATCTTGCCACTGGAAATGTAGACCAATATGTTTATCCACAAAGACCCTCACAGCATGATGGACACTGCCCCTCCAATGTCTACTTTGCTGGTCCTGTGTCTACCAACATGCCATGTCAGGGTTTAACAAAGCTCATTTTGTTTGGCTGGACTACAAAATAAACCAAGGCATTTCATCCATTCATTCAGATCTATGCCTCTGTAGCACAAGTCCTTTCCTTTCAGACCACCAAAGCAGTCTGAATATCATCAGGGAAAGCCTCCATTCCTTATCACACTTGGGAGATCCACCAGTTTACCAATCATGTCTTCAGCTGTTACTGTAAAAGACCACTTTACAAAGAGAATACCTGGTCTAACAGCAGTGCTTCTCTTTTCAACCAAACAAGTATTTCAAAAGGATGAAACAAAGTTTCATTTTTATTTTGATGCTACATTGACTGTAGCATTACAGCTGTCCAACATCCTTCTAGAGAAGGTTCCTCCTAACTTCATCAGTCAGCCTTGATTTACCTCCTACACTAGGACACCTCCATTGCAGTTTATCTGAAAGTGTTACTTACTCACATAAGTCTCTGCAGAATCTAAAAAGCAACATGTCACAGGACAGTGCTGAGTATACAGGAGCAGTACCCCCAGCCTTGTTTTCCAGGCGAGACGCAGCTCATCAGCTTCATTCATTCCTGACCCCATTACTAGCAGTATGAGAAAGCCACTGGCAGGACATTTGAGAATGCTATAATGGGAGGCAATTTCTCCTTCCCACTGATGTGGCCTATGCAGAAGGCGGCAAGATACATGCTGACACCACACTTCTTGAAAGGCATTGTGCTAAGCCCTCACACTTACAGAAGGCCACGTTCAGGACAAGACACTAGTTATCTGCCCAGCCTCCACACTGTTTCCTGAAGGGTTCTGGTAATTCAAACAGCATCAAGATGTCTGGGGAGACTAGTAAGGCACAGTCAGTCCATTTACACTGAACAGCAGAAAGCAGCTCCAGAGACAGTCTGTTCCACAATGACCAGCCTTTACTGCAGCTGCAGGTCAATCCTGCCTTGTAGGGGATCCAGCCAGCATTTCCACAGGCAACCTTCAGGCTTTGCTGCTTTACTCTGGAGGCTCTTGACATCACAGCCTCACAGGTTTTTATTAGGACAAGAAGTACTATTTCTACTCAGTTTAAGCCTCTGTCTTTGAAAAGAAACAGGCAATTTGCTGCAGTGTCACAGCACTGTCCACCAACAGGCATGGCCTGCAGTCAGCTCTGCCAGGGAGGCAGCAGGAATAAGTTGCAGATGCAGCATGTCTTCTCCACTGGAATGGGATCTGTTGCTCACTAGAACAGGTTGTAGCACTCTGCAGGAAGAACAGGTAGGAGAAGCACAGAAATGGCACCTCAAACTCCAAGGCAGCCTCTTCAGCTACAACACAGTCTTGTTTCACTGGGAAGACACCACTGAAGAGCACCTTCCCCTGCCTGTGAAACATGATTTTTCTAACCCGGTTCGTTCCAGCAATGATTTACTCCATTATACTCCAGAACATGCACAGTATTAAGTGCACATGGGTTTGCTTGTATTTCTTGGATATTTTAAAAACATGGAGGGAAAACATGACCCCATCTTCCCAGTTGCATGCTCTTTGCCCTCTGAGATTGTCCTACATCTTGTCTGGTCCCCAGCCTCTTCCCCAACAAATCCCGATCTCCTCACTTCTCCTCTAATTTGTTCCCTCTACCTGTCCTGTTCCCACTATCCACTAAGAAAAACACTACCACCACCACCTGCAACTCAGCTTCTTCACTGTACCTCTTGCCCAAAGCTTCTACCTCATTGCCCAGACAAGCTGTCCTTCACTCCCTTTTGCCACCAATTTCCCTTTCCACGTTGTTTCCCAGCAGGTCCCTACAGACCTTTCACAATGTTCCCTCCCAGCTCTAGCATCCCTTCTAAGGGAGATCTTCTTACACTTCTCAAGTCAGGAACAGCTGCTAATACTGTGCTAGTGACAGCAGAGTTGAGCTGCCTTGTTTTCACCCAGAAAGGCCTCATTATCTTGGCCCCCTGTGGCAGGCATTTCACTTAGCTGAGCAACTGTATCATCATGCTCACTGTAAGTGAACTCATCTCAGATTCAACTGCTAAAAGGCATTTTAATATCCTGCCCACCTATCTTACAACTGACATTTTACCAGATATGGTTATCCAGGAGAGAAAAAGGTATATCCTTCATTAAAAAACAACACAATGTTTTCTGAAGCATCACTAGGCAAAGAGGCTCTGGAGGAAAAAAAAAAACCATCTTAACAAGAGCAGAAAACAGTGCATTTCTAACCCATCCACTTCTTGAACAGCTCTGAGCTGCTTTGTTAACCTTTTCCAGAACAATCCTCCATCAGCCACACAGCAATGCTAGGAACAGTCACCCTCAGCAGGTAAGCACGGGTAGAAGGTAGAAATGGTAGAAAAAGCTCTTGATAGAAACACCAGGTAGATCTCATAGTGAATTTGCTATCAGTGTGACTTAAAATATATGTGGAGACATTTGTGGGCTTCACAAATGCCCTAGAATGGGGAATAAAAATAATCTTGCTTGCTCCAACTTTAGCTTTCAACAAAACCTTAATTTCTCCAGATGCAGGTCACCCATCCCAAAGCCTTGATTCATGTCTCAACCTTTTTATTTATTCCTATTTCACAAAACAGCTGAATGCATCCCGGAGCTCCCCACTGACAGCAAGCGTTAGCCCTCCTCTCCCCACCACCACCCTTGCAGCAGCTCTTGCTCATCCAGGAATAAGAAGCATTATTTTATGCCAGTGAGTCAGCAGAAAACAGACCTAGGGGGAAAAATTAAAAAAAAAAATCCTTCTAGTTTACTGAACTGACTCAGCTTACTAAGGAAAGTCAAAACCAGAAAAAAAGCATAATTAGTAGTTCTTTCCTCTTTACAGCATCATAGCACAAGTACTTCCTGAGCTTGTATTTTATCCCTTTGCTATTTGGAATTCCAGGTTTTATTCCACTTTTATATTGGAAAATTGAGAGAGTCCTGTGGCACAAATGCTCTTCAGAAAAATCTTTCTAAAGCAGCAGAATTCCAGTTACATCACTATGACACATGGTAAATGTTTCCAAGGCAGAGCAGCAAGCATCTCTGCAAAGCTCAGTATCCTATACATTGTAATTTATTTCCTCATGACCCAGCTGTCACTCTTTTCCAAGTTACCTGATTCAGCTGAACTGAAAGGATTTTTAGCAAGGCATACATTTTACCTCTTCTCATCCCTACACATAGTTATTACTGGGGAATCTTACTTTCTGACAAAATTATCTGCACCACCTTTCCATTTTCTCTCTGCCTACTGGTATTTTACCATCTGTTACTGTACCCCAAGGAGACTCTAGGATGAGCCTGTCACTTGGCAAGAACCTGTTACTCACTTCTGCTTCTCTGCCTTGTATTGCTGCGTGCAGTCATCAAAAAGCTTTTGGTTCATCTCCATGAACAGTTTCAGTGCATTGTAGATCAGCCCATGGATTGTCCTGCAAAGAAATAAAGAAAGGAGAACAAGCCATGGTGATATCCTCCAGGTTCTCAGCCCTGAGTTAGCTCCAGCAGCACAGACAAGAGCTAGCAGCAGCAGCTCTTAGCACATAAAAACCCTCTCCACAAACACGGCAGGGACTACTGCACAGGGATGAAGAGACAGAGAAGAAAGAGATCACCGAGACAGGGATGTTCTACTGTGGAGTCAGACTACTGAGTGCAAAAATATGCATTAATGCATTTATTTCTTCTAGTTAGAAACTAGAAAGGAAGGATGCTAGGGATCTGCTCAGGGCCGTTCTCAAGGGAGCTTTACCTCATCTTTGTGCCTCTCACAGTTCACCTCACATATACACAACTACATTTTTTTGAGGGCTGCCCAGTCTCAGCCATGAAGTTTGTCAGCAGTCCTGTAGAGATGGGAACCAGCACAAAGAATACTACAGAAGAAAAGCCAACTTTGTGTCAGTAGCTTATGGGTAGGTTTCACTGCATGTGAACTCTCTCTAGGAGCAAGGACTCTCCCAGGGAATTAAAGAAATTATTGAATCTGTCTCTGAAATACCTGACCTGGAGGCAAAAGATGAGGGACTCAGTACATTGAGTACTACAACCCTGCTGGACTTATACAGGCTGTCTGACAGAGTGCTGGAGTAGAGATATGGGAAGGGAGAGGAGAATCTGAGGTACTCAACCTGCCCTGAGAAGATGCGACTAGTGCTAAAACAAAGGCAATGAGAAATAAGAGGAAAACACCTTCAGGACTTCTTCTGCCATACCATTGGAAAGGAAACAAGAAGACAGAAACAACAGAATCATGAATCTTGACTGATGCTGAGAAGGAAACAGAACCAGTGAAGGATTTCAGAACATAAATTTTGGTCAGGAAGAGCAGTAGCACTGAGTGAAGGAATGTCTGTGTGCATCTGTCTGCACAAACAGGGGGAAATGTGCACACACATCATTCATGTGTGCATGCACACGTGCCCATATGCGCATGCACATGCCTGCTGGTGCACATTCATGAGTATCTGTGTGTTTGTGTGCATTTAAGTCTCTGTGTCTATCTACCCCAGTCTTTATAGCACTCTGACTGATGGCTTGAGTTCATGAAGAGAAGGAAGCAGTCAAACAGCAGACCATCAGGGAGGTCTCTGTCAACAACTTACACCTCACAACCCTGTCTTTACTACCCCAGCATACTCCTAAGCCCAAGGCCCACCCAGCCTCCCTAGAATTAATTACTGTGCTTGCTTCCACCATCTAGAATAGGAAAAGATTACTTTTTTTATGGGCACGGGGGTTTTTTTGCTGGAAGATGTTACAGTCTTGTGGACTGAGTATTTTTTAACAAATTAATTAAAAAGAAGTGTTTTACAACTTGAATTAAACAAGTAAAGAACCAACTGAAGCAGCATCTGGAAGAAAAAAAGTGGATGGGAGAACCATAAAACAGACTAGTATCAAGGAATCAGACACGGAGGGCAATAATTTGATATGGAACATCTGCCTGGTTAGTTCTGCTTCTCCATCCATTCTTCTGGTACTCAAGGAGTCAGGCACTGCATTAGTTAAGGTCTCTGGTCTTGGAGAGAAGCATATGAGTGATTATTAGTTAACAAGCAATAAGATGGAAAATTGACTGGACATGACCAAGAGACCAGCAGCATTAGTGATATGGCACCATTGTAGGTGCTTCACCCCTTACAGAAGCAGGCAACTGTGGTCTGCTGTGACACTTTTCCATGATGATACTATTAACAACCCCTCTGGGTCAGTGAGCACCATGCATCATTGCACTGTAGCAGCATACCTCAAGATTGCTAGGAGGTCAAGCAACCCCTGCATGCACAGCAAGTGCCAGGGCATGCAGAAGGACCTACTTGTTCCAGTGACTCTTGGAGTTCTTGTAGAGGGCTGGAAACATGATCGGGAGAATTTTGGCTGCGTTATCGCTGATCAGGCTCATGATATATTCGTTGTTCCAATAATACAGTGCTCGTTCTGCTACCTGCAGTGGGAGAGAAAATCACCCCTTGGAGAGGCTCCTTCCAGTAACACCTGTGGTGCACAGGGAAACTGTGCAGTACTGAGACCAGTGCCTGCCACCACCCAGCCAAGGAGCAAGTGCTTCTCCACAGTTCAGGCAGCAGGGCTGACCTTTGCCAGCTTCTGCAAGGCCATCCATCCCTGCTGCCCAGCATTCTTTCCCTTAGCCTCTGCCAGACACTTCTCACTCTTCTGGGGAAAACCTTACATTCTTCACCAGGCACTGATGACTCCAACACCCTTTACACAGCACTTGAGGACAGTGATGTCATCCACACTAGGTCCCAGCTCAGACTAGCTCGAAGCCTCCTTCATTGCCTCAGACTGTCCTCTGGAAAGCTCCATTCCTCCCTGGCCTTCCCCACAACAGAGTCTCTCTGGGCTTTGAAGCATGATTTAGACACCAGGCTCACAGTTCATACCCCTGATTTAGCACGGGTGAAAACATGGAAAATCTTGGGGCAATCATCCTACTCTAACAAGACAAGCAAGCCTAACTGGTTCTACATATTATACATTCCAACACAATTCTTAATATTTAACCACATATCTGGGCAATGCAGATCACCAGGCTAATTTCTGCATTTAGCACTAACTTGAGAATGACCTAAAAACCTAGGAAGATAGACATCCAGTCTCAGTTTTATGCTTCAAGATATGGAGAACTCACTATCCCCTTAAAGTACTGTTCCACATGAGTAAACAAAGTGAAACTCACCTCATATTCACATATCTAGCTTTTGGTTTCCAGTTATTAGATCTTTTTAAGCCTTTGTCTGCTAGATTAACATAAAATCCAGTAAGAAAACTTTGCCCCATCAAGGTTTTCAGACTTACCAAGAAGTCAATTCTTATTTTTGCTCTCAGACAAGCTGCAGACACAGACAGCATCCAGCCTGAATGTAGTGACACCTCTGGGATTAGTTTTCTTAAGCTGTAAAATGTTTGCACCTTCTCCAGGTTTTTAAGCCTTGTTTTTCAAAGAGCTGGCAGCAGACATGGGCAGCTACCAAGTACAGGATGCCTTTCCTCCAGCCTTTACTGTATTTTATTTATGCTCCTTATTTACCTGCACTAGCTCCCCTTCCACTCCTAAGGGTCATGTTAGTCCTTTGGTTCCCATCATCACACCAGTAATCCATGTCCAGCTGGGTTCCATCAGGCTCCCCCACTCCTCTACAGGAAATGGTGATCTTTGACATACATGTGACCTAGACTGACCTAATCTTTGCCTTGTAAACACATGATTTTGTCCTCTCTGTACCAAAAGACAGACTGAAGCCTGTCTGCCTCACTGTTCAGTCAAGACTCACACTGGGGAGGGCTATGTCACTGTTTAACAGCCCACCCACGCCTGGGTCAGCCATGCATTTCACCAGCAAGCTGTCATCTTTCCTGGACACTCTTCATGGCAATGTAAACCAGTGAGCCAAGAACAACTGTTAGGAGCTACCAGCAGATCCTACCACCCTGGATATTTCACACCTTAAAACAACCAGACATAAAGACTATTTTGACATGGTACTACGCCCAGCTTCTCTTCAGTGGGAACAAGAAAGAAGCAGATTCTATCACTTTTTAAAGTACATCTTACCCTTTACAACCTACACTGGATTAATACAAAGTACATTTTCTCTGCACTGTCTCTTTGGTTGGCCTCCCTCCAATACTGCAGCCAGCCTGGTTTTACTGCAACAGGGTGATACTGGATGGATCTCTAGGTTTGCTAGCCAAAACAGGAGGTGGCAGGGCATCCCTGCTCCATCTCCAACCTGCTGCAATACATGGTGCTGAATGACACAGTGCAGCAGGAGGTGCTCCACTAATCCACTTTGCTTTCTCTTTGGATGAGCTTGCTGTTGCTGTAGAGAGGACTCTCACTGTCCCCCAGCACACATCACCCCAATACTCACCCAGGTCAGACCTTCATGTGCCACTGATCCACAAAGACAAACCCAAAAGCTGTGTTGTTACCCTCACAAGACAGTGCTCTATCCCCCCCTGAGCTGCAACCCACCTGGAAGTGTGGGCTGGAGACACACTTGGCCAACTGCCTGAACAAGGGCTCCATAACTTTCACAAATTCAGATGGCTCAATCACATCCAGTATCTCCTCCAGCTCATTCAAAAACATCACCTCCTTGGGACTGTGAGTTTTCGGCCAGAACTTCAGCAAACCCACAATCACCTAAGGGCAAGTGTAGAGAGTCAGTGTTAGAAGCCACATTAACAGCAGCTGCAAATTAAATTTTTAAGGCTCTGATAACAACAGCAGAGAGGAGGAAGTTGAAGAAACTTTCTCAGAAAGTCAGGGTGGCTTATCAGGAAAGAACAAAAAGCCCAACCTCTGCAATGGTAGACACAATACTGACGCACTGCCCTGACTGCTATGGTTCTGTACTACAAGCACAAAGTTTATAACCACTTTTCTTCCTCAAACACAGCTTAACACAGAAGGCTCAAACCAGATTGTGCACTTGCTGGCAGAGCAACTATGAAGATCAACAAACAATATTGGAATTTCTATGGAGAACATCACCAAAGAATCATGATTCAATACACTGCAGAATACACACAACAACAAAAATTAAAAAAAAAAAGCAGGGGATGAGTCTGGGGCAAGGAAAATGCAACAGTAAGATTAGAAACATTGAAGCACTATTTCCACCAACGCAAGGCTTGAGAAGCCAACGGTTTCATATTCTCAGTGTTTGCCACTAATCATGTCTGCCACTCAGGCAAGAGTGAGCTTTAGTGACTCAGATGTAATTTCTCCTACAGCTAAGGTGGTGCAAGGTGTGTCAAGTCTGTCCTTGCTATTACTGAGCACATCTGAGGCCTTGCTCACCTGGCAGTCATTCATAGCACTGTTACCACAAGAGCTATCATGTCAAGCCTGGCTGAGAAAGCTTCTAGGAGGCCTACTCTGAGTGTGGACCTAGTAAATGACCTGGTCTCCCTCCAGCACTGATTGGAAACATCCCCTAATGCATCCAGAGCCTTGCTGATGCACAAGCCCTATAATTCTTCAAGACTTCAATAACCCCAGTCATCCCAGGAGTCTATTCAAAACCTTCACAAGCAGAATCCTTCAGCAGGTCACAACCTGTGGACAATATGGCCTTAGTGTGTCTGGTTGAGATAGAATGCAACACCCACTGAAGTGGGTCATCCCACTGCTTTCCAAAAGCACCAAAACAGATTTGGGTCTCTAATTCAGGGGCTGCTAACCCATCACCTAAGAAGCAGTGACAAACTATAGAGCTTTTCTATTTGAGTAAGCTGCAAAATGAATCCTGGAAATATTGACAGATTTCTATTTCTCTCTTCCCCCTCACCTTACAGTAAGTGCTTTGGCAGGAGGCTGTTGGGCTGGATGTCAGCCACAGGAAGTACTCAGTGTGATCAGGAAGCTACTTTCCACAGTTCATTTCAGAGCAGGCTTTTGGGAGCACAGGAAATGGAGGATCCACATTTAAAGGAAAAGCTAGGAGGCCTGCTTCAGCACTGCTGGTGCCAGAGCTGATGGAAAGCTGACAGGAGCTGACCAGCTTCCACCAAGCACAGTCAGGCTCACCACAAATGCACACATTTCAGCTAGAGAACAGCATGACCTCAGCTAGTGTTACTCATTAAAATGCTCACACTTTCTGGTGCTCCCTGCTATAGTGACACAAGTATGTGTTCCTCGACCATCTGCTGTTTTGAGGCTGTGAAGCTCAGCTCTGTAGAAGACATTTCCTGGCCTGCAGTGGGTGGAGAATCACTTGTGTCCTGCTTGCATCCTCTTGCCAAGACAGCATATAGCCTGGTTTACACTGCAAGTCTGCACAGACAGTAACTGGAATATGTGAGGTCTCTATCTACACCATTCACATATTTTAGAACCTGCTGTTTCTCAGGACTACATCTTGAAGCCAAATGAGCCTACAATGTGACTTAACACTATGGAGGCAGCAAACTGATGCTAGAGCAGGAAGGAGAATACTTTCAGCATGGAACAGTGGTTTGCCTGAGTAGACCTTGGTGTGTCAGGTTCCCAATCTCATCCCCACAAGTTTTCAGCCAACTCTGGCAGTCTGGAGTGAACTCTTAGTACATCAAAGGCTGCACAAGCTCTTCCTGGTTCCATATCAGATGTCCATGTATTTTGTCTCTGCAGCATCTGTCGCTAGCTGAAAGCTCTGCAGTGAAAGAGCAGCTTGGTATAGTTTTCATTCTGCTAAACTAAAATCTGAAGCACAAAGGAAGGTTATAATCCACCTTCCTAAAACTTTCAGGAGAGAACGTTAAAGGCACATGAGCAGCACAGCCCCTTCTGCCCACAGTGTACTAGATAAACCCCAAACAATCCAGTTGATTCCCAGCCTCGTTAGCCTTTTTCACCCTTGCTATACTCTAAGGAAGCTATGAAGTTTCTTAGGACTTGACTGACACAAAGAGGTTAAGCAAGGTTACTCACTGGCTCTGTCAAGCTGCTGTCTTTCTCCAAGAACTGTACAACACAGTACGCCAACTGCAGGAAAAAACACAGCAAGATTAGAGCTTCCTCAAGTGTACCTGAGATTAAAGTGCCACCACCACCCTAGGCTGGAAGCCACATTATGCCCTCTATAGCATATATGATGAGCAGACAGTTGCAGCTCCAAATGAATCCAGTTCTTCTGATGGCAAATGAAGGCTCTAAGATGAATCAAGCAGGGCCTGAGTTCAGGACATTTGAGCAGCAGGAAGGACGAAGCTTGAGACACCTAGAGCAGTCCACAGTTAACAGGCTCAAATGAAAGCAAAGCTGCACACATGGGAAGAAACAAACCTGACTACCACAATGCCCTGCCCTGTAAAAACAAGGCTGGGAGAACAGACATGAGTGCTCAGTACCCATACTTTTCACTTCCTAGCTTGACTTCTGATCTTCTCTACTCTTCTATCATATATTCTAAGAATACATGCAAGAAATTAACCTCCGTACCAGCCTAGCAGCCCAGCACTCCAATATCTCCATGTATCTCAGCCGTGACCAACAGCTGACACACTACAGGAATAGGCTGATGATCACAGCTTGGATTTTAACCTCTCTGGTTTCAGCAAGGCCCCAATATTTCACAAACTTCCAGCAAAGAAAGGCAAAGCAGGCTACAGAATTAAGTCAATTGCAGAATACCCCCCTATCAGCCAGTGGTAAAAAGCACACACAACATATACATACAGACTCAGGCACCACGAGGCTGGGAGAAACCACCACAGTAAGGGACTGCTACAGAGGGGAAAACATCTCACAGCAAGAACTTTGTACACAGTAACACAGCCAGGTGAATACCTATGAGCAGGCCTGAACAATGGCTTTTATTGTTTATTATTATTATTATTTATCCTATTCTGTCCTGGGAATTTGAAGTAATTCTCACCTGCGGGTGGTAGACACTGAGCGACTTCACTTTGTGAAGTGGTAACAAGACTCGGATGAGGAACATCTTGTGCTCTTCCTTCAGAGGCAAAGCAAACCCATTGATTATGCTGAGAAGAAACAAGAGTGTCATTAACAACTTGACCCAGCAGAAATACATTATCTCTCACTTCAGAAGAAAGAGTGGCTTGTTCTAAAACTCATTAGCCACTTGAGAAAGAACTCCTTGAGAAAGAACCAGAAGTGTGGTTGCTGAGGCCCAGCCTGCATACCATGCTCAGCGAGAGTTTCCTCAGCAGCCACAGAAAGGAAACACCTCTGATCTCCATTCTGTCCTGTGCCAGGCTGAGCCCAGACACACTTAAGAACCTCTGGGGAATGCCATCACAGAGAGTTCTCAAGGTTTGTACTTTGCAGAACAGGAGGATGGTGGTATAAGAGAAAGCTGAAAACCAAAGGGCATTTGAAGCTGTGGAGTAAGGCTGCCCACTACTGCAGCTTCTCAGGGCTGCGAGGAACTTTTGTCTTTTACTGCCTGCTGAGGCAAGTGTGTCTGGACTCAAACTCAGAATAACAGGAGACAAATCTGAGGAGAAGGCTACCACTGAATTTATTGGCAGGCTAGAGAGAGTGTTTTGCCAGACTGAAATCCTCTGGAAGAGGTGGCTCATGCAAGAGCTGCTGAGGGAAGGCACTGCCAGCTTACACAGTGCCCTGGGCTGCAAGGTCTCACTCATTATAGGCCCTCTGAGACTTCCAAAAGTGCCCTTACCTTCCCAGGATCTCCAGCAACTCTGCAATCCCATTGTGGTGCTCTGTTTCATAGATGAACCTTAACAGAATAGAAGAATAATAAGAGATCATTGTCAAAAGCTGGATACAGTTTAATAAGGAAAAACACTGGAGACAAGGAGTTTCCTAGCAAATGACAGAACTCCAAGATGAAAGGGCAAGGTGAAAGAGACAGAAGCAAATTAGTGGGCCTCAGATCAGCCAAAGCTCACAAGTCCCATCATTTGCTATGTGTGCTGAAGGCAGCACTACTACATCCTCATTGCTAATAAGAACAGGTGAATGGTATACCTACCAAAGTAGCTTGACATAACTGAGTCACTTACTAGTCTGGATCAGAAAGAATCATAGCCTAGAGGTCCAAATTTATCTCACTAGATTGTCCCACTCGCTCAGTAGGCCAGTGACACTAAGAAACATCTCACCTGTAAAATATATTGTTGATCTGCCGCCTCACATATGCTCGCAGGCCCAAGAACTTCCCATAGATCCTGTGCAGAATAGTCTTTAGGAAGTCTCGCTCTCTGGGGTCTTCACTGTCAAAGAGATCCAGCAGCTGTGGGGAGAGAAATTCAGACAGTGTCTGCATACTGCCTGTCTGGACAAAGCTACCAGCAACACTGCTGCTTGCAAAAGCTGAGTGATGCCTTCAGAACCCTGTGTGTAGTGGTGGCTTCCCTGAAACATGCTGCTTCCTAGTCATGAGCTGAGAGATGATCTATCTATATACTCTACATAGCTTGGACAGGGACATTGTGTGTCCCTGGATTTCCCCTGCAAGGCCCAGTATCCTTCTCTACCTATACAACGATTGATGAGTTCCAGGGACTACAGCTTGCACACACTCTTGCCCTACAGAGAATTTGAGCTGCTCATTCAAGATTAGACAAAGGAAAAAAAAAACCCTCTTATCATCAAGCATCCGCTGACAAAGCTGGACTGTTTGTGTTACACCCAAATTTGCTGCATGTCCTTCATAATCGTGGTGCACAGTGGTGGGGACAATGATTACTTACAGATAATACAAACTTCTGGTCAATGTATTTCTTGGCTACATTTGGTTGAAAGTCAGGTGATTCCAGGAACCGGAGGAAGAACTCATACACCAGCTATGAGAGGAGAAAGAGAGACCATTTAGAAATTCCCACCCCATCCTCTCACCAGTGTCTACCGCAGATTTTACATACTTTCTTTCTCCTTAAAGATTCAAGGAAAGGCTGGGAAGCCTGAATGGAAGCACAGGAAACACAGGAACCTGTGTTGCCCCACCTAGAAGGACCAACTCAGCTGGCCTTGCTCTGATGGGCAGGGAGCTGGTGGCAAATACCAAGTCTACATGAGATCTCATCACTTCAGGTCCCACCAAAGGCAACAGCCACTTACTCAGATGCAGACACTAGGCCTGCATAACTCTTCTCCCACCTTCAGCCTATGTCTCTACAGAGAACAGAAACATCCAGAGATGGCAAAGGCTCAGGCTTCATTGGAAGACCTTGAGACACACTAAGGAAGAACAGAAAAGCAGAGAAATGAAATGGATCCTGGGAAAACACATTGTGGCCTTTGTCTCCTGGGCACTGACTGCAGATTGGCATGGCCCCACTAAGTCATGAGAGCTGCATGCCATGTCCCACTAGGACAACAAAAGACAGCTTGCTTTAAGAAGGCTGTCAGTGCTCAAACAGCAAGTCATGGTCCTGCTGTCCTGGTAGAGGGACAAGTCCATTCCAGGACTACTTCTAAGGGGCCACTAAGCCAAACAAGAGCGCTGTATCCCAAAGGTCTGACTCTGGAGATGAAGGAGCTACAGGGCTACCCATCCTCAGGTAGGGCCCAGCTATCAAGTGGCACAGAAAAAACTGAGGTGATGGGCAAAACACTCAGCATGCACTTGCCTCAAATCCATACTGGCACTGCTGTTGACTTAACTCTGAGAAATCAATGCTTCCTAGCATTCATAGCACTCTGGTGCTCAGAACACACCATTTCTACTGACACATTCCTATCTCAGCTGCAGCAGTGAGAAGTGATTAACTAGTGCTGCAGAACTGCGTTTTATTTCCTCTCTGTATTTTCTGCTCCATTCTGCCATGCCTGCCTCTTGTTCTGCCTTTCTCTGCTTGACAACACATCCTTGTTCAAGTGCCTCAGGAGACCTCCCATAAGCTTACCTCCTGACTTCCACTGCTGAGCTCTGCTAAACCATGCTCACTGTTGCTACCATAACCCTTTCACCTAGTTTGTCTTCAAGTTCATTTCCCAGGGCACACAGCCTAATGAAAATATCCTTGGTTTCCTTCCCCTCCTCCTCCCCTGTCTTTTCTGGTTAAACTCACAGTTAAGATAACTGAATTATATCCAGCCCACAGGAGATATGTTAGTGGGTGCTAGCACAGGCCACATGCAACTACAGCTGTCTGCAGGTGAATGTTGCACACTGTCATCAGCCTGCTTCCAGGACATCCCTGCTGCCTGCATTGCCTACAAGTCACCTGTGACCCATGGCTGGCAGGCCTGGTGTCTCCTGGTCCCCAACACCAGTACCTCCTAGGGAAGAAACCAACAGCAGGGCTGGCAGCCTCCAGCACTGCATGGACTCTCAACTTCCTGGAGATAAACTCATCAGATCTACAGCCCCTTTTTCTCCTCACCTGAAGGTGTGGCCAGGCAGCCTCTAACGTAGGCTCATCTTCCTCAGGGTCAAACTCTGCGCCTGTGGGATTGGATGATGGTGGAAGCGTCCGGAAGAGGTTCACTGAAAACTGAGGTGAGTGAAAAGTTGTATGAATGCCATCCCTGCACCTTACGATAGCCCTCCCTGTAGCAAATCCTTCACTGCAGAGCAACACATTGTGATTTGCCATAGCTGTGCCCACAAACAGATCCCTCCCTAGGGGCTACAGGGTTACAATCTGCATAGGAACTCCACAAGTGCAATCTGTGCCACAGACAGGAACTTCCACCTCTCCCTACAGCAGGTGCTGTCAGCCCCCTTCTCCTTTCTTATCTTTCTGGTAGGTAATAAGGAATGGGTAGGATTGGGTTCACATTCATCTCTGACAAATCCCTATCCCCTCCCTCCCCCCATGCTTCTGGAGAGTCCCCATTACTTTAGCACACAAGCAAATACTGGCCCCATGCCCTGCCTACCATGATAACAGCTTCAGGATAGATGGCCTCAGTGACAACATCACGGTTATGCGTGATGTATTCCACCATCTCATTGAGACCCGCTCGTTTCACTTCCTTGAACTTCAGGTCACTGAGAGGGTCAGAGATGAAGTCAAAAAGCACGCAGCACTGCCGCAGCTTCTGGATGAAAAGCTCTTCTCGTTCATGTGGAGGAGCATCTGTCAGAAAAAGGAGGGATGTCTGTCCTTGCAGATAGGCAGAAGATCATCCTGGTTTGCCCAGGTATCACTGTGGTTTGCTCTCAGTCCTACATTTCCCCCTCCCATCACAGGATAGAAGAAGAGGGAGAGGCAGCATTATCCCTGCTACGGAGACAACACGGTGAAGGCAGAGGGATTGCAAGGTCTCTGAACAACTATCCCATAAAGTGATTTTGAACACAGTAGCAGTTTGTGATCTGACAGGCACTGATCCTCTCCTAGTACAAGCTACACTGGAAAAGGAATTCACTTAACTAGCTCCCATCTCAGACCAGTGACACACATGCCCTGCACATTGCAGCCACAAAGGGCTGCACACTGCAGGCTAACCCTCCTCCTAGACCACAGCCCAGGTGGCAGAGGCCCTATATTAACAGCATTCTCTTTTGATATATTGCCACTGGAAACTATGCACTGCTAAGGCCAGTCAGGCAAACTGACCTCTTGCTTGCAGAATGGCTGCTGAGCTGCAAGGAGGTCACCCTTCCTGAAAGGGCTGCCTGTTTCTGTAAGCAATGTCAGCAGTGGATCTGGCTGCGTGGCTGCTGAAAATGTTTTCTCCTTGTCTGCACTTAAGCCACATTTAATTGCACCATTATATAGACTAACTGCTAATGCTGGATAATTGCCCTAATGTGGACAAGTTTAACATCACTGCCATCACTGCCAATTGAAATGGAAACAAAAGGAGGAGGAAGAGGCCTGGTCCTCTCCCAGGAATGGGTGGTTGTAGGAACCAAGAGAAGTCTGCACCAAGGTCTCTGCATATCACCACCTTCCTCCACAACCTGCTTAAGAATTCAGGGCAATCCTAAGCACACTTTGGTTTTAAGCACACTGGTTTAAATCAGTTCAAACAGTAAAGAAAGTACTTAAGTTTGCACTGAGTATCCATCCCCCTTTTTCTTCTACGCTATCTATCAATTCTCAGCTTGCTGCCAAGCCAGCTACAGTTCCCTGAGCCATTCCTGATGCATTGCTGGCAGGTTAGCAGGATGTTGCCAGGGTCTCTTTGGGGAGAGCCCTTGCACCACCATGCTCGGCCTGGAGAAGGCACAGATGTTTTGCATGTCACCCCCAACCTACAGATTCTTTACCTTTAAGGGCTGGGAGCTTTTGCAGTTCCCGGTTTTTGCTCAGGTTGAAGCGAGAAGAGCTGTGTCTGCGTTCCTTCTTTACAATCTGGGGTCCCCCTGAGTACTTAATCTTGTTCAGCTGGGTTGGTGGGGGAGCACTGTTACTGGGCCGTTTATTTGAAGTTGTTTGTTGTTGTTGTTGCTGCTGCTGCTGCTGCTGTGGCTGTGGCTGCTGGGCCTGATGAAGGAGAAGAGAGTAAAACAACTCATAAGCTTTTACCTACAAGCCTCACAAGCAACCAGATGCCTTCAGCATCTTCTTGGACTGAAGAAACTGGGGATGTTTTTCACTGTTGCACTTGCATCTTACCCACTCCTGCAGGGCTCTAGACCCTGTAGTTGAATTTGCAACATACTTACAAAGTGAACAGCAGTTTTACTGGTATCTGCAAGGTACCACAAAGATAGCAGAGACTCAGCACACAAGGTGCTAAGAATATGGAAAGCAAAGCTTTGTCTTGCAACAAGTTACAGTGGTTTGTCGACACAGAAAAAAGCAGAAATAAGAAATTTCTACAGTCCAAACGAAAATTTTGATGGACCCCAGCCTCTGATTACAGAGCTGTTCAACACAGAGCAAACAAGTTTTGAAAACTAGCAGGTTGCTTCTTCATCTTTCTGCCAGGAACCACCCGGAAAAAAGCAAAGTGGCATGTAGCACCAAGCAGCCATGACAGCCCTGGAAAGGCAATGCTGGAGAAGACTAAAATCACTGCTGCATTCACATACCAGGAGCTGCTAGCCCATGAACCTTGGCCATACCCAAAACTTAGGTCCTAGGTTGTGAGCTTTCCCAACTCTTTTCCTGGCTGCTCCCTCTGCCTTGTCTTAGGCTCACTGCTGTCTGGACTTTTCCTGCCATTTTGCATTTCCCACATCATTCCTTTCAGCCACACAACTCTTTGCCTGCACTTTCCTCCATCAGACATCCTCTCTACTTCATATTTGTTAAACAGCATTTAAAGAGGCACTTTATTTGAGCAGGTGACCAGAAACTCAAGGCAATGTTTGCTCAGTTCAGCTCAGTTCTAACCTTGCTAAGTCCTACTTGAGTCATAATAGCTCAATAACTGACCCTTTAACACCACACTGACCTAAGTCTTAAAAAACTTAATATGGAAGAGGGCAACATCTTGCCAGCAAGCCTATAGCAGAGGGCTCAGCTGGAGACAGCACCCAACCTACTCTGGCTCTGCTGTGTGAGCCTAGCAACTCTCCCTTCCTCAGCTCTGCCACCTCCTTCCTGCTGGCACATGAATCCAAGGAGCTGCAGGGTGAACCTGTTTAGGACACTACAGGGACAGCACAATAGAGCAGGAGCAGAAATGGGCGAAGTCCTTGGACATCAACCTCTCCTTCCCCCATAACCTCCCACATACAGCACAGTGTTACATACACCTCCCTAGACCACCGACCAGCAGGATTTTGAGGGAAAGCACCAGCAGTGCTGAAGCTCATCAGAGTTCTCTTCCAAATGTGGGGCAGTCTCTTCTTGTGAGAAGCAGCTGAGCTGCATCTTACCCTGCACAATCCTGACCCTGAACTGATTCCTGTTGGTTTGCAAAGAGATGCAGCACAGCACCACAGTACAAGAGCTAGAGTTACTGTACCTGCAGCATGGGGTAGGCAGCAAGGTAGGAATAAGGAAAGCTGCCTAGCAAGAGGCAAAGAAAGACTCAGCACCAACCACAAAAACACCTGCTGTCTTGCTGGTACAGAAACAAAAGATGGATGCATCGGCAGCCTCACAAGTAACACTGAGGGAAGCAGGACACGTGGGTCCTCCCAGCTGACAGGACAGGCCTGTGCACTTCCCCTACTCCCAGAAATGCCACAGGCAAATATTCTGAGCATGCTAACGTGCAGTATGGCTGTGGCTGTGGCCATAATGCCTTCATCAGGGGTCTGGAAAAGTCCTTGCCACCAGCTTCTACAGCCTTCAACAGCTGGCATGGAGAAAGACAAAGCACAGCTTCAGGTAGAGCTTCTGATTATTTACGAAATAGACACAAACACACACCAATCACACAACTGAGTTTGCTAGAGAAACTCCAGTGATGGGGAAGGCCAAATATGCTGCAGTGCTCAAGGTGTAGGATGGATTGCTTCTATATGGACTTGCTGGCATCAAGCTGAACACTTGCTTCCAGGAGGTGCTTCCTGTGGCAGGCCGGCTGTCTTTCTGCCTTTAACACCTCCTACCTTGGCCACATGAATCAGATGAGGCATGTTTTAAGTTTCCTAACACTTCTCTGAAGTTTCTATCCCTGAAAACACCACAGACTGCTAAAACTGAAAGCCTTTCTCTTAATGCATGGGTGTCAACCTCACTGACTGTTTCCCTGGCATCAACACCACCTGACCACTGCAAGCACACATCTATCTGGTCAGGCTCAGCCCCTTCCTGACAGACAAGGCTCACCCCACCAGGGCAGTACCAACTGCTTGGGAGACACTGTTTGCCAGTGGCTGTTAGGCTGCACATGCTGAAGCAACCAGAGAACAGCACAAAGCCGTTCACTCAAGCACAGTGCGGCAGCCCCACCTTTCCTGCTGTGATGAAGCAGCTGCTTGTGCCAGCAGGACAGGCAGTCCCAGTTGCAAGTGTCTTCCAACTCCCCCAAGCACAGGATCCCCTGCTTCACAGCACTTCCTCCCCACTGGTTCCCACTACCTCTCCTCCTTGCTAGGAACTTGCCTGCACATGTCAATGAGCCCCAGGACCTGGGCTTGTTCTGTGCCATTTGTCTTCACCCCAGGGCTCCCAGGGACAGAGATGATCTTCCTTCAGTCACGGTGCCAGCTTCTCCTCTGCTCTCCCATCCATGCATGACCTCACCTCTGCAGCCACTCCTACCGCAGCTGGGTACATCCACACTCAGAAAGCCCTTCTGCTTCAGTGGTCCCAGGAGCATCCCCCACTTGCTAAGCTTCTCAGGCCAAATCTGCTCTCAGCTCCTCCTCCTCAGATGACTCTTCCAGTCCCTCAAGTCAGTACCTGCTCTCTTTGTCTGCTGTTACACAGCTGCTTCCCTACTAAAACCAAGCTCTCTGCTTCAGAAGTTACAGCAACACACTGTAATGCTTGTCTCTGAATAATGAACTCCAGGTACTGCAGTAACAAGCCCCATGGTGATATCTGCAAAACACGTAATACAGCAGCTCAGCGAAAAGGAGCATCCCCTCCCAGAGCTGCAAATCTCATCAGCAAGGCTCCAGGCTGCCCTTGAGGCTGCAAAGCAACTCCTCTCTCCCCTTTACTGCTGCTGCTATTCCCTGCTCCCACTTCCAGGTCATTAACTCTCTTCCCCACCCAGCTGCCTCTCCCAGTCTTTCTGGCCAGGAGGAGTAACTCTTTTTCATCTTCTTTAGCAGTGCCTCGGCCTCTGACATTGTTTCTTTTTTCTCCTTAAATAGCCATGCAGAGGTTCGCTCTTCTTCATATCTTGACCATGTTCCAGAGGGAATGAACTCTAAAAACCTTTTATTTCCCACTCCCCGCTCTTGCATTTTTCTCTACTGCTCATCTCCTCCTGAGCAAATTGCAACTCCCCAAGACACAGTCTGGCCAAGCTCTGCTGGCTTTTCACCTCAGATAGCTTTACCCTAAGATGGGTGTCTAAAAGAGCACTGCACTATCCCTGTACTTAGGAGGGAACTCAAACACTTGCCTTCCCTGGTGGGGATGTGCCTACTTTTGAACATATCTGCCCTTTCAGATCAGCGAAACTAAGAGCTCCTTTGCTGCAGAGAACAAAGCACTATGCTTAAGGGTGTCTGGACTGACTCCTACCCTCTTCATCTCCCTCCACAGGGATCCTCATGGGAGGTCCTTGTCTGCTGCACTTGCTCAGATCTGTCAAACCATAGCTGCTCTTCAACAAGCTTTACTCATTCCACCAGCCAGACAACTTGTCTGCAAAACAAGTCACAACTTTCTGGTACAAGGATAAATTAGGGCTGAGACGTTCCCTGCTTCTTGGAGCACAGTGTGAGAAAGGAAAGTGTGTACTGGAAGAGGGCTGCTCAAATGCTTCTCTCCTGCTGCAAGCCCATAAAGCATTTATCAAAAAAAATAAGAAAAAGAAATTCTCTTTGGCGCACACAACTTTCACCCTTGAAAAGGAAACAAACCAACCCTTACTCCACAGAGGAATTTACAAAGCACAAAACCCTCACAATGGCAGTAGAGACAATTCAGGCTAATCTCAGCCCACCAACCCCACCAGGCAATACCACTCCTGGTGTTTCACAGGGCAAACCACCTCCTGCTTTTGACATGAGGAAGGAGTCACATTCCGAGCACACATTACCTAATTCCTCACAGCCTCCCAGTGTGAAAGTCAAAATACCTTTCTGTGCTTCTTGAAGAGCAGGAAAATCGCATTCAAGCTGGCATACATTTCTTCTTATCGAGTAAAGAGCTCTCTCCCATTCTGCAGAGCAGTCCGGAGACAGGAAAGCACCAAGGGAGAACAACCTTGACTGCAGGCTCAACAGGGAAAGGGGGAAGAGACCTGTGGCAGCACATACAGCAGAGGTGTCTCCTTTCTGCTCAGCTCTCTGTTCCTATGATCAAAGGAGGCCCAGCCCTCCATCTTAAAGAAGGGCTGGATTTTTTTTGGAGTATGAGGAAGTGGCTGGGTATATTTTGTGGGAGGGAAGGTTAGACGCATCACTTTTAAGTTTATTCTGCACCCAGAAACAACCAGACATTACATGCCATTTCAGGTCACAGAAAGAATCTTGCAGCCTGCACTTCCTTACTGCACCACTTGTAACCAGGAGAGCAGCCCACAACACATTTGGATCGGGTCAGAGTGCTCTGCTCTGATGGTTATCCAACACCTTTGCATCCAGAGACCCAGGTTTTCCTTACTCTTCTGAGGGCTGTGAACTCAGCAGACAAAGAGTGCCAAGTAAATGAAAGGTAAGACTGACCCTGTGATGCCAAGGCAGGAGTTCTCTCACTTCCTCAGGGTCGGCAGACAGCTCTCTCAGAAAGCTCTTTTCAGCTGTATACATAAAACAAAATAAAATGGGCAGAGGCCAAGACCAGGATGGGATGTAAAAAGAGGAACTACAAAACTGCTACCTGCTCCAAGGAAAAAAACCTCAGCTTGTGATTGCTTGCTGGCCACATGGCTTTGACGCTGAAACAGAGTGGTTAGTAGTGTAGGTATTTTCTGAGGCTCTGTGGCAGATCTGTGTTTTAAAAGAGACTCTAAAATTTTGACTATAACCATGTGACAAATTTCTTCCTAGTCACCATTAACATTACATGTTCTATGCTCGGTCTTCTAAATTACAAATGCAATGTGTTCCAGACAAGACTCAAGCACACAGGCTTCTCATGGACGTAAAAGTGACACAGCTTGTTTGCCAAATTGCAGTATAAAAAAAAAAGAAACTACACACATATGTATGCTTCCTCAGACAGGTGTACAATGCTCTTTTGAGCCAAGTCTCAATATCCGCAACCACACTGCTTGAGTGCCAGACAAACTCAAGTCTACCAGGAGAAGTTCCAGTTTATCCAATTTTTTGCTAATTCTAAGCACAGTTTATCTTATTATTGCCACTCTGATACATCTAGCTTGGCCCACCAAAATTAAGAGAGAAAGAGGCTCTGCACAGCTAGGAACACAGACTGTGACTTCTTGTGAGCAATGTTGTGTTCAGCAATGCAACTGTAACACCAAAAGAGAACTGTTTCATCTCTAGCAGTTTACTTCTTTCAGGTGTCCTTCCTAACCTCACTCCCCCCGACAATGCCTTAGAGGAACACATTCTTTTACTATTGATACTATTTTCCCACTCTGACACAAGGTTACAATAGTTTATTGTGCTTAGCTCTGGCAGGAGCGGGGAAGCAGGCTATCAGGGAGGGGAAGCTGCTCCTGTCAGACAGGCTTCCTTCTTGATAACCATGGCTCTTCCCTCTCTGCAGAGAACCTCACCCAGAACCTCTGCCCACCTCTGCACCCAGCACGTGCCATCAGCTTCACGTCAAGTATCTTTTTGCATGGCTACAGGGTACGAAGCTCATCCTGTCTCTTCCATAGTCATCATTCCCTTTGGGCCAACTTTCAAGGGGAACTAACTTCAGACTTCAGTCTTTGCTACCATCTTCTCCAGTTCCTTAAGATCACGGTGACACGCACTATCTGGCAGAGCAGCCTGAATCAGAGCCCTTATTCCTCCTTAGGGATGACTTGCACACTCACACTGTTGTAACCAAGGCGAAAGCCTTACCTCTTCCGAATTCTCTGTCCCGCCATCCTTCCCGCTACTGCTGCTGCTGCTGCTGCCAGGCTTTGGGGTGTTCTTGGTAGACTTCGGAGACTCCTGAAACGATGAAAACACGTTCAGAGAAAATTTCACCTCGTGCAGAATTTTAGCACTTCTTTGCACAGTTCAGCTGCGTACCCCCACCCCACCTCTCCCCAGCAGCAAGCCCCGCTTCAGGCCGTCGCTCCTTTTCCCCAGAGCAGGGCACCCGGAACGACTGCCCCAGCAGCAGACGCCCGCAGACGGGCACGGCCCGTTCCGGTCACCGCAGGCTGACCCCGGCTGGCGGAGCCCCGCGCCCACCCAGCCTGGGCCAGCCCTTCCCCGGGGCACGGCGCCACCGCTGCCTACCGGCGCTACAAAGTACACGGCACACACAGCCCCGGAAGGCACGGCCTGGCCCTGACCGCCCGCACCGGGCGGCGGCGGCAGAGGCGGATCCGGACCCCCGCCCAGCCCGCGGGCAGCGCCGGACTGACCGAGCAGCGGGACACCGGCGGGCGCGGACAGCGGCAACCGCCGGCCTCCCCGCGGCGGTACCGGGACACGGGTGGGGCCGTACCTCCCCCACAGGGGGCATGGCGGGGGAGGGGCGGCCCTGCCTCGCAGCCCCCGCCACCTCCTGCTTCCTCCCGAGCGCGCGGGGCGGGGCAGGCTGCAGCCCCCGCTGCCCCGACGAGCTCGCACGGGGGTACCGGTACCGGTACCGGCGGTCGCCCCTCCCCGCGCCCTCCGCGCGCCCCCGCCGCCCTCCTGCACCACCTGCCCCGCCCGCCCCGGGCGCGCGCCCCCGCCCCCTGCCGGCCGCAGCTCCGCGCGCGCGCGCCCCCGCCCGAGGGCCGCGCCGAAGGAGGCCGCGGTAGGGAGGGGCGGCGGGAACGGGCGGCCGATCACCCGAACGTGCCCGGACCGCGCGGGGGCACCCCAGTGCCGCCGCCGTCCGCCCCACCTTCTCCTTCTTCAGCTTGTAGGGCATTGTGAGCGCTGGGCCCCAACCGCTCCGCGCCCGCCGCCGCCGCCGCCTGCGCCCGGGTCCGGCCGCAGCGCCCTGCTCCCATTGGGCCAGCCGTGCCGGCCTGCCTAGCAACAGCCGCCGCCACCGCCGCGCAGTGCTGATGTAACGCAGCAGATTTTTCTCATTGGCCAAACCGCACACTGGCGCCGGGCACGCCCCCTCGGGCGGGGCGGGGCTGAGGGCGAGGGGCACTTCCGGGGCACTTCCTGCGCTGAGCAGGACCCGGCTGCAGCCGGTAGTGGCCGGGTCGGTTCGGAGGTGCTCGGTGCTTTGGGTCGCTCCGTAGGGAAGCGGTTTTAGGGGCGTGTGAGCACCGGCCAACCGGAGGGAGGAGCTGAGCAGCAGCCTGGGGCTGCCGCTTCCCTGCTGCGTGTACGTGCCTCCCGGAGGGCGGGAGCGGAAGCGGCGGGGGTCTTGCTCCTTCTGCCGCGCCCTGCGCAGCTTTCTCCCGCGTGGCTCGGGGAGGGGGAGCCCCACCAGCCTGAGCGGGCCCCAGGGGCTGCGGCCCGCCTTTGCGGGGCAGGTGCTTGTTGGCGCTCTGCGGCGCGGCTGCGGAGCGGCTGTTGATGGGGGTCAGTGCAAGCTGGTGTCTGCCTGGATGGATGTATCCCAGGGGGCGTGGAATTGTCCGTGTGTAAGAACTGCAAGGCCTGGCACAGCCAGAGCGGTGCTCTGATTGTAAGAGAAGGCTGTTCCTGGGATATGGGTCCCAGGACACAGCTCACGTTTTCAGCTTGGACAACTCAACTGGCAGGTGCTTCTGCAACCTCGCAAGTTGGAGGACAGCCTCCAGCAGTCTGCAGACATTACCTGCAAGATGAAATTGTGGGGAAAAACAACCAGCAGGCACCAGGCTGCCCTCAAGTTCGTGGACCTGAATTGAGACAGATCTGTTGGTAAAGGATCACCCAAAAGGGCCTTAGGCTTGTGATGCCTAGGGGTTCCCAGGTCAGTCCAGGGGCTTATTTTCAGTGTGCTTAAGATGACGGGTTCTGTCCTACTGCAGGAGATGGAAGAGTTCCCATGCATTTTAGCCAAGCTGCTGGTGAGGATCACTCTGGCTTGGAGCTATGAAGCTTTTGGCTGCAGCCCGGATTGTGTGCGCTGTGGGCTTGGTAATGAGAAACCCATACTGTGTCCTTGGCTCTAGTCAGCTACTCTGTGCAGGGCATGTGCTCAGATGGGATGTGGCACACCAGTGGGAAACAGATGGGAACTGAGGTGCTTCACCTGGAGTACAAGCTTTTCAAAGTTATAAGGTGAACAAACCTGGCATGGCATGTGGGGAAAAAAAATTCCCCAATACTGTTGTATAAATCAGTCCAACAGCTTATTGTCAGCATGTTTATCAACATTGGCTTGACAGCTGCTGGCACTCAAGAGGTTCCCCAGGAGAAGAGCAAGGACCTGGTTGCTGCTGTCCCTGTCTTGTATCATGTGCAAGTAATCCTGGCCATAGCATCTGTGTGGTTGTAAGCAGGGCACCATGCCAGTGTGATCAGGCAAAAGTTGCTTGCTTGAAGAGTTGATGATTATCACCTTTTTCTCTCACAAGTTGTCACACTGAGTTCTGAATTGGCTTTCCTTGCAGTTCCTCTGGACACTGGTGCTGCAGAAGCTTAGCTTCACTAAGCTGCTGTTGGGCCCCTGATTTCCTTTCAGTGCCAGGCAGCTGTTGTTTGGCCCTAATTTTCCTGAATAGCAGAGGAGTTGCATCCTGCTGCCTCAGATGTTCAGCAGCTGCCTTTTCCACCAGAAGCCTTTTCCACTCATGTAAATACACAAGCAGTGAGACCCACCCTGTACCAGTCTCACTGTGTATCCTAGCCTTGGTGGTGGAGGATGTGCTTGCCCAGAGCAGGGAGTGTTGCAAAGAGCAAAACTGTAATTTTCCTAGCTTGCCAAAAGCTCTGTAAGGTTTCACCAGAAAGCCCTGTGCTGCCACCTGCCTGGCCTCTCAGTGCAGGACACATCAGGGTCCAGCCCGGGCAGTTAATCCCAATATCAAGTTCTGCATCCCATTGCCTGGGGCTGCTGGTTGCACTTATCCCCCACACCCTGATCTGGGGACTCCCTCCCAGGTGCCGTCCCCATGGCAGCAGGTGCATGACAGGACACACACACACACACACACACTGTGATGGCTCTAGGGCTTGGGGTCCTTAGCCCAGGGTGGGCAGTGAAAGGGCTCATGCATTGTCCTCTCGAGTGAGACTGTCTGATAGACTGTTGTCCCCTCTCACTGCCGGGGTAGCACAAGCTTGGGACCTCAACTCTGCTGCTGCTTCAAGGGCTCTGGTAAGCCAGCTCAGGTATTTGACCTTCCAGATGAGAGTCTGGGTCTGTCTGTGGCTACTGGTGGTTCTCGAGTAGTCCTAGGAGCTTCCTCAGAAATGACTGGCCAGTTGTTGCTGTGAAGCTGCAGGAGAGGAGGGACCTTGTCCCCTCCTGCTTGCTGTGTTCTGCAGCCACCCTGTTTGCCCTCCCCATCACCTCAGTGTGTCCTTGGTGGATCATCAGTGGTGGGCAGCTGCTGCTGGGCCTTGGCTTGAGCTGTGCCAGGGGCTGAACCCTGAGCGGGCATGGAAGGAACAGCCAGTGGTGGGCAGGGCGTGCTGGGTCTAGGAGGGGCACAAAGCTCTGGGGCATCTGGTTCCAGACAGTGTCATCTTAGTGTCGTTTGACCTCCTGCAGAGTGTGCTGCTGACATGCATGGAGGAGGCACATCCTGACCCTGTCCTGGTTCTAGGGAAGACGGACTTCCAGCTGGAGCCACTGCTGGCTCACTGGTGCCTACTGGGAGGGGTATGAGGCTTCAGTCCACCCACTGGGGCGCAAGGTGGCCATCAATGTCCACCTGCAAAAGGAAGGTGCTGGAGGAAGACCCCAGGAAGGTCCTTCCCCATCAGATGCAAGTAGGGGGCACTGGCAGGGGGCAGTGGGAAGGCCCCCTGAGCATCATGAAATGCCGTGGGGCAAGAAGAAGCACCAGAGGGTACCTCGGGCATCAGGGTAAAGGGAGCAGGAGGAGCATCCTTTGGGGAGCCTCATGAATAACAATGTTACTGGGAGGCTCAACACGGCAGGGATGTTGGAGGGGCTGAAGGGGCAGGGAATGTTTGGAGGAGTCCATGAGATAGGGGGGCACTCGGGGGCAACGGGCAGGGTTTCAATGGGCAGGGAGCTATTGACAGAGGGAAATATATGACGATGACAGCCCTGATGGGCACATTTGTGGGGAGCTGCCAGGTGTTAAGGGAGCATTGGTGACAAAAGAGACGGGTGTGCAGGAGGTGCAAGGCAGAAGGGGGCCAGGGGGGGGCAGGCCTGCACCATGTCAAAGCCCCTGCTGCCCCGCGGGTCTTGGGAGGCTTTTGCCACAAGCACCTCACCGCGCTGTGTGTACCAACGCATGGAGATAGAGCGGGCTGCTACCTCCTCATGGACCTGGACTTCATGGGGAGCATTCTGGAGCAGGCAGGGCTCTGGTTCTCACAGCTGCTCCTCTCTTGTGACACGTGCACAGCAGGGCCATCATCCACCACTGGGTGAACGTGGGGGCACAGCGGTCCTGCTCTGGTGGCTCAGAGAGTGTTCGGGAGGCAGCGAGGGCTCTGCAGAGCCCCAGCCATGCTGCCTGGAGGATCATCGCCCTCAGCCCAGGCAATGGAGGGCCTCCTGGAAGCTTTTTTTTGCCTACACACCTCTGCCTGCCACACTGCACCTTTACCTATCATCCCTACACCTGCCCCATAGCTCCCAGTCCAAGCCCTCCTCCTGTATGAGCCCTTGGTCCTTCATCTACCATCCCCACAGTTGCCATCTGTCCCTGCCTGCTTCCAGCATGTGCTGTTTCTCCCCTGCTGCAGGGACTTGAATCTGGAAAACCTTTTCCTGGACAGCGAAGAAAACTTGGTCTCCATATTCTCCATGTCCAGCTTCTCTAGGAGGGTGCCCCTGCAGGATGCCAGTGGGGAATCCCTTGGGACTTCTCCACATGCAGGGCTGCCCCCCGAGGCAGTGCTGAGCCAAACTTTCTGCAGGTCCCATGCATCTTCCCCCAAAGGCAGCCCCTTTGCTCCAGGACTGCAAGGTGGGGGGCTGGAGGCAGTGAGGGAGCTGGGAGTGCATTGGTGGGGCATTAGAGGGCATTGTGGCGTGGAAGACCAGAAGATGGGTCAGAAGAATGGGGAGCAGCCACAGGGCTTTGGGGGAAACCTGGGAAGGTAGGGTCATGAGAGGGCATGGGGAGCTTTGAGGGGCATGGGAAGGGTGTTGGACAACAGTGGGGGAAGGTAGGGGCAGCTGGATGTCATGAGGGGAGAGCTGGTGGGCATTGTGGGGGTCATTAAAGGAGGCATTGAGGGTAGCTGGGGCACCAGGGGCCAGGGTTGTTGTGGTGGGAGTGTGCAGGGGTGTCCCAGACAATGGGCTTGGAAGCGTTCAGTCAGTTTGGACAAAGTTTGGAACACCTGGATTGAGTGAAAGATGTCCCTGCCTATGGCAGAGTGGTTGGACTAGATGATCTTTAAGTCTGTTGACACCCCAAAGCACTCTGTGATTCTGCACGGACTCTCAAATTCCTAGAGATCTGCAGCATCCGGAGGAGATTAGTGGAAAACTCAGGTGAGCAAAAAGGAGTTTGACTGGTGCCCCTGCACCTTGTGACTGCCACGGACCACTGTCACTGTGCCGTTTGATACTGACCACTGTTACTGCCATGCATGATGCTCTACACAAAGAACACTGTGGGGAGAGATGCCTTTTGGACATCCTCAGACACACTGGCAAAAAATTGCCCAGGCAAGCAGGTCAGTCAAAGAGCTTCCCGGATGCTTTACTACTTAACTGACAACTAATACAAAAAGCAGTACTTATTTCAACATGAGGCTTTCAGAAACTAGGTTAGCTATGGAAGCCCAAAACCGGCCTAATAAATCTGCTTAGAGACACCGTTTTAGGTCTTTAAACAGGAAAGGTATTTATTATATCGGATCCGGAGAAACTCTCAGCTATCGCTGGAAACAGAGTTCCCCCCGTTAGGGACAAGGGTTAGGGTATTTGTACAGTTAAAGGGGAGGTTACAACATTCTCACATACATATTCATAAGATTGCAACATGCGATTGTAATATTCATAAGAGGCGGAGTCCAGGAAAAGTCTGGGCGGAGTCTTCTCTCTGAGATCCCGTCACGCTGGATTTAACCCTGTATCTTGCTGACCTTTGTTATTATAGAGCGATACCAGACTCCAGCCATAACTCTCCTTTTATCTGCCATTTGTGGCATTTTTTATGTCTCTTCTGTGCCTAGCTGGCGCCTGGAAAGGCATCTCCAAGGCCTTTTGTTATTTATATAGCCCCGCTTATCCTTGTCAGAATCTTTGAGGCAGGGTGTTAATCTCCTTGCATTCCTTACAACAGTCTTTGTTTATTCATGACAGAGTTCCTCGAGATTTAACTCTGCCAGGGCCTTATGTTAACTTTTATACTTAGGGTCTTTTTCCCTACTTCACTACAGCCAAGGATAGATCAGGAGTGGTGGAAGCACTCTAGCTCTCCTGGAGAGGCATGGCTCAGCCTCTGCATGGCAGTCTGGAGCACCAGCACACTGAAACTCTGCCCAGCTCTGCTGGCTTCAGTCAGCCCTGTGTCTACTGTTAAGTGGAAAAACTAGGAGGTAATAAGCAGGGGGTTGTGCTAACTTGAGGTCATCAGGAAGTGACAATTCTCTGAGTTGGTAGAAGCATGACGGACCTTTCCGAAGTTAGCTCTGCTCTTAGTCACCTGTGTTTTTCTGCCTTCAGGAAGTCAGTATGGAAGGAGGGCTCCATAGCTCCCTTAATCTGAACTCCATAATTTTCCCTACATGGTCCAACTTGGAGAGAGATGAATAAGCAGAATGAAGAAGCTCATGGTGCTGTGCTTGCAAAGACAGCAGCTGAAGGAGTGTTCAGTGTACTACTGGAGAGACATGCACTGCACATCAAGCACAGATATGTGCCACCAATCTAAGCTATAGAATTTGTACTGTGATTGGTGGCTAGGGAAAGCTTCTAGCATGAGGTCTTTGTCCTGTGAAAGAGGAGCAGTTTGAGCAACAGAAAGCTGTAGGTAGCTGTTCTCCTAGCACGCTTCTTGGCATTTCCAGAGGTACTGCTGCCTTCCTAAGCAGGGCACAGTCTCCTTCTTCTCTACTCTTTTCTGTCTTCTCTGTTGCTTTGAATATTCTTGTGCTCTCCAGAGGTTTATTTTCCAGTAATTTCTTAACCAGTACTTTCTCCTGGCCTTTTGGGGTTTCTTCAGTGTCTCCTACTCTGGATGCTGTCCTTTGGGGAGATGTGGTTGAGCTCGCTCACAGCAAAACACAGATCTCACCCCTTCCCTTGATAATGTTACTTACTGTGCTAACTTTCTGTCCTCTGCTTTCCATTTATCTTCCTCATTTCCAGGCCATGCAGATGAATTCAGATGCAGCTGCCTCTAGAGAATACTGTGTGGGGAGAAGATGGCCATTGGTGCAGTCTAGCAAGTGGTGCCTTTCCCTCACGTCCTCTCTCCAGACCTCTTGCATATCAGTCCAGAAATGAAGTAACCCGATGGAATGTGTCCTTGCCCACAGGGATAGTTCCTACTATTGCTCTACCATAATCTTTGTTCATGCCTTGAGCTAAGGAATTGCAAATTCTTTCCCAGCCTTTATTCTGACTGGATTTTCCTGTTCTTCCTGTACATGCTCTCATTGTGGAACCACACAGAGTTACTTGCTGCTAGGAAATCCCATGGCAGTACATTCTCTCAGCCCTTTTGCATTGTTCAGGTTAAGTATTTGGTGACTGCAGATGGCAGAATTTCACACTGGTTTGTAGTAAGAAGAAATGGATGCATGACAGTTGAGATCACCTGTCCAAAGAGACATTTTCCAGGAATTGCTTCACTTTGTCACTTTACAGGAACACAGAAGGTGGTCCAATAGATCAGCTCAGCAGCAGCTGTGTGAAACAGCACACATGAGCATGTCTGCTTTCTGCAGTGCCTTGCTGTCCTGCTCCCCAATAGCACAAATAGTGCAGTGACCAGCTATTGCTGATACTGGAGGGGATGTTTTATTTGTTCTTTATTCGCCACCTCTTAGTTCTAGTGCAGAATCCCCATGGTGCTAGGGAAGCTCTGTGGCAATATAGCCTTGTCTGTGTGCACCTGTAGAGATCAACAGATGAAGGACATGCTTTCCAAAGTGGTACTATAACCTTCCCAGAAGACTACAGAGCAAATGGGAGGGGCACAATCACACCTGAAACTTTTATAGGGCTGCCTTCTGCTTTTGAGAAAGTTTTGAAGACAAACTAGTGAAAGGTGATGACCTCTGACTCTTCAGGGACCAAGGCCACTATTATCTGTGTCATCTCAGCTCTTCCTTCCTGTCCTCACTGCTGAGTCTAACAAAGAACGCTATTGCTAGTAGCACCCCTCTCTGCACTTGTTTAGCTATGCCATTTCTCCATGCTCAGGTGTGTGCTGTAGTTTATAGTCTCTAGCCCCAGGCAAGGTCTCACACCCCTACAGGCCCATGCAGACCAGGTAGTATTCTTTCATTTGCAACTGCCCTTAGTCCCACCAGCTCTTCATTGAGACCTACTTATTGATGCCAGGCTCATCTCCTGCTGCCCCTTGTGAGCAGCAACTCAGCAAGCTGGGTGTCCATTCCAGGTATTGGGGTGCCAACATTTCCAGTCGCCTGCAGGTTTCCATGACACCCAAGGGATATCTCCCAGGTCCCTACCAACAAACACAGTACCTCACACTTCACCACAGGGTTCCATGGGAGGGTGAGGGCCAGCAGGAGTTTTCACAGCTCACTCTTTGCTTTTGGGAGCCAGGCTCGTTTGCATGATAATTTTGGAGATGAATACCAAAAGACTAAGAGATCGTCCCAGGGGTTGAACATTTGAGATTTTAGGTACTAAAACTCATAGCCTGATTGTTGTGGGTGCTGTGGGTAGGGTTCCATGGGAGGATGAGCGTTAGCAGGAGTTTTCGGTGGTCACTCTGTGTCTGTGAGCCAGGACCATTTGTATGGAATTTTGGAGATGAATTCCACAACAGTGGGAGAGTGGCTGAGGGGTGTTGTAGAATATCGTAGAATGCCCTAGAATTGGGGTGTGCCCAAGCCCATGTCTGTGTACAGAATTCCTTATCTAGGGCAAATTACATGGGACCTTACTACCGTCCGTGCACATCTGGGATTCGTTCTCTATAGGTAAACACACCGGGTGTCCAGTAATAAGTTATATTGGTGTGTGGTGGCTGGGGTGTGGTCACAAAGAGCACTATATAAGCATCGTAACTGCGCAATAAAGTTGGAAGCTTGATTATCAATCATATTGATTGCTCGAGTCTTCCCTCGTCGTTTCACAATAGAGGGGGAGTGAGGTTGTCAAATGTTTGAAGTTTTAGGAACTAAAACAAACCCATAGCCTGACTGGTGGTGGTGCTGTGAGGATGGTTCCATATGAGGCCAAGGGCGAGCAGGAGTTTTCGGTGGTCACTCTTTACTTTTGGGAGCCAGGTCCCTTTGTGTGGAATTTTGGATCTGAATTCTGATACTGTGGGAGAGCAGCTGAGAGAGCTGTGGGGTGTCGAATGTTTGAGGATTTAGGTACTAAAGCAAACCCATAGCCTGGTTGTTGGTGCTGTGGGTAGGGTTCCATGGGAGGGTGAGGGCCAGCAGTTTTCCATGGTCTCTCTTTGTGTTTGGGAGCCAGGCCTGTTTGTGTGGAATTTTGGAGCTGAATTCCACTACAGTGGGAGAGTGGCTGTGGGAGTTGGGTTGTTGAATGTTTGAGCCTTTCAGTGTCGCAACGAAGGACGGGGAGACGATTTGATGCAAACCAATTCCATTTATTAACACTTCTACATACAGTTATATACCTTTCCATGACCTATTGAAAATCACCTGATTGGCTACAGCCAGCATGCCACCACCCAACTGGCTATTTGCCCTAATAAGGAGATGCTGCAAACACCTCAAGCTAAACTTCTGTCCTTCTCCTTGGCATTAACTACCCATTCAGGTTAACCTTATGTTGACTTTACATAACAGAAGGCCGTGGCTCCAGGTGTCTGTGCCCACAGCCCTGGAGACAGAGGAGACAATACAAAACCAAGCTGACCTTGCATTCTCTGCACCCACATTTCAGTACTAAAGCAAACTTGTAGGCCAATTGTTGGTGGTGCTGTGGGTACGGTTCCATGGGAGGGTGAGGGCCAGCAGGAGTTTTCAACAGTCACTCTTGCTTTTGGGAGCCAGGCCCGTTTGTGTGGAATTTTGAGGCTGAACTCCACTACAATGAGAGAGCTGCCGATGGGTCGAATGCTTGAGGTTTTAGGTACTAAAGAAAACGTGTAGCCCGACTGTTGGTACTGCTGTGGGTAGTGTTCCGTGGAATGGTGAGGGCCAGAAGAGTTCTCTGTGGTCAATCTTTGTGTTTGGGAGCTAGGCCTGTTTGCGTGGAATTTTGAAGCTGAATTCCACTACAGTGGGAGAGCGTCTGAACACTCTGGTGTGACCCTGCCTCACCCTGCACTACAATGTTACTGTTAAAATGCAGTAGATGTTTCAGCCTAGGGAGTATAGGTTTAGACTAGATTTTAGGAAGAAGTTCTATAGTACGAGGGTGGTGAGACACTGGAATAGATTGCCCAGAAAAGCTGTGGATTTCTCCTCCTTGGAGGTGCTGAAGGCCAGACTGGATAAAGCTTTGAGCACCCTAGTTTAGTTGAAAGGCATCCCTGTCCATGATCCTTTAAGGGTTCCATCCTAATCCATCCTATGATTGTACACCGGCAGCCCCAGGAAGGCCACGCTTCCAACCGCGGCAGCACCATCTGTTTGCAAGGCCCCTCCTCCCAGACACAGGCAAGACGAGAACCGGGGTCCCGAAGCCTCTTGCGCCGCACACGGACCACACGGACCTCCCGGCCCTGCCCCGATCGCCCCTCACCCGCTCCTCCGGGCTCCGCCTCCTGCCGCCAACAAAATGGCGGCCGGCGCCGTTGCCCGCAGTAAAGATGGCGACGCGGAACCTGGCATGAAGTGCTGGCAAGCGGCGCCTTTGTCGCAAGCCCGCTCCAGAGGCGGGGATTGGCGGGGAGGCCGGCGGGGCGTGGTGGGGCGGGGCGGGGTGCGGTTGGGGTACGATACGATACGGTACGGTACTGTACGGTGCGGCGCGGAGCGGCGGCGCGGGGCCGCTCCGCTCCTGCCGTCTCGGGCCGCCGCCGCCCCGGCATGAGGAAGCGCAACGAGTCGGTGACGGTGGAGCATGAGCGCGCCGCCGCCGCCGCGTCCGCGCCCCTCGACAAGGGCTGCAGCCTGAGGCACAGCCTGCGCCTGCCCGCCGCCGACACGGGCATGAAGCGACCGCTGGGCAGGTGAGCGACCCTGTGGCGCCGTCCCTGCGCAGGGCTTTGTGATCCTCCCCCGCACCCTTCGCTCCGCGTTGCTGAGACCCCCGGCCTCGGCCTACACCATCCCTCCCGCGGGCCTTGCGGACGCAACGCCGTCTCCATCCTCCCCTTCTCCCGGGGAGACCACTGGGGGCTGCCGGCGGGCGGGGCCTCGGTCACCCCCTCGCCCGGTGTTGGGGGCAGGGTGGGAGGTGGCGGTGGGAGCGGGGCTGTGTTTTACAAGGAGGGCGAAAGGGCCTGGGAATGCCCTCTCCCAAACCCCCAGCACCGTAAGCAGCCGAATATCCTCCAGGGGCGAACCAGAACGTGGGAGTTCGGGGTGGTTTTTTTCAGGTTGTTTTCCGTTTCGGTTGCACTTCTGTTTTTGGGTACCGGGTGAGCAGGTGCCGTCCCTTAGGATGCTGTCGAGTTCTCGGTACAAATAACTAATTAGAGAATGGGGTGGTAGTGGGTCCTGCAGACTCAGATCTGGCCAGCAAAGGCTGGAAGGATTCGATTTTCATACTTGAGCATTCCTTCACCAAGCCCCTAATTATACAGGCAGCCGTTTGCCTGAAAAAAATGGTAGCACAAAATCCTCTCCATCAGAGGTTGTATGTGGAAGACCAGGGGCCTGGAGGTAGAATGTTGTCTCTTTTTTTTTTTTTTTTTTCTTTTAATGGAAGAATGGTGCCTGTCAAAGTGAGCTCTTTTCTATAAATGAATCAAATATAAATATCCTTAGAGGCTTTTATTTATGGCTGTGTTGAAAATCTTTCTTCATCTGTGGCTTTTTGCTAGCTATGTTAACATTTTAGGCATTTCACATGTGTTTGTAACTGGGAAAATGTTTGTGTTCCTCTGTAAAAAAATAAAATCTGTAAAAATAGAACGTGCTTACCACCTAGAACCTTCTTCATGCAAGATTTTGGGGGGATGTTATACACAGTGAAGATCGACTCAGAGTTGCAGAGGGCTAAGGAGGGAAAGATGTAACCTTCTAATTTCATCGATGCCAGTGTAGTGCTTTGCATTTTGAAGTCTGAGGAATATTTAATGATCAAGCTAGCTGTGTGGTTTGGGCATATTAAGCTGAATTGCCATGCTTCAGGAACACGGCAGCCTGTTTAAAAAAATGCTTATCTCTGTGGATTTCTAGAAAATGAGCCATTGTGGCTGTTCCTCTGGTAAATTTTCTGCGACTTCTTCTTTTCTCATAGACAAAAATAATATCTGAAAATAACTTTCCTGCTAGTGACATGGATGTGTATCACGTGTAAAGATGGAGGCTTTAAAATGTTACTTTTTTATTGGGTAATAGCTATTCAATTTTATGCCCTGGAGGTAAACATTTAGGATGTTGTCAGCGCTGTGTTTGCGTTATGACAAGCTTTTGGCAATTGGAAATGGCGCTGTGTTGATCTTTACATTTCAATGACTGTGCAATAGATCAGACTCCAGCAGTGCTTTTGCTTTTGTAACATTTTAAAATTCAGCATATTTACTTCGTTTGTCCAATGGGATAACTTCTAAGGGCAGTGGTAATTCAATGATGTCTCAGTAGCTTCAACATTACAGATGACTTTGAAGCACTTTTTACTAAAGTGGAAATGTTCCTTCAGTGATGAGGATTGAGGAAGCCCTAAGAGCACATAGTGCAGGCTGCTCACTTGGTCTGACAGGCAGGTACTCTGGAAACCAGACATAGCACAGCTGTTAGATACACAGTATTGTAAAGGCCAAGCTAAAAGCAGGGAAAACACATTCTGTCAGCGGAAAGTTTTATTGTATTTAGTTCTCCATTTGCACATTTAAAAATTGTCATCAGGCAAATCTTCCTCAGTTTCCTCCTTGTTGAATTTTTGAAGCCTGTTTCAGAAATCCCTGAAGGTACTGCATGTGTTAGGGACTTTTTTACCCCCCTCCCATGCTTTTTGGGTTAGGTGCTGTATTCCATGCAGCAATGTTTCTCAAACTCTGGATGTTGTAGGACAGCCTTACTTGTTTGGAACTCACTTTCCCTTCTCCACATCTCAGGAATTATTATTTTTTAAAATTTATTTGTTTTCAAAAGAGTCCTGTAGCTCATCCAGTGTGGTGTTGCCAAAATAGTGTGTTAGTAGCTGAGTAAAATTGCTAAGTGGACCACTCACTCATTTGTGTACTTCTGATGTTTCCTCTTTTCTACTGCCCTGGGCTAGGTCATCTGCCTTTTTATTGTCTTTCAGTGGACCTCCCTTGACTTCCTCACCTTCTAAGCCTTCAGACAGCTGATTGCAGGCAGTATTTCTGGGTCTGCCAATGCCCTGCAGTTGTCTTGTAGACAAGGTAACAAATACACTGCTGAAGTGTAAATCTGAGCGTGCAGGAATGAGAAGTCCAGGCAGAAGAAGTTAGGAGGCTCAGAGATAGGGTTGTGGTCCAGAGCAACCATCGTGGGTCAGGTCAGACAGCTTCCTAGCTCTCTGTATTTTTCTGTTGTCAGGTGACACCAGTGGGTGTTTCAGGAAGAACACAAGGAGTGTACGTATACAGTGGACCTCCCTTGGGAGGTACCCTGGTTGTGACCAGTTATGTGGACAATGAGTTGCTGTATGAGCATCTAGATCCTCATATTTTAATATTCAAAGTCGTGTTGTTACTGCAGTATTGTTTGTACCACTGTATATAAAATGTTGTAAATGATTGTGGTGCTGTATTCAGTGTGTTACTTTGGGTTTACTCCCCAGCTCACAGAAACTGGAAGGAGGTGAAAACGCTGCTGCAAGGTTGCTGGGATGGTGGAGGTGGTATAATATCTGGAACTGGGGATTGGTACCACAGCAAACTATTAGCAGCATGCTCATTGATGGAATAGTTAAAATCAGCTGTGAATTCTGTGTTTGGGAGAAGTGTTGCTTTTATAGTGCATTTCATAGTGCTGTTATTTAGTCTCTCTGCAGACTTGGGAAAACACCTCGTATGTTTGGCTTCAGTATGTGGGCTTCCATCTTTTCATTTTGTATTCGACACAAACCACTGGTTAGAAAAGCAAACTGACCCCGCAGTAGCCTGAAGGAGCTGCGTAGATCCGCAGCCAAGAAGCGATCATGTGGCAGATCCTGTGGGTCTGAGCGCAGGGGGCTGCAGAGGCAGTGAGGTTTGTAATTGCAGCAGGGACCAGGGCTGTAGAAGAGCAGAATTGCATCAGAAGAGCCTGTATGGGCTCTTCCTCATCACATTCAGTTCCTCCATAAAGGTTAAAGAGCACCATGACTGTAAATGTAATCAGTGTTTGTAGAATACGGTATTGACTTGTCACCAGCACCTTATTCTTGCAGCACCTTTATTTTGGATTTACTAGTACTATGTTTGTCCCTCTGTTTTGGTCCAGTCATATCGCTCTGTGCTCAGTTCACCTGGGAGTTCCAATCCATGCTGAAGAAGTGACCATGCATTTGAACTACTCTGTTACAGAAAGTGTGTGCGTGCACCTATGTGTAATGGAGATAGATATCTGATAAATAATATTTATGGGACTTTGATTAGTGTATGCTGCAGTCTGCGTGGCTATTCTTAAATAGCTTACAAAAAGGAACAAATACAAATATTTCTGTTTTCCTTCTGTAGGTAGCAGAGAAACACAATATGGTAGTCTTCTAAGAACTTTAGTATTTGCTACTTTAAGTCTCTGAGCAATTTGTACTGAGATGCTTTGTCTGAAACTATTAAATGTGATAATACAGTATGCAAGAAGCAGCACACAGTGCTTGGTTTTCCTGGTATGCATGTTTTGTGTGAATGTCTGTTCCTTTAAGATTGGTATTATGATGTGTTCACCATCTGACAGTGTTTAAGTGCCAGATGCTTGTTAAGGTGGCATTGTGTTTTGACTTAGTTCAGACTTATTTTTGTGATCAGGGGCTCCATTCTGAGAAGATGGATCTTTGTCTTAAATATAGAAAACCTTTATGTAGGAGCACAGAGAATAGCAAAAATCAAGTGAGCCTAATACTGGCATTGATACCACAGCAAATTTTCATATCTCATTTCTTCTGAACCCTGATCATGGTGGCAAAGTCACATGTATATTGCCCTTTACTTCTGTGACCTAGTCCTTATCTGTGCCTCATTAAACCCAATCAGACTATAGGCCTGAGCTATGAATTTTGCCATTCCCTGTTCACTTATAAATATTTATTTGCTGCAAATGTTAAAGCATGTTTCTGTCTCTTTTCATGCAGTGAAGAGCTCTGAATCCCATGACTGCAGGCTGTATATCCTGACAGTTTTATCTTCCTGCATTTCTGGAGATGCCTGCTGTTGCTCAGGCTGACTTCTCAGTTATCTCAGCTGTCTTCACTCCTAGTGACCCCCTGTTCCTGACACAGATCCTTGCAAGGTGCATTTTTGACACCCTTCCTCTGGCTGTCCATCCTTGTGTGTCCCCCAAGCTAGATTTGGGTTTTTTTTTTTTGGCATGTGTATTTTACAATTTCATGTAATTTCAGTTGCATTGTAGTGTGTGTTTGCTGCCTTGTTTGCTGTGGTCAGCTTTCTCAGTGCTTCTCTTTCCTGGGTATTTTATGAAAATACAATAAGGTGCTGGAGACAAGAGGCTGCAGCATTTTACTGTTATCTTTCCCTGTGATGCAGCTGAATTTTGCTGGAATGGTGAGTGTGCTTGGGTGTGTGGAATGCAGTGTGTGGTGTGTATGATCCTGCCCCTGCAGCTGAAGTGCTCCATGCTTTCCTGAGTCACTTTGGATTTAAGCTGCCTATCCTTCTGACAAAAACTATGGCCATCTCTACTACCTGACTTCCTCCCCCTCCCTTTTAACTCCAGGCCTAGCCTCTTTTTTCCTGGTCTTACTTTGTCTAGAAGCATTTTCAGTCTTTTATTATTACAGTCTGGTCATTGTAGTAGAGATAACAAATTTTTGAATAGTTTTTCTCCAAATTTTAATCAGTCTTCCTTAAGATATTTTTTTTTCCCCAAGTGGGTTTTGTGATATTATATCTCTTATTTGCTGTCTTCAGGTTAACCCAGTTACATGTTGTTGCTCTTCAGGGAGCAGAGGTGCTTCTTGTATAGCAACATTTCATCAATCATGCAACTTTTTCTCTATTTTCACCTTTCTACTGAGTAGCTGCCACTATTTAAGTTGTTGGTAGTTCTTCAGCAAGGATCACAAAGGAGCTGTTTTCCAGTCTCTTATCACAGAACGGTTTGATCACCTAGTTCACCCTCCCTGCCATGTGCAGGGACACTGCCCACCATACCAGGTTGCTCAAAGCCCCATCCAGCCTGGCCTTGAACACTTTTGGGGAGGGGGCATTCATAACCTCCCTGGGCAATCTGTGCAAGTGTCTCACCACCCTCACAGTGAAGAATTTCTTCCTATTGTCTAACCTAAATCAACCTTCTTCCAGTTTAAAGATATTACTGCACTTGCCTGTGCTTTCTCCCACGGTGTAAGAATAGGTTGAATCACAGTTCCTCATTTGTGTAAAATGTGTAAGAAAAGCAGCTTGCTCTGTGTGTTGTGGTGTTTGGGTTTTTTTGTATTGTGGGTTTTTTGTTGTTTTTGTTCTGTAACAATTTTCTTGAAGATGCACAGTAGTATTTTTCTCACATCAGTCAAAAATGGGATTGTGTGTTTACTTTCATACCTAGGTCTCTCATTTTTTTAATGAATGGGAACTCAGCGTCTGTATCTAAATCCTGCTTTGTCTCGTGCATTGTTAGGCACTTTGGCAGCTTATGGCTAAGTGAGTGCCTCTGAATTGCTCTCAAGTTACGCAGTTTGGAGCATTAAGTGTTTGGTCTCTGCATTGTCTTTCCAATTTGTTCACATTTTGCAGACATTATAATTCTCTTTGTACTCATCTTCTCCTCCCTCTTTCTCAAAGCCATATAATTCAGAAAAAATAGCAAGACTCCTTCAAATGCGGGGAGTTATTAGTTTTATTAGTGTGTGTTTTTTTTAAGCTGGTTTTATTTTTTTAGAACTGATTGATGTGTGCAGCTGTCATGTTGATGTGTAGCTGAAAGTTTGGTGCCTCAGTGTGTTACTGTTAAAGCCTATCTTCTTTCACGATGTTCATCACAGAGTTTGGGGGTTTTTTGTGTTAAATAGGTGTAATTTACACTCTCTGGCATCCCTTGTGGCTCTTAGCATCCTCCTGCAGGCCTGTTTGTATGGTCTAAAGTGTCTTTATGGGGATCCA
This sequence comes from Phaethornis superciliosus, assembly GCA_023637945.1. Classification (NCBI taxonomy): domain Eukaryota; kingdom Metazoa; phylum Chordata; class Aves; order Apodiformes; family Trochilidae; genus Phaethornis; species Phaethornis superciliosus. The sequence continues at coordinate 32,898,417 of JAJQWJ010000003.1, read as the reverse complement.
ATGAATCTCTTTGGATTTTTGGTAGTAGACCACAGCATTTTTCTGCTGCAGCTGCTATGAGTTATGTCAACCTACAGTCTCATAGCCTCTGAAAAGTTTTCTTAAGTCCCCATGTTTCTGATGGAGAACTCTGCTTGAGCAGGCTTGCATGAGACTGAAGACAGTTTGCCCTCTAGTTATGACTGACTTTTGCCTTAATCTCCTTCAGCTCCCTATTTCATTGTGGTGTGCCATACTTCTGACACCATGTGTGCCTCTGGGTTCAGTTGCTCTGCTTTGATGGCTTATGCCTGAATTAGTAATTACTGCAGTGTTATTAATTGCAACTACTTTGTAATTCTCATGAAGTAATTTTCTGCTTTGGAGATAGGAACTGCAGACCTCTCCTTGTTTCAGTGTACTTGAAGTTCCCAACATATGACTAGTTCTGGCTAACTCCTGGGACCAAGAGAACTTTTTAGTCACCTAAATGTGGAATGAGGTCTTCTCAGTGTTGTCACACTCTTTTCTTCTCCACTGTCTTCCTTTGGGCATACCAGTGAGTATAATCATGGGCTGGGTTGCAGCCCAGGTCGGGATGCTGCACTACAGGATGAACAGCTAAACTGAGCTTCTAACATCAGCACAAGTCCTAGGTTACCTGCTTTTCCCTTTAGATAACCTTTTTTCCTCCAGTATGTTTCCTCTGGTATCCCCATGTCTGTTTCCAGGCTGTTTTTGTTTAGGCAGTGAATCAATGGTCTACTTATGGCATGCTAATTTTTGAGGATGACTTGCTTTTCTGCTATAAATGGCAAGTAGCTTCTCAGCCAACAACCTAGTTCTCTGCAAATGCAGTCTCAGGTCAACACAGCAAGTCTGTAGATTTTTCTCTGGGATTCAATACATATGCGTTTGGTGATTTTTTTTTTTTTTTTTTTTTTTTTTTTTTTTTTTTTTTTTTTTTTTTTGTGAAAACAGTGTTGTGGTGTTTTCATGAAAACTAACTATGGTAGCATTATTTCCTCTCCAGGATCCAGTGCTGTGGTATGTGCAAGAGGCCTGCCATACCCAAACAGGACTTCTGCAGAAGTCATGCATGCTGAATCCAGTGTCCATGGAAAGTCATTGTGACATTCTCTTAGGAGGCTGCACCTAAGTTTCTTTATCCTTCCAGGCCTGAAAGGCAGGTCAGATTATTTTGATAATCATGCCAGGATGTGAAATTAACAAATCAGCTTTTACAAGAATTCCCCTGCAAAACTCTGGGATTTGGAAGCTCTGTGGGTAGCTGCACTGTAAGTGCTGGGTTGTTGGTGCTACAGTAGCAGACAGCTTCTGACATCAAGGAGTGACTGTAAGCAGGGGAGATTCTGTAAGGTTGTAATGTGAGAGTGCTATGTTAATGTAGCTGTGACTGAATCAGTACCACAAGATTAAAAGAAAGTCATTCTGGTGTATTAAAAGGTAACAGGAGACCTAGGAGTCATTAGCCTGAGATGGAGCCTGTACTGTTGTAATGGTAAGAGATAATTTGCAATTCAGTGGAAGATTTAGCAGGTAAATATATATACACTAATGAAAATAGATCTGCCCTGTGGAAGAGAAGTTTAAGTGTAAAATGGGACAAGTTTGTCAAGATCACTGCTGGCTGATGAAAGCATCAGTGGGAGAGTTGTTTCTCCAAAGCATTTGACTTAGTACTGTAACTTATTTTACTGGAAGGGTTTGCTAATGTAGAGCATGTTACTTGTGCTGAAAACTGTCTCAGTGGAGAGAGGAACAACTGGGGACTTACCTTGGGATTGATGCTTGGGCTCTAGGGTGCATAATTTTTTATATCAACCATCCCAACAATAAGAAAATTACTGTTGTTAAAACTGGGAGGAAGAGAGGATTGATGAAAGTTGACAGTGTGGGGCAGGCAGCTGGTGAAATAGTGAAAAAGTCACCAGAACACAGGTTAAATGTAGCTGTCCTTAAGGCAGAAAGAAGGGTGGGGAAATGTGCAGAAGTTTTAACAAATTGCTCCGGGTAGACACCTCTACAAGCTGTGATGTGTCCTTTTGTACAGGTATGGCACAAATATTGCCTGTCCAGGAGTAAGGCTGTCCAGTGATAAAGGCTTTGCACTTTTGGCTTGCTGGGACACACCTCTTTTATTCAAATCAGTAATTGTTGATAAAACAGTACAATACTGAGCTTCAGAAATCTGCCTCTTCCTTATTGAACACAAATTACATTTGCAAGCAGAATTCTCCTACTTTTAGACTCTGTTAAGTGCCTTGATCATTTATTATTGAACTGAGCTAACAAGGAGGGGTGTCTGTGTTTACTTTTCGAATCGGGAGTGTTTGTTTAACACAGTTTTATGTTAACAATAGTAATTCAGGAGTGGCAGAGCAATGAAAAAAACATTGCTAGACTAGAAAGTTAACTTTTAAAACACAAACACTTGAGATATTTGAGGTAAGTCCCACAGCTGCCCTCTTCTTGTTTGAAACAATCTGTGGAACTGGAGAAAGAAAATCTTAGAAATTACAAAAGCAACAAAAAAACCCCAGGCACAGACAGCTGTTTTCTGAATTTAGCAAACAGTTGAAGCAAAACTTCCAGTGGAAGGCGTATAAGATCGATTAGTGGAAGTAGTTCAATCTTAGTGGAGTCTATTTTAAGTATAAAAATCCTCCCCCTGCTAGCCTGGCCAGTTTTACTTATTTTTCAGTAAATTGCCATATCTGAATAGATACTGAATGTCTTTAAATACAGATAACAGAATATAGAATTTCTCTATATTCTAACACTTTCAAAGCCCAGAGTTTTTCTCTCATATCATGCTCAGCAAGAGATAGTGGTGTTCTTAGGTTACCTCCCTCTTGTGTTTTAGTAGGAGTGATGTGTGAATGCTGCAAAGATGAAAGCAGAACAGATTAATCTTCCTGGCTGTATGCAAAATAGCCTCCTCTTCAAGGTATCTCAGAGGCTGACAGTGATTCTGTATCTGTTCATACAACTGTTCTGTACTGTGGCTGTTGGTTTATGGATATGCACCGTTTGTTAAGCCTCGTTTTTTTTAAACAGGTCGCAATTACAGAGGGCACTCTGACTGCCAGCTAAATCTAACTGTGCTCAGCTGACAGTCAGCATATGTAATGTTTTGGCATTGCTTAATGTTCTTGTTTGCTTGTATGCTTCTAGCAGGGAACTGTTGGTTCATTGTAATCAAACTGTATTACTAAAGATGTGTTCTGCATCTAAAAGATGCCAGTATCACTCCTAACACAAAAGCATTTTTTTTCTTCAGGCTTCCAAGGAGAAATGGCTTCTGATCTCTTCCAGCAAAAGCAGAGCTCTCAAAGTTAGATGAATAGAAGATTCATATCTTCATGCATTAAAAAGGAACACAGTATACAAATGAGACTTTTACTCAGGTGGTTTAAAGGAGAGCCAGAGCTACAGAGCTTGCCAGTAGTGGTAATTCTCAAGCTGCGTGGCTGGTGGCTGTCTCACAAGAACTATTGTGTGAAAACAAGTTTTTATGTTTGCAAAATTGTGCAGCTTGGAAATATGGACCTGTTTATACATGTGTATCTATAGGAGCAAAGTTAAATCTATGGATTCCTGTTGTTACTGCAAGGGTTATATACGCATGCAAGTCTGGCAGATTTACAGTATGTTAACAAGTTTTAGGTGGTGGTAGGGGAACTGGCTTGGCCATACTGTATGCTTTTTCCACTATGGTAAGTGGTTTTATGTACAATATCAGTTAGGAGCTAAGGTGGAGTATTACATGTCTAAATTAGCTTTGGTTTTGAATATTTGCTTGTGAACCACTGTATTTGTTTGTGAAAGAGAGTGTGATAGAGAGAAATGAGCTTCAGTTGAAGAGAATGCTGTGCATTGAGAAATGCTTCAGTAAAAATCCAGCTTGACTGGTCTCAAGATCCTGTTTTGCACTTGGGGTCCTGTTTCTGTCTTTGTGTTTCTGTTCTGTTTTTTTCCTCTTTCATTTGCAGACAGCTTTGTGTTGCACAGCTCATGGACTAGTGAGAGAGCTGTGCTTTTAATATAAACCAGCTGTCAGCTGTGAAATGAGTGGAAAACTTGAGAATTCAGTAAACACTGTGGACGGAGTGTACTTGCACCACAGTAGTATTTCAATGCCAAGCTCAACTAAAATCTAATGTGGGTGAGTTCGGATTTGATTAGTGTCAGCAGGATTACTAGGGAGCTTTGGGGAAGGCAGATTCTTAGAATTTAAACAAATGGTTTATACTTGAAAGGTTCTGGCACAAGCAAAATGTTGCAGAAGAAGCATTCAAGTCAAGTCAACAACCTTAAAAACCTAATTTCCAAGCCTGCTTTTCTGTCCCAAAAGTCAAGTTATTCAGTTGCCTAGGGTATAATTATTCATTGTTTGCTACATGCTTAAAATAACAGAAGCATCTGCTGCTTTCTTCTTCAAGCACAGCTTTCAGGTTAATGTGGTCACGCACAACTTGCAGTAATGATAATACCTTTTTAGATAAGAATTGAGAAGTAATTTGTTGTTGAAGCCATGTTGCTGTTGCTGAAGCCATGCTATCATTATACGTTTTAAATAAATGGGTTCTATATTGGTGGATGTTCAGCTTGTTCTTGAGCCCTAGGTTGTGATACATATGTAGATTTCACACAATTAGAATGTAGGTTATTAGGACTGATGTTCCAAACTTTTGTCCTTCAGAGGACAGTGGTTTAATTAGACACGCATTGTTGTTACTGCCTTTCAGGGGTGGTCAGCTCAGATGGTGGTGGTGAAGAGGAGAGCCTAAGGCACAGGCATTGGGAAGGGACAGGGTGCTTGAAGGGAAGAAGTTAGGTGTAGCTCCCATGACCCTGTGGGGTGTATAAATAGGGTGTGTAAATGCTTGTGTGAGCCTTTCCCTACCTTGCTTTATTTGCTTTGCTTTTTGGAAGCATATTTCATTGACAAAGAAACATACATTACCTGCAGGTTGCTCCATCATTTCTGTTCATTAACATTGTACGCTAATGTCCTGGTTTGGGCCAGGATAAAGGTGATTTTCTGGTTTGTACTTTTGCTTTCAGCTAAGTCTCTTGTAAGTAGCTGCACTCGCTGAAATTAACAACAAGTTTCTCAGACAGTGTCTGCTTCTAGGACTGATAACACTCGATGTTTATAGTTACAGCCAGAGACTGGTATGCAGAACCAAGGACACTGCTCAGCTCTGAGGAACATTTTACCTTCCAGAAGGAGCAAGGAGGTCCCACCTGAAACCCTCCTTTGGGGAGGACCAGACAAGATAGATGCCAGAATTGACCAGAGTATTCCGTCCCATACACGTCATACTCGGTATAAATTTGAGGGATCACAAGGGTCAAACCCTTCCTGCCCTTCCTGCTTCCATTCCTCTGCCTGTGGTCCTGATCCGGGCCAGCCTGAATCTGTGTGTTCCTGCCTCCACCTCCCGACTGCTGCTGACCCCAGGAGTCCAGCCTGGACTTTCCCAGGGCTTCCCTGCAGCCTCGGTGGTGACGTGAGAATTATTGGGGGAAAGGGGGGAGGAACGTGGTATCACTTTTCCTGTATATTTGTATATATTTAGTAATTTTTTCCTATTTATCATTACTGTTTCATTAAAGTTGTGTAGTTTAGTTTCCAACCCATAAGTCTCTCTCTCTCCCTTACACTCTCTCTTTTTTTTATCAGTGAGGAGAGAGAGATTAATATATAAATCTTTTACTCGGTTTAATTGCTGGGCCAGTGTTAAACCGTTGCCTTTCCCCCACTTGATGGAAATAATTTTTTCCCTACTGAACTCTGAGTCGCTGTATGAGCATCTCATTGCTGTTGACTGCCTGATCGACAGTGTCTTCATTTCCCCTTCTTGCTATGATTGCAGTCTTGATTCTTGCAGGTCCTACCCAAGATCTTTCACTATTTCACAGGCTGAAATATGGTTATTAAGGTCGCAATAGCTTGAACTTGCTGGCCCTTTCTGAAAAATCCAGTTCATTGAGATACTTTCCTTTTCTTTGCAGTTGTATTTCTTGGAGGGACAGACCTGAGTTCTTGTAAATGACAGGCTAAGTGACTTCCTTCTTGATCTTTATTGTCTCAAGATAGTATTTCATCACTTCATATTGATCAGAAGGAGGCAGAGAAGCAGTCTTAAGTGAGAGTTTGGGCTGTAAGAGAGGAGACAGATAATAAAGTGGTAGACTTGGGGGGTTTGAAAATTTGAAATTTCAGTACTCATTGGCATTCAGATAGTTGGAACAAAACTGCACGAAGCTTTTACCCCAGCCAAAAAGTGATGCCCCACAGGCAACTGCTTGTTTTGGAGTGGAAATGGCTAAGGAAGCCTCAGGGAAGAATTAAGGAATAGACATTTTGCAATGGAGGGAGGGGAAGGACATTGCTGAGAAGGAATGTTGTTTTGCCAGTTCAGGATGGTAATGAAACTTGGACACCAGAGTGTGAAGAATAGACTTGTTTTCTTGGTGATAACTGAATAATACAAGTAAATAAGAAAAATACAGAACAAGGTACCTAAAGCAGACACAAAATATACAGGGTAATGTATCAAATCTTTACTGCATAAGAGAAAGGATAGTGATTGAGAGAGACATCACCATGTGCATACGTTAGCATCATCCAGATCTGCAGTTGCCTGGGGAGCCCTGGTTGCGGTGAGGACTTGGAGAGCCCTTTCCAGTAAGTGGGAAAGTCCTATACGGTGCATCCATCCGTAGGTGAGGCATCCAAAGTCTCACTGCAAGGGGGTCCAGCCTTATATATGAAACAACCTGGAAGTCAGGATGACTTTGCATATTACACTATGCAGAACATCTGGTTCATCTCCTTACCAACCATGACCAGGACTGGGCCAGGGTTTTCTCTAACATCCTCTCTTTTGAAGCATCAAGTTATTTATTTTTGATAAATTATGTTTTTAATTACTAATACAAGTATACAATGTCAATTATATTTTGTATACAAGGACACAAGCTCAATTATTATTTTGCTTTGCCCCTACAAGGCAGCCCTGGCCTAGGCATGTTGTCCACGCCTCAGCACTACTATATAAGGACAGGATTTATCTATAGGTTAGGTCATCTCTGGTTTGGGCCTATTGTCCAAGCCTTAGAACTACAAATGTGTCTAAGGTAACAGTTATACAGTCTCTGTAAGATGATGCCACTGCCAAAAGAAAAGGTCTTGGAGGCTCATTCTTTAGACAGGCTTTTCTACCATAACTGCTAAACCATCTCTACAAAGTGATCACTTTGAAAAGCTAATTTTATATGTGTTTGCATGTATCTGCAGTGATGTGGATGCAGGATCAGGTCTTTCCTGTGACTGATTTTCTTTTGTGGACACATTACCATTCACGAGCTTCAGGCTGCATAGGTGTGGAAGTGAATGGAAAGTGGGATAAACTCTGTAGTTTACCCATGTAGAGTCTGACTGAAAGGTGTTGTAGGGAAGTTATTTTAAAGATGATAGAAATTCAGGAGGCCTAATGGAAGGCAGCATCAGTAGGCATTTGATTGATGTTACATGGGACATTGTTAATGAAAATACGGGGTGGAATGCTGAAAGTGCTGGCTAAGCATATAGGCAAAATATTCAGGTTCTGTTTGCTGACATGCAGCACTTTTCTGGTGCTGTGCATGCAGCTTTCCCTGTCTTTCTGTGATAGTGCTATGAACAGAGAAATAAGCTAGTGCTTATGAATGCTTTTTGCTGTGCTTTAGAAATGCAGCATAGTATTCAGAAAAAAAAAAAAAGCATTTGTTGCTACAATAGCAGCAAAGAAAAAATACATTTCAGTAGTTGGCAGGAGTTTTTCTATGGTTATAATAGTTTGAATTTCCTGCCAAATGCTATCTCAAAAGGTTTTATGAGTCTACTGATATTTCCATGTCAATATTGAGCTTTTGTTGGGACACCTTCACTTTCCAACACTGATGGTGGTGTGTCTGTTTAAAGAAATAAGCTGTCATATGCTCTGAGGGGCCTGAAGGTGGAGCCTGCAAATTTGAAAAAAAATTCTCAAAAAACTCAGCTTGCTTTTCTTTGCTGTTTTTGTGGGGGTTTTAGGTTTAGTTTTTGTTTTTCATGAAAACTTGTAGGTTTTAAATTAGTTGCCTTTCTGCTGCTGAAAAAAAAAACATTTTTCCTGTTATACATGTCTTTTAAAAAAGAACATGACAACTTCTTCACTTCTGGGTAGAAACTACGTAGGCTGGTGGGAATTGTGGGTTGGAGTAGCTTTTCCTGGACTGGATCTCTGCCAATGAAGACTTGAATGCCATGCTCCATCCTAGCTTTTTATTTAAGAAGGTGTATTTAGTATGTTAATTGCCCCAACCCCTCCTACTTTCTCATTGGTTTAAATAGGACTGTTTAGTAGCTTAGCCAGATTTTGATAGCTTTTTGTACCTCTACCTATTGTGTAGATCTTTACTCAGCTTTTGGAGTACATTGGTACCCTTCTCTTTTCCTAGGAAAAATCACTGTGGAGTGGCAAGTCTAAGCCTGGTCTAAGCTGTGTGAATCTGGTGAACTTTATTCCGTGTGCCCCATCTCTGCATTGTCAGACGTTCATGGGGCTGTTGCTCTTTGCCAGCAGTCAGTGGGAGCAATTAATCAGACAGCTGTTTCAGGTGGTGTCCTTTGTGGGGTGGGGCAATGGAATGGGTGACTTCTGGGTATCTCTTATAACCTCTTCGCTGTTCAGGTATCTGTGACATGACTGAAATGTTGTAAGCATCTGATTTTGCATGCTTAAGTTGAAGAACATTTTAGATGCTATAGGGATGAAAGACAGAGGATCAAGTATGAATTAGGCTGTTGCATCTTCTGTTTCTGTGATGGCACAGAATGGAAATTTACTTTCTATTAATTCATTGATATTTCCAAGTAACAGATCTAGCATTTCTTGCTGTTAATGCTTGCTTTTATGTGCAGATAGATACATACATTAAATATAGTAGTTGTTAAAGAACACATGGATGCCCAGCCTTTTCTGTCTCATCCCTGTAGCTGAAAGATCAGATTGTCTATTGCAACATCAAAAATTAAATCGTGTCCTTTACAGACATGGCGTGTGTCTGTGACATGTCAGTAACAATTTATTCTGCCTCTGGATGCTTGAAAAATCATTAAGTCCTTTGCCCTTGCAAAAACATGCTCTGCATGGCTCTTTACAATGTACTACCTTCATTCTTTTGAAGAAGTGATGAAGTGATGAAGCTATTCTGCACTTCAGTTTTTGAGAAAGGGACTAGAATATTTGTTCAGTAAAAGCAAAGGTTCACTGTTTTATGGAACTTTGTGTAGGAGATGCTAAAAGAATCTGGTAGGCCTGATTTTCTTCTTTTTTTTCCAGATCTTTCCAAAAGCAAAGACTTTTAAGAATTGGTTGGAAGTGTAAGTCTGCAGATATCCATGCAATTTTATGTCAGTGATTTTTGGGAGCTGTTTTATAAAACAAGCTTGGAAAAACAAAATAGTAATGCCTTTATGTTTGTGTCTTGTTTTGAGTAACTGCTAAATCCCTAGGATTGCAAGATGAGTTTGGGGCCTATGTTTTTTCCTTTTGGGTTGCTTTGCAATGAGCTGATCCTGTTAAAAAGGATCCTAATGCCAAAGGGGAGGAAACAGTCAATGATTCTAAGAGTTCTGGCAGGTACTGCTGTGTTCCCACCAGCTTTCATGAATTTGAGGAAAGATCCCTTTTTGAAATTGGATGAATTTTCTCTAATTTAATCTCCCTGCTCTCTGTACCATGAAGCAGAAATAAGGCCTGACTGCAGACGTTTTCATTGAGGAGATTTCTGCATAGCTGGGCTCGAAAGAAAAGAATCATGTGGTTGGCTATTTTCCAATACAGCTTTGTGCACTGTGAAGAGAAGCCAGGAAGGGACAAACACTTTGACATGAGCATCTTTTCAGTTTGCATTTGGCTGCAGGTAAGGCAGATTTTGCAGCAAACCAGAGGAGAAAAAGACACCACCCCCTGCCTGTGACCTCCCATGCAGGAGCTAAGATGCTCTGTCTGAATGGGTTTTCACACAGTTGGAAGGTTTATAGTTTGTTTGTTGTTTTTTTTTTTTTTTCTTTTTTCTTTGTTTATTTTGTTTTCTTCTGGCAGGGAACAAGTAAAATAAAATATTAATCAGCTTGGGTGGTTCAGATAGCCTGTGTGGAGGGAGGAGAAAGATAGGGAGATTGGGTCACTCTTTCACCCTTCAGGACCTGTAAGAAGGAAGCGCCCTGTGCAATACCACTATCCAGACATTCCTGTAGGAAGGGAAAATGAATGCTCTTCCAGATTCTTCTTGGGCTGGAAACACTTTTTGCTTCAAGAAAGGCTAGGAAGGAAGTTTTTTGCCTATGTCTTCATCCACGTGCTGGTTTTGGTAAAAGTGAGAAAACTCATGGCTTGAGATAAAGACAGTTAATAGGTTAAACAAAAGATGTATGAACAAGGTAAGCAAAATAGGGAATTCATTCACTACTTCCCATCAGCAGGCAGGTGTTCAACCATTTCCAAGAAAGCCAGGCTCCATCACACCTAATGGCTACTTGGGAGGATGAAGCCTGTCACTAGTATGACCTTCCCTTCCTTCTTCCCTCAACTTCATATGCTGAGCATGACATCAAATGCTATGGAATGTCCTTTTGGTCAGTCAGGGTCAGCTGTCCTGGCTGTGTCCCTGCCCAGCTTCTTGTGCACCCGAGCCTGCTTGCTGGTGGGGTAGTGTGAGAGGCAGAAAAGTCCTTGACCCTCTGTAAGCACTGCTGAGCAGTAACAAAAACATACTTTTGTTATCTGCACCATTTTCAGCATACATCCAAAACACGTAGCCCATACTAGCTACTATGAAGAAAATTAACTTCATCCCAGCAAAACCCATACCAGTCTACCTCCTGATTTTTATGCTCTTGATCCTTGTCTGTGGGGATGAATGTATTGATTAAAAAAAAAAAAGTTTTTTCTTAGAAAAGTAGGGTAATGTGCTCATCTTATGATGTTACTTATTTCTTGCTCTAGAACTTTCAAAGTCACTTAAGTCACCTGTTAATCAGGAGGTACCTTGCCCGACCAAGAATAAAAATGCTTTTGGCTCTCCATGTTCCATGCTCTGAATTCCTGCTGGGAAAGGATTGCCAGGTGTGGTTTTGAGCAGCTGATGATTTGAAGGACACCAAAGCAAGCCAGAAAAAGGCGTTGACTAAACAAACATAGTCTCATACTGGGGTGTCTATGAGCATTTTGTTTTACTATTGCCTGTCCTAAATGACAAAGGCCATGGGCCATGCCTGTGTTTGTCTGTATATCTTTTTGGGGACTGTGAGCCCAGTGTGTGTGTGTGTATGTGTGTTTGTTTCTGGTAAATTTTGTTCTTGCTTGACTGCAGGCCTGATGGTATCTGTCTCTTGTTTCACCCTTGACCTGCCCTTTTTCACCCTTGCAGCACAGCTGTTAAGGGGCTCCTAATGGAAACTCCTGTGGTGTCCTTCTGTTGCAGAACTGATTCACGTGCTCTTCAGGGGACATGATTTTTATCAGAATCTGTATGCAGAACATGCCAGAGTAATATGCTTATTTGACACTATCTGGAGTTTGTTGGAGAGGAGGGAGAAACACCAGTCCTGTGATTTGAAAGATGCCCATAGGAATTTTGTTTGTCTCAGCTGCTCTTTGCAGATACAAAGTGATTGTGGACCAGGGGTTTAAACCCCTGTTGTGTGTCAGTACTTAAATGCTAGTTTGGTGGTTGTTTCCTATGGTGAGATGATGTTCATGTCTGCAGTTCCCATACTATTGGTAAAGATAGCCCATTCAGGAGAAGCTGTCATGAGAGCAGCATCAGCGTCTTCTCATCAACTATTATTGTCTGCCTACATGCAAAATATGCTTGTTCTGAGTGAATATAGGACTTTTGTCCAGGGTAAATTACCTGGAAAATTTTCCAAATCTGGTGTCACACTGGCAGAAAAGACTTTTTTCTTCCAGATTTAAGTGCCCGGGAAGAAAATATATTTTTCATATCCACCTTGGAAACCTCTGTGAAGCAAAAGCCACTTCAGATTTTGCCTGCACTTGGTTGGAACCTAGAAGTTGGGCACAAGCCTTTGGTGAATGAAGAGAGAAGATGTGATGTCAGTGGGGATTTAAAAAAAAATTTTGGGGGGTGACTTTGGGCTGATGTGTTTGTTTTACTGGACACTACTTTATTGTTCCCATAATCTGCATATGATACCCTTCACTGTCATCAGTTTGCAGCTGTTTATTTTCTAAGTCACATTTATTTTTCAACAAAGACTGATGTGAGTTCCTGGGTGAAAAGTATGTTGCTGCTGCTTTTGCTTGAGCACACCCAAAGCTCCCTGTGCAGGGCATTTCCTATATTTATTTATAGTTTTTCTGCAGAGCAAGAGCAGTTTTATTTATCTCAAGTACTCACTAAAGACTTATCTGATAATTTTGCAGTGTCAGTATTTTGACATGTTGTCTTGGGTTTATCAGGAGAAGTGAAGTTGTTTGTTGATAAATAGAGGCTTTGCCCTGGTTGCATTTTAAGTAGACATCTCCCTGGAGATGATGTGTAACCGTCACATCACTTATTAGCATTTGGTGTGGGGTACCAGAGAAAAGGATGAGATGTCTCTAAAAAAGAGAAAATAAAAACATTCCTGAGCTCTTAACAGCATGAACAATGTCTTCTTCAGCATTTCCTGTTTCCAGCTCATGCCTTGGTCATGCTAAATGGTTTTGTAACCCAGATGTATGAAGAGCCTGTATTTTGATGTGCTCTCGTTGTGCCTGGAGGATTTCAGACTCTGTTACGTTTCTAAACAAGTGGAGGTTTTTGGTAGCATTGAAATCCTGGTGTATGTGAAAGTTTCCTAGGAAAGCTCTGTTTGGCTGCAGCAGGACCTGGGCCCTAGGTGGGACAGCTTGCTGGAATTCCCTGTTGTACTTGGTTGCTCACCTGGTTAACCCTTCTCAGTGGGAGGGTGGTGATGGCAGAGTCACCTCTCAAGTGTGAGGCAACAGGAAACTTCAAGGTTGTGTTAACTATGAGCAATCAGTCAAATGAGACCAAGAAAAAAAATGTAACAAAAAGACAAATTTTTGCCATTGAAAAGAGCTAAATTATACTCTTATTGTTCAGCAACTACATGCCTGCTACCCTTCAGTAATCTCTCCTCTCCTTCTCTCCCACAAATCCTTTCCAGCAATGGAATTAGGCAATAGGTGCTAATGTGGGGGTGGTTGTGGAGAGCTGATTTTAATTGGAGAGTAAAGAGCTGTGGTCAGTTGCAAGCAGTCCAAGCAAGATGTTACTTGTTTTTTTTTTCTCAGAGTTGTTGGGTTTGTGCATGTAATTAGGGATTGGACTACGACAGAATCACAGAATTTTCACAGTTGGAAAAGACCTCTGAGATCACTATGTCCAACTGTCAATATCCCCCCCCACACAATAAAATATGTATATCAATATCTGTATCACCCACAAGAGCGTGTCCTGAAGTGCCTCATCTACATGGTTCTACATGGTTACTTCCAGGGATGGTGATTCTTCCATCTTTGTGGGCAGCTCATGCTGGTGCCTAATCTACTCTCAGTAAAGAAATTACTCCTCATATCTAATCTAAACCTCTCCTGGTTCCATCCCAGTTCTGTTTGGACAGAACTCATCTCTTGTAGAAAGGCTTAAAAAAAGGTCTTCAGACTCTCTATTTGATAGTTTCAACTAGCTGACAGTGTTTGAACCCTTTTAATGCTAGTTTGGAGTGAATTCACTCTCTCAGCTCCTAAAATTGTCAAACAGAAGATTAATAATTTCATATCTCATGGAAAAATTGATCTCTGAATTCAGCTGACAGCAGTTCCTGATACCAAGAACTGGTTCTTCACTGGTGTGTAACATTCCTGCTCATTACTTTGCTGTGCTGGAAAGTAAAGGGTGTTGCCTGAAGGGTTTACAATGCATTTTACTTCTTGACTGAAACAGTAGTTGAGGACCTCAGTATTTCTGCCCATGAAATGTTATTCAGAGATCATCAGAAGTATGCCTTATGTGTATGTGCATGCATATGTTTATATACATATCAGTGTGTATATGGTAATTATTCTCAGGCAATAAAATGTATACTCAGAAAAATTTCTTGAGTAGCTGCTGTGTGATTCTTTAGTTTTTTTGTTTGGTTTGGGGGTTTGGTTTTGTGTTTTTTTTTTTTTTTTCTGTTGTTGTTTTTGTTTTTTTGTTTGTTTAATGGGGGGCTGGTGTTGTTTGTTTAAGGTTTTTTTTTACCTTACTCTCAGAATACTTGGGAGAAAATAGAAAAAAGGTCTTGCTGATATTGTTCCAAACTCACTCTAGACTCATAGAGAATGATGATGTAGGTTGGAAAGTCACAGAGCACTGGAGAAATTCTTTGAAAGTAGCAGGTTCCTTTTGAACCTTCAGCCACTCTATATAATGGACACTACTTATACTATATTGTTATAATAATATACCTTGTTTTATAGCTTAGAAAGATTTGCAGCTAAGATATTATCATGATGTTTTATAACTTAGAAAGTTTTGCTTTCCAGGGTCTTGACAAGTATGTAGCTTTTTGATGGGACAAGGTGGAATGTGTACTCCAGTCTGTACCTGAGATCATGTGAGACCTGAGTTGATTTTATCAGTCTCATTACATAGTTCCTCAAAATATGTGAAAATCTGACTCAAAAGAAATCTTGCTGATACTGAATTAAACAGGAAGTGCAGTCAGACTGCTTTTTGGAGACAAACACGTGATACATGTTTCTAGGGGTCCTAAGGTGTATTAAATCGGCAGAAAAAGCTCTTGTTACCAAGTGTTGTAAAACACAATACGTGGGGAGTTTCTGTTCCCTTTTTCTAGGCTGCATACCATCAGCTGACAGTTTGGTTATTTCTGCTTCTCAAGCAATCTAGGCTACATAAATTGATGAAAGATTTTATTAAAATAGTGAATGACCAGATTTTCAAATAAGCCAAGCACACCGATCTTTGTGAAAATTGCTTAATAAAATTCCTGTTGTATTCAGATCTTTTTTGTTTGTTTGTTTTTTTGTTTTTCTTTTACACAGGCGATATGGATTGTGGTTTCGATTGCGGAAGTTAATTATCTGGTTGCTGGGAGTGTACATAGCCATTCCATTTCTAGTAAAACTTTGCCCTGCTATTCAGGCAAAGCTGGTCTTCCTGAACTTTGGTAAGTGACTCAGCCTATTGTCATGGGTGAGGGGTGAAGGGGAAGAATGTCTGTCTTTCATTTGTCTGTCTTCATTTTCCCCTTCCATGAGTAGAGCTTGTGAAGCATATGAATTTTCAGAGGTTTTAAGTTCTGCTAACTGTCAATTGGAAAACATGCTCCTAGTGGTCTAGTAGTACTAGTGGTCTTTGTAGTATGTCTTTATATAAATATGGTGACCAAACTGAAGTCTACTTTCAGCCAAAAAGGTCTCCTTCAGGAAAACAGGCTAATGTAAATTTTTTTTTTCTGAAGAGCTCAACAGAGTTGCATAAATAGAGAACAAGCAAGGGAAACTAAATCCAGTGAATTGTTTTCCAGGCATTGGCGTTTGTAGTGCCTTGGGTTGTGGTTTCTGTGAAGTGTTCACAACTCGTGCCTTGATTGTCAAAACTGACAGCTAGGTAATGTGAATAATTGTAGGTTACTTCCATTTTCATCACCTTGCTTTTTCAGTGATGATCTTAATTTGCCCTTGCAGAGCTTCTTTATGTCTCCCTGAAACTCCTACCTCTATTCATTTCCAAATGACCCAAATAATATTTTCCCATAACCCTTTCTTGAATTAGTACTTGCACTAATATCACTGCAGCATTGTTCCTACTGCCTTATACAATGGCAGTCAGATTTTTCTCATGACAGTAGGCCCATGAAAAACTGTTTGCCTTAATACAAAGTGCTTTATAACACAACATTGGCATGTTTGAGTAATTCTCCACCAGAGAGTGACATTTATTCTTCAGAGAAGTGGTGTAGGGTTTGCCCTGTCATGTTGGTTTTTCACCTTCTTGAGTATAAATTGCTACTCTTAAGACATTTTTCTCTTCCTTTTGTGTAGTTTGGGATTTTCTTCCAAAGCATAGCACAGAGTTTCAAGAGAAAATGCTTCCATTTTTTTCTTGAGATAGCTAGAGATGAATTGATAGCAGCACTCCCGCTGTTAGCAACCAAACCAATGTCTGGATTTGTTCTTGTGGACAGACTTTTATTCCAGGTTATGAGGTGCATGGGCATATGGGTGAAGATCTTGGACTGGCTCCACTGGAAGTCTTCAGAAAAGTGAGATTTCTATAAATACAGACTAGCGATTTAATATATCAGTATGATTAACAAATCATATGATTTTTGTCATGTGATATGTCGCAAGTGGTACCAAATAGCTATAAAATATGTCACTAGCAAACCTCTTGATGTGCTAAATCTTCATGTGATGTACACCTTTATGATGATGGTGGCAATCTGTTTGTGTATGTGTGTAGAACTGGTGGACTATCCCAGTGATAAATGCCCCACATAAAAATTGCCCATACTATATTTTTCTCTTGTTCTGAGGTAGATGCTTACTTAGTCCCCATTATTAACATTAGTGTGTCCCTGCTCATATCTTTGTAATACGAAATCTGGCAAGAAAGTCCTAGCAGCTTTGGCAAATGGGAAGATCAAGGCACAGAGAGGTTGAATGATTTTCCCAGAGCATTGTTAGAAGTGACCTGAGTGCCTGTCCAGACCTCAACTGCAGAACTTACTGTCCTCTGCCACTAACTTTTAAGGAGACAGACTTCCTGGTTCTGTTGAAGTGGAGCTCAAGTTCATGGGAAAAGCCTGCATCACTGGGAAAACATAGTCCTTAAAACTGCTTGATGCTCTCAGTAGGTCTCTGTAGCATCTCTCTTGGTATTGGGCATATCAGGGGCTGCCTGAAGAGGCCACATAATATTGATAATGGAAAAGGAAGCATTTAGACTGAGCACATCCTCTCATTTAGCACATCACACAGTGTCCATGAGATTTTTCCCAAGCAATGGAAAACTAAATGCTGAAAATGTTTGATGTTTGACTTTCCTGATACTTCTTGTATTTGACTAATTGAATATACCAAGCAGTGAACAACTGTGTGTTGTGTAAGTTAAGGATCATGAAATACTTCAAAGGGTGAACTAAGGTGTAATTATTTTGTTTTCAGGGATGTCTTCCTGAAGAGATCAAGTTTCTGGCTTAACACAATATCTTTTAAATGCTGCAGTGTCTGGGAGATACGATAATTATTTGGTAGTCTTTGGAGGGTGGACTAATGAACTGCATGTCCTTCTCAAAGGCTCAGGAGGACAGCGTTGTCTTACAGGACAAGAGCAATGCGGTGTCTGCCACTATAATGCAGTATCTCTTTTAGGTTGTATTATAGAGGTTGAAACCACATGGCATCCTGAAACATGTTACAGCTCTGGGATCTGCTTTTTGTCGCATCAGTAACTTCCATTACAACTACAATGCAAAGAGTAAGGGGTTACCAAATCATCTAACTTACCCCACTGACCCCCCAGAAGTGACTGTCTTGTATTTAGGATATTTATAAAGCAGACCGGGCAGAAACATTTGTCTCCTCCACTTCTTAATTTTAGCCTGCTCCCTCTTGTCTTCTCTTGCTTGCTTTGATGTTCATATTTTAGTCACAGCTGTAGCCAGTTCATCCTTATACTCAAAACGAATAAGGTCTTCTCAGCACAGTGGACCACTTTGTACAATTTGCCAGAGCATTGGTAAAGCAGTTTTTAAAGAAAATAAAGGTATAAAATAAAAGGTTTCATATTCTATTGGGGTTTTTTTCCTTTTTTTTTGTATTTCAGTGAGGGTCCCGTATTTCATTGACTTGAAAAGACCACAGGATCAAGGTTTAAACCACACCTGTAACTATTATCTGCAGCCAGAGGAGGATGTAACCATTGGAGTCTGGTAAGGAAGCTTGTTTTGTGCTGTGCATCTTCATCCTCCTTGTTCTTAGTGTTGTTTACCCAGTATTTTTGCTGTATGTATGTCAACCATTGCCTGCTCTGATTTGTGGATATTTGTTTTCCTCTTCCAAGTGACCATGTTCATGTTGAAAAGTATGCAAACCTCTGAAGCTTGTCTGAGCTCAGATTAGTAATGCATGAAACACAACTGAGCAATCTGTGCATTCAGAGAAACTTAATAATTCAGAATTGTAAAGGTTGAAGTTGTCTTCATTGCTACAGAGATCATGCCTTCATATCAGATGAAGCCCAAGGAGTTCTGTCATTTAACTGCTTTTTGTGTTTTGTTCTGCAAAATAAATGTGGAAGAAGATAGGAAAGCAGAATCAAAGTATTGAGTACGAGGAAAAATATTTTGTGCATAAAACATGTAATGTTTGGAGCATGGGAGAGGACCCAACATGCAGTTTGCTCTCTTAGCAGAACAAGTGACAGTGTCAGAGCTTGCTTTTCATTCCTTTCTCACAAAAATTATTTTCTGAACCCAGGCAAGGGCAATTAATTTTGCTACCCAGGATCAGCACAGATGACTGGTTCTCTGAAGAGGTCTTCTTTCAGTACTTCCTCAGTTATTACACCAGCTCAAACCAGCTTCTGCATCTTGTTCATGGTCACTTTCTATTGTACCTTAATGACAGAAATTTCAAAGCCACAGAAAAATTCCTGCTAGCTTTGAAGAAAAAGAAGTGTCTGCAGTTTGAATATAGATGCAAGAGCAGCAGACACCTGAAAAAAGCTCTAGACACTGTATGATATGTGGAGGGGAAGGGTGTTGTTCCTTAATAGAGCCAGTGATGTTAGATCTGCAGGATTTGGAGTTTTCAGTTACATATATGCAGTTTGTATGTGTCCTTTAGTGTGGTAGAGATTTTCTCTTTACTTGAGAGTATGTGACCTTTTGAATGGGACAGTGATACTTTTCTGTATAAAGATGGTTTCTTCTCTGTAAGTGAATTTTGGTGAAAGACATGTTTAGAAGCTGGAAGTTCAGCCTCTCCAGGGCAGGCTGATAAATAGTTGTTTATACCCTCACTTAAAAAAATTAAAGTTCTACCTGCTAAGCTGTTAAAAAGTCTAAATTGCAGTATTAAAATTTTTGTTTTCCTTACAAGTGTGCTGTGTGTCTTTATTAAAACAGAACTTCCAATTTGTGGTGGCAATTCAGGGTCCACATCATATACCTTGATACTTAGGAGATAGGTTTGGAGCCTTGCTTTAATGCCAGCGTAAGTTCTTGTGTCTGATGCACTTATCCTGTGTTGTTCATGAGCTTGCGTAACTCTTGAGGCAGAACAGTTGGAGAAGCTGAGTTCTACAGTTACTGGGGCCTTTTTCCTCCTTAAGAGCTCAGTTATCTGCTGGCTGCATGCATCATGCAAGTAGAGTTTTTACCTTGTTTCCCCCATGGGTTTGTTGTTTTTTTTTTTTTTTTTCCCTCTGAGCTTTTTACCTAGGGGAAGGTATGGTGAATGGAGTTTGTTTCTCCAAGGAGAAAGCCATCTAAGTACTTACAGCTGTCAGAAGTAACTTAAGCTAGCTCCCTTCTCAGCAATTTAAGATGGTTGAGGACATGTACTTGCTTTCAGTGTTTGTCTTCTGGAGTATTTATCCAACGTAAATGCCTACCTTCTCTTTGGTTTATCATTCCTCTCTTTCCGTTCTACCAGTGTTGAATTGCTTCTAACAGGCAGCCTATCTATACTACCTACAGAAGAACAGCTGTGAGCAGAAAATTCATGGGTTTTGTAAATTACAGTTTTTCCAGCCAAAGTGTTACACCTTCAAGACTGAAAACGAAATATATTATTTTCTCATCAGATTCGTAGTCCCAATTTTTCCTTGGATTTGTGATAGTCATATATGCCTCTTACTTACTGAATTTCCAAAACCAAATTACTTAGATTATTCTGAGTATCTGCTGACCTACCTGTGAATCTTGTTTGTGGTGCATGGTAATTGAACTAATTAAATGCCATAAAAACTGAGGAATTGGGATTCTTTCTCCACAACGGTGCAAAGTTCAGTAATTGTGCTTTGGGTATATCTGTGAAATTTGTTGCCTTGCAGAGCCCTGAGTTTTAAATGCAGTGGTGATGGAGGTGAAAATGTAGAAATCTCTCTCATCTCTGCCTTTTGAATTTGCCCATTTATCAATTCATGACAGTTTTATGAAGAGTGTGTGTGAGGTCTGCAATCTTGAGTTAATGAATTGTTCAGAAAAACTCAAAATTCAAGTGGCAGACACTGAGTCGCAACAGAACAGTATAATTTTTCCTTCTGTATACAGGCACACAGTCCCCGCAGCCTTATGGAAGAATGCGCGAGGGAAGGACCAGTTGTGGTTTGAAGATGCTTTGGGTTCTAGCCATCCTGTCATCCTTTACTTGCATGGCAATGCTGGAACAAGGTGAGGCACAAACAGTGATGGCTTTGTTTTGTGCTGTTTTTCTGGCTTGTCACAGATTTAGCACCTTGAGAGAAAAAGTGGGGACAAACTTTTTAGTAGCAATAGGACAATTGGTAATGGTTTTAAACTAAATGAGGGTAGATTTAGACTATGCATTAGAGAAATTTTTTACAAGGAGGGTGGTGAAACGCCGGCAAAGGTTGCCCAGAGAGGTGGTAGATGTGTCATCTCTGGAACCATTCAAGGGCTGTTTGGATGGGGCTCTGAGCAATCTGATTTATTTGGAGATGTCCCCGTTTATTCTAGGGGAAGTTGGACTAGGAGACCTTTAAAGGTACCTTCCAACCTAAGCCACTCTTTGATTCTACAATGAAAACAGAAATTAAATCTAAAAATATCTTGGCACTTCTCCTGTCCTTTAAAAAGAAAATGTGTCTTAATAAATTATGCCTTTCCATGTACTGAATGTAGGAATAAATTTATTGCAGTTCTCAGAGGTATCTGACGTAGTTTACCCTGTATCCTCTGCAAAAAGCCAGGAGGCTGTGACATTAGATCAGGTAGGGAGAAGTGCTTCCTTTCAGTGTAATGGTCTCTGAATCAAGACATGTGACTGTATTAGTGTTTCTATGTATGTGATTTACATGCATTAAATAAACTTTCCAGTTCCTTTTGTAAGCTTATTTTAGTAGTTAGCACATTCTGAGGAAGGAAACTGAGAAGGAAAGAGGAAGGTAATGTACTTGTCTTGTTTCATTACTTCATACATACAGGATGTTTTTTTTAAACAGGAGTATTTCTGAAATTTGTAATTTTATAGTTTACCATGTGTACCACGTAAAGAAGTAGGTCAGTTCTCTATAATTTATTTCTAGATCCTAAAAACAATTAGTGCAGTTTGAGACTTCCTGGATGTTTCTCAGAATCACATTCTTACTGCCACATTTTTCCATGATACAGTTCTTTACTTCATTTAATAGAACAGTCTTTTTCCTTAATATGCATCTTAAAAAGAGTATCAGCCCCTTTCTTAGTTCTGAGTGCCAGTGCATGTTCTTTTGAAGCTGATGCCTGTTCATACTCTACAAGAGCAGAAACATTGCAAAAATTCATGTTCTATGATGTAAAGCAAAGAAACTGTTTTAACTGTGCCGGTAATGAAGGTTCACTACACTTTACATTGCAGGAATGTTGCCATTTTCACTTATATTCTTGTCTTAGTGCAGAATTCTTTTTTGATACAAGGAGGTGGTGTGGAAGATGCACGCTTTGAGCCAGGAAACGCATGAGCAGATTTGTTTTTGAAAACTGACCTTGTGTTCTTGTGCTGATATATTACAAGGTTTAATCAAATAGTTGCATTGCTTTTTCAAATACTGCTTCATTTGTTTTCTTCCCTTTATTTGGTTTAGCAAATGATACTAATGGCAACTTTTAAGCTGCAGCTTAATGGTGGCAATTTGGGACCAGTATCTCTGTTATGTGGGTATTGATTAGATTTACTTCTTGGCTCCCCCAAGTGCTACTGACATAAAGTACTGAGCAATGGATCAATTACGTATTTCCCATTTCACTTTGCTCTGTGTTTTGAAGAAGCTAGAGAGGTATTGGCTTTGCCATTTCAGCTTTCATATATATTGCTGTCTGTTTCTACACTGCCTATTCAGTCTTTTGTCAAAGGGCTGCTTTATTGATGCAGACTGCATTAACCATAAGTAAAACACACTGCCTTGGATTTCTGGTTTGCCTGAGTGGTCTGGAGCCAAGGCAAAAATGTTACCTTTACTTAAATACGCTCAGACAAAATTCCTCTGTTGCACTCAGAGGCATGCATGAAAAGGCACCAATGTGTGCATGCCAAGGATGACTTTTCAAGCAAGTGATTTTATTCTTCTTCAAACTTGTGTGATTCAAAATTAATTACAAGCAACATATTGCATTTTACCCTGAGTTATTTGGCTGCACAAGGTATTTTGTAGTACAGTTGGACCTGGCAGCTTTTGGCCAGCAAGTGCATGCATTCTTAGAGGGAGGTCTGAAAAGTGGCATTTTTGGTTTAGATGCTACACTCACTGATCAAACCAGTCATAGTGTGAATGTTTTAGAGTTTTCATAAAAGTGGAGGAGAAAATCTAATCTTACATCAATACTAGACTAATGTTTGAGTGTGGATTTGCTGTATCATGTTGTGAATATATTTTAAAAGATGTAATGGCATTTTCACTCTCCATTTTATTGTCTAGATTTAAATTTATGAAAAAAAAAAATCAAACCACTTGAAGGCAGATTCTTCCCCTGGACTTATTTACAGTGTTCATCTCTCGTTTTCTCTGCTCAGTCTTTTGCACACATCCTTTCTGTCTCTGTGCTTGGAGCAAGGTGGGAAAATCCAGGGCCTAGCTGCTTGGGTTAATGTGGTGGGTTCTGATGAGATGATCACACCTTGTAGAGCAGGGGCTACTGGCTGGGGCAGCACTGGTGGCAGGAGTGCAGTGTCTACCAAGACCCCAGGGATAGGCTGTTTTGGATGTATTACTGACTTTGAAAAAGGCAGATAGAAGAGTGGGTTGAAAAGTTCACCTTTACCTGCTGTGATAGGAGATTTATAGGGAGAAGTTGACTTGAAAACTGTATCCTGCATAGCTCAGCAAAGCCTTGCTGTCTCTTTGAAGCCTGTGATAAAGCAGTTATGGTATTTCTTGTATTTGGCATGTTTGTTTTAAACTGGAAGCCTGAGGCAATTGGAAAAATCTGTTTCTGGAAGCTTAAATGTTCACATGTGTTTTTTTTGTTTGTTTGGTGTTTTGTTTTGTCTTCTCTTCATGAATCACCCTTGCCAGAGGAGGGGATCATCGTGTGGAGCTTTACAAGGTAAGTGGCTGCACATGTTGTCCAAGCAGTTGCATCAGCACATCAGATGTGCACAGACTTGAGAAGACTGCTCACTACAGCCCATTGCCAACAGGCAGATAGTTTAGGGCTTTTATTCTCCTCTAGAAATGACATGTATGAAAGAGGATCCATGAGCACACTTCCCCATATTAAAAGATATTTGAAAGGTCTTTTTCTTTCTATTATTAACTGTCAGCTCCAGCTGAGCTAACCAGGTTATTTGCAAGGCATACTGTCCCAACAGTTCATAGAAAAATTAAATTTTGCTTACTAACAGCTGTAATTTGATCGATTATACTAGTATATTAATGCAAGGTACCATTTAAGAGTAGTCTGTGATATGTTAGCAGTTTCAATATCCTCACCATCATAGAATAGAATGTTTTCAGATGGAAGGGACCTACAATGATCATCTGTTCCAACTGCCTGGCCACTTCAGGGCTGAAGAGAATTGTCCAAATGCCTCTTAAACACTTTCCCCTTTTGAGTTCTACAAGGAATTCTCTGTTCAGCCACATTGGTCTTCTGTCTTGCTTGTTTGACTTAGAACACAATGGGATTTCCTGTGCTTCTAAAGGTGATTCCTAAAAAGACTGATCAGCACTCATGGATGCCTAAGCCCTCAAAAACAGATTCCCAGGACACTCTGCTAAACACTCTGCTACCCTGAGTAGCTTTAAGTTTTCTCTCCTAAGTCCCAGATAGCAAGTCTGCTGTCCTTTTTTTCTCATTATATTGAAAATACCAAATTTAGTAATTAAGATGGACAAGACATCCTCTTACTATTACATCTCCCACAAGACCTTCTCTACTCACAAATAGCAAGTCTAGGGGATATCTTTCCTAGTTGGCTCTCTAAGTATTTGTGACAAGAAGTTACCTTCTACAAACTTCAAGAGTTTCCAAGGCCTGCTCTTCACAGCAAATGAGTAGCCCCAGTTGCTGTCTGGAACATATAAATTTCCCAAAAGGACAAGAGCTACCAATGCTAATTTCTTCTAATAATATATACACACGTTCATTATTATTATCCTAATAGTATATAAATATCTCCATGTAATGTACAGTAATTTACTGATGCCTGCATCCTGGGAAAATATATGTGGATTGAGGCCAGCTCAGATTCCTCATGTTCTTCAAACTTTTTAAGGTGATATTTGGTCTTTTAATGGTCAGAATGTTGCGCTGAACCAGTATAAACCTCCTCGTTCTCTTTCTCTCACACACATATATACATATATATAAAAAAATTGAAGTTGGTCAATTGAAATTGGCTGAGGTGACAAAGCTGGTAGTTCACAGAACAATTTGTTGCAGTAGAACATTTTCAAGGTGGCCACTGTGGGGGTCACTTTATGACTTGTCAGGCAGGCAGGTGCAGTCTGGGTTTCCTGCTTTATCCAGGCATTGTAGTGCCATTGTAGGAGTGGTGTTATCTCAAATGCTGAAGGTTTTGTACAAAACCCAGTGAATTTCTCAGACATAGCACCATGGTGTGTTGCATGAAAACAGGCAACTTCAGCGGCTTTGGGTCTTTTGCCTATTGACTTTTATGGTCATTTGTTTTATTGAACTGTCTCTTGGCTGAAATTCTCATGCACAATTTCTTGGTCTCATATTGCATGTTTCTAAAAGAACCGTAATTATTTTGCTGCCTCATTTCAGAGAGGTCTGAATCTGTGTTTTTCCAGTGGATTTAGGTATCCTTTCCTTCTTGTCATCATTTGTGTCTCTATTAGCATTTGTAAAGCTTTATTGCAATGCAGCTCCTTTGCTCTCCTGCTGCAAAGGCTTTTTAATTCAGATCACTTAGAAAATACTGTCTGGTAGCCCCAAGAAGGCAGGTGATACTTCTCTTCCTCTAAGAAGACAGGATGAGGTAAGTTGCAGAAAGTTGGTTGAGAAGACTGTTGTGTATGGTGACCTCCTTGGTCATTCTTCTGGGAACCAGCTTACACTACAATGCATTTTGTGCTGGCTGAGACAGGCAGAGTTGTTTTGGATTGTGACCAAGTGCTTCTGAATACTCAAATGACTCTGTGTTTCCGTGTTGTGTACACATGTGGAGAAGAACACAGTTAACAAAACCCAAGGCTTCTGTTCCTGGATCTATTACTTTTTTGCTTCTAAGAACATTGACAAGTTGTTTAGCTTGTCTTTTTCAGTTACTCACATGTGAACACACACCCAAAACTCCAGGTTCCTGGTTAATCTAGCAGAATGAAACAGTCTGGATTGGTGTCCTTTTTGCTGGTGCTGCTAGTGGGCTGCAAGTGTTGGGGGAAACCCTATAGAACAGCCTTAGAAAGGAGCTTTGCTCAGCAGCATCACTGACAATTGAGACTGCCACCTGCTGTGCTTCGAGCAGCAGTGGTTCATAATCATTCTTGGCCCAGTCAAGGTCACAAATGTTTGTCAGTGGGCAAATTGGAGAGGTGGGCCCAGGTGAACCTCGTGAGGTTCAACAAGACCAAGTGCAGGGTCCTGCACCTGGGTCAGAACAATCTGCACTTATCAGTACAGGCTTGGGGATGAGGTTTTGGAAAGCAGCCCTGCAGAAAAGGACAGGGGAGGGGGGGTACTGGTGGATGAAAAGCTGGACAACAGTGCACACTTGCAGCCCAGAAGGCCAGTCACATCCTGAGGTACATCAAAAGAAACATGGCCAGCAGATTGAGAGAGATGATTCTGGTAATACTTCACCTGGAGTATTGCATCCATCTCTGGAGCCCTCAACACAGGAAGGACATGGACCTGATGGAGTGGCCCGTCCAGAGAAGGGCCACAGAAATGGTCAGGGATCTGGAACACCTCTCCTATGAAGACAAGCTGAGGGAGCTGGGACTGTTCAGCCTGGAAAGGAAAAGGCTCTGGCGAGACCTGATAGCAATCTTCCAGTATCTGAAGGGGGGGCCTACAGGAAGGTTGGAGAGGAACTGTTTACAAGGGCCTATAGTGAATAGAACAAGGGACAATGGTTTTAAATTAGAGTAGATTTAGATTGCATGTTAGGAAAAAATTCTTTACTGTGAGGGTAGGGGAAAAATGGAAGAGGTTGCCTAGAGGGGTAGTTGAGGCTTCATTCCTGGAGATATTAAAGGTGAAACTTGATGAGGCTCTGAGCAACCTGATCTAATTGAGGATGTCCCTGCTTACTGCAGGGGGTTGGACTAGATGAACTTTAGAGGTCCCTTCCAACCCAAATCATTCAATGATTCTGTGGTTCTATAATGTGTTTTTGAAGATGGTAACAAGCAGCAGGAAGCCATCAGGAGGAGCAGCAGTAAAGACAAGTTACATACTTGCTTTGAGGGGCACGCTTTCTTCTAGGCTGGACAAGTGTTCACTTCTTCTTTGCTCAAGCCTGGTTTCCAGATACCACAGTTAACAATGTATTCTGGATCACTGTGTTACTCACATTATTCAAATTATTCGTGCTTGAATAATGCACCTCAAAACCTTTTAAAACTGACAGTCCTGTTCTCTTAGCTACCCTGACTGTCAATGCCAGACTTCTGCAAACTCTTTCTGCAGTTCGTATTTGTGCATTGAGGCCTTGGCAGTGAACCTTTTAGTTCTTACTACCCTGATGTGCTGGAATAGTGGAGAGCTGGTGCAGAAGGGTTTTTCCCACCTCGGTGTGAGGTTACCTAACTTCATAGCAGCACATGGAACAATAGAGTATTGTTGTAGGGGCGTAAGTAATTACTGTAAGTAAAACATTTGGCATTGTTACTCTAAACATCCTGTTAAGGATCAAAGGAAATACTTGTTATCTGCAAATCAACTAAATTTTATCAGGCTTATCTGAGGCATTTTCTGAAATAATTCTGGGGGCAAAACATGAAAGAAAAAGACAAAAAGAGTCTTTTAATAAAGTCTAAACTAGAAAAGGCTGTTAATACAGGGCTTAGTGAGTTAGTGTTAGTTAATGTTAGGGCTGGGGTGCTCCCAGGGATGTTCAAGCTTATCATCAGCTGTGTCTCACCAGGAGGAGCTGGATGTTGATGATAGAGGTTATTCCTTCTTGTGTATCCACTGCAATAGGCCACACTTTGACCTTTCGTTACACATCTGCTTTCCTCATCAAAGTGGGTGCTTGGGTGTTTCAGCTGTCTAAATACAGCACAGGAAGGAAAGTCCATGGGCATCAGAGTTATGCTTTGAAGCCATGTGTGCTATTAGTGTGGGGCCCTGCATCATGAGGGTTAAGGTGGGCACCTTATGGCTCTGACAGCTGCACTGGTGGTAGTGACAACTTCTGCTGCTTTTCCTGCTTGTTGCTGTTCCTCCTCAGCCTCAACTCTTCTATTACCTGTAGAAGAAAGATACCTCTGAAATGTAAGGCTGGGGTGGTGCCCATGGTCAGGGCTTGGCAGGTCCCTGGAGCAATGAACCCCTGCAAGTTGTTCACCTGTGACTTGGCTTTGCATTCAGTAGGTGCAGGACTGGGAGGCTTCATTGGATTCGTCCATCATCTTTATCCCAGTTCTTTGTCTCTGCTAGGGAGAGGAGAACTGGGCACACCAGCTTGTGCCATACTGGGCAGGGAGGAGGCAGGTCTTAGAGGTCAGGGGCCCTGCATAGGTTTAGGTGAACTTGGAGATTGCTGCAGCCTGTGCCTGAGAGTGTCTTTTGGGCAGCTTCATTGCTTACTGCTGTGAGTAGGCCAGTGCTTTTGGCAACCTGACCAGGACACAAGCCAGACAGATTAATGTTGCAGCATTTCCTGCTCTCTGCCAAGTGCATTTGCTTTGTGTAGCCTTTGCAGCTCCTGTCTTCCAGTGGCAAGATGAGAATTTGGCTGGGGGTGCATCGTGCCATTCTTGTCCCTCTTTGGAACACTCAGTGTTCTTTCCAGGAATGGCCACTGCCTTGGATGATTTGCTGCTTTTAGGTGTGCTGAGTGGCAGGATTTGGGAATAGGGCTGTGCTTGGAGTTTCAGAGTTGAACTGATCTTATGGAAAGTTGGAGGCCACACTGTGGTGGTCTGTGGCAGGGATGAGGTGGAGGTGGTGGCTGATGCAGATCAAACCAATGGTCTGAGAGTGCAGAGGGGAAACCAGGTGCTGAAGGGCTGGTTGCAGGAAGACAGAGGGGAAGGAGGTAAATATTCAGGTGGGATAAGGCTATCATGGGAATAGAGACCTGGGGCAAACAGCAATGCTCTCCTGATGCAGGGGTTGAACTGCAACCTGAACTACCAACCCTAACAGTACCAGTGTAAAGTATACATTCATAGAAACATAAAAGATATGTTTCTAGGTCAAAAAGAAAAAAAAAAACAAACCAAAACAAAAAAAAATATTTATAAATAAGGTAGAAGTGTATTTTTTAACACATAGAGGGTGGTAAAAATCAGTTTTAAAATGTAACTCTTAAAAAAACATATATAGAAGAAAGATACACTATCAACAGGTTAAATTATTTTTAGTGGCCTGGAAAAAGCTAGATTGTATGTGATAAAATGAAATTAAATCATGTTGTAAATCTGAAAACCAAAGTTGCAAAATGGAACTTTGTGTTCTGCATTTCCAGTCAGGTGTTCTAATGTGTAAGTGAACATATAAAATAAATATATGGTGATTGGATGATCTTGAAGGTCCTTTCCAACCATGATGATTCTTTGATTCTCATGGAAACAGCTGTCGGGAAGAACCTAGTGGGTTAATTAATATTTTACCCAATTATTCTGCCATTGTTACATAGGTCACAGTGGTGTTCTGTACTGTCGTGTTGTATATACATAACCACATCTCTTTTGTGGTGGCATAGTTATTTGCAAAAAAATGTTGAAGAAGCAGTAACTTGGGCATGCAGATCCCAGAGTGGAACAACTGCATGTTTAACACCTCTGCTATAATGGGTCTTTGCCCTCCAAGTGCAGCAAGGGTGATTATGCTATAATGAGTTTGTCTTGGGGGGTGGGCACAGGGGGCACAATGATGTAGGTCTGGGCAAACTCTGTGGTACAAAGGACAACTTACTGGCTTTCCATCGTCAGATGACCCTTTAGATCTTAGTGGGGCAATGGAAATGCTCTCCATTTCCAGTCAGGCACCACTTGTCTGTGTAAGCTGCATATCGTGTGCCCCCAAATTGTTGTAAATCATCTAATTGTTTATAACTCTACCCAATACCTGTGTTTGTAACCTGTTAATGTTACAATCGTTCTCTTCCTGTAGAAGTTACACTCAGCTCACAGGTGTCATTCCAGCTGTATGCTGCTATTGTCTCCATACCACTAGTTATTATTATAACACTAGTATATTACTTAATAATGCAACCAATGCTAAGCCAGCTGTTAATGCTGGAAGTCCAGCTTGTCATGTGATAACCCCTGCAGGTAACAAATGTGCATCAAGCAGATACCTGATCTGCAACAGTCCAAACCACCGCCTGCAGTCCGCAGACAGTGGTGTCCTAACACTACGGGAGTTCTGAACTTGGCTTTGCATCCTTAGTAGTGATTTTATTTGTTATGCAACCTGCATTGGCTATAAAATCAAATAGCAATGCCAGCACATTACAACAAAGAGCTAGATGCTGCCCTCAGGCCTCTGTAGGCTATCAGAAGGCCAGCTGAAAGAGTAAACACCTCCAAGAAAATACATTGCTTGGTCACAGTGAGAAGCCTTGAGCCACAGGAGGGTTTGCAGTATTCTTGCTGGACTTGTGAGTGATACCCTGCAGCTGGTGGGCTGTGGGAAGAGGAAATTGCAGCCTTGTAACCCACTGCATATAGTATTGCTGCTGCTAGTAGCATGGCTGAGGCTCATAGGTCTTCTGGCCCTGTTTCGGAACTCCCTGGAGCACTGTTTTGAGATTGTTTATCCATAAAAGCAGCAGTTGTCTAGCAACCAGGTGGCCACTGTGGCTATGTAGTTTTAGTTTTACTGAGCTTGGTATAATTGCATGTCATGGCAATAACTGTAGAACCTCTGCAGTGTTTTTATGTATGAGTTAGTGGTACAGTTACTCTGTGTCGGATGAAAGGCTGATGACACCATCATAGTGATGCAATGTAGTACAGGCCTGGTGTGACAGGGGAGCCCTTGGAGGTGGGGACACAGAGAGCATTGTAGAGGAGTGTAGATACGCATGTGCACGGGGTAGGACACAGGCTGACTCCAGAGAATCCCAGGCTGTCCACAGCCTCCCAGTGGTCAGCTAAAGAGATGCACAGCTGGGAGCTGGGAAAAAATGGGTTTAGAGGTAACAAAGAGAATGTATCGAGTGGATGTTGAGCACTCCCCATGAAGTAATTTGGGGTTGTCACGGTTTAACACTGGCCCGGCAAAACAACAGATTTAAACCAAGTAACAGATTTATATATTAATCTCTCTCTCCCCACTGATAAAGAAAAGAGAGATAGAATAAGGGAGAGAGACTTATGGGTTGGAAACTAAACTACACAATTTTAATGAAACAGTAATGATAAATAGGAAAAAATTACTAAATATATACAAATATACAGGAAAATTGATGCCACGTTCCTCCTCCCTTTCCCGCAATAACTCTCACGTCACCACGGAGGCTGCAGAGCAGTCCTGGGAAAGTCCAGGCTGGAATCCTGGAGTCAGCAGCAGTCGGGAGCTGGGGGCAGGAACACACAGATTCAGGCTGGCCCGGATCAGGACCACAGGCAGAGGGACGGATGGAATCCTCTCAGGATGACAAAGGAAGCAGGGAGGAAGGAAGAAGGAAGCAGGAAGGAATTGCTTAACCCTTGTGATCCCTCAAATTTATACCGAGTATGACGTGTAGAGGATGGAATACTCTGTTTGGTCAATTCTGTCATCTATCTTGTCCGGTCCTCCCCAAAGGAGGGTTTCAGGTGGGACCTCCTTACTCCTTCTGGAAGGTAAAATGTTCCTCAAAGCTGAGCAGTGTCCTTGGCTCTGCATACCAGTCTCTGGCTGTAACTATAAACATCGAGTGTTATCAGTCCTAGAAGCAGACACTGTCCGAGAAACTTGTTGTTAATTTCAGCGAGTGCAACTACTTACAAGAGACTTAGCTGAAAGCAAAAGTACAAACCAGAAAATCACCTTTATCCTGGCCCAAACCAGGACAGGGGTGTAATATGGAATCACAGGCTGGTGAAGAGAAACAAACGTACAGTATGTGTCTACAATGTATGAAAATTAGCCCCAGGTGGATTCTGGAGGGAAGTGGGAGAAACTGTCAGTGTCATAGTTGTCCCAGCAAAAGAGTAGTTGCCAAATTATCTGAACACCCCTCTTCAATATAGTCCTCTTTTTTTTTCTGTGGTAACAAAATCAAGTGTTGGTTTCACATACGAGATGATTTCCTTTAGTCTGCTAGAAGGTTTAGAGTATAGTGTAACTCTCAGATGGCTTTTTAAAATAATGTAACATACATAGACAATGAGAGCAAGAACATCCTAATTTTTTGGAGGCTTTTGTTTGATTTTTTTTTTTATCTACTGTGGAGCTGTTAGGTTCATACTGAGGAATGGTAGCCTGGAATGCTAGCATTGTTTTTGCCAAGGCACTTTTTCTGAGCAAGATGATCTAACGCATTTTTCCTTGTTTGTAGCATTTTGTTAGGATCACCAGTAGAGCAATTGTGTGTTTTGGATATATAGATTTAAGCCTTCTGAAACCTGAAACAGGCTCCTACATGTTATGCCAATTTGCATAATATAAATGAAGTGATTGTACTATTTCAATGAAAAACCTGAAAGTGTTCATAGGGGAAATAGTCATAAGATATTAGTGGTTCTTAAGCGCGAGTTGTTAAAGGGAGAAGCAAAACCTAAGCCTTATACAAGGTCTAGGAAACAAGTAGATTAAAAAGAGTGGGCTGAGATGACTAGTGTTTGAAAAGCATCTGTGTGTCTGCTATACTTGAAAGCTGTAAGTTGTTGCTTTACTATGTCAGGCTGTGATAATGTTATAAAGTACATCTCTGCACTTGGCCTGAGGCATGAGCACAGCTGTTGTACAGCTCTCTGTGATGGGTTTCTGCATGTTTCTCTCCTCTACAGGTTCTCAGCTCCCTTGGGTACCACGTGGTCACATTTGATTATCGAGGTAAGTGGGCTTCCTTTATTATGAAAGACTTTGTGGTGTCCTGCTGTAGAAGCAACAAAGAAGTTGCTCCTTTTTTTAGATCTTAGGGAGGTGATGTTTTAGAAATGTTTGCTGATAGCTAATTAGATGTGGATATTGCTTCCTTTTTTCCTAATGGGTATCCAAAGAACTTTGAGAATTCCTTTTTCCAGTGCCTTCCTGTTTAGCACTGCTTCCTGACGTCCAGCTCAGTGTACTCTGGCTCCTTTCTGTCCTCATGGCCAGGGCTCATTGATTCGGGAGCTAAGGAGCAGAGGGTGACCCAGACACCTACGCTGTCACAGCATCCAGTTAAGGCAATCTTTGGGTGAACATCTGGAAACTAGTAAGCTTGTCTGGATACAGTCTTTTGCGTATGATCTGAGGTACCTGAGGCTACACAGGGAGTTGAACTTACATTTCTTTTTAAAAGCTGATAGGTAAGATAAGACATACAGTAAATGTTTTGCTAAAATATTGTTAACGTCCTCAGCAGAAGCTATGGTAATTTTGTAACTGTATGCCACCAGCAGTCAAGCATCTGCTGCTCTTTTGTTTTTTCCTTTCTTAGTATTTAAGCCCTGGCTGCAGTGTAATGCCACTGGAGATAGAGAAAAAAAATTAATCCATTGCATTTTTATCAAGAAGACATCTGGGAGAGATTTATCTGTAGGAGCTTGCCCTGCTTTTCAGTCCTTCTGGCAGCTGCTTTCCTGGCTGCTTATTAGGTATCCAAAGGGATGTAGGAGGATGGCTGCTAGGCAGATGTGTAGATGTGCTGTAATAGTGATAGAAGCAAAAATATCAGGAGGATGGAAAATTGCTAGAGGGCATTGATTGAACAGCATGGAAAAACTGATGTTGCAACAGTTTTTTGAAATGTTTTTAGGTTTTGACCCTAAGCATTCAATTTTTATGCTGTTAGATATTCTAGTTACAAATTGGTTACATGCATGCAAAAGCAGCTTTGGTTTGGGAGCTGGTCTGTGACTAGGTACACAAACATGATGTGGAGGTGTTTGAGATCCAGCTCTTGTTTTTTTGTTGTTGTTTTTTATTGTTGTTGTTGACTAAATCCACAAGAGCTCTTTGGCAACCAGCAGTGACCTTGTTTAAGTGACTGCAGATCAATCAGAATTTTCGGCCCCAAATCATAGAGGTGTGCAGTGAAATAAACAGAAACTGTCTATGTCCCGGGGTCCCTTTGCAGTCTCAGATGGGCTGTGTGGGAACAGCTGTCTGGCTTTGCCAACCAGTCTGTGGGATTCTCAGGGCACTACTTGTGTTTCAGGCTGGGGTGATTCGATAGGCAGCCCATCAGAGAGGGGAATGACCTACGATGCCCTTCATGTCTTCGACTGGATAAAAGCAAGAAGTGGAGACAACCCTGTCTATATATGGGGACACTCCTTGGGCACAGGGTAAGCATCTGATCTCAGTGGGACTTAGCTTCTGAAAAAACATTAAACATTAACCTTGGGTGGAGGTGCCATCTGCCATAATCGCCAGGCTAGCTTGGCTTGGATTCTGTGGCAAAACTTCTGCCAAGTAGCTCCCTCTTTGCACTCTACAGGGTGAGAAGGTCTACCATGAATAGCTGTGGTGGGATTGATATCCAGGGGGTCACTCTGGAAAAAGGACATTGAGAATAATACATGCAGATTGTCCAAGGGGAAATAAAATGGGACTGCACTGATCTCTTCCTCACACACAAACCTGTCCGTGTCCTTCAGAGCAGAACGTCATGCTGCTTTGATGCTCTGAAATGTCACACGTGCATGTGACTTGCCCTTACAAAGTCTTTTCCTCCTGCCCCAGCAAACATACCACAGGTAATTAGTACTCATGCAGATACCTGCATGACTACGCTGCTGGCCATCTGTGACATTTATGTGGCAGTGCTTGGCACAGGGAAGTTCAACATGTCAAGTGCCTTTGCCTCCATGTTTTTAACTTTCCTGTTTCCTCCCTTTCCATTGCTATCTGGAGGTGGGTTGTGTTCAGGCAGGCAGAATGTGCTCTTACCCCCTTAATTTGCAGAGGCACAGAGGGCAAACACAGTTTCTTTAGGGTTGAGCTGTGTGCAGATTACACTGAGACCACAACAGCTTGCCTTGCTGTCCAGCAAATGTGGTTTTGGGACAGTGAGTATTTCAGGGTTGTCTCTCTTCATTACTGTGATTCTAAGCATCCTGCTTTGTCTGAAAGAAGGCAGAGGCTTTTCCTTTGAATCTTCCTCTAAATTTTTGCCATGTTCAGGATCCCTTGCTGAGTCAGAGCATGCTTGTGACATTTCCCAATGCACTCTAGTCTGAGTGTCCTGGAACTGTGGTCCCAAGATGAGTTTCCTGGTGATCATGGCCATCCTGCAGTTTGAGGTTTTTGAAATATGCTGCACTTGGAGGTTTCAGCAACTTTGAAAATATCCCTGTCCCATTAAGGAGATGCACAGCAGAGACCTTGCTGCTTTCTTACCGAGCTATGGAAACTCCTTGCAGTGTCACCCTGGAACCCTGTGCTCCAGCTTCCTCTGCTCATACCTACATTCCCCTCTTTCTTGCTTGTGGTCTCAGGGTAAGAGGGTGCATTACACAGCTGCAGATATGCTGTGAGCTCGAGATCTGACTAAATGGAGGTCCTACCAAGTGGCTACATGGTGTGTGCTGCTTTCTTGGATTCATTCATTTGCTGAAATGCAGGCACCTGCTGCCATTTGAGACAGTTGGGTATGGGAGGTCTGTGGGAACCCAAGTGGTTGATGGCTGACTGCCCAGACCTCAGGCAGTGTGAGGGGTCGATGTTAATGGCAGTTGATTTGTACTTCTTCCACTTACTATCGCTAGAGCCTGATGCTTTGCAGAGGGCCTGCCTCAGATTAAATGCTCTTTGTTCTTCTTTCCAGAGTTGCAACCAATCTAGTGAGGCGCCTTTGTGAGAGAGGTAAGTCTGGTGTGTGAATGCTCTTCCCACCCAGCTTGGGTCTTGCTGGTATCCCAGATTTTGGCGTATGTTTGCAGTTGTGATGAGGCTGCCCTTGGTGTACTGTGGTAATAGCTGCTTTCATAAGGCAGACCCTGACCTTGCCGGCTGTCTGTACCCGTGCATTTTAGCACATTGCCTCTGGCTTTTCAGAAACACCCCCGGATGCCCTGATTCTGGAATCTCCCTTCACCAACATACGGGAGGAGGCGCGAAGTCACCCTTTTTCTGTGGCAAGTACACATTGGCTCTCACACTACTGATGTGTAATTGTGTGCTTGGGAATTAACCTTCAGAAGTGATGTACCTGAGCTCCTGTTGCAGGAGAGTATTTTATAGGCTGCTTGCAAAGAACTGGCAAAGGTGGCTTCTCTAAGTCACTACCCCATCCATGGCGGCCCTTTGTGCTTGTGTGGCTTCCCTGTTGACTCTGACGTGGCCATCTCTTATGACTGTGAGTTGGCTCTTAACTGAGCAGACACCAGACTGGGTGTTGGTTGCATCCAGGCTGGTGAGGTGCCCTAGGATAAAGCTCTCTCCCAGGAAGTTTGTTGCCAGCAGCATGATAACCTTAGAGACCTTGACCATACAGGTAGTCAGAGAGACAGCTTCTAAGCAGGCTGATAAGTCAGGCCTGAAACAGGAGAGGAAAAATAATGCTGGTGGAAACATGGACCATTTCACTGCAGAGTGTAGCCAGCAGCCAGGGGCTTTTACTGGGATGGCAGTGGTCTGCCCTCTTACTGCTGTTTGTGTAATTGTCCTGCTGGTGCCTGCCACTAACACAGATTTTTCCTCTTAGATATACAGGTACTTTCCTGGATTTGACTGGTTCTTCCTTGACCCCATCACGACAAGTGGAATTAAATTTGCAAATGATGAGAAGTAAGTTTCCTCTTAGCTGGGGTTTCAGCTGTGGCCGGAGAGAGACACAGCAAGCATAATGAAGGATGGACATCAGACTGCACTCTGGTTTTTTTGGTGGTGTTTTTTTTTCTTGTGTTGAAGAATTATACTTGAATAAGAGATTTCAGTTACTATCACAACGCTTAGTGCAACACAACTTTGCACTGTGGAGCTCTTTCTTTTTTTAATTGTCTTAATAAGGACAGATGCAGCAGAGAATACAGAGACTACTTAGGGATAGGCTAACTTGGTCCATGGGATTTATGCTTTACACGTCTATGTTACATGTTAATAGCACTGAATTATTAAAGGTTTGGGAAATTTCTCTGCGGTGTGTTGCATAAGCCAATGTGTAATAACATTGTTTCTTTTCAATGAGCTTTTTGTTCAAGACCCTGAGCATTTGTGAGTTTGATTTCCAGTACTGAAACCAAACCAGACCATTGCAGGGGTGGGGAGAGGGTGATGATGCTTTGCAGTGGGGTGAGCCATTTTTCTCTGATCTTAGCAGCACATAGGTTTCACAAAATGTATTTCACTAGTAAATGGAATGAGCGGTGTCCTGCTAATGTTTTCAAGATCTAAGCTGCAATTAATGACCTACATGACATGTTTGTCATTGCAGTTTCCTTGAAAATCCAAGTGTATTGGTGTTAGAGAAGGATGGGATTGCTCTGAGCTTTTGTGACATTGTTCTCTCTTTTACAGTGTGAAATACATTTCCTGCTCCCTGCTCATCCTTCATGCTGAGGATGACCCAGTGGTACCATTTCATCTGGGAAAGAAGGTACACATCTAGCTCTGCAAACTGATCTGGTGGGAGGAACTGGTGTGGATAGAATGATACCTGAGCCAGGCAAAAAGTGAGCAATAGGAAGATGTATGTAGAAATGCATAGCCCAGAGGGACTATAAATGCTGTGGTGTTGAAAGCAACAGATCAATAGTGAAACAGATCTAGAACTAGCAAAGCTGGCACACCTTGAGAGGGGCGCCCATTTGGCAGGGTTGGCTGTTTTGGAGTGAGACATGTCCCTCACCTGTTTCCCCTTGGTCTCAGCTTTACAACATTGCTGCAACATCACGGAGTTTCCGGGACTACAAGGTGCAGTTTGTTCCATTCCACACAGACCTTGGCTACCGGCACAAGTACATCTACAAGAGTCCAGAGCTACCTCGAATACTGCGGTAACAGCCCAGCTAACCAGGGTCTTGGAGAGGATGGGGGGAGGATGGGGCTTGGGGACACACTGTGACATGTGCCCCAGCAGCAAGAGAGATACGTAACAGATGCCTGCATTGGGCCACTCTTCTAGAAACCCCTTTGGTCTTCAGGATTGGTGAGATAATGGGGCTGGCTTAGCACAAGATCAAAGCTCTCCTGCAAGGTGGGATTTGAGAAGGGGAACCACAGAAAGCTGGGAGCATTTCTCTCTGGCTTATCTCTGCTGAGCTGGATGCTTGGGGCTAGTTGCAGAGCAGCTACTTCTGCTTGCCTCTTCTAGTGGGAGCCACTGGTTGGTGAGAGCAAAATTCAGGGCTGTTCCCTGTAGCTGCAAATATTTGAACACTTATATTTCCTGGGGGAATGGGAAGATCTGCAGGCTTCATCATGCACCAGGGTGTAGGAAAGTTAAGTGTCACTGCTGTGTTATTTCTTTTTCTAGGGAATTCCTGGGAAAATCTGAACATGAGCATCATCACTGAAGACTGGCTGCTTGGCAGCACAGAGATTTTCCTTTCTTTTCTTCCTCTATCTCCTTTCCCTTCCCCCTTCCTATGGTTCAGTCTGCCATTCTTTCATCCCTGGCACTAGAGGAGGTCAGGGATTCCCACTCCAGTCCTGATGTGTAACCCTTGGCAACTACAGCTCCCAGCATCAGTGTCTGTGATGGTAAAAGAAAAATGTTGTTGGCTTCTTTTTTGACATGGATGGAGGGGTGATAACAGCCCAGGAGCCAGTATTAAACCATGAAAAATGCAAGCACAACAAAGCCTGGCCAATCCAGCCTTTTACTGCTGAGGACAGACATTCCTAGGACACATGTATCATGACCAAGGGTGTTTCTTTTGCTTCTAAACACTGCTGCTGTTTTTGGATCATATAGAAACTCATTCATAGGTGAATGGCTTTTGCTGTGTCTCCATACTACAGTTGTCTTGCTTGAGTTTGAAGTGTTCTCGTTCTAAGAAATACATGTTTTGCCTTTCCTTTTTGGTAAGTGGCTATAATTACAAATGCACAGAAGGTCCAGGTGGGGAGACATATTTTTAGTTAAATCTTTAGTCACCATGTATTGCAAGTGTTGGGCTAATTGCACGCATTTGGAAATAAAATTAAAGATTTTTGGGTTTTGTTCTTCCTTTTCAAACATCTACGTAATGGAAAAAGTTAATGTCCTTTTATCTTTTCTCTATCCCTTTCCTTCTGAACATCATTTCTGCTCCCATCCTTGGAATCCTCTGTGGAGGTCCTCCCCTTCTTCACATGCACTTCCTGTGAAGACTGAAGTTACTTATGTAGATAAATTGCAAACTTTGGAGTTTAAGCCAGGAAGAGTGAGATTACTTTTTTGCTTGATCTCCTCCTGCCATGAACAATGTGGGCCCGATTTGTGGTAAGGGATGTCTTCTGTTCTCCCTGTAGTACATACACAGACTGTGATGTGTGCTTCCTATGGATGGGAAGGGAAGGTTTTTTTTCCTCAACTACCTTTTAACTCCTTAGTTCAGGTGTTCCTTTTCCTGGTAGCTATGCTGTTCCTCTCTGGTTAAAATCAGGCAGGGGGATGCAGTTATTGATGCAAAAAATAAGTCTGGAGTGTCCATCCTCATCTGTCCCTTCCATCTGTGCTCTGGGAATCCAGACATTTTCAGCAGCACTTTTCA
This sequence comes from Phaethornis superciliosus, assembly GCA_023637945.1. Classification (NCBI taxonomy): domain Eukaryota; kingdom Metazoa; phylum Chordata; class Aves; order Apodiformes; family Trochilidae; genus Phaethornis; species Phaethornis superciliosus. The sequence continues at coordinate 32,859,189 of JAJQWJ010000003.1, read as the reverse complement.
ACCCATCTCACAGCCATGGTTGGAGCACATTGTCCAGGAGGTAGCAGTGAAAATGAGCATTTTCCGTCAGGAATGAGTCTGGGGATATCCTTGCCCTGCCTGGGGCTAGAACAAGGACTGTTTCATGACACTGATGAGCTTTGCACTGGGAGGGGAGAGGGTCATATGGTGTCTATGGTGTCTGGCTGGGGACTTACCCGGGCTCCCACCAGGGACATTATCAGGTGCAGTAGATGTCTCTAGTGCTCAGAGTGAATTGTGCTGCCTTGAGGGTCTGTTCAAGGGTGTACAGCGCAGTATAGACTGCTCAGCATGCATCCAAATTATACCTGCAGGCTCATACTAGTTGCAAAGCAAATAGTAACTTGTTCCTGTACTGAGATTCTTATGCCATAGTGTGGTTATCCCTGAGATTTTCTAACTCATGATACTCATAAGCTGTGCCACTTAAGTTTGATGCACTTGTATTTATTGCACTGACAGAAGAGAAACACTTCCTTGGCTCTGGAGAGTGATGTGCACATTCCATCTAATGCTGCTATTGGCACCTGGCTTGGGGCAAAGTGCAGTGGGCAGCTGCCATCCTCTGGTGTGACAGAGCTGAGGGTCCAGCATGTGAACTGCTGGTGTTGGTGATACCAACACCACCATTCCTGTTAGTAGGCTGGTGATATGCTTGGAAATTTAAACTGAAATGTTTATCTAAAAGTGGTGTAGTTTTAATAAAGGCATTGACTGCTGATCACTTCAGCTTTCACTGTTTTACCTGGCAGTTTGTGAGACTTTTTCCCTAATTGGGTGGGTCAGCTGCATGTGTGCAGGGCTGCAGTAGGGTTGTGCATGGGAGATGGTCTTGCTGGTGGGACCTGGTAAATCTTTGTGGCTACTGGCAGTGCTGGGGGAGGTTCTTCTGGAGCCCAGTGGTTCTGTGCCTGCCAACTGAGGCTCAGCTTCCCCACTGGTGATGGGGGAAATGGGTGCTGCCTCTGGGATTGCTAGAGCAGAAGCCCCGTGTGTGATTTGCAGGGCAAACCCAACACTGTAACCCCCCCCAGGGTATGGAATCAGCATGCCAGCTGTGCAGGTATAGCTTTGGCCCTAGCTGCCCAGTACAGCCTCTGGTACCACCACATCTCCTGCAGACCCCATCTACTGGCAAGACCAACCTTCCTCCCATAGGAATGTAGTCCCCAGGACAGTGCCAGCACTATGCCAGCTGTGAGGGATTAGATCCCATGCAGCCACAGTGAAGCCTTCAGGAGTCACGGCCTCAACTTGCTGCAACCTAAACCCACATCTGTGGTGTAGTCAGAAGTCAGCCCAAAGTCAAACCAGGTGTTCTCATTGTTTTAATGGGTTGGTGTCACACAGGGGAGTACTGGTGCACTGCACAGCACTATGGGTGTTAAACTCTGACCCCAGCACCAGGAAGAACACACAGAGCAGCATAACCAAGCACTGAAGGGATGCAAGAGATGTGCTACATATTCACCCCGTGGGTAGCACCCATACAGCTGTGTCTAGAGAGCTAAGAACCTGCTTAAGGGCGTATGGACCCAGCAAAGTCAGCCACCCAGCTGGCAGTGGCAGGTAACAGCCCTTTCTATCCAGAAATGGAGACTAAAAATTCCTGGAGTGGCTTGGTTACTGGGCTTCTAGTTAACAAAAAGGTGTGGGAGGTGGCTACAGCAAGCTCTGTGGCAAGGAAGTTGCTGATCCCAGGCCCTCTCTTCTTGTGGCACATAGTATTTGACATTGGTGCTTGCACTGAGGCCAGTTGCTTTAACAGCTAACCCCAACTTCTCTAAGGCAGTATTGGGGAAGTGGGTGACCAGAGGGTCAGATGGTGGCCTTTCCTTCCCCTCATTTTGGCGCTGGCAGACCCACTGGTGAAGGATGCAAGACACAGTGATGGCTAAACCTGCTTGTGGGGCAGGGTCAAAGAGGCCAGACCAGACTTCACACAGGGGCAGAGGGGAGGATTTAGTGGGAAAGCCCTTGTTAAGCATGGAGGACAGCTGTGGAAGACTTCTCTGTCATCATCTCACTAAAAGCACTATGCAGCACATGCAGGCTGGATACATGGGCACAAACACAGGGTCCTTTCTCCTCTCCCCCAACTCCCATTCCTCAGTCAGGGCTTCTCCTCAGAGCATCCTTCTAGTCTCTGGGGAGAAAGGCCTTGTTTCTGCAGAGCCAAGCCCATCTGACTTGTGGTGAAATGCAGGTGAGGACTCCTGGGCTGGGAACCCATCCCACCTTCCTTCCTTCTGTGCTTGCATCAATCTCGGGGGAGGTTGGGTGGAGGAATTTTTGTGTCAGATGGCTCCACACCCCAGATCTCCCGGGCATACTCTGTGATGGTCCTGTCACTGGAGAACTTGCCAGAGCATGCAATGTTTCTGATGACTTTCTTAGTCCACTCTCGGGGGTCCTGGGAAGAGGAGAGACAATGTCAGCAGTCAAAGTCCTTCACCCAGCTCTTTCCCAGCTCGTAGCACTGGTGATGCACACTTGGGTGGTTAACCACCACGGTGTGGAGCTGCTAGAGCTGCAAAACCTGCCAGCCCCATGCCCACACAACATGGTGTCTGTAAGAAGGGCTCCACAGGAGCACACTCATCCCAGCTCCCCACAACCTCCCCACTGCCAAGCATCCCATCCCTCCCCCTCGGCACTGGGCAGCTCTTACCATGAACAGCTGGTCCACTTGGCCTTGGCATTTAATGTAGGCCTCGTAGTCAGCAAACACCTTAAACCTGAAACCCAGAGCATAGTAAGGCCACGGTCTGGTATCCTGGCAGGACAGGGCAGCACAGACATCTTCCTGGAGGCAGACAGGGCTTGGCCCTTCTTGTGGGGGCACCCTGGCAAGCTGGGAAGGCAGCCTGAACAGACGCCAAAGAGGATACTTTTGGACAGGACTCACCTGTCATGGTGCATGAGCATGTTCACAACATCCCTGAAGCAACCAGGGTCTCGAGGGGAGAAAAACCCACTGTTGATCTGGTCAATGGCCTGCCGCAGCTCTGGTAGGCGGTCATAGTACTCCCGTGCGTTATACCTGCACCAGCAGAGAGAAGGTGTAGGGACTGGTGCTCTCACCTGAGACCCAGCACCTGGAGAGCAGGGCCTGGTCTATCTGGGGCAGGGAGGGCGGGCAAGGATGTCATACGGCTCCTGAGTGAAGGGCCTTGTTCCTGGGGCTGTGTTCCATCAAGGGCACCCTGCTAGCGGCTCTGAGACCAGTCAGTGCCTGAAATACTTTGTGCCCAGGCTCACATCCCACTCACAGCCATTGTGCTCTGGGTGAGCTTCTTGGCTGCATCCTTGATAGACCATCCACTGACCAGCCCCGGGTGGAGGCTGCCTCCAGCCCCCCACTTTTTCCTGCTCCAGAGCTGCTCAGGAAGGATGGTGCTCCTCCTAGGGATCATGGTTCTCCCTGACAGAGCCAGGACGTGTAACCCCATCTGACAAGTCGTGGCACACACTGGGCTCTCCCCAGCACCAACCCTTGGCGATCCAGAGCCTCCACATCCGCCACCCGCATGCCAAAGATGAAGAGGTTTTCTTCACCAGCTTCCTCAGCCATCTCTACATTGGCCCCGTCCATGGTACCAATGGTGAGGGCCCCGTTCACCATGAACTTCATGTTGCCAGTACCCGAGGCCTCTGTGCCAGCTGTGGAGATCTGCTGGGAGAGATCTGCTGCTGGGATCACTGTCAGGTGCAAGAGAGGTAGGAGTTAATCCCTGGCACACTGCAGCTCCCCAGGACAGCAAAACAACCCTTGGCACCTACTTAGTGGCCCCGCTGACCTCAGCTCAGTGTGGCTCTGGGGCCAAAGACAGGCTTAGCTCTGCTGCACCCCCGTGCAGCTGCTGTCACTCCTGCATGAAGCTGCCTGCCTACCCTGTATGGAGCCCTCAGGCCCTTCCTAAGGCAGAGCCAGGTGACCTGCTGTTATAGCCTCTCAGGCCAGACAGTTACTGGGCTCATCTGGGACGTGCCCAGCTCCTGATGTATGCCTACACAGGACCAGACGTACCCTTCTCAGCCAAGGATACCCGGTAGTTCTCCAGGAAGATGACCTTGAGCTTGTCCCCCACATAGGGATCGTTGTTGATGACCTCACCGATGGAAGTGATGAGTTTGATGATCATCTTGGCCATGTGGTAGCCAGGGGCTGCCTGAAGAAGAGCAGCCCAGAAATGTGAAGGCTTTTAAGGACAGGAGTGCACAACAGCTGCCAGTGCACCACAGGGAGAATCTGGGCCACATCTCTGCTGTTCACATGGATCAGCAAAAACATCCTACTGAGAGGAGCAGTCCTGAGCCACATGGAAAAGGTGATGGGGCCTTGTTCAGTCTTATTAACCCATGAAGGTGTTTCCTGAAGAGCCTGCCAGCAGACACATGCTGGCTAGCCTACAGCAAGCCTGGCCAAGCCACAGAAAGGGGACAGCACCTTCCCCACACCCTCAGTGAACCATGCATGCACTGACTCTGAAATTCATGTTACCTTTCCTCCAATCATAATAGTCCTGGGCACAAAGGATTTGGATGGATCACTTCTGATGCCTGAAAGAGTAGGGCATAACACAACTGAAGATAAACTGGACAGTGTTTACTACATGCATCACATGAACTAAATAAACTTGCAGGACCTGAAGCCCAACCAGACATCTGCTAGAGCTGTGCTGGGTGAAAATGGGCTGCAAAGTCCTTAGAGAACTACTCAAGCCAGCATGATGCAGAGCTTCCATGACTTGCCTCCCTTTGGGAACAGGCAAACATCCAAAGCATACACTGGGGAGTGGGGGTTTAACTTGCACCAGGTCAGTCCTAACACCTGCAGTACAGGTGTGGGGGTTAGCTGGGCCCTAGGACCCAGCTGGGCTGGAGATGTGGGCTATGAGCTTTTCCTCACAGCTCTGTATGACCCTTCAGACACCCTGGAAAGAAGTCCTTCATACAGGAGGGCAGAGCAAGCCTCAGGAGTCCTCAGCCAACAGCTGGTGTACTTTTACATGGGAAAAACGGGGGGACAGCTGGGAGGACACCCCTTGCCTACTGGCCCAGGCAGGACTTACGGTTGTAGAGGGTGATAGCATGCAGGCAGTTCAGTAGTTGCCGCTTGTACTCATGGATTCGCTTGACCTGAACATCGAACATGGACGAAGGGTTGACTTTGACCTTGTACTGTTCCTCCAAGTAGGCTGCAAACTTCAGCTTGTTCTCCTGGCAAGAAAATCTGATGAGGAACACGCATGGGCTCCTAGGCCTTGGATCAGAAGTGAGCTGCTGAGTGGTGTTTCTGGAAGCATGATACCTTTATTCTTCTTCCCCCCCACCCCACCTCCAGTGCACATTACCTGTTTGACTTTTGCCACATCCCTGATAAAAGTCTCATTATTGATGAAGTCCAGTAGCTTCTTCAGCTGGCTCAGATCTGTGATAAAACCTTCCCCGATTTTCTAAAAGGACAAACCAAAAGAGGGATGTCCCACCCATAAGACACCTCACCTAGTCCACAACTCTGCTCACCCAAAAGAGATGCCATAGTCCCACTGGGAACTGGAAAAGACACTCTGGACAGGAAAAGGGGCACACTTCTTTATGGCAAGGTTACCTCTCTGTGTCATCAGGGAGCCCAAAGGTACAGGGCAAACAGGGCAATTGCAAAAATCCTGCCTACGTCCCTCTCTCTCAAGGAGCATCAGAGGGAGGATATGTGCACATGTGCCAGGCCTTTCTGGCACCTGGAAAAACGTGTGGGCAGAATATAAAGACACATTTAATTGCAGGATTTATTCAGCTATGACATGTCACAGTGTGAAGCAAAAACCTGTGCTAAAAGGCCTGGTAAAGAGAGGATACAAACAGGGGCTGGAGTTCCAAAAGAGCTTTTGTGTGCCTGTGAGGCAGAATGCTTTTGTAGACACCCCATCTCACACACCAATGTACTGCCTGACAGGTTTTGTGTAGCCACTGCCAGGCCAGAGAGTCAGATATGATTTTCTCCATCTTTTTTTTGCCAAATCTTATTCAGCAACTTTAAAGCCCAGCCAATCTCACATCTAGGTGTGAAACAGGCATGCTCCTCCCAGGTTGTCCTCACCCACACCCACCAGGTGTTAGCCTCAGGTGTGATGAGACCACACGGAGAGGTGATCAGAAGAAACACATCACACCAGCCCCTCAATTCAGATGCTTGTGACTCACCTCAGCAATCACATCTGCCAGTCCTGGGTTGCACAGCAAGAGCCAGCGCCTTGGCGTGATCCCATTTGTCTTATTCTGAAACTTCTCAGGCTCCAGCTCATAGAAATCCTTGAACCTGGAACACCAGGGAGTTCTGAACCACACACTACCCCCTCCCCAGAGCTTTGTCTAGGCCCCCATGGTATGTGGTCCTGACTCAGGGCAGTCTCTGCAGATCTCCCTGTAACAATCACATACTCACTATGCTGCCTCTCACCCCTTTCCTCAGCCATAATTCTGAGGGTTTCAACAGAGGGATGAATCAGACCTTGCACACACATGAATGAGATGGTCTCCCCAGCCTGCCATGCACAGCAGAGCAACCAAAGCAGACCTTGACACCCGATAGCTCCAGCTAGCCCACCAGGCTTGCAGGCAAAGCCCAGTGAGTGGGTGCATGCCTTGGGTCTCCCCCAACTCACACCGAGTTCTTCACAATGTCCGAGTGGATGCGGGCAACGCCATTGACTGCGTGGGAGCCAATCACACAGAGGTGTGCCATGTTGATGCGTTTGCAGTCTCCTTCCTCAATCACTGACATCCTCCGGAGACGGTCAATGTCCCCTGGGTAGAGAGCTGCCACCCGCTGCAGGCAGGCAGAAAGACAGACATTAGCACCCCAGCCATAGGACCTAGGAACATTCCCATCCTGAAGGCAGACAGATTGAGACCCCCCAGAGTTCCCACAGCCTGTGACCAGCCCAGTCCCTTACATCCAGATGCATTTGGTTGAGGGCGTAAATGATCTCTAGGTGACGTGGCAGCAGCTTTTCAAACATGGAGACTGGCCAGCGCTCCAGGGCTTCAGGCAGCACAGTGTGGTTGGTGTAGGCACAGGTCCGCTTGGTGATCTCCCAGGCCTGTGTTACAGAGAGCAGTGCCCAGACGAGGAGGGGAAAGGAAACTTCTGTCCACATGAGGACAGGGCAGCAGCTCTTTCCCCTGCAAGGTTCATCACAGACCTCCCAGCTCTCCTTACCTTGTCCCAGTCCACTTTCTCCACATCCACCAAGATCCGCATGAGCTCTGGGATGGACAGGGCGGGGTGGGTGTCATTTAGCTGAATAGCCACCTGCAACACAGACTTGCAGGGCTCAGATCTGGTAGTGATAAGACTATGATTGTGTCCCACATGCATGGGGCTGGGGGGAGAGGGTCATCCCCCAAGCCTCTTTTCATGGAACACACTCCAGGAACAAAGAGAGGTCCCATGAATGGAGCTATTCAAACTTTGTAGGTTTTGACCCAAAATATTCCCTGGGAAAACAGGCTCAGGGATCACCTTTTTTTACAACCCAAATTGACAGAGTCTTTCTATACATGCGCACACGTTGTCCTGAACACCCTGTTCTCCCCCATGATAGGCAGGTCTGGCTGAAGTGTCCCAACACCCCCTCTGCCCACAAACTCACCTTGTCTGGGAAGGTTTCAAAACATGTTCTCACAGGGTCTCGACAGCCAAATTTGGAGGACTTAAAGCGGCGGATGATGTCTTGGAGTGTAGCAGCCACTACAAAGTACTCCTGCTTCAGCCGCAGCTCCTTGCCCTCAAAGAACTGCAAGTGAGGGGGACCACAGACATCAGTGCTTCAGTTGCCATCTCCAGTTGGCAGCCAAACCCATGGAGATGCTCCTATGCACTCTGACGGACTTCCCAACAGGCCTCAGGGCTCAGCACCTCCTCAGGGCAAATATGGATGTTTCTAATACCGATCCTCATGGGCCAACAACTGTAAGAACTGACAAGAGGCTCAGCATTCCAAACACTGGCTTCCAAAGGGTAAAAGAGCCTGCCACATCCATACTACTCATACAGACCAAGTGCAGCTCCTTCCCTCACTGCAAGACCCTTTGCATGGCTTTTGGACCAAGGATTTTGGACTACTGGCAATGGCACACTGGCTGCCTCCCATGCACACAACACTTCATGCTGATCTATTTTAAAGCACCAGCAGGAATGAGAGGGTGAGGGCAAAGTGCAGGAGATGAGCTTTTCGAGTGCTGATGCTAATTCATAACTAGATAACGAGGGCTCTTCCCTTTTGGATACACTGCCCAGCGAGTGCATGGCCTGCGACAGTCCCAGCAGTGAGAGATCCCTCGAATTGGGAGGTGGAAACGAGTGTCCCCTCATGGCCGCCTCTGAAATGACAACTTCCTTCTGTGAAGTGTAAGCCATGTAAACTGGAAACTGGCTTGAATTTGAAGAGAGAGCGAGCAATATAGTCTGGGTCAAACTCTCAGCTGCCATCAGTTAGCAGAGACTCTCTGGAGCCAGAAGAACTGTGTCTGTTCACTGAGAATTACGGGGCCAACCTACTGTATTAAAAATCCTCAAAACAGAGAACCACCATGTCGGGTGGCCATGACCTTCCGGTGATTGCAAACAAGGTGATGCAGCTACAGGGAGGGTGATCCCAAGCAGCAGGGATGAAAGGCAAAATAATCACTCACGTTGTCATTTGGGTACAGGACTCTGGAGATGTTTTCTGCCAGGTTTCTGTCCAACACAGCCTCAATGTAGTCACCCACATTGACTGAAACAAGAGAGAAATACACAAAGCACTGCAGCATCTGTAGAGTCTCATCCAGGTCCCCGAGAACGCGCTTTTCCCTCCCCACTTGTAGAGAGATTTGTAACAGGAATCTTTAGGCTGGTATTAATGAAATATGAATGGGAATGTCCATGCGTGAAAGGCACCAGAGAGACAGGAGGTGATGGGATAAGACACAGGCATATCTCCATGCAGTTTCTCAAGGCACACGTATCAGGGAAGGACAGACAGAAGCCGAAGGCAAACAGCAGCCAAAGAAGGACAAAAAAGGAAGTGAGTGACTGGCCATCTTGCTTAAGGACAGAAGAAATGGGACAGGGCAAGGAAGCACAAAGACCACAGTCACACTCAACTCCTAAGCTGAAACCCAGCTTGCAGTTGCCAATCAAGAATTGAAGACAGATTACGAGAACTTGAAAGCCATCACCCCTTGGCCCACACAAGTTCTCCTGGGCAGGCTGCTTGGACACACACATCTCTGCACTCGCCAGTTTTAAAAGAATAAATCAGTTCAGTCTAGTCTGAAACCTTCCCTTTCTCTAACAGCATAGCACTGACATTTGTTATGTTCATTGCCCTGTGCACTACAACTAGAGCTTGGAAAAAGGCTGGAGCCTGGAGAGTTGACACATAGACCCAAACCAAACCAGCTCTGAGGTGGGCTGTGCTGCTCTTTTCCTTCCGCTCTAAAGGATGATGCTGCACAGAAATGAACCCCCATGGCAACTGTGGGTGTGAAGCTGATCTGGTGATGTGCAGGATGCAGCAGCAGGTGGTCTATCACTTGGGAAAGTCATAGAGCACAGGATCTGAGAACATGCTAAGTGTGCCAGGGATGGAAGGAGGATGGATGGATGGATGGGTGTTCTTGTTCAGGAGGGCTCTGGAAGTGGTTGCATGTAGTGTGAAACATGGATGTGCACACAGTGCTGTGTCTTGGAGGTTGCCAGGAGATATGGATGAAGCAGGTCAGATGGGGAGTGCTGTGCCAGATGTTGTGCACACAGGAACTACCATGTTCCAGCCTTGTCAGAAGAGAGGCAGTGGAGGGCAGCACTTACACTCTTGGAGGTTGAAGTCATTGGGCGCTTTTGCAGACCACAGTCTCATGGTGTTTACAGTATTGTTCTTGTATCCTGGCACTGGCGTGTCATAAGGCATAGCAAGGACAACCTGCAAAATGACATCATTCCCCTCTGATTAGCAGCATGGTGGCCAAAGGGAAGGTGGAAGAGTGGCTGAAACCTCTGCCAGGAAGAATCCAGAGGACACAGGCAACTCTTGGCTGTGGTAAGAATCTGCCCTCACTAAAACACACTTGCCGAGCTTCGCAGACTTCCCTGCTCCAATGGGCACTTCCAGCACCTACTGATAAAGCATTAATAGAAGAAGCAGAGCTGTTTGGAGCTTTACTGACTAACTGGAGTTACAAGCCCATCAGTGAAATGTAAAAGAGAGCTGAGCAGCCTGCTGACCTTCCTATACCACCATCCTCAGCTGGCCACTCTGATTCTGCCTGTGCTGGTGTGGGGCCAGGGCAGCTTTGTGTTTATCTGGATAAAGTCCACAGCCTGAATCTTGCCCATTAGCCTTCTGCTGTCCACCAGGACCAAATCTTACTATTGCAGCACCCTTTGAGAGCAATTCACCCAATGTTAAAAGTTTGTTGAACCTGACAGTGGCAAGTCCACTGACATGTCTAGCACCCAAGCCGAACACGAAAGCAAAACTATTATTGCAGTCTATAGATGATGCTCAAGCATCACATGGCTACAAGGAGTAACACTGGGGCTCCCAGATCAGATTACACTACCCAGGCAAGGCATGGGGGTGTTTCCAAGCTTATGTGCTCCAGGTCACTGCTGTGCCAACATCTGCATGCCTCCAGACCTGCTGAGCAGCTGCAAGACAAAGCACCTCGACCTCAGCCTGGAACAAAGAGACTGAGAGCTTATGCCAGCAGAGCTGAATGACGCTTGCAAAGCAAGGCCCACAGAGCCTGGGCTGCCTCTCTGATACTAGAAAAAGGAGCCAGCATCATCCTGAACAAATAAGTACTGGCATGACAGCCTAGCAGCCAGAGGCTGTCCCCAAGCAAAGATGTGAGAGGCAGAACAGGCCTGAAGGAGCTGTGCTTACAGGGCAGGGAAAACCCAGGCAGCTCAGCATGTTGGCCCTGAACAGCCTCTTCATGCTGGCGTCAGCAACACCTCCCCTCTGGGGGGAATGAGCAACAGCTCAGGCTCAAAGCTGCTATTACCAGCTCCGAACATGGAAACAAGCAGAAAGCCTGCCCTTCCTGAGCCACGGGACTGGAGCACACATCAGATGAACTCAGTGCTGCTATATTTAGAGCCTGCATCTTTGGCTTTTTTGAGCCTTTCCAACTCACTCCCTTAATGGCCCTATCTGAAAATTCACCTCTTTTTAGGAAGCAGCATTTCCACCGCACTGCTTGGGATCCCTGAAACCTGAGTGAGCAGTAGCCTAGAGCAGTGTGGCAGGAGTCTACCACAGCTGCCAGGGACACAATACTGCTCCGACATAAATCCATCACATCAAGACTGTAGAGCTCCATCCTGGAGATCAGTGAAGAGGTCCCCAGCTACAGGTGTGACTATATATCATAGTCATATCACTTTGTCATCGCAAGGGTAGCAAATTTGGCCAAACTGGGACAGAAGCAAAATCTGATGACCTCAGGAAGCCCAGTGACAGATTCCCCCCTCCAAGCTATTCTGGCCTATCCTCCTCCAGCACAGCATGAAGAGAAATGTTAGTACCTGGGTGTCAATCCACTTTACACCATCAGGGGTGTGTTCTACACGGCCGTAGAACTGCACAGGGAGCATGTACTCTGGACGAGCTTTCTCCCAGGGATTGCCATAGCGTAGCCAGTCATCTGCCTCCTCTACCTGCAAGAGGCAAAAAAGGTTCCAGTGATGACGTGTCTCCAAGGAAAGGTTTAACTAGGTTCTCCAAAAGATGGCCAGTTTAAAAGCTAAGCTTTAGTAAGCTGGCTTTAAAAATGGATGTGCAGAGGCCACTAGAGGACAGCTGGACTTCTTGAAAGATGGATAACTACATCCCAGATGGTATAAATAAATCAGCCTCTATGGGCTTTGCAGAGCTGTACAGGTTTAAACCTAACTGCACAGACTGCTGCACTCTGTCTTTCTCAAGGCCTTTACACCCCATTTCACTGTGATAGGATTTCTTCTCTAGGAAGAAACTTCAGTGTGAGGGTGGTAAGACACTGGCACAGGCTGCCCAAAGAGGTTGTGGCTGCCGCATATCCAGAAGTGCTCAAGGCCAGGTTGGATGAGGCTTTGAGGAACCTGGTGTCCTGTGTCCCTGCCCACACAGCAGGGTTGGAACTAGGTGATCTTTAAGGTCCCTTCCAATTTAAACTAGTCTATGATTCTATGACAGTGGGAGGAGGTCTGAATCACAACCCTGCATCAACATCACTCCTGTTGGTTTTAAGCCAATTATAGTGGATGCTTTTTTCTCTGTTTGCACCATTTATAGGGCCTAGCATTGGACCTTCTTTGTGGGGAAGGAGGAAAAAACGACCCTCAAACTTCTCACCTTCCCTGACTTTTGCAGGGCTATTTTAAGGATAAAAAAGGGTCCTTTATGCTAAGAGGCAAGTAAGTCTGCTAATGGAAACCATTTCCAGACATACACTGAGGAAAACTAACAACTGGGGCAGATTTATAACATATTTTCACTTGCTAAGTATTATGATCATTAATGCTAGAGAAGAGTCCCTGTTTAAGCCCCTGATGCCAGTCTCCCAGGGAACCCACAAGAACAGCAACACCCCATGCATGTGTTCCATCATGTTCAAATTCATCCTTCACTAGACATCTTCATGAAGTGTTTGACCACATCTCCACCCTTAGCCTGACTCCTTGTCAGTCTGGATGGGACTCCTGGGCTGTTACAGCTGTATCATGGAGATCTGGGCAGGAAGACCTCTGGTCCCAGCCATGCCCTGTGGACTCAGCTCCAAGACCATCTTGCTAGGCTGGTGACTGGTACGGATGAGCTCAGAGATGTGCCTGGGTGGGTGCCTGCTGCACACACTTCCCCTGCCCTCACCACTTCTCTTTGCTCAGGCAGTCAGAGCCTTAAAGGCATCCCATTTGGTACCAGGAGATCAGCTGAAACACCCTGCATGTGTGCAGCTGAAGGCACGACAGTGCTTTGCCCACAGGCAGAGGTGGCCACTGCAGCATGAAACAGAGGAAGGGTAACTTGAGCGTACCTGCCAGCCGTCAACAATCTTCTGATTGAAGATACCGAACTCGTAGCGGATGCCGTAACCATATGCCGCCAGCCCCAGCGTGGCCATGGAGTCTAGGAAGCAAGCTGGAAGAGGGGAACATGGTCATGCTACAAGGAACCTCACCCCTTGTTTGCTGCACATGCTACACTGCTGTGTGTGGGGGTGAGGAGCTGCCACAACCAACACTGCTGGAAACGTTTGTTACTCAGAGGAAATCTGTGTGGAAAGGGACAGCCTGTGGCAGGACCTGCCAAGCCACTGTGAACACCCCAAATTTGTTAGTGACAAGGACAGGTCACCAAAACCCCAAATCCAGCCTAGTCACAATGAAGCTCTTCTAAACTTACTCGAGCTGCCCAAGCCTCGCTCTAAGCTTGCCCACCCAGTAAAACAGGGCTTCTGACCCCAACTTGCTGCTCCACCAAATACTTCACTGTTGTTGCTTTCAAAGCAAATCCTTCCAGCCCTCTCTCAGGGGCAGCTCTGGTAAAGAAAAGCCCTGGCATTTCCTCTGCATTAGGGAACTCTTGTCTCCAGCAGTACCATGGGACAGGCAGACTAAAATAGCAGCCAACAATCTGAGTCCATGAGAGCTGCTTGAATGCCTCCCAAAAGCGAGAGATTTCACAGGAAGGTGAGGACAAAGACTCCAGACAGCCTCTTTCAGCAGCAGCCTAGATAATACAACTACACCTCCTGGTGCTCTCACTAGGGAGGGGGCTCGTTTCTGGTCAGCCAGGAGCGTGCAGGAGAGTGCCAAGCTGCTGAAGAGCTGTGGGGTGGATGTGGGATGAGGTCTGGATTCTGCCCCCATTGCAGTGACAGTGGCAAAGGTGTGTCAGCCTCCAGCCAGGCCACCTCAGTCTCCACATCCTCTGCAGGAGGAGAAAGCTCCCTTCTCCCTCGTGTTACCTGCCAGGCGGCCCAAGCCTCCATTTCCCAGCCCAGCATCTTCTTCGATTTCTTCCAGCTCCTCCAGGTCCAAACCCAGCTATTGGGGAAAGAAAAGTAGAACATGTTACCACCCAAAGCCCATGCCCTGTGGCTGCTGTCTAAAGAGGGCAAACGCAGATCTTGAAACAGCCCACACTACAGGACATTAAACCCATGGAGGTCTCTGCATCCCCCCCCACTCTCCCCCTCCCACAAAACATCTCACCAGCCTCTGATTCCCTGGGCAGCCCAACGAACCAAAAACCAATTTATCCCATCATCAAACATCACTTTCCCATGAACTAGGTCTCCCTAGAGACTTCAAACAAAACAGTCATTTCCTGGCAGCCCCTCATGCCAGGAAGCCCTTCCACCTAACTTGCCATTAGAGACAGGATGGCAGATGGCCGGGTCAACATGCAAGGGAATGATGAGTCTTGCCCGGGTATGAGCACTGTCCCTCTGGTCAAGCCAACCCAGTCCTTAAGGAAGGGCACAACCTCACTGCCTGCTGGTTACTGCAGCACTTGCTGTTACACTCCAGGCCTTCCTTCATCCTCTCCAGGATCCTTGGCTGCAGTCCATGGCTGGAAGTGGTTCTCTCCTTTGCTGCATCTCTCAGGTCATTTGTTCTCCAGCCCAGAGACTGCTGCCGGATGAAAGTTAAGGCTGCCAGCAGCAAGGACTCTCTAGAAGTCAGGACATGTTGCCTCTGAGAGGGGAGTATTTCACCTCAGGGACAACAGGGAATCAGGCAGACACCATGGCTGCTCCCTGAATTTCTCTCCCAGTGCTCTGCAGCCACAAGCAGGGAAAGTCTTGTGCACAGTATGACAGGGTCACAAAAAAAAAAGGCTCATCCTCCCAGTGACAGAGATGTGCTGAGTACAAGACCTCCCACCTCAGCTGGCCACAGGCCATGATGAGCTCCTCCTGACAGAGGCTAGAGTCAGGGAAGCCTCCATTCACAGTTTGGGCCAAATAAGTACCTGGAAAATGCCTTGCAAAGGGACTTGCGGGACATCCCTGAAAAAAACCAACCTGCCCTCTGAAACATGATACCTCAGAGAGGTAACATGTCAGGTCCTTCCCTAGAAATCCCTCCCCATCCCTTGGCAGGGAAAGTACTCACCAGGAATCTTTCATCAACAACCATAGCATCTCATTTTGTGAGAGGATGGCAAAGGCCAACTTCTGCTAAAAAGTGTAACTTGTATCAATCCAGTGGGGCAAGAGAAAAGAGGAGGGGGGGGAATAAAGCTTTTGGGTGAGAAAGCCCAAAAAGTCATACTTTGTCAGAAAAGTCACTGTCCTGATGCAGGGGTGGCTGCAAGCCCAAGTAACCACAGCTTCGCATTTGTAATTGCCTTGGTGGTACTCAGATGTGTTTTTTTCTAGTTTGAACTAATCTGATGACACTGTAATTCCAGTAAAAGATTTCCAAACCTTCCCAGATATTCAATTTCATCAGGCAGTATTGCTGCAGTGCCACGTGTACCAGCATCTATGAACAATAAGCTGGTGTTTTGGTGCTCCAGTTTCCCCTTCTGGCTTAGCCTCCACCATGAGACTACATCTCCCATAATGAACCATCATGTCTCCTAGCAATGGAAAGCTACTTGCAGCCTGGGGCTCCCAAGTGTTTTGGGGTACTGGGTGTTGCTTTCCAGATACTCTTCTGGATTTTCCCAGTCAGCACAGGAAAATGGTGTTTCGAGAAAACCACACTCTAACTATTCAAGGAACCTCAGGGTCCCACATGGTTTTCTCTTGGAGAAAAAAGAAAACCACTAACAGAGAGCCAAGTTTCACTTCATCTAGTCAAAATAACACATCCTAAGGAGGAAGCCCCGAGAAATAAAGACACCCAGCCATAAGCATGAAAAAGTTTGGCCAGTGCTTTAGGGGCACCCCAGTACCCCCAAGACTTCACCTGGTAAATGGCTTCATCACAAGCGTTCTGCAGGCCCAGGTTCACCATGGTGTTCTGCAGAGTGCGGCCCATGTAGAACTCCAGGGACAGGTAGTAAATGCGCTGGGGAGGCAAAGCAAGGCACTTACACATAGCACTTTCACCAAAGTGGCTTAAAATTAAGAGCAGACCCAAGTGCTTTCCAGAGTAGGAGGGACATCTTCCCAAACCAGTTCTTGGCACCCGCTCCTGAACACCATGCACCAGAGTTTGTTTGTCAGAAGGACCTCTGGCGGGATGCCAGCCAACCCTCCGCTGTGCGTCTCCCTGCCAACAGCCTTCTATAGAAAAATCCCGTTGCCTGCTAAGTGTTTCTTTAATTAACTTAGGACAAGAATTATCTAGGATGCTGAGCGGTATATATTTATACACCACCAAGCTCAGCTGAGGTGATGCTTATGCTGGGCTTTTAAAGTTTTCCCATGCTGAGCTGAAGCAAGCCCCCTGCCCCTCGCATACCGGCCAGGCTCAGGGCCAGGCCCCTTCCTGCTAGTGATTTTCCAGCTCTCTTATCCCATGGGTCTTTCCGTTCACCCCACACCGAGCTTCATGCACATGTTTCCCCCTGTTGAATAAATAAAGTGTCCCACGGGTGACAGGGTTCCTGGCACAACTGTGCAGGACAGGCTGCTCCGTGGTGACCTTCCAAGTTTCAAAGTGCCACAAATACTAATTAAAGCCTATCTGTGGGATGAGAACCAAGCCGTGCAAACTTCATTCTTTGTTCAGATCTATTGCTAGAGACAATTTTGCTAATAAACAGGAATTTTTAACAAAGCAGCAGCCTGATGTTAAACCATGCTTCCCCTTGAATCTCTTTCCTTCGTCTCTGCAATCTTTCCCCACTAAGCAGGAGGATTACTCGCCCTGCCACCCAGACTCTGCTGGGAGTCTGAAAGGATCTATATGTTTCTTGGGGCTCACTGGTAAGACTGAAAACATCATCGCACAGTTGTATAAATACTCCACTCCTTTCAGCCTCCTCCAGGGACGTGTGAAAATCTAAGCTCACAAGACAGTAAGCAAACCCATTCCAAGCTCCTCTCAGCCTTTATGAGGTCTGCACAATCCCTCCTGTTAGCACAGCAATACGGATCAGAGCACATTTGTGTGACTAAGGATGAAAGGGAGAGCTCCACACACTGGTGTGACTCCCAGTGGCTGTGCAGCCATACCGGAGTGAAAGCACAGCCTGCTCCTTGTGTCAGGGCAATACTCATCACCCTAACAAAAATCCGACTTGGGAGGCAGCTGCCCGCATGCTGGGAAGTTATGAGCCTCTGCAAGTACACCCCTGCGCTCTGGGGCTCTCCAGTTAAGTGCTGGATTGGGTCATAATTCAAAAGGATTAAGGCTGAATTCTGCAGCCTCCAGCACCTCTAGCACTGCTGTCCTGACTTGACAAGTGGGGAGGACAGGAAGGAGCAGACATAAAAGCCTCCCAGGAACCATCAGTGCCCTGGAGTTTGGTGACCCGGGAGAGCTTGTCTGGTTTGCACAAGGCAAGAAATTCCTCTCCAGCCTCAAGGCTGAGCTGCTTGCGGGCTGTGCAGGAGCTGAGCTTCTTGCGGGCTGTGCTGAGGCATGTGCTGAGACGTGGAGGTGATGATGCCCATAGGGGACACCACTGCAGTGGTGTGAGCACAGGACATGGCTGCAGTGAAGTGTGCAAGAAGTTAGCAGCATCGAGGCCCACGTGAAGATGTTCACAGGGGGATCACAGGGAACTTGGCTGCAATAAGGTGCCAGGGTTCACAGTTGTGGGGATACCCGAGGTGGGACATGACCACAGCAAAGCTCATCAGAAGGGGTTGCAACGAAACTTTGGGGACCCAGTTATGGAGAACAGCATGAGGGACATGGCCATGGTGATGCCGATGGGTATACAGCTGTGGCAAAATGTGTGTGAGGGACATGGCAGGGCCAAGGTCCGTTGGGACAGAGCCACACTGAGGTGCACACAAGAGATACAGCCATGTCGAAGCCCAAAGGGACACATCAACAGTGAGCTGTGTGAGGGCCACAGCCATGGCAAGGCGCACACAAGGTATACGGCCATGGTGATGTCCATGGGGACACAGCCACAGCAGCATACAAACAAGGGATATGCCTGTGGTGATGCCCACGGACAAGAAGCCATGGTGAGGTGCACCAAGGACACGGTCATGGCAAAGGGCCGTGGCTGTGGTAACACCCGTGGGGACGTGGCCACGGAGAGGTGCAGGAGAGGCACACGGCTGTGGGGATGCGCACGGGCCGTACCCACAGTGACAGCCGTCAGAGGGACACGGAAACACCCGCGGGGCCGACTGGAAAGGCTCAGCCGCCGCGCCCCGTCCCCCCGGGGCGCGTCTTTCCCCCGCAGCGGGGCCGGTCGGTGCTCACCTTGGGGTCCCGCTCGTAGTAGTGCTGCTGGGTGCGGATCCAGCGCCCCACCAGGTGGTCGCGCACCGTGTGGGCAAGGGCGAAGTAGTAGTCGCGGGGAGTGGCGACGTTGCGGTCCTTAACGAGGGTGAAGTGGAGGTGGCGATTGAAGCTCTTGCGCACCTCCGCCACGTCCCCCAGCCCCGCGATGCCCCGCACGCTGATCTGCTTCCGCCGCTCCCCGTCGCTTAGCGGTGCCGCCATCGCGACAACGACGACCGCTCCACCGATGGCGCCGCTGCCGCCGCCGCCGCCGCTCTGCCTCTGCCGCAGCCAGGGTCCGGGCTGCCGCGCCTGCGCCTCCACCTCCCGCGACGAGGCGGGGCCCACCACAGCTGCCGCCCGGCGCGGCCCGACCCGGCCCGGCCCAGCCCAGCCCAGCCCTCCGAGCGGGCCGCGGCCGCCCCGCCCTGTCCGGCCACGATGCGCAGCGACACGGCTGGGGGGCAGGGGCTGCCGGCCCGCCCGTCCGACCCTGGCCCGGGACTGGAGCGGCACGGAGGGAGGGCTGATAGGGCCGGGGATGGTATGTGGGGCCGGAAACGTGTAAGGGGATGGCCGCAGGGGGCCGGGATGGTGCGAGGCGACGAGAACAACATCGGGTCTGAAATGATGTGTGGGAACAGGGATAGCTTGTGGGGAGAAGGATGGCATCTGCGGCTGGGGTGTTATGAGGGGACGGGAACGGATTGAAGGTAGAGGGATGGCATGAAGGGTCAGGGATGTGGGGTACTGGGTGGCATGTATAGAGCTGGACGACTTGGAGAAGTAGGGATGGTGTTGGGGCACTCATTTCTCAACCTGCCCACCCTGCCGGCTCTGCCACTAAAAGCCACACCACCACAGCAATCACCACGTTTTCGTTTTAAATTGGGAGTTTTATTGTCAGTACAGTGGGGTTCAGTGTCCCTTGTACACTCAGCTGCAGACTGCCACACCATGTCACACTGCCCCAAGGAGGCTGTGGCCATGAGCCCACGAGCTGGGGAACACCACACTGCTGGCTCTCAGGTAGACTGGGCTCTTTTGCACCCCAAAAAGACCATTTGGGTCTCCTCTAAACATCCATACAAATACAACCCAATTCCACAGTCAGATCACAAATAGCACAACATGTCCTCTTCAGCTCCCATTGCTTCCAAGAGCTGAGTGGAATGTTGCAGGTACCCTGCTAGGGCTCAGTGCAACCACAATACATTCACTTATCACAGTGAGGTGTGTCTGCAGGCAGCAGCATCCAAATCACAATGTAAATGCTTTCATCCTGGGCCCTGCATCAACCTTGCAGAGGCACAAATGTCTGTGAGGGCCAACAACCATACTTGGTGTTTATTTCTGTGTCTCCCTCTTGTTCATCAGTCTTGCCCTGACCAACTCTAGAACTGCCAAATCCATCATCAGCCCTGTACCCAGCCCCCAGGCCTTGTTCATCCAGCAAATCTGATGTTGTCTTCCACCACCCATCTCAACGGCCAGGGAACCAACATTAGGCTGTAGGCTTTAACCCCACAGGGTACAGAGGCTCTGAGTTACACCTGTAAGTCCATATCCAGTTTCCAGAGTGCTCCTGATCTTTCCTACTTCAGCAAGTGGAAAGCAGAGCTGAGACTCCCGTAGTACATTCCAGAGCCACTGCAGCACGTATGTGTAAATGTGCTGTCTTTGCACGCACATGCAGAAGTTCACTTTCAAACACAGAAGTAGTGAAACAAAAATTATCACTGAGAACTGATAACAAACAGGAAAAACACCCTGAAATCAGGACAGTAAAAAATTTCTTCTGGAGTGACCTTTTCCTACAGCAACATCAGCACAGTATAAGCACATCGTAACAGGCATATTAAAAAAAAAAAAAGAAAAAAAAGAAAAAAAAGGGATTTTCTCATAGAGATCATAGTTGTCCTGCAGAGTCCTGGTTTTTCTTCAAGAATTATCAAGTTTTACATCATGTTGAACCCAGATGTTGTCAACTCAAGGCTTGCCCGTTAGATACTGCACTCTGCACTGTAAAAAAGAGCTAGTGATCAAGGGGACTTGGCAAGGGATGGGAGGAAAGGTTTATCACTTCCCAGAGGACTCTGGAAGCTAAAAACAGGCCCCTCAACAGGTTCTCCTGTGGTTAGCTTCCAAACCCCAAAAATTTTCCCAGAAGTCACCTTAAAGGAGCTTTAGTACTGCATTCTATTGAGTGAGTCAATGTAATGAAAAGTGGCTCCCAATGCCCAGCTTGTTTCAACATTGTCAATTTTCCGGACAAGCTGGAAAAAAAAAACAAAACCAAAACAGAACAAACAAACAAGTTAAACCACAATTCTTTGCAGGAAGTAGTATAGGAGGTGAACACAGTGCTGAAGGTTAACAACCAGTTAATCACCATCGGGGGGGGGGGATGGGACACAGTGTCCCTCCACCCTCAATCACAAAGCATGTGTTGTAGCAAGAAGGCAAATCAAGGACTGAGCTACCGGCATGATGACCACTGCCTCAGCACCCTCCTCCTACCCTGGCCCCCTTCTCCTGACTACTCTCCCCAGAGATCTACTTTATGCCTTACCTTAAAGACTTGGCTCTTTGGGAAGCCCAGTTCTTGCAGGAGAAAGGTGATATACGTGAGATCCATGCAGAGAAAGGGGCTACTGCCAGGGCTGATTTCCATGGTTTTACATACTAAGAAGAAAGAAAAAAGTGAATGTGCACTTAGTGCTCAGCCCAGCTTTGAAAAACCTCAAATGAACCCATGAAACACCTCGTCAGTTCAGTTGTGCAGTGATGGAGCCTGTTACCATGGGGTTGAAATGACACACACAGCAGTAGTATGAAAGCTTTCACACACTGGAAGGAAGTTCAAGGCATTCTGTCACTCCCCTAAGACAACTGAGTTTCTTGTTTCTCTTGGAGAAAGGATGAAAAGTGCCTCCAACTTTTCTTCTATGTACTTCAAGCCTTAAAATCTCAGCAATCTTAAATGTGTTATGTCTCTAGAGGATAAGCACTCATCAGATATTGACACAAGCAAAGGAAAGAAAAACGAAAAAAAGAAAAGGAAGAGGAAATTGAGGAGGAGGAAATCGAGGAGGAGGACAAGGAAAATAACAAAGTAAACTTCACTTTCTTTCTTAGTATGAATTACACAAATGGTAGTCCAGAAATCAAAACTACAAGGATTGTACAGTCACCCATAAAGTTTACCAAAAAGCCCCATGTCAGTTTCATCAAAGCCTGAGTTTGCGGTATTAAGAAAATAACATTAACATTTGTAATTCCTGGGTGACTGTTCTCTCTGCAGATGATGAAGTAAAAAACTATGAACCTATTTTCTTGCTTTTCCCATTATCAACCAAGCATATGAACAAGCATATGAGACAAAAAGAAAAATTAAACCAGATTAGACCAGGTTATGTTAACAGGATGAGAATCCTCACATCTCTTTTGAAAGCATGATTCCAGGATGATTGTTAATTGTCAAGTTTATTAGTGATTTTGAGAGAGTCTTGAAAGTATTGCAAGATGTTTACAAAAGCAAGAATTAATATAGAAATAGTTGAGATTTTCAGAAATAAGCAGAAATGTTGGTGAGATGCTGTGGACAGAGATGCTCAAGAGAGGCGCTCAATATTTACTTAAAAACTCAGGCGTCTTAGCAAGTCACATATTTGCCATCTTTGTATGAATTTACACACAATTACTAGTGTGTGATAGTATTTTACTCACTGTATTTAGCTGCAGTTTCAAAGTCAGCAACAGTTAAGCTTCCTCCATTTTCTTTATCTAAAAGAAAAGAAAACATGGTCTTTCATAGTTTTTGTAAAAAGGCAATTGTAAATTCAAGTCATAAAGGGCTTTTGGAAATCAACCCTAGAGTCACTGAAATCAGTAAAACTCTCACTTGTTTTATAGGTAAAAGAACCTTTAAATGATTCTTAATATAGATTGAAAAGCCTCATTTTTTGAAGAACCTTAGCCTGGTTTCTTAAAGAAACAGTTGAAAGAAACTGACTGCTCTGCCCTGTAACACCTGAACATAGTTAACACCATTCTCCAGATCCAACAGGGCAGTGGTCGTCTGCAACATATTAAATCTGAAATTATTTGTAAAATAAAGTGGCTGAGGAGATGGGTAATGTTTGCCCAAATCATCCTTGGATATCATCAGCTGCTTTCTACTACTGCACATGACAGCCTCACATAGATCAGCATACCACTGGAAAAGAGGTGGGATGCATTCTGAATACATTTGGAATTATCTGAAAATCTTCACTCCACCTAAAAAGGTCAGTGAAGCAAAACACACAGTCTGAGACCCCTTTAGTGCTTTACAGCCCAAGAATTTGAGGGCTTTTTTCTATTTTGTAGAGTTCAACAGACAACAGCAATTTTTGAAATGCAGACAGTTTGTTTAAAAGCCATTACCAGAAGCTGTAGGTCCTACTTCACAGCCCCTGTCCCTTCTCTATAGAAATTAAATAGCAGTCAATATCCAGTAGAAACCAGTGCTGCACAACAGCATAACTAAAGACTAAGCTCCATGACAGCTTAGTAAAGCATAGTGATGTGTGTGTTACCATTTCTTCCCCAACTTGTCATGTAAAATTAAATGAAAACAGAAACAAACGTACCTATAAGACCAACCTCTGCTGCACGGTCATAGTAGTAGGAGAAAGTATAAAAATCCAAGTCCTTCACTTCCTCAGCTTTATGCACTTTTTTGTAAAGCATCTTTGCCACTTTGTTAGAACAAGACTCATACAGAGGCTCGCCTAAAAGAAGGCAAAGAAGCACAGCATATTATAGGCAGAGAGTTAAATATGCATACAATTAATTTAGGATCTGCCAAGAAACAGGCTTCTTTTTCCACAGTAGCATTTCCTAAGCCCTCACAGGGATCTGAAATCTGCATCTTTTTTCAGAGGCAACAGTTATCATCGTCAGGTTGGGACTAAGTATGCAACAGACCAGAGATGGACAACACTATTTGAGGCAGAATGATTCTGAAATATCTTTTCAGGAACTGCTAAACTCCACGTGCATTGCTACTAGCAGCTTTACTGACACACCATGGCACAAGAGGAAAGAGCTGCACAACCTCTTTAACAGCACATCAGGAGAAGCCAGACAGAACAGTTGTGTATTTAGCAAGAGGCTGACAGTGTATCATTTACTCTGATAATAGCATGCTGGGCTGGACAGGAAGAGTGACAAATCACTATACCTGCCTTCTGTCCTTTAATTTTGTACACTATCTCAGCATGCTGCCACTCAGATTTGAAGCCGGGTGGTAAACAAGGGCTGATCAATTCCTCCCCTTCTCCTACTGCAGAAGTAAAACAAAGCCACGTTAGGGAGAAACAGAAGGAGTTAATTTCAGATCCCTCAACCCCAGCCCTGCTCCATACCATCCCACAGACTCAGCAAGGGACCTCCAAGCCCCAGTCATGGCTCAGATGTTCCATGCCCCCACCCCCAGGGCTGGCAAGAACCCAGGTCTCCTGGGATCTAGCAGTGTCACTTTGTGCATTCATTTAAAATGCATCCAGCCATGGTGACAGGAGTCCATATACCACTCAGGAACCTTGAGCCCAGTGGGAAGGGGACAAAAAACATCCCCTACAATAGGGCTACGTACCCTATGCTCAGAGCCAAGACTTGAGGAGTGCCCATAACTTACAGGGTTTTCCCTCAACTCCTCCTAAAATGGCGAGCCTTGCTGACATCAGCCCGAGTCCCAGGTAACTACAAAGGGATAAAAGCATCTGTGAACAACAAGCATCCTTCCTCTGATACTCCACTGACAACTTGGCTGGGACATGCCAGTCTCCTCTATGTGGTCCCAGCGAAATGGCTCAACTCAACAGCTAATGCTGTTGGGAACATAAAAGGCACATTGTGACAACTTGCTCTCATAGCATCCTTACGCAGGATAACCTCTCTTGGGAAAAGCAGAAGCAATAGCTGTCAATGTTAATCTGCCTCCTGAAGACCTGGGAATGCTGAAGGCATTTCCATAACCTTTCTCCCATCCTCCTCAAAGGCAGCACAGACTCCAACATACAGAATTGACTCTTTCTGAGCCCAAACACAGCCCATAGCAAACTTAAAGTGTCAAGAAGCTGCCTCCCTCTACCCTTAGCACTGGGAGCAGGGCAAGATCGAGGAGAGGAGGACAGAATGGCAGAGACAAAGCTCTGTGAACCAACTGCAACCCCCATTCTCCATCCTCCTGTGCCACATGGTGGTGAAGAGGTAGAACTGGGAGTAAAGCTAAGCCTGGGTAGGAGTGAAAAGTTGGGGAAGGTGTTACTCATTTTGTTCTTATTTCTCTTATCCTACTGTTTAATTGGCAATAAATTAAATTAACTTCTCTAAGTCAAATCTCTTTTGCCCATGATGGTAAATGGTAAGTGACCTCCCTGTCCCTACTTAACCCATGAGCTTTTTGTCATATTTTCTTTCCCCTGTCCTGCTGATGGAAGGAGAATAATAGAGTGGCTTGGTGGGCAACCGGTGGGCAGTCAAAGTTAATCCACCACAATCATGTGATTCAGTTTTCTCCACTTCTTCTAATATTAATTTTTAAGGACCTCACATCAGCAGAACACCTAGATCTCACTAGCTTCACAGAAAGTTTCTATCTGTACCGTATACTCTCTTTCCCACAACTAACCTGTATGAATATAGCTTGTAAGTGTTGTTAAACATCTGAAACGAAGTTGTGTGACCAACTGGAGATGTCTGGAGAGTCATCTGGAGGGAGAAAAAGATGTCACTGCAAGGGTTCTGCCAGCAGCGGCAAACATCAACAACAGAACTTTAGGAAAAAAAAGTGAAACAAACCTAGTGCAGTTCAGAAAGAAATGATGAATTTGCAAGTTTTTTGATTTGTCTGCTGATACACAAGACAGCCGCAAAACCTGGACCTAAATAGTGTCTTGACATGACAGCCTAAATGGGTTACATCTCTATTTGTATCCACACCATACTAGTGTAGAAAAAAATATTTTAATTAAAAAGGAATCCTTTTTCCACCTCATAACTGCTTTTGCCAAGAGATTACAACTGCTTCTTTGCATGATCCCTACTAGGGAGACCTGTGTGAAAATTACTGTGCAAGCCAGGCACACATTACCTTCCTACTCAATTGAATTCAGCTGTCAACTCCTACAAACCAGAGGAAAAGCACAGCGCTTTGCTTGCCAAGGAACAGAGCAAGGACCAGCCTGTGGTCTGAAGAAATAAAAGGGTAATTATCTAAAGCACTTTGCATCCTCTTCATGGAGTGCACCAACACAGCAAGCACATTTGTGGGTAACAAAGCTCAGGCCATGCTGCTGTTCATGTTGCTCATACTGTAATATCGTCTCTAAAGTCTCGAATCTCCACATCCTGGGCTCCTCACATTCCCTGTCATTCTGCTGTAAAAGCCCAATGTCTTGATTAGGTTGGGACAGGTTGGGACACTAGATGCAGCACCCAAACAACATCCTTTGCTTTTTTGCAGCTTAACTATGAACTCTACCGAGGCCAGAGCCTTATGACTCCACATATCCAGGGCTTCCAGCTCACAGAACACCTATCAAAATGCCAGGAGAGGAAGCTGGTATGACAAACATCAGCATGGGATTTTTACTACATAGTAACAGTTGCTTGTTGGAAAGCATTAATTTGCAATGGAGTGAACTCAGGAAAACCAGCAACAAGGACTGAGAAGGCACTTTACTGTATTCTTCCAACTCAATATCAGCCATATATTGGACTTGAATTCATTGACAGCATTGTCTTTGAGTTCCTTAGTATAAGCACCACAAACTGAGAGTCAAGGATAAAGACTCTCACGTGCACACTGTGTTTCCTCCAAGGTAAAGCAGCCCTGGCAGGTTCATCACATGCACCACCGACCCATGGGGTTGGAGTAAGAGGAATGACTAGGAGCTGTTAAT
The DNA here is from genome assembly GCA_023637945.1 of Phaethornis superciliosus. Taxonomy (NCBI): domain Eukaryota; kingdom Metazoa; phylum Chordata; class Aves; order Apodiformes; family Trochilidae; genus Phaethornis; species Phaethornis superciliosus. Next base: position 32,832,810 of record JAJQWJ010000003.1, on the reverse strand, counting down.
GCCTCCAGGACTGACTGGAACAAGGCAGATGTGACCAAGTGACCCGGGTTTTTCTGTGGCTAACATCACACCGACAAACTCTTGGTCTGATTCCAAGGGAAACAAATCTGAACAGTTACTGACTTCTGCACCACCATTTTCCAACACTGTGCATGTTCACATTACCTTGGCACGTGGAAGGAAGGTGATCTGTGTTGATCCACCACCCAAATCCAGCATCCCTACAGTTTTCTTCTGTGGATCATCTAGGTTACCTGAAATGTGTGACAGTACAGAGAAAGCCATGGTGGGTGCTGTGAATAACTGGGTAGGAACAAAACCAGAAGTACAGTGGTAAAGTAAGACAACAACCTAGCTCCTTGTGTCAGCTTCCTGCCATCACTAAATTATACTGTCATCTACAAGGCACTTATTCTGGATTTACCAGGGTGACCTAAAAATCTTCAAGTGACAGTTTCACTTACTTCTCTGGTGGCTGCTCATGCTCTAATTACAGCAGCTTTGGTTGTTGAACTCCTAAACATTTTTCAGGACCCTTTTGCAAATTTTGCTTGGGTAACCATTTTGTAACACTGAGGAATGTGATTTTCTTGGCCACTTCTTCTGGTCCCCTAGTGATATTTTGCAGATTTCTATGGCCAAGGGGATGGTAGTCTGAAAAGAGCTGGCTGAAGAGACTCCTCTCTTGGAATTCTTCCTCCTGCCAGTCCAGACCTCTCTTCTTATGTAAATCCAGTTCTTCTCAGCTAGATACTTCAAATACACCTTCCTGACAGGAATAGTTTGTGCCAAGTATCTTGGTATATCTCATAGTAGCCAATATCTTAAGATCTCTGACCTGAAACTTTTTGTGAGCATAAAAAGTTGCATAGAACTTGTCATATTGCTCCACATACAACGCGTGCTGAGCTGAGTAGTCAGGAGACAGATGGCTTTATTTATTGTCAGGAAGGGCTTCAGGGTAGCTTTTTCTTTACTCTTCAGCTACCCTTTTTTATCTCAGCAGTGTAAACAGTTGTGGTATTTCTATGTTACAAATCTGTAAGGAAGTCACATAGCACTTTTATTCTGTGCAGGGGTCAAGCATAGCTATACAACTCACATAAAAAAATCAGTCAGAACTAGTGGCAGACTCTAAAAAGAAATTAAATGCTCTGGTACTCTGCAGGGAACTGAAAGAAAGACTACATTGAACATCTAGGAAAAGTGATTAAACTCCTCACTCTGTCAAGTAAATGGCCAAAATCCTAATGACTTAAATAGGCCAAGCCAAAAACAATCGCCGACTTATTCCCAGATCCTTCTTTTTTCCTCTCCATCCCAATGAATGAGCAAAAGCCATGCAGAAAACAGCATGAATTTCACAGCATCAGTCTTATCTTTATGCACATGCTCATGTACACATACCTGTTAAAAAATTTATTGTGATCCAGGCTGAAATACCTAATGAGGAAAAGATTTAGAACATGCACTGTTAGATCATACCATTTCATTTTATTAAACAACAGTAATAAATAAGGCATATTACAAGGTCTTTCTGCTTTCGGATCTGTGTAGCTGGAGGCACTTTTAAGTTTTCTCATACAGTTTAACTGCACTATCTAAACAAAATAATCCGTAAGCCAGAGCTTGTCATCCAACAAAAAGTCTCCACAGGATGTCTAACTGAGAGCTAAGCAAGGACGATCAAAGAAGGCTCTGCTGAGCTCCCCTGACCTACACTGCCCTAAAGCCAGTGTTTACACAACTGTGAACAACTGTTAAAAAACAGTATTAGATATCTTGAACAAAAAGAATCACCTTCTATACTAGAGTATATATACTTATAAATATAATATACAGTATTTGGAAGAGAAGCCCCACGTATGAAATGCCTGGAGAACTCTGGATTTCACAGGTCAAAAACTGCAGTGAGAAGTCACAAAGGCTTCAGTCCTTAGCTAAAAAGCAAGGAAATGACTGACACTCACATTGCTCATTTTCAGGAAAATATCTACTGGTAGGCTTTTGTTTGATGTCAGGCACTTGAGTTTCCTTTTGAATAGTAAGTGTTTTAATCTTTTCAGTGTTTTTCTTATTTTCCTCTAACAATTTTTGTGAGCTGCATGTTAGTGTCCTTTTCTTATATTAGAGACTTTTTCTCCAGGAATAAGATAAACTAGTGGGCCTTATGATAACAAATTCAAACATTTACCCATGTGGTTAGAACCCAAGGCATGCTAGGGAACATGGCCCGGTTCAACCCCTGGCTGAACCAAGGCTGTCCCTGCTATTAATGATTTCAAAACAAAAGAAAAAGAATTACAATCTCTTTCATCCATTAAGCAGTAAAAGAGAAACTCATAAACAGCTCCGGCTATTTTAAAGTTTGGTTTCTAAGCAGATTTTAAAAACATCTCAGAGCTCAGTTACTTAGACCTTAGACATGTTCAAATCATTTTAACTCAAGACTGATTCTGGTTCTGTCCTCAGCATTTTCCTTCAGCATGCATTTTCTTCTCTATGTAACATTTTTTCAAATTCAGCTCACAGTCACATTCGTTAGATCAGTTATATTTAACATGATGACCTGATACTTCCAGAAAGCTCTGGTGAGTCTTGTCAAGAGGAACGTGTGCAAAACTAGCTGCTGAGCCCCATCTCAACAAGCAGATATTCAGCAACCTTTCCGTAAGTGCTGACTGCACAGTGGCTTCCTGGTGATCCCACAGGAACTGCCCAGCACTCAGAGCTTTGAAAATCAGGACAGAGTTCAGGACTTCAAAATGGAAAACATAGCACAAAATCTCTTTGGCAGGCATGGACTAAGGCTGTGTAAAAACTATCAAACTTGTGGGTTCCCACTACAGCGAGTGGCAGCAGGGATCTCCAGGGCTGCAGAAAGGGTCTTCACAAGTCAGCCTACCTTCATCTGTTCCATTCATTATGGACACGCAGTTGTCCCTCACAAAGAAGGGGGAGGCCTGAAAAATCTCCTTCACCTGTAGTTCAAATAAAAGCTACACTCAGGTAAATTTTTTCAGCTGGAAAGCAATTAAAAAAAAACCAAACCATCACTCCAGCTTTTCACAGCTGGTTTTCTTCTTGGACAAGATCCTGACTGTTGCTCACCACTTTTAAGTTCAACAAGCATCAGCCTGCACTCTGCTGTAAAAGGTCAGCAATTTACATGCTGGCTCTGCAGTTGGCTGCAGAGGCAGTGATGGATGTGTGGGTTTTTAAGTATGAAGTCTGCTCACAAATGCCATTAACAAGGCATGGACATGGAAATGTAAGGGAACTCAATTTCCTTTGCTGCAACTGGTGACCCACATGTTATAATATCTGCAAAGGAGAGGCAGGATTTGGACACCCTGGCTTTCAGGAATGCCCCAGGGAATAGCATTATTAACAGGAACACAATGGCTGCTAGAGGTCCTCTACACTGCATCCTACATGAGGTAGCAAAGCCCTAGGTTTCCAGAGTCCTCTCAAGTAACAACTTGCAGCAGTTCCACCTGAAATTCAGTGAGGAAAACTACAGGGCAGCTTGCAGACAGCAGAGTATGATACAGACATTGCTTTTCACTATACCACATTTCTTCCTTCCAATTATTGCTTAGGAAAAGAGTACACATAATGCACACTTAATAAACTTTTCCTGCAGCCATGAAGTCTAGAACATAATTGGTTTGATTTTATGGTATTTTAAAATATTAAACACATTTTACATACCTAAAAAAACAATTTAAATTACCTCCAATCAATATCAAGGAGCAACCTGGCAGCAACAGGCTGATAACATCACTGATCAAATAGCTGAGAGCTTTTTTCAAAATAGGAGTATCCTGGTAAAAACCAACAAATGCCCAGTAGGAAAAAGCCTGTGGTGACTGAAGTATCTCATTACATTTGTTATTTATATGTCATCTCCAGGGTTATTTGGAGCTGTCATAATTTCTCTGTGCCTGTACTCAAGCAATTTTTCCCCCCAACCCCATTTAAGATCAGATAGCTCTGCACTGCTCCTAGGGTTAAATGATAGAAACAGCTTGTATATGTGAGGAATATGCACCTTACACAGAAGGGACAAATTTTTGCTATAAAATTTCTGTAACACAAACTGAAAGACAAGAAATAGTACCTTATCCAGCAACTTCTGAGCTTTCTCTCCTGGCAGCAAACGTAGGCCAGCTGTGGCTTTCAGGACCAGAGGAGTAAACTTCCACAGCTCAACAGGAACTTCCTTCTTTGCCACATCCAGGAGATATTTTATTCCCTGGACACTCTGTGAGCAAAAATAAACCACACAAGGCTTCTTACAAAGTGTTTAAATTTGCAGTTCTCCGAAAGGCAAAAGGGTGATCAGAGGTATGATTCACAGCAAATGTGGAACAGACGCAAGTGGATATCATAGGGGGTTAGGAGAAGGTGGAGAACTCACTGTCTTCTACAGCTTGAGACCTAGTAGGTAGAGTGGAGATTATCCAGCAGTACGACAAAAGCAAATAGAAAGAATCACTTTTTCAAACAGTGACACAGAATTCTCTGCCACTGAATGTTCTGGCTACAAAAGATGTATGCAGTATGACAAATCCTTGGGGAAAAAACAAGGCCTTTGGAGCCAGTAGAATACTATGAGCTGGGTGTAAATCAGACTCAGGAAGTCTCTAAATCCCTGCAAGTCTGAAGGTAAGGAACACAGGAGAGAAGTCACTTAGTACGTGGTCTGTTTTTCAGTCAATCTTCCTGAGAATCCAATTCTGGTTACTTTTGGAGAAGGCTCTGCCACAACGCAGCACAGCTCTTTCATTTTCTTGAGTGTACTGGAATTCTTAAGGCAGAAAAAAGAATAAACACCCACTGTGCTTAATCAACAACTTCAGCAAGTGGAACCAGATGTACCTGTTCCTCACTCCTTTGCATGTTGACCTACTTATGCTGTGGGTTTGTATCATTTGGAGGCATAGAGACAGTTCATCATACTGTACCACAGCAAGATGTGATTTGCACAGCATATCATACAAAGAAGGTTTTGGGGCACATACTTTTACAGCAAACAAAATTACCTTTTCGACATCATCAGCATATGCCGACAGACCTGGCTTCAATGCTTTAAATGTCTCATGGGTTAATCTGGGAGTCTCTGTGCAAAAGCAGTAATCCAAAATTTAGTAATGGTAGAAATAATTGTCCATACACAAAAAGAAGACCATTTTACAAATTACATTGTATGTTAATGGAAGTCAACTGAAGCCTGTGTCTAGTGAACTGTGAATACCCACCCTACTTTTAACTACTGTCCCTGCTATGGAATTAAAGAAAAACATTTTAAAGTCATGACTCTATTTCAAGTGCCAGTGTCCACTGTGGACATATTTATCACACTCATCAGGCAAACACCAGATGGGTGCAAGTTATCTCTGAGTCCTTATACCTGCTGCATGAAGCTTTCCCAACTGTACTGGTGAAGACCCTACATTTCTGCGTGCTGTTCCAGCTAAACTTGACTCCAGCAGAATGGAGTGGAAGCTTTACCACTATTTTCAATGGCAGCAGTGGGAGCCAGACTTAAGTATTCTGGAAACCTGCAGTACAGACAATTATGCTTGACAACATCCTCCTCCTGCGCCCAAGTACCTTTCATAAAGTTTCCTGCAATATATCCTGAAATTGCATTTAAAAAGAAGCAGGAAAAAGCAAAGATTAAGGAATACAGTGGAAGAAGGAAATCCATGGACTGATGTTTAAGATCTTTGGTGGCTAAGCCCTACACTAGCTCTTTCTGCAAACCTAAGATGCTCCCAACAGGCCAACCACACCATATATCACTCTGCTAATCCTTAAAAGCATCCCCAGATCACCTGCTAACAGCATTCACATGGGTTCTTTCATCTTTAACAAGTTTCACAAATTAAAGCTTTCAGCACCTAAACACATGAAGCTTACGACTCCGAAGGAAAACTATAGCTCTTTTTGTAAACCTCTGTCTTCATCCTCAGCAATACTTTCTGTCCAAATAGAATATACAGCAATTTTAATCAAAAAGTGAAGTCCTACTGAAGTCTTGCTATTTAAATCCAACACTGAAGCCAAGGATGCACTAAACCAGATAATGCAGAGAGGAGCAGCTCACTGCTGGAAACTGGAGACAGCCAACAAATTCATGGCAAAAATTTGGAGGAATAAGGCAGTTTGAATTTATAATCCTCTCTTCCACCAAGCAGTGTTATGAAAAACTGCTCTTCTGCATGGCACTGTTCTAAAGGTAGAGCTGCTATTTAGTTCATGTTCTCTAATTACAGAATTTTCTTGTTTTTCCAGTTTCATCCAGGCCCACATGCCTGAATCATAACATACTTCCTGATGGCTCTCTAGAAAGTGTTGAAGCAAACTTGTTAAAATAATCCCTAGAAAAGAACGATGAATCTGTTCCACAGGTTATGGGAGAATTAATATTATTGTGCAATAAGTAAACCACACCTTTTGGCTGCTGGGTAAATTTAAAAATATGGATGCGAGTTCCTGTGCTTCCTGCATCAAACATAATTCCATAAAAGACCGAGAGATCTGCAGTCAGTGCCTGACGGTTCAGTTTCTCTCTCCGGCTTTCAGCAACTCCATCTGTTGCTCCCATGACTGGTTTGGAATCCAGGTGCCATTTTATATATGCAACATAAATAGCTATGCATGCCAAAATCCCAAAAGCAAAGAACCGCTTTGATATCTTCATGGCTTCCATTTATCAGATGTTTTGTTTCTTCCCTTTATGAAATATTTTATTTCTTGTACTTCACACAGAACAGGTGGCACCCACATCACTCCTATATCCTACAGAAAAAAAAAGATATGTTTTATTTTCTAAAGCTGTTAAAAGGATCTAAGAGTAAAATGTCTATTTGAAAATGGACTTACAGGACTACATCTGACTTGAGCATTAGTTAAACACTAAATTGTTAGCAGGTTTAGATCTATGATAAGAGAGTTGGGCATGGTAGTCTAAGCAGTAGTCACTGCTATCAGCAGCCTGGTAAAAGAATTTACAGGGAGTGACAGACTACTGCTGGCAAGTAAAAGGATTTAGGCCTGCAGCTCCTTCAGCATCTGGAGTAAGGATAACAGCTACTGTCTTCAGTGCTTAAGTCTATCTCAGCTAACACAGGGAAAATGCAAGCAGTTAAATGCTTGCATTTATTCCAGTAGGACAATATAGATTCCCTGCATTTAAAAATCCAGGATTCACCTGCAAATAACTTGTAAAACTGGACCTAGCAGCAAAATCCCTCTCTGATGTTGCTTGTACTGACCATTAAATGCTTCCATGGCTGCTGGATGCCTATGAAACTGCACACTACTTTCCCAGTGTTCAGAAGGAACACATCCACTCCCCTTTAGTACGTCATTGACATCTACGCTAATATTAAGACATGAAACCATAGAAATCTCCTTTTCTCCATTGCTACCAAGGTCTAAGAAGGAGCAGAGTATGTAAGTAGAGTTCAGAGAAAACAAATAAAGTAACTGAGGTGGGACAGAACTCCAATGAGTCTCTCATCCAATGCCCTTCTCAAAGCATCAGCAGCTATGGGGACCCAAAACATTGCTTAGGGCTATAACCAACTGCATCTTGAAAGCCACCAAGGATGGAGATCCCACCAGCTCTCTGGGAAAACTGAATCATTTGCAGTTAACTTTGTTAGATCCTGGATGTTGAAGGAGGTCCCAGAAGACTGGACAAGGACAATTTAAAACCAGTGTTTAAAAAGGGAAGATGGAAGATCCAGGGAATTAAGAGTGACCTCCCCAGATCCAATATAAGGAAAGTAATCACAGCAAAGAACAATGCCAGAAATCTACAAGCTTTCACGTGCTCATCATCCTGACGATTAAAAAAGTCAGTGGTGATTTCTGGGGTGCAGATTACATTACAACATTTCTCTTTTGATATTGTAATGGAGAAAGCAAACCAGTCAATGAAGTTGACCCAAACACAGTCGTGACACATACCTAGTATGATGACACAGTTCTGGAGGTTGACTTGAAGGGGCGAGAGGGCAAAATTAAATTCAAGGTGATTACAGTGTATTGACAGAAGATGGATACGGAAAAGATTTATACATATGGAAGAATGCAGAACCACAGGCACAAATACACATGAAAAGCAGATCAGTGTAGGGAAAAAGGAACTGCAAGCCGTCACAGATTAAACCGGGGAGAATGCAAGAAAAAAAAACAAACCAAAAAACCACCAACTTTCCGGTTTCCATCCCCAGGCAGAGATGTAGCAGGCAATGCCTGCCCATTCAAGGGCTAACCCCTCCTGTCTTCCTGGTGCCAGAAAGGTTCCAGCTGCAGCCACTGGAGAGCTAAAAGCAGCAGGAGCCAAATGACACCTTGAGGAGAAAGAAATCTTCACCTCGGGAAACGGGAGGATGGATGAATGAGAGCTGGAGGAGCACTTGTCTGCCAGCATAACCACTCACTCTACCCCCGTTTTCCTGAAGAGAACCAACTCCTCCCTGCCTCTGCCAGCGGACGGAGCCGGGGAGCGGGCAGGTGCCCTTCATGCCACAGGCCGACAGGCAGCCCGGGCCTACGCAGACCAGACCCAGCCCGGCCCGGCCCGGCCCGGCCCAGCCCAGCCTCCCGGCGCGGCGCGGCGCGGAGCGGCCCGGCCCGGGGGACGCCCGCTCGCTCGCCCGCCCGCCGCAGCTCCTCACAGACGAATCCCCGTGCCCAGCCTCTCTGCGTCCCCTCCGCCGCTCCCCGGTTCCCGGCCTGCCCCGCTGCCCGCACTCACACCGCGGCCGCCAGCCCCGCTATGGCGACGCCGCCGCCCCGCCCCGCCCCGCGGTCGGTCGGCGCTGCCGGTGCGCAGGCGCCGTGCAGGCCGGAGCGTGGGGGCTGAGTCGCGGCCGTGTCCCCTGCCCAAAGGCTGAGGGGTGGTGCTCGGCCTAGGCCGCGGGGGCTTCTTCGTGAGTAGAGGCTGGGGCTGCTCCGTCGCTTCGGTAGCAGCTTCTTCCCGCAATGCCTTCTCAGTGGTGCCGCCCCGAGAAAAAAATGGGCAAAACGCCAAAACAGGCCCTGTACCCCTGGGATAAGGTCACCAAAAAGGCGGCGAACAGGGCTGATACACACCCTCTGCTACCCTGGTGAGATCCAGCCCTGGCAGGCTCGTTACCCCCAAGTTTGGTCCAGCTCTGAGACAGAAAGCATTGGAAGACGTGACCAAAGAACGCCCTTGGCTGCTCTGTTTTTTTGTCCGCACCTCGTGTGTTCCTCTAGCAGTGTTAATAACTTCCTTAATGTCTCTCCCTTTTTTTTTTTTTTTTTTTAAACCGGCAAAAAATCCCCCTGCACCCGAGGCAGTTTGGGAGCAAGGATGTGCATGAAGAAAACGAAGCAAACGTGCATGGAGATGGAAATCAGAGCTGAGGTATAAGCTGTGCTGCTTGAGGGCTATGTGCAGAAAGCTTACACCCTCTCCCGCAGCTCCTTGTGGGTGCAGGCATCTGTGCTAACAGACTTAAGCTGTAGGAGGGAGCAAAGAGTCTCCCAGGGTTTTACTTATTTCAGTAAATTACTCCCATGTTGCAGTGTTTGGAAAGTAAAATAGTTGTTTGTTTTTTTTTTTCCCCCAGCCCTGTGGGTAGCAGGCATTGGGGCATGTAAAATTATGGTTACTGTTCAAATCAGACTCCTTGTTCTGTTTTCCCAGGTAAATGAAACTGATCTTCCTAACTGTTTTTCCATCTTTTGCTGATGTTTAATTATATTTTTTTAAATAATCGTACTATTTGGGATGGGAGAATCCAGCAAAGGAAGATTAAGGCACAAAGACTTAAAATCTTTGTAGCTCCCCCATGATGGGATTGCAACAGAATCTATATTTAGTTTCTATCTCTCCCAGTTCACAAGCGAGAGCCTGACACCTAGTGTGTTTTCTCCACAGAAACCTGAGTCTTCAGGCAACTTTATAAAAAAACCCACAAAACCCAAAAAAGAGCTGTGAGTGCTTTCTGGTGATTCCTGTTAGTGTTACTCTGGAAATTGCTGCTGTAGCAACCCATCAGGAAGAAGACAGACAGAGAGGGTAACATCAGCAGAGGTGCAGCCTGACTGTCCCTTTAGCCCCAGGGCTTAGAGGACGATGATATTTTCAGCTGAGCATGGGTGGCTGGTCTTGGTGAGTGTGCAGCATGGCATCACCTTGTTCTGACCCGAAATAGGATATACTGACAGAGTTAAAATTGTCAGGTTTTGTGGGTTTTGCTATACCAAATGGCAATGTGAAGGTAAACTCAATGTAAATAAGCTGAGTTTCAGTTAGCTTTAGTCTGAGTGAGCCTCTTTTGGTAAAACAACAGAAAAATGGGGATAGGGAGTAGAGATGCTGCAAGTTTTAGGGCAGAAAGCTACCCAAGCCTAGAGTTCTCCTTTAAAGTAAGACATCAGGGAGCCTCATCTCAAATCTGGTGTTTGCTACTGGGATTGTGGCTAAATATAGAAATTCCCACCTAGGAACAAGTTTCCTGACACCCAAACCAGGACTTCAGTCTTATATTTACAAATACAGCCTTGTCTGAGCTCGTGAGAATGGGTACCCTGTTATATGCACAACATATTTCTTTTTTCAAGTTGCAAGCAAGCAGGAATACTTCCAGAGAGAGTTACTCAGGGTCAAGTACATCTTCTTCAAGGTAGAAGTTTTGTGCAATATCAGCATTGTTTTCCTTACCAGTATAATGTTTTTCAAACCTAAATGAAAGATCCTCCTGTTACCAATTTCTAAAAGATGCAGTTAATGAGCCAGCAAAACAACATGGTCTTTCCCCTTTTCATTAGGGAAAGATTGCATGAAATAAGGCCCTAGAGGAAAAGCAGGCCAGGCCAGCAGAGCGCAGTGTTTTATCAGGAACACTGTTTCCCCAGGAATGGGGCAAAAGAGTACAGTATTTATTTCTGCATCTGTGTTCATAAAAAGTGCTACAGTTACGAGTGGAGATTCCAAAGAATGAGAACGTAATGCTGGTTTTGTTTTGGTTTGTTTATGCTGTTCACAGAAATGAAACAAATTTATGTGCATGTGGAACAGGTCTCAGGCTGTTCCTGGAACCCCCTTCATTGCCTTATCTGGAGCCTTAGGAGGGAGTGTAAATTGTTTAAAAGGTTTTGCATTTGTTCCTGAGACTTTAACACACACAGTATTGCTGTCATTCCTAGGATTAACTCAAGCCATATAGCCTGAGGTTTGCAACAGATTTTCAAGTGTGATGTCTACGTGGTTGATACATTACTTATATGTGCGTGTTTAGATTCATAGCTTGGTGTATTATATATCGTACCTGAGTTAGAATGCAGGTAATTGGGAACCAGTTATTTGTGAAACCATCTCTGTCATTCCAGTGTTACAAGAACTACTTGTTTTGGATATCTGAATGAGAATTAATAAACAGTGATCAAAGATAAATTGTACAAATTTGGGAAACTATAATTAAAAGGCTCTTTCACCAGTTCATTCATGACTACTGCAAACTGTCCATTCCCAGCTCATGGCTTGTGCTGGTACCATTTGAGCTGAGGTAGCAGCCCACAGGTGCTCCCAACTGCTGTTTCTCTTCATCTTAGTTCCCAGCTGTGTCCTGGATCACAGATGCTCCCAGATGTTTAAGGCACAAAAGAGTAACCCTCCAAAATATTTCATTTGAAGATTTTAGTGTTCCTCTGCTAACAGCAGTCCAGGACGCCAGAAGTCATGTCCCACAGTATGCCAAGCTGAGATTGCCTGAAGAAGAAAAATACTCTGGAAATACTAAGGGAAAGTAACACTAACTAAACCTACAGCTCAAATTCCCATCCAAGATCCATTTTCTCCCTTTGTCTTAAAGAACGAATTACACATGTGCTGACCTTTAGCAAAGAAATCAAACAGTAAACATTAATCTTTTTTTCCTTATGAATGTGACTCTCAGCTCCTCTATCTCCCTGCTGCAAACCACACACCTGTGGCTTTTCCTGTGATTTTCTAGCCCCATATCCTCCCTGTATTCCTGAGCAGGCTATGTATCCCTGCAGTCCTGTTACTGCCTGAAACCCCACATGGCACATGCTGCTCTATAATGCACTCCACTGTGATTACTCACCATTCCTTCCAACATTTCTAGCAAGGCAGGGACTGGCAAATACTGTAGCTTCTTCGGAGGTGCCTCTGTCACTGGTCAGAGGGCTATGGTCAGCTGTACTAGATGCTGAGCTGCCATTTCCTATCCTACAGGGAGCACATAAATACTTCTCTATCTACTCTGGGTACCCACCAGTTTTTAGCAATCCCACAGAAATTAAACATCTCTGAGACCTTTATGTTTCTGGCAATTATGGCTGACACTAGTAAAAGGTTCAAAAGTTTTGGAGACGCAGCAGGTGGGCAAAACAATCACATCAACCTCCTATTCTGAGGAAACTGGGGTCTTTGCCAGATTTGTGTGTAGGCCCTCCACTGACTGCTTTGCTTTTCCAGCTGATGCTTCAACTATTTCTGTGATCTGAAGTAATGCGTCTTTTTGTCTTGAGCTTTTTTTGAGCTAAAGGTACTATGTGGCAGTAAGTTCAAACTCTGAAAGTACTCTAGAGTTGGGCCAAGTAACTGTATTTTGCTCTTGCTCTATAGTTGAATGTAAGAGATCATCTTTGCATTGCAGTGCTTTGCACTGGTTTTGTCTAGAAAAAATGCTGGATGTGCTACACCATGATTTGTGATCATATCACAGAAAGTGTCTGCCTGGGGATGTCAACAATGTTTTTGTTAGTGGTTGTGGCTGTAGTACCACAAAACAGAAAAGCCAGACAGGTCTCTGCTGTTCCTCAGTGCTGTTGGTTTAAGATGTATGCAGAAATGAGCTGTAACTTTGAAAACGCTGCCTTGGCATGGCCTTTTTAGTGCCCTACAGGCTGAAGTTCTTCACAAATTTATTATGACCTACATAATTGACCTATATTATGTGTCTATTTGTTGAAGAGGTTTCACTAATTAGAAACATGAATGAGCATGGCTTAGCAGTTATTTATTTATACTGAGGTGTATGCCTGCTGTCTACAGTGATGTATGGGAGGATAATTTCCAGATTTTCTCCCTCTGCCCCCTCCATAGTTGACCTGCACCTTGGATTATTGCAATAAAACATGAATTGATCCTGCTTTCAGAGAATAAAGTTCAGTTATTTTTATTGGTCTTCTAGGCAATGCAATATATCCTTTTGCATGTTTGTATGCAAGAAAAATAAGCATGAGGGAGAAAACAGAGCAACATTTCTAAGCCCTTGTCTTGGGGGGAGCTGAGTGTACTTTGCACTTCACTCTCTTGAGGCGTATTTTCAGGCTGGGAGTCAGCATTACTACACCCAGCTGATACTTGAACATTTTATAATAAATAGTTTTTCTTTCTTCTTGTCCTTGTGCCTCACTTGCAGACTGTAAGAACTGCTTGAAATCTAGGCTGATGTTGGAATGTGGTGAGCAGTAACACCTTTGAATTTAATGGAATTGCACCTGCTCCCAGCAAGCATGAATTTTGCTTTTAACGTTTTAGACTGAGGTCCAGAGCCTGGCTGATTGGCCTCAAGGGGCAGATTTGGATCACAGCTTTAAAACAGATGTCTGCTACTACAAACCCTAGCAGTTGTATTCACAATGCTATCAGGTCGTTTCCATTGCTGTGTTCCCATTCAAACAGACAGGGTGTGCAGAGTGTAATCTAATTAGGGAGAATTCCCCAGATTTTTTTTTTAAGTCTGATATCAGTGTGTTTTTAACTTCTCCAAATTCTTTAGAAATGCATTAATCTATTGGCTGTCACATAGTACTGTGTTAAGTATGATACATAATTCCTTCAAGAAGCTGTATTTGAAGAAAAAATGTTCATGATTTCAGGAAATTTTTCGCATATCTTGTGTTAGGGATGGGTTTCTGGGTAGTCAAAACCATGTTCTGCCTATGTGGGCAAAGTGTTTGTTCAAATATGTATTATTCACTAGCTAAACTGGTTGTCAAGTGGCACAGGTTTGTCTAGCTGTATAGATAATATCTTGCTTAGGCTGTTGTTAATAACAATTTTTATGATCATGTCATGTCCAATCTCGGAGTCACTTGCAAATATTCTGAGAGAGAGGAAAGCCCTTTCTCACTTTATCATTCTGACTCTTCTGCAGAAAATTGATCCCAACCTCTTCTGTAGAGCTTTTGAGAGCTATTATATGACACTAAGGTTCAAACAAGCAGCTTTTGGTAAAATGCTCTGGTTTTTAAAAACATTTTGGGTGTGATATTTGAAACTCAGCATAATTTAGCTTCAAGCTGACCTCTTGACATTTTCATGCTCAAACTAGAGCCAATCAGGTTGCTCAAACACTGGTCCAGTTGATGGAGACCCTCTGGGCCCTGTCCCAGAACCAAACTGCCCATAAAGTAAAATTTATTTCCTGATGCCTAACAGGAACTTGTCATGTTCCAGCTTGTACCCATCACTTCTTGTGCTGTCACTGAGGATTTCTGGGAAGAGCCTAGCTCTGTCTTCTTTTTAGGTAGCTGCAGATAGCAATAAGCTCTTCCCAGAGCCTTCCCTTCTCCAGGCAGAGCAAACAAATGCTGAGTGGAGGAGTAGTGTCTCTCTCCTTCTGGCTCCCCTTTATCCAACACAGCCCAGGGCATAGATGGCCACCTTTGCTGCAAGGGCTGATCCTGCTGATCCTGGTCAGCTTGTCTCCTGAGGGCATTCGCATGGAGCTAGCCCTTAGTCTGTCCCCTGCATGGGGATTTCTGTCTGTCCTTTGGCAGGACTTGGCATATGCCATTGCTGGACCTTGTAAGGCACCTGTCAGCCCGCTTCTCCAGCCTGTCCAGGCCCCTCTGAAGAGCAGCCCTGCCCTCCAGGTTGGTGCAGAGTGCACATTTGCCAAGAGTACATTGCATACCAAATTCCAAGTCATTAATGAAGACCTTGGTAGCCCTTAGTAATTAACTGCCAGTTAGACTGCTGACTACAAACAGTAGTTGTGGGGTTTGTGTAACAATTTGCATCTTCACATGATTACTTGTTTAGTTTCACAACACTTTTTTGTGTGTGTGTTGTATGATATTTTCAATTACTATTATATAAAGCAAGTTAGAAGCAATTTAAAACTATGAAGAACAGAAAAATGAAAGCATCTGTCTTTCCTTAATATTGAGAATATTACGTTGTTCCATATGTGTAGAAATAGAAATTTGGAAATAAGTCTGGTTGCCTGCTCCCTTCTATGTATATAACCCAAGGTATCCAGTCTTAAAATTAAATCTGACCTGAAGAGTTACTATCATGTTTCTTCATTGTACAAAAATGTGACTGGATCATATTAAAGAGCAAAAACTATCTCCAGAGGCCTGTTTCAATGTGACAGTGCAGTCTGAAGCAGCACAACTTTATCTTACTTTGCCTTCCTTGAGTAACAACAGAACATGAAGCCACAGAGCTCTGTGGGTTTCACTCGATGGAAATTTCATGTCAGCTTTAAAGGGGGACATGTAAATAGCTGTTCACAGGTGCTGTTGTGTTTATCTCAGAAGCTGCAGACGAATGAATCAGAAATAAACCTTGACTTTAATTTAGGATATTTTCAAAAATGTGGCACTGGACCCAGAGGGCTGTGCCCAACTTAAACATCTGCATCAGACCCGGGGGCAGTATTGCTTTCTACTTTCCTGAGTGTCACTTTTCATGCCTTGAGAGCTATTTTTGGAGGTGCTCTGCTGTCCCAGTGCCCCTTGAGGAGGAGTTTATTGCTCCCAGTCCTCCATGTGGTTTTGCCTCACCCTTTATTTCACTGATGAATGTTTAGAGACAATGGTTTAGCTCCTATAAAATGAAACTTTTTCTAGTGCCCTAGTGATAAATTCACTGTTGGTCATAAAGCACCTGTGTGCCAGAGTGAATGCAGAAGTGCCTGGATTGAATAATTATGATCAGCTCAGATCAGCTCAGAGAAGCAAAAATAAGAAACCTCTGTTTTTCAGCCTGAAACTCTTTAAGAAAACTTTATTCCAAAACCAACCTCCCTGTCTTTTGAGGATTGGGCCTCTTGGAGCAACTACCTTGGGCACCCAGAAATGCAGACACCAAAAACTATTAATTGCTTTCAAATATAGGATGTCTTCTCTTGTGCCACATGTTTTCTCAGTAATTGAGGTCACCTACCTGTCTTCTAACATAATTTATGGAAATACGTCTCTTCTTACAAGATGCAATCTTAGCCTCTCTGATAGGCTCAGTTATCATGATGTAGAAAAATTACTCTGCAAGTGAGATTTTCAGGTTACTTTTGATGTTAGGTACCTATGTGCTAGTTTGAGCCACCTTCATGCTCAACATGAAGCAAAAACTCTGCATCTGAAGAGAGAGAGAATAAGCAACTGAAACAATTCCTACTTCTTAGTAGAATGTGTAACTAGTTGGCTGGGAAGGTGATGTATTAGCAGGTTAAAATATTTCGTTTAGGTAACTGAATTTAGAAAAGCTATATTTTGGTTCGGCTAATGAACTGAAAATGCATCAACTGCAGAATAGTATTTGCTACACCCTAACAGGACCAATTTCTAGAATTTTCTGAGGACAGCCTTTGGTGAACAGTTTGGCTGTGGTTTTTGGGCAGTCGTTCCCTCAGGTCTGGGTGCAGAAAGCAGTTGTGAGGAAGCTTGGTCAGGAGAACATGCAGGTGTTGTGTGTACTCTCACAGAGCCTGCTCTGTAGAGTGCTGCTGAGTCCCAGGGAGATGCTTAGAGACTGGCTTACAGCAAAGTTTGCAGGAACAAAGATGAGCTACACCTACAGGATGGACAAGGGATCAGACCCAACCAGCATGGGTTCAGGAAGAGCAGGTCCTGCCTGACCAACCTGATCTCCTTTTATCATCAGGTGACCCACCTGGTGGATGAGGGGAAGGCTGTGGATGTGGTCTGCCTGGACTTCAGCAAGCCCTTTGACACCATCTCCCACAGCATTCTCCTGAAAAAGCTGTCAGCCCACAGGGGCACTCTGTGCTGGGTTAGGAACTGGCTGGAGGGCTGGGCCCAGAGAGTGGTGCTGAACCCTGCTGCATCCAATTGGTGGCTGCTCACCAGTGGTGTCCCCCAGGGATCAGTGTTGGGCCCAGTTCTGTTTAATATATTTATTGATGATTTAGATGAGGGGATTGAGTCCATCAGCAGCAAATTTGCAGATGACACTAAGCTCGGGGTGAGTGTGGATCAGCTGGAAGGCAGGAGGGCTCTGCAGAGGGACCTGGACAGACTGGAGAGTTGGGCTGATTCCAACGGGATGAGGTTCAACACGGCCAAGTGCCGGGTCCTGCACTTTGGCCACAACAACCCCATGGGGAGCTCCAGGCTGGGCACAGAGTGGCTGAGAGCAGCCAGGCAGAGAGGGACCTGGGAGTCTGGATTGACAGGAAGCTGAACAGGAGCCAGCAGTGTGCCCAGGTGGCCAAGAAGGCCAATGGCATCCTGGCCTGGATCAGGAACAGCGTGGCCAGCAGGTCCAAGGAAGTGATTCTGCCCCTGTACTCAGCCCTGGTGAGGCCACACCTCGAGTCCTGTGTCCAGTTCTGGGCCCCTCAGTTCAGGAAGGAGATTGAGGTCCTGGAGCAGGTCCAAAGGAGGGCAACCAGGCTGGTGAAGGGACTTGAGCACAGACCCTATGAGGAGAGGCTGAGGGAGCTGGGGGTGTTCAGCCTGGAGAAGAGGAGGCTCAGGGGAGACCTCATCACTCTCTACAACTCCCTGAAAGGAGGGTGTAGCCAGGGGGGGGTTGGTCTTTTTTCCCAAGCAACTATCAGCAAGACAAGAGGGCATGGTCTCAAGTTGTGCCAGGGGAGGTTTAGGTTAGGTATTAGAAAGAATTTCTTTACAGAGAGGGTGATCAGGCATTGGAATGGGCTCCCCAGGGAAGTAGTGGATTCTTCGTCCCTGGAGATATTTAAAAAGAGACTGGATGGCACTTAGTACCATGGTCTAGTAACCACAGCAGTAGTCGATCAAGGGTTGGACTTGATGAT
Source organism: Phaethornis superciliosus (assembly GCA_023637945.1). Lineage (NCBI taxonomy): Eukaryota > Metazoa > Chordata > Aves > Apodiformes > Trochilidae > Phaethornis > Phaethornis superciliosus. The sequence continues at coordinate 32,814,751 of JAJQWJ010000003.1, read as the reverse complement.
CTCTGAGGTCCCTTCCAATCCAGCCAATTCTATGATTCTATGACTCAACGTGTTCACACTCTTTGAAATTGAAGCCAGGCAGTGGAGAGAGTGGGGTAGGAAGCAAGGTAACAACTTTCAGCTTTGCCAGAGCAGGCTTAAGGGCTGAGTCTTCTTGATCAAAGAGCAGACAAGGTTCCAAGCTTCACTTTCTTCACACTCCAGTTATGTTTTCTTCTAAGCAACCTGCAAAGCTGGGATAGTGGAGAACCAGAACCACTGCTGGTGAGTGAGTAAAGAGGTGAAGGAGCAGTGGCTGTGTGGTCTTCTGAGGATGCAAAAGCTGAGATGACAAAGGGAGAAATTTGGAGCTGTGTTCTGCTGTCCTAGTTGTACCAGCCTGCTCCTGCCCTTGAGCACTTCTGTCTAGCCCATCAAAGCTACCAGGGAAGCCAAGTGTAGCAAAGCCAAGGGCTTTCTCAGAGGCAGCAGAGGTTGCCTGTCTTAGGGACCACAGAGACAGAGCAGGAGATATGGAGAGGTCTGCTCAATAAAGGTACTGGCTGGCCTTATGCAGTCAATGGGGGAAGTCCTTTTCGTGGGTTATTCAGCTGTTTGAAGAGCACAGCATCCCAGAGGGATGAGGGAATCAGGTGCTAAACCTTCTCCTGTGGTCCCAGCATAAAGCAAAAGAAAAATGTGTTTGGGTTGACCTGGCACCAGCCTGTCTGCCCAACCTCCCATGAAAACCACTTTACCTCTAGCTTGTCCTCATGAATAACTGGGGGTTGAATTTACCAAGCAAAGTGATCGGCTTCTCCAGCCTGCTATTCATTACTCCAATTAACAATTAGTTGCCTGAAAAATGGGCCAATCTGTTTCTTAGGGAGCTGCATAGAAAATCCACAAGGCAAGCCAATTAGCATACCAGCCCTCACCGTCTAGGGAATTTAATTTAGTTATTTGGTTGATCTAAGTACCGAAATATTGTTGTTTTGTTATGGAGCACATAATGTTTGTTAAATGGCTGAAATCCCTCGAGGCCCATATGCTGCTGATATTCTCTGCGTCGTTCCAAGCCGGCAGAGGCAATAAGGTAAAACTGTTTTGTCCCACACATGGCCCCTGTATTTTCCTGGCAGGACATGGCAGCTGGACACAGGCAGAACAAACCTTCGCCATCCGGGGTGGGCGGGATAGCTTCCCTCTGGAATAGTTGCACACTTGAGCAAGCCCATTGTCTGCCCAGAGAGCATTTCAACCGCCTCTTACCAGGCAGCCACCGCGTACAAAAAGTACGCAGAGACAGTGTTAGGACAACCTGTCTGCACAGCGTATTGTGTGGGGGCAATTAGTTTGCAAATTGCCCATTTGCACAGCCACGCATGAATTAGTGACAGTACTCTCACAGGATTTATTATTCTTATCGTTACTACTAAGGAAGGGCCATGAATAAATAAGGTAATTTGGACAGACGCCTTCCTGCCGACACTCGGGCGGTTCTTGCCTCTTCCTCGGGGATGACAGGCAATGGGTGGGATCCCTGGGAGCACATGAGTGGTTCACAGGGATTTTGGCTCTGTGTCTCTCTAAGCCTTTAGGCTGATGCTGGTGTAACCGTGGCATGCGTTGTGCGAAGTTCTTTGCTCATTTAGTAGCTTTTTTTTTTTTTTTCCTCTGATGAGAGAAAATATATGACAGCTGTCAGCTTGTCTGCCATTGCTGGTGCACATGCTGTGTGCTTGGAGATATGACCCAAATCCTGAAACTGAACTGCTTCTTCCTTTCTGGAGAAATCCCACATTTGGATTTCAACAACCAAAGTACCAGAGACACTTATATGTTCATCTTGATCTGATGGTATCAGTTTTATTCCTTTCTGAATTTTCTGGAGCTGGTGAAGTCATGTTGGAATAAAAGGAGTCTAAATGAAGGGTAGTCCTGCTCAGTGGTTCCACCTTATTAAATTCTCCAGTTCAAAATCCCAAACTGCAGACCACTGCTGCCTAATCTGCAGAGGAAAAATATAGATGAGGTGCATCTCTATCTGTCATACTTGGGGTTTTTTGTCAGATATTTCAATTAATCTGTGCATGCTGAAGAAAGAGTTTGTGCTCTTACCATCTTTGATAACCTCCACAGGTGTTTAAGGGTTCAGTTATCCAGCTTTGAACCTGCTGTTTCTCCACCATCACAAGGAAGGAGAAGGAACCCCCCGAGCTGGCAATACAGGGGCTACTGCCAGGGGTGTGAAAAGTCATAGCAAAGCAAGTTGTGATCAGGAGGTGTGAGTGTGCTACATGGACATCTGCATTTCTTCTGGGAAATCTCAAAGGCTGCTGTTGTAGTTGCTCTGTAGGACTATCTTTAACTTCAAATGGTTGCTCAAGGTAAAAAAGAAAACTTGGTGCTTTGAAAAATAGTTCTAGACAGAATTTGCTCCTGAATTATTTGGCACAGTGGCTGACTTCAGTGAAAGTCTGTGCATTTGCACTAACTCAGACACTTCTTCCCTGCCCAGCTTGGCTTTGGCAGCTTCTTTTTTGACACATAACTGGTCTGGCACATCTTTTTTCACTGGATTCATCATTTACTACAAGTAAAACACATCAAAAGCCCACAGGTATTGATGCAGAGATACATGGTCCCTGATTTGCTGGGGTGCTGTGAGCCTGCAGTGTTCATTGGTTTCAGAGGGAACTGGGTAGAATGAGGTATATGTGAAAATCAGACCCATGTCACAACTCCATGTAACTGGTCAGCAAAGCATCCCAGATCACTTGGTGTTTTCCCAAACAGCCAGAATCTTGTTGAATGGGGCCAGCAAGGGATGATGAAGACAGTATGGTTTCCATGCTGATTTTGCACTTTTTTACGACTCTTTTTTTTCCTACTAGACTATTTGGAAGGCAAAATGCAAGGACTCTTCCATTCTGGATACAGAATTCTTGAAGGCAAGAGAAGATGTATCTTTCCTGACCTTCTCCTCCAAAAATACATCATTGATTTTCTTTCTCACTGGTTAGGTGAGTTACCTATGGCAAATCCCCCTTTACATTTCTGTTGCTTAATCCCCAGGGGCCACAAAACAACAACAAAGCAAAATCTATCTCTGACGAATACTTTAATGTCCTAGTTTGTGACATTATCTTTTCTGGGGATGAATAATTTTACTGTATCTCATGTGCACATGACACCATGCATGAACAGCCAAGTTCATAGTTGGCACAATCAAGAACAGCCCATTTTTTTGGCTGCTATAAATAACGTTAGGGAATACCTGGTGAAAAGCATGCCCCTTTTTTCTTTTCCAAATTCATCGCACTTCAGAGAGAGAACGTGTTCCAGCCATGGCATTTTATTCAACCTTTTTTTTGGCTATTTAAGGCACCATCCCAAAGGACTGTCTCGAGTCTTCATCTTTTTCCATGGTGACAGACTTGCATTTAGCTGTAGCTTTTTTTAAAAAAACAAAACAAAACAAAACTGTATTTCTGCACGTTCTGCCATTTCTCTGTCAAAAACAGGGAAAAGACTACAACAGGATTTTATGAGGGCAAATAGTACTAGAGAGCAAATAAGATGGGCTGGGGACCAAATTGGACAGCTATTTCATTTGTCATTTATTATGGTTAAATTTTTCTGCAGATCTGACCTAATCCTGTGCTACTTAGTGCTCATTTTTGAATCCTCTGCAAATGTGATGAAAACCCAGTAACATTTTACATTTCTCTGCAGCCGGGTGGTTAACCAAACTCTACTGAGACAACGCTGGTGTTTATTTGAGGATTTAGCAGATAAGAAGATTGAAAACTGCTCAATATGGGCACAGCCAATATTGTATAACTCTCCTTTATTTTTAAACAGAATGAAATAAAATTCCTTGGAGAATCCTTAGCATTATATGATCAACATGCTTACAATCTTTGAGCCAACTTCTAATCTGATGGAAAAAGATCATTTGTGTTTTCTACAACCATAAGAAGCAGAACTCCCGTGGTGCTACGTTTGGTCTCCTGAATTCTTTACAAGCTAAGTCGTCTGTTAGTGTTGGAGAATTTTCCCTTGGAAAGCTAAGGAGCTAGTAGTTTCCTGCAGCTATCACTAAAAGATGTGACCACTGCTTCTTTCCTTGTTTAAAACTGCAAGTTTCTTGGCTGAAAGAAAATTGTTCTGAGCTCTGAATGGCAGCTTAACAAGCAGTGTATTGTGGAAAAGCTAGTTAACAAAGCAGGAGGTACATTTGCTCTTGTGGATGTAGGGTCTTCCTTCTTACTTTCTTTGATTTTGTTACAATCTTAGTCAATGCTGTCTTTATATTCCTGTATCTGTGCTTGCTGTTTCCTGCCTGCCAGCTGGTAACCATTGGTGCAATGATCTCATTGGAGCTGATGCAGTTTGACGCAATTAATGATGTGATCCTATGTCTTCTCCCATTGATGGTCCTGTGATTTGAGGGGCTCAAGCCATGTTTAGGGTAATGAACAACCAGGACTCAGCTTTCCTGGTACAGGGCACCACTCTGGTCATAGCTGTGGTCCAAATCCTTTGGGGAGAGGGTAACTGCTGCATTTTATTAAAGACATGCAACTGAAATAATAATCGGATAAAAGGATCACTTATTGTCAAATGATTATGGAGCTGTATTATGTGATTTCATATCTTTTCCTTCAAAATCTCTGCATTTCAAACCAGCTTGTGGTTTTACTCTGTGCCATTAACACTTTGGTATTACACAGGAGTATATTTCACGTGGCAAATTCTGTAGAATATGGATTATGTTATCAGGAAATAAATAAAAAATTCTCAAGTTGGCCTTGGCTGTGCTGGTGGTAATAGTGAAATTGTTTGTCCTTAAGCTACAACAGACTCTTAAAAACTGAATAGGGAAAAATGCTTTTAGAGTGATTTCTTTACAATAAAACATGATAGTCTTAAAGCTAACTGATAATCTTTTTTGAGTCCATTTCATGTGAAGCAGGGGAGCAGACAGATTCCCAGCTGATGTAAGTCAACATAGTCCCATTAGCTGGCAAAGCTGGGTCAGTCCACAGCAGCTGAGGATCCAGCCCCGTGACTTTGAAAGAATCATCATCTTGTTGGCAAAACCAGGGAAAAGACTATAACAGGATTTTGTGAGAGCAGATAGTACTAGAGAGCAAATAAGATGGGCTGGGGACCAAATTGGACAGCTATTTCATTTGTCATTTATTGAGAAATGTTTTTATTGGAACGAGGGCAAGTTGTCTCCTAGAGCTGCTCAGGACTGCTAACCTTTTTTAGTACTTTTTAGTATCTATCACTGTAGTAGAGGTAGATTCATGAACAGTACACCTTTAATAACAAAACTCCTGAGTTAATCTCCTTTAAAGGTCTGTGTGGCATTACTAGCTATAATCCCACCCTTCCAGGTTATTGTAGATGCACTTATGGGCACAAAACCTTCTTTGGGAGAATTAGGTATTCTCTCATTATGCACGCTAGTAGTTTTTCACTGAATATCACTAAGTTTCCATAAAAATTTGTTTTTACTGGCAAGTTGCAGAGTTTACCCTGTTTTTAAAAGAAGATCTTAAGAACTGTCTCGAGTTGTCCTCTAGCTACCTCGGAATTATGCAGGTGAGATACTATCCAATGAACTGAAGGAAATTTAAAGCAGTTTGCCTTTGGAACAGGCAGATGCAGGGTACGTGCAGGGAAGGAAATGCTGTACCAGCTGAGTCCCTGCTGCAAGTGGAGCCATTTCAGGACAATGACCAGATGGTTGAAGCAACCACCAATCTCCATTCCTTGCTCTACCTGCAGGACCTCATTGCCATGTGTCTTGGGAAAATTGTCCAGCCACTCAGAAGGCGTTGAAGGTTTGCAGGGCTGCACATAGACACCTGAAGTCTGATTCCCAGACAGCTATAGCCTGTATCGTATCTGGTCTTCTACCTCTGTGTCTCAGCTTCTTTGGGGAAAATAATGCTCCCTTTCTCTGCGCGTATCTGTGCAAACTGTCCAGAATGAGAACTCCTCTGTCTTTGCTTGTCATGCTAGTAATAAATAACCACAGCAAGAAGATTGTAGTAACCGTATCAAGAAGCACTGCAATTGCATCACTAGCAGCAGCAGGAACCTTCTGCTGAGGAGGTGACCTCTCAGTGTGCCACAGATCCCTTGCTGATCTAGTCCCCACCTGGGACATTCAGAAATGCACAAGCAGCAGGGCTGTCTGGGCAGTGGGTGCCCAAGCACCTGTCTCCAGCCTCAGGAGGCAGGCACTCTCCAGTGCTCACTACCTCACATTCATCGCAAGCTGGATCGGGGAAATGAGGTCACAGCAGAGTTGGGCTGCAGCTTTGCCATATGCAGAAGAATTCAAGAAAGTCCAAGGTGCTGGGTTAGTGGCAGGTGTCCAAGGAGCTGGGAGTACCAGAGACTGTTGTCCCTCTTGGGTTATGAAGGACAAAGAAGACCCTGCTGGCAGATGGTGCATCCAGTCCAGACCGCAGGGTCTCACCTGCATCCAGATACAGCTGCAAACCAGGGCTGGACTTTGTGCTCCCCAGATATCATATTCCTGGAGGATTTTTTTAATAGAAACTTTAGTTGAGACCATACCTCAGATGTGATTAAATGCCAAACTCTGAACCAGAGTAAATGGAAGGACACATTTCCCACTACAGCTTGTGCATGAACGTAGAGGAAAAACAGGGTGGAACATGACATGATTTTTAGTACTATGAGCTTTTTGATGGCTGTGTTGTGAAAGATGGTCTCTGCTCCAAGGTGCAGGTACACAGGATAGGGTTGGCAGGGGCATTCCCTCCATGTCCTACAGAGCTGAGTTGTCCAAGGGCTCACTGAGAGCTCAGGGCCAAGCTGAAAATTAAATTGAAGTTTCTCAAGTGCTTGAGACAAGCCACCTCCACCTTCCCTTTCTAAATAGCTCATCTTGGGTCTGGTATGCCATTCAGCTTGGGCAGCCATTCAGCACTGGAGAATCCCCAGGCTGATCTGTGATACTATTTCCAGATAGTTTTGCTTTGGTTTTAATCTATTGCTTTGGTTTTTTTGAGGTTTGTTAGATGTGGCTTGGCTTGAAGAGGGGCTCAAATGCCACCACATGTTCTGCACTTGGTGAGAGGAAGTGTAATTAAGCCACCTACCTCTTAAATACATGACCTGCCTTTGAATAATCAGGGAAAGCCACCAAAAGGGTTAAACACTTTATTTAGATGGCTTTGTTTGTTACGTGTGTGCTTTGCTTGTTCTGAGAATTAATGGAAGATAAGCTAAAAGTTCATTTATAAGAGTATTAAAGGATAATTATGATGGAGTAAATGCAGCAGGTCAAAAGGCATTACGATGAACAGACTCATAATATAGGGCTTGGGAAAATAAGGTAAAATGTACAGTGCCTGACATCACTTGGTGAACACCACAGAAGGTGTACTTCTTTGGTTTTTGCTATGTTCCTTCATTCCCAGTCTAAATTGAAGTTGCATCCATCAGAACTATGCTGTTTGCACATGAACACGTAATGATAATGAATTGCGGTAACTCAAATTAAACTTTTGGACAGGCATAAATATGTGACCTTTTAATATCAACAAAATGATAAAAAAGATTTGGTAGGAAATCTGTTTCAATCAGATTAGAGGAGAAGTGGGTAAAGCTGATTACAAGCCCGCTAAACACAGTATTTGGGCAGTATTTGTTCAGAAACAATAGCGTTAATTCCACTTTAACAAGTATTATCTGGAAAATCAATAATTAATGGGAACCCATTATCAACTTGTAATTTAGCACAGAGATTAGGTTGGGGGAGAAGTGAAAGCGAGTGGGCAACCTGCTTTTACTTGACCTGCCAGGCTGATGGATTAACGAGTGACAGCAGGTTTGATATTTTTTTAAGGGAGAGGTGGTAGATATAAGTCAATTTGGACCTCTTGCTGTTTGGCACCACCTTGCCCCCCCTTCCTCATGCTTTGCAGAAGAGCCACCTCACACAGCCTGGTCACTGCAGCCTGAGGGCTGACATCTTGGGTGGCACTTGGACCTAGGGCAAGGAAGCACATTTCCCCCAAATCCATGGAGTGCACTGGTAATGGCGGGCAATCAGAACAGAGTGTAGTCAAATCATCTTGGCTTGGCTTCCTAAGGGGCCATTTCACTCCTTAACATCTTTCTATACCTCCTAGCTCGCTGAAGTACTCCCTAGCATGTTTTCTGCTTGATTGACAGGACTTGTAATGACATGTGTCAGTACATGTGAATGGCCAGATTTTCCCCATCCAGGTCCTCCCTTCACCCCACCACATCAGCTCCATTTGGGGAAACAACCTTATTTGTCCTCTCCTTCCTGTTGGGACTCAGATGTCGCATACGCACGCGTGGATCAGAAGCGGTGCGCGCGCCGTGTCGCTGGAGTAGGTCATTGCGACAGATGCCAAACAGATAATGGTCTTGTGAAGACAACATACTTTCAGAGGATACAGATGCTCTGGTCAAGGATCTCTGTGTGTGTGTGTGTGCATGCACATGTGCATCTCTCTGGCTGTCTCTATGTCTGTTCGTGGAGATGAGAGCAGGCTTTTAGAAGAGAAGCATTGACTTTTGCTAAATTTCAGGTGGACAGTAGTAAGACACCATTTCCGCCTTACTGCTGGCCTGTTTCTTTTCACCCTGGGCAGAGGCTCTTTTTTCCCAGAACTGAGTTACCTACCTGGTTTTGGACAGGGCAGGATGCAGTCTGTGGGCCACAGTAGCGTAGCAGAATAAGAGAGTGAAAGGAGATGGGCTGGGGACACTGGAAAGCGAGGAAACAGGTGCTAGAGGACTTGTGGAGCCCTCAGTGCTGCTGGGCTGCAGGTGGCTGTGTAGACACTCATGGTTGGGATGTTCTTTGATATGCTGAAAGGCAATGAATGGTTAAAATTGACATCAAGGAAGACCCTGCTGACACAAGCAGTGGCATATGGATAGAGGAAAGGCAACCATGCAGGGACATAGCACCTCTGTTAGCAAAGCAGTGGATAGAGCTGGAAGTAGTGACATCTAGGGCTGCCCCCACATTTCCCACCAAACCTGCCCTCATTAGTGATGCAGGTCGACACCACAACAGGATGAGAAGCCCAAGAGCTGTATTTGTGTCTCTGCTTTCACTGACTGCCTCCTCTGTCTTTGAGTTGCAATGATGATCGGTCTGGTCCTTACAGGGTGACTGGAAGGCTGATGCCCTGACCCTGGCTGGTATGCCTCGAGGTATGGTGTGCTGCCTGGGTTGTTGATGGAGGCTTCTTGACAGTCAGCAAGAGGAGATGCTCTCAGTGAAGGGAACAGATTGAAGGCAGATTGTGTGGGTGAAGTAGCACCGTGCTACCCAGCTAGGGAGTGGCTTCAGAAATGGCATTTAATCATTCAACATTAACACAAGACATCTGTCACCATCCTCGGCAGTGACGGGGCTACACAGCTAAACAATATGTTCCGGCACTCCTAATCACTGGAAAAACACTACTTTTTGCACAGAGTTCTTTTAGTGCCCGGCACAAATCCTTCTATTTTATTATAGCAATCCCAGCCAAATCCTCCAATAAATGGAGTTTTTATTAATGTGCAGCTGTTAAATGAGAAAAAATAAAACTCAGAAATAAAAATCAATCCCTCAAAAATCAGGCTGATCCCAGGCAGTAAGAACAAGCAGGCCAACCACATATTTACAGCTTTTTGGTATTATTTAAAAATATGGTCAGGGCTCTTCTTTCCCCCTCCAGTTTTTTTAGACAGGCCCAATTAGATTTTGCCCAGGAATCTCCAAGCCACTTCGGTGGGCTGGAAATACACCAAAGAAGAGCAAGATGTGCTGGGATGAGGGTCATATCCAGTGCATATGCCTGGTATTTTCCTGCTGACGCACTCAGGAATTTGGTCTGGACAAGGAGGAGAGTGGTGGCGTAGCACCATGCCCAGGGCAGCTGGGGTTTGGCTTTGCAGTAAGGGATGCACTTGCTTCTGTCCAAAAGAAAAGAATGTCAAAAAAGAAGGTGGAAAGAGGTGAGTGACAAACCTTCTCCAACCATTGCAGCTCACATCAGAAAGGTGGGGTGGTTTGCTTTAACTAGCCAGTTTGGGGCATTTGGGGGCTCTTTGCCTTGAACTGGAGCTTTTCAGGTCAAATGTGACTCCCTGAATTTTCCATTTTTGCAGTCAAAAAAGAAGGAAAAGTGATCCTATGATGATCACCTGTGGGTGAGGCAGGTGCTGAGTTGGAGGGAAGAGCAATGTCTGCCCTGGACTTAGACCCAAGGGCACCAGAGGCCCTTTCTTGATGGCACCTTCCCAAAGGAGAATTCTGAGTGAGCAAAGATGTAGGAGACCTTCTGGATCTACCATCAGAGGCATGCATGTGTTCCCAGGAAACTGAGACCTCAGATAGCCCCGTGGGTGCCCATCTACACCTAAACTTTGAATGGGAGGGCAAAGCCAAATCTGACAGTTCCCCGAGTACTGAGAGGGTTGTTGTCCTGCCCAAGTTGCTCAGAGTTGCGCTGTGGCCATTGGGATAGTGCCTGTCCCTGGCAGTCAGACCCTGGTCATGCAGGGGTGCATGGGAATGCAAGGCAGGAGGGAATGCCTGGAGCAGATAGGACCCTGCCCACGAAATGGCATGACCACCTCTGCTATTCATTCTGATTAAATTAGAGCCAAAGTAAAGCCCTAATTCTTCTGATTAAAGCTTAGAAGTTAAGCTCTTTGGGCAGGATGCCTGCCTTGCCCTGTGCTCTCCTAAACCACTTTGTCCACTTGATGAAAAGACACTAATAGTACACCCCTGTATGTTTTTCTCAGACATGCATGATGCCATAAGGTCTGTAAGGAAAGATGATGTTCCTGGGAAATTCCACCTCTTCTTCCTGAATAGTGGTATTTATATGTGGTCACTTGGCTGTTTCCAGAAGCAGAGAAGTAGGAGGAACAGCTCCAAGCAAAGCAGAGGCTTCAATCTTTAGTTGTCTTGGAATTTTCACAGAAGAATTGCCCTGGAAGAGACATCCCAGACATTGGTTGGGGTATAACCGAAATGCTCTACAAGCAAAGGCAACTAAGGCTACAGTGATGAGTTCAGGTATCACAGACAAGAAGATTTTATTGTCACTGTTCTAGTCTCAATGAATAGATGTTTTACCCCAGGGTACCTCTGTTATCAAGGTTCTCTAGAGTGCTTTGTGCCCAGCTTTTCTTCTCTGCAGGGCTTTCTGAGGACATGGGATGAGATTGTGCATGAAGTTTGCCTGCATTGCACTTGCCTTTAAGGAGGAGACCTGTCCTGTGGCTTCAGCAAGGGCTGGAGGCACATCCTTGGGGTCCTGTCCTCTACATATATCCAGCTTCTTGCAGGGAAGCTGCTAACTTCTTTCATAGGGAAGCTCCCCATCCCTCCTCCTCTCCGCCACAGGCAGAGGCACAGCCTGGTATTGTTTGTCACAGATCAATGCATTTACCCATGTGGAAAAATGTCATTACCACCAGGGCTCGGCTTTTCTTTCCCTTTGAACTGCTCCTGCTGTGCTGGTGAGGGGCAGACTAATTGCCTCTTTTCTCAGCTTGCCCCTGGGGATGGCTGCCCCGCAGTCATCCTGGTGCTTTCAGGCGTCCCCCCAGCCAGAGCATCTCCTTTGCCAAGCAAATGAACACTCAGCCCCTGCGTGTGGGGCCATGGGGCTCTTCGTTACATCGCTCCTCATGAGCTAAAAAAGACAAAAGGGGGACTCAAAAAGAGAGGGAAGGATGGGACGTGGGCTCCCAGCTACAGCAGGGGACACAGGTAACCCACTTGCCTGTGCTCCAGACTGTAATGGTGCTGGGATGACCAACAGAAGTAAGGGGAAGTGGAGATAAGAAAGCCTCAGTGTCAGGTCCTCTCCCGAGTGGGCTGCTTCTGCCCCCAAAAAATGCTCTGCTGGGCTGGGGAGACAAGCACCCCAAAATCGGACTGGCACAGAGGTGTCCTGAAGGTATTCCCCAGGATTTCTGCCACCACCGTGTTCACCTCCCAGAGGGCTGGAGAGAACATTGTCTGGCTGAGTGCTGCAGGAGCAGCAAAAGAGGGCAAACAGGGAGGTGCTGAAGGAAGGCAATAACCAGGCCTCTTTTCCCTGGTGAAACTGAAACCCTTCTAGGCATTAAGCAAAACGAAACAAGAGCCTTTCCAAATTGGAAGAAAATACATTTATTCCACTTTCAAAATCCAGCAGAAGCTCAGGACAAAAGGGAAGATTGCAGACAATGATCCCACAAGGGAAAGATTTATTTCTTCCTCTCAGTTCTTTTCCTACTCCTTTTTTTTTTTTTTCCCCAGAGTGTGGCAATAGCAATAATATAAGCCCTTATTTAAGATGATTAAATAATTGTTCATTGTTGGCAACATTCAGTCTTTTGATTTTAGACAATATATTCCCTTTTGTCATCAAGGTCCACCTTGACTATGCTGGAAGAATCATGTCAAAGCAAAGACCAGCATCTGGTAGGAAAGCTGGAAAGTCCTTTGTGCTAAAATACATAATTTCTCATAATCCCAAAAGAAAATTGCTCACATTTTACAAATAAGTGCTGCCAATGAAGGTGAAGAGAAAAAGATGTCTCAGGAATGATGGCAGTGAGGGCAGGGCAGAGCTGTTTGGAACTAGAGGATCTTGAAGGTCCCTTCCAACCCAAACAATTCTCTGATTCTGTGATATGATTCTATTGCAAGAGAAGAAGGCAGAGGGAAAATCATCCAGGTTGAAAGCTGCTCTTTCTGCATCCAAAAGGAAAATTGTGGAATTTAATGTCAGAGCACAGAAAACACATCCCTGAGAGCATGGAAGGAAGCTGGGCATGTAGAACTTTCCTGCTAGGTCAAGTAAAAAATTGGTGAAGTGAGCTATGGGAACCCTACCTCTTATATGTGCATTTCTAGTGCCAAATAATGTGATTTCCTGCAGAGGTGAGACAGCCAAATCGATGTGCCTCTGCTCATGCAAGAAGGAGGATAGATGCACAGCAATATATTTGATGCTGTTTTCTACTATTACTGTAAATCCTTTAGATGGTCTTTGTGACAGGATTGCTTCTCAAAAAAAAGGGTCATTTGCTTGTGTAATGCCAGGAGGGTTCTGTCAGCCACGTGACAGTATCTTTAGCTAAAAGATCCTAGTTTATATCTCTTGGCAATCCAGTCCTTAAGGCAGGGGAGGGTGAGGTGAGGCTATGAAGTTCATTAATGAGGTATCTTCTGTTCCTGAGAAGAAATGGAGACATTGCTTGGTGTTGGGAAGCTATGCTCTAAAATCTCCTGGCCCTTCTGCCAGTGCCTTCTCCCCACTCAGCTGCAGAATGAAGAAAGCTGGGGAAGCCCTGAGGATCACTTGTCATGGCAGACCCAGAGCTGTGTTGCAAGCCCAGGCCATTGCTGAGCATGGGTCCTAAACCTCTTTGCACAGCCTTTGAATTCACCTTATGGCAGAGGGTCCTCCTTGTGGCACCTGTTTGAAGTCAGGAGAGCCGAGGTAGAAAGTGGTATTAAAGAGGAGTGAGAGTAACTGCCTGCACGAGTGGTGTCCCCTGCTTTAATTAGGTTAGCTTCTTTCATGGCAAGTGCAGTCATATGGAGCTGAAAAATCAATACCATATGGCATAGTACTCAGATAGCAAACTTGAAGATTAATTAAAGGAGAAGTAATTCTGTCAGGTCTCGTAGCATAGTGCCTACGATTAGGCATGGCTGAACTGGCTTGGAAATGCAAAGGCCAGGAAACACCTTCACCCAGAGCTGAGCTGACTCCCTACTTTGGAGTCAGAATAAACTGAAATTCTCCTTTCTCTGCTCCCAGTGGAGATGTAATAGAAATATTGAAATCACTGTTTCATGTGTTTCCTGGGTTTTCCTGTGTCTGCGGGGCCACCCACTTGCTTTCAGCTTGCTGCAGGTCAGGGTGGGGAGATGGGAAGGGATGCATTTGTTCTGCTTGGCAAGGTGCTGGGTATGAATGTGGGGAAGGTGCTGCCTAAGGTCTCACTGTGCTCCTGGGCTGGGAGGTAGGAAAAAACAGAAGGTAGGAAATGTCGAGAGGTTCAGATGTTGTGACGATGAGCACTGGACTCTTAGGATAAAAGAGGGATGGCCTAGGGGCTGGCTGGATAGAGGTGTATGGGAGAGAAAGAAGGCTGTAAGGTGGAGAAGAGGTGAGGCAAGGAAAAAAATCAGCCTTCAAGTCACTAGAGAAGCAGACATTTCTCACAAAAACTGTTTGCAACCCAGACATTTCTCTATCACTTCTTCACCTCCTGGGACCAGTGGCTTCCAAACCAACCAGGTTGTCTCTGAGCTTTTCCAACAGCCCTTGCAGTCACAAGCTGTAGCTGTCCCTCTCAGGGTGGGTGAGGTATGCCCTATACCCAAGCACGTTGCTGGATATCTGAGGGGACAGCCAGATCAGGAGACTGGAGTCCTGGAGCCAAGACTAGGTTTCCCATGGAAACAACTGGTATGTCTGCTACAGACTGGGGCGTTTTATAATGTTACACCTGGAGTGAATGTAGAGCAGCATCAATGTCCATGGCACCTGGATAAGACGCCTTGTGCTAGAATCTAGCAAGGTTTGGATCCAAGCTCTGCCCCTGTTTTGTTGCCTGACCAGGGGCGGGTCCCTTTTTCTGCTGACCATTCCATGTAGCACACAGTAGCTGTGAGCAGCTGCTGATATCCTTCAGGCTAAATAAAGCATAGTGAGCTCCCCCAGGCCTCTGTATCAAGATGGCAGACTTGGATGTCAGTGGAGATACTCTGAAAGATCTCGGTGGGTCTTACCTTATTTTAACTTATTTTCACTCCATGCCACTATCTAATCTGAATGAAGAAACTGGCTGACAGTCTTCCAGTATGAAAGCTAAGAATTTAAGTTCCATTCAAAACCCACTAAGGTGGGTAAAAGTCTTCCAAGGGGCTTCATCGTCTTCAGCTCAAGGCCTTTATGGCACCAAAACCTCCTCTGCTCTCCCAAACATAAAAGAAACCAGAGGCAGTGGTGAAATTATGTTTTTCCATTAAAAAAAAAAAATCCAACTCCATCCTTTGGGAAGTTTCATTTCCAGGGCGTGTACCAGAGTGGGACAACATCTTCTCCTCTTCTGGGAGATGCTGATTTAATGAATGTGACATCTATTGTGTGTGCTTGGGAGCCTCACAGCCATTTTTCTTCTGCTGATATTTTCTTTTCTTTTCTGCTTTAATGAGTGTTTCTCTAATTGACTTGATGATTTCTGTTTAATTAGCACATTTTGGAGGAATGATCAAAAAATAGTAAGATAAAGTAATCAGACAAGCATAGTTCAGAGGAATAATAGCTCCTTTGTGGGGCTAATTGGAGTGGACAGTCCATCAGCTAGTTTGGGGCTCCTCACAGTTGGATATTCCCAGCCTAGCTGTGCCATGTGCCCAGGACTTCCAAGCACTCACATAGACCCAGCTCTGGTAGTCATTTCAATTAGCTTTAATGAGCTGTGAATAAGTACCAAGGAGAACCAAGTCTGGACCTGACTTCTTTTGTTGTTACACAGATTTTGCAGCAGGCTGAAGTAGTGTATGACCGGGACCTAAGGCAGGCACAGAGCTCAAGGTACTGTCAGGCAGCACATCCCTTGGGAGGGCTGTGTCCCAGACCACACAGGCCATTCAGGACAGGAGAGGGTTGCTCACAGGAATGTGATGTGCAGGTAAATGGGCCTGGAAAACAGCAGCAAAGTGGAGTGGAAACAAAAACAGCCCACTGAAGGAAGGAGTAGCCAGAAATCAGAGCTACTGCTGTTATGCCTACTCTGCCTAAGTTTCCTTCTGAACACCCTGTCCCCCATATTCCCATATATCACCTAAAGGTTTACACCTCTGGGACAAGCCCCAGTCTCCTCCTCAGGAGCAGGGACAGGGCTTTCCATGGGCTACATCACCTGCAGCTCCTGGAGATACACAGGGTGAGATCTTCTTGCTCACTGCTTGCTGGTCATGCCTCCAGCCGCACTTGTAGGTGTAGCATTTTGATGGTCATTTGTTTGCCCTGTGTTTGGCTAGGAATTAATTAGGAGATGGGCTCCAGGCTGCTGTGACAGCTGTCTGCGTGCGGCACTTCCCAGCAATTTGATTAAATCTGCAACACTCCAGATGTGACAGCCCTATGCATAGGCACATGGTTTGCTCTTAAACTGTACTTAAACCGTGACTGCTCTTCTGGTTTTAATCAAAGGCAAATGCCTTAAGACAGAAATCTGCACAGAGGAATTAGTAAAGATGTCTCTGGGCATGCAGAGT
Organism: Phaethornis superciliosus; assembly: GCA_023637945.1. Classification (NCBI taxonomy): domain Eukaryota; kingdom Metazoa; phylum Chordata; class Aves; order Apodiformes; family Trochilidae; genus Phaethornis; species Phaethornis superciliosus. The sequence goes on along the minus strand of JAJQWJ010000003.1, from coordinate 32,798,439 downwards.
GGGACATGGAAAGGGAACCCCCCCTCTAGTACCAAATTAGTGCTGCCAATGCACTTGTAGTAAGCTCAGCTGGTGATGCTACAGCACTAAGCAGGTGGAGTGCATGGCCAGCTGTGGTTGTGCTCACCCTGCAAACCCTTTGCTTTGCCCTCGTAAACTTGAGCTAGAAACAAAACCCTTCCCACAACCAGGCAGTTCTGGAAACACAGATTTCCCCATTCACATAATCTGGCTATGCCACCTGCCCCTGCAAATCCATCACCCCAAAATGGAGGATATATGGCTATTACACGTACCTACTTCTAACTGACCAGGAGCACAGACATAACTCACCACTCAACATGGCTGCAGTGAAATCCCATTGCTCACATCACCAGAAAGAGGCCCACCTGTAACTCAGAGATAGGGATGTTGCCTTGCAAACCGCAGATGTGCCTCGCTGCAGCACACCCCTCCCCCTTCTTTGCCATCTTTGCCCCAAGTGATGGGTTATTTATCAATTCTTTTTCACCTGTGTGCCAGAGACAACATTTTCACAGCAGCCCTGTGCTCCCACCAGGACATGGAAGAGGGGGAAAGAAAGCTCTAATCCTTCTGTCCACACTTACTGAGTCTTGGACCTTCCCCCAGGCTCCCACTCATGCCAAATTGCCTGTGTTACCGTCAGCTCACTCCTCACCCTGCTGTGCTCCACTCCTGGGCCACCTTACACCTGAGGAAGGGCCACAATAGCCACCAGCAGAACAGGCACCTCGATGTCTATGGATTTGACATCATCCCTGGGGACCAGGCTCCAACCTTGCTCTCGTGCCAGGATGATGCAAGTGCATGACATGGAGCTGGTGGGGAGCATCGAGTTGTGACTGCTTGTGCTGCTCCCATGGGTGGGTGTGTGGCACAAGCTTGGCTTTCAGAGAAGGGTTCTCCATCCAGCCTGCAATAAAGGAGCTTCTCCCACATTCAGCTGCCTCAAAACTGTCAGATGGCCCTTTATTATTGACCTGATTCATATCTAAACCAGAGAGGTGAAAGCTGTCTTATCCCATTACTAATCCCCTAAACCAGGCCCTTCAATATCTTCTTCTTGCTTCCCCTGCTGCATCACTACATCAGGTGGTTGCAAGGCACTAATTTCTGTGTTTTCCACGAGTTTCATGTCCCTGCAAAGACAGGAGCCCAAAAAAACCACCAGCCACTGTCTTGGGAGCCGTAATTGGCTGAGGACAGTCTGCCAAAATGTTGCACCTATCTGTAATCCTCCAAGGACCTGCAAGTCTTGTCCCCAGTGTCTGAAGGGCACATCCCCGGGCATCCATCCCATCCCATGTGCCCTCATGATGCATAGGGTGCTGCAGGGCATGGCGGGTGCCAGAGGTGGCATTGGAGCAGCTGCAGGGAGGAGGGGACACTGTCCCACCTCACTCTGCCCCTAGTCTTGCAAAGTGGAGCAGGGATCAGAGGGTAGGGGATTGGGTTACTCCAGCATTTCCCCAGAGACAGACAGGGGTCTGCACTGGGGCTGGAGTGGATGGGTTGGGTGCTGGGGCGCCCTGGGGCTGACAGGCTGGCTGGTGCAGGCACCCTGCCCACAGGGCCAGGAGGGAAGAACCCCGGGGAAATTAGAGCAAGGGGCGATGTTTGATGTTCTGCTCTTTAAGCGATTAATAATCTTTCAGCGTCGGAGAATCAGCTGAAAATCTTCCCTGGAAAATAATGAGCAGAGAAACATTTACTGATTAGTCTAATCCCAGCTAATCCTATCTGATGAGCATATATCAAGATATCCTTTAACTGATTTATTGTCCAAAGGACTGGTGGAGATGCCCCTCTCCACCATGGCCGAGGGTGCCAGCAGTGACAGCATGTGTGTGTCCCCCACCCTGTCCCACAGCTCCCGTTCCTGCTGGAACAGGACTGCCCTCCACCAGCAGCACTGTATCCAGGCCACCTCGCCAGCGCAGGGAGATTTAATCGCTATTTCCATTTCTGCATCTATCGGCTTTCTGTGGGGCTTGAGCTTTTATGTTTCATAAACTGATTAGGAACAATTATACACACTTTATCCCCAAACTTTCCAAATGCCTAGGCCATATGCATATTTAAGGCTTCATCATCTCTCCCAACAGCTCAGCCTGAATGTAAACTGCTGAAATCAAGCTGATTCTGGGACAACGTCAAAAATTAGGGTTTTATCCACTAATATCTGCTCGGACAGGAAATTTGTTGTGGGTGGTGGCCGGATTATGGCTTCTAATTACTGTGGCAGATCCTCCCTGCCTAGCAGTGAAAGTCTCTGATGCCACCAAAACTGTGGCAAAACAACTCTGGATAATCAAAGGTGCCCAAAAATTCCCTGAGATTCCTTGTCCCCAGGCAGGGGGCAGCCCTGGGTGGAGATGCCCTGAGCATCCCTGCCATCCCAAGCACGAGAACCCCAAATCGCTCGGTCGATTTGAGCGTGTGACCCCCAAAAATGAGCAGGAGCCTCTCCTCACACCCATTTGCCTTTCTTGGTGCGAAGCGTGATGGCTCAGCGAGTCCCCCCCACCAGCCTTCAGCGCCAGCCACGGCAATTATCCTAAATGAAAGTTATTGTTCTGATAATCCCAGGAACAGCTTGCGAGGAGAGATTTGGGTCTTTCTTTAATAATGCAAAGTTAATGCGGAGTCCCCTTGTAATTATCTTTATCAGAAGGACCCTCAGTTAATCTGACCGTCCAGCAAAGGCCCAGATCAGGCGGCCCATGTAAGCCGGTTGTAAATCGTTTCCATCAACAGATGAAGGGAAGGGGGAAAAATTGCAGCCCAGGTGCAAGAATCTAGGAGCAAAAGGGAGCAGGGAGGCCAGGCACCTCGAGGTGGTCCCAGCGCCGGTGGCAGGACACCTGGGTTCAGGGAGGATCTGTACCCATCTGTCCCCATCCACAGAGTGCTGGGCAGAGGGGCAGAGCAGCCTGGAGACGTGCCCCATCCAGGATGTGGGGCTGAAGGGGTACAGGGTGGGATGGGGGTACTCGGAGGGGACCTGAGGAGGGCACTTCAGGACAGGGGCCGTAGTTGGAGAGGGTCCTGGAAGAAGACTTAGGGAAGGAACACATGGGGATGTGAAGGGGGTTTACAGGTGTTTTCTGGGTGGCCGGGACCGAGCAGGGGTGTGGAGTGCAACCCCTCTCCCGTCCCCCACTCTTGGGACACATTTGGCCCGTATCTTGAGGCTGAGGGGGTTGTGGGAGTGACCGCAGAGAACCGAAAGGAACCCGGGGAGGGGATGCGGGGGCACCGCAGAGAACCTGCGGAATGGGGAGGACCGAGGGGCGGGGGCCGAGTGGAACGGCGAGAGGGAGGGACGGACGGCGGGAGGAGGATGCGGGGGTCCAGGGGCAGTGGCCGGGGGGAGCCGGGGGAGGGGTGCAAGGCCGGTGCGGCGGCGGGGGGAGCCGGGGGACGTTAATCCGGGGATTGGGAGCGCCCTCCCCGCCGGCCCGCCCTGTGATTGGAGCCGGGGCCGGCGGCGGGACGATAAAAAGGGCAGCGGGTGGTGGTACCCGCTCTGGGCCGGGCCAGGCGGCGGCGGCGGCAGCGGCAGCGGCAGCGGCAGCGGCGATGCCGGGCCGGGCGGAGCCGTCGGGGGAACGCGCTGCGCCGGGCCCTGTGGCGGTGCCCGTAGCGGTGGCACCTGGGGCGGCGGCGCGGCCGGGGGGTGCGGGGCTGCGGGCTAAGGGCTTCGCCATCACCGACCTTCTGGGGTTGGAGGCCGAGCTGCAGCCGCCCCCCGGGCCTCCCCCCGCTGCCGCCGCCGGTGGCTACGAGGGCGGCGGGGCGTTGGGACTGGGGCTAGGGCTGCTGTGCGGCCTGGGGGGGCCGGGCGCCCCTTGCCTGCTGCCCGCCCCGCTGCCGCTGCTGCCCGCCCGCGGCCCCCGCCCGTCACCCGGGCCACCGCCAGCCGCCCGCCGCCACAAGGAGAACATCTCCGGTGAGCGGGGCCGGGGCCGGGAGCGGGGCTGTTCACCTGCGCATGGGGACAGCCGGCTTGAGCGGCTGCCAGGGCTGCCTCGCACCTGCGGTCCCGGGCACACGCGGTTGCGGCGAGCATCCTCCCCCGCGCTCCCCGTCCCGCCGGGCTGCTGGCTCCAGCCCCCCGGCGACGGTGGGGTCGGACCCTTTGCCCCAGGGTAGCGGCAGCGGTGCGGTGCTCCGGGCTCGACCGTGGCCCTGATGCCGCTGGTTGCTGTGGGAGGGGAACCCTAACCCGGGCCTGCTCCCGGCGGGCGGTTGGAGCTGTGTTTTGGGAGCTGGGTTCGGTCCCCCTGCTCCCGACGGGAATGTGACTCTTCCCTCCCGCATGCTGCTGCCAGATGAGGACAGCCTGTCTGGGGACGCCGGCGACCTGAAGATGTCCACCTCTCAGATCAAGAGGAAGAAACGCCGGCACAGGTAGTGCCCGGGAGAGGGGCTGTCCCCATCCTCACCTCCTTGTTGCTGCCACAGCCTCCCGCTGTTCCTCCAGTGCCCCGGCCGGGGCAGTGTATCTCCTCATGGGCACAAAGAAAAAGAAAAGCTGCAGCTGGGGTGGGGGGAGGACTTTCTGGCGGAATCTTCAGCGCGGAGAAGGCTGCCAGTCCCGTTGCTTGCTGTAAAGGTCTGGCCTTGGTCACAGGATGCTCTCTCCTCTCGGTAGGACGGTGTTCACAGCTCACCAGCTGGAGGAACTGGAAAAGGCTTTCAACGAAGCTCACTACCCTGACGTCTATGCCCGGGAGATGCTGGCAGTGAAGACGGAGCTGCCAGAGGACAGGATACAGGTAGGTGGCTCTGTGCTCTCCCCGTGGAGTCTGCCGGCTGCCGGTGCCCGGCTCTCTCTTCTGCTCTAGTGCCAGTGAGCGCAGGCGGTGGGAATGTGGTGGCACCGAAATCCTGCAGGGCATTTGGGTGGTGGCTGAGCTTCTACCCCCCTGGCACTGAACAGGCTCCAAAAGGAAATACAGAACCAGGGGAAGAGCTGGCCCTGACAGCTGCTGGCCCTGGCAGCTCAGCTCTGTCCCTGGAGACCCAACTCAGGCAGAAGCTAAAAGCAGTTCAGGAGCTACTGCGCCAAGCTGTGTCCCACTAGCTTGCTCACTAGCTTGTTCCTTTGAGGCATACATGGCATTTTAGAGCCTGATCCTCCCCCAATGTGGAGCTGGCTTAAGAATGGGGTGGTAGTTTGGGCAGCAGCCAGATTGTATCTACAATCCTTGAGCTTTTGGACACAGGAAAGGGAGGGGGGAGAGGGACCTGAGCACCCTCTGTGTTATGGACCCATTTATGGCGAGGTTGGTGCTCCATGAAGAGGCATTAGAGGGGCCCTGTGGGTAAGCGGACCATAGGGTGACTCTGGCTGGGATCACCTTCCTGTGTCACAATCAGCCTTGTGTAATATCTGGTCCCTCTTTCCCCCTTCCTACCCTATCTCACTGACACCCATGTGTGTGCCCTCCCTCAACCCTCCCACTGCCACCTTTATGCCTGCATCCTGCACTCGCACACTCAAACCCCTCCACACACCCCTGTGGCTGCCCCTTTGCCCTGGACACATGCTCCCCTGTGCCTGATGGGCCTGGGATGCCTGGCTGTGGGGGCCATCTCCTCCCCAATCCCACCCCTCCATGCTCTCCTGGCTGTTACCCCTGAAGGTTTGGTTTCAGAACCGAAGAGCCAAATGGCGAAAGCGGGAGAAGTGCTGGGGTCGAAGCAGCGTGATGGCCGAGTATGGCCTCTACGGGGCCATGGTGAGGCACTCCATCCCTCTGCCCGAATCCATCATCAACTCTGCCAAGAGCGGGCTGGTGGGATCCTGCGCCCCATGGCTGCTGGGTAAGTGGGAGCTTCAGGCTGGGGAGAGCTTAGCAGTGAACGGCCTTTCCTGTTTTGTATGGCTGCCTGTGCCTTTTCCCAGAAAAGAACAGGGCCTCAGCCACGTACACAGGCTGCCAAGTGCCCAGACTTTTTCGCTCCTTCCTTCCGAAGAACAGATGGGAAAGGGAAAACCTTTTACTGTTGTGTCAGACAGGTGCTTGTACTTTGTTAGGTACTGCTTTCTAGTGCTAGCAGCCAGCGTGGGAGTTGCAGGGCATCTAGGGAGTCATTACCCTCCCCTCAAAACTGAAGATAATGTTAATGCTGCCTTAGAGCTACCCTCTGCTCATAGATGGTCCTACACTGAGGTGGCAATCGAAATCCGGGCTGGGATGGTCCATGTCAGTATCCCTCTCAGTGTATGTCTGCCCCACTGCAGAAGAGGTATGGAGCAATTCTTCTGCAAGCCATCCTCTTGGGCTGCAGAGAGCAGGTTGGCAGGGCTCTGGGGTCAGGAAAAGCTGGTAGCTAGTGTGAGTTTTCCTTGGGGTGAAGGCAGCAGCAAGAAGTGATGCCAAGTGGTCCTGGGTAGAAAAAAGCAGCCGGCACCCTTGGCTTTGCTTTCTCCTCCCTGCAAGGCATGCACAAAAAGTCCATGGAGGTGAGCAGGAAGGCAGAGAGTCAAGAGAAGCTGGTAGATGGCTGGCGAGCGGAGCAGGACGAACTCAAAGGGAAACAGACCAGTTGCCAGAGGAGCTCTGATAACCTTGGCCCTGCAAAAGATTTGGAGGACACAGCCATCGACCTCTCCAGGACCGCCAAGCATGAGAAGAGGGGTGTATTGAGGCAGTGCATCAACGGGGATCCCCCTACAGAGCAGGACAAGGACCACTGAGCTTGGGCTGCCCTGGTGGAGGCCAGACCTCACAGCTTTCTGTCAAGATCATAATATTTATTGGTTTATTGATACATATATGTATTTGTTCTTAAATAATTGAACTTCTATCTGAATTCAGGGCATTTTAAAACTGGGCACACACATCCCCTTGTCCCCTCACTTTTAAGCAGTTCAATTTTCAGCAGAGCCAGGGTGGAGGGTGGGAGAAGTGTGCCAGCAAGGCCAAGAGCATTTTGAACATGAGACCATGTTGTGGTCAGCGTGGACCATTGCTGGGGAAGAGCCTACCTTCCCCTCTGGGCTGTGAATCCTTCCCTGGACAGCCAGGAGCAGCAATGGAATAGGAGCTGCTCGCTTCTCAAAAAAATGGGTGTAAAGAAGGTGCAGGATTTTACAGATGCCTTCTCTTGAGCACTTCCACCCCTGCCCAGCGCCCCCCAAGGCAAGTCCCTCCGCTTTGAACACACAGTTCTTCCACCTTGAGGAGCAGCAGGGTTTTTAAACATGGTGGTGTTCATCCTCAAGCTGGTGTAACCTGACGGATGCTCTGGTTTATATCTCCTGAGGATCTGGCCTGCCAATGGAGCCTTATCACTGGATTTACACTGTGTAGCTTCCTTAACTCATATCTGGGAGAAGGGGGTAAAGTAATTTTTGTTTATGCAATGATTTTGTACACTCGAATGTTACCTGCCATACTATGCATAACAGAATGGACATTTTTGAAAACCAAGCCATAGAACCCCAGAGCAATTATACAATTTTGTGAATTGACATAAGAAGATATTTTGTAATTGTCTGTAAAAAGTGTTAATGTCAGAGCTGTTTTTTGGTCATCCTGTATTTATGTCTACAAGCACTTTAGTGATCTGGATTTTTGAATGTGGCTCTTCCTGTTTTGTCCACCATTTATTTATTACATATCCATAAATAAAATTGTGATCTTTGGTTTTCGTGGCAATTTGTACCTTCCTTTGGTGCATCTCATGGTATTTGCTAGCTTTGTGCAGCAGGTCCTCTGCATACTCATGTCTAAACTGGGTTGGAGAGCTGTGCTTGAGGCAGTGTAATTGTTCCATCAGGGCAAAGCAAAGCCCTCTTGTGTCTATGCAGAACTGAAGTCTGCAGAGTGGCCTCCACATGCCAGACGGTGATTGATTTCTGCCAGTCAGACAGCCTAACTATAGCTGAGGGGTTAGAAGATGATCCAAAATGACACACTCGGTTCCTAAGGGAAGTCACGAGAAGAAAGTTGTTCCATTCTTCCAATGGTTATCAAAAATTCTTCTCAATACACCTCAAATGTATCTTGTTCTTCTTCACTGATTTCTTACCCTGATGGCAGGAAAAGGCACCCTGCCTCTTGAGTGTCTCTGCAGTGCTCTCCCTCCTGCTGATCCTGCTGCTTCAAAGGGTGCAGAATTGGGCCCTGTGTCCTCATGTCTCTTGTGGTTAAATATAGGAGACACCTGCTCACTTGGGGTAGGTGACTACATCGTGGGAGATACTGCCGGAGGCCCCACTGCACCCTGGGGGGCACGCAGGTCTCAACACCACCAGAAGCCCCAGCAAAGCACAAGAGCACCATGGGCATTCAACTGCCCGATTCATGTCTGCAACAGATCCTCATCTCATGGCTGGGCTGAACTGGCCCACACACACACTGCAACAGCTCTCCTGGAACACCTCCAGCTTCATCTGCTGGCCAAAACATAACGGAAAATTATCCAAAGATTTTATTAAAATCTGAGTAATTCCAATTTGGAAAGTTTCCTAATACAGCTCAGGGAGTGTGCAGCCATGTAATGATACTGTCACCTGTCTCTGTCTCTGCTGCTGGACCAACTCCATGCACACAGGAAGACACAGGCTGAGCTGGGTTGAGGGAGAGTGGTGGGAGAAGAAGGTGGGAGAGAACTGGCTGAGTAGAGCAGAGGACAAAAAGTGGCATCTGGAGATTTCCTGCCTTTCTCCCCCTCCTCTGCTTGGGAAGGCCCTGCTGGGCAAGGAGGGGGGAACATATGTATGGCAAATACAAGCTTTGCAGAAAAAAAAAAAAAAAAAAAAAAGTTTAATAGAAGAGTGGGGAACATGAAGCCGGGGGGGGGGTGGGTATGGGGAAGGAAGGACCAGCCCAGGGCTTATTGCGGCAGCAATTAGGCTTGCTGAGAGCCGAGACTTAGCACATTGGAGGCCTAATCCTGCCTGAGCAGCATCTGCAAACCTTTTATTTGGGCTGTGCCATGCTGGCACTGGACGCCTGCAATCATTTTTTTTTTTTTTGCCCTGCCCACATGCAGATGGCCTGGCTCTTCGCCTTGTGCTGGAAACGATACTGTGAAAGCAAGTACATCACTGCCACAATTGCTACTGGGTAAACATCACAGCCCTGGCCCTGGGCAGGGTGCTGACCATACTCCTGGTGGGCTCCCAGCTCTCACTTCACACTGTGAAGAGGATCAAAGGGAGCTGCTTGTCTGAGGAATTTTGTGTGCTGGGAAGTAACTGCAAGGTGCAGCAAGCTACCCTGGCATTCAGATATGTTCTTGCTGCACTGCTCACCAGGTGAGAGCCCCATGGAGGTCAGCTGAAGGAAGGTGATGGTGGATGAGTGACTGCCCAAGGCTCAGCTCCTGGTTGCCATAAGGATCTGGTGGGGCAATTCTCAAAGCAGGGACAGTCAGTTGCTTCTCAGATGCCTGCACTAAGCCTGGAAGGGAAGTGCTCACTGTGCTCCATATGTCACTGTAGCTGCACTGGCAGTAGGAGTACGGCAGCACATTCTTCTTGTCCTTGCTTCAGATTTGATCCATCCTGGTATTAGTGGTAGCCAAACCCAGCCTGGTTCCTGCTAGTGCCATTTCAGGCCAGGTCTGGTCATGACAGTGTGACAGAAGAAACCCTCATTTGTGGGAACGGCTGCCACTTACAGACGTCTCCACCGCTGCGGTGGGGTTGCCCATGCAAGACCCAGCAGCCATCTTGGCTGCAGCAGGGCCTGGTTGGCATGAGATTCCCTCTGTGAGGGACCCTGGAGGACTCTCAGCCACAACAGTTGGATTTGCTCAGCAGGGACATGCCTCTTGATGCAGGTCGGGCAGGAGGAATCAGTAACAGCAAAACCACTGTTCAGCAGCCAGTGCTGCCTCAGCCTCACTTCAGCTTTGCTGGGCTGCCACCCACCTTAGCACATCTAGATCTTTCACAGTGCCATAGTAACAGTACTGGCTGGAGACTTGAGTGATGTGCTAAACCAAGGAGGAGAAGAGAGGAAAGGGAAAAAGATAATGATATTAGACTATTTTGGAATGTCTCATCTTTTACAGGATTGGAGGCTGTCAGGCATGCACGTTTGAGAGTCACAAGGAGGTGGTGGGGGTGTCCTGGTGATGGCCCCAGGACAGGCCAGAACAGAGAAAGGCTGCAGGGCTCCATTCATGGAAGCATCTTCATGGTGCCATTTCTTGTACAGCTGATCTAATCATCATTTTCTCTCAGCCGAAGCTCCCCAGGCACTGACCGCATTTTCAGACTGGGAGGTTAGAAGCGAGTATAAACGTTTTGTAAGTGCTCCCTCATGTGGAGCTGAGCAATGGGACGCAGCGAGCAGCCCAGGAACGGGAAACGCTGTCTGGAGCCTGAGATGTAACCAGGAGCCTCACTCCTTCCCCTCAGTTTTGAGCTCCGATCACCTGGGGGTTGACATGTAGGGGTGTCTGGATGCAGAATTAAAGAACCTTACGGGAGGCTGTTTTTTCAGTACTTGCTTCTTGGATCACTCACAGGCACTGGGTGTGAGCGACCCTTTCCCCAGAGCAAGCCAGGCTGTCAGAAGGCACAGGTGCCGATCATAGGCTCTGACTTCCTCCAGACTGCTCCTTTTCAAAGAGTTCAGCACTAACACTGATACAACCACATTCTTATGAACCAAGTGCCCCTCTTTAGCCCAGTTCCACGCTGGTTGCATGCCATTTCCCCCCCTTCTGCTGATGCAAGGCTCAGAGAGAGCAGGGCAGCAAAGGCCTCACCTACCATTTTGGCCCCGTTCTCCCCTCTTTTATCATCTTCCACAGGCTGCTGGAGCCTGAGGAGGGTGGGGGTGCTGCCACTTTGCCGCTCTGTCTCTATGCCGCCAGCCCTTGGCCACGGCTGGGCAGGGGCGTGAGGCCTCACAGAGGCCCGGCCTCGAGGTGAGACGGCCTCAGCCGCGGGCCAGGTGAGCACGTACCCCCTGGAGGTACGGCTGCCGCCCTGGCCGCTCTAAGCCGGGCCGAACTGAAGCGCTGCTGAACTACCGGAGCCGCTCGGTGCTCTCCCCACCGTCCTCAGCCCCACGGGACCGCTCTGCAATTCCCCTCCATGGCCCCGGCGGAGCCCCAGGAAGCCCGGCCGACCGTCCCGCGCCTGCGCACCGCGCCCTCTCTCTCTGAGCGGCCCTACGGCGAAGGGGCCGGCCCGCTCCGCCCCTCCCCGCTCGGCGGCGCGGCTCCATGGCGGTGGCGGTGCTGCGGCCGCTGGATGCCCCGCCGGCGGAGCTGGCGCCGGCCACGGCGCTGCTGCTGGCGCCGCCCCCGCTGTGCGCGGCGCTTCGCGGCCGGGGCGGCGGGCTGGTGCTGGCGGTGCGGCCGGCGGGGCGCGTTGGGGCGCAGGCCGTGCTGCTGAGCGCCGTGGCGCTGGAGGCGGGCGGGCGGCGGGGCGCGGAGCTGTGGTTGCGCGGGGCCCTGCTGCGGCGGCTGGGGCTGGCGGCCGGCCGGCGGGTGGCTGTGTGGCCGGTGCGCCGGCCGCCGGCGCTGGCCTGGGTGCTGCTGGGGGCGGCGGGGCGGGCGGGGCGGCCGGCGGGCGGCGCGGTGCTGGTGCGGCGGGGCGAGGCGCTGCCGGGGCCGGGCCCGGGCCCGGGCCCGCTGGTGCTGGAGGCGCGGCCGGCGCTCCAGGGGTTGCTGGGCAACGCCACGCGCACCGCCCTCGCCCCACCGCCGCCGCGCGATCCCGCGGCCGCCGGCGCCCCCTGCCGGCGCCCCGCAGCGCCGCCCCTCGTCTCCCGCTTCGCCGCCGCCGGGCCCGGGGGTCGAGAGGCGGCGGAACCGCGGCTGCGGGCAGCCCCCGCCGGTGGGGCTGGCGGTGGCGGGGCGGAGGTGTGGGTGAGCCGGCGCGGGCTGCTGGCGCTGGGGCTCTTCCAGGGGGAGTGGGTGCGGGTGGGCACCGAAGGGTCGGCCCGCGAGCATCTGGCGGCGCTGCTGGCCCGGCCGCCCCCGTGGGAGTACCCGCGGGCCGCCCGCCGTAGCCCGGGCGATGGTGCCGCCCTGATGTCCCCTGCCCTGGCCTTCAACTTGGGCTGCGACCTTGCCGCCGCCACACAGCTCCGCCTGCGGGTGAGCCAGGCCGGGCACCCCCCGGGGACGCGGAGGCCACTGGGCCCGGAGTGGCGGCCGCGGGGCCTCACGGTTCCCTCCTTCCCTTCTGCAGCGCTACGAGAGATCCGGCGCCTCGGATGGGACAGGCAGCCGGTCTCTGCTATCCGTGCCGCCCTTCGCCAAGGAGCTGCACCTAGAGACCGTCTGCTCACCGGTCTACAGCAGTCGGGGAGGCTACGGGGACGTCCTCTACAAGCACTTCGAAACACCCCGGTGAGCTTGAGCAGCTTTCAGGGGCGGAGACGCCATTCTCTTCGTGGGCTGTACTCGAGATGCGCTCTTGCTTGTGGCACCCAGATCTGATAAACGCTGATCGTGTGTGTAATGGACACCTTAGTGCAGATGCCAAGTAGTTTCAGAGTATCTGCTTGCATGTTTCACTTGCACACACACCTCCTGGCCTCCAGAAGCCATCTTCAAGTCTCTTTCCTTTTGATCTACCATCCAACTCAGGGTTCTCAAGTGCTGCCTGTAAACCTCCATGCTGGAGCATGTCGGGAACCCCAGATTTCACCTTTAATGAAGTTGGGTAATTGGGAAATTGGATGTCCTGCCCTGGAGCTTCTTTTGTTTGGCTGTTGAGCCTTTCTGTTGGAATTATACTTGGATGTTCCAGGGATAAGGAGGCTGCTTTGTCTGGAAGAAATGCTCCTTAATGGCATTTTAATCTTCTGTACCATTCGCAGAAGGTTCCTGTTAGTCTGGATGCACCTACTCACATTCAGTGCATGCTGAATCTTTAAGTAGCTATTTATAGCTTTATTTACAGGAAAGGAATTTGCATGAATATCTACATTCTTCTCTGTAAACGCACGGTGGTATGAGACTAGAAGGATTTACTCTCTTTCACTGGTGAAACTGCCTGTTTTTTCGTAGGCTTGTCCAGGAGGGAGACATCCTATGCATTCCAACATTTGGATATGCCGAATTTTTAGAACTAAATGCAGACAAATTCCTAAGGTAGGTGGCAACAGATTGTGGCTCTATTACATGGGTACCACAAGAGAAAAGATTTTTCTTCTTTCCACTATAGCAAGTGGAGCAAGAAGCTCCAGCTTGAAGCAAGACAGTTTATTCCATTCTGATCTGTCTCTGGACTTTAGAATTTATCTGCCTCTTATTTTAGGGGGAAGAGGGAAATATTTTTGTTGCAAAATATTAGGGCTGCAGCTAAGAAGGAGCCTCCCTTAGTGCACTCAAACAGGGAGGAAAGAAAGGAAAAAAACCAGACAGAAACTGGGGAAAAAGACTGACGAGGAGGAAATGATGGCCTGATGACATGATGATGACATGAAGAAAGCAAATTGAGAGTTGGGCTTGTCAACATATGACAAAACAATAAAAGTGTAATTATAAGCCCCTATAGTTATAAGAACTCTCTATTTGGCCACTAGTTCTGCCTTCCTTGGTTTTGCTCAGATGGCTTCAAACCAGTTCTGTGCTAAATGAGAGAAAGTCACCTTTGCCTCAGAATAGAGGTGCATGCAGTAAGATTCGGCTGGTGCCAGATGGCTCTATGAACTGATGTTCGTGTTTCAGCTGGGTCACTGAGGGAACTGCTACAGGTAACTGAGGAATGCGATGCAAAAAATTGCCTTGAATTGTTCATGCAGGATGTACCAGTGATATTTAACACTGCTCATCTCCACTATGTATTTTAGAATTTAATCAGTTTATAGCACTACTACAATGAGTATTTTCTAGACTGTTGCTTAGAGGGAAGCGGGACCAAAGGAGGCACAAGTCTTCCATTTATGGCCTATATTAGCCTTGTGGAAGCCAGAGAAAACAGCAGAGTTCATGGGATCTAAAGAGTTGTGTTGTGCAAGTTGGTATGCAAGTGGTACAATAGGGTGGAGGAGGTCCTGAAGAAAACCTCTGCAGATCCCTTAGTCTGTCCCAGTGGAATATCAATGTAGGAAGAAGTGCTTTTCCTGTGAGGTGTCCAGGGCAAGACGCTTTGCAAGTCTCTCATAGTATTTGGGTGAATCCTAGACTGCAGCCGAGAGGACTTTACACTGTAAGGTTTTATATGCTGCGGGTAAATCTCTGTGGAGTTGTAGTGAAGGAAGCAATGACAGAAGACAGAATATCTTAAGCTCTTAGATGAAATTACGTTAATACCGCTGTACTTGTGGGCTGAAGCCACCAGCAGAAGCTGTAAATATTGACAGTCCTGTTGGTCACTGGCCAGACAGCACAGCAAGGTCTGTGTGAGCCCTGGGACAGGGCAGAACTACCTTTGCTTACCTGTGCCTTTCAGCTGTCTTCATGTCAACTACTGTTTTGTTTCCGCCTTCAAGGTCTTGCCTCAACTGATTGGTTTTTTTCCCTTAGATGGCCAGAGCTTTACTTCAAAGTGAAGAAGATTGTAGGTATGGTGGAAGGCGAGCAGGCTGAGGGTTTTCTGGTGGACACTCAGAACACTTCTCTCTATCTGGTAAGATGTTAATGGAGAGCAGGGAGGGTATACAGGAGATCTGAGGCTGAGTTTCCATGGTGGATGATGAAGGTGTTTGTTGAGGCTAGCGTCTTCTGCCATTGAAAAATGCCATTGCAAGAATGGCTTTGTCACTTGGTACTTTTCTCAGGTAGTGTTTCACAGAGTGATATTTTTCCTTCCTCACAGGTGGGTTCAACAAACAGTGCTGTCCCATCTGCCCCAGCCTATAACAACCATGAGTTCTGGAGCAGTTTGTCTCCTGCTGGACTTTCAGATACTGTGAAGCAGCTCTGTGATATTCTTCGGCCTCACCTGAATAATCAGTGAGTTAGAATTCCTTCTAGCAAGTCCCAGGAGAGCTGGGACCCTGCTCCCTGGTCACTGGGGGAACTGCTTTTGTGTTACAGGGCAAGTGTGCTGAGCAGGGCTGGCAGCATTCTCCTCTCAGGGCCAAGTGGCAGTGGGAAACTGATGGCTGTCAGAGCTGTGTGTAGCTGCCTCAGCCTCCACCTCTTCAAGGTAATTCCTTCTGTGGTTAGTTGGTTGGTGGATTTACAGCAAATACAAAGAATTACAGAAATGTTCTTTAAGTTAGCCATATCAACACCCCTGCTGCAAGTGTGACACAAGCCTACCCTTTAGAAAGAAAGAATCAGCCAAGATAAAGAAGTGTCCCACCTGCTGTAGAGGTGGATGAGGCACACCATGCCACAACATGAGGCCACTGCATAGACCCTGTTGGGGTTGGCTTGAGGAAGACAAAATGGACAAACAGCAAGGGAAAGGGCAGTCACTGGAAACAAGAAGCATCCTTGAAGAAGCACAAACCTCTAGCAGGTTAGAGTGAAGGATAGAGTTAGCACACTCTGGAATTACTTCCCTATTCAAGAAGAATCCATTTAGTTTTTGCACTAGCAAGTCCCATTCTGTAAAACTTGAGAAAGTTGCTTGTAAGTGTTACCATCTTGAAGCCAGAGGTATTTGCTATCCATCTTATTATCCTGTCCCAGCTCTTACGCACTTCCCTCCTCTCCTCGTTTACTGCAATGCTTGCATTACCATTCCACCTGCTTTGCCCTTCTTCTGACTGTTCTGCCTGCTCTCCTGCCAGGACAAAGTAATTCTTCCACACCACAATCTCTCCCACATGATGATCAGCTGTTTTTCATCCTTTTTCTCTGCCCTTCTGTACTTGCATACCAATGCTGCTTCCACTTGGCTTTGCCTGCCACAACCCTAACTCCTGTTCTTGGTTTTAGTTTGTTGTTTTTTTTCCTGTAGAACATGGAGCACAGGAGCTCTGTGTCCTGGTCCTTACCTTTTGTGTCAGCTCTTGAGGCTGTGGCATTCTCCCTCCTACAATTAACACTTTCCAAGGATGAGGCCCAGGGAATTGCAGGGATGGTTTGGCTCTCCCTGTGTGATCTTGCAGCACCTGAAGGCAGTACTGCCTGTTTCCAGGAGCATTCAAACTGCTGTACAAGGCTCACCGGTCATCTCTCCTGTTTTGGTGACTTCATCAGGTGTTTGCTTTGCAAATAGTGTCTGGGCTTTCCTCCCCGTGCTCCCCCCTTATCGTCTACCTTCCTCTTGCACTTTGAGCCTATGTGGCACTTGGTTCAACATTCTTCTGAGCCTCCCTCTCTGCTCCTTGCACTGTTCCTCCTAGATAACTTTGTTTTCCCTGCCTTGGCCTCTTCCACAGCTCCCCCATCCCTTGTAGCATAGGTTGCTGAGCTGTGACATCCACTGTATTGATTTCTCTGGTCCCTTGTCCTCACCTCTTCCAGACAATTTACTTCCTGCAGAGAAGCAAGAAATAGTTCTTTTTCCATGCCAGAGTCCTGAACATGTCTATTTTGAATATTCCCTGAATGTGTTTATCCACTTAGCTCTTGTTTCAGCTGTGAACTGTCCCTAAAAAGCTTTGTGGAAGTGAATATTGCCCTGGGTCCTCCAGCTGTCCATATTGCCACTGTGAACTGTGTGTTGTGTCGTTTGTCTTGCAGGTTGATTGTGTTAGTTTGTGCAGCGATACCAGTGGAGCCACAGAGGAGAAAGTACGGATGGCCTTTTCCCAGGCCCAGCAGTATCATCCATGTGTGCTCCTGCTGAAAGACATTGAGGTGCTTGGCAGAGACAGGGACAGGCTAGGAGAGGATCCCAGGGTCATCGCTACTCTGAGTCAGCTGCTCCTGAGCAGCGACCCAGCACTGAGGTACGAACCTTCCACATTTTCTGTGGGCATCTGAGGTTTCTGATACCCAATCTGAGGTGATTGTTTTCTTCTGCAATTCCTAGGTCAGCAGTTACTGTTATGTCAAGGTGGCTGATTGCTGACATGCCCTGTTTTGTTTTTAATCCGGTGGAGTCTCTCCCAAACCTGCTTCATTTATTTCAGATGGCCCTTGTTCTTCCAGCTTAGTGGCAGAGTGGAACCAGGAAGCTTTGTTTTCTGAAGCTGGTTTCTGAGTTGTTCGGACAAGCAAACCTGGTGTGTTTGCTGTGAGGCATGCCAAGGGTCACAGGGACCCCCAAAGAGAGCAGGGCCCCCAGGGCCCCAGGAGAATCTTGAGGCTGAGGAGAAGTACCAGGGTGCAGGGAGGAGGACGTCAAGTGGAGAAATAAAATGTCACTTGAAGGATCTCGATTTGGAGCCAGAGCTCACAAGGCAGTTCAAGGGAAAGCTGGAGGAGAGTGGCTGCAAGACAAGACACCTGGGCCAGTATGTGTATGTTTCTCAGAGGAGAGGCTAGCCACTGGGAAGTGACTTGGCTTGGGTGATAAGAGGGAAGCTTCCAGCATTCAGCCTTAGGTTGGATGGGGTCTGAGCAAACTGATGTAGATGGTCCCTGCTAATTGCAGGAGTTTTGGGCTAGATGACATTTAAAGGTCCCTTCCAACCCAAACTGTTCTCTGATTCTATGATAGAGCTGCACTGTCATGCACTGTCCCACTTTTCTCAACAGCCACCCTGTCCTGGTGATTGGCACAACCTGTAAGCCCAAGGATGTTCCTACAGATATACAGACTGCTTTTCTTCACGAGGTGAAAATTGAAGCCCCTTCGGAAGAGGAGAGGAGGTTGATGCTGAGTATGCTGACTGCCAGTCTGCCTCTGGGTAAAGAAGTGAGCCTATCCAAGCTGGCCCGCAGGACTGCAGTGAGTGAAACCACAGCAGTATGTGGGGATTTGTGGGCTAGGAGTGCTGAGCCAATCTCCCCTATCTGGCTGTGGAGAAAGTTTTACCAGTTTTAGAGAGCTCAGTCAGCTTCTTCAGTGGTTAATCCTGGTCTTCAGACATAATTTTTGACTGCAAATTTCTAGTGCTCAAGGACTGTACACCTTTTGCAGGCGTATTGGCTAAGGCTTAGCTCTTGTAGAAGACGGAGCCAATAGAAAAAAAAAAAACCAAACAACAAACAATCTAACAAAACACAAGTCAGAACCAGATCCTGTAATGAGGGGACAAAGCCCAGAGCACATCTCTGCACACCTTTCATGGCCTAGCTGGAGCTCTGGTCAGGGACTGAACTGATATTGTTTGTTTCTGCATTCACAGGGTTTTGTGCTTGGAGATTTTTGTGCCTTGTTGTCCCACAGCAGCCGAGCTGCTTGTACCCGTATCCAGGCCCTGAGGTAGCAGAGAAAGTGGGGAGGGCCGGGGCTGCAGCCCAGCCTGATAATGCCAGGAACAGGAGAGAGCCTAAGTCTTTCCCTTCTCTTTCCTCACCAGTTTTCCAGGGGGACTGAACGAGGAAGCAGAGAGAGATTTTTGCACTGCTGGGTTTCCGGTGCTTGAGGAGGATTTTAGTGCTGCACTGGAACAGCTGCACAATGCCCATTCTAAGGCAGTGGGAGCCCCAAAGGTAGGCTGCTGGGGTGGAGTGGGAGAGGAATTGGTTCTCTAAAGCTGTATGGCTCAAGATACCTCTCACACATGTCCTTCTGTGTTCTTCCACATACTCCCCCAGCCTTGGATGGGAAACAGTCCCACTGTGGGCTTTCCCTCACAACTGCTTCTTACCCTCTTGGCTTTGAACTTGGTCAGGGAAGCCTTTTTAACTGGACATGGTTTGATTGGTTCCTACCATTGGGATGCCATCTGCACAGCTCAGCCTTTTGAGAGGCAAAGGCAACCACAAGGTAGCTGCCTCCCTGAGGTCGTCCCAGCCACCTGGCATATGGGAACAGAGAGGATGGGGCATAAACTGATGAGGAAGTTCCCTCATGTGAGAAGCCTTATCGTTGATCCCTGGCCTTGAACACTGCTGGAGGTGGCATGGGCTTTACTGCCATGGGCTGGGCAGTTTAGAGACCTGAAGATTCTTCAGGGACAGTGACATAGGTTGTCAGAGAAACACAGCAGAATCAGCTTCTTGGGTGGGGTGTGTTCTGCCTCTGACTGGAGCTTCTTCTCCATGCCCTCGAGTGCAAATGACTGAGCTCAATACAGGACAGGAAGTGATGGCCTTGGAGCAGTTGTTCTGGCACCTTTGCCAGCCACCGACTTGCAGTCGTGCCCTAGCAGGGGTGACATCTTGCTGGTGTCATCATCCAGGAACTACTCCAGGACTTAACTCATTCAGATTTACTAGAGACTGAAACGAGTTCTTCTTTGAGGCGTGTTTGCCAAGTTTGGTGTAAGATAAATAATAACCGTAGAGCATGCTAAGCAGCAAGCTGTGTGAATGGGAGCTAGTTTTGTTTGTATTTTACAATCCTTTATCAATTTCTTAGTAATTGTCTGCCTCTTAGAAAATCCATTAGCAGACCTAAAATACATGACTTGCAGTTCCCTGTTTACATTTTCTGGTTAGTCACACATTTGGTTGCATTTAAAGCTTGAGCCTCCCAGAGACAATTCCAAACCTCTGGTTGCTAGCAATGTCTGCAGCATATCGTAGACTTACAGTGTTCTCCCTTGAAAACAGCCTTGCTGCAGTTTTGCAGCTCCCATGCTGATGTCTGTAGAGCTTTTTCTAGCAAGGCAATGATGTGGATAGGGCACCTTTTCCATTCATCAGCTCTGAAGATGGAAGGCCTGTGACCTTTTGCTTTAAACAATTTTTGTTCTGGAAATCCTTATCTTGTCTGACCTCGTTTTCCTGGTGGACTTGCTGGACAGATGGAGAAGTAGCATGGGATAACATTATCTCAAGTATCGAAGGAAGGAGAGCCAAATTGGCTGGGGGGGGAAACAATTTTGCTCTGGCCTACTTTTAAACTCCCCGTTTGTGCTGGCACCTGTTCCCCACCCAGCCAGCAGCTGGGGGGAAGTATTCTGGGGCTTTGCTTTCACTGCATTCCCAGGAGAGCTGCTCTGCCTCTCAGGAAGATCTGTCATGCAGCCTGTGGCATTCCTGCTACTTCTAAAGCTGTGAGAAGAGCAGCAGCAGCCTCTGAGATTGTTTTGCATGACGTAAAATGACAAAAATGGCATGGGTCACCCTCTCAAGTTTGCTCTTTCTTTGCTATGATCCCTTGCATGTTTGGACTTGACTCCCTCCCTGTCTAGTTATTGTAAGCATCCATGGACTTTGTTCTTGGATCTCCCCTTCCAAAAGCAGCTGCTTTTCTGTACAGTGTCTTCCAGTATATCTGTCACATCCTCCTTCATGTGACAGAGCTTCCTAGTAGCCCAGGTTTTGTTGCTCTAGTGTGAAGCTCTTGCACCGTCTCGCAACCCTGGACAAGGTGTCCTTGAACATGAATAGCTCATAATTTCTTTCTTTGTTTTTTTTTTCTTTCTTATTTTTACTGACCTTCGTGTCCCAAGAGCTGCATGTGTCTACTGCATGTGCTGCAGGCAACCCTGGCAGACACTTTCCTCATGGTATTTTTCTGACCAGTGTTAAGAGGTGCAGTGGAGGCAAGGCAGCATGCTGCCTTTGCAGCTTGCCTGGGGACAAGTGCAGTGTGTTTTCCCCATTGCAAAAGCTCAAGAGAGGGGAAATGTGGATGCAGGGGGATCCTGCAGCAGGGTGCACTGTGGGGCTGATTTGCTGCATAGCCAGACACAGCTGCAACACAAGGGGCTGATGACTCGTACACTGCTGGAGCAAGAGCTGTCCAGACCTTTTCGGGGCTCAGGAAGAAATGCTGACAGGAGCTCTTCCTCTCTTGGCAGATCCCCTCTGTGTCCTGGCAGGATGTTGGTGGACTCCAGGAAGTGAAAAAGGAGATCCTGGACACTATCCAGTTGCCCCTGGAGCACCCGGAGCTGCTGTCACTGGGTCTGTGCCGCACTGGTCTGCTGTTGTATGGCCCTCCAGGGACAGGGAAGACCTTGCTGGCAAAAGCTGTGGCAACCACATGTGCCATGACATTCCTTAGGTGAAGGTGGGGGGGTTGTCACACAGTGGAACTGACTTTCACTTGCCACTGGATGGGCCTGCTCTAACTAACCCCCTTTTCTCCCTGCCCCACAGTGTGAAAGGGCCAGAGCTCATCAACATGTATGTTGGACAGAGTGAGGAGAATGTGCGTAA
This sequence comes from Phaethornis superciliosus, assembly GCA_023637945.1. Lineage (NCBI taxonomy): Eukaryota > Metazoa > Chordata > Aves > Apodiformes > Trochilidae > Phaethornis > Phaethornis superciliosus. The sequence continues at coordinate 32,777,361 of JAJQWJ010000003.1, read as the reverse complement.
CGGTGAGCAGATGCATCCTGCTCCTGCAGGGAAGATGGGGTTTTTCTGTGGTGCTGGAGGGAAGGAGGTAGTGCTTAAACACCTCTTCCCAACTCCCAGCCACAGCTGCCAGCAAGGACATGAACTCAGCTGTCTCTTACAGCCAGCCTATTCCCTGCATTGCTGCAGATTCTTCTCCCGCCTTCTCTGCTCATGTCATTCATGTGTCTGGTGTTCTTGATGGGACAGCAGCTCCCCAGAGACAGATCTGAGCCTTGGGGCCCATTATACCGGGTGCTGTGGGTGCCTGCTCCCACTGAGCCCCTGAGGCAGAGCAGTTGGTGGTGGTGAGGCAGCAGGCAGCTGGTTTCTATCCATAGCTCTTCCCTTCTGGTGATGTAGCAGGCCCTGTTGCTGCTGATTGCTCCTCTAGCTCTTCCTTACCTTTGTGCTGTCTCCTCCCAGTGTTTGCCAGAGCCAGGGCAGCTGCTCCCTGCATTGTCTTCTTTGATGAACTGGATTCCCTGGCTCCCAGTCGTGGGTGGAGTGGAGATTCAGGGGGTGTCATGGACAGGTGAGTGAGCATCATGCATCCTTGGGGAGAGCAACCTACCTGCCTCAACTGGGGGGATACACAGGATTGCCCTGCAAGGCAGAGTCCATCATATCTCTCTTTCTCTACTTTTTCCCTCCTTCCTTTCAGCTTTTCTCTGTGGCGTGTCCCCTCTCTCTGGACACAAGTACTACTGTTTGCATTGCTGCAGATAAACAGATTGCCCAAGATTGTTTTGCAAACATTTGGTTAAGACAGAGTATCCTCCAGCTGCTCTCTTTGGCCTTTCCAAGGCCATCCTTCACACCCCTGCCATGCTCTCCTCCTATTAGCTGCTCTTTCCCTGTGATGGGAAATCTTTCAGCTGCCTCTGGTAGAAGCAAAGTATATACAGCTTGGAGATACCTAGGTTTATTTCCTCCAGGCCTCTTCTGCTGAACTGGTAGTCCCCATTCAGACTTCCTCTCCATCTCTGAGGGATACTGCAGAGTTTTCCAGTGACACCATGTGCCTCTGATACCCATCTTCACACATGAAATCTTTGGAAGGGTTTGAGTATGGTATCCACTGGTTGCCTCAGTTGATGTCAGAACCCAATGGAGATACACCTGTTGCAGTACATCTGTGCTACTGTATACACTGAAGTACTTTGCAGCCAGACCAGTTTAAGCCCTGTGGCTTGCAGAACTACATCTACTGATGTGACGTTCACTGCTCTGAGGGCTGGTTGGCAGCATCACTGGGCTATTTGGGTGTCCCTGGTATGGACTGACAGGGCAGTCTTGCAGCAGAGCCTGCTAGGCAGTATCCCACAGTGGGAAGACTTAGGACATCCTAACCAGCACATCCAGGTGGGGAACCTGAGCCACAGCCATGCATGGCTGCCCATAATTGGTCAGAGTTGACAGTGAGAGCAAGTATACGCACATATAGCCATCCTGGAAGGGTTCAGAGACAAGCACAGGTCTGAAGGACTGTCTGGGTATCAGGGGTTTGCACTCTCCTTGCAGTGAGCCCCCAGGCTCATTGGCTGTGCTCAGAGGAGACTGGAGAGCTGTGTCAGTGCTTTTCAGGGAAGAGAAACGAGCTGAAGACCAAGATGTGGACTTGCCAGTGGCTTCGTTTATTCCTCTTTTCATTTGGTGGCTGAGGGTAACAGTGAATGACTTGCCAAGGCCCAGTGAGTGTCCTGTCTTGCTCCCTGCAGAGTTGTCTCACAGCTCCTGGCTGAGCTTGATGGTCTTCATTCTACTGGAGAGGTGTTTGTCATTGGAGCTACAAACAGGCCTGACCTCCTGGACCCAGCTCTGCTCCGGCCAGGCAGGTATGTTGCATCCTACCCTGCCTTGGCTCCAAAGTAGTTGCCAAGTCTCCTCAGGCAGTGAGGAGATGGACCGTGTCCCTAGCACATTCACTCCACAGAGACTGTTCCTAAGTCCTCCCAACTCTTGCTTGTGGGGAAGATAGGAAGCCAAGAGGAAGCCAGTGCCTATGGCTGTAGCAGCAGCAGCAGGTCCCACTGCCTGTTATCCCCCACCACTCTGGTTATTGCCCCAGCAGCACTGTAGGACAATAAGGGACAAGCTATGGCAACAAACTGGCAGGAGGGATTAGTCCTCCAAGGGCTATTCTACCGAGCTGCCCCACAGCCTGTCCTCATGTCTGCAGCTTGCCCATCCTAGGGCAGGACTTTGTATCTGCTCTTGTAGGACCTCATGTAGTTCCTGTTAGCCCATTTCTCTAGCCTACCCCAATCCCTCTAAAGAGCAGCCCTGCCCTCCAGTACTTCTGCCCCAAGTCTGGTACCGTCCATGAACTTGGCAGCAAAAGGAGTTGCTCCAGGGCCACCCTTCAGTTTCTGGTGCTTCAGGGCTGAGTACCAGTGGCAGGCTTGTCTTGGCATGCTCCTGACTCTCTTCTCTCTGCTGACAGGTTTGACAAGCTGGTCTATGTGGGCATAAACGAAGACCGGGAGTCACAGCTGCAGGTGCTAAATGCCATCACCAGGAAGTGAGTGACCCTGTGCTCTTGCAGCAGCCTTCCACCACCCTCCAGTGGGTCATGGCCTTCCTGGAGTTGTTGGGTAATGTGCTCCAGCTGGGCTTTGTGTCTAAGCCCTGGAAAGCCCTTGACTCACTGACCCACAGCCAGCAGGTAGGGGAAGAGGATGGGGAAGCTTCCAGAAGCAGAACTGGGGCTGCTTTTTCTATAAGACGGGAGCAGCTCAGCTGGAGTCCAGGTGGAGGGGCGTATGGAATTCTCCAGTCACCTTGCCTACATAATTCTTAAGGAGCTCATCCAGACCTTAATAGTGTGATGAGCTGCAGCACGCCAACATGGCATGAAGCTCCCATTTGCTTCCTGCAAGAGTTTCCCTAGCATGCTGCCTACTGTTTTCAGGTCCAAGGGTGAAGGCAGCTTTTGTTTGTCTCACTGCCTGTCCTCCTGCAATGCTGAGGGTAGTTTAGGCTTGTTCTCTTTGTGTATATCCAAACACTGGTTGTGTGGCATCACCAAGCAGGGGGGGGGGTTAGCTGCTTCCCAGCTGCTCTGAGCTCCTGAGAGCATCTCTGGAGGGAGAAAAGCAAGCCTGCAGTTCAGGTGCAGAGATACCACCCATGACAGCTGGGTGAGAAGCTGTGAATCTGCCTCTGCAGGGACTTTCTGTCATGGATAGCTTTGATAAGTGTTGCCTTTGACAATAAGCCAACAGAAGAGGTGGGAGCATGGGCTGGCTGCAAGCATCTTTTCACACCATGTGGCTTGGTAGTCATAGTCATGCCCTCCAGCACCATGTTGCTACTTGTGCTGAAGGAGTTACCCTGTCTTCAGCATGGTTCTGATGGGGTGGTTTAGTGTTACAGTGGTTTGTGCTGCCTGTAATTAAACGTGTTCTTCTGCAGCCCTGGCTGTAGGCTGTTCCTAGGCATGTGGAACACTAATTTCTCTGAGGGGGAACTCACAGTTGCCTTTGAACCTCTTTAGCAGGAGAGTGGATGCAGGGATATTTCAAAGAGAAGTGACTGTGCTGAAATAAACAAACCAATACATTTGGTTTGGAGCAGGTAGGAGGCAGGAAGACAACCCAGAGGCGGCTAAACAAGGGTCCTGTGATTCCTCCTGCCCAGTCACACTGGCTGCTGCATCTCTTCTGGTGTTTTTTTTCTGTGGCTTTTACACCTACTGTTTTCTCTCTTGGCAGGTTTAAACTGGATCCTTCTGTGAATCTCACCACCATCTTAGACAAATGCCCATCTCAGATGACAGGAGCAGACATCTATGCCCTGTGCTCAGATGCCATGATGTGTGCTGTCAAACGCAAGGTGGAATGGATCGAGGAAGGTAGGAATCCAGTCCCTGCCTCTCTCACGTGTTGCGGCACAGGGGAAGAGAAGAATGTTATAGCTATGGGTAACTGGGCTTGGTAAGTAGACCCTCAGTGGCTTTGGGGCCATGTCTCAATGCTAGCTCAGGGTTATTGGCAGGCAGGCAATTTTTGTGGGTGCAGTCAATCTTCACCTCCAGTGCTTGTCCTCAGGGGAGAGGAGAGACACACAGGTTTTCTTTCCAGCCTCTGGTGACTCAAGAGAGGGGTGTTGGATCTTGCCAGTTGCCCCTACACTTGGCTGTCAGCCTTTTCCTGTTCTCCCATACAGAGCTGGATACTGAAAGCTCTGCACTGATCCTGACCATGGAAGACTTCCTGCAGGCTGCTGCGAAGTTGCAGCCATCAGTCTCTGAGCAGGAGCTGCTCAGGTACAGACTCATCCAACAGAAATTTGCTGCTTGATAATGTTAAGCAGAGATTGGGACTGGACGGGTGATGGGGACAGTGCATTAAGGGGTGCTTGAGAACAGGCACACACAGGCACCTACTTGCTGTTCCCTGATGTCTCCTAAGTCCCCGTATTTTGAGCTTGGATGAAAAAGTGGATGTGCAGTTTCTTGAGCTAAAGCCTGGTCGAAGTTCTGCTCTGCTTCTCCAAGCTAGTGATGGGTTCTGTAACTGTCCCTCATGTCTTGGGAAGCATTCTGTGACTGCTGGGAGCGTCCCGGGCTGATGTCCCAAGGGTGAGGAAGCCAAGTCTCACCGCTGTGGGCAATGCAAGGAGTGTCTTCATGGGTGACAAGAGCACTGGTGGCAAAGCAAGGCCCAAACTGCACCCAATTTGGGAGCAAGAAGAGGGCAATTGCTTTCTTGGGTGTTAGACCCTCAGTGAGGGGTGCTGGCCAGAAAGCAGCAGGACACAGGGCACTGATGCTGCAGTTGGCCAAGGCTTGACATGGGTCTCTCTGAATAAATAGAGGGTTTTGGCATTTAATGAATTGGTTCATTACCTGCTCTCAAGTCTTTGCTTGCTGGTGGTGTCTGTGGCTCCAGAAGATTCCTGTGAGCCTTGGGGTGTGCTGGGTGTTGCAGAGAAAGGGGTGTGAACAGGACTTGGGCCACTCTCACCATAGCAGATGGAGAAGTTTGAGAGAGTGGAGTTTACTTACCTGGACGCTGAGCTTTTCTCTGCAGAGGGAGCCCAGCTCTTCTGGAGGCACTGGGTGATGAGACAAGAGGCGGTGGGGGTGAGTGACAGCAAGTCTAAGTCCAGCTGGACACTAGGAAAGACTTGTCACAGGGAAGAGAGAGGGCTTCAGCCTTGGAAATACTCAGCCCTTGGCCAGAGCAGCCCACAGCTGCCCTGTCCGCGCTAACTTGCACTGAGCTTGAGATGGCCCAGACTCCCTGAAGTCCCAGCACAATCCCATGTGCCCTGCTTCCCGCCCCTTGCCAAGGTTGCCAAATAAGTCTGCACTTAAGCCACGTCTGACAGCCAGCTGGCCGGCAGCTGCCTGTGCTGAAGCCACCAGCTCCCCACAGCTGCCGGTGCGGCTCATGAGCAGCCCCATGTTAGCCAGGGGCCTGTGCCTGACACAGCTCAAGGCTCTGCTGCTGCCAGCCACTGCTGCCTGCACCCAGACTGCTGGCAGTCATGCCCTTGAGCCAAGGGTGGACCAGCTCCCCCCCCAAGCCTCCTCCCTGAACAGCTGCTTGTCCCACAGCTGCAGGTGTTCCTGCCTCCAGCCCTGTTCCTCTGGCTCTGGCACCCAAACATGTTCAGGCAGAGCTGGCCCTGACCAAAACATGCTGCAGGTTCTGGCCACCGCCTCAAGGAGGGCGATGCAACCACAGCAAAAGTGCTTGGCAGTGTGTGCAGTCTCCACACCCTAGGAGAATGGGCTGAGGAGGTAGAGGGGGCACCCCCAGATGAGCTGAGGAGTGGCAAGAAAAGGGATAAGCACTTCAGTGGGTGGCAAGGAGGAGGAGAAAGGGAGAAAAACAGTTGCACTGCATCTCTGCATGCAGTGCTGCAGTGGGCCTGGCAAGGATGTGCAACCAGCCGGGACCCAACCCACCCTTGCCTCCACTTCAAGGGGAGCCTCAGACTCCACACTACAGGCATGACTGGCACCCACAACTGGGAGCTTAGCAGTGAAGTTATGCCTACACCTGCCCTGTGCTACACCCCCCAGGCTGGGCACTTCCTTCCCTGAGTCCTGACATGGCTGAAGCCATCCCCTTCACCCCCTACCCTGCCCATACACAGACACACAGACCACAGGCTCCAGTAGCTCTCAAGAGTGCTCTTAATTAAGGAGGGGCTTCCAAGCAGCTCTCAGTGATGTCCCCAGCACCACACTTGTTCCCCATAGCCGGACACAGCTCTCAGCCACCACAGTTGGGTGTGCATGGGTTCCTTCAGGCCGTCTTCTTCACGACGTGGATGAAGTAGCAAGGGATGTGGGCCTGTCCCGGTGTGTAAGGCTGAAAGTCACCCAGGACACTGTGCTGGCACTTCCCCTGGAAGGCACCTTTCAGCAAGGCTGTGAATGCTTCCAGCCGGTGCGGGTAGTATGAGAGCCGAAACTTGCTGCAAGGAGGCAATGGTGGTGAGGCAGGGGGTTACTGGGGCATGGTGTCAGCCCCCCTCCAGGCTGAGAGCCACCCCTCTGAGACCTCTCACCTCAGCTCTGGGGCTGCCCCCGCCTCAGTGGGGGGGACCTGCACCGTGTAGTCCAGTGTCACCATGTGTGCCTTGTTGTTTACCAGGAGCACTGAGGTGGTGATGTCCTTGGTCAAGTCACTCTGGGAACCACAGCAGAATGCCCATGTCCTGTGGGGACTTGTTGGCTCCCCAGCATGGGCACAGACCAGCTCCCTGCCCTGCCTTCCCCCCCCACTCTCAGGCCAGGGGGTTGGTACTGCGGGGGGGGGGAGTGAGATGGGGCAGGGTCAGCCAGTGACCCACCTTGTAGTAGATATTCTTGCCTGGTGGTGCACAGCCTGTGGCCAGGATGTGATCGTAGTTGCGGTGGTCAATGACCAGGACACCCCCAGGCCGCACCATGCTGGCAATGTTCCTCAGGGCCAACTTGTGATCGCTCTGGTCCCCTGGGAAGGTAACCGTGACATCCCCAGGCACAGCCCCATCTTGTCCATAGGCACACAAACAGCTTGCCCCTACCAGCCCTCCTTCCCAGTCTCAGCTTTGGAAACCCACAGCCCCACCCATGGTATGAGCTCAGGCATGTTCTCAGCTTCACTGAGACAGAGCATACTATGTGGTGAACCCACCACCTCACTTGTGGCATAAGTCTGGGTGTGTCACCAGCCTTACCAGAGATGCACACAGCTCCACCCCCATGGAACCCAAAGGCCCACCACTCAGTCTGTGAATGGGGCATGTTCTCAGCCTCTCTGGAGATACTCCATGACACAGCAACTCCACCATGCATTATCTACTGCCTCAGAGCATGAGTTTAAGGCATATACTCAGCCTGCTTGGAGATGCTGTGCACATGTACCCTCTCCCTCTGCCACCACCACCACCTCACCTTTGAAGTCAGGCAGGTGTGCAAAGGAGTTGCCCAGGCAGATGACTGCATCAAACCCATCCCCTGGCTTCTCCAGGTCCTTCTCCAGTGAGAGCCAGTTGGCCTCCTCAATGACTGCAGGAAAGAGAAGCATATGAGGGCAGAGACACCCCACCTGCCCAACAGCCTCCCCTGCATGCAAGACCCCACCCCAGTATCACCCAGACCTTCCTTGGCTCCTGCAGGTGCCGGATCTGTCCTGGGGCCAGCAGGGAGGCAAAGGCCACGGCCTGGGCTTGCTGAGCAGCTGATACTGGCAGGTCCCTGCAGCAAGGCCAGTAAGCCAGCAGCACCCATGCCAGGAGTCTGAGCACCGTGAGGGGCTGGGAACGGCAGGTCAGGGGCCCGGCACCCGGCGGGAGTATGGGGGCAGCTCAGAGCAGAGGCCCCCACGTCGGGGTGAAGTATTGGTGTCTTCACACCCTTCCCAGCCCCCGCACCCCATCGGTCGAAGGGCTCCTCCTTGCGCCGCTCCCAGCGCTCCTTCAGCGCGTACTTGAGCATCTTGTCGCTGGCGTCGACGCTGGTCACCTGGAAGCCCTCCTCGAGCAGCATGATGGAGTCCACCCTGGGGACACGGCTGTCAGTGGGGCTGGGGGCAGCGGGGGGGGCGCGCTAGGGACGACCCGGGCAGCGGAGCCCTGGGTAGCCCCGGGGGGGTGAGCTGGGTGGGAATCATGGGAGGCGGTCGGGCACGGGGCGCGGGGCCTCACCCGGTGCCGCAGGCCACGTCGAGGACGGAGCGGCAGCGGTGCTGGCGAAGCAGCGCCAGGAGCCAGCTGCGGTACTCGGCCGTACGGCTCCGCGTGTCCCCGATGTACAGCTGCCATACGCGGGCTGCCTGCCCGTCTGCGTACTGGTCCGGCAGCCCTTCCGCCGCCACCCCCAGCGACCGAGTCCGGTACACGCTGTCCACCATCCCGCCGACACCGACGCAGCCCCACTCCCGCTCCTGCCCCACTGCGCCGCACCTCTGCCCCCGCCCCGCCCCCGCGGCTCCCCCAATCCCCGCCATCCCCGGCCGCCCCTCCCCGCCAATCGCCGCTCACACCGCCCCTTGCTGGCGAAAGGGGGCGGTGCCCTGCAGCGCCCGCCCCGCCCCGAGGGCCCCGCATCCACCTCCCCGGCGGGGCCGGGCCGAGCGGCATCGGCGAAGCCCCCGCCCGCTGCAGGAGCTGCGCCTGCCCGGCAGCGCGAGGGAAGCAGGGGCGGCAGCGGGGGTGGGCAAAACGTCTTTATTTACAGCAGGGTGCGGACAGGGGGAGGAGCCCGCCCGGGGCAACGCCCGCGGCCTTTCGGAGCTGGAGCCCCAGCGGCGAAGCGGCAGGCCTGGGGCGGTGGCTCCGTGCCGCCCCTCTGCTCATGGGGTCGCACCCAAGCTGGCCAGTCTGGGCCCGGCCTTCCGCTCACGCCGCAACTCAAGTCTCTCTTCCTTTGGTACCCGCAGGGTGGCGTAAGACCCCCCCGAGCGGGGGGCCCGGGGGGCTGGAGCTCTGGCCCTACAGCTCATCGGCCGGGCTGTGGGTAAGCGGAGCCTCCTCCTGGACCCCACTCTTCTCCAGGGCTTCTCCTGTGACCGGGAGGCTGGCAGCTCCCTCATGCTCATCCTTACGGCCCTTCTTCTTCTTCTTCGTGCTCTTCTTCTTGCTCTCCTTCTCCCCCACGCTTGCCAAGTCACCCTTCTTGCCAGTCCACTTCTCTGCCAGGCAGCCTGGGGAGGAGAGGAGCAGAGGGGGCTTTCAGGCAGAAACAGGGCTTCCCCGAGGCAGGGGAAACTCCTCACTCACTCTCCCCCGCATGTACAATGCTGACCCGGGAAACATCCCGGACTTACTAGTGTCCTTCCCTTTTAACACATGGTCGGCGCAGAGAAACTGGGAGAGATCCTCTGTCTGGTGATGCCTGTACCAGTCCTCGATCACATCTTCATACTCTTCCACCAGCACGTCACACTGGACAGAGAGGACCCAAGATGTAGCCACACACTGCCAGGGCAGGGGCAAGACGAGGGCAGCAGGTCCTGCCCCACACCCCAGTTCCCAGCCACACACCTCTGGACCGTCTCTTCCCCACTGCTCCAGCCCACAAGGCCACAGCACCCACCAAACCCAATCTCACCAGACCAGGTACCTGCTTTTTGAGGTCAGCCACCTCAGCAGAGGTCTCATTCCACAGCTCATAAGGGATGTCCATCACAACCTTGACACCTTTGTGCACCAGGTTGTGCAGGGTCTCAAACGTCTCTGACATGCCCTGGGGGAGAGAGCAGTGCTTCACTTCACCAGTGAAGTGGTGTTCCTCCCACTCTCCCCTCCCAGTGCCAACTGCACAACCCTTCCCAGGGACACAGGTACGTGCAAGCTAGCCAAAATCAGTATCCCCGGGGTGTCACTCTCTGGGTGAACTCCAGGATTGAGTTCAAGTGACAGCAAGTCCCCCTCTGCAAGCGCACTCCCCCAAAACAGCAGAAAGACATGTTCCATGAAAGAAAACCCCTGGCTCCCCCTGTGCGGCTGAGGGTGGGGGCCTGCCCACCCTCTGAAGGACAGCACCCCACACCTGACCTGGGGGGCAGTGCAGCCTTGCATGCTGGGTGCTGGCAGGGGACACAAGAAGATAAGAACAATGAAACCTTTCAGGACCCTAGCAGGGCACCTAGTGGGTGCCTTCACCTAGTGGGTGAAGGATACTTGGGAGCAACGGACTGGAGCTCACCTTTGCAAATCTGTTGCTGCCACTCCTCTCCTTGTGCAGGTTGTAGTCCAACAGCCGCTTGCAGATGTTTTCTGTCACCTCAATTAACCGGATGTCTCTGCATGGATAAGAGGGAGGGCTTAGAATTGTGCCCTAAGAACAGCCAGGGCACAGGGCAAATCTCAGCACAGACAGCATGATGGAGGAGCACTCTGCTGCCCCAGACTTCCCTGAGCAGAAGGAGCACCCCCAGATGTCCTGCATGGCCCAGTCCACCCCACCAGCCTTGGTGTAGCTCTCACTTACGACTGTGTGTACTTCACAGCAGAGCCCTTCCCATCCAGGAAGCCATACTTGGTGTCAATCACCTCCTTGGTCTTGCCAGTCTCCTCAAAAGCAGATTTCAACTCTACTGCCACGTACTTGCACACTGTGGGGAGGAAAGCACAAGAGAATTAAGGGGCTTTGCTACTCTGATGTGCAGTGACACAACAACCTGGGATAGGGCAGCAGCAAAAACAAGTGTGAGGAGCTGGGCACACTGGTGTGGGGTTTTTCCACCAAAGCAGTCAGGTACTGAACAAGCCATGTTTTGGGAACACATCAACGAACTTAACCTTGGCGTTACAATAACACCGCGCTAGCTTTCTAGCAAAACAAGATAGAAGAGTAACGGCAAGACAAAACATTTTTAAAACAGGACGGCCCTCAGCATGGGCACGGACAATGACTTTTAACCAATTAGCTTATAAGTTAGAAGCAAGTTTGGAGAGTGTTAACCAATCACTTAATGCCATGCATGTAACACAGATAAGAGAAAAAGTATATATTCTGCGTTAGTGAATTCAATAAACGAGATTTTGCTGGTTGATCATATTGGTCCGTGTTTGGCAATTTCTCCGAGCCCTCTCACAACACACTGGAGCCACCATGAGCAGAAAAGACACCTCAGTGATTCAAGTAATTGCTAATGGCTCAACTGATTCCACCAGAGATGCCTTGGAGAAGGAACATCCCAATTAATGCTTTGGTACAAGTGCATCCACGCAGCCAGCTATGGCACAGATAGGAAGGCAGGCTGTGCCAGTTCTTCCCCACAGCTCCACTTTCCAGCCACCAAAGCCTCTGCCTCCATGCCACAAGCCGCTCCCTCTCCCCTGGATAAGGATGGTGTCCTTTCACAATGCAAGCCTCAGTGCAGGTCACAGCTCCTCACAACACCAGCACACCCCACCCCATAACAGTCCCTCTAACACCGTGGGGACGCTGGGGCTGATTGCAGCCAAGCCAGTGGGCTGCAGGACTCAGCCGGCCAGGAGGCTACGGACTGTGTCACCACACCAGGGGCTGTGTCACCACACCAAGGGCTGTCAGCTCCAGCAACACCATACAGGGCACTGCCTGCAGCAGAGATCACATCATCAACAGCTCTACAACACAACATGTTTGATATTTTTTTTCACATCTAAAACTGAAAAAAAATTAAAAGCTTTATTTCTACTGTAATAGTCCAGCAGAGTTACAGAAACAGAGAGCAAGAGAAGAGAAGTGTCTCTGGGGTTTACAAGCGGAAATGTGGAGGCATGGAAGCCAGGCATGGTGTGACCCTTCTGCCCCTGAACTCAGGGTCCTGGGAGGCTGAAGAAAGATTTGTACTATGCTCCAGGTTCCTGATTGTCAGGAGCCACCTCTTCAAGCCTTGCTTTAGAAGGGTCAAACCCCAGCAGGAACATTCTCTACAGCAACAAGCCACTGCATCTTCTCCCAGACAACAGTGTGAGTGGAGAGATGTGGTGCAGGCATAAAGAGAACAAGGTGGCTTCTCTGGGGCTGCCATGCACATGCCCAGAAGCCATATCCACACCTCCTGCATTTCCCTTTCTGTGCTGGCAGCAAGGGCTGGAGGTGACTACATCCATTTCTCAGATGGGACAAGTGCTCTTTCTTGCAGACGCTCTGGACTCTGGCCTCGACGACATCCCTCGCCACACCACACCTGCTGCAAAGTCCCCATGCATGCCATGAGCACTCACTGCTGGGTCCAGTTATCCAGGTGCTGCCCGCAGCTATCCTTGCATGCTGACACAGGTTCCAAGCCTGGGCAGGAAAAGGAGCAGCACGTGGTCAGTGCTTCCTGTAATACTTCTCTGATGTTATGTACATGCCACAGCACAGCTTAGACATCAGTGTCTCCAGAGCTGCTTCTCTGACAGAGAAATCTTTGCAAAGAGCTCTGGAGTTTCACTTCTTTTTTTCTTTGCTGTCAAGTTCCATCTCTCACTGCACAGCAAAGACAGGAAACCACAGCAGACAGCAAAGGTCCATCATGATCTGCCCTGGATGGTCTTTGAAGCCTTTGATTGCTGAGGCAGAAGTGTGAGCAGCAGAGACGACCAGCTCCAGCTACAAACCACCCAGCGATCAGTGCTTACTGGAAACAGCAGTGACTACCAGAGCATCTCTAAACCCTTTACCCTCCTCCGAGGGAAAAACAGGACAGAACCGTCAGCGGGATGCTCGGCTGCGGGGGCACTGGCGGGCGGCACGAGAACCGCTCCCGAGACCACTCACCCCTCTCCTCCTCACTTCCTGGGCCAAGTAGCCAGCGCCCGGCAGCCGATCACTGCAGCGTCAGCCTGCGAGCCAGACAAAGGTGCTCCGGCGCGGTCCCTGCGGCCACCCCAGCCCCGCTTACCCTCGCACTTGCTGGGCAGCCGCACCCAGTCCGAATCGTCGCCTCTCGCCAGTGCCACCCCCAACAGCAGCAACCCCGCCACCGCCACCGCCATGGCTCCACTTCAGGGGCCGCGCATCCGGCAGCGCCCAGCCCGCCTCCCACCGGTTACCGTGGCAACCGTGGGACAGCAGCCAATCACAGTGCCCTACGTCACCCGCCCGGCCAATCCCCGCCCTCCCGCCCGCCAATCCGAGTGACTCCGGGGCTCCCTCTGCTGCCACATGATCACCTCCGGGTCGTCCCGCTGAGCCCCCACGTGGGTGGTGGCGAGCGCACGTGTCCGGAGTTGGTGGGGGGGTTGGGGGTGTGCGCCCCACCGCCTCCCGCCCCCCCCCCCCCTCCCTTCCACTCAGCCCCCCCGGGGCCTTCCCTGCCCCTGGAAATGTGGTGCCCTGCCCTTACACCCCGTGATTCAGGCCCCTCTTCCCACTCATGGTACTTTGGGGTTCTTTACTACCCCCTGTCATCCGGGGTCTCCTCCACACTTCCGGTAACTCGTGGTCCTTTCGTCCTCCCCAGGTAATTCCAGGTCGCTGCCACCCACACTAAAGCGGCAACCCCTTTTCCCCACCCCCACAGGATTACCCCCCCACAACACTACGGGGTCTCTCCCACCCACATTTGGGGGTCCCCTCTCCACCCTCCAGAATATTTTGGATGCCTTCCATCCCAGCAGACCAAACTCATAGGACTTACCCCTTGGGGGTATGTACGGAGCCTTCATGGGGTCCTCACCTCTGGGCTAGAAGGAGGGAGGTGAGGAGGGCATCACAGAGAGCGACCTTCAGCAGCACCACCCGGAGGCCCACCAACAAGGCTGCCAAGGCACGGGCTAGAGGGACTGCCGTGGGGGGAACAGAGTCACGCCTGCCACAGGCACCCCACTGACTTCCTGTCCTCTCTGGGGCTGCCGCAGGGCCAGATCAAGGGGAATTACCTATGGTTTCAGAACAAACAGACTCCCCGGGGCCCGTCATGGACTGCTGCCACCCTTACCCATCCCTGAGACACCTCATGTTAACCTCACACTGTCCCCCAGGGCAAGCTGGCTCTGACTTACCTTCACCCATCCGAACCCCCATACCAGCCCAGCCAGCTCTCTGACAGAAACCCAGCAGGGTTTCCGCCCCGGCATCTGACATTCGAGATGGATGGGGCCGGAGACTCACCGTCTATGCCACTGGAGCACTGCACTGCCATCTCCTCCTTGCCTGTGGGATAAGGGTGCAGCTGGGAGGGTGGTAGCGACCCAGCACCAGGTGTGCAGCAGGACCAGCCACAAACCCCTTCCTGAACCCTCTGTCTGGGGGTGCAACCATTGCCCGTGGGGCCTCGCACCTGCTCCCCACTGGGCTGGCCAGCATTAGGAAGGATGGGCAGTGGTGGGGCCGTACCGGTGATGTGGAGGAGGCTGGAGCTGTGGGCTGGGGACGTCCTGTTGGGTCCTACGTGGCAGGCGAGATCCCCCTCGGCCGGGGGATGGTCAGGGAGGAGGGAGACAGTGCAGACGCTGCCACCGTCCTCCTGGGAAGACCCGTAGGCAAAGGACTGCAAAGCGCTGCCATTCTGGCTGGAGATCCAGACAGCGTTGCCAGAGCTGGGTGCCAGGTCGCTCACCACACAGACCACCAGCTGCCGGCGCTGCCCGGCCACCACCATGCTTAGCGGCGGGGCCAGGGTGGGCAGCGGTTCGTCAGCCCTGCCAGCTGACAGGGGACGAGGGTCAGGCGCTCCGTGTCCCCTGCAACACCCTCACTACGGCTGTCTCACGCCGCTCAGCCTTCGTACCCAGGCTGGACGGCAGCCGGCCCTCCCACCCCGGCTCTTCCACCACTACTCACATCTCAGGAGCGGGAGCAGAGCGGCGGCGATCAGCACGCAGGGCACCTCCATGGCAGCCGCAGGGCTACCGAGGGCTCAGCCCCACGCCGCGTCGCCCATCGGGGGCCCCAAGGGCGGGCCTGCCAGCCTCCCCCTCCAGCAGCAGTGGTTTGGCCCTCCCCCCCGCACCGGTGGTACGGCCCGTCGCACGCCGCCGCGCCATGGAGAAGGCCGGGGACAGGGACCCGAATCCAGCCGAACCGCCGCCGCCGCCTGCCCCCTCGTTCGCCGAGGTACTGCGGCTGGTGGGGAGCGGGCAGGAACCGCCGGGCGTGCGGCGGCCCCATGCCTCGCCCACGGGGGACAGCCCCACCGCCTCCCGCCTGCCACCACCCGCCAAACCCTGGGAGAGCCGCTCCGGCCGCGCCGCGCCCTAAACTCCAACCTGCCCCGTGCCCCGGAGAGCCCCCCCGGCCCGGCTCTGAAGACAGGTGATGTGGAATTACAGAAAAGATTTCTTAACAAGAAAGGGTACAGCTGCCGCCCGGGGCACCCACCCATCCTTTCCCAGCGTCAGGGAGCGCTGAGGCTGCTGCCGGGGAAGGAGGGCGTGTGTTCGGGCACTAGTGGGAGGCAGGAGAGGCCTGGCTTGGCCCCCTTGGCCCCTTGCGGTCAAGGCTGCAGCTCCGTGGTGTAGAACTTGGGTGTCTTTTTCTTCACGATTTTCAAGGAATTTAAATCAAAACAAAAGATGTTCAATCACTTTTAACACATACCCATCATTAAGGCATATGTTTTCCAAGGATTTCTTCAAATAACAAAATATATCTTCTCTTTGTAATTTCCAGCATTCACTTCATGCTGTTTTATGACCTCTTCATCTTTGCAGCTGCAGCCATTGCTCAGAGAACAAAAGAATCCCCACCGTTCTCAACCCCGCAGCCTGGTGGGAGTGGTGATATTTCTTGATTTCTATATGCCACATCTCAGTATCTAGTGATCCTTTGGAAGTGCAAACGAACTTTGAGAGCGTTGTGTTTCCTCACCATATGGCTTGGCAACTGCTCCATTTCAATACAAACATCAAATTAATCTTGCAAACAAATATTCAAAGAACCTGAGAACTGACTTAAGGCTTGAAAAACTGCTGGGGACAAAGGCAGGACTGACAAGTGCTGCCTCCCACCCAGCACCATCAAGGTGCCCAAGGACGGCGCTACTCCACTTTGAGCTTTGTTTTTATGTTCATGGCTGCCAGCTCGGCCACGAAGTAACGGAAGACGTGGGGCACAGGGACAACCTCGATTGTGTCTACCTCACTGCAGACAGAGCAGGAATACCTCCTGTTGCTTGTCACAGAGGAGGACTGTGACAGTTTCTCCAGCACAGGAGATGTCATGCTGCCACAGCTCATGCAGACATAGGCTACAGACCCATCGGAGCAGTTGAACAGGCGGTCCTGCAGCAAGAAAGATGTGCCGTGTGCCAGCAGAGCATCACGCTCCATCTCTCCGAAGCGAATCCCACCTTCCACATTCCTCCCCTGGACAGGCTGGTTGGTGACAGCATCTCGGGGGCCCGTTGTCCTCACCTGGAACTTGTCTGAGACCATGTGTCGCAGGCGCTGATAGTACACCACTCCAACGAAAATATCTGCCTCCAGCTCCAGGCCGCTGATGCCACTGTACATCTTTTCCGTCCCAAAGAAGTTGTAACCTGCGCTCACTAAGGTCTCACCGAAGTATTTCAAAGCGGAGTTCTTCTCTGTGAAGGTGAAGGGAGTGGCATCATAGGAGACACCATGCAGCGCTGCCGACTTTCCTGCCATGCTCTCGATTAACATCCCAATGGTCATACGAGAGGGGAATCCATGAGGGTTGAAGAGGATGTCTGGAACCATCCCGTTCTCCGTGAATGGCATATCCTCAACTGGCCAGAGCTGGCTCAGGATGCCTTTCTGTCCGTGACGGCTGGCAAATTTATCTCCAATAGTTGGATTTCGGGGAACCCTCACAGTGATGCAAGCCTTCTTGAACTTCCCAGTGCCACGGTCATTACTGCATAACCTGACATTGTCTATAATGCCGACTTCCTTATTCCTGTGGAGGTGGAAAAACAATCACAGGAAAAGTGTCAAGTGTGCTCATGATTTTTACCTAGGAAAGGCAAATGAAGGAAAAACCCTCAATTTACTTTCTAAGTCTCATAAACTGCCTTGGGACAGCTGGGGAACAACACTGGTCTTGAAAAGTACTGTTCAGTAGTGAGGAAAATCAGACTGCACAAGAATTACGGCAAGCAATACAAGGGTTGTTTTTCTACTACTATAAGCACAGCTACAGCTTTCAAGTGACCAAGTATTATTTAAAATAAAGATCATTTAAACCTGATTCATCTTTATCACACTTGATCTGACAAACTGCATCTCAGTGCCATTTTAGTCCCTCTCTCTCTGTGCCCCAAGTAAATTCAAAGCGTTGGTGGGATACCAAAATATAGAATGGATTTCAGTGTGAAGCTCTTAGCCCTGCTCCATGACCAGTCCACAGCAGCTTCTGCAGCACTGCTGAGGCACCGTCTGTTATAAAGCAATAAAAATAGCTGCCCCAGTAACACCAGTTACTGTCTTACTTAAGAGCTTCAAAACCCAATTTGCATACACAATATGAATACCTACAGGGCCTTATCCTCACTAGCAATGCTGCAGACACAGGTAAGGCCTGAAGTTATATGAACAACTGGGAGTGTAGGATGCATTTATATGTATCAGTTTTTGTCAATGTCTTTGCTTCCCTTTCCTGAAAGAACAAAGAGGATTTTAACAAAAGCTTCAGCCTTCTCTCTTTTAACTGAGGTTAAAAATCTTGCAAAGCTTCACCCTAAGATATTTAAGTGGGAAAGAAGGATATAGTTGACACAAAGTACTCTAGCAGAATGGAAGCTGCAATGATAACAAAAATGATCGCTGAACTCCTAAACCAGTAGAAGCTTTGCCTACAAGGTTTTCTGGAAAGTTTCTAGGATCAAACACTTCCTTTTGTTTTTGTTTGGTGTTTCTTTGGGTTTTTTAGACAGAACACCTTATTAAAAAAAAGTTATTAAAAATGACTGGGGGGTGGGCAGAGAACAGTATTAGGGAGAGAAAAACATTTCTGCAAGCTCTCTCTTTTTACTGGCCTCAGATTCTCCTCCTAGAATGTCAGGCTCTGCAGCATACAGGAGCTTAGAGGAGAGCCATGATACATGCATGGGAGTCACCTACAATGTGAACTTTGTGCTCTGTTAAGAAGTGGACAGTATCACGTGAAGAGGAAAGGAAAACACCTGGAGTATAAGATATTGCACCTTATCAGGTGCACCTGATATCACCTGGAGTGTAAGATATTGCACCTAACCACTCTGACTGCTCACCACTGGCTATGTGGAGTCAGGAGGGACACGCTGTACTTACGGATAGTAGACAGTGAAGGTCTCCCCTGTGTTGAGGT
This sequence comes from Phaethornis superciliosus, assembly GCA_023637945.1. Lineage (NCBI taxonomy): Eukaryota > Metazoa > Chordata > Aves > Apodiformes > Trochilidae > Phaethornis > Phaethornis superciliosus. Next base: position 32,759,165 of record JAJQWJ010000003.1, on the reverse strand, counting down.
TCATGAAGCTGTAGAAGGGGTCCCCAGGCTGTAGGATAGAGCCAACAAAAGGCAGTCCATCAGCATCCAACTTCTCCATAATGTTGGGATCACCAGGTCTGATGCCAAATACTAAATTATCACCAGCCCTGCTGGCTTTAAGGGAAAGGTCAATGCTCTCCATCTTGATAACACTTCCATAGGCAAACCCTCTCTGCCAGGAAGATTTGTTCACAATCTAAAAAGAAAAATAAAGGATTATTGCAGACTTGCTAATAAGTTCAAGAGAGAAAGCATTTCCATCCCAGTCTGCCTTAACACTGCCTTCCCAAAGCTACCCATCAAGTCCTCCTGCAACCCCAGTAGTTTTCAGTGCTGGAAGCCCATTGCCTGCACAGGGGAGGTCTGCTCTATTCTCAGTACCTCCTGCATTATCTGTGGTATTAATTAACCACTATGCTCCTACATCTGCCCTAACAGAGACTGTGGACTGGCAGAAGCAGATAACAAGCTCTTCTAAGCTAGGTACCACTCTCCTTTTCCTGGTCCATCACATCAAATTCCTTTACCAGACAGCAGGATTCCTCTTTTTGGTGACTTACCATTGCATCTTCCATATCATAGCCACTGTAGGAGATGACAGCCACAATTGCATTGGTGCCAACTGGATAACTGTCCATACCATAATAGTCATACATGCCAGGCCGCACCATAGGGCTCTGGGGAGTGTGAAGGTGGTACAGTTTGTTATCTGAGCGGTCCTTGTAGTTATAAACTGGAAATCCCATAGTTTGCTTTCCTAGAAAGAAACAAAGTTGGGTTTATCCATGGTCAATTCAAAGTTAAACTATGTCTCATCCTACTTGTAACTTGTTAAGAAGAAAGTTGGAAATACTTACAATTTAGAGGGATTATCAATCTTAAAATTAGAATATTATTAGAATTTAATAATTACCCTAGCTATAAAAGTTTTTATGAACCACAACAGTCAATTCCTTTCACAGCATTTTATAAGGACCATTTGTAATTTTGTGTCTTTTCCTGCAATTTCAAAATCTACAGTCAAGTTGAGATGGTATTTTTTTCATTTTTTGGTTGGTTGGGTTGTTTTCCCCTATCCAGAGTTACCCATTGTGAGGCTTGCCTTACATATTTCCACACTCAAAAACATTTGCCTAAGTATATTGGCAAGCCAAACAAGTTTTGAACATCATCATTGGTACTTTCAGAAAAGTATGAATAAGTGGTTGCACCCCATCTGATTTAAAGCCCCACGTACATCCCCTATCCCAGTTTACTTCAGACAACTGAATAAATTCATGTAAATCTTTGTCAAACAGTTGTCAGAGAAAACACCAACCCTCTTACCACAGGGCTGTATTACTCTCTTGCAAGTCTTGAAACAGCTGCAGTGTCAAGACAGCAGCTGCCCACTGAAAACAGGTGGCAAGGAAACCTCTAACTGCTGCAGAGCCTCTACTGTAGCTACCAGTCAGAAGTAGGTTAACCTCTGTCGGTTGTGGGGTGGACTGTTGGCAGCACAGATGTCAGACACTAACACCACCAAACAGCTGGTGCAGTACTCTCCTCACTTTGTCTATGTGATCAACAATTTCAAATTAAGAAACAAAAAACAAACCCAAACTAACACACAAAACTTAAAGGCTTAAGGAAGGCAACCGAAGTGAAAGAACCTAGAACTGCCCACCAGTGGAAGTCAGCCAGGATGATAAGTTTGATTTCTCTTAACTCTACCATGAAAAAAAATAAGAGGCTGCCAGTGCTGCTAGTGAACCTCAGTGTTGAAACAACAGCTGGGAAGAGCTGTTATTTGGGAATGCAGGAAGAAACATTGGAACAGACACAATGAAGATCTTCTTTCCCTCTCCCTTGCCTGGGAGCTTGCAGCATTAGGTACTACACCACTTACCCATCTGGCACTGGTACATGTTTCGTGGACTTTGGTTGTGGTCAGAGAAGGGGATAAGGTTGGCCACCACACTCAGAATGCTGTGAGGGAAGAGCTCCTGATGAGTGGTCACTTTGGGTACCACCTCTGACTCCAGCAAGGCCACATTCATGAAGATCTGTAAGCATCAAATTGAACAATGCTTGTTTATTTCCTTATTTTAAAGAGAAGGAAGCAAAACAAAGCTGCTTCTGATGTCTTTTAATCCATCTGTGCATTAGTGTATTGCAGGCAAACAAAATATCAGATAGCTGCTAAGCTACCTATGAGAATCACAGACCAACTGCCAGAAAAGCAAGTCTGGAAATACAGTGCTGAAGTAACACGTCCCCCTTCCTGTCTCCCATTTTAATTTTTCCAAATGGGGAAGTTCCCCAGCGATGATGTAAAGTAAGATGAGACAGTAGATATAAGACAACAATCCTTTGGCTCAAAAGCTTCACTAAGTTCATTCTGAGAGCAGATTTCAATATCTCATAAAGATCTCTACTGCTCATCTAAGACATTTACTGGAAACCAATTAGCAGGAGCTGAGAAAACTCTTTTGCCACCTATTCTAAGTCTTTAATGCAAGCTCCCTATGTCCTACCCTCATCTCTTTTGCAAGTATTTTCCACCGCATTGTTTTTGATGCTGGGTACCTCTGTAATAGTCAGTGATAAAAGAAATATGCAAACTCTACCTGTTCCAGAGTACCAATCCATTCATTCTTTCCATAGAACAGGTTTCTGACAGGCCGCACCATCCGGGAAGGGGTAGTAAAAATGAACAACCCAGGATAGAGACTGGGTTTTCCTGTTTTTGGGATAAGTACGACCTCTGCTCGTGCAGGAAATCTCTTCTCTTGTGTTATCTGTTTGTGTGAAAAAAAAAACAAACAACAAACCAATTTAGAAACACAAAAGCCAACACTGGTTTAGTTAAGCTACATCCAACAAGCTATACAATGAAAACGCCAGCCACAGGTGTGGCTGCCAATATAAAATGGTGGAGAAAAGATTTTTAAAATATTCATAGAAAAATCTCCACCAAGAAAAGAACAGAACATGTTTATTTTAACTTCTTCAAGAAAAAAGTTCTTCTAACATTGAAGACTTCAAAAAAAACAACATACCAAACACATGGATATAATACTCCAATATTAACATACAGCCAAAGGTAACTTGTTTGTTCAGATTAAAAAAATAAATAAATGGAAGTTGAAAAAAAAAATGTTCTAAACATGCATATTTAAACATGCCTTTTAAGCATCGCATATTGAGGATGTTTAGCTAAGAAACATTTTAAACAAGACAACCTTGAAGCGGCGGAGGGTTTCTGCAATCTCACGAGCCAGCTCACACTCCACCCAGCCCACCACAGAGCCATCCAGCACAACACTGTAACACTCCACATAAGGCTTGCTTGGCGTCGCATCAATGGGACTGACACCTGTGTGAAGAGGGGGTTGGATGAGACAAAAAAGAAAAAAACCCACAGAAATTATTTCTGCAGGAAATAATTCCATCCACACAAAAAAACCCCAAACAAACTTTGAGGCATCAAAAAATTTAAGACCTAACAGGGCAAAGCTGTGGATTATCGAATAGAAAATATAAACCACACACAACTAAGAATATCATTCCCCTCTCCTTCCCTTTTGATTGAAATAAGCAATCCCTTTACTGTGGTAATGGCACGAGCTGCAGTTTGATTCAAGTCACCAGCAGCATTAGGACCACATTAGGACCACAAGCATGCTTGGTGCCTGTACAGTGCAATCCCTTGTGCTTAATGAATGTCTTCACTTTGCACTTAGCACACAGCTAGAATGCACTTACGTGGAACTTCACACTCTCCAAAAGGCTGACACACTTGTATAAGCAACATGCTACTTACCACTGATGAAAAAGCAATGTAAGTGCATGTTTACCTTGATTTCACCTTCTCAAATTAACATTGTGCAGTGATGGTATCTGAAGAACCTTTCCCAATTATGGGAAGGCAGAAAGAGAAAAAGAAAGACTGCTTCATTAAATGACCAAACTAGTATAACATACCTAGGGAGCATAACAATGGTGGAATGTCTGTCACAGGCACCATCTCTGTCACTATTTCACACACTGCCGTCATGTGGTTCATCAGACCACAAGGTGCTCCATCTGGGGTGTCCACAGGGCACAGAAATCCCCAGGATTCAGGCAGCAGCTTGCGGACAGTTGTAGTTCTCATCTGGGCAAACGCTGCCCCTCTGTGTATGCAGCGGAAGTGGGAAAGGTAGCGAATGAAATTCAGCTTGTCTCCCACTACACACAGACCACTGTCCTGTAACATGCCCAGGCCTTGGGAACAAAATTAAGATTTATGTCAGGACAGCTTTAACCAAAAAAGTATGCTTATAACATCAGTTGCTTATTTCTCACTGACAAGGCCTAAAGATGTTCATGCAGGATCCCAGCAACAGAAGGTACATGTGATGTTGCCTGTGCACAGGCAACTCTGTGACCTCTAAGAAGTCTAGAGACTTTTAATTCTCAGCTACTGATTAAAATCCATCTCCTTGTAGAAATACATGAAAGTCATTCTCAGTGAAGTGAGAATTGGGGACTTGCAGCTTATACTTTTTATGAAGGAATTAGCAAAGCAGTTTCTCTATTAAAGCTCACATGACCAACTGGGCAGTCCCAATCAACAAATGTTCCTTCTGTCTTACACTGCACTTCTAAGAAGGAATAATCTTTCAGAAAATGAATCAAGTTATGGTTGCAGCTCTGGACAATGCTAAATTCAGTTTCAACTCTTTATCTGGGTAGAGGTTTTGGTTTAGTAATTAACCTGTTTTAGTCCACACATAAACTCTATGCTTGAGGGGAAATCTTGACTGTTTCCTCAACTATCCTTTTCCTCAAACGACTTTCATTAGTTCAGTTAAGTGTACAATGCCTGCATACAAGCAGTTACTTTCAGTTAAGAGCTCGGTTTTATGTTGTTTCTTATTCTGTTAAGCAGGGGAGAAAAGGCTTCTTAAGCCCCAAGATTTACCGGTTTTAGATCGCAGGTTACCAGTTGCAAGAAGATACTCAAATGGCTTGGTAAAATCTGGTGCCAGGCCAAATGCCTTCATCAGGCTGTCTGCATTTATGCTGGTATCTGACTTTTCTGTTCTCTTCTCCAAAACGAATTTAACAGATTGCAACCAGCTTTCAAGCCTCTCCTACAGTTTAAGAGATTTAAATTTGAAACAGGAAAATAAAGGCTCAAATTAGAATTCATATCCGTTGCACATGCTACAGGAATCCTATAAAATCATCAGGATCGACAGCTTCTAGTGAATTGACAGTTTTCCAACCACATTTTCTACACTGACTTAATTTTTTAAAAAACATTGATGGTATCAGCCAATGCAGAAGAAAATACTCATTCAACATCGTACTAAACACTTCCACCCAGACTGGTGATGAGTTTAGCAAACAAAGTACAACAGAACTTCATAAAGAACAAACAAAACCCAAACCAGAAATTGTAACTATAATCTGACCAGAAGAGTAACTACACTGATCATCCTGCTAAATACAGTCACAAAATAAAATCACATTATGAAATAAGTGTAGATACATAAACTTGATGGCCATGGACTATTTAAACATTGCTTAGGCAATCTTGGATAGAGGACTGGATTTTCATTTTAACTGTAATATTGCCACTGACGTGATCTTAGATACTATATAAAAACCAGGATAAAGCATGTATGATACCCAACAAGGCTTTGAACTTTAGTAAAAATCCACCATGTACAGTTGCAGCATGTCTACTGTATGCTCTGGGCTATTTAGGATCTTTGCATTCAAAGAAGAGACTGATAACTCACTGCCTTGCTGTCCTGATAGGGCCAGGCACAGCAACCTTTCCCAGTTCCTGGTGACAGTCCCATACAACACTAAAATGCTACACAGAACTCACCTTTATTTTATTTCTAAACTTACTGAAACCACTCAAGTAGTACAGAGGTTTCAGTAGTCTTTCAGGAAAACAATATTAAAGAAAAAATCCAGTAAAATGGAGAAGTAAGGGTAAAAAAAAAGAGCTATATGCTAAATAAGGGAAGTACGTTTACTCAGGCATGGGGACTACTATTCCACAACTATTTTCATGGGATAGTCAAGCTCCTGAACAGGAATATCTTCCCTCTGGCATTGTAAATTAGGGATCTCTAGAAATAAAATTGATTCATATCAAATCAGAATAGACTGGGAAATCACATTTTTATGTCTAGTAATACATTGTTTAAGTCAGAAGCATGCTATCAACTTCCTGATCCATAAAGGCATTTAAAGATGGGAAAAGAGACAAGTCTACATACAAGTAGAGTCATCATGAGTCATCACTTTTTGAAAATTTTGGGGGAGGGCACGGGACAGTTATTTTCTCGCATATTTGCCACATGAAATAGCAGCAACACCCCAACAAGGCAAAGCTTTACCACTCCTGTATCAACTAATCCAGAAGTAGTATGCAGTTTCAAAACCCTCTTCAAACACCAAAAGGATCAATATCCCTCTTTCCCTGAGTGGCATGCTTTCATTTGCTCTGGAAAGCTATGAAACTCTTCATTCCAAGTATTGTACAGGCTTTTCTTCAGCATATTTAGTACCCTATACTGAGACAACCAAGACTTCCTCATCAAGACTGCCTGCTTACACTACACCCAGCACTCTCTCAACCTTCAGAGCATATCCAGGCTCACCACTCCTCAGCTTGGCTTCTGCACCCTTCCTGTCCCCGTAGTCACTGTGAGGCCTTGAACAGACAACCACTACATTCACAGGCTTGAACTCCCATAAGACCTTACCTTTAAGAACATAAGGTAAAGCTGTCCTGGGGTAAGCACTTCTTGATTCATCAGACTGTCTGGATTATCCTCCATGCACTCCCCTTTGGCAAAAGCATAAAGCTTCCGAGTCATCATACAGAGCAGATAGAACTTTTCAGTTCTGTTTGTCAGATGTATGCAGATACACTTGCTGGAAGAAAAGGAAGGAGGAGGACAACTAACACAATCTCTTCATGCTAGATGTTCTACTTTCTCCTAAAAAATCACAAACCAAATTTTTTGGCTAGGAAGCCTAATGAGGCACAAGCTTCTCAAGTTGCCCTTTGTAGTAGATGAAAATTCCAAGAAATAATAATAAAAAAACCCCAGAGGCTGAGCTGAAAAATTATCAACTTTTTTTTTGTACAAGGCTAGTTTTGTTTAGGATACATCTGGCTGACTAGATGGAGAACCTTGTTAAAGACTGATTTTTAAATACTTTCATGTTAGACATCCTTATAAGTAGGTACACAGATAAGGACCAGTCAACAGATGATGTTAGTGTTTTTTATACAGTAGCTACAACACCAATTGTATATATGCTCATATCCACATACTTGGACCCCACATAAAATCTGAGCTGGAAACTAGTAGCAAACTACTAAACCTTTCTGTTACCAATATCAGTATCTTGCCACAGAAAGTCCAAATCTCCACTACTGTCAACCCACATGTGGAAAACTGTGGGTTGAACAACACTAACTAACAAACAACACTAACAAGCCACATCTAATCCCCGTGAAAAGGTGATCAACTGCTTTCCAAGACACCTGAAACAATTTGCTCTCCAAGTGCAACAGTCTGCCATTGGCACTCAAGGATTTTTTCAGCTTTCCACTTTTACCCTGTATTGCCCTCTAGTGAAGCCTTCACAACTTCACTAGAAAGCAAGACAGAAATCTGAAGGCTGGCTCTGTCCATGTAAGTTACAGTTACAGCACTGTCACATACAGGTTCCAACCCAACTAATGTTTTCACTATGCTTACTCTTTATCTCCTCAGCTGAGAAAAATAAGGTCTACTGAACACAAGAGAGGAAAACCAAATCATTCAGCCACAAGAATATTTAGAAAGAAGAAAATAAAAGGAATTACAACTTTAAATTATCCGCTCACATTTCTGTATACAAAGTTCTGTGCTTCCACCTGGTCTACACACTTTTGGAGGCTGCTTTTGTGTATCCACAGCTACCTGGCAACCCCCTATTTAAAAATGCTCAAGGGCTTGGGCAATCCAAATTATGCTTTCTATGCTAAAAAACCTCTTGAAGAGCAAACACCTACTTGAAAACACCTACCAGAAAAACAAATCATTTAACTGAATGTCTGTCACACTGACAGGCTCAAAGCCAGCTCTTCCATTCCTTTCTAATTTATTCTATAGAAGAAGCAAGATTTTAAAATGGCATGAACTAGATGCTTTAAAAGATAAACTTAATCCTCATTATAGCTGCCAACAACTGTGTGAAACTCGTAAGTGCCACAAATTGCATTATTTCTGTTCAACAAATAGAATCTCAAACAGTCACAGACCTACCTTTAACTTTCTCTCCCTTTATCTGAATATTTAAGTTTTCATCAAATGCATCAAAAACATTTATACAAGAACTGACAGCCTTTCCTGAAACCATTTTGGGGATACTTGTGTCAATTTATTAAAATACATATTTCTGAACAGCACAAGTATAGATTATGATAATATCCCAGAGTCCCATCAAAAACTGACCACTGGTTATCATGCATGTGAAAACTGTAACAAAGTGTGATGTAATAATGGCAAAGTACTCTTAAATCTGCCTGTAATACAGTAACACCAATACAGTAACACCAAATCAGACACTCCCACATGCATACATACTTCAAAATGAAATCCGCAGCTTGTTCATTGCTATACCACTCGGGAAGGTTAAGTTTTATTCTGAAGCTTTTCCCCAGGTATTCGAGGACATTTTGCTGTGTAATACATCCTGCATTCACCACTGCTCTCATCATCTCAGTAACGCAGTTCACGTAGAAGGTGTCATCTTCCTTTTCTTTGACCAACTCTTCAAAAATCTGGTAGTCTGAGAAACTAACTAATGCCTGAAAGATAGAAGTGTATCAGATCAGTAAAACACACAGTCATAGCATTTACCTGGCCATAGTATACAGCTAAACCACTAGGACACCCCACTGATTCAGATTTTCAGTCCTTTGGATATCCTGCTGAAATATACTGTGGGATTCAGGTGGTTGGCAAATAATGCAGGCATTATTCATACCCTGATACTGATAACAGGTACTGCCAATCCAATGCAATATTTGGAAAAAAATAAACTTGTATCTTCTAAATTAACAGGTTTCTCTTATTTAGGTAATATTTAGTAATATCCTTACAGAGTGGGCTCACTTACAAATTTAATTCACGATTGTCTCAAGCTGCTTCTTATTCTCATGCAAACCAAAAAGCAATTTGCTAGCCTTTTGATGAAGATTACTACAATTAATTACTTCACTCCAGTATCAACACTTCATGTACTTAAGATCACTCTTAAATCCCATGTCCTTGGTGTTAGGACTTCCAAGTTGTTTCCTTACAGGGGAACCTGTAAGGAACCCTTACCAGGGTTAAGCAAACATGTAATCCATCGATGACTTTTGCATGTACTGACAAATGTGCCTCATCTTTAAGCAAACTATTTGCTCATCACATCTAAGGAGGCTTCAAACTGTTGATTAAAAATTTAAGGCTGCATGAAAAAGACACTACTTTCTTTATGAAAGAGGGCAATGTGAGCTAAGTTCTGCTGCTTGGTAATCACCTTACATACAATCTGGAAGCAGCCAGAGCACATGCTGCATCTTCTCCAACACTGGGGTGATGTCACAGCAAGAAGAAACCAGAATTACACCTGGAACAGTACACAGGGGGCACAAAAGCAACAGTCTGCCACAGCAGGTCCTGGACAGACCACAGGAGTCCAGTCCAGAACTGAACTCAACTGAAACAAGAGGGGGGTGCAAACCCATAGAGAGTGACTACTTATGGAAGAATTCAAACGTCAGGCAACCTGCTTATCCTGAAATCTCATGAACTACCAGAAGTACTATTACTTTGCATATTAAAACAACTGGTAATAAGCTACTTTTGGTAACTACTTTTGTTGAAACAAAAGTTGAAGAAAAAGCAAAATGCAACAGCAGTGTGAATATGGCAGGGTGAAAGAAGAAGATGCAAATTAACTGAAGATGATTTACAGGGCTGCTGTAGGTAGAATACACAGCTGAAATACTAGAGAAAGCATGCTTTAGAGGAGAATTTAAAAAGTATTCACTTGAGCAAATTTGTGCTTGCTGTCTAAAGAAAAGTTTCCATCCAACAAATTTGCTCAAATAAGACACTTCCAGATCTTCCTTGTTTCCAGTTCCAGTAAGAAACAGCACTTTATTTTTATCCTTAAAAAAGGATAAAACATTACTCTAAGTCAGTTAATTGGTGTACTTTTAGATGTGACAACCTGACTTTCATGATAAATGTTGTCCCCCCACTAAATACTCAGATGTCATTCTGTTTTAAAAAGATTCCTGATAACTTTCACATTAGGTGGCAAACACACCCTCCAAGAGCCTTTTATCTAGACCACTCCTTAGCAATAAATCCATGAACCTCTTGCACAAGTCTCCCTTCTTCTCCTGACCCTGCACATATTTCTTCTGCAGCATCATAGTTACATTAAAGTCTAGTAGTTTGGACTATAGTTCTTCAGGCAGTATAGGATGGATGACTGACAATACTTAACATGGAATTAGCTTCTTCTCGTTATTTATATACAAATCATTAACAAAACTCTATTTAATATGAATATTTTTACCTTCAGAGCAAACCCCAAGGGAAGGAAGAACAACTCTTTCTGAAAAATGAAATTCACCATGACACAACCATTCTCCAAGTAGTGAAGGTTCATGTTTATCGCAGTGTGCTCATCTTTAACACAGTGCATCACTACTCCTGTGAAAATTTACAAAAGCAAAGACCAACATGAGCTGCACCACATCAACTCACTGCATTGTTGTCATGTACTTGGCACTTCAGGCTGAGAACATGAGGCTGATCATTAGTTTCAGCATGAGTCTCCTATTTCAAATAAATACACCAGCTCAAAGCAGTTCTTGGAGGACAAATGTCTCAAGGCAGCCAGCACACTTGCTGTGAGGCTTGGAAGATACATACAGTTTTTAAGAAATGGGAAGCCCAGGGCCTCAACTATGCTGACTGTAAGCTTGGGTTGTAAGATACCGCAACATACAAGCAATCTTCCCAATTGTACTCTGAGTCAAGTTTTCATATCTCCGTGTTTGTGTGGTACCCCTATTCCTGATCCTGTCCTGTGCCATCTACTGCAGGACAAAGAAAAATAGAACAAATGAGACCTTTTAAACTGGCACTGCCTCAAAGTAAATGTGGAGTTAAGATTGTGTGCACAGTCCAGTCACACCAGCAGCTGGTAACACTTGAGTTTAAAACAGTAACTTTCTGTTTTAATTAGCTGTTAAACTTGTTTTACTGAGCATACATGATAAAGGTATAGGACAGCCAAGAATCTAGTTAATTGGCATTATGTAAGTTAAATCTGTCAACTCGAAGGATGGATAAACAAATTCGATGGAAACGTGTTCAGCACTTAACACTGACTTCTAATGAAGGCAGGGTTTTAGTTAAACTTTCAACATTACAAAAGGTTACATGAACTGCAAAGCCTGGAACACAATGTCCTTCGTGGGTAACTCTGATAGCTCCTACAAGTCCAGCATCTACCTCAGGCTTGTGCTTTTATGGTGGTGTTAATCCTTTACTTTTCAATGTAGTAAAAATTATTATACAAGAGTTACACCAAAACAAGCTACCAAAAATCAACTACAGTTGGTCACTCATGTTTATCCTCAAGAAGTTACTATCAGGATGCTGCAGGAAACTGTCCAGCTTACCATACTCTGTAAAACCAGGGCCTCTGTTTTTCCATTTGTGTCTTGTCATAGCAAGAGGGAAATTTCGCCTGGGCATAATCAGCATCCTAATAACTTTTTCTAAGCCATTAATTATAAAGTAGCCTCCCATTTCCTGGCAGAAAAAGAGAAATCATTTTAACATGCTTAGAAATCATAATCCAGCATTTTAAGAAAAAAAATGCCTGTATTACAGGTTCACAAACATTTAAGGTTTTAAGGATGACACACATACCAAGACACAGATTTCAGCACTGCATGTGGAAAGGCTCCATCCCTTGCCAGAGACTAGTAAGCCTAAACGTAGCATACAGTGCAAGGAAAAGGATTCGTGTTCCACAACTTAAGGGAAGGAAGGGAAAAAAAAAAACAATCCAAAACCAAAAACCCCAAACCTTAATCAACTTAATAGCTTCGGAGAGCTGACATAAATGATTTTTTGTAATAAATACACTTTATAAACCACAGGTATCTTTGGTGCAGAAAGCCTTTCTGGTTGCATACAGGTTTAACACTGGTAAATGTATGGTTGCCCAAACAGTATGCAATCAGATAAAAAATGTTTCAGTATCAAGAATAAGATGAATTAAGGTACAAGCAGCATAGTGGGGGGGCAGTAATAGTATGCCATTGTAGACTTGTTTCATAGTTTGCTCACTCTTTGAGAGAACAAAATACAGCAATAAATAACTCTAAGTGAAGTTCCCCACAGCTGATATGCTACTGGGGAGAGAAGGAAAAAAAATGCAGAAAACAACCAAGAATGCAAATGTCTCTTTCAGTGTGTGTTCTCCAGATCACCGCCTGTGCAGAGGCCCACTCACAGCAACCTTGCCTCAGCTGCTGGTTAGCAGTAGAGAAGTTGTATACTGTACTGCAGATAACAGACATAAACAGATCCCTGTATTCAAAGCAACTGTGACTGCAAATTTTTCCAGATGCTGTATGGGACCAATATAAATGGAGAACATTCAGAAAAAATACCATGTCAAACTTGAAACAAAATATCAATGTTGAAGTCCTAGAAAGAGACATTGGCATGATATACTGCTCATGTAAAATTCAGATTTCCCTGAACCACAAAATCTCATTACCTCTTCCTCCTCATGGTGTTGTATGAGATCCTGTGGAGAAAGATTATAGAGGTTGCATAACTTGGACTTCACCATGATCGGGATATACCCCAGGGTCTGTTTAATAGTCTCCTGTGGCATGCCATTCACTGAGCAGCTGATGTCAGCCTAAAATGACACAAGGCAAACAGTGAGCAAACTAAATCACCCTTACAATCCTTCCTACAGTATAGCCTGTGCATTTAATATAACCACAACCTGTTTAACAAATTCATATCACTGTAAAATGGCAATAACTAGAAATTACTAGAAAAGGAAAATGTTACTACACCTCTCTAAATCCACAGTGCAGCCTTACACTGAGCTCTCTGCACAGTTCTGGTCTCCAGTTTAAGCAACAAGTAAGAGCATGAAGTGGGTCCTGTAAGAGCAGCCACTTGGCAGAGTAGAGCTTGCTCCTCATCTTGGGGAAGAAAGAGCTGCAGGAAGGAGCTGCAGGATGGGTAAAGGCAGCACGGTGGAGACAGGGAATGTCTCCAGTGCTTCCAGCTGCTTAGGGGCAGGGAATGGACAAGACCAACCAATCAACCTGTCTCAGCACAAGGTAACACTTTCTCACACAAAGCACAGCAAATTGTTCCAACCGTTCCAAACATTTAAACACGTTAAAAAAATAATTGAACGTTGGAAAAAAAGATGGGGAAAAAAAATCAGGTATGAAAAATAAAACCATCTTTCGCTGAGAAAAAACTGGAAGCCACTGGAAAAACGGCTGTGAACAAATCTGTGACTGGCCCACTTTCGTGTTCAGACAAGATACCACACCCACAGCTGCGGTTCCCCTCATGCAAAGGCACAGCAGATACACAACGAGCCCATAAGCAGGAACAGCAGCGCCCCTGCCATCCTCTCACAGTGCTAAGGAAAACACGTGCTGCGGATGCTGCTTCAGCTTCTCCAGGAAAACTTCTAATTAATTCGTAACTAGTGGTGAACACATTCCATACGTCCCTGACAAACCAGACTCCACGTGGGACGCAGGCCCCACAGAACCCCCCCGAGACTCCGCCCTCCCGAGGCAGCTGGAACCGGTAAGAGGGTTCGTAGAGAGAATGCGCAGCAGGCTAGGAAGGGCCACCCCGGCGGGACCGAGACCTTCCTAACCCTGACCCCTGGCTATACCCACCGGCTTTGCCGCCCCACCCCCGCCCTCGGCGCCCCCACCGTGCGCAGCCGGACACTCACGGTGATGCGCCCGCGGTAGGTGGTGCGAAGGCCGCGGCACTCGGCGGGGAAGACCCTCCTCTCCTGGCAGATCGTCCCCGCCGGCACAGCCGGGGGGGCGATGGACAACCCCACCACCGCCAGCGACACCCGGGTGTCCTTCAGCGCGAACTCCAGCGGCAACAGGTCCTGCAACGGCACCGGATGAAGCGCGGCGGGAGGGCCCGGCCCCGCGTCTCATTACGCCCCCCGGTCCCGGCGCCCCCCAAATCTGTACGGCGCGGTAGACGCCCTCGCTGATGGCGTAGTTGAAGGACTCGATGTGGGCGGTGGTCAGGTCCCGCCGTGCCCTGCCGTGTGACCGCGGCCGCAGCCGGTGAGGGTCCCCGCCGAGCCCCGCCATTGCCGGCCGCGCGCCCCGCCACGCGCCGCTGCACGGGAAGCGGCGGGGGCGGGGCAGGCGGCGCCCCTCCAGGCCGCAGGGGGGCGCTGTGACAGAGACTGCCGCATGCAGGGAGAGGGCTCGCCCCGCCCTCCCCGCTTCCCGGCCCCTCTGAGCAGATCCCGGGCCGGTGCCCCACGCCCTCCTTCCCCCCCGTTCCCGGCCATCCCTCTCAGTGCCCCGCCGTATCCCCCCTTCCCGAACCCCTCCTTAGTGCCCCCCACCCTTCCACCCCCTTCCATGTCCCCACTTCTCGACTCCCGCGCTGTGTCCCCCAGGGTCCAACCCACGTACATCGCAGCAGGAGCCCTGGGGAAGCTTTGACATTCTCCTTCCCCCCATCGCTCCCCGCTTGCTTCCCCACCCCTGGGCCCCGAAATGCACTCCCAGCTCCTGCCCCCCTCACACCATGCTGTTCCCTCGCATTTGCAACCCCAAGGTGAGGAAACCTCTGCCGTGGCTGACTCGGCCAGCTCCTGGGACCCACATGGCAATGGGGACAACCTTCACCACTGGTATCCCACAGTCAGGTTTCCTGGGGGACCAGATACCCTTGGGACCCCCTGCCCCAAGGAAACACTGCAGGCTGTTGGGTCTGTATGTTTTAATGATGGTTTAGGAGAGCTGTGGATAGTCACCAGAGATCCAGGAGCTCAGGAACCTGCTGGCTCCCTACACAAATGCTGATGCCAGCAGCTGGGGATGTGGACTGGAACCTGGCAGGCTGCCAGCTTGGCAGTACCATATGTACCCCACCATCCTCTCAACATCGGAGTCTTCTGAGAGCTGCCACAGTGGACACTGGCAATGAGACATGATTATGAACTTATATATGGCACAGCATTGCTCTCCTGGGGGAGAGCTGCGTGTAGAGAACAAGAAATGCTGGAAGCAGGAACATGCAAGCAGTCGAGAAGGGAGCTGGTCACAGCAGGGCTGGGAAGCCAGGTCAAGAAAGGCTTTTCATCCTTTCTTAGACTTCTCCAGTATTTTCCATTGTCTGTGGTCAGCCAACAGATTTCAGCAGGAGTACAGTAGCTGTTGCATGGTTATCACACATGGGAGTTTACTGAAACCCAGAGTCCAGTGGGCCCAGACCCTGCTGGAAAACACAGCTGGAGCACCTGGGCCTGAAATTCTTCATGGATAACATGAAGGGATACAACTAAGACTAGAGACATTCTGCAGTATGGGAGGTGTCTTCTGGAAACCCAGCACCATCCTTTGTGAAAGCTCAGGAAAGAGCTTTCCTATTTACTTTCTAGCTGAAATAAGCTAGAAAACATTTATTGTTTTGTATTCCTAAAAACAAAACAAACCCACAAACAACAACAACAAAAAAAGAACCACAAACAAAAAGTCTCACAAGGGTATCTTCTGAGTATCACTTGCAAGGTGCACCCATGGCTGCCATGCTCACACCTCAGACATACAAGGAGCATCCTCTACTCCATCTTGGCTAGTATTTTGTGCAAGACTGATATTAGACACTGTGCTCTCCATCACCTGTCATCTACTTCCTGTGCTTTACCCTGGGGAGCACTTTGAGAGCATGTGGTAAATACCATGTATACTGGTATTTAGTATACAGATTTAGTAACAGATACCTGCTGTTTTCCTCCAGAAGCTGTTGCTTATTTCTGAAAAACTGAGCAAATGAGCCAATGTCAAAATGTCCCTGACTCACTATGTCCCCTTCTGAAAAAACAGGGTACGAATAGCTGCACTGCTTGTAGTCATGACTCTGCCATCAAGCTGAAGCCTCACTTTCAGTTAAGCAGCAAAACCAGCCAGCTGCTGACATTCTGGAATGCAATCTGAGGTGAAAAATGTGAAAGAAAAGACCTTGGAGTTAGGTAGAGATTCCAGAGTCCCTGCTCCTCCCAGTGCTACCAGCTGTTTCAATAAGGGCCATTGCTGTTGTCTGCATCCAAGCAGCTTTCTTGCCCTTATCCCACTCACATTACTGTGCAGCTAGGGAGTGATTTACTTTTTTTTTAATTTCCCTTCTGTGGTGAAAAGAAGGATGACTGTAGCACCTCAGATAAATAGCATTTCCCATTGCATTATGACAGAGAAAAATACCTCTTCTCACTTTGCGCTTTGCTCGCATCTGCTCTAGAAGAGCCCAACATCTCCTGTTGCCTCAGTCACATCCCAAACCAGACTGATTTCTACTAGATCTTCCTTTTGCTGGGGGAAAAAGTGTATTTTTTAAGCTCACATGAGCTAATATGTGAAAATGCCATTGGAGACGTGGCAAACTTCGTGAGTTGAGCAACAACTGCTACAGCCTACATTTTACTCTGGAGTTACCACTATGCTTTACTTGTCCTGCAGTGAAATTTTGACACCTGTGTGCTATAATGTGGTTAAAAAAATCCAACCAGTCCTTCCCCCCAGCACCTCTCCCAGCTTATTACCTGGTGCTTCCCATCTCACGAACTAATGCTTTCATGACCCCTCTTTCTGAATGCCCACACGGCCCAAATCTAGAGACCAGACCTGGGACTTGGGGTCTCAGTGGAAGTGAAGCTACCCACCAGCACCTGCAGTGCAGGGGAACAAAGCTGCAGCCCCATTTTCACACAGCTCTTGCTTTCTGTTACTTCCTGGTGTGCAGCCTGCAGCCCCTGCAGATCCACGCCACACTTCAGGGTCTTGACAACTTCAAGAAGTGGTGTGCAGCTCTTTGGGGTCTGCCCTCTTTTGTGATGCTTCTGTGAGGTTTTGCTAAGCACTGTTTCCTCCCGGATTTGACTGTCCCTGCGTGAAACAGTGCCACCTGTGGATTCACTGCACGTTGCTATGAATGCCCATGCCATGACAGCCCAATAAAAACTTAATCACTCCACAGAGGCCTAGGACTTCAGTCCTGTCTACAGAAAGATGCCAGGATCATGTGCTGGCATGAAGACCTCTGAAGTCTCCATCGTGAACAGAGATGAGTAGGAAAAAGCACTAGGATCTTCTGAGAGAGGCAGATTCACTTCCCATTACATACAGGCAGACAGGAAGCTTGGAAACCCCATAATCTCTTCTGGTTTCTTTGTCATGGATAACAGGAACCAGTTTATTTCAGTGTCAAATATCTCGCCCTGAGAGAGGCAGCAGAAAACAGCCCTGAACACCCCTTACAATGCCCACTGCCACTACAAGTGCCACTGGGCTCTGCAAAGAGCTCTAGCTTCAGAGGGATGTGCTGGGCTCACGTTGAAAAATTCAGGTATACTTCACAGGGTGGGCAATGTACACCAGGGATTTAGGTCATACTTGAAGTAGATGTTAGCTCTGAAATTCAGGAAGTTCAAGGAATTATAAACTCCTCTCCATCCCCAGACACCTGCCTGGCCATCTGTGTGGCAAACCTATACACAAAGAATCTCTTTCCTGATCTATAAATCTCACCCACCTCCCCCCCCCCCTTGCTGGGACCAAGCTGTGGGCTGTGATCAGGGCAGGAAATTGCAGTATTTGCCAAATGGAGAAGAATAAAATTGGCTGGATCAAATGACATAAAAATAATTTGGGTTGAAAGGTCTCGGATCCAAACTTCAAATGCACAAAGGTGGAAGCTGAGCCACAATTCACTGCAGTTTCTCAGAAGAAACTGAAAAGATTTTGTTTCTACTATTTGAAATGGGCTGCCCAGGGAAGTAGTGGATTCTCCATCCCTGGAGACATTTAAAAAGAGACTGGATGTGGCACTCAGTGCCATAGTCTAGTAACTGCAGCGGTAGTGGTCAAGGGTTGGACTTGATGATCTCTGAGGTCCCTTCCAGCCCAGCCGATTCTATGATTCTATGATTCTATGAAACACTCTTAGCACAAAAGTTATGCTAGAAATCCTGCAGTCTCCCTTTGAGCCCTGAGGGGGCCTCTCTCTACCTCTTAAACAGAAACCAACTGCATCCAAATGGGATGGACACTGATTCAAATCTCATTAGGAAAGGGGATAGCTATATATGAACAAAATTGCCTTCCTTGCTTGAGTTAACTCACCACCTGCAGTTCAGCACCCTTTTGCCAGCCATTGCCCGGGTGTTCAAACAACCAGTTTAGAAAATGACTTAAGGAAACTGAATTCTTAGTGTTTCTGGTTTTAGGCATCCTGCGATGCAAGAGAGTTTGCTCCTTTCTACGTAACAGAGCAAGAACAAAGGAAAGGAGTCACCTATTTGGAGCTGAGCTAAGGCACTAATGATGCAGTAGGTGAGGAAAGAAGAAACACAATGGGAGGAGGACAACTTCCCAGCCACTATGTCTCAAAAGCTCGTAATTCTCTTTGCTCAATTCCCTTTAAAAAAACCAAACAATGTTGTCTCTATAGAAAAGAAGAAGCTAAAACAGTATTATAGTATCCCTGTTGGGGTTTCATTTTAAGGTTATTTTGTTGTTCTCCCAGAGAGATTTGTTTCAGATATCAAAGTCACATGAGCTGTCTCTAAAGTGGATTTTGGTGAACGCAGGCAGAGTTATCTGAGCAGCTTTGGCCCACTGCAGGCCTGTGTGGATGCCTGTTTTGTTGGTTTTCCCCAAGATTTTCTAGAGAATAAGGAGCTTGTCTCTATCACATTTTTTAGCATTAGGTTGAGATAAGCCACCCAACTGTTCTGACCCGATGGGGGCAGTCTCTCCCTGTGCACAGCAAAGGCATTCTTGTCATCACAGCTTGATAAAGATCGATGATGGTTGACTTGCCTTCTGCCCAGTGTCGTTGAGGGGGAAAACACTAGAGATAGCTACATCCACAATTCCTTGGCAGAGCTCTGCATACAGCTTCCTAAGAGACAAGAGAGCGAGAATCAGATGCTCAGGCAGGACAAATCAGCAGACCCCTGACTAGTTTTCACAAAGACATGCATTCTTCCAGCACAGTCTACAAGATCCACTCCTATTACAGGTAGCTCCAACATGGCAAATGGTAATGAGGGTGGCATCTCTTCCATCTCCTCTCTGCCTACCCCAGAAACCACCTCCTTTTTCAACCGTGCTCCCATTCCTAGTACTGCCCACTGCCAGGTGGGACCACAAATCCCATTATCTAATTTTAGTGCTAGAACAGGCTTCCTTGAAGAGTCCCCACGCCCTCAGACACTAGACTTGAGTCACTGCAAGATAAACAGGGACAGCAACAGCTGAGCACCTTCTGTACCAACTCCCTTCCAACTCAGGGAGTTGTGATTATCACAGCAGATCCCATTTATGTGGGAATGTGACCCAGTGGGATCGCTCTGATGCATGCTGCACATCCTCTTGTGACCAGGTACAGAGACTTCATGGGACCCTCAGGAAGCATGGGATGTGTTTTACCATGGCACAGCTCATGCAGAGCAGAATTAGGGAGAAGAGAAACAAGGTATTTGAGAAATGAATTAACAATAGTGTCTCTTTCTGCTGAAGATATAACATGTAACCTCCCAGAACATGTTGGAACCTGGGACATTTTTAGTCCCAAAGCTGTTTTTACTGGGACTAACAATGTTTTCCACTGTGGGCCTTTCAGGCTACATGACAGCAAGACATTTTTTCAGTTCTTGGGAATGCTACTGCTTTCAGCAGACAAGATTCATCTCTTATGTGAGACCTGTGTGATGCAGATGCTATAAATTAGAATAACCCTGAAGAGAAGCAGCCACACATAGCCAAAACCTACCTCAGCTTCTTTCAATGCCTGCAGGAGCACAAAGCAAACAGAGCATTGCTGCAATCCAAATCCACACAGCAACAGTCAAATTCTACCCATACAGCAACACAAGAGGTGCAAGGCAGTACTGCACCATGGTGCACATGGTGAAGAGGGCATCCTGGACACAGATAGGACCCCAAGCCTTAGACCTAAAAGGCTACTGAATAGGCTGGCTGCTAGGTTTGACCCATGTTTTGTTTACTGTTAGTGATGATCTAATCTTGTTTAATCTGCATCTAATCTATTCTAATTCTAATGTAGTGCTGCACAGCGTATTCGATTTTGCTGGGATTTTACACAACACAGATGCCCACTTAGCAAAGATTTCTAGTCTCCCACAGTTATCTCAATAACTTCCTATAGCACTCCTGCTGTGCCTATGCAGAGACATTCCTGGCCACTGCTGTTTGGCTGTCCCAGCCTCCCTGTGGCAGGTTGAGGTTTTGATCCAATGTCTGCAGCATCCACAGTGTCCTCTGGGGTCCTGCTGCCTGCAAATTCAGTCACTCACTTCCAGCTGCTTCCCTTAATGCTACTCATTTATCATGTGTTCAGATAATGATCAGTCACCAGTGGCTCTGCAGGAGTCTCAGAAGCTACCTGATCTCCAAAGCATTTCTTCTGCAACATAACTTCAAACCAACACCGTCAATAAAAATCACCCAAATTATATCTAAACCCATTTGTGCAAAAGCTGGGGGATACCAGAGAGGAGGAATGAACTTTAATCATTCGGCACTTAGCGGAGTGTCCACTTATAGGTTAGCCTGAAAAAACCCTGCTGCTCACTTTCTTCCATCTTTTTCACTTGGTGCTGGGACTCAGCAATGTTTTGGATGAGATAAGTGAATGGTGGTATTGCAAGGATATTACAGAAAATGACTACTCACTGGGCACATGCTGGGGCTCCATTGATTTCTATTAGCCAGACCTTCAGCTCCTCATCCACCATAAAGTCAAAGCCAAAGAGCTGGAAGCTCTGATAGTGAAGATGTTTCGTGCTGATTACAGGCTCTATACACATAAGGCAGCTTCTGTGAAGGGATAAAGAGAGATCCATGATTAAAAGCCTTGTGGACACACCTGTTGCACTGCAGGTTCTGAGGACATGTGCATAGCACAGTTAAGTGAAGGGATCCCCTTTTGACCTGGTACTGTCAGGCTCAGTGACAGGCTCAGGCTACATCCAACACAAGTCACAGTAACCAGGTCCCAGCAAGTTAGATCACGCAACCACCAAAACACACGTGAGGACACCCCCGAGTTAACTCTCAAAGAGCTGCAGAGCAGAATTCACCCTCACTACTAGATTAGGCAAGTTGAAAAACAGGATGTGTGATTAGAGAGCTGCATCAAATCCCCATGGAATTGCCACCTAGAGCTCATTTGCCTGAGTCCCTGAAAGGTTCAGGTGTCATGTCTTTTGCTCTAAAGCATCAGTGACGGGGTAAATTCTGCAGTAAATTCTACCACAAAGAATCACTTTGTCAAGACTTGGATTTTCCACAGCACTGTGATCTCAGAGATCCCTCTCCAGGTCCCTTCTATGCCCAGGAGGTAGCTGGCTCTGTGTGGACTAATATGACCTGTGCCAATGAGATGTGTTGCTGCTTGAGGATGGAGGAAGCAGCCAGATCCTGCAGACTCAAGTCTGCTTCAATATCCCTTCTTACACCCTTTTTAACCTCAACTTCTCCAAGCCTTGTCAACCTACCCTCTTCTCTTACCAAATGATCTCACTCCATCCTTTTCTAGCCACATCTGGAAAAATGCAGACACAATGACACATACCCTTGAGACAACAGCACCTACTGAGGTCCCATTTTATTGAGCAATGACATTAGGGTCTTCATGGCTTAATGTTAAATTTATATAATTGAAGCCCTCCCTTGTATGGCTGTCTCCATACACATCCTCCATCACTGAAGAGCTACATTGCCATATACAACAGGCAGCTGGTTACCTTATTATGTGTTTGATTTGCAGTAAGATGCTATTTTCAAGCGTTGTGTTCAGGGCATCCATCAGATACTGGTTGAACTCCTCGAAGAACATTTCATTCCCTTCTTCATACCGCCCATAGTTTTTGGAATATTCCTTCTGAATGCAGTGATTGGTCAAGTGGCAGGTTTTGTCCTGGAAATTAGCACTGTTATATGGTTCGGAAGAGGTCCGCAGGACACCCTCTCTGTAGAGGTAGATATTATATTGATGATCCACGAGAACCCAGCTCCTGAGAGGCAAGAGGGAAAAAAAACCAAAGGTAGTCTCAGTTGTTTAAAATGAAACAGCATAAAAATGAAAACTGGTGTTATTAAAGAAGCAGAAAAGGTTACCTAATGTCAAACTTGCGATGCCCTGGCTCTAAAAGCAGAGGCTTCTCCAGGTATTTCTGAATCACGTGCACTTGTCCCTGCTCATCAATGAAGTCCAGGAGCTCTGAAGCCTCTGAAGAAATCAGGATACCTTCCCCTGGCACAGAAAGACAAAGGCAAAATCAGTTAAAGAATCATCCTTACCTTTGCTGGAGCCTTTACAGGGCCCAGCTGGAACATGGTTTGTTTGCCCAAAAAGCCACATAATAAGCAAGAATTCATGGCCCCCCCAGAGCTGGTCAGTGCCCAAGTGCTGTGTCATGTTTGCTCAACATCAGGCAAGGAATCTGCAGAGGGATTTCTCTTTTTTCTGTTATCACACCAAAGGGAGACTAGAGCCCCAGTAACCAGACCTAATACACATGGGAATCAAGGGTATCTGAGATGGTATGGCCTGCCCAGGGCTCATCTTGGGGGGTGTGTGTGGGTGTGTAGTTATTTTGGTGCAAGGGGATGCACAGCAGGCAGGGACCTTGACAAGTAGTGAGCCAGCTGCTTAGTTTGAGTGATCTTGTTTCCTTTTTTGGTGCTGCTTTCCCTACTGGGCTTGCCAAGGGGAAGGCTTCATATTTTCAGCACTTACTGAACTTTCTTTTGGTTTTTTTTTCCTTATTTTTCAGCAGCTTGGAGAACAGGAGGGTTTGGGTTTTTTGTTAATTTGAGGAGGGAGGTTTGTGGATCTTTTTATCCTAGACCAAGATTTTCTCCCTGTGCCTGGCTTCTCTGGCTGCCAGAGGCAGTGACACATGCACATTTGTGCAGTGTTGTCCTGCTGACTGAGTTCATGTAAGTTACTATTAAAATCATTGCTGAATTAGGAAAATAACTATTTCAAAATGTTCATCCATGCAGTCAGTGTTTTTCCCTGATGTGGAAGCTCTTCATTAAAGAGGCTAGATGTGCCCTGTAAAGACTGCCATTTTTGGCTGAAGCTGTCACTGTTCATTTCTTGCAAGAGTCCAGATATAAAATCACTGTTGCAAAGCAATAAAGAGAGAACATATTACTTCTGGGATTTGATATCATCATTTTCGATGGCATGGTGCCACATGAAGGATAAACCAGCTCAGGTAAAATTAGCTGGCACTATGTCCACTCTTCAGGCACTCTTCAGGTTAACTTTTTGGAATAAAGTTGATGACTTAATCTTAATTTTGTGCCAAGTGTTTTGGAGGAAATACTGAGTGAAAAGAAGCAAACACTCTTCAAGGAGGCATTATGGGAAAAAAAGAGGTATGGAGCACAGGCATGGTTTGATAGCATCATCCCATGGAAAACACTCCTAGCTGTGACTTCTGAAGGTCAGTTTTGGCAGAGACTTTCAGTGTTCCGTGCTTTGCATACCTGTGAGTAACAGCTTCACAGCCTTACTGACCCCTACCCACTGAAAGGAAATACTTTCATAAAAACATCTCTCACCCATGGTTTATGCAGGGGGCAAGATTTTTAGCACCCTGGTGACAGCAGAGCCAGGCATAAACTTGCATTGATACAACTACGGGCGGTACATGGAGGGAAGGAAGGAAATAACATCTCTGTAATACAATAAAGCCCCCGCAGTGAAAAGATTAGCAAGCACCCATTTTGCACAGGACAGATGGTGAATCAAGG
The DNA here is from genome assembly GCA_023637945.1 of Phaethornis superciliosus. Classification (NCBI taxonomy): domain Eukaryota; kingdom Metazoa; phylum Chordata; class Aves; order Apodiformes; family Trochilidae; genus Phaethornis; species Phaethornis superciliosus. The sequence goes on along the minus strand of JAJQWJ010000003.1, from coordinate 32,734,972 downwards.
GGGAGGTTAGCTTAACTGTGCATCTAGTCATCAACTCCGTGAAGCAACAAAGCAGCTTATGAGAAGCGGCTATCCATTCTCTCAAAGAAAACATCAAATCCTCTAGCCACAGTTGAAAAATCTCTCAACTTTTAAGTCATTATATCCTAAGCCTTTAATTTTCCTTTTACTGGTGGACAACCAAGCCTCTACTAGACTTGTCCCCAAGCTGGATCTGCCCGAGCTGGATCTGCTCTGGCAAGTAATGCCGATGAGCTCTCTTTTTCATCAGCAGTAATTCCCAGATGCTTTAAACTTCCCTCTAGGAGACTAACATGAGGCTCTGCTTTTCACTTTAATTCTCAGCTTGAGTTTTGCAGCACAATGATGAATATGAAAGGTTACTCCACTTTAATGCAGAAGAGATAGGATCACACTTGAATAAAGTATGTGGAGAGTTTAAACCTCCTCATCCTGCAATAAACCACAGCAATGATGTTTTCAATTGTCCAAACTGATTCTTTGCCAGGCAGTAATACCACACAGAAGCACATTCCCTCACTGGCACGATGAAAAAACTTGTATCTCCTTCCTCCCTGATGAAAATAACAGTACTCTTTTGATGCTTCTTATAACACAGCCAAGAGAGCAAAGCAGTGAAGGAAGCCTTCAAGTAAGGACAGCTTTATCCTGCAGACTCCCTGCAGCCACCTCTGGCTTTCACATTCCCTGGTGATTTTTATAAGACTGCATCAAAAGCAACTCTGAAAAGATGAGTAATACATGTGGGTTTACTCCCTTTGAAGAGGCCAGGTCCTTCCTTGGGCTGGGCTCTGCAGCCTGGGGTCTGCACACACACCAAGGCAAGTTTAAAGTCTATCTGATGACATGCCCATGATACTGCCATAACAGACAGTGCACAGATACCAAGGCACTACATCTATAGTTGTGTTCAGCTATCTTGTCTAATAGTTTGTTATTTCTACAGAGCAAGCAATGCAGTGACTCTGGAACAAGGAAGGACACATTATCACTTAGGTATCTATTGCCTTATTCAAACTCAAGGGACATACAGACATTTCATTGCTTGTCTTTGCTCTGGTACCTTCCCCTCTGGCTTGGGTGTTACTTTGATGCACTGAACTCATGGCTCAACCAGTCTCTCAATGTGAGAGGTAGGCCACTGGCAGCAGGCACCTGCTTTCAGCTGAAAGAGAAGCAGTGGTATTTCTGCCACATGAAACCAGGCTTGGCTGCAGCATAGAGAGCTGGGGTCCTTGTCCTTGAAGGCAGCTGTCCTGCCTGCTTCCCTCCTCCCCACACCCTCTTCTGCTCCCTGCTATCTCCTACTTTCCACACTCCCCTCACCTGATGGACCCTGCTGCCTTCACCTGGCAGCAAAGTTACATATTTTGAGGCACATGCATAGAAAAGTGGATGTCCTTTCACTGTCATCCATGTCCTAGGTAGTATGTGCAGACTACAATGCTTGTCAGCAGCCCAATGTCACCAAGCAGACAAAGGAGAGGCCTTATGCTGGCTTAACTGGCACCAAGCTGGAAGGTGAAGCCCTTCACTGACAGTCTAGATATCAGCTGGGCTCAGCCAAACCCTGGAGTTCTACTGATCAAATAAAGAGGAAGAAATAATGAGAAGTAGATCATTTTGCAGGGGAACAAACCTTTTGCACCAGCTGAGGACTTGGCGATCCACACGTTGCCTTCTTTGCCTTCCAGACGCCTGCTGTAAGCTGCCAGGAAGACCTCCCGCTCATCTGTCCTTGCATTGTTTATAAGATGGCGAATTCCATTCTGTGCTGGAGCCACAGGGGTCTTCAAGTTCATTGGGTAAATCACATATGACTCAGGGAACCACGTGCAGGACTCCGACAGTTCAGGGCTTGTCTTGATTAGCCTAGGCAAAGAGACAGGCTGTTAAACTCCAGAATGTCCCCTACCTGCATGGACATCATTTAATAAGTAAAAAATGATCACTCACTGGGCTCTTTTGCTTGGTGATGAATAGCATCTTACAGATAATCTGTGCTAAATTACTGTATTTTCCTTAGACCTTTGAATTCAGTTTTTCCTAAAGATAGCATGGCAACCCCAACCCACGGCCAAGCACTGCTCTTTCAAACAGACCTGCATGCCTTCATTAAACATTTTGGAGATACTATGGATATTGTGAAGCAATCAGTAAAGAAGTTTCCACATAGCTAGACCTTCTGGTACATTCCCTGCATCACCTCTGCACACAGAAACAGGGGAGGTGTGTTTGATAACACAGAAGCAGGAAGAAGGGATACTGTGATAACAACAGGCCAAAGGGAAGACAGAGCAGCAATGTTCTCTGTGCTGGTGCTTAGGTCTTGATCCCATCCTCACAGAGATTTCATCAAGCATCCCCGTAGTGAAGACCACTGAGAACCCACTGAAAGCAAGTTCATATTTCATCTCCCCAAGCATTTGGGATCCCCCTTGCATCAATCTCTCTGGCACATCTCTCCTACCAGTAATGTCTAGAGATATCAGACTCCTATAAGCAGAACCCAAGCCTGTTGTCTTTCAGAGTCAAGGGAGCTGCCTGCCTCTCTGAATGTCTACCCCGTGCCTTGCTTAAGGCTGAAAGCAGAGCTCATGACTTGCTGAGTCTGTTGAAAGGGCAGTCAGTCAGTGACACCCTGGGAGCCTCAAGGAATGTCATTTATAGTCCCCTGGGTTCATGAGTAGGTTGATGCCACAGTCAGAAGTGTCAACCAGGCTTCAGGACTGAAAAACAGGTGTGTGGAGACATTCAGCAGTGTCTGTAGACCCTGGGCCACTGAGAAATCCAGATGGGTTTAAAAAAATACTCTGCTAGTTCCTGAAAAACACCATCACCACTGTAAAGAAAACAACTGGGACGAAGTTATTTGCAGGGGAAAAAGAGGCCTTTGATCAAGCACACACACTCAGCAAGAGGGAGCACAGACACTGAAGCGGAATCAAATGCTTAAAGAATTTGCTAGGACACTCCCAGGACAGCTGTTCTGCAAAATACCCTCTGAACAGGTTCAAGACTTGATGACAGTTAGAAGAAGAGTTTCTGCAAATCCCATGTAACATTTCAGTGGATTTCTTACTTCACCAGAGATGCTTTGCGGCACAGCTTGTCTGCTCCCCTGTAGTAATTCACCAGCTGCACAAGTCCAGGTTCATGGCCTAAAAAGAAGAAAACCAAATTGGTCGTCAAACTTCTCAATTAAAGAACGAAAAAAAAAAAAACAAAACCAAAAAACACTGCTTCATGCAAAAGACCTGTGAAGTGAGGAAGAAGAAAGAGGTTATGTCCTCACCCAGCATCACAGAAAAAGGCTCTAAGCTGGTACTGGCTCCTGTGGTTTCACTCTTCTAGTTACGAAAACCCATGCATTTACACAAGACTGTTTTGAATCTGACACTCCATTTTCCATAGGAAAAAAATAATTTCCTAATTCACTCTAGGAACTTTTGGCAGGGTTTTTTGCTGGTGGCAAGACTTGAGTTACTCTTAAATGTAACAGGAAAATGCAGGGAAGCACACCATGATACAGAGATAACAGCTAAGGAAAGGGTCTTGTTTCTTTGTCATATGTAGCAAGATTCTCTGTTGGACCCCATATCACAAAACACGAGAAAATGTTAAGATCTGGGGTCTTGCTTAGCTCTGGCAGTTTGCAAAAAGACCCTTGGACAGCTGGGGTGGGAAGGGACCTCTGTCTAGTCCAGCCTCTTCTTCAGTCAACGGCTGAGCAGGTCTAAGGATGAAGATCCTAATGCTTCTACACATCCTTGTCACAATGCTTGACTACCTGAAGTCATTCCAGGATGTCTATGCTCTTCTTTTACTGCAAAGTCCCAAACTGGTCCCAGTCTCCAGCTGTGGCCTCACAAGTGTCAAATAAATGGGTACCTCCTTATTAACCCTGGACTTCACCCCACAGCTTGCCATCCTCCATCTTCTCACACTACACAAATGCTTGCACTCAGCTAGAAGCTCTCTGGGAGGACGGGATGGCAGCAATTTTCGAAAGCAAATCTGAACAACAGCACAAAGCCTCTCCCACACAACCAGTGCAGCCAAACAGGGATGTGCAAGAGGCAAGTGATGCCTGAGGCAATGCCTGTGTCACCAGTGACAACAACTGACAAGATCATTGATAGGGAAAACACGATGGAAAACTACTCTGGTCTCCCTAAGCATGGCAGTTAGTTCCATCTTCACCTTTTCAAAAAAACTACTTAGACCCTGAAAAGAAACCCTGGCAGTGGGTTTCTCGGGCGGGGTCTGCTTCTGGGACTGATGACGCTCGATGTTTGTGGTTGCGGCCGGAGACCGGTGTGCTGGGCCGGGGACGCTGCTCGGCTCTGGGAAGCATTTTGCCTTCCGGAAGGAGTGAGGAGGTCCCACCTGGGGCCCTCCTTTGGGGGGGACTGGACAGGATGGATGTCAGAGTTGACCAAGCGGAGTGTTCCATCCCGTGTGCGTCATGCTCGGGTTAGATTTGGGGGATCACAAGGGTCAAACCCTTCCTTCCTGCTTCCTTCTCCTTCCTGCCCTCCCTGTTTCCTTTGGCATCCTGAGAGGATTCCATCCGTTCCTCTGCCTGTGGTCCTGATCCGTGCCAGCCTGAATCTGTGTGTTCCTGCCCCCAGCTCCCGACTGCTGCCAACTCCAGGAGTCCAGCCTGGACTTTCCCAGGGCTGCCCTGCAGCCTCAGTGGTGACGTGAGAGTTATTGGGGGAGAGAGGGGAGGAATGTGGTATCAATTTTCCTGTATATTTGTATATATTTAGTAATTTTTTCCTATTTATCATTACTGTTTCATTAAAGTTGTGTAGTTTAGTTTCCAACCCATAAGTCTCTCTTCCTTATTCTCTCTCTTTTCTTTATCAGTGAGGAGAGAGAGATTAATACATAAATCTGTTATTCGGTTTAAATCTGTTGTTTTGCCGGGCCAGTGTTAAGCCGTGACAGATTTTATTTTAGTTACCCTCCTTGGTGTCTGCCTGGGAAAAAAAGGTGTGCAGCAAATATTACCTCAAAGACGAGGCAGCTGCAAGATCACACTGAGTAAGCATTTCAACTCTAAAGTCATGGCCCTGACCTGGGTAACTATCTTATTCATAAAGCTTTACATACAAGAAAGCTGAAAACCACTTTCCAGAAAAGATATGTAACTTCAGGCTTCAATGTGTAGCCAGCACTGCCAGGCACTAATTTACTGAAAGAAATTAGTAAAAAGCACCTAATTTCCTTCTGTTTTCAGTTTATCAGGGTTTTGTTATATCCTGGAGGAATAATGATCCAGGAGATCCCACCACTCTGGGTTGGTTTTGCCCTACAGTGGGCAGCCCACCCTATCACCAATGATGTAGGAACGGAGCTGGTGAAAGGAGGAGGATGGAAGCAGCTGAAACCTGCTGTGAAACCACTGATGCTGGATAATTCTGATCCACATCAGAATCAGCATATCCTCCTTGGTTTCTTGAGCATCTCCATGGAGCAGCAGGTTGCAACATGGAGTCTGGTGGTCAGCAAGGAGGGACCATGAGGCAGGAAGGGGCACAACGCCCCAAGAATGAGGATATCAGTGAGAGCAACAGAAGTCCCTGCAGCTGGACAGAAGCAGCAATGCATGCCGAACACCTAACTTCTACTTTTCTCCCACATCAAATGATCTACCCTGAGTAATACAGATTTCCACAGTTCCCTGAATTAACGTCTGAGTAGAGCTTTTAGGAAAACCAGATCAAGCCAGCTTTGATGCAACAGTTGCTTAGGATGACACTTTAGGAAGATGTATCAGATACAATACAGCTTTTTGGAAGATGTACCAAAACAGCGATGTTATTTTTGGTCTGAATCCACTGATGACAGGCAACCAGCTCCTGCTATTGAAGGATGGGTTAAAGAAGCCAGTGCCAAGCATAGTCCTTCTCCATGGGTCATGGATGTGTCATGGCTCTGAGAAACAGTTTCAGTTTTCAGGTACCCCATGGCAACACATGCTGAAGGGCTCATCGAAGTTGTTCCATCACCCAGGGCTCTTTTTGAGGATGGAAGGTGTTAGTAAGAGCCAGCCATGAGCCCACCATGGATAGACATACTGAGCAATTCCACTGACATTGAAGAACTGCACTGTACCTCCTGCTCAGATGTTTCTGCAGCCAGAAGCATTGCTGCAAAGCAGCCCCAAGAAGGAAGAAACCGGGGCCAAGGGCAGGGAAGGAGATCAGGAGGGTCCTGCCAACAGTTGGATGCAGGGGATTGCAGGAGAGAAACACACTGCTTAGCTGGGATCTGTAGCATCCTCAGCCCAAGCCTGCTCTGACAGGCCTGGTGACAGAAGCCAGGACAGCAGCTGGCCCCTGACAGCCCTGCAGCTCCTGCAGGCTCTACCCCAGCTGTGGGCAATGACAGTGCATCTCTGCTCCCTGCAGCACCCTACAATGCTGCCAGCTTGGCTCTCGTTGCTTGCGGGCAGTGCAGGGCACTCCCCATCTGCTCCTGGGCTCTTCCCAATCCAGCAGGGCAGGGGTCTGGGTGCCTGTGTTGACAGCCCTGCCTATCACAGGCATGCCTGAGAGGCAGAGGACAAGCACAGGGAAGCCCCTCCACTTTGTCAGTGTTCAAGGGAGTCAGACAGCAGGGAAAAAGGTGGAGTTGGGAGTGGCCAGGCCCTATACACACACACACACACACTGATACAGACATCTAGGAAAACCCTGCTTCAAGCAGGGATAAGATGTGCTTGTCACACCCACCAAGCTGCTGCACATCCCCACCAGCCTCAGCTCTGGGACAATGATTTGAATGTGCTTGGTTCAGACCTGCGTTCCCACCTGTCCAAAACCGTACAAACAGCCCCATAACATCTATCTTCAGCATCACATGAGCATCCCTGCCCTGCACCAAGCCACCACTCTGGGTGACTGCAGTGGTGAAAACGAGTTCCCCTTGCCTCCAGCTGTGGGAACAAGACAGGCAGGCTGGGGGCTGTGTCTGAGGGCGCTGGGATCCTTAGGGTCTGCGACATGCAAGGGGGTCCCCCTCGACCACAGAGCGCAGCCCCTAAGGTGGGGGAGTGTTTCTTTTTGGGTTTGTTTTGGTTTTTTTATTATTTTTTGGGGGGGCGGCACCGGTGAAATGACCCTTCGGGAACTCGGGAAGGAGATCCTCTGACAGTGGCTGTGGACAGAAGACCCCAGCAAGGATGGCGGGTCCGGCTTCTGCACCGAGCGCCCCGGTTCCCCGCCCTTTGTTCTAGGCGACGCTGGCCGGGCCCCCGTGTCGGGAGCCTAGCGTACGGTCAGCTGCCGCTGCCAGCACACGTCCGGCTGATAGAGGCCGGGAAACACCCCTCCTTCCCTCCCTTCCTCCCCAGAAGACGGGGGACTCCGCCGGGGCACGCCCTGCCCTCAGCCCCCGCGTCCGCAGGGAGGCTGCGACAAGCGGCGAGGGACCCCACGCAGCGGCGGAGACGAGCTCACCGAGACGGGAAGGGCAGGAGGCAGCCCAGGTGCCGGGCCGTAGGTCCGGCGGGGGAGCAGCCGAGGGGGTCACTTACCCAGCCTGCCGAAGGGGAGCCGGTTCCTCTCCCCCAGCATCAGATTGAAGCGGGGGTTGTCCCTCCGGAGGCGCCGCCACCGTCCGCTGGCCAGCAGCAGCCGGCTCACCTCGGCGTACACGCTGCTGCCCTCGTCCCGCACCACGAAGGTGTACATGGCGACGGGGAGGGGGGACGACCCACCCTACCCCCGGCAGCCCGCGGGGCGCACCAAACCCATGGGGCCCCGCCGCAGCCCAGGCAGGGCCCTGCGCCGCCGCCGCCGCCCGCTCCCGCTCCGGCTCCGCATGGCCGGGGCCGCCGCCCCCACTCGCCGCCGGCTAGAGCCTGCCCGGGGCGGGGCGGCCGGCCCGGAAGCAGAACCGCCTGCCCCACCCTGCCCGGGCAGTGACGTCGTGGAGGCCTCCCCATCTCGAGCGCGCTGATCCCCGCTCTGCCGGGGGTCGCTCCTGTCCCCAGGCTGCGCGGGATGCAGGGTTGGAGTGGGCCGCGCAGGCGCTGAACGTGGCGTAGCCCGTTCCGCTCCCCTCAGGCCTCAGTGGGGACACCCCCCAACCCTCAGCCCCCCTCCCAAAAACTGGGTTCCCCGGGCCCCGCCTCTGCTCAGCGGCAGCCCCACTCCGTCCACGGGTGGGTTTGTGGCCCTGCGGAGCCCACCGGCTCACGGGGTTGGTGAAACACCAGCCCTGGTCTCGCCAGCGGAGGCCCAGGCTGAGGCCGATGGGTGGTGTGGCCTTGGCCCGGTGGGGGAGCCCAGGCGGCCTTGCGCACCCGCATGGGCTGACGGAACCTCTGGGCGGGCAGAGACCTGGGGAGGTCGGCCAGTGTAGGGAGAGCAAGCAGGCAGGCAGACTGACTGGAGGCGACAGGAACCCGGTGAAATAAAAGACGGAGGGGGAAGCCAGCAATGACGAGCTGGAGGGGATGGCTCTTCGAGGAGGGCTGTCGGTGCCCAGAGGGCACAGCCCTGAGCCAGGAGCGGCAGGAATGGGAAGGAATGGGCTCTTTCCCCCAGCTCATTAGACTGTGTTTAGGTGCTGTGTCCAGTTTAAAAAGGATGTGTAAACAGCAGTAAAACTGCTGCTGAAGGAGGACAGCAAGTTAGGAAAGGGCCAGCTTGCCTCTTCCACCCTGTCCACTCAATATTCACTTGTCCATGTCTGGGAGTGATGCAGTGCTCCAAGCCACACCGCACAGATGGGAGAGCTAACCTCAACGTGTTTGACTCTTTAAACAACGTTTCTCTTGATTCTCTCGGCCTTGGTGCAGTCCTGGGGAGTTTTCTTTCCTTACCTTAAAGCAAACAGGCAATGTATTTAACTTTGTCAGGCAGTTTATTTCTACTAGGAAGTGCTCTTTGATCTGGGATTGGATGGGCCTCTCCACCCACTTCAAGATGCACCCTCTGCATTATCCATATCAGGCTGTGCATGACTGAGCTTAAAACACTACACAGCCTGGGGAATCACAGTGTGCCTGGGATTCAGATGCTGTGGCCTTTCCCTTTTATCAGTTTAGGAAAGTGCTGTTTGTTAGGGTTTCAAATTTATAGATGTTTTGGTGACTTGTCTCTTGTTTGCAGAAGTAAGTGCAAGAGGCAATGGCATTCCGTAAATTTAAAATCGATGTGTTAGACGAGAGAAGAGAGTGAAGTCCAATAATGTGTTATTCAATATGCCCTGCAAAATTTCCTGTAGCAGTGTGGATTGTGGTGTTTTGGTTTTGTTTAGGGCTTTTTGTTTGTATTGTTTTTGTTTTTGTTTTGTTTTTGTTTTTTTAGCTTGAAGGATATTTATCACATATGTTAGATTTAAATAATATGCAAAAGCTTTTTTGCTTCTTTTTGTGTGTGGGACAAATGGTTTATTTGGTTCCGTTCTCACTGAGATTCCTGCATGTGTTTTTTGCTGGCTTTGAGTCTCTGTGTGAAAAATGTCCCAAGCACTTCAAAATCCAATAAATATTTGTAGGTACGGCTTATTCTCTATCCACCGGCCAGTTAGATTCATGTGAGGTTATTTGGTTTTGTATGATTCACACTCAGTATTTTTTATTGCTGCATTGAGTTTCTTGTGCTGTGTAAACCAATTGATTGTAGTTTCCGGAAGGCTGTGCAGTAATCTGACACGTGCTGCTAGTCCAACAAGGCCAAAGACTGAAAGACTTTAGCACACAGTGCCTTTATTTCCATACTCTGTCAGACCTCTGCATTCTTGCTCTTGGCCATACTGCAGGGTGGGTTACCTCCCTCCATCTGGTTTGTGATCTGCCCCACTTTCCCCTAGAAAGAGACTATGTGGGCAGAAAAAAGCTCTTTTATGGACAGGTCAAAGCTCAGCTTAGTTTTGCAGTTCTACATAGTGGCTGTCCCACCGAGTCCCTCACTTCAGCAGAGACTGTAGCGGCATGCCCTCGGGACCACTGATTTCTGGTGGTCTTTTCACTCTGCAAGAAAAGAAACCATTTTCCGGCTGATGGGCAGCAGAGTAGGAGGTGTGGTAGCCCCACCAGGCTGTCCCTTTCCTGTCCACCCACACATGGGGAAGTGCGAGTGGCTGAGAAGGAGGTCCCCTGCCTGTCTCAGCAGACTCCATGTGCAGAGTATGATGGAGCTGACTCACTGTGCCTCCTCGACGTCCTCGATGCTCTCAGGCAGGCGTATGTTGAGCGTCTCCGGGAGCAGGAAGGCCACTGAGCCGCAGCACACTGCTACACCACTGTACGTCACCTCGGGCAGGGACCTCCACACCTCATCCAGCAGAAACACAAGTGGGGCCAAAGACCCCCCAAGACGTGCCATGAAGGAAGTGTACCCCATCCCATTCTGCCTGTAAAGGTAGGGCACCGTGGTGGTGCAGACCACCATGAGAAAGAGTTGTGTACTTCTTTCAAACCAGACTTTGTGAAAAAGTGCAGACCCTCTGCCCCTTCCCCCTGCTTTTCTGTAAGTGCTGAGGCTTATCCCACACACCCTAAGTTTTCCTCTGCCAGTTTTTTGTGGTTTTTTCCTGGGTTGTTTTAGTTCTTTTTTATTTCTTTGTATCCTTCTAATGATTTTCCCAGCCATCAGCCGTAGCTGGTGTGCACATGCAGAATAGGGTAGTGCAGAAGGTTTTATCTTTATCTGTCAATGACTTTAAGCATGTCAAAATACAAACCAATCTGAGAAGAAAACTAGTGGGTCAGTGTGTCCACTTCAGTTTAAATATGCACCATTCTCCACGTGAAACAGACTACTGAAAGTTAAAGGACTAGAGGATAAGAAAGTTACCGTGGGCAGGGGGGGGGCAGCGTTAAAGTAAGGCACAAGGCCTGCTGTGATCCATGCAGTTTTTTTACAAACTTCCACAAAGAAACCAGTGAGGTGATTCCATCCACCCATCTCAGCTATATCACAAATTACACTGGTGCTAAATCTGGTTTTATGTCATCAGTACCCCGATACTTCAAACAACCTCTCTGTTTCCTCCTGGGGGGCTAGTTCATCCCTGCTTTAATATCATCTGATGTCGAGGTAACGTGTCTCTGATAAGACTTGAGATTTCAAATTATTATTTTCAGGGTCTTTAAAGAGTTATTGGCAGATTATCACAGGGAACTAAGATTTTACTGAGCACAGATGCCTTGCAGAGTAAAGGCTTGGTTTTTTCCCCTTTCTTGTGAGTATGTGTAATCTCTAGGACCCGCTAATTCTAGAGGCAAGGCATCTGCCCTGCAGTCAAGCCAACAGCACTTCCTGCTATGCTGATGTTGAAGACCTGAGGGCAACATCCCACTGAGGCTCTGGCTTTGCACTCAGGCAAGGGGCATCTCTTACCTCAGTACGGTGGGGTAGAGCTCAGAGGTGTACAAGAAGACGGTAGTGAACGCAGCTTCTGAGAAACCTTTGCCCATAATGGCCACTATAGAACGCAAGGAGGTGAGCGCTAGGAGAAAAGACAAGACATTATGGCAGTCATCAAAGGGCAGCCTCTAGGAGGAAGCTTCTTGTGGCCTGAGGTCCAACAAGGAAGAAGGTTCAATGCTCCTACAGACAAAACAGGGAACTTCATAGACCTGGAGCTTCTGTCTCCAAAGTCCAGATCAGTAATTTTGGTACCTGTTAACCTTAGTGGGAGCTGAATTGATGAAAAGGTAGGTCCTGACATTTCCCACTGGATAATATCAATAATAAAGATAGGCTTTTCACCTTGCCATCACTGGATCCACACTTAGCCACTTCACAGTGTTGTCACCAGATATTAAGGCTAGCCCACATGAGCAACCTTGTCCCACAAATACCCTTTAGGTGGTGGACATCTCTATACAGAATTGCTTGCAGACAAGATATTTGGCTCTTCTTCTCTAGCACTGCACAGAATGGAAATCCCCCCTTTAGCAAGTACTGCATACAGCAGAAGAACATCTCACACTTGGGAATGATGACGTTGGCTCCTGTGCACAGACCAGTCAGGATGAGTGTCCACGCCTGACTCTGCCGTCGTCCAACTCGATTCACAAGTATGTACATAACCATCTTGGCTGGAATCTCAATGATGCCAAAGACAAACTGGGAGAGATACATGTTGAGCCCAAAGCCGGTTAGTTTCATGCTCATGCCATAATAAGAGAAGGCAACACCAAACCTGCAAGGAGTGTGTGGATATTAGGGGGAATTAGGGCAGTCTAGCTGCAGAACTGCAGGACAAATCCCCTGTGTGAAGTGATGCTGCTTACCACACAGCCCCAGAACACAGAGAGATCTTCCGCAGGACTGGTGTCCTGAACAAGCTGATGTAGGAGTAACTCGCTCCTGGCTTTTTATCTGTTGCCATCCTTCTGAGGGCCTGGCAGAGGTGAAAAGAAGGAAATGGCTCAGCTGCTGTACTTTCAGGATCCAAGCGTGAAAACCCCGACAGGCTGGGGCTTTTGCCCTTCCCAGCTCCAACTCCACCTTTTAAATTTTCCATTTATTCCCACTGCAGAACAATTATTTCTAATGGCATACTATTCTTCACAGCTTTTGGATGAGTGAAAAAGCTTTTCGTACTATAAAAACAGTTTCACTCTGGGAAATTTCTTAATCATCTCTATAAGACAATGCTATTAAACCAGTTTCACACGTACACTAAACACAGCCTGGGGTGGACTAGCTTTTAGATTTTTGGATAACACTATATGCAGTATCTCAAGTTCAGTATGACAGAAAACATGCCAATTACACACTATTAAATGTGTTTCTGCTTTCTGCTAGCTCCGTACCGCCACTTGGGCAATAAAACAGCAACCAAAAAGGCAAACACAAAGCTGCATGAATTGCTCATGCACCTGCACACTCTCTCTCCTGTTATGACGGTGATGCTTCTGCCTTATTTTTTCAGGGCGTGCTAATCTCTCACTGAATACTTAGTCCAGTCTCCGGTGCATTGAGGCTTTTGTCATGACAGTAACAAATGGGAAGACACGCCACTTAATGAAGGGGATTTCTGGCCTTATGGGAGCTGAGCTGCTACTTTAAGAATTACTGTGTCTGCTTCCTAGAGTGAAATGGAGCATGGCTCTCTATGGACCAGTGTCCCACAGATCACACTACAGGATGAACATTGTTTCAGGTATCACCTAGAAGTAAGAGAGAGAGAGAGAGAGAGAAAAGGGGAGAGGAAGAACATGCATCTTTGGATTCTAACCTCTTGTGAGACAGCAAATTCTTTCTTTCCATTCATTCTTGCACATCTAATCAGATTCCTGTGAGCTTGTTTCACTTTGCCGTTGGCTATGAGCCACCGTGCGGACTCTGGAACCCACCTGGGGGGAGGAGAGAAGACAGTGTTCCTGTTGTTGCTCCATGTTTTCCACCCTACATACATGGCCCTGGCCAATGAGAGGTAGTCTTTTCTCTGTGACTTCAACCTCAGCTAAAAATAGCAACTATGGTGAACAAAAATGGTAATGGGAGGTGGTAACGGAAATGAGTAATGGGACACAATTGTTACACATGCATGCTGTTCTACCATTAAAGGAATATAGTCTGCTAACTGAAGTATGTCTAGTTTTTTATCGTATGATCTTCGATCAAAGCTTCAATTTTCTGAGCTGGTTGAAATTTCAAACTCTTATAAATTAAAACTGGTCTTAGAGTTTATAGATTCATGCTTTTGGGACTCTTTAAACTTTGAATTGTAGAAAGGATTAAATGGGCTCTATACTTTGTGAGTTGCTAAAATTATTCTGTTTTCACAATAACCAAAGTCTGGGGTCTAAATCATTGTGGCTGCAGCCCTCAGTGAAGTATTCATTGAGCCACAAAGGATGCTGTATGCTGTAGAGCTAATTAGCAACTTCGAGACCTCTGCTAAGCAGATGTGTGTAGGATGGGAGTTCTGTGACTCTTCTGTCTATTCTAGCAAAAGACTCAGCACTCATGATAAACTAGCATCTGTGACTCCCTCTTGGTGGGCGTCTCTCTGATCTTGCATGTGGTTGTAATTCGTGGCCCTGTTTGGCTCAGAGCTTCCCAGGTCACACTGCAGCCCATTTGGCCTAGATACATGGTCCTCATAGCACCAGGGTACAGAAGATGCTGGTAACACCCCAGAATGATTATGTTCTGCTAGAGCAGACAACACCTACCCAAATCTGTTCACGGAGAGAAGCAGAAAAAAGCAGAATCTGCTATTCTCATGGAGACTTTGAGATGAGCATCCTGAGCAGCCTGTGGGAAGTCTTACAATCTCTAAGAATTATGTGGGTGTCAGTCATAATTATATCATCATAATAATCAGTATTAAGTCACACAGTTGTTAAAAATCTCTCACTGGATTCTCCCTCTGGAGTGGTTCAAGACCCCATAAGCTGTTGGTGATTAATGTGCCCTAAATCAGGTAAAAAAAAACTAATGAACAATTGTCATCGCTATTCAAGCAGAAGCTGAAATGGTTGTGTGAAGCAAAAACATTTGAACTGGTCTGCTTGAAAATTTTCAGCTCATTCGCACAAGCTTTTAACCCAGTCCACCTTAGGAAATATAAACAGTGACAAATGGCGTTTTGCACTTGTTGCCTTCATCTCCAGCGAATATTATGTCTTTGGTAGTCTAAAGTCTCAACTGAGTTCTGAAATTGTGTCAACAGTATCTTCAGCATGCTATGCTAGATTTTGATTCTGTGCTTCAGGGACTTTTAATTATTCAGCAATCACTGAGCTCTTGGGTGCTTGGATTTTCATCAGACTACATTATTACCTAATGGAGACATAATCTCCATGAACAGCATTGACATAAATGAGAATAAAAATCAGCTATCACGGAAAGGATGGGTCCAAATGCATCTGTGAATTTCAGCACTTTCCAATAGTCATTTGTACTCATTTGGCTAGTTGTCCTAGAGGAAGAGCAGGACAACTCGAACTAAAAAAGTCAGCAGAACACATATTTTAACTCTGCTGGACACTGAAGTATCAGATGTTACTTTTTGCCAGAAACCTTTCATCAGCAGCAAAACAATACATCTTGATTAACAGCAGCATCAGTTTCTCTCCCATTTTTGGTATTGTTTGAGATTTTTCTGCAGCTACTTAGTCCATTTTTTTCATGCTGATTGACAGACATAGTAAGCAAGAATATCATAGTCTCTAGAAGCCTCTTTGCTGAGAGCTGAAAGGCACTTTAGCATTTGGATATTACTCTGCTTAGCAATTATGCATATAATGTTGGAGCCTTTTTTGTCTAACAATCGGAGCTTATCCTGCATGTTTTCCAGTTAGAGCTCCGCATCACTTTTTTTTCTGCAGTGTGGTCGAGCCTGACCTCAGCTCCTGTCCTCCCTTCTCCTTATCCCCCAAACCATGGTGTGACCTTGGCTCCTGGCCTTGTTGGAGGTACGGAGATGTGAAACCCATGCAGCTCCAGTTTTCAAGAGCTGCCGTGCTTGGATGGGCAATCCAAGTACAGGACACAGACGAGTATTTCTCCTTCTTGGGCTGCTGGGGCCAATATTAGGGTCAGCCTTGCAACATTTGCCATGGTCATAGAGCATAGGAGGCAAATGGCATCCTGCTTCCCTCCCCACCAGCCATCTGGCTGCAGGTCTCCGCACTCACCATAGACAGACAATGCTCAGAAGACAAGGTGCTGTCACAGCTACTAACAGCCAGTGCCATTCCCGCACCAAGTATGCAGCCACGGCCAGCAGCATGCTCCCGATGCTCCAGAAGATGCTGCTCAGGATCCCGGTGAAGGTGCGGTGCTGTATGTCCACCCACTCCATCCCTGCAAGAGGGAGGCAACGTTCAGCTGGGACACAAAGGACTGCTTCAGGAAGGGGTCTGCAGGGCTGTTTAACAAGGGGAAAGTGAGGTTGCATCCCCGGTCTTCTCCTCCAGGAGAGTTCCACTTTTTGGCTGGTATCTGGCATGTTTAAAACGTGCATTCACAAGGCTTAACCTCTTGCAAAGCTGTGAGCAACTAAAATAAAGCCTTAAGGTAAGAAGTACTGGACATACAGTAAGAAACAGTGCTAAACTTACCTTAGGTGATACTTTCTTTAAAATTTCATTCAATAGCATTCAAATGCTTGTCATCAAACATACACATTTTTTTTCCCCTAAACGATTTGCCTGAAGAATTTCCCATTTCTGGAAATCTTGCTAGAACCTCTAACAATACGTAATGTCCTTCCCAGGTTCTACTTTTCCTGGCAGGCATCAACCTTTGTAACAATAAAAAAACATAGCTGCCTTGGGATTTTTCACATCTTGTGTGGGCTTTTCCAGTACTGAAGCCATTTTAGGTTGTTTGGCTGTATATGCAAAAAATCCTCAGTTTTTTCTGCACCTGTAACTTGTTCCTGTGTACAATAAATCTTGCCTAGTATGTTCCAACTCGATCTACAAAACCATCCAGTGCTCTGCTGGGTACTGTGAAGTTTTGAGCTTTTTTTAAATTATAGAATTACCTACATATTTCAGCTTCATTTTTTGCCTAGCTTTGCATGATTTTTTTTTTTTTTCTGGTTGTTCTTTCCCCCCACTCTTTCTAGAAGTACAGCTTGGCAACTTAGGAGAACTGTGAGGAAACAAGGCAAAGTTATGTGATTCACAAATCACATACCATCTTCCTCCTGCTGAGGACACAGCTATGCTGATTGTCTGCACAGTGTGTTTGAAGACTGACAACTTAGTCACAAAGGACAGGCAGATACTTCAGTATGGCTTTTATTGTGATCCTTTAGAGGAACTGTATAGCATGGATTACAAGGGTTAACATCTTGCAACAGAAGTGCTAATAAGTCGTTGGTACATTTTAAGTAGATTGTTAAAGCATTAAATAGACTTAGAGAAATTTGTAATTGTTGAATCCTACAGAGACTGATGACTGATTTGGCTGCCTAGACTGAAATTGCACACGTAACAATTTCCAAACTCCTGTCCTTACTAGCTCTGCCCTGTCCTGTAGACAAGAACCTTCCCACTGCTTGTCAGAAGACACCCCCCTCCCGCTTCATACAACTGGGCACCCAGAGTCCCCCACGTGCTTACCAAAAGGCAATACAATAAGGGAGACACCACTCAGGGCCACCCCGGTGAGGGTCCTTGTGATCGCCAGCATGCTGTAGGAGACGGAGGCAGCACTGAGCATCCCAAAAACGACAGAGCACGTGAGTGACAGCAGGAGCATGGCTTTCCGTCCAAACCTGCCACAAGCACATGCTGGGTTACAGCAGCTGGAAACCTGTCCCAGAAGAAGGGTTTGAAATGGGGCAAACAAGAGGCTTGAGAAGTAAAGATTAAAATATTGCTCGCTCTGTCAAGAACAGAAGATGCAATGCTCCAGAGAGGAGGAAAGAGTGCTGGATACAGATGGTCCCATCCCCAGCCTGCCCCATGAGCATCGGGCATGAGGCTCTCCTGCATGCATCCTTTCTCTCTGCTGCATGAGCAGCACCACCAATCAAAACAATGTATTGGGCTCCCCTGTTCAACAGCATCATCAGAAGCAGTGAGTTCACTTGAAATCCCATGCTGCTGGCACACCCTTCTCCCTGAAGTGTCTGTCCTCATGCCTGGCTCAGCACGTTCTCCTCCTGTGGGTCACTCAGGAGTGACTGCCACCACTTTTGAGGGGGGAGAGAAAACTGTCTCTTTCATCCTATTGCTTGGAAGAAAAACAAAAAAATCCCAAAGGAAAACAATAGCAATCGACTTGTCAGCCCACGTGTGCAAATAGCCCTGATCTCCTAAGAGGTCTATCAGGCATCTACTAGATGGTACCCCAAAGGTTTTGGAAGGTGTAGGATCATCTTACTCTCGATGCAGAGTCCTGTGTGGAGAGTTCGGAGAAGTAGAAAAACAGCCTATCAAAATTTAAAAATCAAAATGGAGTACAAGGCATGAGTCTTCTGATGATGAAGGCATGAGTCTGTGATGAAAACTGAGGTTCAAACTGGAGGAGTAAATTAGAGGGACTGAAATCCTGGTCTGATTCTGGCATTAGGGCTGTCTTAGTGACCACCTGAAAATGGGGGGGGGGGGGGGGTGCCAAGAACGATCACTCCAGTGGACAAAGTGGTGTGCTGGCACATAATGACAGAATCACATTCCTTAAAGTGATCATAAATTACAATGTGGCAGCTAGTTAATGAATCTACTGAAGAAAAAGCAACCTGTGGCTTGAGTCCAGGCACTCTGCTGCATCTGCTTTGAAATATAAGTGGAAACAGGCTGCAAAAGTCATTGTTATTCCCCAGGGTCAGAGCAGCAAAACACCCAGAAACCCACTAAAGCTGTATCCACTTTCCAGTAGGGTAAGTGGCTGAGAAAGAGGATACATATTTTGAAAACTGTTCTTGAAAATACAGTAAGGATAGGAAACCATAAGACTCCCTGCAGGGTGCAAGGCTCCTATTTGTGGACTCATTACTAGACTCTCAGCAAATGCATAACACCTGCTGGGGAAACCAGAGGCAAGCTGGCAGGATTCAACTGCATGCTACAGGGAGGCTGCTAAAAACAGAGTTGTTAAAATTGTCTTCAAAGGGAGAGGTAGGAAAGCACGACCTCTGGAAGGTTAAAAGCAGGAAACATAACAAAAGGAGCAAACTGCATAAGCTTAAAAATTGACAAAAAAGCCACTTTCATAAATATCCTATTCTGAAAGTCTGCCAAAGCATCATACAGCCAACTCAGTAAAAAGGCACGGTACAAAAGGAGTGTTTGAAAAACTGACAACAGAAACTACATATATTTATATAAGTATAATGTATATTTTTTTTCACAGTGTTGCAGATTTTACTAGGGTAAAAATTGTCAGTAGAGCTGTTTTCAAATCTAAATGTCTGTAGAGCCTTAGAACAAAACAAACCTGAACTGTAGCAACGTGCCAGGACTGGATGGTTTTCAGCCTGCAGCACTATTATTATTAGCATAACAAAGTAGGGACTTTTCTCAGTTAGGCAGAAGGAAGGCTGCTAATGGGATGTCAGCTTTTAAAGGGTTTTGAGGGATATGGGGGGCATGATACCTGAGCTTAACAAATCTGCCAAATTTACTACAGATTTACTGGATGTGCTGCACTCACTGCAATTATATGGGCTGCAAGCTTTTCCTGACAAGACCTGAGGGCCCGGTCTCTCTAGTTGGAAGTAAAGCCATAACCTGGTCAGTTTTTTTAGCGTATGTGAATTTTCTCCATTTCACCTGTAGCCTTTTGAGATGGGAAGAGGGTTAGGGGAAACCAAGACTACACGCAGTATTCAAGCCATGGAGCCACTGTGCGTGTACATGTTACTGCATAGTGGAACTCTCTTTGATTTTATATTCCTTTCCGAGTGATCCTTAATTTCCTATTTGCTTCCAGCTGCTACTCACTGCGGAGTGGATGTTTGCCCAGAGCTGTCTGTCATAACAGACCTTGATCCTGAGCTATACGCCGCTCAGAGACTTCAGTTTTAAATGGGAAGTTTGAATGATCTCTGTTTTTACTATAGATTAATCTACGTGGAAATTTTGGCTTCCAATGCTCCCACCCAGTTATAGAGCTCTTTAAGTTCCTTCTGAAGTTCTTGACACTCAGTTCTCATCTCTACCAGCCTCGTCACTCAGCATCACGTTGCTAATTCCTTCCTTGCTCTTTTTCTATCTAATTTATAAATGTGCTGAAAAGTAAAAAAATCTCCCTCTATTGTCACAACTGAACAATCCCCTCTCCTTCCTGGCTTTTAATCAATAATCATGCAGAAGCCCTCCTATGGCTTCTCAGTTTCTTTAGGAGTCTTTGGTAAAGGAACTTGTGAAATCTGTGTAGATAGTATTTCCCCTGGTCACAAGTCTATTTGTGCATTCAAAGAAATCCAGTATTTTTGTAAATCATGAATGCTTTGCAAAAAACCCTGCTGATTCTTCACTAGTATGTCATAGCCAGCCATGGAGACAATGACTCAATCTTTCAGAATAGTTTCTACTACTTTCTGCCTAGTGCAAATAGATGTAGTTCCCAAGATCTTCTTTGGAAAACAGTTTAAAACTGCTTTGATGTGTGATACCCTCCCCTCTTCTGTGGAGGTCGCACAATGCCAATAGTGTTCCAGGTTTTTCATCCCCTGTGGTCCTATAGGACTTCAAGATGACCACTCCCTGCTCATGGTGGGTTGCTAGCATAGACTGGAGTATTTCTCTGTCTTCTATCTTCTGTCAGTTTATTCCAAAGCTCCAGCTCCAACACCTGCTCCCACATGTTCTCCCACTGTGAGCAAAAATTCATTTATGTCTCATGCTGCAATCTTTTTGCTGTCGCATGTTCCTTTTCTGTCTTGATCTACTGCTGGCTCTTCTGTCTCATAACCCTTTTGAAAAATAAATTATTTTTCATTTTGCTTAAAGCAGAGACCTTCTCCCTTATTTTGTCCTGCTCTTTTTCATGATTCTGAATTTCTGTCCCTTCAAGTGTTCTAGAAATACATTTTCAATACAAAGCCTAGAGACAAAGTTTGAAGATCAGAGTCCTTCACAATCTTGGGTCCTTGTAAAAGTATACTGATATATGCAAATAAATGGGTGTAAAAATTCTTGTATTCAGCACTAGGTCTCTGGGTGCTTCGTACTGTGAATCATGGAATCATCACGGTTGAAAAAAGACCTCTAAGAGCACTGAGTCAACTGTCAATCCAGAAAAAAGCCACCATGCCAAGTGGAGCATGTCCCTAACACACATCTACAGTTTTTTTGAATACTTCTAGGGATGGGGACTCCACCACCTCCCTGGGTAGCCTGTTCAGTGCCTGACCCTTTCAGAAAAGAAATTCATCCTAATATATATTATCTAAACGTTCCCTGGCACAGCTTCAGGTGTTTTCCTCTAGACCTAATATTATTTACTTGGAAGAAGAGGCCAACTACAACCTTTCAGTTTGCTGTAGAGAGCAATAACGTCCCCTCTCAGCCTTCTCCAAACAAAACAGTCTCAGTCCCCTCAGCCTCTCCTCATTGGACTTGTGCCCTAGACCCTTCACTAGCTTGGTTGCTCTTCTCTGGACACATTCCAGCAATTCAATGCCCTTCTTGTAGTGAGGGACCCAAAACTGACCACAGTGCTCTGAGTACTTGTGAAGCTGGTTCCCTTCTGCTTTGCACAGTTTTTGTAGCCTGTTGAATGCTAATGCTTGTTTGTTCCTAGGGGAAGGAGATGGAGGAGCAGTTTCTTGCACAGGAAACTCAGACATTGACTTGTGAACCGTGAGCAGTGACTAGCACATCCGGACTGCATGCCTGCACCCTATATTCTCTAGTAGGTTTCTTGGTTCTGCAAAAATATGTAGTTTCTTAATGGGTCTTATAGGTTAGTACTCAGATTTGTTTTCTGGTTTACATTTTCTCATTTTAACATTTAACCAGAGAGAGTAGATTTGTTCCTGTTTTCCTCATTGCTTCAGCTCTTCCTCAAGGAAGGCCTCCCCACTTCCAATAGCCTTTACCTTGGTTCTCTAGTAATGACAGAAGCTTTTTAGAGATTCCTTGTTTTTGTTGTTTGTTTCCCTCCCCCCCCCCTCCCCCCAGCTATAGTATGCATTTGCTCCTAGGCCTTCATTTGATTGACCTTAGTCAATTTCCACTTGCAAGGAGTTAACGTTCAGCCTCTGGTTTTGGTCTTGTTTTAGCCAGCTTTCTCCTTTTTTTTAGATGTTTGTTTTTTCTGTAATTTTTCTCACAGGCACTTGATTTTTTTGCAGCTTTTACTCTTCCTGCAGCAATGCTGACCACAGCATTGTGCTCATTGCTGAAGTGCATCTTTACCCTAACAAAGGGCAATGCTGCTTCTCTGGTGGGCTGCTAACTGCCTGATCCATGGAAAATTTAGCCCCTACATCGCTTTCCAGTCTGAATTTAATCCAATTTTCATGTGAGAGGCTGAATTCTCCCTTTATAATTTTATTTTTTCTTTTCTCTCTCCCTCTGATTGCCCTTTTCAGGTAACACAGATTTGTGAGTTTCTTGTCATGAAACAAGCCCCAGGGGAACAGACTGAAAGGGGTCAAACCTGTCTGAAAGGTATCCGAATACCACTGCCCCCACTGTAACTCCAATGAAGAAGAACGTTGCAGTTGCCTGTTTCAGTCCACGCTGCTCGCACACGAGGTCCCACTGAAACAAAAGGCCAAAATGACACTGAGTGCCCAGTTGTCTCTTCATACCCCTTCACCCCTGCGGTCAGCTATCATGTCTTGCAATTGATATTGTCCAGATGTGATAAAAGCCTGCACTAAAGCTGTGTGAATAGAATCCTGAAAAAATGTAAAGCTGCATCTTGCAATACTCGAGGCCTCTCAGTTATCTATTCCCACTGTCACAATCTGTCTGTGGACACTTGTCAAGCATCATAAAGATTTCCTGTGTACCACTCATCATGGAGAGATCCCCTTTCTCCTCTTTTCGTCCCTGCAATTGCTCCTCTCAGCCTCTTTGGGCGCACGTCTCCCCTAGCTCCTTCTGTCATGCTCCTGGGACTGCCTGTTGACATGGGTATTTGTGAGCTTAAGGCTTGCCTCATCCTTCATGAGGGAATATTATTTTGATATCCAGTTACTATTGTCCTGACCAGTTTACTTTGAAGTTGTCAGTACAGGGAGGAAAGAGGTCAGGGGGGCAGTCATACTTGCCCGTGGTGCTAACTTACCTCTTCTGGCGAAGTTGGTTTAGACATTGTTCCTAATTATGTTAATGAGCGAGATTTTACTTTCTTGTAATGCTGCTAATTACCAAATGTTGCTAATCATTACAGTGTGCTGTGCCCAAGCTGCAGAGTTAATTTTCTGAATATTCAAACTTGGCAAAACTTAATTTAATCATTAGCCCAGCCTCTGTGACAAGGCCAACCAGACCTTAAGCAACCTTTCTTGTTGCAAGACCAAAAGACTCCGGAAAAAAATCTCAGCCCTTTGAACATGTCCCAAGGCTTCTGCACTGTGAATGCAGCAGCATTAGGTTCTATGCTCAAGAGCTGTTCTGCAAACCAACTCCCCCGCCCTTTCCTCCAAGGCTGCTTTACATCTTTCTGCTTGAAACAGTGTAGAAATCTGTTGAAGACCTGGTGCATGTCTGACCCCGACCTCCATGTCTGCCAAAAGCAGGAGTGGTTAAGTGATGGGGAGAAGGCACCAGCTCTAGGTTAAGACTTGGTCCTGCTCTCACGGAGACAGTCAGCCACTGTAATTTCAAACACAACCATGCCCCTTTTGGATCAACTTGTCCTCTTCCCTAAGGCTGTCTGTTCTTTGGGCCACCTTCCAAGGAAAGTGAAGCATTAAAACGCAGAAGTATTGCTGTTAGCCTTAGCAAAGCATTTCAGAAGTCAGATGGTTAATGTTTGATGGGCAGGCTCAAGGTTAAGGCTGGCCAGCATGCTGCATCTCAGAAGGAGGCCTTTAGAGAGCACATTTATCTCACCAACAAGATGCTCTGGTAGTAAGAGAAGAGAGGCAGCGTGATCCTGGGGGGGGAAGAGAAGGAAGCTGGACATCAGTGAGGAGGGGTGGGCAAGGGAATAGAATTTACAAAATGTTTCGAAAATCAAGAAAGCAAGTTATGTGCTCATATGAAATCCTAATTTAATCCAAGCAGAGAAAATCCTCTAAGTGTGACTTCCTTGTGCCACCTCCAATCTCTCAGTCACCTGAAGACATTAAGATTCCTTTATCAAGAAATGTTGGATTCTATCATTTTAAGCACGATGCTTGTAACAATAACGATAATACTAATGTTGCCTTCCAATCCTGCACTTTAGAGAGCGTCTTCATCCTAGGATAGCTCCAAACAAGTAATTTCCACTGGTTAAAATTCTCCTCTGACTCTGTGCACTCACCAAACACTTCTCCGCCTGCTCCTCAAAACACTGAACTAATTTCTTTTTTGGCTACCCCACAGGCCAGACCTTACCTGGGTGGCAATAGTGGAGATGAACTGTGAGTGGTCATAGACCCATCCATTCTGACAGTGCTGTATGATGGAGCTGTTTTCTGGTTGCAGAGAAAAATTGAGCAGCAGGTGGAACTGAGGCTGGGAGAACATCTCGCAGGACTTGAAAGTGCCATCGGGCTCCCGGGGGATGCTGATGAGCAGAATTTCCTCCATTGTGAGGTTCACAAATGCCTCTTGGTGTGGAATTGCACAGTGATGAGAGGGAGTAGCAGCAAGAAAATTGTGCAGCAGGAAATGCATGGGCAGGTTGATTCTTGGGAGGCAGAGGATAAACAAAATAAAAATCTGGAACCTGCCAAAGCCTCCAATTTGCAGCAAGAGATCCTCAAATTTCATGTTTTCTATGGAGTTTGCTCATTCAGAGCAGCTATGTACCAAGAAAAAGCAACATGAGCTTGAAAAGCAGTGTCTGTCCTTGGAGCTCAACTTCCCATAGCTTTTCATGCAGCCACTTCATTGGACTTTGAGACCTTTCTGAAAGGTTGTCAGAAGTCACACTGAAACTCACCATTTGGGGTAGAGCCAAAAAATTTATCCTGCGTGCACTCAACGTATCCGTTTGAAGTTGGACACGGCACAAGGCACCTTCTGGTTTTTAGGGTTTTTTTTCTCCTTTTGTCTGATTTTGAGAGGGAGATCCACATTAGGAAAAGAGGCCCTGGGAAGAGTGCTGTGAAAGAAGTGTCATTTCTAGGTGGGGCTACTATGCAGCATCTCAGACACTGCAACCAACCATCTAGAGTTAGCCGGTCACCAGCCAGCTCTGATGGATCATAAAAGAGAACACAGGGAGAGCCAGAGTGATCCACTCTGTAGGCATGCATAGGGCCACAAAAGTCCAGGTGCGATATGCCATCTGAGTGTTTTTTTAGTATGGCTTGTGTTAGGTCATGACCTGGGAGCAGAGAGGGTGGGAGGGTACCCAGAAGAGATAAGACATCAGTCTCTGGATAGATGCAAATAGGGAGGTGAATGAGTGGGCTGCAGGTGCGGGCCACCTGCTCACCAGTGTCCTTTAAAGGATGGAAAAAGTGAAAATGTTTCTCTACAAAGTCCCTTTCTCCACCTGGTAAAGGGCTGTCCCAGGACACATGCAAGGAAGGTATGAGAGCTGCACTGCTGGCACAGAGAGAGGGTATGCCTGATGTGTAAGGAGCCATGATGTAGTCTTGCAAGTTTACAACAGTGTGCTTAGGGTGCTCTGGGAACTGATGGGACAGCCAAAGGAAGCAGCATGCAGTTCCTGACAGGGCCACAGGTACTGGTGCCACCACTGCACAAGCCTTGCCTAATTCAGAGAGTGGTTTCCTGGGAAAGATCTGTTATTAAAATGAATTTCCAATCTTCTTATGCCCTTAACCAAGAAAATGAGCTCTTTTTTCATCTGGACCCACTGCAGAATAAGACTGTGCCTCTGAGTGACTTGGAGGTGCCTGGTCATCAGTGATATGTAACACACAGCTGCTAGGCAAAGCTCTGACCCAATATTGTCAGGGACCAGGAAACTTGCTGATTTTCTGGAAGAGTTGTAAAAGAAATGCCTGTAAAATGAAGCAAATGGGGAGATGCGGTATTAGGGGAGATGTGGATAAGATTAGGGAAGTTAAACTGGAAGTAGTGGGAAACTTTATCGTGACTTTGTCTGGAGACATTGCAGGACCCTTTCCCACAAGTCCCTTAAAGTCCTCACTGTATCTGGATATAAGACATGGGAACACTTCCCCCTGGACAGGCTGGACCCATGGGGCATCTTCCCTGGAGATAATGCATCCCAGATAGTCACATGCTGACAGGTTCAGGGAGCAGTGCATCATG
Source organism: Phaethornis superciliosus (assembly GCA_023637945.1). NCBI lineage: Eukaryota > Metazoa > Chordata > Aves > Apodiformes > Trochilidae > Phaethornis > Phaethornis superciliosus. Next base: position 32,709,144 of record JAJQWJ010000003.1, on the reverse strand, counting down.
TAGGAAGCAGGGGCAACATCCTGTTGCCTCCTCTACAAAGCACTTTGAAGGGAGTACATGAAGTGGCATGGTTACTGACAGCTTGCTTATAGATTATCTCCTGCTGCATCTTCCCATTCTGAACCTCACTCCTCAGTCTGCATCTTCCTTCCTTCACCAACCCTGCAGTCTTGAGTATTCAGGAATGCTGGTGTGCCACCTTGAACTTTTCCCCAAGCTTTTGGTCCTGGGACATGCTCTGCTTTAACGCAGCTCTAGCTTGGCCATCCACTCAGAGAGCAGTGATGTCTGGCAGTGGGTTACAGGCACATGGAGACTCTGGACACAGATAAAGGGCAAGTGCTGCCCTGCTGCCAGGTACTTTTGAAGTGTGACTTGTTTGCACTGCCTGCCCCATGCCCTGCAGCTCAGGGCTAGCAAGAAAGGTCTGTAGAGCAGCTGGGAGAGATGAGGACATTGGAAAAAAGATTTTTGCAGGGCCTCCTGCTGTGGTAGAGTGACCAGACTGAGTGCTGTACACATATTAAATGCTACCACGGTGCAAAGCACACTTAGCAGAATAACATCATGGTCTCACACTTGAAAAGGCAAAGGACTCCATGCTGTGATGTTAGGAGATTTAGCAGCATTCCTGGTCATCCATGTTTAATGTGTTTCTCCAGTCTGTTATGAACCATTTCTGTGCTCATTCTGGAGTGAAGCCTGGACACACAACAACACTGTGCACGCAGGTTTACAGTTTAAACTGAAACTGAACTAAAGGACAAACTGTTTTTCTTCACCACTGCTCTTATAAGAGCAAGGAACAGAAACCCTCATTGACATGCTGTTGCAAATTTAAACTGCAAAGCAGCTCCAGCCTTCCCAGAAGAAAGGAGGTTATGGGTCATTGCTCTGCAACTCTGGAGACCTGCTATTCATTCTGCAATTGCTTAAGAGGTACATCAGTTGATTGCTGTGCTTAACTAACTCAAACGTCATCCTTTAACAAGTCACCAGCCTTGGTTAATGACCACCATGTGTGCAAACGCTGGGACTGACTATGCCTTACCAGACCTGACTCAAACAGTCTGGACGTGCCAGGCAGTTTACTTCTGCGATCTTTCTTCTTGCTGTGATACCAACTACTTATCGAAAGGGAAGATTATTATTCCATTTGAAAATAAGAGGAAAATGGTTCACTCTGAGGGTAGTCAGAGATTGCAGTGGTCTTCCAGGGGAAGCGGTGGATTTACCCAAGTGGGAAAGTGTTAAGTCTCAGCTCAACAGGGTTCTGGGACATATCAGATAAACAATAAAGTTAGAGGGTTGGACCAGATGATTCTTGAGGTCCCTTCCAACCTGATATTCTCTAATTCGATGACTTGGTTGCTAATGTGCTGACTTTTCTGCTTCCAGCAGTAATTTCATAATACCTTGTGAGGAACTGGATGGCAAAAGTAGCAAGGGAGATGATTTGCTCCTTTAGCAATTAGAACCATCACTCCGGGATTTTAGCTGATGCAGAGTAGCTGGAGATTTGATCGGTTCTTGCAGGCTGGTTCTTAGGTGATGTTTTTCTCCGATTGGGAAAGCTGCAGATCCTGAAATCATCCCTCCCCACTGAGTTATCCCTGACTGCCATAAAGATAATGTCCACCAGAGATAATAATCTAGACTGACCTTGCTTTCAGAGGGCAGAGATGTACCCCTATAACTGCAGTTCGTAACAAGCTGGGATGCCTGCAGGAGGGACATGTGCTGCACACAGTGAGGTTCAATTTTTCGTACTATTTGCAAAGGTTGTTGAAATCATGTGGTCTTACAAAGGTGGCCAAAGCTAGATGAGGATGACCACAGTATCAGCCTGAAGTGAACCATACTGCAGTAGTGTGTTCAAATGCTCTTGACAGAAACTGTGTTCACCTGATTGTCTGGATCAATTAGAAAAAGTACAGTAGCAGCCAACAAAGAGTTCCTAGGGCTCCTGAAAATTTTTGGTGGGGCTAGAAGAAAGTGATTTCATGTTATTCTGAATTGGTGCCACATTAACAAGACTCTATAGTTTCTATTACTTGAAGTTGTCTTGTGTGGAGCCATTTCATCAATTTAAACAAAAAAGTGAAAACAATTTTACAAATAAACTGGTTTTGGTCAAAGCTTGTTTTCTTGCCTATCAGAAATATGAACACTGATCCAATGTGGAAAGATGTGAACCACTTCTATGTCTTCTGCCGTTCTACAGCCAGTGCCTGCATCTCCTTAGCCAGATCTATTTTGTGCCCCTTCCTATTATCATCCTATGGAACTATTTTGTTTACATTTTGATCTAACCGATGCCTTTGGGAAACTTCAGTGGAGATTCAGCCCAAATTATTAGGCTGTGTTTTACTGAGGGAAGTGCATATCCACACTACACCTTTAGCCAAGGATAAAAAAAGACATAGCAGGACTAGGAAGTCCATGCAGGGTCAAATGTTTTCTGGGGTAAGAATACCATCAAAGTATAATCCTGTGTGAAGTTAAACATTGCTAGAGAACTCAAGACACATATCCACTGTTTTAGGGAGCAGCACCAGGAGGGGATGAGGCTAGAGCTGGGGGGACTCCACTGCCAAATATGTCCTGACCAACAGGGCAGAGTCCGACAGGATATCAGCATGACCAGTAGTCCCCAGAGTGGGATGTCAAAGTCAATGTAATGCTGTCTGGAAAGCTGGGAGCAGCCTTTAGCAATGGCTGGAAGGCTATTTTTGAAAAGACTGTGCAGACCATATTGGTGTGGGAGTGAAGGTATGCACAGTCACACTCTTTCTTCCTCTGAAAGTGGAGATGGGGTGACAGGATGCTGAGCATTGCTTTGTAGGTAACTACTGAATAGGTGAAGCCATGTCAGTGGCTGTCAGTGTTTCTTTCTCTGCTCACAAGGCTGTGTCCTTATCACATCCCAGCATCTCCACAGCTCTGACCTGTCCCGGCCCAGGTCATTCCTAGCATTTTGGAGTTTCTCCCCAAAAGGAGAGAAAAGCAACCAAAGGAAGAGCCAAACAGCCATACAGGGTTTTGCAGAGGATTCCAAGAACCCATGGGCACCCACTCAGTATCAGTGCTACAGGTACACACCACAGGAGGAAAGGGTCTGAACAGAAACTCAAGGTCTCTCCCCTGTGTGAGGATGTCAGAGTAGCTGGCAAACAGAGGGAATGAAAGGCATTTGGAAACTCCCAAGTGGTCTCCGTGTGCTTTGTGAAACCAGCCTAGCACCATTAGAGCATGGGCATGGTACAGTTAAACCACAAGAAACTCATTTGAAACCAAATTCATGTCCACGATGGGACTTTTCCTGTGTTCACTGCCTTTGACTGATGTGTAGAGCAAAGACTTAGGGTTAGGGTTTCTGTTTAGGGCTAGGGCTTAGGGTTAGGGATAGGGTTAGTGTTTAGGGTGAGGGTTAGGGTAAGGTTTAGGGGTTAGGGTTAGGATTAGGTTTAGGATTAGGGTTAGGGGTTAGGGTAAGGGTTAGGGTAACGGTTAGGGTTAGGGTAAGGGATAGGGTTAGGTATTAGAATTAGGGGTAAGGCTAAGGGTTAGGTTTAGGCATTAGGGTTACGGTTAGGTTTTAGGGTTAGGTGTTAGGGTTAGAGTTAGGTTAGAGTTTGGGTTAGGTTAGGGGTTAGGTTAGGGTTAGAGTTAGGTTAGGGTAAGGGTTAGGCTTAGCCTTAGGGATAGGGTTAGGGTTAGGGTTTCGGTTAGTGTTAGGTTAAGGTTAGGGGTAGGGTTAGGGTTAGGGTAACGGTTACGGTTAGTGATAGGTTTAGGGGTAGGGTTAGGTATAGGGTTAGGTTCAGGGTTAGGGTTGGGTTACGGTTAGGGTTAGGGGTTAGGGTTAGGGGTTAGGGTAAGGGTTAAGGGTTAGTGGTTAGGGTTAGGGTTAGTGGTTAGGGGTAGGGGTTAGTGGTTAGGGTTAGATTTATGGTTAGGGTTAAGGTTAGTGTTAGGGTAAGGCTTCGGTTAGGGTTAGGGGTTAGGTTTAGTCTTAGGGTTAGGGTTTGGTAAGGGTTAGGGTTAGGGTTAGGGGTTAGGGCTAGGGTTAGGGTTAGGGTTCGGGTTTTGGGTTAGGGTAAGGGTTACGGTTAGGGGTTAGGTTAGGGTTAGTGTTAGTGGTTAGGGGTTAGGGTAAGGGTTAGGTTTAGGCGTAAGGGTTAGGTTATGGTTAGTGTTAGGGCTTGGGTTAGGGTTAGGGTTAGGGATATGGGTAAGGGTTAGGGTTAGGGGTTAGGGTCAGGTTTAGGGTTAGGGTTAGGGTTAGTGTTTCGTTTAGGGTTGGGATAGGGTTAGGGTTTGGGTTAGCATTAGGGTTCGGCTTAGGCTAAGGGTTAGGGTTGGGGGTTAGGGTTAGGGTTAGGTTTAGGGTTAGGTTTAGGGTTTGGTTTAGGGTTTGATTTAGGGTTTGGTTTAGGGGTTAGGTTTAGGGGTTAGGGAAGGGTTGGGTCAGGTTCAAGGTTAGGGTTGGGGGTTAGGTTTAGGGTTCGAGTTAGGGTTAGGTTTAGGCTTAGGCTTATGGTTAAGGGTTAGGGTTAGGGTTAGGCGTTAGGGTTAGGCGTTAGGGTTTGGCGTTAGGGTTTGGCGTTAGGGTTAGCGTTAGGTCTAAGGGTTAGGTCTAAGGGTTAGGTCTAAGGGTTAGGGTTAGGGTTAGGGATAGGGATAGGGATAGGGGTCCGGGTAAAGTTTAGGGTTACGGTTAGTGGTTAGGGTTTGTGTTAGAGTTAGTGTTAGGGTTAGGTTTAGGGTTAGGTTTAGGGTTTGGTTTAGGGGTTTGGTTTAGGGGTTAGGTTTAGGGGTTAGGGTAATGGTTGGGTCAGGTTCAAGGTTAGGGTTGGGGGTTAGGTTTAGGGTTCGAGTTAGGTTTAGCTTTAGGCTTAGGCTTATGGTTAAGGGTTAGGGTTAGGGGTTATGGTTAGGGTTAGGGTTAGGCGTTAGGTTTAGGGTTAGGCATTAGGATTAGGGTTTGGGTTAGGCGCTAGGGTTTAGGGTTAGGTCTAAGGGTTAGGTGTAAGGGTTAGGGGTTAGGGTTAGGGTTAGAGTTATGGTTACGGTTACGATAGGGATAGGGATAGGGATAGGGGTTAGGGTAAAGTTTAGGGTTAGGTTTAGCGGTTAGGGTTTGTGTTAGGGTTAGGGTAGGTTTAGGGTTAGGTTTAGGGGTTAGGGTAAGGGTTGGGTCAGGTTCAAGGTTAGGGTTGGGGGTTAGGTTTAGGGTTCGAATTAGGGTTAGGTTTAGGCTTAAGCTTATGGTTAAGGGTTAGGGTTAGTGTTAGGGGTTATGGTTAGGTTTAGGCTTACGGTTAGGCGTTAGGGTTAGGCGTTAGGGTTAGGCGTTAGGGGTAAGAGTTAGGGGTAAGAGTTAGGGTTAGGGTTAGGTTAGAGTTAGGTTAGGGGTTTTGTTTAGGGTTAGGGTTAGGTTAGAGTTAGGTTAGGGGTTTTGTTTAGGGTTCGGGTTTAGGGTTCGGGGTAAGGGTTCGGGGTAAGGGTTCGGGGTAAGGGTTGTTAGGGTAAGGGTTGTTAGGGTAAGGGTTGTGTTACGGTTATGGTTAAGGGTAGATTTAAGGGTAGATTTAAGGGTAGATTTAAGGGTAGGGTTACGGGTAGGGTTACGGGTAGGGTTAGGGTTATTTTTAGGGTTTAGGCTTAAGGGTTAGGGTTAGGGTTAGGGTTAGGGTCAGGTTTAGGGGCTAGGGTTAGGGTCAGGTTTAGGGATAGGATTAGGGTTTGGGTTAGGGGTTAGGGTGAGAGTTAGGGTTTGTTTAGTGTTAGGGTTCGGGTTAGAGTTAGGATTAGGGTTACAGGTTATGGTTAGGGTTAGGCGTTAGGGGTAGGCGTTAAGGGTAGTCGTTAGCGTAGGCGTTAGAGTAGGCGTTAGAGTACGGTTAGGGTTAAGGTAAGGATTAGGGTTGGGTTAGGGTTAGGATTAGGGTTACAGTTAGGGTTAGGGATAAGGGCCAGGGTAAAGTTTAGGGTTAGGGTTAGGTTAGTGGTTAGGGTTAGGGGATAGGGTTAGGTTTTGGGTTAGGTTTGGGGGAAGGATTAGGGTTAGGGTTAGGGTAAAGGTTACGGTTGTGTTAGGGTTAGGGCATTAGGGTTTGGGATAGGGGTTAGGGATAGGGGTTAGGGATAGGGGTAAGGGATAGGGGTAAGGGATAGGGGTAAGGGTTAGGAGTAAGGGTTAGGGGTAAGGGTTAGGGGTAAGGGTAAGGGTTAGGTTGAGGGTTAGGTTGAGGGTTAGGTTGAGGGTTAGGGTTATGGTTAGGGTTATGGTTAGGGTTGGGTTAGGGTTGGGTTAGGGTTGGGTTAGGGTTTGCGTTTGGATTATGGTTAGGTTTAGGTTTAGGGTTTT